>CM062580.1:1158279-2633026 GCA_031468815.1 Morus bassanus | reverse complement strand
GGAGGGATTTTACAATTCCTTTCTCCTTTCCATTAACATCAATGCCAAACCCTGCATTCACTGAAGTTATGGGAAGATTTTACCTCTTGGTAGTGAGATGACTTTCTTCACTAAATCATTTATAGGAAAAGTATTAAAAAGAATCCCTGTCACAAAAAAGGGGAAATGAGAAAGACATTTTCTCATTTTCAGCAAACTAGCAGGGGGAAAAAACCTGCATGTTAAAACCAAAAGAAAGCAGGTATGAAGATGAGTCAAAATGGTTCACACTTCCAAAACATCTGTATTATAGTTAGCTTAAACCTTGAACAAAAGGTCCCTTTCAGACTGGATAAGTTAAAATAGGTAAAAATAAGACATTTGAGAATATTTATAAGCATCAACCTTTGACTTAAGAAATTAAGTTAGCCAGATACTTCCTAGAGCATACCCTGGATTTTGATGAGCTATTTTGTTTCAACAAGGGGAAGAAAAAAAAAATATTTCCACCTGGAATATTTTCAACAGAAGTGCGCACTGACTTCTGAAAAACTCCACATCCTAAACTGACCTTCCTATTCCTCATTCACCGTGCGGGAGGTAGTGGCAGCACGTATGTGCCCGCTGTGTGCCCAGAACAAGATGAAAGCGATTCATTACTCTGAATGCTCAGGCAACAGATGCCAGAAAATCTAACATAATCTGATGAGAGATAAACTAAGGCTGCAGTGTTGAATACCTTCTAAGAGATCTGAAGGACTGTATTTTAAAGCAACGTATTTTTTTTAATGCGGCTTATACACAGAACTTTACTACAGAAAGAGCTCCGTGTTTTCAAAACCATATGAAGGTGATGATTGGGTTGCATTTTTCGTAGAGGAAAAAAAGTGTGAGGTGTGCTCTGCTGTTCTCTAGTGAACTGGTACAAAGCAAGTTTCTATTTTGCTGGCACAGGCAGGACAAGAGCACGTAGTACAAAAGGTTACCACAATGTTGACAACTTGTCAATCACCAAAACAGGTGTTAGATTTGAAAGACAGACCGTGAGATGGAAAACCTTATACCATTAACAATCTCCCGAGAGCACTCTTCCTCCCATTACAAGGCCACGTAAAGGCAAGGGCTATTGACTGGGGGACCCGTGAGGTGCCACCGAGCACCTGCAAGGCCAGGGGGCACACAGGTCCTGCAGGAATACGTACAACACCTGATCCTGATCTGAAACAGGAGGCGGCAGGCTGAGAAAGGAGAGCCTGCCTTTGCTTTCCTAAGGCACTGCTCCCAAAAACACTGCTCTCATTAACACTCTTGTGTACAGCAGCTTTAATACTGCTAGAGCTGCAGGCCAAGGTTTTTCAAGTGCCTGAGTCCAACACGAGGCACATTATGGAATATCCTTATCTACATGACTACATGAACCTCATGGGTACCATCTACCCGCGGTAGTAAGAACTACAAGACCTAGAGCTAGATGAAACAAAGGGCCTACAAGTCAGAGACAAGAAAGGACTAGTTCCAAGTTGGTGAGCTTGGAAAGCTAAGACAAATTCTTCTCATGTCAGTCCACCTCCTGATTCAGCTCCTTTTGCTGCTTGTATTATTGCACTTGAAACTGTGCTTTCAAATCTTAATTCTCTAAAGTTTCTAAAGAAGTAAAGTCCTCTAATTTTTATCCTTCCAAACTCCTGTCTCTTGCAGGCACATGGTCTTTGAGTGGAACATCAGACAAATCTGTTCCTTTATTTATTATCCACAAAACTTCTCAGCTACAGGTCTTCGAAACAAGATTTTGTCTCTAAATAGACAACAGAAAATTTCCATTTCATCATATTAACAAGGGGCAATAAAATCATAGCCTAAAAGAACAAATACATTAATATTTCCAAGAAATATTAGCCTTGGACTTGTCTTCTTTTGCAAAGGAACTTCTCAGACCAAGACACCGAACAGGTACAAGAAGGAGCATTATTATTATTAAGCATTCATACAGCATTGATAAATCTCTAGTGTTACACAGAATCCAGTACAAGCATTGCCAAGATATTGCAGTGATTTAAGAAGATATAAAAATGATGTTCAGCATATTGCATTTTCAATAGAAGAATGGCACAGTTCGTACCTAGCACTGCATTGTAATAGCTAAGGATGTTAGACCAACCAAGAAACATTTCTAACTTGTGTTATAACACATATTCTCACTGTGCTAGTTTGTAAACATTTGTACACAATCAGCCCTTCTTCTTGTACCCACCTTGATGAAAATAATTCACCCCATGAGCAGTTATAGCATTCATAACTACAAGACTAGATATACTATTGAAGTCACCATTTCTGAAGACTGTTGGTCTAGCTCCCTTTCAAAAGGTGGAATAATAAAGCTTCTTGTCACATTCTTCTCTAAGTACTTCAGGTTTATTGTTCTTCCCACATATAAAAGCCAGTACAGCAATTCAAACCTCAATCTGTACCAGTCTGGGGATTTCTAAACCGACCTGGCTGTTGTTACAAGTTCCCCTAAAAGCCGTTTGCCTGAAAACATGACCTGACTTCAGCATCTCACACAAAACTCTTTCCTAATCTTTCTCTTCTTGCAGTTCTCTATTCTACATGAATTAATTGCTGACTTTTACTAACATCAGTCCCAGCTGTAAGGTAAGTTCATACCTAACTATCCAACTTCTTGTAAGGTTGTATCTAACTGTTAGCAGACAAGCCACTCGGTGACACAGGTTTGTAAAACATTATGCTTCAGTACCCAGCAATTGTACACAGTTGTATGTTTGGTGGTTTTTTCCCCAATCTACTAACGTCAACCTTTAAATAACTTTGCACCCAGTAAAACAGGCATCAACTGCCAATATGCCGAGTGAAGAATGTACAGCAAGTCAACAAGTGACATGAGAATTGCCCTATTTGTAATTAAATCCACACAGAATAACCCCTAGGTGCAAGGAACTATTCTGATATTTGCAAGGGAGAGTAAATGTCTTATTTCTACCAAAAATTATTCTGACAGTAATTCTGCACCTTAACAGTAATACACCCAAGTTGGTAAGTGGGAGTAATGTACAATGGAGGCACGCACACTACTGTAAGAAAGGATAATTCAGTACTAGGAAAATCAGCGGAAGGGATGATTGAAGGAGTTGTTCCACATTTTGGTTACCCCATCTACAAGCTTTTCTTCACGGAATATGAAATTTTGAGAGAGGGACAAACTGAAGATTTATGAATCCAATACTTCTACTGGAAATATTACACTGTTTACCTTCAGATTCAATCAGTCTCCCCAAACTTAAGGTAAGCAAATAGTCATAGGAGTAAGCACAGCCTCAGTTCTATTATGATTTCCCAGAATCAATGAGCTACAATGCAAACGTTCGCCCACAAGCACAAGCAGCAGCAGCCCTGCAGCACTGCCACTGATCATGACTAATAGAGACCTGACACGGGAATGGAAAGCACAGAATGAAAATGACTGCTACGCAGCTTGATTTCATTTGTTTCCATTTTCAGGTAATAATACAATATAAAATTCTGTATTATTTTTAGCTGCTAGAACAGGTGGCATAAGGAGACAAATAATTTAAGATCTTATTTGTATGAATACATGGTCCCATTCTGCAATATTCTTCACTTTGTACCAACAAAATATAGAATTAACTGTTTCTGAATAAATTGTGCTGGTTTATCACCCAAATTTCGTGCTACACATCCATACTCCCGCACTCTGAAGATAGCAGCGCACACCCACTCTGACATTCAAAATACCTTGCCACATCAAACCACTAACTTCTTCGCAAGGCAAGGCCTGAACCAGACCACTGAACAGGCCTCAATTCATGGTTTAGATCTGCGGCTTTCCAACTCCACCTGAGGTCTTCTAAAGAAGTCAGAGAACGTGCATTTGTAGAGATGCCCCATCAGTACGAGCCCCCTGAGATTACAGTGAGATACCTTGTGTATGTCTTGGCCATTTCTTTTCCTTCTGCCGACTTTAAACATGATCTTTTGTGGGAGCTGAGGCAGCAGCTGAGAAGCTCCATGTGGGTAATTCCACCAGAAGAGTCCTCCAGGCGGGTGCCTCCAGACCTCCTCATTTGTTGGAGCCGACATCCCTCTCTCTCATCACTGGGTTCTTCAGCAATGGTAACTGACTGAATGAAAAGTGTCTTGTGTTAAAACCCTTTAAGACTACATTAACAATCTCAGATAATACAACTTGTTTCAAAAAGCATCTTCATCCCTACTCAGATCTGCGCTGTGTTACTGCCTTATTGTCAGACTTCTTTAATTTGCCTAAAATAACCACCCAGGCCAATTCTGGTGGGTCACAACTCAGATGAGCTGCTTTGTCTAATTTGATGAATTTGGGCAAATACTGCTTTTGAATAATTAGGCACAGCTGGCAACAGACACTACCTTTAATTCATGTTATTTTTGGTTTCTTCTGCAGCCATGACTTTTCTTTCTAATTCTAATCGTAATCTTTCGCTGCTTATAAGATACAGAATGAGAGTACTTTACTCTTGACCTTGATTAGCATTACTGAATTTCAGTTGTTGTCTCTCTAACAAGTAGTTCTGGAAGCCACAAGAATTTTGTAGGTCCCTGTGTTACAGCCTTGGGAAGCAAACCAAACTTCAGGGCTGTGACTCCTGGACACCCTGCAGTATTGGTCATAATACTTGTTTTTACCTGATACTGGTGTAACAAGATGCAAGACCGAATGAAGTAGTTTGATCTTTCACCCTTTCTATTGTGGCGCCAGTGAAACTCCCTTCTCGCCTATGAATAGCAGTTTTGAATACGAATAACGTTTGCAGCAAAGCAGCATGGATTAGACAAGAGAGAACTAAACAGAAACAAATCCTTAGGAGATAAGAAATTAAAACACTTAACTGATGCAAAGAAATATACAAAGGCAAACAGAGCTCTGTAAAAAAAACATATTATATGCCTACTGCCACAGGGGACAAGCCAAAGGCTAGATAGATGCCAAACATAAAACAAATTGAGCTCCTAAAATCAGAAGAGGACTGATTTTGCACGTGCACACAGCAACTCAGCAGTCAGATGAATTTATTACAAAGAATACAAGGCCTGTAATGTTGTCACTATTTCTCATTTCCTGCTTCCACTTGTTTAGACCCAGTTGAAATCTGCTACTGTACATTATACAAGCCCTTTTCTCTGGGTCTCTCTGATTATTACCATAAAAGGTGAGTAATGAAAAGGCTAACGTTAGATCTGGTGCCAGTATTTTCTACACAAAGAATTACAGTGCCATTTTTGCAGTACTGCAGGGTTTAGAGACAAGTGAAACGCCTAGCAAAATTAAAACAAAAATAAAGCAGAAAACCCCTGCTTTCACAACCTGCTTCTAAGGCCGTTATGTGCTATCAAAGCAGTGGCATCCTCCAGCAGTAAAACCCAAATGAAATCTACAGTTAACTTCACCAAGAGAAATATGAAGCATCGCAAGACAGAGGAATGGGCACAGAGTCTGTCGGTTTACTATGGTCTTTCACACATGGAAGTTGAATTCCACTGGAATTTTAATTGCACAAGCAACTCACTGCAAATACTAGCTAGATGATTTTCTCTATTACAAGTGCAGAAAGGATATGGATGAGCGTATTCTATTCATTTCTTTAACTCTTTGGGAGGACCCACACTATATAAAATTTCTGAATCCGCTGGATATTGCATCCAGGTCTTCCTCAGTTATCTACGTGGAGCTAAACAAAACTAGCTCTCTGGGAGTTAAACTGACACCATAAACTTACAACCAGACACAAAAAATTGTCAATCACTATCACAAATACCAGGAAATTCGAGTACGCTCTTTCCTCTCAACATTGCGGCAACCTACTTTTGTTTCCCATAGTTTATGCTCTTCCCAACTGATTAAACTTTTATTATCCAATTTGGAATTATGGAAGTCAACTATTCCATGTATAATTATAGAAAACTCAAACCCAAAGTTTAAATAATGAATAGCAGCTTGCATTATATAAATAACGGTTTTCAAGCCCTTTATTTTTCCATTTCTTCACTAATAATTTTTCACCCATAAAATATGGCAGTATTCTAACAGAATACAAGCAAAGCCATTATTTGACCCAGTAAAAGGTAATGGCTTTTGTGACACAGAAGGTCAGACACCATTACCATGACCGCTTCCTCTGGCCTTAAAATTATAAATGTTTAGTTTCTTCAAGGAACAGGTCAGGCTAAATAGGGAAAAGTCTGCAGCAATATGTCTAGGCTACAACAGGATAAATTCTGTGTAGCTCTGCTAGGAGTGTTCTCACCTGAATAGGGATCAATCTAACTGGGTAATAAGGAGACAATAAAAATTTAAATGACAATTTAATGATAAAGATAATGCAGATTAAATACCAGGAAAATAGATACGGAATAGCTGGACAGCTCAAAATGACAACATATTTAACTAACTGCAAAATATTGTCGGAGTTCTCATCTATAAGAACTGTTGAGTCATGTATCAGCCCTGAGAAGTGACACTTCTGAAATTCTTCCAAGAGACTCCTTATAAACAAGCCTCTTTATAGAGTAATAAGGCTCAGCATATTGTATTAAAACATTCTGTACATGTTCCCTTTATCAATACACAGACACCTGCATGTGGCAACTGCATATTAATAACGCAGGAAGATTGAGTGTTAATAGGTTCTGTGATTCTCGCCACATCTGGCTCCATTTCTCCCGTTGGTACAAGAAACCCTGCCTTGCTCTCCAACACTTCTGTGGCAGGAGAACAATCCCCAGGCCAGATGTTCTCCTGCAGCTTTCTCCTCACTGCAAGATCAATTCCTATCTAGATATTCATAAGAAAAAAACTTTATCTTCTACTTTCTAAGGAGGTACAATATTACGTTTTGTTGCAATATTTTAAAAACAAGAGTTGGCTAAGAATTTTGTTTGAGCTGCTACTTGTTTATTGCTAATTTGTGTTTCTATCTGCAGGAATTCTGAATGTCATCACGCCTCTTCTCCCTGCCTCCCTCCCAGTGCTGTTACAGACAGGTCACTGGCTTTAAAATGTTTCCTTTCAAACGCTGGAAGAAGGATGGGTGAGGGAATCTTTCATGTGCCCTTTCTGAAATCTGCACAATGAGAGTTTTAAGGGTTAAGGCAGAAAATATCAAAAGCCTTGTTCTAAACCACTCTAGGAGAAACATTTACACATTCTCAGCATTGAAGAGAAACAATAAAATTTTATAAGGTTTAAATAAAATGAGGCCAGTAGCTAATACTAAAAGTTGGCGTTTTACCAACTGCCAAAAGCAGATCAATAAATAACCACCTTAAACTAAAATAAAAAGGCTTAGCAATGTACTATCAGTAAACTGCCATCCAGGGAAAGGACACGGGAGGCACAGTGTGCTATACAGATGATGTTGTTGCAGTGGGAAAATCTAGGTCTTCTGTACACCCGGTATAAGCAGTTTCTTTTGCTCCCACTGGAGATGACAAGTAGCTACCCACCTTGCCTCCTGGGAGCACATCTGTCGCAGGAAGAAGGGAACTACAAGCTGCTGAAGGCTGGGAGGGTGTTTTGAGGAAACAGCCGGAGGTGCCTGCCCTGTTCCGAATTCCTTAGGTGTCCGCAGCTGACCACTGCAGGAGACACGCTGCTGTGCTGGATGAGCCTGTGGTTTGACATTGGTGTCGGCAATCTCCCACCTGCATCAAGAGCACTGCAACACTCAGCAAATCATGGAAGTGCATTTGGCAGGACAGGATAAATACAACTGGTACCAAATTGTTAGAAGTCAGCCTTAAGCTTCATGTATGAGGCAAAAATAGCAATGACTTCCTATGCCTGAAAGCACAGGATTTGTACATGAAAAAAGGAAAGCTGGAAGATCTGCTCTGGAACAGATCGCACTAGAAGAGACAAGTATGGGAGATCTAATTTAAGGAAGCAATTTTGAAAGATTTCGGATGCACAGGATGATCCCTAACAAATCCACCACAGAAGCAGGCAAATGCACCCAAGGTAAAGCAGCTGCAGCTGCCAAATTTGCTGCCGCAAGACAGAACTTTAAATCTGCCACGGGAGACAGTACGAGTGCTCCAGTCCAACTATCTTAACCCACTACCTTGTCACACTTAGACCCTTTCTTTCAAGCTTTTTATTTTACCAAAAAGCTAAAATTTGCTGTAAATATAATTTGAAATTAGATATCGGCCATCAACAATGGCTAACTCAGGCATTTCAATATCCAGAGAAAAGTCCAGGGAAACACCCTGAGCACGGATGCCTGAACGTGCCAAGTGGGACTGCTGTGAACTAAGGACAGTTGTTTGGCTACCACCAAACAAGGCACATTCAAAGCCATGTTCCACTTGCCAGCACAGAACAGAAGCCCAGTGGTGGAGCAGGGTTTCTTTGGTTGGTTTTTTGGATTTTGTCTTAAATAAGGAAAGGCAATGAAGAGATCCAGCTTGAAATGCAGGAAATGGCACCATCAGTCTCTTCTCTAACAGCCCAATGGTAAAGACATTCATCTGAAGTGTGAAAAAAGTTCCTCCTCTGCTAGAACCACCGCTTTTCACCTAAACTGGAAAGTTTTCTGCTCTTGCATCTGCACTGTGTCACTTTTTATAAAACACTTCTGAACATCAAAGGCAGACACAGATGATTTGGTAACACCTACGGGGCAGCTTCGGTCCTGCTCCAGGAACGTGGGACTTCACACCAAGTACAACAATTTCAGCAGCACAACAGCCTCACCTGCCCAGACAGCCCAGCCATCTGGGAGTTACACCCTCCTGCAAGCACTAACTGCTTAGACCTGCTCTGCCAGAGGAAAAGGTCGAGCCCAGCACTGACGTGATGGATAAATGATACAGCCGCTAGCCTGCTGGAAAAGGGAAAGCCATTACCACTTCACCTTTTCCCAGCTGAAAAAACACTTTCCAGGACTTACAACCACCACAGAATAAAGAGTATTTCTGGCATATTTACTGCCTTGCCCCAATAAAACATTGAGAGCTATAACACAAGGCTCATCGGTATCTATAGAATGAATACTAGGTGATGTGTTTGGCTGGAGCAGTAAATACAGCCAAGGAACTACTGCAGATGGTTTCACAAACCAGTCGCACATTACTGGATTTTTAATAAGCAAGACTAGTCAAATGTGAAAGTGAAAACAAAAGAGTAATGCAGGACCAATTGTCAATCACAAAGGATTGTGACAAATTTTTGGCTATTCATAAAGAATTTAAAAAACACCTAGTACTACTACATGTTTTAATAAATGCTAAGTAAATTTTTAATAAATGAAACAAGTAACAAGTACTGCAAACCAATTACATCACAGCTGGCATACGCGTGGCTAAATCAGTGCCACGTTACTTTTCTTATCAGCTCAAAAGACCACCACAAAATTGTGACTCGCCGAGTGGAAAGATTTCAATGCAAAAACCTATAAAAAGTGTCCTGTACTTCAAATAGCTTCATCTTGTCTCTTTAAGATTGCCTGACTGTATTGCGCAGTATCAATGATGGGACAGTGCAATATTGTTCTCTTTTATTTAGCCAGGTATTTCCAAATTGTTTTACAGTGCAATATACAGAAGGTCAGGCACAGAAGTTATTTGTAACACCGAACAGCCATTGCTTGCTGTTCTCACCTCAGTACACTGCTGCCAATGCTTCACCTCGCTCTGTGACTTGCTCTTTCCAGCAATTTATGACCCCAAGAGAGACACGGCTTATCCCTTGGTTATTTTAAAAAGAGGATAATGTAAAGGTCTAACAGTCATTAGGTCAATGATTCCAAATAAAAAAATAGGACAGGAAAGAGTTGGGCAACTCATCTCACTCACAGAGAAGTGACAGAGAAATAAGTGATTCATTGATAAGTGGTATTTTTTACTTCCTCTACCCAAAAGCTTTACTGTCAGTTTTTTTTTTTCAAATTAAAAAGTCCCTTGTTAAAAATGTCACCCTTTTCTATCTCTAATCATCCTTGCCTTTAATCACTTTATCCAGAACTTTTCACAGATTTAAAAAATCTGTGGAGACCAAAGACCAACACCTTAAAAAAAAAAAAATAGGAAAAAGCATTGCTTTTTGTAAGCTCAACCACTTACAAAAGACACTGTGCAGAAAGCACTACAAATAACAAAATTGCTATCTTTTTTCCTTCTTAAAGTGCAATTACTGTGAATAGTAGCTTCGGAATTCAAGGATTTTTCATAAAGAGACTATTTAGCATGCATGCAAACTCCATGCAAAGACAGACAAACAAGCCAGCAGGCTTGGCAAGGTCAGTCAGTAATTATTGTTGGACTCAGAAGCAGGGCCCTACCACCTGCACCCAGAGAGCATTCAAACCTCCAAGCCACTGGTTTCCCACACTGCAGGCTAGATGTTGCAATTAGGAGTACGGCTTCAGGTAGCGCTCGGCCCAGCATCATCCACGCCTCTCAACGCTAGCCTGAGCTGGAGCTGACGGCCGCGCTGCAGAGGGACACCGGTGACAGGCTGGCTGGGGCAGGGAAGTAGGGAAAGGAGCCAGCACCAGTGAGACTTACTCCGGAGAGACGGTGCGTCCCCACTGTATGTGACACTGCACCTCGAATTACAAGGAAGCAGGAGAAAATGTGCCTGACATCGTAGGCTGCCTTGCGATGCCAGAGGAATGGGATGGATGATCACATGCAACTTATGTTCTTGTACATTCAGTAAGCATATTCCTGTTATTGATCAGAACTGGTATTTACAGAACAATCAACAAGGAGTCCTTTGAATAAAGTGCTGAATAAGGAGAATCTCAAATAATTTTCCATTTTCTCTGCAATTACATGACATTAACATAGACTGATTTTTCCAGGCTTTTAAGTAGCAGACTTCCAGGACATACAGCTAACAGTAAAAGCCTGAAATGGCCATCATGGCAGTGACAAGGGATTGTCTATAGCGTCAAAATGAGACATCAGCTCATCCCAAGACTGAAAATAGCAACACTCAAGACTCAAAAAGATCCCAACAGGAACTCAGGCAACAGGGTGTGAATATACCAGTGACGAAGAGCACGAGCGACTGTGTTGATGGAGACCAGGTATCTGCAAACAGCCCGTACACCAAAATTGCTCTGTTAGCCGTTCGCTATGTTGCTAGGATGTTTGAATGTTAAAAATATAGTCAATTAAAACATACGATATTAAGCTTTGAATATTCATTTTTATTTTTAATTCTGTTTTTAATTAGGGAGTAAAATTTTTTCATGAGGTGAGATGCTGTATACACCATTTTCAGGAAAAGTTACTTTTACTACTTCCCAGTGCACGTTGTGTTAAGTACCTGTTCACTCTCACATTGCACTGTCCCTGAAACACCAGCATCTCAAAACAAGCCTGAAACACAGAAACCTCAGTCTCTAACTGCATTGTTTAATACTCAGAGTAAAAATCAGGAGAGCTTCTAGGAAGAAAGCAAGCCATTTGGCCCAGCATGGGATGATCCATTCACTATACCATACTCCCTGCTAGGCTGACTAATTAGTTTTTTGAATGACCTGAGCATTTTTGTCACAACCACCTTAACTACTAAGCTATTCTACACTTTTTAATTATCTGGAACAAAATAAAACAAAACCCAAGAGAATTACCCTGAAATGCACAGTTAAAATTGAGAATAAATTTGCATACCAAGAGAATAAAGTTGCATACCATGTAGTGACCACGAGGTCCTTAAGAAGACGCCAACCAGAAAGGGAATAAAATGTTTATTGGAATAAGAAGTTCTTTAAAATGGACAGATATAAAACCAGACTGATACCAAGCACAGAATAAAAAGGAAAAGACTTTAGCCAACAACATGGAGAAAGAAGGTCTTAAAATAATGTATCTTTGGAAGACTAAAGAGACCAATATTGGCTCTGAACCTATTTCTGAGATCTTGTAACAACTCAGAAGTCGGATGTCAGGGTAATGTAACATTTCCCATGTCACCAGAAGGTGGGACTGTCCCAAGTTTCAACTTAACTCTCTAATTTCTGGTGTCACAACTCAACCAGAAGGCTTGTAAGACTTACAAGCCTCTGGATTCCATATGTCAGTTTACTTCATTAGGGAACAGGCAAATTCTTTCCTTCTGAGGGCATACTGACACCTTGCTACAAATATTTGTAGAGATGCTGCTGTGTGATCCAGAAAACTGAAGGACAGTACATAAGATAGGTAAAATCTCTTGAACTCCCAAGTCAGTCTCAAGATCTGTTAACCCAAACTATAAATTTCACATTTGTCAAACCCAGAAGAGGGTTTGAACATCCAGCTGTCTCTGCAGAAAGGACCTGCTGGGAACCGGCAATCCGGTGCTGTTTTGTCATACAAGGTATGAAATGCTTGTGTGGGTTTAAAGAAAATGTACTACATAAACTGAACTCAGAGGCTGTTTTCTTCCTAAATCACATTTTTAGAAGGGGTATGGAAGGCGTAAGAAAAAAACACTGTTAAGCACACATTTTAAACAATTATTTTTACTTTGGGAAAAATAGGGTCAGGATTAAATGATTCAAACCAACAGGGAAATAAACAATTACTGGAACAAAGAATAAGATGCCAAGGCACTTGACAGAAACTGATGCACCAGCTGGATACTGGACTTAGCAGCACCAGAAAAATGCTCACATTTTATTCACTAATGGTTCAATAGAAAATAACAGAATTTTCTTGCAGTGATCCATAAAACAAGGAATATACAAACTGACATAAAGCTCAGACTACAGCGTGGGTAAGGGGGCTGCTAAATACATCAAACAGAGCCACAAAACCAGACAAGGTTTGCAGAAAGAAGCAGCATTATTTTCTGAGTTTGTCTGTTATTCCTGTACTTTTAATATAATTTAATACAATGAACTCAGAGTTATGATACTGCTAATTTACTAGTGATATAAATAACTGTATTTGTCATTTCCTTAGTTACACACATTTCTTCCCTATAGAAATTCAGATGACAACAATACACAAATTCCTGTAAAGAATAGTTTTAAGTTTTTTCTGCCCCCCCCCCCCCCCCCGAAAATGTGCTTTGGGCCATAGGATTCAAATACAAAGGTTCAAATCTGAGCAGTGGTTTCTTTGATCTCTTAGTCCTTGCAGAATACCGGGAAACTGTAAAATAACAGAAATTGTGAAAGCTTCATAGAAGTACTTAAGGACTAATAACTAATAATGAAGATAAACACAAGAAGTCTTGAGATTTGCCCCTTTCCTCAGTATGGTGCCAACGCTTAAAAGGCTGTGCACACTTTTTCCCTTTGGTATGTCCCAAGCATTTATCTTATTGATAAATGCAGTCAAAGATTACTCTGATGCTCAGGCTCTTTGATTTAAGTCTTCCAAGAGGACTTAACCTTTTCTCTTCCTCAAAACCTTTCCAGATTCAGAGATGTAACATTCCAAGCTCCTTCGGTTTGAAGCAGGAGAGCACAGTACTTCTAAACTGCAGTCTTTTTTAAAGGCTACTGCATTTTCATCAGGTGAAAGACAAATGGTAAATACCAAAACAAAACAAAAAACCACAAACAAACAAACAAAAAAAGATTACACTAAGTAGCAGAAAGCCCAGGAAAGGATGACATAACCCAAGGCAAGTAAAATGGTTTCCTTTTTTCACCAAGAAGCATATCACTTTGAAGTTACAAATACTTGGTAAGGGGTGTGCAACTTCCAATACCAGCAAGTGAAAGAAAAATCATCATCCCGTGTAGGCAAGGGAAAGATCAATATTACATAATTCATCAGCAAATAGACTAAGAATTAGGACTCTTCATCAGAAGAGTCTTAAAAGGGTTTAATCTCAAGTCTCTCTCTTAAAAAATAAAAAGTAAATACAAAGTCCAGATACAAACCCCAATAATTAATAGTAGACCAGGTTGAACAGGAAGGTAAAAGCAAAGCAGGAATAAAATCAGATTTTCTTCACACATTGTGTCAGCATTACAGTGATAACAACCTGTCTTCACCAGAACGCCAAATACTCTTTGCTGGAGCCCCTGCAATCTGACTCAAGTTGGTGCTTTGCAATCACGTCTGTGAAGCTGAAGAGTGACTTGGACTGTAACAGCACGAAGCGCAACGACAAGCTGACCTGGCCTACCTAACCATGCCGGCTGCGTCATTACTGGGTAAAACAGATTTTAGTCCATGTACAATTGTGACAATCAAGCAGACCATTCCTCACATCATGAAAAGCCCATAAAGGTCACTCATTCATTGGGGGGAGGTATCTGAAAGCATATGCCAAGAGACAAGTGGAGCAGGAAGGGCCTCCTGTGAGGCAGAGCAGTAAGACTAGAACATTATAAAGATGGAACACAAACCACCAACTTTAATTTCATTGTTTTGTGGGTTTTAGTTTAAGGCCCAACGTTATCTTAATGTGCTTCCTGGCTCCCATAATTAAATTCACTAATCCCCAGTCTTAAGGCATCAGCAAGTTAAGCTAATTTAAAGTTAGTGCCTGAGCTTACATCTTCCCCCCCCCCCCACCCTTCAGCAATGAAACAAAATTATTGAGCCCTTTCTGTGACAAGCAGGTATTTTTGTCCCTACTTTAATCACTCCTTCTTCACTGTCCTCATTCTGTACTTTAGGGGTTAGGAAGGAGGTTTAATATATTAGTTCGTGAAGATTTAGATATATATCTGAATACCTAACCAAGCTACAGAAAAATATCTCACAATATCCTCACTGCACAGCTGCTTCATACTGTCAGGCTGGCATTCACGCTGTATTTGCAAACTTGCACATCTGTTTAATATCTCTTATTTCCTTGTTTCAGGGGGCTGGGATTCCTGAAGGTAATACCTGAAAAATCAGCATGTCAGTCATACCTTCTAATACCGTGATCCTGACAGACTTCACAAGCTAAGCAGGATCAGTTCGCCATCTGTACACTGCAGACAAACACAATTACTAGATAAAAATCTCCTGGAAACATGACTAGTGGAAAAATAAATTTACCTCGCTATCTGCAAAGAAATCACCTAAGTTTCTCCATCACTTCAAAATAATGTACCTAGGTCATCTTTTTAATTATACTGAGAACATTTCTCCAAATATTTCCAACTCTACAATCTTCCACTGGCCTTTTCTATCAGCAGCGTTAACCACCTTATGGCCCAATTTCAACTTTGGCAATTATTTCTCCTCCACTTTAAATTCCTTTTTGCAGTTCCAATTAACACAGTGTCATTTGCTTCCTGTTCCAAACCACAGCATCAGCTTGTGTGATTTCCTCAGCTACTCCCAGTCAGAGCACAGCGGGACACAGGCAGAAAGAGCATCTGCAGTTACAATCACCCCAGATAATACGGTCCTCAGCCATGTTGTGCTGGACAGTCCGGGCACAAATGAACTATAGGCTGATGCAATCACATCGCTATCAAAGTAACGCACCCAAAAGTTTGATGTGGAAGACACTAAATGATGCAAGGTCTGTTTTTCCTGCAGACTGGCAAAAAGTTATTAGACATGATCTGTAAGGTTCGTTGACTTCAGCAAGGCTTTTCACACTGTCTCCCATGACATCCTCATAGGTAGGCTTAGGAAGTGTGGGTTAGATGAGAGGACAGTGAGGTGGATGGAGAACTGACTGAACAACAGAGCTCAGAGGGTCGTGATCAATGGGGCAGAGTCTGGTTGCAGGCCTGTAACTAGGGGTGTTCTCCAGGGGTCTGTGCTGGGTCCAGTCCCGTTCAACATATTCATCAATGATCTGGGTGAAGGGACAGAGCGTACCCTCAGCAAGTTTGCTGATGATACAAAGCCGGGAGGAGTGGCTGGTACACCAGAAGGCTGTGCTGCCATTCAGCGAGACGGGCAGGCTGGAGAGCTGGGCCGAGGGGAACCTCATGGAATTCAACAGGAGCAAGTGTAGGGTCCTGCCCCTGGGGAGGAACAACCCCACGCACCGGTACAGGTTGGGGGCTGACCCGCTGGAAAGCGGCTCTGCTGAGAAGGCCCTGGCAGTGCTGGTGGGCAGCAGGCTGACCATGAGCCAGCAACGTGCCCTTGTGGGCAAGAAGGCCAGTGGTGTTCTGGGGTGCATTCA
This sequence comes from Morus bassanus, assembly GCA_031468815.1. Taxonomy (NCBI): domain Eukaryota; kingdom Metazoa; phylum Chordata; class Aves; order Suliformes; family Sulidae; genus Morus; species Morus bassanus. Next base: position 2,616,942 of record CM062580.1, on the reverse strand, counting down.
GAGGAGTGTGGCCAGCAGGTCAAGGGAGGTTATCCTCCCCCTCTCCTCCATCCTAGCGAGGCCACATCTGGAGTGCTGCGTCCAGTTCTGGGCTCCCCAGTTCAAGAAAGACAGGGAACTACTGGAGAGAGTCCAGCGGAGAGCTACCAAGATGCTCAGGGGAACGGAGCATCTCTCTGATGAGGAAAGGCTGAGAGACCTGGGTTTGTTCAGCCTGGAGAAGAGAAGGCTGAGGGGAATCTTATCAATGCTTATAAATATCTGAAGGGCAGGTGTTAAGAGGATGGGGCCGGACTCTTTTCAGTGGTGCCCAACGACAGGACAAGGGGCAATGGGCACAAGTTGGAACACGGGAAGTTCCACCTGAATATGAGGGAAAACTCCTTTCCTGTGAGGGTGCCAGAGCAGTGGAACAGGCTGCCCAGAGAGGCTGTGGGGTCTCCTTCCCTGGAGACATTCACACCCACCTGGAGGTGGTGCTGTGCCCCCTGCTCTGGGTGTGCCTGCTCAAGCAGGGGGGTTGGACGGGACGGTCCCCAGAGGTCCCTTCCAATCCCTGCAGTTCTGCGATTCTGTGATCTTCAGCATTTATGAAATCTCTAACCCAGGCCCAAAATTTAAGTAACAACTGCTTAACTAACAATGCAATGTTAAAAACTGATCTAATTTCATGCCACGCTTTCATTAATTTTCCTAGCTCATGATTTTATGGTAAAGCTTTTAATTAATGACCCACTTCCCAGGTGAATTTCTCCTCAAAACACTTGCTAGATGCCACACAGTTCTCCTTGTCCTGTTCTTTTCCAAATGCTTCTCAACCAATGCAAACCCCAGTAACAGAATATGTGCAAAGTTAATAAATACAGATTTTTCTTTCCTGAACTTCTTATTCGACACCAGTAAAGAATAAAGACTTTTCCTGTCAACAAAGAACTCGCCCTTTGGCCTCAAGCCTCCTAAATACACTGAATGATGAGGTTCGTTAAGTAACATCTGACAAGAAGCTTATTTTTCATTAGAATCAGTTCAGAAAATCCAGCTTCAAAGGCTGCAATGCACCCTCACCGTAGGTATCCATCTAGGTAAACAGTAAGCTGTAGATCAGAAACAACATTTTCAAGAGATCTCTGTTTTGTGCCCTCAACCTTAAATAATGTGACTACTGGCAAAGCACAGTCCCAGCAGAGGTAACAACCCCCAGCTAGCTCTAGCCAACATAGCTTTTTCCAAATGACAGGTCAGTACCATGCACCTGAATAGCTCTGGTTTAACATTGCAGATGAGGCATCTCAATTACCCTCATGCACAAAGCAAACCTGAGGGCAGATGAAGCAGTGAGATGTCTGTACCCCACACACATGAACACGCTGGACACCCCAGAAGTGGAGATACCTTGTGATTGCTCTGCATCCACAGAGACAGACGTCTCCACTCAGTGTGAGGAACCACACCGGAAGTTTGGAATTGCTGCGTTAAGGGAAACAAAACCTCAGTACATCCTGTTACACAGAAGGGTGGTCAAGATTTTGTGTAAGCTCATTCTCCTCTTCCCCAAATTGGCCCCTTCTAGCTCTCTCACCAGTTAGATGGCAGGTCAGTTCTTTCAGCTGGGAAGGCAAGCTCTCCAACTCAATAGGTTGGTCTACTTAATACCCAATATCTCTTCAAATGCTAGTTACCAGCAATAAATAAGACCAAAATATCTACAATAGAACATTTACAATGGTATTCCAAATGAATATTTAAGAGGGTTAGCAAATATGAAATAGAAGAAAAATACTTTTACCATTTATCCTCGCTAGAACAGCTCTGGCTCCATAACACATTTTCCTGCTGATTTTTGTTAGTGCCAAACCCACGGCTAATGTATCTATCCAGATGAAACCAAAATGATGGATTACAAAATTTACACACCAATAGTAGCGTATATATATTAAAATCAGACCTTCAGTACTGCTATCTTAATTAACATCTTATCTTACTAGAACAAAAGGTGCAGCATTAGCTCTGGAGGCCTGCTCCCATTTCCCCACCGGAGTGGGAAGCTGCTGCTCACATCGGGGAGAGCAGCACCGCTCACTCCTTACTGCACAAGTGTGGAGTCACGCTTCTCCTCACTTCTCCGAGTGCGGGGGATAAACCACACGCAGTATCTGAATGCAGCAACACATTTTTTACTGCCGTAGCAAACAGCAACTTGCAGGACCACGAGCAGGCAGTGATCATTGATCACTCTAAAGAATGGTACTGCTCATTAAACTTGGGCTTATCCCACCACTTTTTTTCTCTTCTTTTTTTTTAACATTAATTAAACTTTAAAAAGGCAGTTAGGATAAGAAATAGCAGAAAAATTATGGTCATTTTATTGTTTATTCCCTAATTGCACATGTAATGAGGCAAATTTAAAGTAGTGTACCTTTGAATTCACATTTTAATGATGCTTTTACTGTGGCCTGAGTGCTAATGACCTCATTTTTATTCCTGATTACTGCTTTTTAGTGACTGCTCAAAAAAAAGGTCTTATTAAGAAATGCTTATAAGGCATTGTAATTATATATTGTACATATTAAGGTTACAGTTAAAGAAGCCAAGAATTTAGTTTATGAAAATATATTTATTGTGTATTACAATTTCCTTGTGCTACCATACAAGGCAAAGTCTTGGCAAAACCCCTTTGAAGACATGCTAGTGTTTTCCATTTAAATAAAAAGTGATACTTCACCATAAAATGATGCTTTGCTGTTTTCCTAACTTGATATGCATATTTCTTATTTCAATATGTACAATACCAACAAGCAGTTCTACCCTATTCTCCTAACAGTAAGTACACAGAATTGAATTTAATACCATTTCAAAAATAGGTTTTCAATTACAACTCTATCTGTATTTGTACCTTGGTTTCTGACAGCTGCCAAGAGGAAATGGGTTCCCAAATTTAGCCTCATGTCCTCGTCATAGATCTGTCCTCCTGACCACCTCTTTCCAGCCCCATATAAGGAGAATATCCCCTTCCTTTGCATCGGGGACTTCTGTAAAAGCGGTACAGGACTTGCACATTCCCCCTGAAGCCCCATGAGAATAAATGCAGAGGCTCTGGAGGATAAATAGCTGAATTTTGAATTCTGCTATGACAGCAGTGAGGAACCCTTGCTTAAACATAGATTTATCAACTTAATGAGTGACAGTGGAACAATTCATGATTGCTAGCCTGACCTCGAAATAATCAGCCTATCAACAGAGACTGAACTTGTATGTCTTTTTGTCTTTCAAATTCTGAAATTTGTTTCAGTTGCTGTTATTTTCCCTCTCAACCTTTACAGTGTCAGCATCCCACGCTGCAGCGCAGGACGCTGTACCCCGAAGGGCATGCAGTTACCGCCTTTTCCATCTTTTCTTTTTTTTTTTTAAAACGGGCCATATCATTCTGTATCTTTTCGTGCACCAGAGGTTAGTTCAGAAGTAAATAAAAGGCTTCGTAGGACAGATGAAGCACACGAAACACTGCAGCCATATTGCTCCTACTTCTCGCAAAGTGGTGTGACATGAGAGGTAGGCCCTCGCCCATCTTAGAGCCCTCCACAAGACAAGACAAATAATGTGAAGTTTTCAAAACTGTCAAGATACAGTCTATTTAACATCAACAAGCTCCCCAGTTCCTATGAATAAAAATCCTCCTCCTCAGGTGAAAACGAGTCATTGGTCCTTCTTTTAAACATCCTTTTCTATGTAACTACTTCTGTTGTGCTGGACAAAGATATGTTTAACCTAATAAAAATCTGCAGAAACTACTCCTAGGAAATATTCCGAAAAGCCCTGAAACATTTTTAACTAGATGGGGCTTGTAAAAAACAATGAAGAACCATTAATTGTAGCGGGATATCATCCTTGAAACTGAATACTGATCTATTTCCTCAGGTTCCATGGAACACCTCATTTGCTCAGGCAGGCACGGCATCCTTTCAGAAACCCTAAAATACTTTTCATTTTGTATTGCCTAGTCTAAAACTGCCCACAAGATATTTCTGCTAAGGATGTTCAGTTGCTGCAAGGAAAAAAAAAAAAATCATTGCTGAAAAACTTCCCAAGATAAAGCAGCAAAGCCAACATTTTGCTCCTAACTCCTACAAACACTGCAGCACGCCGTGGCGGCAAGAGGATTCAACAGATTGGGGTGCACTGTTTTCCCGTCAACCTGTGCAATGAGAAACTCGTGTTTTATTTAAGTGTTCTAACAAGTTTCTTCTTTCAGTTCAATTCCTGCCCCATTCCTGACCACCTCAAAAAGGTCATGTAACATGCTCAACTAACAAGCCTGAGAGCTCCAAGCAGGAAACAGTAAAATAATAAACAATAACTTACCCCTTCTTCATGCTAAACTTCACTGGCTTATAATTTAGCTTTCTCAATACAAGGTCTCAGCAGGAGACAGCTAATGACTTTTTCCACCTTAAAATAAGCTGTTCCACACTGTGCTAGGTAAATCTCACTTAGCTTTGTGTGGGAAGTCTGAAGTCAGGTAAAATATAAGCCTCTTATGGCACAAAAGAGAAAAAAGAATAATCTCAAACTAAAATTAGTCATGTGGTTTAATATAAAATTTTTAACATGTACCATCAGCTTTTTTTTTTCCTGCTTAGATTGAATTGGAAGCGTGTTACCATGAAGTAGCAATACTCAAATTTAGCCCTAAGCAAGCAAGAGAGACAATTTTAATAAGGAACGAGAATACAAAATGCGACAGCTTATCCACAGTAATGGTATACAACATACGTCACTCAAGAGAACACTTCCTTTGTTTTTAAACTGTTGAAGTCTCCTTCACTTGACACCAAGTTTCCCCAATTCCAAATTTAATTATATGTGTGTACACAGCTACACTTCTTCAGAGCAGGTGTCCATCAAATCAGAAAATATTACAGGATTAACTATCAACTTTCTTTTTTAAAAAAAATATAAAAAAATTAAACTGGGTCTGAACACAGAAAAATTTCCACAAGTGCATTATTATGAGTCATTCTTCAAGGTCAGTTATTTACTTGCGTGTTCAGACTATCAAAAGCTGAAGGTAGTTTTACGTCAGTTATGTCCCAACACATCTTCAGGAAGGAAACCCCTTGTGTCTGGTTTATTTTCCCTCCCATTAGTCTCTCCCTTAGGAAGAGAAGGACGGAGGGAAGCAGCCAGCTGATCGAAAGGAAAAGCGACTGAGATGAGTTTGCCAAGCAAACAGGGAGTCACAGAGGGACTTCTTGCTCTCATGAGAAAGTCCTGCAGAGTTTAACCGTCATTAAAACTGGACACATTCCCCAGTACAATGCAGTTACATTACACAGAATTCTACAGAGCGGATTCTGCTTTTCCCAGGATTTTCTTTCCTGGGAATCAACCAGGCTGGATAACCTTCAAAGACTGGGCATGTGCCTTCACCTAAAAAAATAAATCCTTTCCATTTTCTAAATTTTTTAAATGTGAGAAAGAGTGAAAAAGAAATGGAAATAAGTTACAGCAATAAACTAGAAATGGATTCCAGGGATTCAGTAGCAGAAGTGGTCAAGAAAGAATGCTAACAGATGTATTTTTTCTTTTTTTAATTCCTAAACCAAAGCATACTTTAGTAGTAAAAATTAGGGAGAGAGAACTATGTAATAAAAGACATAATACAAGGACATAAGTGATAACCAAGACCTTTTACACTCCTATACTCCGGTGTTGAAAACCCAAGGACAAACACTGGAAGACGGAAAACATTTCCATGTGTATTAAAATGAAGTCTTCCTCTCAGAGGAGTTTTAAATGTGCAAGGATAAACCTTAGACACATTTCATTAGTTGGGCAAGAGTTATTTAAAGGAAACTGTGGTGGTTTTTATACCCCCACGTACACTTTGCCCTGCCAGCCCCACGGCGAAGCAGTAATTGCATTCTCTGGCGCACGGTGCTTACACTGACACTGCTTAATTGCTTTGTGCAGAGCCTTGTCATGAGAACAAAGCCCAGCAGCATCCCTGCTTGCTCAGCAGCACCAGCTCGGGACCAGAGCCCAGCACATCTGTCTCCCCCTCTGCACGCTAGACCTGGGCTTCAGTGCTTCATGCTAACACAAATCCAACGTGAAGTAAAAGAAGCTCTGAGGTTGCTTCACAGTTGTCAGATGAGGCGTCTACTTCTCCAACTCTTACAACTTTTAGGTGAAGGAAGGGCTTGGGCATGGGGGAGAAATCAATCACTTTTCCATATGACAGATGCATCCAGACATCAATGTAACACAGCGTAACTGTTAGCAACCTGGAGCTAAGGGCTAAATCCCTGAGAGAAGCCTGGTCAGTTTAGGAGAGCTATCACAAAGAGATATTGCAACAACTCGGTAACGTCAAAGGAAAAATTCTTCACTTTTCGTTAAAACATAGCAACTGTTATTTCACTATTTTGGTTCCCTCACATAATTTTCTGCCTCAGCGGTTACCGTTTCTTTTCAACATCTAAACCCCATATACTACCGAATGCGACCCGTCCGGTTCTCATGTACCTCAGCAATCTTCCTTTGCATGGTTTGCATTAGCTACATTATGAATTCCCACAGCTCACAACAAAGGTGGCTAAAATTTACTGAAACAGAAATACTTATCTATTAATAGCAATGCAATCCTTCTGTCAACAAGGCTGTTAATTACTGTGTCAGAAAATATTTAACCCACTAGAATGAAATGAGACTTTTTATTCCAAGTGGCAAGCTAAAAATAATTTTTCACACATTAAACACACAGTTCGTCACCAATATTCCCATTCCTAGTTCCAGGAGGTTAGAGCAGACAGCAATACTGCTGATTTTGCAATGGTTACACAGTCCAGTCATTAGTGACAGTAAACCAGTCTAACAAGCTGTAACAAGGCCTTCACTGCTGCTTTGCACCACTTTCCATATTTTACTGCCAAGCTCTGCTCCTCTTACATCCCACCAGTATTGTACTCGCAATAGTTAAATAAAAATGTCTCTTTCTGTGCAAAATTTTGGAGGGTCGGGAAAACAAGTTCAGGGTTCAGACCTCAGCTGCAGCCAGCTTATATCTATTGCTGTCCACAAGCTATCAGAAGGCACAGGCAGCGCGCCAGCTCAGAGGCCCACAGCACCCATCGCCCATCAGTGTGGCACTGCCACCTTTCTCTGGACGCGGACTGGTAACAGTCGCTCAGCACAGCCAGAACCATGAGGTATTTACCTGATTGCATGAAGCCTGGCACTGAGCTGAGGATCGAGCCCCTTGCACAACATGTAACGAGGCACTCCAAGGTAAAGGAAAAAGCTGTAAGGAACATGGACAAGCTGCAACATGCCTTGCTCATGCGAAGTGCACAATTTCTTTTAATGGAAGCAAACCTCTCATTTTGTGGTTCTTCCAGCACAGGTGAAAATACTTGGAGTGGTTTGGCTGCTTCAAATACTTTCCACTTAAATAAGAAAACCTTTCTAGAGATGTGCCTGTAGGTCAATGACACCACAGTAAGCACTGACCATGTCTGCCTACAGCACAAACACACTTGACGAGCGCAGGACAAGAGTACACACACAAGAAATTCAGAGATGCTCGTTCCCTGAAAACGGTGGGAAGCAGTTTACCCTCCCCTCTGCCCACAAACACAAAAATAATCTAAAAATATCTTTAAGTTGTCAACTCATTTCAACAGAAAATATGCTTCAAAGTTAACATCATCTTGCCCAAAGACCTTTTTCCAAGTATCATAACCAGGTCTTCAAAATGAACACGTAAGAACTGACACAGCAGGTAAGGGAAAAGGCCGATCAAGCAGAGCACCCTGTCTGACAACAGCCAGCTGTGGATTCTTATGACAAAGATGGCATAATCCCCAGGCTGGGGAGCTTCTGAGCCAGAGACTTGCATGAGATGGTTTTGTTTAATATTCATTAGTGGACTCAGCCTCCCAAAAAAATCTGTTGAATCTCTTTTTGAATACAGTTGTAGTTCCAGTCTCCGCAACATCCTGTGCTCATGAGCTCCACAAAGTAATTACAAGCTGTGGGGAGAAAGACTGCTTCTTTTTGGTTGTTTTAAATCTACTGCCTAATAATTTCACTATGTAGTCGCTGTGTTTTTTATGAAATGCAGTACACTCATTCCTGAAGAGCCTTCTCTACATATAGAGCAGTATGTACAGTCACACCTTAGCACTTCACTGTTCATTCCTTTTCCTGACGAGCTACAAATACAATGACCAGAACAAATCCAATGATTAATCTGTTTGACTAATGGAAGCCTCCCTCAATTCAAATAAAGAGACCTTTATTCTTACCTTCTGTTTCCTATATGCTAGCAAGTTACTAATCCATTTTACACTATAAAACAGTGCTTTTTTTTTCCCCAAGGGACCTTGCTGAAAGTGCTCTGAAAAAAATAACGTACACTGCATTGACTAGACCACCCTTATCCAAATATCCATTAAGCCCTTCATACAAATCTGATTGATTTGTCAGGCCTGACTTCCTTGAAAATTTCTATTTTCCTACTACATCATATTTATGCATGTGTCTAATAACCTTTATTATCTATTAGTGTGCCGGTACAGAAGCCAGTTGCTTACCTGTAGTTCCCCACACCACCTCTCCTACTCTCTCACATGAAGTAGTATGTCCTTTTCGTCACTGTAACACCGAGGCTGATTTAAATGACAGGTTACTCTATAGTTAATAGTCCATATTTAAGTTGGTTTTTCAGCAAGGATTCTGCCATCTGTTCCTGTCATTTTGTTACTTTATCGACTGTTTTGACCATGTTCTACTGACACATGAATTTGTGACAGTTCCTTAGCCTATTCCCACAAGGAAAGGGGACGATACGGAGCTGATGGAGAGCCTCCCTAAGCTTTCCCATACTGCCTGCCAAGGCAAAGAGTGCATTTAACTCCTCTACTATCACATTACCTTCCTTGAATGTGACTTTACTATTGATTACCTATTAACTGCAAAAGCAGGATGAGTGCCAGACTGTTAAAGACTTGGTTTCAGAGTGTTTGGGTTTGGTTTCTTTTATGACTGACAATTCATGAGAATCTTTTTAGCTTTTCTTATAGTTTTACCTTGAAACTAAATCAGAAAGTATGTTCTTTAATTTTTCCTTCTCTTGCTATTACGTCCACTTTTGAAGAGTCTCTTTCACTTCAGTTTTTAATCATGCTAGCTTTTGGTGTCCTTTCCAAGCCATTCTGCCTGAAAGCATTATACTCTCAGCTGTTCCTTTAAAATTCTTTATAAGCAGCCTGTTAAATAGGCATGGTTTTTGAAGTTAAATGTTTTCCTGTGCCAGATTTATTGCTTCTACCAGGAGATCAAGTTTGAATGACATGATGACCAACTTCACAGGAGTATCTTGAACCATGACCTGTTTGCTATGCAGGATTAATCAAGATTTGCTCCACCTTTTCAGATTAGGTTATCTATTTTCCTCCAAAAATTGGAGATTTGTAAGGTTTAAAATCTTTCACCTGTTACCTTCAGCCCCAAACCCAGCCAATATACCCATACTTACAGTCTAATTTCTGCTTTTGCAGCTTTTCTAATCTCACTTAGCCTTTCATGGACATTATCAGTATATTGTCATGATAATTTCTGCCATTGTCTCAAGATTATACTCTTTCCACACAGATGTGATTTTTTTTATTCATGAAATTTCATAGCTCCTTTTGATGCCATTTATTAATTTACCCTATTTGACTCAAAGCTGTCATGAATATATATAGCACAATTCCTCCATAGCATGTCCTGCTCTACCAATCCTATAAAATTTTTAACCTGGAAAAGGCCATCTCTCTAAGTAAATTCCCTTTTTATTCAGAGAATAAATAAAAGTATATGATGCTTGCCTGAACAGGCAATTGCATGATATGCAAGCATTTAATTCAGACTTATCATGCACATAACACTTCAGACCTGAAAAATCCACGCAGATCAGGGTAGACAGACTTTGAAAAAAGGTTTTGGTCTGTCTGGTTCCTTTATTGTACTCATGAAAATAATACCTGTATACCTAAGGCTGGATTTAAGGAGAATCAATAAAATGATTTAGTGCACAGAGCAGAAGGACCATACCAAGCTTTTAAAGAAGCAAGAAATAGCACCTATGTGAGAAGGGGACCCAGAGAAAGCAGTTACGGAGAGTGGAGCCCAGGGAACAGATCGGGTGCAGCACACTCTGGTGTGCCCTGGCCAGAGCACAGCGCTGGAGGTTACTCACCAGTACGTTAAGCCACGTGAAATGCCATGTGGACCCAAGCATAAAAGATTAACATCAAAATTCACAGAGCTACCCATCAGAAGGGGAAAATAAACAGAAAATTACTTCCTTAGAGTTTTATCCTAAGTGAGAATATTTTCCAAGGCTTAGAAAACTGGGTCAGTATTCCTCTCAGCCTGAGGTGCCAAAACCTACTGATGGAGAAAGTTAAATCCATGTAACACCCGACTCTTGCAAACATTGCAGCTGTTTTCTCAAACAGGATTGATGAAGTACACCAAAACCTTCACCATTCTTGCTTAGGCTATGGTCTTTTATTTTATTTCCCTTAGACATTCCCTGTGCACAGAGCATCCAGACCTGGGTGTCACAAGGGAATACCTGTCATCTCTCTGGTCCACAAGAAGGAAAAAGGAAGAAGAAAGCCCCTTTCCTGACTTTTTTTTTTTTTAAACAATCAGGGCTTTCATCAACCCTGATCAGTAAATAGTACTGGCGCCCCTGAGACAGCCAGCAAAAGCCCGGCTGAAGTGACTTCCCTCAGTTCCTCCCGAGCTCGCCCCAAAGACAAGGGCACTCACCCAGACTGCCCCTGAGCACGCCCCTAAGCGCCTGCCAGGCTTGTCAGGACAGCAGGGTAAATGAACTTCAGTTCAACCGGACAATATTAAGGAGCTTCTGTTGAGACTGTTCACAAGTGCTCACGCCTTCACCCACACTTGATACAAGAAGGAGACTTAATTCATTTTCACCTCATAAATCAAACCCATCATGCAGAATCCCCATAGCTTCAGGTGTTGGGGGAAGAAGGAAAGATGATGGAATTCAGCCCTGCTGATTCAAAGCAAGCTCCTGTTTTCCAGTGACACATATGGACCAGAAAACCAGGCAAGGACCTTTTCCTCTCTTGCAGCTCACAAGTATTCAGCTGCTAAATTATACTAAGTTCCCTTGATTATATGAAGCGATACAAGGGCTACAGGTATTTTGAAACTATTTGGTATCTGTGGATGAGAAAGACTACTTTCAAAACCAACCTGCTGAAATTTGGGCTGAAGTTTTGCACGGCCTGTGAAGATGCTCCTGTCACCTCTTCTGGGACCAGGACACCAAGCACGCCCTGGCCCGGCCCAGGGGACAAGCCATGCCAGTTCCAGGCCCAAAGTGGCACCAGAGACCCAGCTCCAGCGGGGAAGAGTTAACCTGGATGTTTGCAGACAACTTTCAGCCAATTACAGGCACAGAATTTAAAATGCACTCAAGCAACCTCATTAACGCTACAGCCAGAAATATGCTGCTGTGACTCCTACCAGCATGAGGGCGCAAGTGTCTGTCTGGTGTAAAACTCCTCCAGACGCTAAAATAAAATATTTCCTCAGCTGAAGTTTCTTTATATCCCCTGGGTCACTCTCTCAGAGTTAACGGTATCCCGTAAATCTGACTTAACTACATTGCATAAATCTAACTTTTCAGTGACAAAAGCTTACATAAATGGATGATAAAATTGTCTCGATTCCCCCACTGGGGGCTGGAGCTAAATGAGGGACAGATTTAGGGTTTCACATGAACTGAGAATACTTACAGGCTCTTCTAAATAAGGTTTGGGATTAAAAAAATGTTGTTTTACCTCAGGCTGCCATATTTCTGTCTCAGCACAGAAATACATACATATGCAAATGCTCCCCACACCTCCGCGAGGCAGCAGATTTATGGCACGCACAACAGCACACGGGCACCTGCAGCTCTGCCCGCGGGGCTTCCTGCAGACAAACAGTTTTCCAAGGGAACGCAAGACATCAAGAGAAACACTCAGGTGCATCTTGTTCCTTTAAGAATGCAACCTCTGAGCAGAGGTCAGATGCACAACAGGGTTATTTTGGTTAGCCCAAGGTTTTAAAACCTAATGCAAATGAATGACTGCAGATGAAAAAAAGCAATTTGTCTTCAACTACAATTTTTGTTGCGATCGAACAAGAACTGTTATCATGCCAAACACACATTTTAGGCTGCTAGGCCTTCTGGCTCTGCCACCACGGGTGGGTCACATACAGCTCACGGGTGTTTGCCCAGCCCGTCGGGCAGAGCGCTGCAAGCCCTGCGCGCCCACCTGCAGCGCCCCAGCCCGCCCCGCAGCGCTGCCTGGCTCGGCGCTGCAAGCTCCGCTAACACGCTCCAGTGCCGTGCTCGCTCTGCTTTACTGGTTCATTTTCACTTGCAATTGTCCAGCTGCCATTACTTCAAAGCTGAACTCCGGAATACTTGACAGGAAGACCTTGTTCTGTTTCTCCTACTGAACCTGTTCTTTTTTGCATAAATAAATATTCAGAAGAGACAGAATTAGAATCCAGGCTCTCTCTGTATCACTTTGTCCATCCCAGGAGCCCTCTACCCCACCGGCTATAATCACTCTTTTGCATCACTTCTCTCTGAAACACTGAGTTTTCCCTAATAAGAAGAACAACTTCAGTAGAAAAGATTGAGAAATTAATTCTGTAGAATACTCTTTAGCAGAGTGCTTAGAATATTTATTGGATATTATAGGAAAATAAAGAATTGAGCACAAATCCCATACTAGAAGAAATTAATGATGTGTATACAGGACTCTTAGCACTGAGTAAACTATTTGTACAACGCAATCCCAAAGACACACAGCAAATGTGCCACAAAGAGTGGAGAAGAGGGTTTTGTACCCAGAATGGCTACAATACAGGGACAAAGGGAAGAACCAAATTGCACCACTGCATGTCCTGTTCCCCAAAACAGATTTTCCAGGAAACTTGATCATCCCCCTGAGACAGATCTGCACAGGAGGCCACGCTCCCCCCGACTCAAATTACTAAATCCAGGCAGGGAGGTGCTGCTAACAGGTGGGGCCTGTTATAGCATCTTCCAAGTCCCCAGCCGAAGTATCACAACGTACCCTGAGAAACACCAACAGAACTAGCAAAAGGCTTCGCTGTTGCGCGGTATTGATTACGGGGAAGAAGCTCAGCAAGGCTGAACCCCCACCCTGCCTACAGGTACACGTTCTTTTCTGGGACCTCCTCTACTTCACTGAAGGCAATTAAAGGTGCTATCAACACCACCAGCTACCTCAATGTATTTTAATAATCTAAAAGTGAATTATTAAGAACTAAATAATAATATCCAAAGGAGCTTCCAGGCAAGCAGTACATTACTGAATAACCCATACCTCTAAAAATGTTAGGAACTTCCCAGAGGAGTGCAGCTATCATCACTGAAGTACGCCATCATCCACCAAACTACCTTGAAGATGCACGCATTCCCTCCATTTCACCGTTTCAAAGACCTTAGAAGATGGATAAATTGATTTTCTTTCTACCAGTTTCCAGAAAAAATTAGTTCTATATACAGATCAACCTGCAATTCTCTTCTGCATCTTTGGCCTCTTCTTTTGATGCATAGTCCCAGCTAAGACGCTTCCACGTCCTCCTTGGGATATTGTGCTTCTAACCTGGCCGAGATCATCGTGGCTGTGAATGCAGGAGTTGCTTTGTCTGATGGCAGTGGGCTGCTTTATGCTTTTGCAACAGCAAATATAACTTCTGCCATCTTCCTCTGGTTCACGTTTAGTACGGTCTTTCCTGACTCGTAGCGGTGCTGCCATTTAACTTTGGCATATGCAGTAGGGCATTTTTAAAGGTCTTAGTTTTTCAAGCATTATCCCAACTAGACGTGATTATTACATGTTATGAACACAAAAGGCTCTTCGAATACCTCCACAATTTCCAAAAGTGAAATATGATTCCTTATCAGTTTTTTAAATGAATTGAAATCAAGCATTAACATAAAACCAGTTAGACACTAATCATCTAGCTGAAGAAAATGACATTACAAACCTAATGAAAACAGCAGGGAAGCACAGGGGAAGTAAGAACAATTCTTTGCCAGCAGCAGCGTGTCTGTGGGCATACCGAAGTGACCAATGAGCTGACATTTACTAAACAGAGCAGAGATGCAACCAAGTTTTACGTGGGGTTTTAGACCTCCCAAGAATTTGCCATCAGGAGGATCTCAGCTCTGAAAAGCTAATCACATCCAGCTCAGCGCAGCGGTTCTCTGCAGTGAAATAGTTGAGTTTCCATCCAGTTTGACTTTGGATAGGAGTGTACAGCAGAAACAGCTGACTGACCAGAAGGCAGACGGCGTACAGAATTACAATGCCAGAAGGCAAGCAAAACGTCTTCAACGTAAAAAATACATTAGTTTGCTTTTATTAACACATAGCTGTGCTAACAAGTCTTGGGCACAGACTGCCCAGGACGGAGGCCAGAGAGCTCTCTGTTCCCCCAAAGCAATACATGATGCAGTATAGCTTCTCTACATTACAGCTCATGCTTGTGGATCTGCATATACTCCCAGCTCTTTCACAGGCACATTTCAACTCCATGTATGTAACAAGACTTAAACACTGGGAGAGGCTTACAACAGCCTTCAAAAATAAGCACCAAAACAAAACCACACCTAGATCTTCCCTCTACTGGGATTTTAAATTGCAAGAACTGCTTTAATGGAAAGGGAAATCTTTTCTCAGGGAAGACAAAGAATTAAAGGCAGGTTTCCTGTAAAGACAGCAGCATCAAAAGTATGTGTGAAATACCTTTACAGAACACAGGAAAAAAAAAAAAGAGGTGATAATGTTCTTCAGGCCATTCTGGCATTACAATTTCAGTAAAGTGGTAAAAAGAGGAGCAACTAGTGCTCAGAGGTTCCCAAAATGCTACTCATTTTTTTGCAATAGTTTAGGTAGCCTCTTATGCTAAAAAAGCATGAAGTCATTTACATGATTTCATGATTTAAAAGCAGAGAAAAAGGAAAAAAAACCCAAAGCGCTCAGATTTATAACTGCATTTCTTGATATAGCCCTTAACTCTCCCTGCATCTGAGGGCAATAACAATTTCCAGAAGTCTGTATTAGATCTTCACTGAAGTGTCTCTCGAGAAGGTTGGATTTATTAGTGGAAACAGACTGAAACAATGCTAAAAGAACACATGGACTTAGTTCAGCTCTATCAAAGAGCAAGGCCAACAGTCACTCCTGTTTATTCCAACTGTGTACTCATTTTCTAAAGGTAAATGAATATAAGGTCATCAAAACAATTATTCTGTGCAAGTACTTTGTTTTCTCAATTCGAATTTCCAACAGTCAGCTGGCAGCACCTCAGTGCGCGGGCTGCCAGGTACACACAATATTAACCAACGAGGTAAGCAGGCAGGAGACCTGCTGAAGCGTTGGGACAAACTCAGCAGGTCGGGAAGGACCGGGCAGCTCCACAGGAGAGGGTCCTGGCTGGTGGCTCTAAGTGGGTAATGGTCTCTCGTCCTAGCTGCGTTTCTGTGCAGGTACATTTGCTTCGACTTCTATCATGACCCACAGGCAAGATGGTTTGGGGATCCCAGGATCCCAAATGCTGCTGAGGGACTCAGCAGCTTCATACTGCCAACGGTGGGCAATTCTGCATACATGGAAAGGGTTAGGCCACAACTGAACATAATATCACTTACATAGCCCACCACCACCATGACTAATTGTCAAATATAGTTAGGTGCCCAGGTCTCATGACTTCATTGGGAGCTACTTTCTTGTATCTAATAGGAGTATACTTTCCATAGTAAGCCTGGTTGGAATGCAATTAGTTGATTATATGGAGGACTTTAAAATCAAGGAAGCAGTAATTCACAAAATGCAGCTGAGCCTAGAGCAGAAAACTTGATATCAGACATAAATGCAATACTAATAAATCACACTAGTTTCAGCCTGGAGGATTACTGTCACGTGCTGTTACTTGCAACAAGTACCCTTAATAACTACAACTAGGCAGTCTCTGCCTTTTATTATTTCCTAAGTGTTCAGTGATAACAAGCCAGATCTGATTCATCCTCCTTGCTCTAGGGACTTACGGGCACCAAGCACAAACTAGTCAAATTTAGGGCCCATTTGACCAAAAAACTGCTGCCAAAATCACATGGAAAGAGATGGAAGCTGATAAATCTTTAACAAGTCTCTTATAGCCTGGGTTTGCATTTTCTTTTTTTTTTTTTTCTTAGCTAGTAGCAATTAGAAGTGCACCATATACCTTGAGAAAGTCAAATGTTGCAAGGAGGGATTGCTATTAATGTTTTTATTTGCATTAAATGATAAAATTCAGAAGCAAAGCTTCAACCCTAACAGCACAATAGTCAGAAGGCCAACAATCAGCTAACAGAAAAGACACATTTTTCATAAATATACCTCCCCCTGGCTCTGCCTTTCTTCTTGTGTGCTCAGCTGTAGCAATTAGGAGAATAATCTATAGGAAGCCTACCCCCAAAAGCCTCTCTCAGCTTTCTCCAGCTGTTTCCTTCTTTGTGTTGCCAGCAAACTCAAGCTCTGAAGAGATGATTCACCTCAGCAGGACTCCAAACTCTACATCTGCTCTGGGGGCATAATCTTTGCTGGGTACATAGAAATGGTCTTTAAACTAATGGAGTCACTAGACTAAGCAAAAATTCTCTTTTCTGAATCTAAATACTACGGTTTTAATTTCAATTATATTTCTAGCTGAGTATTTTCGAGATAATCATCTTTCTTCTTTAATCATCATAATGCTGCTTTGCAACACACACTGCTCTTCCAAAAGTACCTTACTGTACTCTGTAAATGCAAATCTGCACCATCTTTTGATAGACAAAGAAACTATCCACAGCGACCTGCCCAACAATACAGAGAAAATCCCTGGAAGAAGTGGAATTGATATTCAGTTACCATAACTCTCCCAAACCACAACATAATGCTGCCCCATAAACAACACTGTATTATTGAGCATTTCAAGAAATATGCTTTGAAAATGGATCTGAGCTTTCCATTCTTCAAGGAAATGGAGTGTTCTCCCTTAACTACAGCAAGTGATTGGAAAAAAGCTGTATGCCCGTAATTCATGTGAAGTATGGCTGCAGAGTGCTCCTCGGCCCAGGAAGGAATCCGCAACAAAACTTGAGTCAGGGGAAGAGAGGAGAAGGATCCAATGGGTTGAGGAGGAAAGCTTTGAAGCAGTGGAGCTACTCTGGCCAAGCACATTGAAAATCGCCTATTTTTTTGTGGGTGGTAGATAGAGGAAGAGATGGAAGGGTACCCTGGCGTGCATAAAAAGGAGTGTGGCCAGCAGGTCAAGGGAGGTTGTCCTCCCCCTCTCCTCCATCCTAGCGAGGCCACATCTGGAGTGCTGTGTCCAGTTCCGGGCTCCCCAGTTCAAGAAAGACAGGGAACTGCTGGAGAGAGTCCAGCGGAGAGCTACCAAGATGGTCAGGGGACTGGAGCATCTCCCTTATGAGGAAAGGCTGAGAGACCTGGGTTTGTTCAGCCTGGAGAAGAGAAGACTGAGGGGGATCTTATCAATGCTTATAAATATCTGAAGGGCGGGTGTCAAGAGGATGGGGCCGGACTCTTTTCAGTGGTGCCCAACGACAGGACAAGGGGCAATGGGCACAAGTTGGAACACGGCAAGTTCCACCTGAATGTGAGGGAAAACTCCTTTGCTGTGAGGGTGCCAGAGCAGTGGAACAGGCTGCCCAGAGAGGCTGTGGGGTCTCCTTCCCTGGAGACATTCAAACCCACCTGGAGGCGGTGCTGTGCCCCCTGCTCTGGGTGTGCCTGCTCAAGCAGGGGGGTTGGACGGGATGGTCCCCAGAGGTCCCTTCCAACCCCTGCAGTTCTGTGATTCTGTGAAAGTAATACAGACAAGATCAAGGAATCACAGATTACATAGCCCAACCCTCTTTGTGCCTCCATCTAGAAAACACATCATTATAGGCTGAGGAAAGGAAAAGGTAAATGATTTTTCCCTATTCATACAGAAGGAGTTCAGAGATTTGACTCCCAGGACAGAAGAGTTTCTGCAAATAAGTATTATACTGAGAAAAAACACACCAGTGCTTATCACTCAAGACAATGTACAGAGCAGCTCCTCAGTTATAACTCTGAAGGAAACTTACACTGATCTTTATATTTGATAAATAAAATTTTCCCTTCTCAAAAAAGGATACGTAATTTCTGTGAAGCAGGAGAAGGTGGAAAGATAAATGCTCACCTCCATCCGAATTTCTCCAACTGAACTGAGGAAGACTGCACAGGAGGTCTAATACATGCCATTCTTCATGCTATAGAAAAGAAGTAGTAAACTAGAGAATTCTACTAACAGAAAGATAATTTTTGGAAAATAGCTAGTGTGCATCTACCAATGAGAAAAAGCACAGAAAATTTCATGGGTATCTAACTACTGTTTTAATGGAGTGTCAACAATTTCTGTGTTCATAAATACAAGCCATAGAAGAACACTGAAGAACAATTCTGTTCTTGAGAGAGAGATTTCTTAGCCAGAAACTAGTCTGGGATCCATTTAGTCCAATTCCTTCATTACCACACAGAATTGGTCAGGTACAATATCCTGTTCTGAATAACATGGCCACAAAAAGACATTAAAAATAATCCAAAGGTGAGGAGAAAATGCCAAGTTGTCAAAGGATCCAAAGCAAGGAGAGGCTGTAGACAAGGCCACTCTTCCAAATAATGGTATCTTCCCCAATATTAGGGCTACCCATGCGTGTGAAAACAACTTGAATTTGTGAAGACTGCTGGAAAAGCAGGACACTAGCCACTAAAAGACCTTGACCCAGAACTCAAAGGAAAACAGTCATACAGAAGCACAAATACACACGAATCAACACTCATCTTCACAGAAAGGAAACAGAGCTACAGATAAAACATTCAGATTTATGTGCTTTTCTGCAAAGCAACACATTTCACTAATGCAAAGAATTTTCATAGTTTTCTTCCCTTACTGGTCTTCAGTGCATTCAACACCACATATCACAAGAACCACCCCATACTTACAATACAGAAGAATAGAGTCATGATTTTCATCACCCAATGGTTTCCTGCCTAAAGGAATTTCGTAAGGTTATCAGAAACTTCTCTCACAGATGCTGAGCAGGCCCATTTCCACGCTCCGGAGACAGAAAATTCTCTCTGGAACTACCGCGATTGTGAATTGTCACTACATCCGCATTCATTACCCAGTCACCATCTGCCAGTAACTAATAAAAACAACAGTTACCTCATACTCCTAAGATAACTAATCTCATAATCTTTTTAGAATCATTAACAATGAAGAAAAGCAAGCTTAATAATCCCTCCCTTGGTATCTGGAGTGCTAGGAATGTATTACCATAAATAAAATTCATAGAATCACAGAATGTCCTGAGTTGGAAGGGACCCACAAGGATCATCGAGTCCAGCCCCTGTACCTGCACAGGACAACCCCAAATTCACACCATGTCTCTGAGGGCCTTGTCCAAGCGCTTCTTGACTATCATCAGGCTTGGCGCCGTGATGCCTCCCTGGGGAGCCTGTTCCAGTGCTCCACCACCCTCTGGGAGAAGAACCTTCTCCTAATATCCAACCTAACCCTCCCCTGGCACATCTTCCTGCCATTCCCTTGGGTCCTGTCATTGGTCACCAGAGAGAAGAGATCAGCGCCTGCCCCTCCTCCTCCTCCTCCTCCCCTTGTGAGGAAGCTGCAGACTGCCATGAGGTCTGCCCTCAGCCTCCTCTTCTCCAGGCTGAACAAACCAAGTGACTTCAGCTGCTCCTCATATGGTTTCTCCTCTAAACCCTTCACCAGCTTCATGGCCCTCCTCTGGACACTCTCTAGTAGTTTTATATCCTTGGTATACTGTGGCGCTCAAAACTGCACACAGTAGTGGAGGTGAGGCTGCACCAGCACTGAGCAGAGCAGGACAATCCCCTCCCTCAACCGGCTGCAACGCAGTGCTTGAAGCACCCCAGGGTGTACTGTTGGCTCATGTTCAACTTGCCATCAACCAGAACCCCCAGGTCCCTCTCTGCAGAGCTGCTCTCCAGCCTCTCGTTCTTTGGCGATTGCCCAGCTCTCCAGTCTGTCCAGATCTCTCTGCAGGGCCTCTCTGCCCTTGAGAGTGTAAACAGCTCCTCCCAATTTTGTGTCATCAGCAAACTTAATTAGTATTCCTTCAAGTCCTGCATCCAAGTAATTTACAAAGAGATTAAAGAGTACCGGCCCCTAGATGGATCCCTGTGGAATCCTGCTAGTGACTGGCCGCGAGCCCGATGTGACCCCATTTACTATGGCCCTTTGAGCCCAACCCATCAGCCCTTTGCTCACCCACTGCATTACGTGTTTATCCAGCTGTGTGCTGGACATTTTGTCCAGAAGGATACTGTGAGAGACAGTATCAAAAGCTTCACTGAAATCCCAAAAGATTCTATTGACTGGCTTCCCTTGGTCAACTACATGGGTAACCTTGTCATAGCAGGAAATTAAGTTTGTTAAGCAGGACTTTCCCCTCATGAACCTGTGCTGGCCAGGACCAATGACTGCACTGTCTTTCAGGTGTTTTTCAGTAACTCCCAGAATAATCTTCTCCATAATTTTGCAAGGCACAGAAGTGAGACTGATGGGCCTGTAGTTACCAGGGCCATCCCTGTTGCTCTTCTTGAAGATTGGGACATTTGCCAGCTTCCAGTCGACTGGGACCTCCCCAGACTCCCAAGAGCATTGAAAAATCATTGACAGAGATCTCGATATGACATCAGCCAGCTCTTTAAGTACCCTTGGATGAATATCATCAGGCCCCATCGACTTACAGGGATCTAGCTGGAGCAGCAAGTCCCACACAAGCTCAGGGTTGATTGGGAGATTATCGTTCCCCACAGACATTGTTCTCTAGCCCAGGGCTCTGGGGGTCCCAGAGCCTATCATTGGTGTTGAAGACTGAGGTGAAGAAAGCATGAAACGACTCTGCTTTGTCTGTGTCCCTGTTAGTGGGGTGACCATGCTCATCAAGTCACAGGCCAATGTTATTTCTGGCTTGCCTTTTGCCATTAACCTATTTTAAAAAGCCCTTTTTATTGTCCCTCACAGTACTGGCCAGCTTCAACTCCAACTGAGCTTTGGCCACATGAACTTCCTTCCTACAGCACCTCCCTACAGCAGAACAGCATCCCTGTAGTCCTCCCATGACACCTGACCTTGCTTCCACTGGCCATATTCTTTCTTTTTTCACCTCATTTCTAGAAGATCCCTGCTCAGCCAAGCCAATCTTTTGCTTCACCTGCTTGACTTCCTACACATTGGGATTGCCTGCTCCTGCGCTCTTACGAGGTGCTACTTCAAAAGTACCCAGCACTGATGGACCCAGCCCCTTCAAAACCTTTTCCCCAGGGGACCTTACTAAGTAGTTCCCTGAGCAACCTGAAGCCTGCTCTCCTCAAATCCAGAGTTGAGATCTTGCTGGCAGTTTTCCTCCTGTTACCATAGATTTTAAACTTGACTGCTTCATGGTCACTGTGGCCAAGGCAGCCGCCAATTACCACTTCACCCACGAGGAAGGCACCTTTCCTGGTCAGTTCCTACAGTAGCTGTACCAAGAAGTTATCATCCAGATGGTTTAGGAATCTTCTGGACCTGCTTGTCCCAGCTGTGTGGTATTCCCAGTTGACATCTGGCAAGCTGAAGTCTCCCATAAGGACAAGGGCAGATGACTTAGAGACATCCCTTAGTTTCTTAAAGAATAACTCATCGGTGTCATCCTCCTGGCTGGGTGGCCTATAGTAGACTCACACGACAACATCCACTTTATTTGTCTGTCCCTTAATGCTTATCCAGAGGCTCTCAACTGTGCCATCGCCAACTGCAAGCTCCGTGCATTCCAGCTCCTCTGCTAGAGGACTGAGGACTAGGAAACAGACTGAAAAAGACCATTCAGTCATACATTATGCTTTGCCTCCCCGGGGAGGAGAGGATAGAACATGGTCCAGTGCTCAGACTGGAGCTTTCCTGTGGACTAGCCTTACTAAAATAATTTAACAAACATAGAAAGGGACCCCAAAACCCCAAAAAGAACACTACAAGGACTCTTGAGATAATGCATTTTAGCTTTTGAAACATAACAATAGGACCTACTCATCATCATTGCATAAAACATGATTCTCTTAATAATGAATTTGCGGACTCCCACTCAGGTAGACATGGTTACCCACAAAGAGTTCAACAATCTGTTATTTGAAAAGCTTACATCATCTACTTTTGTGTTTGTCATAAAAACATCCTCCACTGGATCTGCTGACAGGCTAGAGGTTCACCCTCCATACCACTTCAACAGCTACCCAAGCTCTACTCAGATTTTGAAGATTAAACTTGCTACAACCTTCAAAAGAAGAAGAATTTATTTTTCCCTTAAAAGAAGAGACTTCTCAACTCAAACACTGACATAACAGCAATGGATCACAATGGAAAACCGACCTTCAATCCCAAAGGACCACCTTTACACGAACAGTCGCCCAGATTCTGCTGCAATGAAACCACCACAGTGCCAATTACGTAGTACACCTTGTGGCATCAAAGGCAAGCAGAGAAAAAAAGTTTCAACAAATTCCACATTCTGCAGTGCTGATGATATAACCTTTTTCTACAAATCTCACCTCTGTTATGGTCTCTGAACATCAAGGCTATCTTTTAATAAGATCAACTGATCTAACTGGGGGGTGAAAAAAAAAATTCGTATAAACTTTGAAGAACCCAAACCCTGAAAAACCACCTAAAGCTGGGCCTATACATCCAAAAGCTGCTTGGTTATTCTTATCCTTGCTGACACAGTTACTTAAAAATAGTTCATATATAGTCCTCAAACTTTGCCTTTCACTTAGGTCATTATCAGGATTTGAGGCACTGCTTGCAACACAGGAAGAAAGGAAGTCCATGCAAGCGACATATTCAAGCTGACAGCACCCTAGAACAGGGCTCTGCATTAGCTATCAGTTATTCTTTTCTCTCTGTAGTCAGTAAAATGTGAAGCTGTCTTTCATAATTGTACCCCTCAGTACCATAATGTCCTCATTTACTTGTCTGTGTTGTGTATTTCTGTTCATATCAGAAAGTTTAGTCTCCTGCAACTAAAATGACTTCTTTTGACTAATTTGTATGAGACAGGAGGGAAGGATGAGAATGTTTTATTGACAGCTTTAAAATGTTAGGTATGTTTCCTAATGCCATGTCTCAGCTACATTTGTATCTTGCTTCATATCGGCCATTTTAGGGAAGTATCCTTTATTGTAACACTCTTCTTGCCTTTCATACTCATTTTTTCTTTTTGTCACACCTAGAAAGCTAGGGTCTAAATTATAAACCAACCGATATAAATGCAATTCTTACAGAATATTTTAAATGAACCAAATCTTAGTAAAAGTAAAGAACTACAGCAGTTTTCACGCGCACATTGAAATGAGTTCTCCCCTTCGCTCCTGAAGCACCACGGTGGCCCATCGCTGCTCCGCCGGCCGGGCATCTGCTGGTCTCTGCAGTCTTTCCTAGCGTGAACTCGCATTCCAGGTCTCCTGCAGATTTTTACCTGAGCAAAGCACAGCTCCAGTTTTCCCAAAGTTCCTGTCTCCTACTCACCCTTCAGGCTCTGGCAGTGCTCAGCCTTTACGTGAGAGCTCTGGAAAAGCTGGCCACAGTGACAGCCTGTTCCTGTCTCCGGTGCTTTGTGTTTCACCTTGCACCACTACAGCAGCAGCACCATCCTGCAGCCAGAGTTTAAAGATTTTTCCCTGTGTCTTTGATATTTCAGTGTGTCTCATCTAACTGGAGCTGCAGCAATGAGACATCTACCTTTTCAGGAAGGCTGCCAACGTACACCAAGCTTGAGACTGCAGTCGGCTACTGAGCCCATTGACTGAACGAGGACCTACCTCCACATTTAAGATTCAATTCAGTACTCTTGCTCACATTTGGCAGTGCCTTTGTTCCCTGGCATTCCCGGCAAAGGGCATGCACACCTCCACCCCGACGGCAGGTCTTGTGTCTTGTCACACAACAAATGTTTGCCCTTTATGGCAACAAGCAGAATTTGAATTCTGATCTATACAACTCTTAGTTTTTTACTTAGTGAAAAACCTAAGGCAGATGGAAAGCAGCAAGAAGGGTTAAACTCATTATTACAGAATATGAATTATTACCCACAAGTCTGTTAGGTCACCTCTGCTATGCTGGGAAACACAAAAACTCTCAGCACAAGCCTTATTAAAACACAGATATCTGACAGAATGGGGCTATTTTTACCTAGGCTGAACAATATCCAGCCATCTTTCTCAAGCAGTTAATTTAAAACTCATACTAAAAAGCACATTAGGCAGGAACTTAAACCAAGCAAAGTATCTCAGAGATCAGTTTTTGCCCATATCCCCACCTTTCTACTGTTTCTGCTGCTACACTTGGTAAAAACAAAAATGCTAACAGCTACCAAGAAGCCACCAAAATGCCAAATAAAGGAAGTAAAATTATCTGAGCTTCATAACACACACAAATCTTTCCACAGAATCGCAGCTGGCATCTCAGTGTGCAATCTTCCATCACAGTTATTTAGACCTTGTCTATACTGTGCTGATTTGAAACCAGCTGGTTTGGCTACTCCTGATGTCAGAGCTGAAGCTGGCTGAGATGTCGGCAGTCAGCACGCCCTGAGCTCGCTGTTACCATGGCCGCGCTGCAGCAGGACCTGCGCTGGCCAGCCCAAAGCCAGCTCCTATATGTCCCCATCAGTGGCAAATCAAAGTAACACAGGCACCCCCTTAAAGAAAAGGTGATGCTTGTTGCCCTTCTGTGCTGCAGTGATTCCTGGCAAAAGAAACTGGGAAAAATACTTCAGTAGGAAATGGGATTTTCTCAGATGCTCCCAGCAGTCCTTCAGGAAAAACAGCAATCGTGCTGCACACTACAGGGCATCTTTGTGTGGACCACCACCAACGCTTGAAAAAGTTAACAACTCATCAACGTACTAGACAACTATAACCATAAATCAATTCTGTCTTTTTTCAAGAGTGTAAATGGTGAAAGAGGGAATGGCCACTGATATCCCAGATAAACTCCCTCCTTCAGCAAGATGAAGAACGGCTGTTCTTAGAAAAGACATTGCCTGGGATATATTGAAACCAATATTACATGATCTTTGCCTTCTGCAATAAACCAGATACAAACAGAAAGAACAGGAACAAGTATGTGTTTGCAGCCTGCCCATTATCAGGTATCAGCACAGCCTGATAAGAACTGCACACACAAGAACTGCAGTGATAAAATTGTATAGACAAGGTGTCTGGCGACGACAGTATTCCTTGGAATAGCAACATATTCACAGCCTGCGTTGACAGCATTTTAGTCAAGATTCCTTCTGTGAACCTCTACTGGCTTTGTAAAATGTGAACGCCGCTGATTTTTGATTATGCAGTGCTTCGCTTTTGGCTCGCATTATCAATTCTCCACCTACTGCACAGGATTTCCCCCTGAGTGCGCACCCAGGCCAGCTTTCCAAAGCAGCCCTTTCTGATGCTCCAGGAGCCCTCCTCTCGTTGCACGTACCCAGGCACCTGAGCACGACTGCTGCCATAACAACAGCACACATTGCACGTGGGGACCGCAGCGATCGGATAAACCACGGTAAGGCAGCAGCAGGCTGCTGCTGGCTGTCCAGAGCTAAAGTCGCTAACATTGCATGTATGCTCATCACACCAGGACCTCCGTGCTTGATTTTGCTGCAGCTCTGATCATAAAGCACACACCCAATCTAACTGTAGAGAAATCTGACTAGAGAGCATCTAACTAGTGAAAAGGCTGTTGTCATACCCACGTGATATTACTTTGCATGAGTCAAACGGGACAGAAGAGGAGGAACTGTTGTTTTTGGGGGCTTTGCTTTTACCCCTCAGACTATGCAGTCTCAGGTGGCCACAGACTGCAATGCTGGATACAGACATCTGTTAAAGCACAAACAAATCTACTTGTAAAAATTTGAGCTGGCCGTAAGGGAGGTCAGAAAGGCTGTCAGAGCCCTCCAGACACCTTATTTCACGCGGTTCTCTTTGATGATGCATGTACACAAAGAAATCTCAGAAGTAAATATACCCAGAGCACCAGCATGCAGGACATCATTACCTCTCAATTTTTGTAAACAACAGCTTATCTGAAATAATTTTTTTAACTGAATAAGGTGTCAGCATAATCGGATTTAATCACTGAGTCAAAATCTTTGCCTTCTCTTATTTTATGTATATAAACTACTGCCTTCCCTTTCACACACACAATCCTACTGAAAAGTGTTCTCTTCTTTCCTCGTGTGCCTCTTCTTACCCCGGGCACGTTTTTAATGGCATTACCAACTGGTTGGTAATTACCTTTTACTCTGGTTTAGTTATTGACCATTTCCCAGGATAGATTATGCAGAAAAACTATTTCATCCATAGCACACTCTTAGCCAGAGGTAAAACACCATACCTAGTAACAGATAGCCTTTTTTTTTTTTACCCTTCTGGGAGAGTAAGTAACCATGGATGCACAAGAAACAATGCTTGCAAATAAAAAGAGTGCCTCCAGATAATAATGTTTGTCAGATATTTGCAGATACTTGCACATTTCTTTGAACTGATATATTTATATCCTGCTAATTATTTGAGAAAAAGCTGAGAGACCTTATCACAAAGAAAGTCAACGCTATGTTTATATTTTTTCCCCTCAAGTCTAGGTTTCTTTTTAAAGTACTCCTCAAACTTTGAAGTTTGCTTTTAGCAGTTTTCTTTTCAGTCGTTTTAGTAACTTACACCTATGCAAACACCTCTACCCTAGAATATACCTGTACAATTTGTCAAGAAACATCTTTAGAACTGAAGTCCATTAAAATTTTTCACAAACAGCCCAGGTTACATTTTGAAAGACCTGACTTTACTGTTAAATACTCACTCTCTTGTTCTTACTCTGCTTTTCCGTGAAAAGCACAGGACGTTGCTGTTAGTGCTACGCAAACACCACACAGTACAACTGACAGCTTCAAAAAGTTGTACAAGTAGGAAGCAAACAACAGTAGGTCACCTTAGGGTCTCTTTTTTTTCCCCCCTTTATAGCCACTGGAATGGCAATTTAGAGAATGTTCTGCTCAGCAGGTTTTCAACTTCTGAATTTCCCTCTACTGTTAAAGGCATAAGGGAGGCAAAATATCAAGGAAGGACTGCATCCCAGGCTTCGAAGCAACACTACACGTGGACTAGAGGAACAGCAAAGAGAGAGGTCATCTCCCCTCCCGAAGTAACAGGACAGTAAAATATTCTACCACTAACCTGCAGACCCCACCATTTTACTCCGTTTAAGTCACCCTCACCAGTCCCAGCTTAACAGAGATGGGTGTTTGCTTCAGGACAGTGCAGCTGACAGCACACCCCATGCAAAACCCCCGAACAACGAGGGGATGTTAGACAGGAGCTTTCGCTGGAGGAGGAACTAAACACTAGTGCTGCTTCCTTCCCAGCCTTTCCCATGGTTGCATGGCCTCCTGTAGTTTGGAATTACAACAGCACTGCAGGAAAACCACCTTCACTTCAGAGTGGCCTGTTAGAGGTTACAGGTGCCATACCATTTAAAGTAGTTTTTAAATTTCTTGGTAAGATTTATATCATTCTCTTTCAGAAGATGAACTGATAGAACTTGCTTGGACTGAAGGTTACATGAAACATCCCAAGCAGCCTGAGCAAACTGAACTTAAATGCAACTGCAGAAACATGAGCTCCTTCTTAGAAAGCACAGGAAGTCTACAGAACTCAGTACCGACAGATAGACATCTTACCCAATAATCACTGACACCACAGAAAAATGATTCCACATACAAAAGTATCCCTTATTATAAGGATTAAAAAAAACAATGCTAAACTACAACTGCTTATTCACCATTAGGGCAATGTATACTAAAAGAATTTCAGTCTGGAGATTGTGACGTAGGAAATGTCATTATGTTCTACCATACCAATGGGAGTTGACATACTTCAAAAATAACATGCTTAAAATCATTTTACTTTACCAAACATGCAGAGTAAGCAGAAATTCAGGATGTGTTCATGGAGGATGAGATACCTTACGCACAGAGCAATTCCTTTTTTAAAGCCCAGTGTCTCAGTAATTCAATTCCTATTTTGTTTAAATGCTTGAAAGTACTCATTATACTACTGAGCACTAGTCGACAAAATCTCAAATGAGTAACTAAGCACTTATACAATATGTAGAGGTGGGGAAAAAGGACGGCCCACCTTATCAAATTCCCTCAGGCTGACAAAACCAAATCAATGTGTACCAGAAGTGTATATTGAAACACTAATTTGTGAACCTCAGGGACTCTGTCAGATTCCTGAATTCAGTTACTTTTCAGAAAAGAGATTTGGAAATGGCAGTGGCAAAGCGCATAATGGCAAAGATAACACTATTTGGTTTTTTGTTTTGTTCTAAACAAAGAGATGCTAAGACAATCCCAGCACTTCAAATCATTCCTTCAGCCCTCTAAATACCATAATATTTTCTATGTTACCATAATACCTTCTATACTACTTTATTATTTCACTCAAAATTCAGTGAAACAAAAACAACAAGTCATGGTAAGTCAGTCATGTAGAAGCTTAACTAAGTTTCTATGAAAATATTTTCATTTCTGTAATCAAACAGCCACCAACCTGATGTCCCTTAGTAGTAGATTCTCAGCTGTATCAACACTCACAATTCTCTTGACCTCAATGAAGGCAGGAATATTTATATCACCTAAGATCTATTTCTCACTGTTTTTATAGATGCAAATCACAAACAATCATTTAAACTGGTCCAACAACTATTTTGTCATTTCTGAAGTGTCTGACTGCTTGGTACACAAATAGGAAGCATAGATATGTTATGAAATATGGCTCTTTTCACCCTTGTATACAAGATATATGCTGACACTGCACACACAGCAAAAGCTGGTACAACAGCTTGATTGCAGAGGGACAGGTTCTACCATTTCTCCTGAGGAGTCTCAAACTGTGACCCCAGGAACAAAGGCAAAGACAATCACTTGCGCTTCTGGAAATTTAGCTACAATATGTGGGGTATCCACAGATTCAATTTACAGCTTTTAACGCCAAAAAGTACCATTGCTTATATATTCTGGCCTCCCAAAAACCAGAGTCCACTAAATTTTACCAGTTACTCCCTTAGGAAGGAGCTGCATTTTACTGTATTATATTTCCCAAAAAACAGACTTCCTTCAAAAATAAATACCAAGTGTAGAATCTCCCTTGGCAGCAAGTACCCTGAGAAGTGGCTCTGTAAGGCCAAGAACGTTTAAGTGCAGGAAACATGAAGCAATGTGCAAATGGGCAAAGATCCATAAGATCTGGCCCCTCTCCACGGCTGTTTTCCACCACAAGAGATCTCTGCAGACTGTGCACCCTGCAGTCCCGCCAGCAGCAGAGTCAAGCAAAGGAGCAAGGAACTGCAAGTCAGCCTGACCTCCCAGCACACCAGGGACTAGCAACATTAGGAAATGCAGGGTAGTTGAGTCTAATTTGTGACTAATGGCTAGGGATATTAGAACTGAAACAATCGGAAACTGCTAGGTTTTGCTACAGATGATATTGGAAATGCAAAAAGTCAGTCCTCACTGCAGCCACTGTCAGCAAGCTAGGGTTTATTTCCCCTTTTTGTTATCTCTTTCTCGTACATTAAACATTTTGTCAGCTTTGTTTATATTGTCAATAGTACTGTGTGCCAAGTGTGATATAAAAATTTATTTAGAACTTAATTAGGCTTCCAAAGCCACCGGGAAAACAGTGGCAAGTGGGCATGTCAGAAGAGAGAGGGAAACATTCCCAAGCTCTTTTCCAGTTCTTCCTTTAAAAAAAAAAAAAATCTGATTCTTGGACACACACTACTTAGTCGAATTCCTTTAACACAGTGTACACCCTTCTCAGGCGACTGGAATTAAAATTCAAGCCACCAGAAACAAGCTGAAGTGCATTTCATGATCACAGGCTTGTGTATCGGTTTATATCCTGGAGTCACTTTGAAAATATCTCCTCAGAACAGGCCAAGCCTGGAACACCAGCACCTTCATTGAAAAACCAAAATTACAAAGCACTGTGAGAACAAAACTGAAGGGTAGCTGCTGCTAATCAATACTACCAGTTTTCTATTTTTAAAGCTTGTGATGCATTTACTAAAAGAAAGCCAGCAGTCAGATTCCAATCTCTGTTACAGCAGGTAATCCAGCGAAACCCAACAGAAACCAGTATAGCTAGTCTGCATTTATACCAGCATGAAATTCAATCAAGTTGACTCCCACAATAAAGGGTGGGGGGAAGAAACCTGGTGGGGGAGGAATATTTCAAATACACAGCTCAAAGGACTGCTCAACTAATTATTCACAGTGATGAAAGAAAAGGTATTTCAACCATAACAGAAAATAACCTAAATCACACTAAGATTATGTGACAGAACTACAGGGAACACAGTTTTGAAATGACATAGTGAAGGTAGAATACGAGAACAAACTCAGATAAAAGGCCATGTGAAGTAGTAGAGCCTATGCAAAAAAAAAAAAAAGAAAAAAGGACTCTGGTTTTGTTACTTTCTATAAAAATCTTGTAGAGTCTTTTCACTGGAAGGAAAGTGTCTATGTCAGAGAAAGAGAGGAACCGAGAGAAGCAGCTCTGAGTCAGGGGAACAAAAGCAGATCAGTACAGTAGAAACAAGTCAGCAGCCAGTCCCAAAACAGTCTGGCACACAATAAAACACACCAGTAATTACCAGCTTCTGAGCAGACTTCGGTGAGAGACAGTGGAAGAGCTGCAGATGAGATGAACAGATGGAAAGACAAAGCCAATCAGGAATCAAAACACACAGTTCCAGCAAGGAGAATCTCCACCAGTGTACATTTTGCAGTCTTTATTTCTGTAACTAGGTCAAGTGATTTTTTTACCCCTTAACTGCTGTCTGCAGTAAAAAGTTCCAAAGTGAGAAGGATGGAACCCTAAGAACCCCAAAAAATATTCTGAGCATGTATGGCAAATAAAGACAGGGATGAATATACTTACGTTGGAAGCCCTTTAAACAAGGAAGTGCAGCAAAGACAAAGTTAATTCCAGCAATGCAAACAAATCACAGTTTGTGGCATAAAATTTAACCGAGGTACAGAACAATGCAGTCCATGAGAATATATGGAAAGGGATAAAACACAAAGAGGCGGGGGGAGGGATTTGTATACAATGCTGACGGATGGCAAAAAGCCTTGGTAATTGCATTCAGTTTTCTTATCAATAGGAATTACTTCCCCCCCCCTTAATCTTAAAAGTTTCTCAATAATCTGCTATCAAAATAAATGTGATGTTAATAATAATACTTTCTTCATTACCATTCCATGACCACAGGTTTGTGAACACATCAGCTAAAAACTCAGGAGCAAACCAATGGGTTGTTCAGGTAAGCGTATAAAACTAGTCAACTGCTAAATAATCCAACACATTTCAGCTAAGACTGTACAGACATTATCAGCAAAAGGCGCTCTCTCTCTATTCTGCCCTGCACACTCAAATAATTTAAATGCTGCAATACTGGCATATGTGTAGATAATCCTGAGCAGGGATGATTCTGAATGCTAAGCAACAGTTTATTTTGACTGAGTGGGAACACAGATTGGCCATTGTACACAAGTGATAATGCACAACAGCCTCAGCATGCTTTTGGCACAAGACACAGTCCATCATTTCCAAGAAGCAAGAATTTAGTCAATATTGATCTAAAAACCCCTGACCACCACAAGAATTACAAAGATGCTTAATGCTGAAGATTACGTTCCCTCCTCTGCAAAACCAGGCCTAACCAAAAGGCTGCTGATGTCAATGGAAGGACTCCTGCTGCCTTCACTGGTGTTTGGCTAGAACACAGAGGGAAAAAATAGCATTGCTGGAGCCCAGGGCTAAGGAGAACCACGGCAGCAGCAGGCTTGATTGCTCTGCTCTAGCTGTGGCAGTTTGGCCAGAAGACTGTGATGGACTCAGAAGACCCGAGTCCCTTGCCGCGTCCTGCTAGGCAATCTTTGATGAGTCATTTGTCCTCTGGACCTCGCTTCTGCAGTCCTTCCCTCACCTCTTTTGTAAAGGTCTCCAAGATCTCCTGATGTGGTTTTAAAAAAAAAAAAAGCGTAGCACATTGAAGCTCCACTGGCCTCTGCTGACACTGATCAAGGTCCAGTCCCCTCTGGACTTCTGTTCAGAGTTTAGCTTCCCACTTTTATATCTTGTTGGCCAAGAACCAACTTTCAGTCTCCCTGCCAGCCATCTGCAGTATAGCTGAACTGAGACACGTAACTGCTGAGATCATGATTGCAATCATGCCTTTGAAACAGTAACACCAAGACCAGCACCATGAAGGACAGCTGAGTTTAGATTTATTTTTCAAATGGTTATAAATTTTGTTCACTCATTACAAAGGTTACTCCTTCATTTTCTTCAAGTGAAGAATGCCTTTAGAATGACTAGAGTATTTATTAAAGCTTTTAGACCAATGAAATTCAAGAGTAAATGAGAAAATGGACAAGAGGGGCAGTAAGTAAGAAACTTCACATTCACTCAGAAGTACCAATTATAAAAAGCTATGAAACTGGAATAAGAGTATAAAATATTTATTGTAGTAAGGGAGACCTTAGCTAGCAGTATTTGACTGTATTAAGAAACAGAAAATTTAGGAAAGTGTCCTGACAAAGTGCTATTGATTAGAGAAGTAACATCCTATATGAACAGAGGGAGCCTCTTCAGCTGATAATTAAAACAATTTTGGACTGAAAAAAAGCCCAGTAAATGTACAAGGAGAAATAATTCAGTAAGAAGCTGTCTGTTTCTGCCCACAGAAAGGTGTTGAGCAGTGCCCACCTCAAATGGTACTCGGGTTCTCTTCCCCTCCCGCCCTCCAAAATATAACCTTAACTAAAGCATTTTTAAGCCACTGTTAAAAAGAAACTCACCAGACAAGAGTGCTTTTTATTTACGTTCCATATTCTGAGCTACAAAACTATGTATTTTAGAAATATTAAAAAGGTATTCTGAGGTAGGACCCTAGCTGTAGAAGCGGGCTGATCAAACCCGGAATGTGACATTTAACATCTTCTCCCAGATGCAGCCAAACATGGCAAATTCTCCACATAAACCTACTCCCAACACAGTCTTGCTCCAAGCTCAGAAGGAATGAAACCAACCTGACACCTCACCACAGGCACCAGAATATTTTGTTACAACCTTGGGTTCATTATCATCAGTCGTAGAAGCTTGGAAAAGAGCCCCTGCGTTACAAATTACAGGCACAAGTGGGTCAGGTGAAGACCAGCTTCTCACACAAGGCGAGCCATTATCACAGGTCCAGATGCACTGATACCTGGAGAGGAAGGAATTTAAGCTCATAACAGATTTTTCTGCCCCGTGCCCATTACTGGTAACTTTCAGGTCATTCGTGTGGAACAGCAGAAAGCTCTTGAGAAAGACTTTAATCACCTGAAACAGAATGCAGGTTTTTAACTCCACTGGTCTCCTGACCCCACTGCACTGTGGAGCATCTGGAGACCACTCTGGTTTACATCAGCGCCATCTGCACCCTCAAGGACCACGAGTCTTCAGACGAGTAAACGAACGGAGTTGTGCCCTGCCTCACGCCGTTGTCCCCTCGGCCTCTCCTGTATCACCTCACCCAAAGCAGGATCACCGGCACTCGTGCAGCAGCAGCTTCCAGCAACCACCCTGCACTTTCACTGCCACGTCGCTGGGGTGTGGGAATGGGGGTAGCCCTGAAAAGTAGCAGCCACATCCAGACCTTCTACTTCACACAGAAAGCCTGAAGGAGCTGGACTGCAGAGTGGGCCACTCCTTCTCAAGAAAGGGTTTTTTTGGTGGGCTTTCCCATTTGCTTTTGAAGCTTTGTCTGTTCAACATACCTGGAGAAACTGGTGCCTGCACTCTCCTGCATCAAGCAGGTCCTGGGCACAGATTACTTAATAAGATATCCAAGAAACTTTGCTAATCTTTGTTTTATACTGTTTTTCTATCTCTTGCCAGTCACTGTACTTCCCTTATTACTCAAAAGCAGCTAGCCAGATACAAGCTACATCCAACGTAGCTGTTACTGAGAGTAGCTAGGGAGAGATGAGCAGAATTCAAGAAGCAGCACTTAGCAGAGACACACACGGGTGCCTGGCTGTATCCTGGTGGATGAGAGGTTCCTGGTGCTGCTGGGATCCCCCAGCACAAGCTCTGCTGCTGCTCAGGCTGGGGCTCTCTGCTGAGCAAGGCGACACCTGAAACTCACTGACCTGATGACAGAATTCATCATCCACAACCCAAGTAGGACAGAAGGAGGGTTACTTATATGCTTAAACTGTTACAGACGTATCAGCAAGGGAGCAAAATACATAAGAATGGTTGGGGTTGGAATGGTATCCTCAAGCAGAAAAGCTAAGGAACACTGCTGCCAGCTGGAGTGTTAGTAAAATAAGGGTTGGGTTTGTTTTTTTTTTTTAAAAAAAGCTATTACTGTATCTTTCTTCAGAGATACCCAAACACATTTTTACAGAGACAAGAAGGAACATAGTGCTTAGTTACAGCTACTTCACAGTCTAGTACTAACATCACGCAAGTAGTCTCAGATTTTAGCAATGAACATTACCAACTGAAGAGTTTTCTCTACAAATATTTGTTTTAAAGGGGACATGCTCAAAGAACAGTTTTTCAGCTTGAATTTAAGCCTTTCACATGCAACGGCAAGGGAGCAAATGCAACAGGATTACAGTGCGGCACAAACACCAATCTCCAGTGTCACCAGTACAGAATGCAATGCACAACTAGACAGCATGAAATCCGCAGTATGATGCTTGATGGCGGGTTAGCTCAGGTCAGGTGATGGTGTTTATTCTGAAGATGAACACCAAGGCTTCACTCACTCCTCAGGGGCTTCACTTCTAAATCAGAACTCTATCAACACCAGCATCTAAACAGACTGCCTCTGACTGACATGAAGAACTAAATTGCACTTAGAGGTACAGGAAGGTACAAGCACTGACAAACTATTACAGACTTCACATGCATCTGTCAAATGCAGGCACAACCCACCAAAACAGAACAAAGCAGCCTCTTTCAGACATCATCTCAAGTCCATTTGGTATTAACAGTGAAATGGAGCACTCTGTCGCTATCTCTCTGATCTCCCACCCACCTTTTCCAAGAAACACTTTGGTATTCGGAAGACAAAAAAATTTTACACTATTAACAGCTCTGTGTTCTGGTGTGCCTAGAATGTCTGAGCGTACAACAAGAGATTTGAAGAAGTGCTTTCATAGAAGAGAGCTCGTCTGTTCTTGTCACTCTGACAGATAAGAGATTACCTCTTTCTAAAAGCCTTGCCTCACTTCAATATATACACCTAGTAGAAATACAAGGTGATTCATTTGGGGGGGGGTTTAGGATTTCTTCTTTTTTCCCCAATACTCCATAGCTAACAGAGACCAGTGGTGCACCACTACTGTCCGTGGGTCTATGTCAGCTGTACACAAGCTGGAAATTATGCCAGCCTAAGAGCTGCCTTTGGAATTCTCTTGGAGAAAGACTGAGAAACCCAGGCACAGTTTAGAAATCTACCCTGCATGCAGGATGGAAGTGTAACTTTCCAGAGGTGAACAGAGCACTGCAAAGCAGGCAATTGTTTTAACTTCTGCCTATTTCCTCAACCCACAGTGTGTAGGAAGTAAGCTGATAAATATGTCGGTCTGATCTAGGAGAGGCCACCAAAAACCTCAGGAAAGAAGGCTCTGTATTGTCATTGCTACTACATTCTCCTACGATCTCATCCGGCACATTGAGCAGCATTGCACTGCCATCTCTTGGCAGATATTTAGATAACAATTTAAGTTCTATACAAGTATAGGAATAAATTGACATTAAAAAGACATTAGAAGATACAAAAGTATATACATAGACATGTTTCTCTTACTAGCCAAACAAAAACAGACTGAAGCTCTCAGAAGTCTAGTCTATATCCAGTTTATTTCCCTGACTCTCAAGATTCGTACTTAGACAAACCTAAAAAAAACAACCGTTAACAGTTTAAATGTGGTCTAAAATCCTTTTTTTTAAATTTTCCCATAAAAGAAAGTTAACTAATTTTTATAGCCAGCTTATATGAGTAGCACATAACCACTGGCCTGAATTCAAGATTCTATCCACTAGACTAAAACAGTATCAAAATGCTAGCAGAGTTGTGGGCAAAAACATGGCTTAAAGTCCTTTCAAGTGTATAAAAACCATAAATAACAATTTAAAATATACAGACAAGACCAAGACAGGAGTACAGCCTAATGCCACCTGTATGTACTGGAAAGGCAGAGGCAGGAGAAGGTAGTTACTAAGAGTTTCTGATGTACAATGTTTACACTCCCTGTAACATGAGGTCTAAGAGATCACCAAAACCTTGCAAGTAACAGCTCCAGAAAACATCATCAGGATTTAAATTCTGACAACAACCAGTTAAAGAAGCAATTCAGCATTAAGCATGAAGACACATCACCAACCCACTGGCGGAAACACTGTCCACACTAACACCCACATGTTCCTAACTCTAGTTTCCACATCTACGGTAGGCCAGTCTGGCACTCAAGATGTCTCACCCCCTGCTGCAGATCCTTTCTCCCTCTACACGTACATAGTCCATAACGTTCCGTGGCTGAAGCTATACACAAAACGAGGATTGAAAGGCAAGCCTCCCTCGACGTCAGTAAGTGTTTTAACAGAGATACTACAGAGGGAGAACGCACACACGCACACACAGCCACCCGCTTAAGTTGGGAAGAAGAGTGAAGACTTCTCCGGTTTTGCAAGACAGAGCTTCTTCCCAAAGACACTGATGCCCCTGCAGGAGAGGAACTTTCTGCATAGCGCTGAATTGCGCTTCTAAATACCTTTATCAAGCCTTGGTAAAAGTCGTTAGATATGTAAAGACGTTAGATACGTAAAAACCTATCTAACTCACAGCTGTAAAATCTAGTCTAAGTGCCAATCCCTAAACAATCTGAGAATTCAGTCATATCGAAATCCACTGGCACTTAGGGGGCTCTTATGTCATCCACGATTTCTGTAATGATGTGCAAGTCATCAACTAGAACCTACAACGCAGGCGTAAGCTACTCTGCAGTCTATGACACAGAAACTCTCGGTGGGTCCGACAGCACGCACAGAGTAACACCCATAAAACAGAAGTCTCCAAGCATTGTTTTCTAGGGGGACAGTGGACAAAGAGCAGTTGAATACCAACTCTCACAAGGCACCAAACTTTGCACCAGTGTAATTCACCATTATTCCATTTGAGCAAACAGAAACAATTTGCAGCAGTTGAAAGCCTAGCCCATCACATGTGTCTATTTGCAACATGTTATAAAAGAATGACAACAGCATGATCTTAAAAAAAACCCACAAAATTATGATGTTGCGAACACTGTGCTGAGATAAACGAGGTCACTGTCTACTTACTTGAGATGCAGTTATACGAATTTGACCTTTCTGCAATAAGTGGTAATTTCAGTGAAAACAGCCTTTCAGTTCAGAAGGGAAGGGAAGTAAGTCATGTATCCTGCAGCTGCAGTTTATGATGAGACTCCCAGCCCTAATTTAAAGGTCACCAACAATCCTTTGAAAGCAAGATTGCTTTTCACTTCTTCCACATTTCACAGAATATCGTCAGGGCTGACTAGTCCACAACAGCAATACCACACAGGTGCTTGGCCAAGAAAGAACTTCAGCCTTCCCTTCAGTACTTATCACCTTATTAGATGTGCCAAAATTACCAGCAAGAATGTAAGAATGATCAGTAAGAACGTTGGTACAAATAATTAATTTGCTAATAGGTATGACACTATTTTTATCAGTATTTGCACTCTGGTAACAAGTAGAGGAACGGAAGACCTTACTATGCTAGGTGGTCTGCATAAAGGTTGGGACTGGACACACTCTTTGCTTCCCCTTCCCTAAAGGGGGTCATAAAATACGATGCAGATGGAAATTTCCCTGGTTTTGTTTGGTTGGGTTGGGGTTTTTTTGGTTTGTTTTGGGTTGTTTTGTTTTGGTTTTTTGTTTGTTTGTTTGGGTTTGTTTTTTTTTTAAACCATTCCTAAATTAATTCTAGAAACATCCTGATCTCTATCAAAACTGCTTATTCTTAGTGGCCATGGCACCAGAAATACTAGCTGCAGCCGATTAATTTTCTTTATTTCTAAGATTAAAAAAAATACGTGGACATGAAAACTAGTTGCAGCTTTTAAATCCACTGCATTCAAATTAGTTCATGGTTTGCCCTGTGAGAAGGCAAGCGGCTTACCTGCAGCTTTGATAAGTACAGGTCTTCTACCTCTTACTTATTATTTGACTTCTGTGATGAATGAATGTAATGCATTCTCTTTCAAGGCCCTGAGCTGCCTTACGCTGGGCTGTGGTAGCAGAGCCCAGGGAACCTGCTTTGCACACGTTTACCCACACTGACAACAGTGCCATTGGTATGTATGTAACCGACTTGTACAGCACACAACCCCATTGTAGTCTGCTCATTTTATATGGATGAGCACTTCCAAGTCGTCAGTTACAACAAACAAGGATGACAGCAGGCTGGAGATGGCTTAGAAACATATTCAAAACATGTACTTCTCACAGACCCCTGCAGCTGGTTAAGAGCAGCAATGCTGACCTTATCAAACAATCCCTGTTCTTCCCCTCCCATACTGGTAGCTGCCATCCCTACTCCCCAGAAGCAGGAAAGGGCAAGTAACTTGCCACAGAGCAGAGGATAGCTAACAGAGTTCAAATATTTGGTGATGGTGGTGATTTCAGCTTCTTCCCAGAAAAAGAGCAATTAATTTGTATATCCCAAAAAATTTTCATGGAAAATTGTTTCTCTAGCTAGACCCTCACTAGGCAAGTAACTTCTGAACCCTCTATCAATGCAGTTACCTGCTTCAGGAAGGACCATTAAGGTGAAAGCAGTATTACAAATGTAGCCACCAAGCACAAGATGATATCTAGACGGATTCTTCGTATCTTTAAAGTTCTATACAAAAAATGAATTTTTACTTGCTCAGGTACAGCTCAGTTCCAACTCTTTTTTTTATTCCCCTTTTTTCTGCTTTAGAACCTGCCAGCATAATTCAAGAGCATGGCTCCACAGTGCACATTCATGGTCCCAGCTCTGAAGAACTCACAGAGAGAAGCTACAAGGGCTTCTGAGGAGAAACTAGTGGCCGAGGTAATGAAGAGAGATCACATTTGCTGATTCACTCGGCGGGCACCCAGGGGGGCATGCCTCCTGCTACCTGGAGTTTGCACACACAGTGCTGTCACTTACACGAGACTTGCACATGCTTAACAGTACAGAATTAGACCTCTTCTCATGGCTCCCAGTTATTGGGATTGCACTTGTCTATAAAGCATTCAGGAAAAACTGAGAGGTACTTGAAGGTTTTCATTTCATTAAAAAGTGTTGCAGAGAACATTATGATAAAAATGGAGATATTACATCAAAATTAATATCTTTGAAAGGTAATTAAATTCTAAGCAACTGGAATGCTATGTAAACTAACTTTTTTTTTAGTAAAGGCATTATTTCTCTTTTTTCTTGCTAAATTTTCTTTTAGAAGGAACATTTAGAAGGTTTTAAGCATTATGCCTTTGAGATAAATTGTATTTAAAGGTTACAGTGCAAAACTAGATATCTTAGTCCTATACAAGATGGCTTATTAATTGCCCTAGATATGCACATACTCATAAATTTGTTCATATTATTCGACAAGGGGAATTGATTTACTCTCACAGTGAAATGCTACATTAAACACACATAATTCTTTACACTGCTCCTCCCCTCTTAAAAGTATTCTGTTTGACTGCATGCTGTACTGAATTATTATTCTATAATCATCAAGTGTTTTCTTTAACTGCTACAGGACATACAGTTAACATTCATCTATATTCTTATTCTAATTTCACCTTTATGTTTTTGTTGTCATACCAACAAGGAAAAATTATGGATTTCATTTAAACCAAAGTACAGTTATGGAGCAGCAAGATAAGACAAGGGACTTGTTTCTTCTCTTTCGAGACATGTTTCTCAACAATACACATAAGAAAAAATGCAAATCACAATCTTTTTGAAAGCATAAATAGTATAGAATCATCAGGTTGAAAACTCTTTAATATATTAAGCAAACATTGCTGGGGGGGAAACACAAGCCCCTCCCAAACCCCATTTTTATTACTGTCAAATCATTTAATAAAGGAAAGGCTGCAGACCAAGATGCTACGTGTGACAAGAACTGGAAGGACTTGTTCCACAATCCATCATGCCTGACCCAACATTCGCTGAAGATAAAAATGATTAGTCCTGACTCAACATTCTAGTTTATTCACAGAGCAGTATAGTTTTCCATCAGCCTTGGCTTACGTGCATTTTTAGATGACTTGCATTCCAACAATTCTTGGGAGTTATTAACCAGCAAGATGAATCACAGAATCAGAGAACTGCAGGGGTTGGAAGGGACCTCTGGAGATCATCCCGTCCAACCCCCCTGCTTGAGCAGGCACACCCAGAGCAGGGGGCACAGCACCACCTCCAGGTGGGTTTGAATGTCTCCAGGGAAGGAGACTCCACAGCCTCTCTGGGC
Source organism: Morus bassanus (assembly GCA_031468815.1). Lineage (NCBI taxonomy): Eukaryota > Metazoa > Chordata > Aves > Suliformes > Sulidae > Morus > Morus bassanus. The sequence continues at coordinate 2,576,093 of CM062580.1, read as the reverse complement.
AGCCTGTTCCACTGCTCTGGCACCCTCACAGCAAAGGAGTTTTCCCTCACATTCAGGTGGAACTTCCCGTGTTCCAACTTGTGCCCATTGCCCCTTGTCCTGTCGTTGGGCACCACTGAAAAAAGTCCGGCCCCATCCTCTTGACACCCGCCCTTCAGATATTTATAAGCATTGATAAGATCCCCCTCAGTCTTCTCTTCTCCAGGCTGAACAAACCCAGGTCTCTCAGCCTTTCCTCATCAGAGAGATGCTCCAGTCCCCTGACCATCTTGGTAGCTCTCCGCTGGACTCTCTCCAGCAGTTCCCTGTCTTTCTTGAACTGGGGAGCCCAGAACTGGACGCAGCACTCCAGATGTGGCCTCGCTAGGATGGAGGAGAGGGGGAGGATAACCTCCCTTGACCTGCTGGCCACACTCCTCTGAATGCACCCCAGAACACCACTGGCCTTCTTGCCCACAAGGGCACAGTGCTGGCTCATGGTCAGCCTGCTGCCCACCAGCACTGCCAGGGCCTTCTCAGCAGAGCCGCTTTCCAGCGGGTCAGCCCCCAACCTGTACTGGTGTGTGGGGTTGTTCCTCCCCAGGGGCAGGACCCTACACTTGCTCCTGTTGAATTCCATGAGGTTCCCCTCGGCCCAGCTCTCCAGCCTGCCCGTCTCGCTGAATGGCAGCACAGCCTTCTGGTGTACCAGCCACTCCTCCCGGCTTTGTATCATCAGCAAACTTGCTGAGGGTACGCTCTGTCCCTTCACCCAGATCATTGATGAATATGTTGAACGGGACTGGACCCAGCACCAGACCCCTGGAGAGAAACCTGGTTAACAACAGTCTCAGAGTGCACTGAGTTCATTTCACATTCAGTGCAACAGCCTTTGCGTGCTCATCTTCTATGGCTTGGAAGATGACCACAGTGTTTGCCAAGACAAAACTGTCCTTTTCCCTCTACACCTGCATTGATTTTGGGCTCACACTGATTGGAAGTATGGCTGATGCACAGCACGCATGCCTGAAGGCACCTTGAATCAGTACAACACACAACAGAATTGACAGTAAGCCACTGAAAAGGACCACTCTAACAAGAATATTTACACACACTAGGTCACACTAGCAATGAGAAATCAAGAGCAAGAACCTAAATTATTTATTCAAAAGAGGAAGCCAAAAAAAGAGGAGACTTGATCATAAGAAATTTTCATTATGGCATATTTTATGGGGTATAGAGATGAGGCAGGCAAAGTCACAAAGGTTACCAGAAGCGACAGGGATTCTGAGGGAAGGGAGGAGAAGGGAAAGCAAGAGTACGATCTCATCCATCATCTGGGATCTTGACTCAAATAGCCTTCAGAACAGCCTGAAGTAGATCTGGAAAGAACCAGAGGCATCTAGATTCTTAATTTTGAGACAACAACTTCAATCAATATAGTCCTTTGGAACAAATTAAGTTAGAAACTTAAGCAAACATGAAAACACTGAATTAAATGTATACATACGCACACCAAGGATGTATATATACGAAGGTACCCACCAGAATACTGAGGTACACACTTGGTATGTGCTTCTGCCCTAAATAATGCAATTTCTGTTATGCCCAACAGCACCACTCTCATACTCCACCCGTGGCTGGGAAATGTTAAGCAAGCCCAAGCTCCTGACTTTCAGCCCACAGCCAATGCCCATTATCCAATGGGGCTCACTGCACCAGGGAACCATGGCACAGTGAGAACATGCTTTTCCAGGCACTCTCAATTATGTAAAGAACCATTTCTAAGTTAAATGGGAGTGGAAAAAAATACCTGATCCCATGGAAACTACATTCTTCTTCTTGGCTTACAAGAAATACCTAAGCCAAAGTATTCCTTGAGGACACAATCTCCCAAATAACTGCCAAATGAGAAGGATAAATTACAAAGCCAAAGCGCATATTTTGAGAACTCCTAGAAGAGCTATTTCTTCATATTGAAAGTTATTTTCACTTTAATTATAGGTTCATCCAAAAATTACAATTGCGCAATTCCAACAAAAATTTTCAACACATATAGAATCACAAAATGGTTTGGGTTGGAAGGGACCTTAAAGATCATCTAGTTCCAACCCCCTGCCCTGGGCAGGGACACTTTCCACTAGACCAGGTTGCTCAAAGCCCCATTCAACCTGGCCTTGAACATTTCCAGGGATAGGGCATCCACTAATTCTTTGGGCAACCTGTTCCAGTGCCTCACCACCCTCATAGTGAAGAACTCCTTCCTTCTATCTCATCTAAATCTACCCCCTTTCCATTTAAAGCCATTAACCCTTGTCCTATCGCTACATGCCCTTGCAAAAAGTCCCTCTCCAACTCTCTTGTAGGCCCCCTTCAGGTACTAGAAGCTGCCATAAGGTGTCCCCGCAGCCTTCTCTTCTCCAGGCTAAACAAGCCCAACTCAGCCTGTCTTCATATGGGAGGTGCTCCAGCCCTCGGATCATCTTCGTAGCCCTCCTCTCGATTCGCTCCAACAGGGTATACATTAAATAATTCACAAAATACATGTGAAATTATACACACCATGAAGTCTAACCACATTTTAAACAATCTGACTTTTAAAAAAGCAAGTCTAAATAATACTCATAAACATAATTTATGTTTAGTTAATGCATCTAAGTAGCATATCTGTGATAATATACACCATACTGGTTAATAATAATGTTATGACCTTTAACAAAAGGTTAAGCAAAGAAAAAAAAAGCAATCATGGGTTTGGTACAGTTGCATGAAAATAAGACTTCCAGAGTCCCAAAAGTCCTAATACTTCACCAAAACTTCCATAAAGTTTCATTAAACCCATTCTCAAGTTCTCACTATTTATTAAATATGCATTAAAGTTATGAAAATGGTAAAAAAAAACCCATAATTTTGTATTTAAAACTAAAAATTCAAAAAGTACATGCCTATCTTCAGGAGGAACAGAATGCTTCCCTAGCTGTGCATCCCAGGAAAACAGTATTTTGGAAAACACATTTGATTGTTGTTTAGGGTCATCCTTAAAGTATATTATCATCTGCTTCTCTACCCTTGGTCAGATGCTCTCCCTTCCCTGGCAAATATTGAGGAAGACTGAGGATGCAGTTACAAGCGCACGGCAATTCTTAAGTCTCTAGCCTGACCTTAAGACTAAAAAAGACATTATCTTCAGTCTCCCAACTGAAATTCTCCATGGAAATTTTAGGGAACATTTAAACAGACCTTTTGTGATGAGAAAGAAGTTGTATCTCAAAGGAAAACAAGGTGGGGTCTAGGAAATATGCTTAATAGTAGGGGAATACATCTTCACGAAACAGAAGAAACCTGATGGTGCCGGCATTGTGAACCTTTCCTGACAGTGTGCAGATTCAACCTCTGCAGGGACCAGCTACACCTCAGAGCAAAAAAGGTCAGTATTGCTTTCTACATATAAAAATGCAATGTAAAGGCTAAGACGACATGATTCCCTGAAATAAACTTTAGATACCCCTCAAAATCCAGCTATGCAAAGCTATCAGTAACTTTCTGAGCAGCAGCGAGCCCTACCCTGGCACCAGACACGCATCTTTATAATCATGAGCACATCAATCACAACCACCTTCGTGACTTCCCTATGCACACCAAACCAGTGAGCTCCCGACAAGCTCCAGCCCATCGCCACAAGATGCCCTTGTCACTGTCAGCTCTAACAGGAAACCGAAGCTTGACCTCAGTCTGGCATCAGCTGCATAGTCCACAATACATGGGGGTCACAAACCTAAAGGATCATGACATACCCACCTGAATAGCCAGGTGAGTAAAGCCAGGTGAGTTACTGTGTGAAAACAGTAACAGACTACTGCAGTCAAATATCTCTAGCACTAAAGACACTAGAAGCACAGACTAATAAAAATGCGAAAGCTATCGTGCCACACTAACCATAAACTAAATCACCCTGTAAAGGCAAGGGTCAAAGAAACTGCACAACAACCATTTTGGTGAAAGGCAGTCCAGCAAATCTACACAGCTGAATTTATCTGAATCTCAGCTTCATTTACTTATTTCCTGCAAGCGTTAGAACGTGTGGTTGTCTCTGGCAAACTGCTGAAAAGAAGCAGCATGTGAAGTGAAACTATGAACCAAATTTTGCAGCAGAAGCCTGCTAAGCGCACTGTAGTACTAACGTATCAATTTGAAACACTGGCTTCAATCCCTTGAAACTGTCCATTACATATGTAGTCCATAAATGACTGAACGGTGGGCAAATGCATTTTCCTTATCTGTACAGGGCTTGCCAGAGGTCACTGATGTCAAATGAAGTTTTTTTCATACAAGGCAGATGGGGAGCATAGAAGAAATTTGATGTGCACTTCAAAGGGAAGAAATTCCTTCTGTCTGCAAGGCAGTTCTATGTCTCACTTACAATGAGTTTCTTTTGAAGAAGTATTGTTACACAGTATCTGTTTAACTGGAATGCTGTTATACAGCATTCTCTGTTAACTAAATTAGAATAATACACTCGGGACATATTCCCTGCAAAATTTTATTACAATTTTAGCAGGTAGATGGGCGGTCCATCTAGTCTTTCCAAGTGGCTCACCTACTGCTGACAGGTCAAAATACTTGATAGATGTGAATTTATTTAACTGAAATACATCCTGAGACTAATTTTCACTGAAACAAATCGCTATTAATCAGGAAGCAATTTGCATGGTGAGATCTGAATTACTCCCATTGTTCTAAACTTGTTCTGTTTACATCTGAGGATGTGCCAAAATCTTAAGTTATGTAACTTTTTTACTCATATGAAAGTCAAGGCTTTGTGAGTTTTTCTGTATTGGCAAAGAGATTTACGGTTCACATTACCTCATGGATGCTGCAAGAGCAGCATAGGAGAGGTGAAATGCAGAGCCCTGTGATAACCAAGAACAATAGCTCAACCACTGTTTAACTCATTTCATGCATTTCTGCGTCAGTTTTCTTATCTGTACAAGAAAGGAAATAAAGTTCATCTATCTCTGCAAGGCACTTGGAGATATTTTGATAAGCTATGTTATTCAAACACAGCATTTTCCAAGGTCAGCCTTCTCTGCATAGCTAAGGCACACTTAAATAAGCTGATCTTCAACTTCTTCTTTGGATTTACAAACCTGATTACCAGACTTTTCATTCCAGCACCCATTTACTTATGGAAGATTTAGCCAGCTCATTAGCACACAGCAGGAGACAGCTTCACCAGGCAGGAGCCCCAGCAACAGGAATGACCCTCAGAAGTCCTGCTTCCAAACTCAGCGAGGGCCAGGTGTGACTCACAGATAATGAGCTCGGCCTTGCAAAAAGCAGGCAGCATGCCAGCCAAACTCCACTGCACAATGCCACTGCAGACTCGCTGCAAAGACTGCAGTCTCTCATCATTTCAAGTTCTCAGCCCATAAAGTACTTTAAGGTGCTTTACAAGCTAAAAGCATAAATGAATTGAACTGTAAATGACAAAGCCTAGTTTCCTAGCTGAGCAATTAGTAGAGTATTGATGTACTTATTTTTTAAAAAGACAGTAACAGCAATCCAGGGCATGGAGGGTAATCACATCTGCTGTCAGTCAGATGCTTATGACTAGTACTGAAGTACAAGTAGCATATCTTAATATAACTGCAGACTGGTCTGTAAATGGTTCAAAAGCAGGAAATAGAAAAATGTTTATGTTTTAACTCCCCATCTTCAAATGGCAGACTACTGTGCAGAGGACAAGGGGGCAGGCAGGGGAGCTGCATTCATCACCTGCATGTGGTAGGCATCTCATACTGACCAAAAAAACCCCAAACCAAAAACCTTTACACCTAGTGTTTCCACAATTCTCTGAGTACTTAAGAGCAGTCACCAGTATGCAATATCAGATTGCTCATGTCTATATATCCTGCCTAAATACACTCTAGAACATTTATATTCTACTGTTTTACTACTAAAAACCAATAAACTGCAAGTGCCATTATAAATCAAAGTACCTTTTTGCATTACCAACACTTTTTAAAATTTGGTTGTTTGTAATGAGTCTTCCGGCCACAAACACACGTGAACAAAACCCTAACAGGGTGTGTACGTTTTATCTCATCTGCCTAGCCAAGACCACGTGGGGAAAAAACCACCACCTTAGTGTCTAGATACTAGTTAGAACATTGTCACTCTACTCCACTTAATGGGATATTGATTTTTTATACTTCACTCTCTGCAAATCAATATTCTAATAGACACACAATAGACTGGCAGAAGGATAGAAAGTACATGCCCACTAACCTGATGGAGATGATTATCCAGAAATGAAGGTCAAATCAAAGGAAAATTTAAACCTGACATGAGAAGAGCAGCAGAAAGAGAACAGTCTGTAAGCAAGGGAATTAAAAAAAAAATTAACTAAATTAAGATTAACTGTAGAAGGAAGAAGACACAACCTAAAGAGAGCATGGATAAGGCACCTAACAACCCCTCAACTTGGGAATGATAAAATCCCTTGGGACTGTCTGCACTCAATGCCACGATTTAAGAAGCACTTTAGGACTCCTGCAGGAAACATCTCTAGTATATCACACAGGAGATGTGCGTCCTTTTAAAGTAAAATAACAAATTTAAATATCTGAGAACTATCTGAATAGCCTATTCAGAACAAAGTCAGACAGAAACCACGTGCAATGTAAAATAAAATACTTAAAAGGAATACCTTATTCTTCCAAAGATCAGTTCCAGGAAACTAGTAAGCTGAAGGGAGCCTTCAAGCAGGATCTTTTAGCAAAAGGCCACCTTCAGATCATGTCTTTCTGGTGCAGGCTGCGAATAAACTTTTATGCTATGGAATTTAGAGTGAAAGCAGCCATCTCGCAAGGCCTATTAACTTGCCGCTGTAATTTAAGGCAAGCTTGAGACAGAAAATACTCCAGTGGTCCAGACAAACAGAAGACCAGTGCAAGAGTGTTCCTGGGACCGAGCATCCCCATACACCAGTGCACTGTGAAGTGACCAAGTGGCAATCCCACTGAACACCACCTCAGGGGTTACAACGGAAGCCAAGCTGCAAATAAGCCCAAAGTGCACTCTGTCTGCAAATAAGGCAAACCTCACGCCAGGCTGCACAAGGAAGAACACAAGAGAAGTTATTAATGCTCCCTACTTGGCACGATGAGGTAGCAATACAAGCTGCAGCCAGTTGTGGGCCCTCCAGCTCAAAAGATACATAGAAAAATTGCAGATGATCCAGCAAAGGGCTACCAAGATGGTCAGGAGACTAAGCATATGACCAATAAGAAAAGTTTGAGGGATATATGCTTGTTTATTCCAGCAAGGACAACACTATGCGGTAATCTAAAGTAACATTATGAAGAGTAATTATGAAGATGACAGAGTCAAACTCCTCTCAGTAGTGATAAATAAGGCATTAAGACAAAAAAACTGCAGCTAGGGAATTTCAGGTTTGACATTTTGAGAAAACTCTCACTGGGAGGCTGGTACAGCCCTGAAACCACTACCCAGAGAGGCTGTGAAATCTCAGGGTTTGAGAGTTTTCCAGAAGTCAGCTCAACAAAGCCACAGCTGACCTGACCGAGTATTGGCAACACTCCCATTTGAAGAAAGCGTTGCACCACATCACCAGAGTTCCCTTCCAACCAACAGTACTGATGATGACACCATGAATATACGAGATCACTGCATTATGTATTAATCACTTGAGATTTCTTAGCTTCCACCACACTCATTAGAAAGAAATCTCTTAGAATAAGCCTCCTTGATTCCAGGGCCTTCTGCCTACCAGAAGAGACAAGAAACTTTCTATCTAATTTCTTCTAGACTAGGATTACGCCCAGTTTCCTGAGCACGGCTCCCTTACTTGCAGTCTGATGAGTCACAGGTTCACACGCACCCTGGAGCTCTACCACCTTGTTACAATATACAGTATCAGCCACAGAAATTCAGTGAAGTGAGGTGAATACAGCTCCCAAATGAGCTCACTGTTCCAGGCACAGTTAACCTTCCAAACTTCAATTATCAGATGGATATTAAGAAATCCGAGAAACTGCAGAGAACAGTCATTAAAATGATTAATGACCAGAAAACATTATTTATATAGGTAGAAAAACCAATGTTGCATTCAATGTATCAAAGAAACATTACTCATATAGTTTCTTCCTAGAGCATTGCAAGAGAAATTCATAACTGCACCAGGTGCCTTAGTTCAGCATCACAAAGTTCACATACAGGTCATTCTTTCAGCTCCATTTTAAGCTTTCTTTCAACAACCATTTTCCATAACAAACCAAAATGAGCTTTTACCAATTTTTCACCCAACCTGGACATCTCAACAGTTCAACCCATTCATAGTTCAATACAATAAAAGCCCTGGGTGGGAGGAGGAGGAGGAAGAGGAGGAAAACACTGGATTTGCCATGAGCTTTTGCTGATTTCCAAAACCCTATCTCCCATACATGTAAGCAATCGGTTTCTTTTACTACAGAGTAATGACTCATTACTTCTGTCATTTAAAAATGGAAAAGAATTCCATCTGGCACTAAGGATTAGCAGCCAAATTACGCGTGTCTTGATCTAAAGGTCAATTTGGTAATAACAGAAAGCCCTAAACTACAAAATGAAGTGTATTTTAGTATCCGCAATCACTCAATGTTTCAGCATCTCTCTCATAAAACTGATCTACCACATTGCCCACAATGACAAGTGCTCACAGGATGAAAGCATCAACCCCAGGAAGGCAGGGCTCAGAGGCATCCACAGGAAGCAGCTGTACCACTGCTTGGGTGGACAAACCCAGAGTGACAGGCTGCGCATACTTAAAGCCTCCCACCATTTTCATGTTCCATTCCAGTTATGAAGTGTTGATGCTACAGGTACGTTTCCTTTACATTCACAGCAGCACTCACTGATCCAAGGTTTAAACTGACCAAAGTCTTCCCCAAAATAATACTGGCCAGATATCAGGAGGTACTGACCTCACAGAAGTTCCTCTTCCATACCTTCCCTTCTCTTACTGGCTGAGTGCAATCCTAAACAACCCTGTTCATTATCTTCCTATCAATTCTGCGATAGCCATTAACTGTCCAACCCACAAACAGGGACTTCACCATCCCATCTCACCTGTACCTCTCCTGGTGTCGCTCAGCTCCTCTTCACAGGTAGGAGGAAGGGAACGCAACAGGTGAAAACTTTCCATTTCCTGAATGCTGCAGAAAGAGGGATCAGAAAAGTCATGTCAGTAACCACTGCATGGAAAGAAAGACACAAATAATACCTTGTTGGAGGGGCACAGAGCATGCTCCAGGGATTTCTGTCTCCTAAGCCTAAGGAGCTCATTTCTGGAGGTGATAATTGATTTCAAAAGGAAAACACATGGTTCACACAAAGGGAAGAAAGAGGTGAAAAAATGGTTAAGAGCTTCCTCAACCTTAGGCCCCAAAACAACTGACCCAAGGGGCAATTACAAGAGCCAGAGGAAGGACCAGCATCCAAAGAACACAAATCTGACTCCTTTTTCCCAGCCATAGCTCAGTTTGCTGTCCACAGAGAAGAGATGAGACAAGGCCAGTCGTGACTGGTCCTCTCTTATCATGCTCCACAGATGCAGTTTTGTCACGATTGCTTTAGAAGAACATTGTATGTAGTACTGGCAAGGCCTTCCAGATCAAGCCAAAGTTTGGTTCTGTGGGTCCCTATCTCCCTTCATTCAGAAGAGTAATTTGACAGAATTATCTCCTGACAAAGTAGCCAGGAGGAAAAGTAGGGTCTTGTTCTGGACTCCTGTAGGTACAAGACCTGGCAAATCTTTTTCCACCCCCAGACAGGAGATGCCCACTGTCTCCACTGCCCGGCTACACCTGGCAGAATTTCCATGCCTTGTAAGATCTGAACACAAGACTTGCCACCCACATTACAAAACACATTCACTTATTTAAAAAACAAAAATATAAAAGATTAATTAAAGTGTAAACCAGCCAGGAAGAATTTAAAAAAAAAAAAAAAAAAACCAAACTCTAATACCTTTAAAATAAGCAAGGATTTACACATGAAAAATTAAAATAACTCATTAGTTAGGAATTATAATTTAAAATTCCTCGGTGCTGAGTACTTTCACATCACACTAAAGCCGCACCGGTTTCTGGAGGGGCAGCCCCGTCGCAGGCAGCGACCCAGGGTGGCAGCCACACTGCCTTGCCCCAGCCCCTGGCCAAGGGCCGGCTCCCTCCACGGGCGCACGGCGAGGCGGAGCCCCCACGCCGCTCAGCCCAGCCCCTCAGCAGCGGGCAGCCCGGCCTCGCTGAGGGAAGGAACAACACAAAATGGCGCCTGCCGCTCCCGCGCCGCCGCTCTAAGCGAGCACAGCGCCTGCGCCCTCTTCCCTCTGCCCAATCAAAGAGCAGCTCCGGCCCGGTGAGCCAATCCCCGCAGGGCGGGGGGCGGGGCCCGCGCGATGGCGGCCGGGGCGGACCTGAGCGGCGGGCTGGAGCCGGTGCCGGTGCCGCTGTGGCCGCCCGGGGAGGCCCCGCCGGTTTTTCAGGTAAGGGCTCGGGTCGGGGAGTGTCAGGGGCACCGCGACCGCCGGGCCGGGGAGAGGAGAGGAGAGGGAGAGGAGAGGGAGAGGAGAGGGAGAGGAGAGGGAGAGGAGAGGGAGAGGAGAGGGAGAGGAGAGGGAGAGGAGAGGGAGAGGAGAGGGAGAGGGAGAGGAGAGGGAGAGGGAGAGGAGAGGGAGAGGAGAGGGAGAGGAGAGGAGAGGGAGAGGAGAGGGAGAGGAGAGGGAGAGGAGAGGGAGAGGAGAGGAGAGGAGAGGAGAGGAGAGGGAGAGGAGAGGAGAGGGAAGCGGCCTGGGGCGCCCCAGGGGGCCCGCCTGCCGCCGCCATCCCCTCAGAGAGCCCGCCCCGCTCGGCCGAGGGCGCCTGACACCCGGCGGCCTCGCTCCTCGCCGTGCCCTCCGGCTACCTGTACACGCGGTTTGTCTCCACGTTGTGAAGTTTTGTAGATTTTAATCGCGCGGTTAAAGCGTCGCCTTTTAGGAGGAACAAATCTGTGGCGCCGCGGGGCGTTAGCACCGACCGCGAGCTGAAACTAGGCCGGGAGCAAAAACCTGGCGGGGTTCGCAGGAAAAGGTATAGTCTGGGAAGAGAGGACGCTGCTGTAAGCTTCTCTCATGCTCTCTCAGGCATAGCCCGCTTTCTGCTCTGTTCTGTATTACTTGCAGCCAGTTCCAAACCTCTCCTGGAAGGACACCGCACTGCCTAGGAGTTTGCTTCGGTGATAGCAGAAAATCTTTAGAAAACAGAACAAAGCAGCTTCTAGTAAGCCTGGGGGGAAAAAAAATGAAGATGTAATGCAAATAGACCCCCATCTTCCCAAATTGTGTGGTGTGCTGATGTTTCACAGAAATAGAAACGTTTGTACATAGCAGATGGGAGAAGATGGGAACAGATAAGGGACTATTAAATTTGTTTTTGAGTAAAGCCAAATGACCGAGAAAGCTGATGTTTATGAAAAAAGAAACTTCTGAATGAACTGGCGTGTTTCCCAACACCCAGAAGCTACCAGGCTTAAGCTGCTGTGAAATGTAATCTTTAGTAATAATAGCACATACTCCAGGGTTCTAAGTAAAGCTCTGCAAGCTGAATGCTGAGAAGAAAGTAAAAATATACAGGTAGCTGTCTTCTTTTATTTTGTTTTTCAAATCCAGCAAAGTTTCTGTCAGTTTTTATTTTACAACAGTTCGTAGTGCTATAACCATTCACCTGCTGGGGGCATTAGTGTAATTTTGAGAACCTGATTTTTAACTTGGGTTGTTTGAACGGCACCACATCTGCTCCCATGGACAGAATTTAGGGCGAAGCAAATACTCTCTCACGTTTTACCCTGACGATAGAGTGGTCAGCCCAGCTTTTTTTCTAAGTATGTAGAGCAACACCATCATCACTTTGTAACAGAATTAGAAGGAGCAGGTTTGAATACAACATTTTGAAAAGATAAATTGAAACTATCTTAATTTTTAACAAAAATGGGCATTTGAAATTCTGTAACTTAAAATAGATATCAACTAACCTTGTAAGTAGCTTATCGAGCATTTTGAAGGGGGGGAAAATTACTTTAGAGATACTTTGCTATTTCTGTAAATAAAATTCTGTAGTAAATTAGATCCAATTAGCTGACATGTTTTTCCTGCTAAGAATTTTTTTTTCTGGCTAGTATGCTATTTTGAGAAATTCAGTCACTAACAGACTGTTGATTCTTTTTCAGTCTATATGAAATATCTGATCTGCATTCTTTAAAATATTTTTGAAAAGTTAGACCTGTAGTGGGAAGAAGTTTACAGGAAAAAGAAGTGTTAATGATTTCAGTTCCCCATGTTCAGATATCAGTCGTTGCCAGACACAGACTTCTTAAAAATCCCATAGCCCCTGTGGAAAAAAGCATTGAACGTGACAAGGATTTGACTGTTGTTCTCTTCGCAGTATAGCCCAGACAACGTGGCTGGAGCAGACGGAGACATTGACCCCACTGAAATCACCTTTCCAGGATGTTCGTGTCTTACCAGCTCCTGTGTGGTTCACGTGTGCTCGTGTCTTTGCCGTGGTGAAAATTACAATGGTTTGTGCCTGCGGCCTACAGACAAAGAGGAGGAGTACGCCAGGCCCGTGTTTGAATGCAATGCCATGTGCCAGTGCAGTGAATTGTGTCACAACAGGGTTGTTCAGAGGGGTTTGCAATTCAGACTTGAGGTATTCAAGACTGAGAAGAAAGGGTGGGGTCTTCGCACTCTGGAATTCATAGCTAAAGGAAGATTTGTTTGTGAATATGCTGGTGAAGTTTTAAGCTTTAATGAGGCTCGTAGAAGAATTCAGGCCCAGACATCAAAGGATTCGAACTACATTATAGTGGTGAGGGAACACCTCCATAGTGGTCAGATAATGGAGACGTTTGTAGACCCTACGTACATTGGTAACGTAGGCAGATTCCTGAATCATTCTTGTGAACCAAATTTATTTATGGTGCCAGTTAGAGTTGACTCAATGGTGCCTAAACTGGCGCTTTTTGCAGCTACTGATATTTCTGCTGGAGAGGAACTTTCATATGATTATTCTGGAAGATTCCATAATTTACCAATAACTAACAGAGAGGAAAAATCTTTAGAGGAAGATAACATTGAGAAAACCTTGCTACTGTGGTTCCCGCACATGTGCTTCCTTCTTACCTTGGGACAGCTCCCTCTTTTCCACACGGGACACTTGTTCAGGGAGCTCTCCGTAGCTTTTCAGTCCCTAAGCATACCTAACAAATACCATTTTCTCTAGTAGCTAAATTGCAGTTAAATAAAACTCTGATTGTGTATTCCATGAAAGAAGCACATGTGGTTCTGAGTAACAGCTAGAAGACAAGATTTTGAGGATAACTTCCTGCAGCATCCTAGCGACTGTTTTCAAGGTGGATGGTATGATATGAGGGAGCGCTGGAGCTTCAAGATGTTCCAAAATCAGTTACTAAGCCAGGCCTGCCTGGTGTTTTTTTTCTTGATTTCTTCTGACAGCTTGCTGTATGATAAAGCACCTCTCTCAATCTGTACCTTTCAGAAAGAATTAACTTGAATATTGGTACACAGAAAGAACATGCGATAACGAGAAATGTCACTGAAAATTACACAAGAGAATGAAACCGAGGAATGGTGACATTTGCAAGAAAGGCATTAGGTTTCTTAAATCCCATTAAAATATTTTTTAAACTACTTGCTATAGATTTTTTTTGTTCCACAAAACATAAGTAACTTTATTATTGATGTAAAAAACTTGCCCAGAAAGATTAGCCTGAAGGCTTCCTCCCCCCTGCTGTTTCCCATCTCCAGTCACATATTCTAGCTGCATGCCAAAATCTGGTTTTAAGTAACCAGTTCAGTTCCGTTACCATTTAGCTTCTGTGTAAACGCTGCGGTATTGCAGGCTCTGAGAAGTACAGTCATCCATCAGTTCAAATCCCATCTATCTCAAGGCTCATCTAATAAGATTTCTGCAATAAGAGCAAGCAGCATGTCCATGTTACTTTCCAGCACTGTTACTACATGCTCAGGAAGCAAATTCAGACTCTGCAGTCTAAAGCAGTACGATGCTGCTATTCTGACTTCTGAAATGTATTAAAGTAGGAAATAGGAAAGTACATCTGAACAATTGTGTTTCATGTTGTTGAACAGCTGGCAGATATGTGAGCGCTCCTTTCAGCTGCTAACTGGTTTGTTTTCACTATTCCTACGGAGCCAAACAGTATTAAGCAAGGCCTGTCCTTTCCCAGCTGATGGAGAAGGTCATTGCCTCTCTTCATCATTCTTGTACAGATGTAACAAGCGCACGCCGCTTTATTGAACGTCTCGTTACACCAGGGATACGAGAGGGCTTATCAGATGGGGTACATTCTACAACTGCACGTTACTTCACTTCCTTTCTAGAACGATCAAATTAAGGAAGCTTCAAACAAGCTTGTTTTGAAATTCCCCCAACTTTGATACACAATGCCGATAAACAACAATGCTGCTCTTTACAGTCATGCCACAGTGCTGCAGCAGTGGCACAAACCCATGGGTTATTTGCTCTGTACAGTTCGATCTGTAACTGTATTCATAACCTTTGACAAAACGTATACCAGGTAGCGCATCTCGGGGGATCTGCTGTTCTGCCAGCCATCAGCAACTTTTTTTTTTTTTTTAATAAGACAACTTTGAATTGGACCGGAAAGATTAACCTGATACTGACAAGGGATAAAGGATGTTTTGCTGCTCTTATTTAGCTATTTGCTAAACAAAATCTTACTTTGTGTTTGCCGATACTTCCTAGGTAAACTTCAGTGTTAGCTTCTCCCCATTTAACGTATACCTTCATGCTTCCATTAGGAAGAACTGCTGTTGAGATTTACATATGGCTATGGTTTTATTTTAAGATAAAGATGACCACGTGATTTTTTTTCCGGTTAATCATTAAGTGTCACTTCTGTCAATACAGAAAGCTTCCAAAGGATTTCGGCTATTTGTCAAAAGTAATTTACAAGCTGAGTGGGCATTAACTTCATTCCTTGCCTGCTTAAGGGTGCCTACTTCTACAGAAGAGGTCTCCAGATCCTGTAACTCGGAATGCATGCTGCACTAGATACCAGAGTACAGCTGAGGTTGCAAGGTCTCTTGTCCTGTTTAGAGGCTTATCTGGTTTTCTTCCCCCAAAGGGCATTGCGCCAGCCACTCTCAGCCTGCAGGACAGGCGGGCTGGGAGTGGATGATCCAACCTACTTCCTCTTTCCCTCCTCGAAAAAGTTTCAGGACTAGTTTTATACCATCTGCATTCCTATTCCTCAAGATTAAGTGGGTCTTCAAGATGACAGCACTGCTTGCTAGCTTCCTGTTATGAATATGTACTTGGCACAATTTTGAGTAGTTAAGAAAGTGTAGATTTAAAAAAAAAAAAAACAACCCCAAAACACAAACCCCAAACACCATTAGCAGTATCTAGTCTTTGCATCACCAGCCTTAAACCACAGCCCAGCCTTCTGTCTCTGTACAATCCCACCCTTTCAGTCCCAGGCAGCTGATGCTCCTTCTAGCAAGCTGAGTATCAGTTACCTGGTTAGAACAAACTTCTGCAGCGCAGAACAACAAGGGAGTGGTGTACTGTTGCAAACAGCCAGCCACATGAAAGGCCTTGCAAGAACATGAAATAATAGGTTGTCATCGAGTTCTAAACCATCGTGGCAATTGTTAATGGCCTTTTTCCATATAGCGTGTGCTTTATACTTTGCCGTGCCTTAGCACTACAGCTGCCTAGGGGTGTGGAGCAAAATCCTACTAAAAAGAAAATAATCCTCTTAGAAGGGACTGAAAAAAAGAAAACAGACCCTTGTTTCTACCTGCTGCATTTCTGCTCACTTCTTCTTTCGCATTCCTTTCAGCTTCCAAGTCCCCGTTTACCACTTCACAGTTCAGCATGCTCTTTCACAGTGAATACAATCAAACAGCTCAAAAGGCTGCGAGCTCTGTGTAATCCTCCCTCCCTTCTGCTCTCAAAGTGCAGTAGCAATCATCAGTTTCGGTATTCAATACTCACTCAATGTTGGAGGTTTACTTTCCCATTGAAATCCAATCAGGTTAATTCAAGTACATTTAATGAAAGGTCTTGTAATAAAATACAGTAACCATTATCCAAACAAAAGCAGCGTGAATTCCACCATCTCCGCAGAAGACCAGGGAGGCTTTCCTCCGCATGCCACCCACAGCGCAGTGAGTGTCGACTGACATATACCTGATGGTGTGGCATCAGGAAGCTGTTTATTTAAATAAAGTCAAGAATTTTCCAATACATGGAATTGCGTGTGCATTTTTATCGAGATTTTTTTTTCCAGAATAAAAACCAAAACCAGCTCTAGGCAACATCTTTTATAAAGTGTATTTCTTCTTGTGGCAGAAAGATAGAAATAAGGATAGAATCTTTCTCTGTCGCTCTTAGTAAAATAGATGGGTTTAATGCATAGATTTTAATTGAACAGTTAATGCTGGTAAGGTCTTTACTACACAAAATATTTACCACAGCTTTTATCATGCTTATGTGAGTGCCAAGTCAGAGTGGCGTATTCTAGAATTGTATTTTTTTCTGCTTGGCAGAGTTACCCTCCCTCCCACTGGAGGCTGGTGTTTGCTGAAGGGCTCCTCAAATGCTCTCCAGTACCCTCCTTTCGAGACACGAAACACCGAGTGGAGAAGGAGCTGGCAAGTGACAGATTTCTGTTAACCCCCGGCCCGGTTGTATCAAACCGAAACCTGACTTACTTTTTGTTAATCCACCACATTTTTCACTGTAGTGTCTCAAAGCAGCCAACAAGACGGCCAAGTTGATCCCTGTCTTACACAGAGGCCTTTCCGAGGCCTGTTAGAGGGCAGCACCACAGCTGAGCATGGTGCGTAGGAAAGGACAGCCGTTGTGGTGCGGGGCTTGCTGCACAGGCAGTTTCTTGTTCAGCCTCCGCTTAGGGCCAGCAAGTGCCTGGCACAGAAATATTACCAGATACCGTGTCCTGGAGTGAGTGACTGTGCAAAACACTTTGTGAAAGGCCTGACATCTATTCAGATCCCAAAATGAGGTAGCTCTCGTGATTCCCATTTCCCTTCCTCTGTGCTAAAATTCCTCTCCTTTTAAGTGGAATTTTTTTCTCTTTTTATTTTTTTGTTTAAAACAAAACAGTTTGAAAATTTACCTTATTAGGCCTTCGGGCTCACAGTTACATCTGCCATCTTTTCACTTTAATGATCAAGCGGAATCATCTGTTAGCTTCAGTTTCTAATGATGGCATTTTTGCAAGCTGCAAGTCCCCAAAATAAGCCTACCCCATACGTCCAAGAGAAATGAAAAGGAAATGGCCAGTGGTTTTCCATGAGTAAAGGTCTTCAGCATAAAGAAATGCTTGAAATTTTATTCAAATATGTACATCATTTCTGATCTTCATCACCCTGAGGATTATCATCCCTCAGCTGCAGAAGGCACTTTCTAAAGAGGAGCAAGTATCTCGCCAGAAAAAGCATTTTTCTGGACCCGATTTTCACTGCAACAGGAATGTAATACAAGGACTGCAGTAACGGCCCGTGTCGATAGCTGTCTGTCTTCCAGTCCTCACCTCTCCTTAACTCCTTAGATTTTCTTTTAAAGCTGTCTAGAATTTCTTAACTGCTTCAGATTTCTTTTAAAGCTGTCTAGAAGTTTATAAAGTCCTTGTTTATTGGATTTGAATGTAGAAGTTCAAACTATACATAAATAAAACTATTTAATAAAGATCTTTTCTAAAGGAGCTATTAATTAACCTTATAAAACACAATCAGTATGTTTCTGCTCAGTTTTGTGCTAGTTAACTCCAGAAGACTCTGGCTAAAACCAACAGAATTCACCGATGAAAAGTTTGGTCAGGATGAAAGTCCAGGCCAGCATCCTCAAAGATAAATACAGGAAGGTTCTTCAAGCAATGTTGAGTAGTGTTGGATTTTTCTCCCCCAGCAGGAAGTTTAAGCACTAGGTGTTCTAATCCGTGTCATCAACAAGCGACACTCCACACACCTCTTCTTCCTTGGGTGAAATTCCGCCCTCCACGTCTCAGTGGGACGGCCCCCTTGGTCACGGCAGCTCCGGCAAGGTGTCTGCTGCGCAGCGGAATCCCAGGTTCGAAGCAGAGCTATCGGGAGTGTTTTGACTACGGGCGACACAGCGATACCTGTAGCAGTAGGACTGGAGGGTAAGGGGTGGGGGGGAGCGAGAACTTCAGAGCATATCACAGCTTGTGTTTCCTTAGGCAAGGGTTTGTTAGATTAATAGAGCAAAGCATTTCACATGCTGTTGGAAAGATCAGCGAACTGATAGAGACCAAAATCGTTGTGTTAGGAAGAAGGGAAATCCCACAGGGAAATCCCACTGTATACAGAGCCCAGCTGCAGCTGACACAAAAGGCAGTTTGAATGGCAAAGTGTCGATAACACAGGTGTCGACTAGCAATAGATCCTGCTCCCAGAAAAAGCCAGAATGACCATTCTGCTTCACAGGGGAAGAGAAAGCATCTCAGTGCCTCAATCTGTGTATCAGTATTCTGAGGGACGACTGGAAATGAACAGGTACTGGCACCTGCCAAAAAACATTTCACTGAATGAGATGCAACAAGAAGAAAGGAATACCTGTAGGCAAACTCCTTCCCAGTATTCCTGTGGCTAGCATTTTAGGGATATTTATAATCAAGATACAATCTGGACTGGTGGCTCTAAGAACATTTACATTTAAAATTAAGCCAGTAATAAAATGATTCAGTTGCATTTCAGATATTCCTAGTAGACAACTTTGAACACTGACCTCTTCCAGAATGGGCTGCAGTCCCACAGCAGCTGCCTCAGAAAAACAAAAGGAGGAACCATCGCTGCCATTTTATTTCTTTAAGTGAGAAAGGAGCACAAGAGTATTTCGCAGGACTTATCCTCACACCCATCAGATACGGCCACTTGACGCCACTGATGTGTGGCAGTGGGAAATACGTCTGCGCTTTTATTCCCAGTGTTGTTTGTCTTGCACTTGTAAGATTTTATATTTCTGTGACAGACCAATTAGATCAAAAATGTCACCTTAACAGACGCAGAAGAGGACTGCTGCAGCGTGCTTTGTACAAGTTATTTTGAGAAAGGCTGTTACCTTACACACAACCAAATGAATCTAGACAGGACAAGGCCTTTACAGCAGTGTATAGACTCTGGTCTGTAACACGTTTTGTACGCTGCCTGGCTGTACAGATTTGGCCATGTCTCAGTGCACGTTAATATACTGTCACTCCTTGAAAAAAGGAAAACCTGTGCTACTCACGGTGCTACAGATTCTCAGTTACCTGATGTTAGGAACGGCGGTTTCCAAAGTGCAGAACTAACCAGTTTAAGCGGCTTGCTACATCAAGTTAGACTGCCCCAAAGCAGTTATCCACCGTAGCACGGAAGGACAGCCGCACTGGTAACTGCACTACCGTAGTGCTGCGGTAGCAAGCAGACTGTGTGTTTATGCAGCAACTTCAGTACAATCCATCCAAGCTCTGCGCCATTTTGCTGTTACTTCAAAAGATCTGGCTCAGGCTTTTTGTTCCCGCCCTCCCACTACAGGCTCCCGGCCTCTGACAAAAAACCACCACTTCCGTTCAGGCGGGCTCAGCTGCATGTAGTCAGGCGCTGAACCAGACTCCTGGAACGGCTGGGTTCAAAAGCAAGCACTTTTTTGTCTTTTTTTTTTTTTTTTTTTTTTTTTGGTGGGGTGGTGGTGTGGCAAAGGAGAGCTGGGAGGAGAGGGTAGTTTTTCTCCTTTAAACCCAGATGCCTTCAGGAGTTTAGGCACAGCTACTAACCAGTTCGATTTGTATGACCAGGAGGGTGGTGACAACTTAAACGGGCGCTGTCGTCCAGGGAACAGCCCTGTGAACCACACCATCCCATGCCCGCAGAGGCAGCAGGTCACAGATGTTTATCTCCACCTAAGGAGATTCAAACATTCTTCACCAGCACCTTGGCAGCAGCACAGAGCCGGGCGGCAGCTGCTGCCCTCAAAGAATGGTGCACGCTGCTGCTGTCTCACGCTGCGGAGGTCTACCCTAAACCGCAGCAGTACACGGCAGGATTTAGAAGCTGAACTATTCTGAAAATAAAAGTAACTCGTAAGCGTACATGTGAAAGGGCGCAAACTTTAGCCTTTATCAGCTCGGTAGAACGGATTAGTCTGAATAGATTTTTAGGCACCTAATAAAGAGCCCTTGTACTAACAGTATTCAGAGGGTTTTTTGTCTTGATACACAGCCTAGTTTTATCACCTACAAAAAAAGACTAGGACAGACTAGAATCTTCACAAGCCTTTAAAATGGGTCACATTATTCATCACTGAAGAAGAATCTATTCCAGTGTTAATTTAATCAAAACTGCTAATTAACATCTGACATTGATTTCACCTAAGAAGGAAATCAGTGCAGAAAATGGGATCTCACTGTAGAAAATTTAATCTAATTATGAGAGTGATTTGCCAGCTACAGGCTTTGAAAGGGAAAAAGAACAGGACAACTTTAATGAAAAAGGAGATCTACAATGAGCATTTTTTCCAGCGCGGCATGAACAGACTTTAAAACATGATTTGTGCCATGAACGGCTGTTGCATTGTGGTGGTAACCAGACTTTTCAGGAAGAATGTCAAGTCTGCTATCAACGAAGCTGAAACATTCATCTCGCAGCAATCTTTCTGCAAACACCTGATATCTCTTGTGGATGGAGAGTCATTCTAAAACTAGAAAAAAGTCTCATCCGTGCTTTTTACTCTTACAAGCATCACTCAAGCACGGTAACGAAAATGGCATTAGAGGCACACATCAATTTTAACTTCTAAAAAAAAAAAAAACATATGGGGTAAAGCAGTTTGCTTGTTTCAATTCGAAGATAAAAAAAAGAATTCCTTAAGACCATTAGGTATCTCTTCCCTGAATTGCATTAAACCCCTTAACAAGCATCCAGGCTGCCAGGAAACTGTCAGAAGACCATTTCATTGTCAAGTCAGGTACTTTCAGAGGAAAGTAAAACATGAAAATACCACAAGCCTTTTCGCATTACCTTATGGCACATATAGGATCCACCCTTCTTCACTCTGTCTGTCCCCGATGGGGGCCCCTTCTGTGGAGGAGAGGACACTGGTTAGTGGTCAAGGAAGAACAATTGCCAATTACAGGGTAAAGGTAAAAAGCTGTAAGAATAGGGAGACAGATAAAGCAGCAGCCATAAATATTCAAAGTAAACAAACTTCAGCTGCGTCTGTCTGCACCAGAAAGCTTGAAATAATTATGTTGTAAAAGACTTGCAGACAGGCAAGAGTTATTTTTCTCCTTCCCCGCTGCTGCAAATATTTAACATTCGAGTTGCTGCCCACTGGCCAAGAGTGCCTTGTTTCTGTGAAGTGCCTGATAACATGCTGTAAAAAGCACAGCGGCAATCACGGGAGAGTGCTGATCTTTGAAAACAGGTACGTTTCTGTAGTTACAGACTTTTCCTAATGACAGATCAGGAAATTGTCACACGTGTAGTGAAATCTGTGATTCTCATCAGTTCCACTGCTATGAAACAAACATAAGCAAACCCACACACTTCCTAAAGGAATAGAGATCTTCCACTTCTCCACGTGCAGTTACGCTGCTTGGTGGCCAGTCGCCATGAGGGGCTGTGATGCCCAGTGTTTGGTGCTTATTCTCTTTCCAGTCCAAAAATCAAGTCTGAAGCACAAGCTAGTGACTGTGCAGCAAGGCATTCTGTGTCATCTCCCTGTCACTATGTACTAAATTTGTTATTAGGTGGGATCATGACAGCTAAAGAGGGCTGCAGAAAGCACTGCGCCTACAAACAACGATTTTGTAATTGCACGTACATTTCCAGTGTAATGTATGTGATTTATTTGAAGTGCTTATGAGATTAGCCCTAGAATGGCTTTAACAAGGTTATTTCACTCTTCTTTTTCAATTCCAACTCCAAAGGATGGCCTAATAATTCAAGGAAAAAGCTGGGCTTCCTTGATAACACACTCTTACTCGCTTTGATGCGTATTTATTACACAGGTGAGCAATTTTCCCACTTCATTCCTTTTAGCTGTGAAAGTTACCACTGCACTCAGCTCATGGTCATGTTGCCGTACTTCTTGTTTCCGCTGGTGATACCACATATTCTTACATGCTTTCTACACTCCATGTGCATGGAAAAACTAGTTTGAGGAAGGAACCACAAGAATATCTGTCTTTTAGAAGTGACAACCAAGATCAAGAGAATAAATTGTGGTTTATTAGTTAACTGGCAAGCCTAGCCTAGAAGTTAGTACTGTCACTAAGAATCTGCTCACAGTTTTAAGATTTGCATGTATTTCTATTTCTGTGCATGTTACATTGGTGTGCAACAAAAACATTTTCTTGTCATGTACAAACCTCAAATAAAAAATTTATCACTTAATTCGAGGTAGAAGCTGTTGTTTCTTCACTGGTTGGTAGGGTGTATAAATCAAGTCTGTATTTCTAGACAAAACCTTATTGGAAGATTTTGTGGAATTCATGAAGGGAAAAAAAAAAGAGCCACGATGTTCTCCAAATCCCTACAGTTTCTGCCAAGACCATTATCTTTATCAAGAAATATGGGTTACAAGAAAGTCATCAGCTCAGTTTTGAGCCGTTAGGGAAAAAAGAATTCATTGCTACAGAGTACGTAAGTGATACAAAATAGTACCATAAAAAAGTACCATAATAGGTTCAGATAACTGCTGAAAAAGAAATTCTGCCAATTGTTTAGTCTCCTCCTGTCCAGCAGCCAGCCATTTATCCTGGAATTATCTGAAGGGTGCTGTGCTTTCTGCAAAGCCTTCTGCAAAACAACATCTTGACCAATGTTAAGTGCAGTTGCCAAAGAAAAATTTCACTTCTGGAGCGGCTCCTGGATCCAGGAATAAATTCCCTTCAAGAAGGAGGTTCCTAAAAAGGGGATTTCACAGGGAATGACACCTCTCCAGCTCTCCTCAGTGTCCACTGACTTGACCAGTTTGGTTACACCCGGTCACCACACTGTCCTGCCCTGTATCAAGGGATGTAGTTGTCTCCCACCCAGCTCCTGCATTACCAGAGGCGAAGTTCTGGAAGAATCAACACGAGACAAGCATTTGTAACGCTCAGTATGAGTCACGGGGACTGTAAGAAAACCCTGAAAGTTGATGCTAGTACTACGGAAGCTACTGACTGCGTCCACCAAGTTTGACTGCTTTGAGAGTTTTCAAATTGAAAGCTTACCATACTGAAACCTCAGCAGTTTCACGTTTATTGCAAAATTTTATGAGATACGTAAAAAAAAAAATTGGCCTACTACTGCATTTAATACCCTACAAACGCTCAAGGAAACCCACACCCACAGGCAGTGTCCGCTCATTTCTGAGCCAGGGTGCTCCCCCATGGGACAGGCTCGCTCCATTTCCAAGGTCTCTGGAAAATGTCTTCACAAAACTTGCATATAGATGCACCAAGCCCCACTCTTAAGATAAGCCACTAGCAAGCACAATCAACTCAAAGAGCCTGTTAATCTCATTTTAAGGGAAGCCAGGGTAGAGCCAGCCAGAATAAAACTGACCTAAAAAAAGCTACGTGAGAACAAGACAAAACAGGGAACAATGAAGCTGTTAAGCAGGATTTCCCATTAAAAATTGTAATGCAAATACAGAGCAGCAATCTTTGCTATTAGCTCCAAAGTAACTTGTATAAACTAAGAAGAGCATGCTAATTTAGGATTAGGTTTATTGTCCAGCCATAAGACTACTGTATGTTTCAGCAATTACACAGGGATAACATAGACTGAAGAAGGATGTGAACCAAAGAAAGTGGTAATTGCATAAGCTCTTTTTATTAATTACAAGTATCTTCTACCAGGCAAAAACTGAGCATCAAAGATTATTTGGTCACAACACCCCAAGTTAAACTGAACCCCCCCAGCCTCTGAAGCAGGATTACAGCACTGAAACGCATAACCGCCTGCAAAGATCTGATACAGAATTCTCCAATAATCTATCCTATTACAGAACATTATCCTCTTGATAGATAATTCTTTAAAATCACCAAAGGTAAGGACTTTATCATAAAACAACTGGCAAAATTCTTGAAAAAGCAGAAAAACACTAGACATTAGTTGGAGAAACAAATCACTGCCTGGTTGACAACTGTCCTACAGGCTACGTTTAATTCTCTAGCTGGTGATATTTCCCCATCTTGCTCTGCAGTTCAGCAAAGGAAAAGATAAAAGGAAGCTGGGATAACCAGATTGCCCTATAGTTGTATCCAGCTACTTACATATGTACAATAATCAGATGTGCAAGTAACTCTGTGCAAGAGACCAACTAGATTGATACTGTTCTCGGCTCATGACTGCACTCAGATTAAATTAAGGGAGGTTAAAAAAGAACCACAGATGCTCAAAGGTAGGGCACAGTGCATTCAGTTCTTAGTGTGAGAAATTCAGCGAACAAACTCCCCTTGTTTGAAGGCTATTGTGGAGTTAGAGTTAGAACCGTAACGTTGAGCATAGCAGGCAGCGGTTATGCTTTCATTCATCTGTAGCTCAGCTCCTTTATAAAAGGCCCTGGGTATCACCAAGGTCCCCAAAGCCATGTGAGCTGATATGAAAACAACCAAAACTTAGTGAAAAAGACATTCTTACTCCAGACTGGTGAGCACCCCATCACCATTTACATTGCTTTGTACTTCTGTACCACAGGTTTGTCTACCCAAGGAGAACGTGGTGTTGGAATCAAGCATTGCGTTTCCTCCCCTTCATGGTTTGCTTTGGCATCCTGAGCGGGCCCCCCACTTACTGCTAGAGACCGAGGATTTCAAAGTCCCCCAGTCCCCCCAGCAGCCAAGGGCCATATTTGCATTCCTTTACTACAGCTCCCGAGAAGTTCACAGCTCAGCCACCGTGGTAAAGCTCAGAGCAAGCAGCTGTCCTTCCCCTGTACTGCCTTATGTCTTATGTTTATATTCCTTTCTCTATCTTGCTGAAGAAACCTCAAACATGTCTCACGCAGGAAGAAGCCAGCTGGACTCTTTCCTTCGCATATGAAGGTGAACGATTTTGTCCGGGTAGGTAGAAGGGTGCCGCAGCTCCTTGATCTACCTGTAGTGTGAACTACCTCTGTTATCCAAAACAAAGACCCTTCATCTCAGTTTGGAGCTGGGAATGGAAGAAGGCAAGTCCCTACAGACAAGCTGGAACAAGAGATTTCAATTTCTCGAAAGGTGTTAAGAGCTAGAGGTCCTCACCAGTGACACCCTGCTTCTGACACAGTACACACGAGTTCTATACATGCCCTTCTGACCAGAGTCCTTTTCTTCGGGTGGTCTTTCTCCTACCCACATCACTTGCTTAACCTTCCTCTTGTCTTACAAAGAACATTAGCAGTCCTAGCAGACTTAGAAATGTAAACTTATTCCTGTCTGAGCACTGGCTGCTTAGAGAGTATTGGAAAAAACCCCAACCAAACCCCAAACTTCACTGCTTTGTCTCCCACAGAACTACACAGACCGCAGGTGTGGCATCCTCAAAAGCCAAGATCCCCCCAGTCAGTAGCTCTTCTAGAATAACGCACACATTTAACGTACTTGGTAAAGCAAGAGTGTACAAACATTATCTAACTTTGGCCAGACAATGTTACAGCTCAGTATCACATATTTCTTTAACTAAAAGAAGGAGAAAGCCTGCAATGTTAGTATTTGCTCATGCTTGTATCTTCCTCATAGATAAAGGAAACCTGCTTTGACTGTGCTTACCCATAATAAAAACTAATCAGAGCATGGCAATTAAGGTCACGTTTGATTAAAACAAGCAATTCTTTGTTCCATCAAACAATATTGTTCTATGCTATTATCTGGAGAAGTACACCACCTGGTACTGAAGTGGAAGGACATATGCTGTCCATGTATAAAGAGCCAGAGCTGTCCAGACTTTGATCCCAGATTTAAAGAGCAGAATTTACTGTATATTGGCAAGTTTATTTTGTAGTATAATGTTGTAACAGACATATTACAGTCTGTTGCATAATTGCAGTGCTAGCGCATTCAATTACCGAAGCTTGTAAGTAGGATTATTCTTTAAAGAGTTATTAAAATACATCATAGAAGCTTTTTTCAAAAAAGAGAAAAAAAAAGTATTTCTTTCATTACATCAAACAAATGCTTTCTGAAGTTGCATCAGACTTTTCTATGCACAGTCAGCTACACGGCCTCTCTCTTTTGACCTAAATCAGTTTTCAAACTAAGAACTGCAGGTTATAAGCAACTACGTACTGTATACAAAAAACCCTGAGCCAGAAGTCACCACAATGAATATGGCCCCATAAAGGGATTGTGGTTTGAGTGTCTCACAATCACTTTGCTACTGTCTGCCAAATGATCATTTACATTTTTCAAACAAAAAGAAAACCCAACCTTGGTGCTTCCTAGTCTTGCCCCTGTGCACCAAACAGTAGCTCCGAGATGTACTAAAACATTTTTTTGTGAGTTTATCTTAAACTGTAGAATTTTTTTCCACTCATGAGAAAAATGAGCCCAGAAGCACTTATTTCTGACAACAGCAGTGCTCTGGCTTTTCACCCACTGCCGATAGTGGAGGAGCTAAAGTATCAGTTTTAGGTTTTCTCAAGTGGATTTTATAATTTCCTCCAAACTGAGCTTGACCACACAAAACCCACTTCACCTACATGATTAAGACACGCTGCAAGACTGTCTTTGTACTGCTACGGGGCCCCATTCTGTGCCGCTCTAAGATGTGCTCAAGCACAAGCAAAATAATTTGAGAGAACAGCAGCAAGACAGCTAGCTCCTTGATCTCCTGGCATTCACTCAAGTAACGAATCCCTTCATAAAGTACCCTCAGAATGCACAACGTGTACTGGAAAACAGCCACGGTAAGTAACAGCCTGGCACCCTAAATCTAAATGCACGACAAAGTTCTCCTTCGAAAGGCTTTTAGTGGTTAGTGAACATAGAATATAGACAAGGGCTATGCTGAGAGGTGAGGGGAAGCTGGAAGAACAGGTCACAACTGAGATACACTATTCCACTTGAAATTCAGAAAATTCAGAAGTTACTTCCTTTGCCATGCATACAAGTTCTCCACAGACAGCAATTTTAGATCTGGCTTATTCTGGTTTGTTCTGGATTGCCGATATGCGAGACTTCCACTGGACTATCCCGCCGCACTAAGTGAACGTTACTGGCTTGGACGCTTCCTGTTTGTTTCTGGGTTAGAGTAACAGGCCCATTACCTCACACGACATCGAGGGACCATTCACCGTGTTCCAGGTGACAAGTAAGGTCATTCACTATGTACATTGTGTTACTTAAAACCCCTCCAAATATAATATTGTCTGTTTGCTTTCACAGCTAGTCTAAGTACAGCACAGTGATCTCCACTGACCCTGTATGCGTGTAAAATGGGGAGACTTTCATTTGCTTAAGCTGAAAATGAACAGAGACGTTTGCAGCTCTCTCCACTAGCTGATGAGTGGAATTCAAAATAAAAGCTACTTGCTCCTTACGTTTTGAACGAGCCACTGCTACTATACAAATAAGTGTCTGGACTAGAATAGTTGAGGAGACTTTTAGTTGTACAAGTGTCTAATTAGATTCTTAAAGAAAGGTCTGTACAAACAAACCCCCAGTCATACTAACCCTCTGCTCTTGACAGTTACATCCATAACATTTATGATGCTTTTCAGTGCCACTAACTTGAAAGTTCTGGCTGCATCCCCAAAACTACTGCTGATCGTGTCCACTGCTCCTGGCGCTACATAGCTTATCGTTCCAAGGACACAGTACCAACCTCTGCATTCTATACACTTCTTGAGGTGCCTAAAAATCTTTCAAGTTTGCTTATTTGGCTTCAATACTTACCTGCACAGGTCCTATACCCGGCAAAGAAGAGGAAGAACATTGTTTGTTCCATTGTTAGAGCATAATTTAAATCTAGTATCTTAAAAAGTAGCAAACAACTTAAAAAGCACTTTCAGGTGTCCCAGTTTATTTTTGCTCTCAGTAATTATTTGTGAATGCAAGCCCATCAATTATGGGGGTGGGAAGGAAGAATCTGTGTGCAAAATTCCACACATTCCTTGTAACCAACCCACAGTATACCCAAAGTCTCTCCGGTGGTAGAAAACTGCTTTGAAGATTTCAGATGTTGAACTGAATGTTAAAAAACTTTCACTAAGCTCTGACCCTCTAGAAGAATTCCTAGTCTTTTAGGCAGAAAGAACACGTCCTATATATAGGTTACGCTGACTTGTACTCCTGAGAGGCTTAAGAGATTGGCTCCGAGAGATATGGTGCTAATCATTTTTAATGTCTCAGAAGATACTGCAGCCTGGCTATTTTGGGACACCTTTTCACATTCTGAAACTCAGTTTCCTTATCCATTTAATCAGAAAAACCCTTTGGAATTCACTTTGAAGTGCTCTGCCTCAGACACTAGATTCTGACCATTAGTTTCCAACTAAAAAAAAAACCTAAAAGCATCATTGTTAACACCTAATTTTAAAAAAACTGAAGCGTCTGCAAAAATGCTTGCGCCAACTTTAAAACCCTAAACTTACGTGGCTATGAGTTTACTTAACAGAGAGCAAAAGTCACACGACGCTTGTTTTTCACCATGACCTTAATTTAACACCCACGGAAGCACGGCTGCATTGACATTATAAACACAAAAGGGTCTCATTTAAATAAGTCATTCTAGTGAAGGTGTACCACTGCAAGACTTAAAGGATTTTTTTCCCCCGAGCATCATACCACAGTAGTTGTAGTTCAGCAAAACACACGATTCTAGCTAGCTCAATTTTCTGGAAGTTGGACAAGTTGAGAAGGGTGACGCAGGCAGAGAAATCTATTTTTTTTTTATAAAACAAAATAGCTAGCACCAATGGCAGGGAAGGGCTTCACTTTCAGCTACAATTTGGATGAAGACTCCTGAAGGTTCTTTCCATTATTACCACAGTAACTTCCACATAAATCGGTTGTTTCATGCCTTTCACCTACAAAAGCCAGTCATCTTACATGCAAAAAAAGACTTTGCCAATGATGACACAGCGCCTTTAAGAGACATATTTAAACAGATAATGGAGGTTCCCTTATGCTAACCTACAGACAAAACCAAACCAAAAACTCTAGAACATATCTAGGCGCAATAGGCCTGAGATATGTGACTTTTAAGTTCTATATATACATAGCATCAAAAAGGATATTATTCTCCAGACTCAGCCTAGCTGCTCTAATTTTGTTTCCCCGTGTTGGCACTTCTTGCTAGGCAAGAAGACTTCCAGAGCACTATGCACTTTTCCCTGCCCCAAGAGGTCACTCTACGAACGAGCAGGCAGAACTGAAGTAGCTGTCAGACTGAGAAAGAGATCAACAGAACGGGGACGGCTGCAACATGCTATGAACTGCCAGCCCTGTGTTCTTGCCTGGGGACACAGATGCTGTTTGTCCCTGAAAGGGGGCGGGTGGGCACAGGGTCCTTTCCCCCTGCCCTGTTAAGGCAGCGTACGCAGGTCATGATGCACCAGTTCCAGGCACGGAGGTGAAGCTTCAGTAGTGAGAGGAGTAAAGCAGAAGTTTCCCTGGTACCAGCCATGGTGAGTGACCACAGTCTGGAATGGAAAGCTCAGCCTTGCTCATGCTCCTCCTCCTACCCCGACTTACTGGGCTGCAATCAAATCAGTACTCACCTACTCCAACATGGGAAAGCTTACTAGTTTTCTTGTTCTTCACTTTCATCCAAATTTACATTCTGCTAGCCACTCAACACTTCATCGTTAGAAGTGTTGCTCCTAAACTGGCCTTGTTTCCATTCACGAGGTACAAAAAAAAAATTTATCCTTGGTTGCGTATAAAACACCCACCAGAATGGAAACAGAATTGCAAGACAGCAGATGTTTCTTTCCTAATCAATCAGTAGAAATTTTTTTTTCCTGTTTGCATAAAGAATCAGTTTGAATGCTAAGTGTAAGTTCTATATAAATTTCAGCTGTAGATGTACGTGAGCCATGAGTCAATGTTGGAAAAAGCCAGGTGTGTTGATACATTCAAGAGACAATTCATGCAATACAGCTTTCCATTATTGCTGAATTACAGAAACTGGCAGAAAATTTTGACTATGGTGAAATATTCAAATCACATCATACGATTTGTGCAGCATGTGAGAAAGGTGGTAGATGGAGATACAACACGGACAAGGTCCCAATGGAAAAGGAGGTTCTTTAGCCATTGCTAGGCCGCTAAGACTGCCTACCAACAAGAGTCAGAGAATAGTCAATCCTATTTTAAATCAAATAAGAAAAAAAAGCGCTAGTCCCAAGCACATCAGTTACCTGGGAAGTTGTATGTAGCGCCCTGTCCAACAGATAGCTGAAAGTCACTAGAGAGACCTGCGGTATCTTACCGGGTTACAAGTAACATGAAATTGGCCAGTGTGATTGGTACGGGCTCGGAGGTCTGCAGGTGCTCCATCAGTGTGATGGAACTGCTCGTGTAGATCTAGAGCAACCT
Organism: Morus bassanus; assembly: GCA_031468815.1. Lineage (NCBI taxonomy): Eukaryota > Metazoa > Chordata > Aves > Suliformes > Sulidae > Morus > Morus bassanus. The sequence continues at coordinate 2,545,472 of CM062580.1, read as the reverse complement.
AGACCCCAAGATGAGTCTGATTTCTCTTGCTAGACACATACTCCTCAAAGAACAGCAGAATGTCACCCTCTGCAATGTACAGAACAGCAAAAAAAGTTTAGCAAGTTCCTCAAGCTACTTCCAATTGCTGACTTCCCAGAAAGGCACACCCAGATCATGTCCGGCACACCAAAGAAAGACTACACATATCAGAAGAGACCACAGCGTGGGGATACTCAAATCCTGCAGCAACCAGAGCTCCTGCCCTGTGAGGTTTAATTGGTTTTCTCATTACAGATTAACTGTGTCCGAACAAAACCAGCTCTGTGAGGGCAGGGCAATGCCTTTCTCAGATTTAGTCATCCTGGATAAATAAGAGAGAAGGAGATATAACACTAGAACTTGAATCTGCTGAGAGATACTACACGAGAAACCCCACATACAGAGCTTACCCTGCAGGACCTCTTTCTCTGCCTGCCACAAAGAAAACCAAAGATTAACTCAAAGCCTGGTAAGCTACTTCTCCCCATAAACTTCAGCTTTATTACATGTTGAGTTTTAAATGAGCTAGTAGAGGCCATACAGATAACTCACGATGGTTTGTTCTCTACCTGGGGGGGGAAGTAGTACAGCTTGTAGCAACATAAATGAGCAAAAACCCTTCCTTTTTTTTTTTTTAATAATTCCACTGCATTGACAAATTCTTGATTTATGTAATATGATGCCAGTTTGGAAGTATTCAACTGCTAACCAGTTGTGGAGGCCTGCCCAACAATGAAAAAGAAGAAAAATGCACTATAGCACTACAATTCCAGTGCTGGTGACTTGTGGTGCAATACTCATGAATTCACAAGAACACAGCCCATCCCACCCCCGACACAGCAGAGAGGAGCAAAGAACAGAAGGTTTTCCAACAGCAACCAGATGAGAGCAGCAAGAGGGAATTCTATACGTCCTGTGATGGCAATAAAACACTTACAGGGTTGTGAGCTTCATCTGTTGAATGATGAACAGCCCACCAGTCAGATGTCCATTCCCAGGCATTTCCTACAATGTTGTACAAGCCGTATCCGTTGGGAGGAAATGCAGTGACCTGTGCAAGACATGGAACACAAGTGCCAGTTCTGTAAACCACTCAACGTGAAATAAGGTTTTTAATCCTGAAGATCGGTCTGCTGAAGGTGCCTTGGTCTTTACTAGGAGCTTCTGCCTTCACATCTCAAAAGGAGACACCAAATTAGTAGTGCCAGACTGTAACACTTTTACACACTCCATTTAAGGAAAACAGAATGAAAGAATGAACTATTGTCATCCTCAGTGTTCTCAGCACCACATTTCCACTACGGCACACAGCATCTTCTCATTGTGTTGGAGACTGGTCCTCTAAGGAGAGGCCCTGTTGGACCAACAGACACAGACCTGCACACAGCATTAGTGATCTGACCTCCATGCCCACACTTAAAACTTCCAGATTCCCCTTCCCATAGAAGAATATCAACGCATGCATATGCAGACTTTTCTACTGATGAAACTTTCTGGAATTAATTTAACTACCATTTAATAATTCATACACATTCTTGACTGCCTTTAAAATTCCTCTCCATTGTTTGCCATACTAGACAGACTCAACCTTTCCAAAAAGGGAAGTCTCATTTCTTTTAAACTATTGCATGATTTTTGTGCCTCGGGAACAACTACCCAACAAACAAGCACTCAAAAAATTGTAATACCAAAAGTGCAGGCAGAAAGTATTGCAGCATCTGACTATCAACTTTCTGGAAAGGGGGAAAAGAGGTCAGTTTGAGAGGAACTAAAAGTTAAAATGAAAGTAATCTTTACTTTTCAATTAGCTTTTAAAAAGCATCCCTTGGCAATGCTCAAGCCTGCAGTGAAATACACTGTAACTTGAAAAATCCAAAGGTGAAAGAGTACAGGAATGGAAAACAGCCACGGTTCGTTGTGTTGAACACAGACCTTGATTTCAGGAAGACTAAGTTCATTTCCATACGATTAATTCACTCTGAGACACACTTACAGGCGCAGTTCCTTTGTATCCATCTTCTGCGGTGTTATTAGTTGGGAATGCTCCCTGCCAGATATTGGCATAATGTTGACCTCTTGGCTGAAGCTTGTTGCCCCATGGGAAAAGTCTATTAAAAAGATATACAGAAGAACAGCTGTCAAACATTTTTTTTCTTTTTTTTTTTTTTTTAATTAAAAAAATGAGACACACCACCCTGCCCCCACATCCCCCCGACCTTACCCTGGAGAACTGTTTGTATTCCAGTTCCATTTGTACCAAAATCTAGCAGGTTTTCGAGAAGAGCAAGGGTTCTACGAGGAACGATTCGCACATGGAGGAGGGAAAGGCAGCGCTTGCACTGCCCTGTGCAGCACGCAGTCCAGGACACAGGATGGACAAGACACAAACCTGTTATTCACCTTGCCTTCCCCCTCTCCCCAAGCCCACAGTCAGATAACAGGCAGAGCCTACAGTTGCTGTGCACTGATGTAGTTATTTACTTCTTAAGCTCTTCTGCAAATCTTTCAGCCTTGGCGCTGAAGTCCTTCGCTATGCCTTTCATCCCCTGCAATGGCAGCAGTCCTGTGACTTGGCATTTTGTCACATCTCCTCCTCTCTTGGGCTCCCTGCATTCTCCTCCCATTATAGAGTTCGGATTACAATATACCATTTTAGTATTTAGGGAAACTCACTTACCTAAAGGAATCTGTTCAGAGTAAGTCAGTGATATTTACCACAGATGTGCATGCTACGCAAGAAAAAGACATTGAGGGCAATAAAAGCCCACACAACTCTTCCCTATCTTGTAAACACCAGCTTTAAACATTTATCAGGGACACATTTGTGACAGGTACCTATTTTCAAGGCCCCCTCGACAGCTGTATTCCCATTCAGCCTCAGTTGGTAATCGTTTCCCTGCCCATGTACAGAATGCCACAGCATCATTCCAGGAAACGTGAAGAACTGGGTGATCCATTCTGGGGAACAAAATAAACAGGTCGAGATCATCAGCAGAACTAGGCAACATCACAGCTATACAGCACAAGCACTTCATAAAACTCTTAAGAGATGGCCGGAAAGGACTGTGAGGACATCACAACTGGACAAGGTATCAGATCACTTTTACAGAAAAGGAGTTATTTAAAAGACAGACAGCAAGCTACCAGTAGATGCTGGATAGGAAATGCAGCCAACAGACAAAAAGAAGGAAGAGGAAAAAATTAGGTTCCGTTTGTCCGATCATGCTTTTATGTACGGCTCTATACAGTTAACAAAGACATTTGGAGCTTGTGCTTTCTCATGGTTTCACCTCAAAAACCTGCTGCACCCAGGAGCCACTGAAGAACTATCAGTACGCTGGCTTCTGTGGAAATGTAGGTGCTCAGAGACCCAAAGGAAGACACCAAAAGCTTGCAGCATTACTACTCCTTGCTAGGCTAGTTTAACAGTATCTTAACAAGAAGCCAAGACTCTCAATAGGAAAATTTATATTGCAATTTAATGGCGAATGCTCTTCACTTCCCTGTGCACTCTTCTCTTTGCTGCAGGTTCTTTCTCTGCTGTCACAGTTGTGGGGATTTTGAGGGAGAGGTGAGATGAGAAAGAGTCCTTACTCTTAGCAACATCATCTTTTGCAGCACACAATCCAGCAAACAGTGAACTGCAGAAATTTAATGCAAAAGTATTTTGCTTTGGGTGTTTCAAGCAGTCCACAGTTTACACAAAAACTCCCATCTTTCCTTTGGGTTTGGTTCCAGGATTGTCCTTACAATCCTGGTCTCTTTTTCCAGAAAAAGACAGAACCATGCCTAGTCATTGGAGGATCACAAGGATGACCCCTATCCAAGCCTCTAATAGACTAAGATACTTCAAGAGCTGAGGGTACCAGTCTGGAAAGCAGATACAGAACACTTCCTATTAACTTGTCTTTCCTGCCTCATTTGACAAGCCAGCATGTGCCTGTTGGTCCATTAGACTAATTCCATGTGGAAAGGTCACCAGCTGTTGTACTAGGCTAGTTTTGCGCCATACTTGATACAAGACTAGGTTTACATGGCAGGTTTCCAACTCTTATCTGCTGACTGTGACCTAAATTTCTGTCTCCCCCTAACAACGCCTCCTGATATTATCTCTATTTTTGCCTCAGATAATTCTTTCATTGCCCTTGAAGAACAGACAACGGACTTGTTACTAAGCAGTTCAGCCATCAGATGATGTTACACTAACATAGCCCTGTCCTTAGAGGAATGAAAAACATGCCAGCATCTACTAGATCTAGGCTAGAGAGTGTGATTTAATTTCCAACAGCAGTTTTGAAACTTTAACTAGTTGATTAAGGCAGCTAGTGCCAACTTCATTGACACCTGCCTAGCGAGACGAAGAGTTGCAATGTAAGAGGTCCCAAATGAAGACCATCACATCCAAGTAAGCATACAGTGAGACACGTAACTGAACATCGGCTTTCAACATGTGCAACCCAGGGCTAGTTCTGCGCTATCCATAAAGAGCACCTGAGAATAAGGAAGCCTTTTGAATTTCTAGGCATAAAATTCATTCCACTTCTGAACTGAAAGAGATCATATAAAGACATGGATCAGCAAGTTTCAGGGTTCAAGCTAACAAAGCATGTCACTAACTGTAGGCTAAGGAAAAAACATAGTTTTCCAAAGCAGTTAGAGCTTCTAGAAAACAGTCACAACTGATTTTCCACAATAATCAGCCTACAGAGTCAGAATACATTAAAAGGCACAAAACTTTTCAGTCAACTGCTGCCAGAGGGAGAGGCCTCCAGATCCCGGAGAGAGGACACGCTACAAGGACTCCTAGAGCACACATGCAGCTAGTATTTAGTCTTCCTCTCAGAACCAGATCTGCACTGAATGCTCTGAAGTTGCTGATCCTCTAGAGATCTACTTTGTTTCACTGCTGATACATAAATGCGAATAGAAAACACACTGGAGCACATTTCAGTATGGTCTCTTTTCCCTTGGGTGGAAAGTGCTTATAGACCTTTTTGAAACACTACCATACCATTGACCTTACGACCACTAAATATTGCATGCAACACACTAGAAGATGTGGAAACAGTCACAGAAGCAGCAGCCAGCAGGTTACTAATTAAAAACCCTGTCTTGCACCTCCACACCCGGTGTGACTTTACAGGTATATTTACAAGCACTGTATTACACTTGAACGGCCCTTTATGGCTTACCTGTTGGAGATATTAGAGTCGGGACCCTCGGGGTGCTTCCAGTTGGCTCCCTTCACAGGCAACCACCAGGGAGCAGCTGCGACCTGAAAAGGCACAAGAATGGCCAGGGAAGAAGACTTAAACTCCCAGCTAAAGGCTATTGGGAAAAACCACCATGTAACGACAGGCTACAAAGCTTTCACTCACAGCCCACAGCTCTGCCTGCAGCCAACTGATCTCTTACCCTGCCAAACCAAGATGATCATTTGATCCACATTACAATACTGCTGGCCAGGGAATAGCCCAAGGTATAGAAGAGCAAAAGAAAATACCACCCAAAACACAAGGGAGAGGGAGACCAAATCGTAGGTGTACTTTTCTGAACTATTGCCCCCTGGCTGCCTCTCCTTCCCTTCTACATTTTCTCACCTGCAGGTCTGCTACAAGGCACAGCCTACTCTCTTTGAAGGCACAGCCTTTAGCACACTGTCTGTGGTGGATCAGCCTGTCCTCTCAGAAATTCTCAGTTCTAGTTCTTCACCTCTGAAAACATATGCCAAGAACACTCAGATGGTAATGGATGGAAAAGGTCATCTGGAGCATTACAGTTTTACTCGATTCATTTACACCAGTATGCCCACAGTACAGTTAAACCAGCTAACCTCTGGCTGACTTCAGTCTGACACATTCTGCAGAGATGATAAAAGACAGACAGTTTTGCTTAAAGAGTGTTTTCATCCCAACTATTTACTCCCTAGACTCAGTGTCTTGGAATAACTACAACAAAACCCTGATGACATCCTTTAGCTAGGGTCAAAACACGCATCTTGAAACACATTTGCTTTCCAGTTAATTAACTCAGTAAGCTGATATTAAATTATTTGCTATCAGCTTCCAGAAGGTGGAGACAGAAGAGCCACAGAAGTTAAGTGAAGCCTTTCATTTTTTTTTCCAGTTAGTTTGTGGAGCAACATCAGGCAGACAAAATACTCTAACAATGCAGACATCGACTACTTCTCTCTAACCAAAAGTCTCAAATTTGGTTCTGCAACACCAAGGAGGTATTCATGGAATACGTTCATTAAGGATTTCTTCTATTAAGCTTACTTCAAAGCTGAGAAGGTCAGTGCACAGCACATTTAACTATTTTATTCTGATTCACATTCACTTAGAAATACTTATCTTAATAACGGGTCCTTTCAGAAAATTGAGGCAAAAAAGAACACTTGTGTTAATAGTGGTTTATTCCAGCAGCTTGAGTGCTTGCTTCTAAAATACTCATATTACAGTGATAATTTCCATAATGAACAAAAAAAAAAAAGAAAAGTAACTAAGCCTCCAATGCTTCAGGGGTTAAACAGTCTACCAGCTGGTTAGCCCTAGACCTGGGAGCTCCAGATGCTACTCTAATACTGGCCTGGAGAAGAACCCTCAGCAGCTTCTGCTCTCAACTGCCCCTCGGTTTTCCCTGCTCTAGAGATAGCAAAGGGAAGAAAGAGAATATTTATTTCTCTTCATCATGCTGCTAAACCAACTTTGTAAAGTGCTATACACACAGGTAGGAATTGCTATACACACAGATAGGAATTGCACCAAGAGTGTTATCCTTTAACTCACCAAATCATTCACAGGGAAGTCCAAAAGTAAAAAAAAAAAAAAAAAAAAAAAAAAATCACTGAAAACTGGTACTTGGGAGACAGAGCGTCAGCCAGGTCAAACAATTTTAACAGCAGCTTCTAGGAGGTGCAGCTAAGAAGCTGCATCCTTCAGCAGTGATGAGCATTTAACACATAATTACATGTGTGTGAAAGATAAAATTATCTATGACAGACATAAGTTGTTAAGAAAAACTCTGGTCCAAACTACACATCCCATCCCTCATTTGAATGTTTCAGCAGGGAAAAAAACTGTAGTGCCTGAGAAATAGAAGTGCTGCTAATACACAAAAACATATTATCTTATTTTTAAAGCATCTGATCAATCTATGCTGTAACAGCTCCCATGACAGCATTTCAATCTTCTCCCATCATCACATACAGACTTTGCCTACAGCACACATCTGGGTACCTTACCTAAAAGCTCATTGTAAATCAACAGCAATCCTGGACTAAAGCTGCAGAGCTGTTAGCTTAAGCTCAGCTGAAGAAAAGCCCACAGCTCTTTGAGAGCTCTAGGCAAGAGCACTGGGATCCCTAAACACACTGCGGGACTCCTCCAGGCTGGGAAGCCATCTGCACGTGGGTTTCTGATGCTCTCTCTCCCAAAGAGACTGAAGAGAAAACATCGGTGTTAAATACAAAAGAAAAAGATCAGCAGTTTGCTGATAACTGTTCTGTCATGTCATGCTTGTCATCATGACCGGGATGTTCTGTCCATGTGCTCTCCATCTAAACGGGACCCTTCAGGCATCCTACTGAAGTAATGACATCTCTTATAGATCCTGTTTTATGACCTCCCTTGCGTGACAAGCACAAACTGACATCAACCACATAATTCTGGCTCAGTATCTAACAAAGCCAACAATATCCTCCCCACAATCAGAGCATCTACACCCTTTTCAAAAAAGCATGAGAACTATTTGATCTCTTACTAGAAACCACAGCTCTGTTACTGAGCATTCAAACCCAAAGATGGGGTCTTCATTCAGGGAAATACTCAGCTCAGCTCTCATAACACTAAAGCTTCAGAATGACCAAGCTGATAAACAGACACTACAGTCAATAGGCTTAAAACTAGTGTGATTTAACCAATTCCTTGTATATTTTGAGTTTTAACCTTTAATCTATGGATTTTTGTTCTGTCTTGAGCAAAGTTAGAATTTTACAGCTCTTTAAGGAAAATAAGAGAGCTGCAGTACTATTTGCTAAACGTTCTCCATGAATCTGAAAGATCATGATTAAGACTTCATCATGGTAGTTTTAAGCACAACACATTTTTGTAAATTAAACTGCTGGGTTTTGGACAAAAATCTCTGCAGGAGACTGCAAAGACTTACGCTTTAGAAGACTTTAATTTTGGAAAACATTTTTGTTATGCAAAAGAAAAAGCAGATGCTTTCAATCAAAATGGTTTATTTTAAACCGAGAAAAATATAATCTCTCCGCACGAGAGCACTACGTGTGCGAGTCTCCTGTTTCTGGCTCTACTGAACTGAACACCAAATGGCTGCCAGTCTTTGCAGAACACCCAGATCTTTAAAGAAGTTACACGTATATAGTACTAGGACAGTGACAACAGTGATAGACTACCTACAGCCTTCAATAATTAATTGGAAACTAATCTAAGTCAGCCACTGACACCAGTGAGCATGCACCAAGATGCTCCTTCCAAAACAGAAAGTCACGTACCTGAAATTTACAGTCCTTTCAAAAAACTTCTCCGAAGTCTTTAAAGCTTTTAATTGCTCTAAATCTAATTAGTAGAAGAGCTAATTAGACAGAGATATTACAACATCACAGTTAATACAAAGCCCTCCCTTGCCACTAATGAGCTTAGTTACTTTCAAAATGCTTAGCGTTCTCATGCTTCGCTCCGAAACATGTGTTCTGTACACCACCAACAGATTCGTTCCGTAAAAATAGCAGCGTGTGCTGCTGAACAGGTCTTGAAGAGATACTGAATTAGAGGACAGTATCTCCTTCATTTTGATTAACGCCTTACAACAGAGCCTACCACTTGTAACAGAATTGGTTAAACATAACTGCTCTGCAAACGTTACACAACCACCTCGATATATAAGGAAATGCAGTTCTCGGAGCAAAGCACATGTCGGAGGCAGAGAAGCTCAGTGCTTGTTTTGGTCTGATCCAGCTGAAAACTTAGATTATCCAGCTCTCTGCTCCAGGATTAAAATTGGAGTAATCACTGTTCTGCTTATCACAGACTCATAGCGCTGTCAAGAAAAGAGGACATGATATGATAATACTGGGAAGATACACTAACAGTTAACTCTGTCCTACAAGTTTTCCACTCCAATGAAGCAATTTGCAGAACTGAAGCCTCTACTCCCACTATCGGCTTGCATAAAATTCAAAGTTTTAAGTATTCAATTTTCTTTTCAAAGTAGACTGGGATATCAATTGCTCCATTAACTGGCAATTTCAAGATTTTTTAGACTACAATTATCTTGAAGAAAATTCCTCCTTAAATATACATAGAAAAAATGAAAGGGAGGAACATCAGGAAAGGCAGTTTTGTCATCAGCGTTACACCCTTACTGGCACTGCAAAAGCAGTAGGGGAATACCCTTAAAAACATACAGAAAAAAAAACCAAACACAAAAACCCAGCCAATAACCATGAAAACATCCTATCGGGCTTGCATCTAACACGACACTGGCCACGTTACACAAAAACAACCCCCCACTTTAGCTCCAAATTTTAAATTCAAATTGCATTCATGTATTAGAAGAATTACCAAAAATAAACTCAACTGAGTAGCTAATCTTGGCTCTAATTCCATTTCTAACATGCAGCAAGTCACTTGAAATAACAAAGCTGTAGATTTTAACCCATAAGATCAGGCCCATAAGATGAGAAATTCATGCTGTTATCCAGACAAGTTGCACCAAGCATCTTTTTGTGATAAAATAGCATTATAATGCCGTAGCACAATGTATTAAGGCCTGCATACGCTAGGTCAAGATAAACATCTGGAAGAAGCAAAAGTTACTGCAGAGTAAAAACTTCAGCAATTTAGGAGTCAACTATCTGAGAAGAGATTTTCTGAGTGAAAAGTAGTCTACGTCTGGAGAACACGAATCCTTTATTAAGCTGTGGGTTCTTAAACAAAAAAGATACGCACACTCGCGTTTCGGAGGCTGACTTAACAGGTTACCGTTTGTTTGAATCAGACTGTGTTAAGCACTGTACATCTTGAATTTGCAAAAGCATCCTCTTGGCTGCAAAAGCAGCGTGTGCACAGGCTGGAAACCGGGAAGTGATGAAGCATTATCTCTGGGAAATCCACCCAGTGGTCTGGACACCCTCATTGCTAGCATTGGTAGGGCAGGAGAAAAAAATTAGTTATTCAGTAAAGAATGTTATTTTCGGATGAGGTTTTATTTTATCCATGTAAGGCAGATACACATAAATCTCTGTCAATTTTTCCTCCTCTAAGCCATACCCTAAACCCTGAAGAGCTGATTAATGAACCACTGAAGAACAAGGCAGACAGAAAATAGAACATTTTTAGCAGGGCAGGGAGTTCAAGAAATAAAAATAATTACAGTGAAACAGATAAGCCACTGTCATTTTCCCCTCCGAAACAACAAAGAAATCACATTAGGTGGGGTCCTGGTCACAAGTAGCATTAGCACACCTTCCCAACAACCTCAAAAACTTCTTCCCTCGCTAAGGTTCAGGGCAGAGATCTCTCTCCCACCTTCCAGATGCAGCTCCCGAGCTCGTATCGTTACAGCTCCTCCTGCCCACTGCACTGCCAGGAAACAGGTAACGTTAAGGTAATGTAACCTGCCTGCGGGAGCGGACCACGGGTGGGAACAGGTCAGCTGAGCACTGGGATCGCGGTTCAGCAACCCCAGACATGAGCAAGCAGCAGCTGTTCGGGGCTGCTGCCTTCGCACAGCTCCCTGCTGATGCTCACCCGCGCAGCATTTGGGCTGCCTGTCGTCACTGCCTTCGTGAAGTCCAGCTCTGGCTCAGAGGGGGAATCAGCGGAGGGCAGAGACAAAGCTGAGCCCCGCTCTGCTTCAACTTTGCAGTCAGATTCAGAACACATCATACTACGACAGGCAGTTTGAAACAAGCCAGAGCCATGCAGTGGTCCCACTTGATTTTAAAGCCATTTCCCAAATGCAAGGAAAAGCCCTTCGGCAGACGCGTGCTCCCCGTTCACCTTCGGCAGTCTGCAGCTCCGCTTTTCATCGGCGCACCAAAACCGGCACAAACATGACCAAATTCTATGCAGTACACCATCTCTATAGCAACGGGCTTGTGTTTAAGTTGAAACAGCTGTAACTGAGACAGGGAGACATTGCAATGTAAATAGTGTGGAAGTGAACACCGCTTCAAGGCTCAAGACAAAGAATATATCTCTCCTAGCCAGTTATCAAGGTTGTCATAGTAGCTGCACAAGGGAGACATAATCTACATGTGCAGCTATAATTCATATTTGTACTTCAAAATATGCTGCGGAGAAGAACAAACTTTCTATAATTATGTACGTAAACTGAACTGAAACATGATTGTCAAATTCTCCACCAAATCAGTAATTAAGCACACTGAAACAGCTTAGAAGTAGACAGCTGAGTACTATTTCCAGAAGATAACTAACACTTGATGTTGCCAGCTTCTGCAATGCTACTGCAAGTCTCATGCTACTTATTATATCAAAGTCCCAGCTCCCCAAAGCCCTAATTACAGAAGAGTCTGTTTCCATTCTTATTTTCTAAGGTTTCTAACCTCCCTTGTTGGCTCAGAAATGAAAGCAGGAAGGGGTTTTGTTTAATATTGAATACCAATATTGTTTGCCTTAAGTCCCAATATTTTAAAGTAGTTTGAAATTGCAGTACTGCAAAAAGAAAAGGCAGCAGCTTTACAAAATAAGAATAAATACATTTTAAGTCATCAGTTAGGGAACGGATTTCAGACTTAATTGGAAACTAGCACTTCACTTTTACAAAGGGATCTTTTCCTTTGCATAAAGAAAGGTCACTGAATCTCATTCAAACAGTGTAACACTTCACAGCCATATCAATCCTCCAAGAAAAATAACCAAAAATATTTGATGCTAAAATCCAGTAAGATTCATTAAGTGCAAGTTTTGGAATCCAAAGAAGCTTCTTTTGAGGAACTGATATTCCTCGTGAGTTCCATCTCTGGAAGTCTATTTTTCAGCCAACACCTAAATCTGCGCTCAAGCTGGTCATTTTTTCCAATAACCAAATGAATACGAGCTTTAAGAAAATGAGGTGTGCACAGATATATCTACAGCCTCAGGCAGAGGCAAAGCCCCACTTTAGTTTATACTCAAAAATATAGACTAGTATTACTGGTAATTCCCAGTGAGAGATGCCTCCTGCATATCGTTCTTTATCCCAATAGTGGGAGTACAGCGTAAGAAGATAGAGATTAATGGTTCAGTGGCATCTTCCCAACTCGTTATACGGGATATTGGAAGCATTGGGGTCTGCAAGAAATAGGCTTACCCATCTCTTCCTTTGATTTCAGTTTTCTTTCTGAAAGGCCTCTAAGAAAGCAAAAGCCAAGTGTGGCTGAGATGAAATTTACCCTTAAAGTAGCAATAAGTGTATTTGTCAGCTTCTGCTTATGCATACTATATATGTTGACGTTTTAATGGTATCAGATAAGCTATACAATAACCTACCTGCTTCCTCCCCAAGCCACAGATAACCAAGTTATTATTGCACGCTGTCAAAGTGACATTCTCCGTCGTAACTGCTGCAAACACTAGCACTGCTATCCTACCTGCAAACATTGCTTGTTTTATTATTAATTTGAAATACTTATTTGAAATACATAATGTTTTCATTGTTTTTTAGAATAGGACTATGCCCTTTGAGTTACAGGCTAAAGGCACTGCTCTAAGTAAACTGCACAGCTCTAGACCACTGCAGAGGCTTCCACATCAACAGGGATGAAAGTAGCATCCAGTAGTTCTAGATTGACCAGAACTCCTTAACAGTATTTGCTCAAGTTTGCCAGCGAACTAATTTCATTGCATTCTCAGACCAAAAATTCAATACCTCCTAAAGACAGATGAAGTACACAGGTTTGTACGCTTTCGGTCTCTTCATTGCAGAATTTATCTGGCCTAGAAGCAAAAATCAGTTTTGCTATCTTCCACAAGCCAAGAATAAAAACATTCCCACTACTCTCCAGCGAGCAAATCTGACTTACGCCGTACTCCAGTCTCGGTAAGTGCTATCCTGTTTACCTTTTTCATGGTGGCTGCACAGCCAGTGAAACTCTTGCAGTTATTTGCAAGAGCTCTCAAAAACCCTCACTAGCAAGCATGCCTCAGTACCTCCTCATTTCACAGACACAATCCCCATGCTTTTTGCTCTAGGATACATTAAAATGCCATATAAATGGCATTTTACAATGCCATGGAACAGTAGCACTGGGCATGCACTTCCCCCCTCTACTTCCTCCTGAACTCAGTCAGGGAGATAAAAGAGAGCAGGAAAACAGTTTCATCATAAAATAATAGCAATATCTCTAAATTCTGAGCCTTCTCCATTTTCCCAAATTCTTTCAAAAGAGAAGGAAAGAAAAAAACAATCTTTTGCGTGCCAAGCTATTGGCAATTCTAGTCTGTTTTGTCTATGATATCTAAACCAAAGGCCAAGTACACAAGAAAGGCCATAACTTAATACCTGTAATAGATGCAATAATTAGTAGTTGGTTTTAATCTGCAAGTCTGAGAACTGATTTTAATATGTGAAGCTATCAAAACTTGTTAATCCCACAGAAAACGTCTGCGTTTCAGAGGACCTTCTACCCTCGCCCTAGAAAATCCTTTTTCACTTGAACAAGTCCTTGCCAACTCTATCAGTGACACCCTCATCTGCTACAATGCTACATTTTCGTTCTCTGCCATGTTACCACCGCAAACTTAGACGCCAAAACTAAAACTCCAGTTCCCAGAAATCCAGAACAATTCAATTATTGGCTGCTACACCCCTTTTTACTGCTTCCCTTCCAGAGGGGGGTTAGGTCCAACCTACATTCCTGTAGCAGTGGCTATCTAGGAGACCAGACCACCTCACCTCCAGGAAGCACACACCCAAAGCTCCAACAATTATTCTACGTGCTAAGCTGATTTGCTCCTGTATTAGCTTTCACCAGCCCCACCTCTGTTCTAATTTAGCTGTCTGCTTCCTTTGAGGGCCTATGATAAATTTGTCTGGTTTAAGAACTCGAGAAGCCAAAGTGGCCAAATATAGCAAAACCCCTGGACACTCCCCAGCAGACACATGCACCTCATTATTTATGGAAGCTGTTATATACCCTTTAGTTCACTATCTCCACTTCCACCTTTCCCCAATTCTTTCACTGCATATGAAATAACATTTCCAAAATACACATTGCTGTTGCTCTTCCCCTATATTCACATTTGCATTTAGCACCCCCGTGCTTCAACTGGAGAAAAGCCCTATCAAAACACGTCTGAGCCACTAAGGCAAGTAAAAATACAGTCCTTTCTCCCATCAATTTGGTGCAGGGATTTTCAGTACCAGTAACACAACAATGTTCATATCTTATTTCTGCTTTTCACAGTGATAGTTATGATTTAAGAAGGTACATAGCACAAGCTAAAATCTTAGTCGACTAAGGTATGCATTGAGAAAAAAGCCTTAATCTTCCCTACTGCTGATCATTACAATCTGCTGATGCAAACCAACTTTATGCAATTTACACTTTTTCTGATTACATTTGGACAGTTACACTGCAGTAACCAAGTTGTAAAATGTGCTCACTGGTTTGTTTTTTTTTTTTCTTTCAGTAATTGAATACCACTAGATTCCTTTCACCATTTTTTCCCCAGCAGACACTAGTAGAACTTAAACATTTTGGGCAATGTAACAAGAAACTAGCTTTTATTTTCTATTGTTTAATTTAAGCTTGCAGATCCCTAGGAAGGATTTGCTTTTGCAGAACCCTTAAAGTCCCTGCCCCATAGTTGGGATGCTTCTGCATTTTAGCAATAAGAAGTTCCTTGCAAGTTGTCTATAGAAACTTGTTTCTTGAAAGCACGATCTATAGAAAACTGCTAATGCATTTTATTAGTTCCAGTTACCTGGGATAAGCATGGCCTACACAGAATTCAGTTGTCTGAGAAGCAGTCTGACTACATCCCCATGGCTGATGCTTCCCTTTCCCGCAACTGGAAGATGTTTGCTTGTTCGAGTCCACAAACTGCACTGTCACAAAAACCAAAGACCCTCAAAACAACTAGGGTCTGCACGGTACTCTCAACATTTATAACCACTCACAGAAAATGCATACTAGAACAACAAAAAGACACAGTTCTGAGAGGCAGAAGCATACGCAGATAGAATTCGAAGCTCTATCTTCAGACGTTAGAGTTCTCTTTCCAGCTCTACCACTGAGCTGCCTTCTGACGCCTTCTCCTTGCAGGCAGAAATTCCTTGCTAAGAGTTGGATTTCATGGTATATAGGTGGTGAGGGGGCAGGCAGACGGGAGGAAGAAAAGCAGCTTCTAGTTTCTTTTCACCTCCTCACAATATTACCATGTTTTAGAACATAAGTTTGTCCACAGCATCAGCATACATTTAAGAAGTGCCAAGCTACAAGACAGGCAGTCACTATTCTCCAGATGACTTTACCAAAAGAATTAGTACAATCTTCGTCTGTGCCTATTCCAACAATGCTCTGCATGCCCGTAAGTCATAAAATGACCTAATAATAAATACTGAAAAACATAGCAAAAGGACAGTCTCCTAAAGTTTACTTTTAATAAATACAGAAAACCTTTGCAAAGAAGCAGCCAAAAAGACCAGCTTGGGCTCCATTCCAGCTTTCTGGCATAATACTTGTTCTGTTAGCATAACAGCCAACACTTTAAAATTTGGCTGACACACCCAGGAAAGTGGCTCCCAACACTCTCTACGTGTTTATACAAATAGCCAAGACTGAGCTTATACCAGCATTCTTAGGGTTTGCTTGTTTTAAAACATAGAGCCTAATTTAGGGATTTCTGCATCGCAGAACTAGGGCAGGAAAAATAATTTCTCTAATACTGACAGCTGAATTTTCTGTTGTGAGGATGGGATGAGCCCATCTGCATTTATTCTACCTTCAGAGAAAGAGGTGTGCTCCTCTATAGGTGCAGTTTCACTTAATACTTATTTAAGTCTAACTGAACTACTGTCAAAAGATGCAGTTTCAGTCCTGTTACTACCTCACTCCTTGTGTACATCCTGCTTCCCCGTGTTGCTTCAAGCAGTTGCAGAATGAGCCAAGTTCACTTTCCTGATCCAAAAGAAAATTAACCAAAAAAGCAGACATTCCCATCTAGGGTAAACACAACTTGAAGCCACACACACCCCCAAAATTGCCATACTACGCACATCAGAATGCTTAATTTCTAAGGTCTTTTTAAAAGCGTGGGACAAGAGATCTGTAAATGCCGTGTGTTCATCAGACCCGAGGATAATTCTGATGGGAAGGGACTTCAGGAGGTCATCTTGTCCAGACTTCTGCTCAAAGCAGATAAATTCATCCAGGAGATGACAAGACATAATCTGCTTACTATCAGGAGCTGTAAAGGTTAAGTGACCTGTTAAGGTTAAGAGGAGGTAAATGAAGGCTCAGCAACACATTCGTAACAGAAAGAGGGGAGAGGGGAGGGCAGGGAAGCTTGGCTACCCAACTTTTTGGTGGTGGTTTTTTTTTTTTGTAAACCAATATTCACTTCCACTCAACAGGAAAACGGGATCAGCTCCAATTTAATCAGCACTGCCACCTACCAGGATAACTATATTGCCCTAGCAAGATGAAGAGAACTCAAAAAACACCAAAGCATACAGGATCTTCTATAGTGGTGCAGGAAGCACAGTAAACTTAAGACTCCTTATTTTGTTGCAAATGGCTTACAGCCTCAGGTCTGCCACAGAGAAGGCACTTCTTTGGAATATTTGCCTCCAGTTAACCTAGAAAAAGCACTCATGCAAGCATCGCTGTCATATCAGATACACAGATTATCCTCATTTTCTTAAACTGGTAGGATCTGGGATTTACCCACTTCAGACGTAAGGCTGCGTTTACAGAGCATGCCAGTCACATGCACGCAGCTCTTGGAGCCAGAAGCACTCCTGTTCTTGGCCTACACAGCATATCATTCAGAGCCACTACTGACATCTGAATCTCCAAAGCATCACTGTGTTACACGTAATGCAAATAAACAGCCTTATATCTGCACCACTTACTGCAGTCCTAAATATCTCTGAGTATCAACCCCTTCTTGTCTTTTTTTGCCTCCTAACTTTTGCTAATCAGGAGCAGATTTTAATTGTTTTGTTTTCTTTTTTTAAAAAAAAAGAGACCAGAGAATAGACTGTAAATCCTCCACACTTGAGGGAGTCTATTATTCTAGACCAAACACTCCTCCAAAAACCCCATTTTTGTACATGGCTTTGGGAACATCATACAATTGAGATATTACTGCTGTAATTGCTAACACATCTACCCCAGTGATTGCTAAATAAGTTTTACCCTGCTGAGTTACTCACTGCCTGGTGGATGTCAGCCTTCACTTCTTCACTCAGCATTCCCTCAAACACAAAGGAATCGCCAAATTTCTCTGCCTATAGAAAGAACAAAAGATTCAACCGTATTATCAAAGGAATGTTATTAAAACGCCACTCACATTTACAGCTGTATTTTATCAAGGATCAGGAAATTCGAACAGTAATTTTGAGTTCTCTTTCAAGGAAGCTGTTCTGGAACAGAAGAGAAGGCATTTTATCTCTGGATGTCATTGTTCTTCGACAGCCACTGGACAGGCGGCAGCTCACAGAGCTTGTGCAAATGTTTTTATTTTTATTAATTAAAAATGCAGTTCCAATTGTCCCAACTGCTTTAAAATGCTACAGCCAACAATCTAACTTCAAGGGCGTACTTGATTTCTCTTATTTTTCCTTTGGGAAAATCACAATAAAACACTTAAGCCTTGTCACTTACTGCTCCTTCATCATCACTAGCACCATATTTTAAATTGCTGTTACAACAACAGAAGAGTTGAAAGTAAACCAATCATTATCTCTAGCATTATATAAAACTAAAAGAAACAAAAAAATAAAAATAATTTCAATGAATCACAGTACACAATCCCAACATAGGTTTTTTTTCCCCTTGGTAAATTAAGTGAATTGATATATTAGGGAAGTCAAAACATGTTATCAGAATTCAACGTATTTGCCCTTCTCGATTTCTTCATTTTATTATAGGCATTCAAAGACTGAGAAAGATAACCATGAGCTGCTTCTGCACACTCAGAACTCTTCAAGAAGCACAGTTTGACAGAAGGATCCCATTCACCACGCAAACTGCAAGAAGTTTTAGCATATGACTGTAATCTTTACATAATCAGTTTCAGAAAGAAAAGAGAAGAAAAAAATACTTAATTTCTCTCACTTGCCCAGTCTTAAAGACCTAGACAAAGACGCAAACAGGTTTATCAAAGAGAATTAAAAAAATACTTATTTTTTTCTCTTCTGCCCAATCCAAAAGACCCAGACCAAGGCTAACAGGCTTATCATGTAAAGGACCCCGGATTTCAGTCTGACAGCCTCCATCAAGGGCGCTCCCCACCCCCAAATTTGTTGAAAAATACTTTTGGTTGAACAAGATAACTACATCTGGAGATTTTTTTTTTCTTTAGCTTTCTATTTACTTTCAGGTTTCATTTGCCAATGGGGTTCAGTCTAGTCCTTAATAAAAGAAAACCAAGAGGTCAGTTGGCCCTGACTACCTGCAGTAAGTAATGCGGACATTATTTAAACACGCTAAAACCAGCTCAGCTGCATCCCCCAAAAAACACCCTGCAGAATCAGTGCTGTTTACTCTAACTCTGAGTTTATTTTTCCAAATCCAGCATAAGGGGGGCCCCATGTGAGGGAAGAAGGGAGAATGTTTAAGTGGAGCACCCAACTACACCAGCTGAGCCGTGAAGCACTGTCTGACTCCATCTGATGCAGTGCTACATTCAAATACCACTGCACATTGTGCTCGTTCCAGAAGCTGTTTGCAACAAGTAAGCCCTGTTCAAACTCAAAATTGTTAAGCAACCTTTTTTCATAATTATTGAGCTAAGAACTTAAAAACAGAAATAGTGCCGTAGATAAAAGAAGCCCTTCATCCAACCAGAAGGATCCTGT
Source organism: Morus bassanus (assembly GCA_031468815.1). Taxonomy (NCBI): domain Eukaryota; kingdom Metazoa; phylum Chordata; class Aves; order Suliformes; family Sulidae; genus Morus; species Morus bassanus. The sequence continues at coordinate 2,526,395 of CM062580.1, read as the reverse complement.
CTTCCAAATAAGAACCAGTTTATCAAGAGAATTCAGCGAAGTGCCTCCTTTGAGACCTGATCATTACCGAAGCTTTTATTTGCCTAAAAGGCCTGTCAGGGTTTTATAAAAGTTGCGTAGGAACAGTCAACTGTCAGGAAAGATCAGAGCCTCAGGCACAGGTGGCTTCCTTCTTGGAAGAACTTTAACATACTCTTTCTTAGTCCATTGTTCCCAGTAACATTCACAAAACTATTATTATACTTGCTATTATATCTTCTTTAGACAGCAGGGCCTTCTGTTGCTCAGCTCACTAGCAAGTACCTGCGCTGAACTAGCCTGCAGAGTCCTCCGCTATCACAGTTTTTTAAATCCCTTATCCCCTGTTCCTCTAAAATAAGGAAAATCTAACAACATAGTTGTACTAGTACAAAGATGTCCTAGGACCCAAAGGTCAAAAAAAAAACCAAACAACAACAAAAAAACCCAAAAAACCCTGCATAGACATCTTCAGCCAGCTGTTAGCTTCACCCAGGCTGCCTCATTCATACTGCAGGGAAGATATTAGTTCAGATATCAAGACACTTATTAAATGTGACAGTGTACTTCTAAATGCCCTTTCAGACCCCTGGGCAGCAAGGCAGGACAATTTTCTCTCTACATTACTTACATCAGAAACATTCTAGTATGCAAATCCCAAGCAAGTATTGTGACATCCTTCAAAAAAGAAAAGCCTAAGTTTTTAACGGGGATTTTGCCAACACAAAGAACAATGACAGGAGACTGTATACCGTTTTGCCTTACCTCAGTAACGTACCCAGTGGAATTCACAAATCTCTCGAACTCCTCATTGCTGACCTCATACTGATCCATGTAGAAACTGTTAACATGGACTCTTCTCGCAGGCCATTCTCCATCTTGCTGTATTGCAGGCTCATCAGTGCCCATCGTGAACACTCCTCCTGGAATAGCGACCATCTGCAGAGAAAACATCACCCAAAAGATTACGAAAATGAAAGACTGAAAAGTCTTATCGGTCTTACTCCTCCTCCACCTCATCTCTGGAGGTGCTTTTGCTTTGAGCAGCATTTCACTGACAAAAGCAGCATGACAAAATGGTAACCGTGGCATCTTGATCACCACCTGTGTGGAAGAAATAGCAAGCAGAACTTAAATTGAGAACAAAAACCCCATTTGTAGCTCTTTCTACATATAGTCTGGGTAATTCAGAACTTTTACTGAGGGTAATGCTTGTGCTCTAATGAGGAGAAACATGTGCCCTTACTGTACCTAAGAGACAAGGAACAATCCAGAGTCCTTTCTACTCAATTTCAGATGAGGAATTTTGGCATTTCACTCTACTCCTAGGAAGGCTTGATGCATCCAGGAAGAATCTGAAGATTATGAAACTGTAAAGTGCTCTTTTGTGGACAAGCCTATGCTTGTTTGCATACTAACTACACATGGTTTTTCATTTAATAACAGGCACTTGCAGCATTTTATTACCAACCATGCTGCTAACTGGCAGGTAGACACAGCACCTGCAGCTCTGCGTGCCAGAGACGAGACAAACTTTCGAGTCAGTTATATTCCACTCCTCTGGAAGACTGGCCTTGGGCTGGAGCCTCAAGCTTCAGAAGTAAAGGATGAGTGACAGGATAACATTTTAACTATTTCAATAAGATGTTTTCCCTTTAAAGCCTCAGCCAGTTTCCACAGAAACAAAACACATTTTCCCTCAGCTTTAGTGGGCTCCTTCCAGGAAGACAAAGGCCCCAGAGGTCTTGTCACGCCTCATCAGATGCTTCCCAAGAGCCCTCTAAACATCACAGACTGAGCAACGCACTCCTCACCCAAAAGCAGTTCACCCAAAAAACAACAGCACCCATGATCGCTGCTCAGAAGCCCGTGCTGGAATGAAGAATGACAGCGCAGGCTGCGTAAAATCTTCCCAAAGGGCAAGTGATGTTTCAAGGGCCAACGCTACCCAAGAGCTAGCTTGCCAAGAAGTTACCCAGCTCATCATCAACAGATGAAAGAATTGGGGAAGATAACTCTTTCTCCTTTCTTTTCAGTATTCCTGAGCCACCTTCATCCCCTAACTCACATTGAGTTCAGCCACCTCACTCGTCCTCTGGCACCAGTCAGAGGTTTGTGAGTGGCTGAGCCCCAGAAAAGCCAGCCAGCCCTGACGTAGGCATCCACTGTAGAAAATAATCTGGCACACCCAGATATTGCCCCTAAACATACCTTGGCAGTTACCTGCGATCACACACTACTCTTACATGGAATTCAAGCAGGCAGACCAGTGACAGAACCTAAAATTAGCAAAGCCAGTTCTAAGAGATAGCAACTTTTTTTTTTTTTTTTCCAAGATCCTGATATTTGGTATGCAGGATATTCAAGTCTAATAACAGAAATATTCACCAAGAAAGATGTTTCCAGAGTAGCACACTTTTAACACTACTCCAGAAGTGTAGTTTAGGTTCTGACGGAAAAAGAAGGCTGGGTTTTAGATATACGGGAGTTCAAACAAAATTCCATATGCATATAGTGGAATAACACAGTATGTAACATGTATATTAAAAGCAGCCAAACTGCAGAGATTGGGCTGTAAAAGATGGGAACTGACGTAACCTTATTTAGACGAGGAGGGGGTTCGCAGAACCAAACATGGACTTTGTACATATAGCCATTTTGCAGCATGGCCTAGATTATAGGACCTTGATTATTTTATAGTTGGAATTTTTTGGTTTTTTTCTTACTTTACAGGATTCTTTTCATAAAGTTGGATGTTTTCACCAAAACACTTTCTGTGGATGCCCACAGTGACTCACAAACCAGGAAGACAAAAAGAATCATTAGTTACCTTCTGGCTTTTGGAGTTTACTGTCATTTACGCTCACATCAGCTATCCAGCACCTCTCCCTATTCTTAAGAGAGTTTGGAGTATTTGACATAACCTTACATACCCAATTTAATTGTTTCTTCTCCACTCCAGATCTCTCCTTTTGCTTGGATCTCTCTCAGCAACACCTAAAATTCACACAACTTGAAAAACACCTGTAAGAAGCGCTACAAATACTTTCTCCTTTGAACTAACCACATTTGAAGCTAGCTGCATCCTCATAACTTTTTCTCCACTAAAAAGAATCTGAGCACTTACAGATTGCCTTTAACTGAATCCATAAAAGGGCTTCAGGATAAATTTGCTTACATTTTTTAGGACTTAAGCAATGACAGCATGGTACAAAGTTGCACCACTTCCTTCCTTCCAATCTCGTTCCAACCCACTGTAGCTAAAACAACTCCTTGAAGCAGTCTTCAAAGCAAGACTCAGAGCTCACTAGTAAGCCGCTGTCTAAAAGCACATGAAAAATTAACTCTCACTTTACAGCCTAGCATTCATTTCCAAAACCTGAAAAATCTCGACAGATTGCCAGTGTACGTTCAGCTAGGAACGTCCAAACGCTTCCTTACGAACCTGCTGCTTTTGCCGCCCTCTCACACAGTTACAACTGAGACTTCTAGCATGTCCACCAGTGTTGTGTCCAACTATTGACTCCACAGGATTATCCTCCCCCACCAAGACTCATTTCACAGCTCCACCTCCTGTTTGGAACTAAGACCTTCCTTTGACAGCTGGCTTTTTGATGACACCACATCATCGGCTGTAAGGCTGAGATGTCCAACAGCACTCCTCAGCTGCGAACAGTGGAATACAACACTGAGTGAGGAACAGATTTTCTGCATAGACATCACATCCAGAAGCCACATTCATATAGTTAATTAAGCAGCTTTAGCATCCAGTTTTAAAATACCGGTAGCTAACACTGAGGGATTAATCTCTAATAATTATCAAAGTTGAACTATGGAGGCAGAAATCCAACAGCAGAGGCTGACAGATACATCATTTACTGTATTAGGTAGAGTGTGCGAGAATAATTGCCTCTATCTTCACAATATTGCTTAGCTAGTGCATGCGGTTCATTGCCTTCAAAGCTCAACTTCAACAACAGGGACTGCATTTGCCTATGATTATACTTATGTTGAAAGTACTATGGCAATGCAGAGCAGACCCACTAGAGTACCAGCTCCCCATTTTGAAAGATGTAGAGAATAATTCTTCTCAGCTGTGGTTGAGATAAAAGCCAATTTTTCATTATCTTCCCTTCTGGAAAAAAGTTTCTAGCTAAGCATAATCAAGTTATGCTGTGAACATAGCTTGAAATCCAGCAGCAATTAGGTTTCACTATCTGCTGTTGAAGTTACCAGCTTCCTTGCATAAAGTAAGAGTCAAATGATTTTTTCACCCTTCAGGGAGACCCACAGTGAAATGCCAAAACGTATTACATGAAATGTATATTAGTGACATAGAGCCCAAGTGCAATATGGATTATTTAATTCATACTCATTAAATATTGTCGAATTTCTTAAGTGCAGCCTGCAATAGTAGAGTCAATTACCACCATGCATCCTTCCCCTTACTTGGAAAGTTTCCACACTGCCTGTGTGACACACGCTTTTTCCAAGCTGACACAGCTTCCCAGCGTTACGGCACCAAGACGCAATTAGAGAAACAGCCCCTCACATTTTTCCTATTTGCAAGCACAAGAACAAGATTCAACTTCACTGCAATATAATTTTGTCCGCCAAAGTTTACTAGGACCTTTCATGAAATGAAACAGCAACCCCATTTCTAACAGCTGCAGATATCTTATCCAGTGAGGCATTTGGTCTCCAATGATACAAAAAGTCTCAGCGTCCCTTCACAGTAAGCACTGCCATAGCACATCAATCTGCTTAAACACTGCCTTCATCAAGAAGGCGCATTCAGCTCCGGACAGTGTCTTTCAAAAGAGCAACAGAAAGGAATAAGCAATTAAAGAGACTTTCACTTGAAAAGAACCTGAATGGATATCTAGATACAGATACATCGATGATGGCTGTGCTGAAACGCACGCCAGAGACCTGACACATCACTTGTCGGCGTTTCAATTCCACTGATACCGACACAGCCCTAGAAGAGATGGGCTGAGGGGAAACCAGCGCCACAGTAGTACTGATTGTCGCCAAGTAAGGGAGTACATAAGCAGAGCTCCCACCTCCCCGGGCCATATGGCAGCAGACAACCCCACGTACGTGGGTACTCTGGGCCACGCTCGCCCAGGGTTAGCCAGTTAAAGGCGTAAGGAGGCCTGCCAAAACAAGCAGCCAAGAAAAAACACCTCAAATCGGTTTGTCACGTCAGCTTTGCACAGGAAGGAGTGGTTGGGGCAGACACGGGTGGGGATGCAGGGAAGGCCACGAGGACACGGGTGGGGACGCAGGGAAGGCCTCTCCCCATCTGCAGGAGCACCCAAAGGGCCCGGTCAACGCCCAGGCTCTTGGAGCAGGAAACGCAAGACAGGACCAGGCAAAGCACCTGTCCCCGAGCAGAGGCCCTCGCGAATCAGGCCCAAGAGGGATGTGAAACAGCTTCCATTTCTACTTCCACACAGAAGCCCGCTCCCCCGGGGCCGACCGTTGGCCCACCGAGCACCGCGGGAGGCCCAGCTCGCCCAGCGCCGCCCCACCCCACAGCCCTCCCGCCCGCGGCCGCGGCGACAACGGTGGGGTGAGGTGGGGTGGGGCAGCGCCCCGCCGCTCACCGGACTGTGCCCGCCGCTCCGGGTGCCGCCCGCCGCCGCCGCCGCCGAGTACCGCCGCGCTGCCGCCTCCCGCCCGTCACCGCCCCGGCCGCGGCCAGCGCTGCAGCCGCAGTCCCCGCCGGGCGCCGCCGCCCCGGCCGCCGCCGCCAGCCCCAGCAGCAAGAGGAGAAGGAGGAGGAGGAGGAGGAGGAGGAGGACAAAGCAACGGGACAGCCAGCCGCCGGCCGCCGCGGGCGCAGCCATGTTGGCGGAGGCACCACGTGACGCCCGCGGTCAGGTGACGAGCCGCCCTTAAAGGGGCCGGTGCCCTCGGCGCCGTTCCCGCCCTGCGGGGGGGCTGTTCGCCCGCCTCAGGGGGAGCTGGGGCGGGCGAGCGAGCGAGCGCGTGTTTGTGGGGTTTGTGCTTCGTCCCCAGAGGTGTGTGAGGCTTTGTGAGGGAGCGGGGGCAGTGTCGGCCCCGGAGCGAGCGGGAGGCGTCCCCTCAGGCGGGAGGGTGGCCGTGCCTGAGGCAGACTCCAAGTTTGCCTTTCCACTGTCTAAAAAGTACTAGATGCTGAAGCAAACATGGCCTAAACACAGCGCTGCTTCTGCAGAGACGCTGTACCCAGCGCTCTGGTACTCAACGGGGTGCAGTTAATGTATGTGGCGTTCCAGTTCATTCACGCTGTACGTCCAGTACTTGTTACAGCTAGCATTCCTGAGAAAAATACGTTAAATGAATGCAGATAATTTCATAACTATCCCTCAATACGATCCCTTGGCACAACACAATCGTTTACTGTTCATTTCCCCTCCATGGGGAAAAAATAGGGAAAGACAGATGCTGCCTTTAAGTATTCCCGCTTCGAGATGTCAAAAACTGCAACTAGGGGTCATAATAGTTGACCGATGATGTTACTCAGCAATATTCATAGTAAAGGGAAGTTCGCATTGTGTAGGTATTGCCCAGCAGAAGCGAGGACTGGTGCTTTCATAAGCTCTCTTGGAAATCATTGCTCGTAACTTGCACCAAGGAGGGTGCTCTCTGGCTGGGGCCATGTGTGTTTTAAGCTCTTTCTTGCTCTTTTGCAGCAAATTGCTGCAACAAAACTGCAGCTGAAGGACAGCCAACAGCACGTAGATAGCATTGATGTCAGAGGCTCGTACAAGCTGCAGGTCTGAGGCCCAAAAGGTAAGTGCTTACACCTTTGACTGTGTTCAACAGCAGTATGTAATGTAAGAGTGCATACATGCCTTCCTCCTAAGAGAGCCCTCATCTCCTCTATTAATGGGGGACGATGCAACTCAGCATCATTTCAGAATAAGGACTTAGGAAAAAAATAAAGAAATGGTAACTTCCTTGGGCACTTCCGTTTGTGTACCTATCCCGGGGTTTCGATTTTTCACGTTTAAAAATGGATTTTACCAAGTATGACACAACCAGTCTTTATGGCAAAAACATCCTCATGAAGGGGGGGAAACATCACTGGAGGGGAGAAAAGGAGAAACCTGCTTTTCTTTCCAAGTGAACGTCAAATCCTGTTACTGCAGTTTTGGGGTTTTTTTACAGGAGTTTTCATTTCAGGTGACTGAGAAGAAGTTTGTCACAAGCCAGGTGAATGGCAACATACCAGTGTACAAGCCAAGCAGGTCAGGAAATGAAACGTACTTTATGGAGGCACAATAGCCTCCTACTTTGCTCTTGGGAGAGGTAGCAATTTGCTGTTAGTAGCAAGAAGCAAATTACTACCCAACTCTGTGCCAGCTCGGCTGGCTGGGACTTTGTGATCAGAGCGAAGGCTCTTCCCACTCCCTGTCCCCCTGCTAAGGAGCTGGAGGAGTAGCAGGTGCAGATGCCTGCTTTCTTGTGCGACATAGGTCCAAAGTCCTGCTATCTCATTCACAGGCAGAAAGGGTGTGCTGCTTTTGTATTCCCGTGTACACATTGCACAGCCAAGGTACGCAGCCTAACGCAGACAGTGGTCAGCCCTCTCAGTCCAGAACTGTCAATACCTTCTACATCAGGGAACTGGCAATGCCCTTGTTTTCCTTTGTTTTTCCTGTGGTTCACTGTAGTTGTTGAAGATCTTGGTGCTCTGTTATTGTCCTGGTTTCAGCTGGGATAGAGTTAACTTTCCTCCCAGTAGCTGGTACAGTGCTGTGTTTTGGATTTAGCACGAGAATAATGTTGATGACGACACACTGCTGTTTTAGTTGTCGCTGAGCAGTGCCTCCACTAAGTCAAGGACTTTCCCAGCTTCCCGTGCTCTGCCAGGGGCACAAGGAGCTGGGAGGGGAGGGGGCACAGCCAGGAGAGCTGATCCCAACTGGCCAAAGGGATATTCCATACCATATGACGTCATGCCCAGTATATAAACTGGGGGGAGTTGGCCAGGGGGCGGCGATCGCTGCTTGGGGACGGGTTGGGCATTGGTCAGCGGGTGGTGAGCAATTGCATCGTGCATCACTTGCTTTGTATATTCTTTTATCATTATTATTATTTTCCCTTCCTTTTCTGTCCTATTAAATTGTCTTTATCTCAACCCACAAGTTTTACCTTTTTTTCGGATTCTCTCCCCCATCCCACTGGGGGGAGTGAGTGAACGGTGTGTGGTGATGAGCTGCCTGCTGGGTTAAACCCACGACAGTCATTTAAATCTTTACTTTGTGTGGGAGCTTCTGTTCAGGACTGTCAGCAGAATGGATCTTCTTCTGGATCCTCCACTATGCTGCAAGAAATCCTTACTCGTTCTGTGGGATATGAATTCAAAATACTTAATATAATTTTTCCATATACAGATTAGGACCGTGCAGCAAAAAGAAGTATGGCCATGGCAAAGGAGGGTTTTCTTGTTGTTGTTTTGTATTAGTACTGGAAAGGAACAGTACACAACTGTATTTGTTGTATGAAATTGTACTGTGTGTCAAATGACAGTGCTGGCAGTCTTCACAAGCATGCGTTTCAGTTATCCATCATTAGTCCCTTTTGCCCTGTGACGTACTTAGAAAAGCAACAGAGTGCAGGAAAACAAATGAATGCAAATTTAATTATAAAATCAACCCTCGCTGCTTCGGGGTCAGAAAACATAAACATTCCTTTTATGTTGAAACAGTGATCTTAGCCCTGTGCATTGATGAATCTCTATGAAAATCCAAAGTAAATATAACCTATTTTCTCCTTCCAATGCAATTTCCAATGCAATTTACTGACATGACAGCAAAATCTAGATATCCAAATTCTGCAGTCTTCTAGAACTGAAAACAGTCTGCCAGGATAACTTCCCCTTATTCAAGCCAGGGGATTCTGGCTGTGTCACGATGGAATTCAAGAAAATTGGCTACTTTCCAATGAGCAGGGACAGTTCTCTAGTGTATCTTGCCCACTCGTTCTCATTGCTCATTTTCCTAGAATTCTTTTCTGCATCATTTGCGTGCTTCCATCAGGAGGGTTTATGTTCCTTCTTCTCTCAGGAGACTAGATGAAATAATCACAGTTTGCTTCTGAGCAACATCCAACTTCCAGTTTGTAATGCTGAGGACTTCCTGAAAACTTTTGCTGGTGTCGTTTATTGCTCATGTTTGTCCTCCGAAGTCATTTGTTCACAGGCAGCTAATCTCTTCCACACAGGGTTTGATTATTCTCTTTCCTCGCACTGAGAGCACCGTGCTTCAGGATTACGACACTGATTTCACTGTTAGTAAAATATTACAGAAATGGGAGACTTTTCAGCACTTAGCTGAAAAGCTGAGATGTTGCCTAGCATTTGTCCCTATTGTTAGCAGTGCTTTTCATCTCCTAGTGCTGCAGTGCTGGCAAGGACAGCTCTGACGGTGGGAAGCTTTTCTGATCATCTGCCTCGTCATGAAGACCAGCCACGAGCAAGATTAGACAGTTTGATCCTTAGAGTCGTGGTGGCTGCTTGGAATATATTCTGTTCTCATTTTTCTTCCAGGGCTGCTGGTTGTGCAGCTGAACCAACAGCAGAGACCAGAAAACGTGCAAACCCACCCAGCAGGCGGGAGTGCCTTCTGTCCAAAATAATCCAAAGAAGTCAACAGTTCATTGCAAATTCAGCAGCATAAAACAAGATAATATTGTTCTTATTCTTGGCAAATAAAAGACTTCAAACTTCATCTTAATATCTTTCATGAATGTTGAATTCACCTAATTGCCACAAATAAGGTAGTGATGGAGCAGAATAAGGTTCGAAACAGAGAAAAAGAACCGAGTTTGCCAATAGCAAAAAAAAAAAAAAATCTCTTGCAAGGTGTTTTCCTGCGACTGAAATCACGTATGTGATTGGGCCAAACATCTGTACTACAGCACTCTGAAGACTGAAGTGATACCTACCGAGTAGTATTTTTTTCACTATTTCCTCTCTGAATTCTTGAACAGTTCTCATTCCTTAGACACTCTTTGCATATGTGTATGCGGTCTAAGCCCAAGCCCTTGTTTGCTGCTGAGCGAACAGGACTCCATTCCCCACCTCAGGGGCTCCCTGCTGTAGCTCACATTATCAGTGAAGCACTTGCTTTTGGAGAATAACTCCACGGTACTTCGGAGTGTGAAATTTTTCATTCCCAGACTGCCCTACTCTTTCATTTCTTCTTAAAGCTATAAGATTATAGGAACCTTATGAACTCCCTGTTCCTGCAGCAGCATCCTAAAGCAAGTTCCCAAAGAGAAATGGAAACATTTTCCACTGTTGGAAATTTTCACGATTATCTTGTCTTTCGCAGTACCCCTTAAAATTTAGCAAGTTCTTTGCAGTACTTGATCAGTATTTTTGGCTGAAGGGCCTTCAGTAGCACAAACTCCATGGCCTTTGAAGAAGCGACCAAGAGCCAGAAGCTAATGTTGTCCATGAGAGAGCCTTTGATATTCTGCCTTCCAGGGAGGCTGCGAGATCTGGTAGGACTGGTGGGCTGCAGGACGAGCAGGAGACAAACGACATGACTGCTGTAGGAGAAGCACGGAGAGACGTGTATGCAACTCTTTGGACAACAAACTGAGGATTTGCAGCCTGGGATGGAGCAGAATGTCCCCAGGTCTCCTCTGCGTCCCATGTTCACAGAACTTCATACTGTCAGGTTGGGGGTGGCTGGGGGAGCCGCACACCCTCTGTCTGTGGGAAATCCCCCAAAACTGTGGCTGACGTTACATGCAAATACTGCTGCTGCTCTGATTTGGCACTCAGTAGTGAAGATATTTCAAGGCATGCTGCTAGCATCTCCGCTAAAGGTGTTCAGTGGGCAAAGCTCTTTACCACTGGCTTTAGCGACAGTCTTTATGTCACTGCCTAAGTGCACCAGACGTCCTACCATTCACTGTCCTCAGCCTACTAAACTCATCCAGAGATTAGATTTGATTACACGAGAATTCATTAGGATTACCTAATGACGTTAGGCACCATTACTCTGCCAAATTTCCAATGAGTAATGGATTGTAGTAGTGCAGCCATTTATGGAAAACATAGAACTGTATTCCCTGACCTTCACTTAAGTTCCTAAGTCATGGACTTCAACTTCTGCATATTGTGGCTTGAGAGCCATAATTTACAGCTCCTCTGATGTTATTTTTCAATGAAGCACCGATATAGTGGTAGGTCGTGTTGAATGGGACCGCTGGCTGATCCAGAGTCGTTCCCTTTCTCCAGCAGCGGGAAATAAGCAGCGAGCACGGCAGCAGCAGTTACACCCCATTTCCTATCCGTTAGCTCAGGCAGCAGGTAGGTGTGGGTGGAAGCGAGAGGAGGGAAGCGTTTTCTTCACCTTATGCCAACTGAAGTGATGCAGCAGTTCTGCGGCGCGAATGCTGCATCCACTTCAGCGAGGCGCTTCGTGCTGCCAAACGCAGCAACTTGTACCCTACAGAGGGCACAAAAATTACAGTATTCTCTTGGACAATATGCCTTGAGTAATATGTTAAGGACAAGTAATTGTAAGAAATAAAAGGAAATATTGCTTCTTTTTTTGTCACTGCGGGTCATTCTGGCTTAAGTTGCGTTGTCGATAGACAGGCTTTAATGTTAGCAGCATCCCTACGCCAGTCTTACCGAAGAGGAGACCAACTAAAACTCACAACTTTCAAAGTTTTAAAATGTTCTTCTGCAAAACAGCTGGTTCACGGCGCATTGCCACACTTCCGTGCAGCCGGCCTTTCTCAGCCAAAGGCTATCTTCCAATAATTGAGTTGCCCCAGGAGCGAGCGCGGCGTGTCAATAACCTTGCAAAATCCCGACCCCTCGTAAGCCGCTGCGCGGGTTTAAGCGTGATCTCCCGCTATTTCGCGCTTCCCAAACCGCGTCGAGACCCGATTCGCGACCGGATTCGCGACCCGACCCCCCTCCTCGCCCCCGGACAAAATACCGCCCGGAGCACACGCACACCCACACACACCCCCACCCATCCATCCCCCCGCCCCGATTTAGGGCCCGGCGGGTTTCGAACCCGCGGCCTCACGGGAGCTCGGCAGCGGCGGAGCCCCGTCCTGGCCCCGCCCCGCCGGCCCGGCGCGGCGCCGCGGTGCACGCCGGGAGTTGTAGTTCCGCGGGGAGCGCTGCCGGCGGGGCGCGGCGCCGCCGGGACTCGGCTACCCAGAGGCCCCCGCGGCGCTATATAGGGCGCGGCGGGGGGCGGCGGGCGCAGTAACCATGTGGATGTGCAGCTGAGGCGGGGCGAGGCGAGGCGGGCGGGGAGCTCGGCGCAGCCTCCATCCTAACGGGACCGGGCACCGCCGCGCCGCCAGCATGGGGCTGCCGGGCCGCCGCTAGCCCGCCGCCACCGGAGCCAGGTAGGGCCGGGCTGGGCCCCCTTCCCTCGCCGGGTGAGGCGAGGCGAGGCAGCCCGCCGCGCCGCGCCGTGCCGCGCCGTGCCGTGCCGCGGCGGGCGGGGGTGGCCGGCCGCCGGAGCCCCCGCAGGACCGGGCAGGGACCCCCCCGCCCCGGTTGCGCGGGGAGCGGCGCCGCGGCCCCGCCGCGCCGGGCGGGGGGTGAGCGCTGCCGGGGCCGCCGCCGCCGCCCCCCGGCCGTGGCTGCCCCCCGCGGGACGGCCGGCCCCGGCCGTGCGGCCCCCGGCCGGCTCCAACTTTCCCCCCGGCTTTTCTTCCCCGGCGGAGTTGGGGCGCAGCTGCAGCGGGTGTTCCGCCTTATGTAAACACTTGGGAGCGCCGATGGGGACTCGGCTGCGGGCGACCTTACTCTTAAATGGTCAAGAGCTGGGCGGCGGGGGGGGGATGCTTGCGAGGGTCCCGGTAGCTGCTCAGAGACGCCAAATATTTAGCTGTTTCCCGGACTACAACAAGTGGACTGCAGCGGGGGCGGGGAGGGGGCATACGTGCATTCCCCACGTACGTGGAATATGTCATAATTTGAGCGGGTTCGCGTTTTCGTGCTAAAAGTTCCATTCTCGCTGGTGGTCCTGGGGCTGAGGGCTGCCTCCTGGCCCCGCTGCCGGTGCGGAGGGGCTACGTGTGCCCGTGGCCCCAGCGCCCCTCGCTGCCTTACCCTGGGTGCGAGGGGGGCTTTGCCGAACAGCCGCACGCAACAGCGGGCTCGATGCGGCGGCGATGCCTTGGGCTCGGTCAGGCTTTCCCCTCTAGTCCAAAGCCTCCTTGCCCCACGTGAGTTCAGTCTGGCTCACAGCAGTTTGTATATAAAAAAAAAAAAAAAACAAACTCCAACAGGTGAAAGGTTTGAATTACTGCATTGAACGTATCGCCGTCCGTGCCGCGCAGCCGCTCGCCTGTGCCCGCTCAACCGCAGACGGATTGGGCTGTGCTGTTGCTGCTCGCAAATCAAGCAGGGAAAATGGGGCTAATACAGTCCACATCCTTACCTTACGAAGATTTATTTAGTGACTCAAAACCGTGCGTGGAGTAGTGTGTGTGTGTGGTACCTCTTTGTTTTAGTATTGTCATGGGCTAGTACCTGTGCCTGTGTTTTGTTTCTTAAACGTGCGCTTTATTTGCCTTTGAGTTTCTTTTCCTGTGCTCAAAAATTTGCCTGGTATCCCACGACTTCCAAACCTGTTGAGCCAAAAGACTCACGGACTCGGAGCCCAGTCCAAAGGCCTGCATCTGACTTGCCTTCCTAGCAGGGTTCAGCTGCGCGGGATGCGATGTGAAGCCAGTATCCATTTCTTTCCCCCCGTGGTTTCTCTGTGGCTACGTTAACAGGCTCCCAGACTCTGGATTTTATTGCTTGTTTATTTTCTGAACCTCTACTTCAAGCCAATTTCCTCGCATGGCAAATATTCTGGGTTCTAAATGCTTAGTGGTTTTGCTGGTGTAAGGTCGGTGCCTGAAACAATAACAGTATTGTGGTGTAGTGACTGTAGCAGAGGGTTGGTTGTCCAATGCTGGTTGTTCAGTGAGCGGAGAAAACTGGTGGCATCGATCAGACCAAAAACTCTGGTGTAACAGGACACCTGACGCATCAAATGTGAAAGTTGACAGCTATGGAAACCAGCAACTTGAATGGGTGCGAATGTGTAGTGGTCAGTGTGTGTAAACCAAAAAAGGAGTCATTGTGGAAACGAAAACTCAGTTCCAGTGTTTTTCAGAACAAGCTGTTACGGGAGCGCTGTCAAATAAGCTGTTTGCTGAGCTGTTTATTTCTGATGTGTTCTTTAACCCATCTTTTGTCAATAACAATTTTTTTCTTCTTAAAATACCTTATTCCACCCTGAGATTAAAGGGTTTGCTTAGATGAGTTTTTTTCCCCATCTGCTTGTTTTGCAGCATTGATTAAGCCTTGAAATAGGGAGTCATCTGGTTTCCTCTTGCAGGGGTTCATAAATTAGGAAGTAAACAAGCAGCAAGAGTAACTTTGGTTTGCCTTTGCAATCGTGGGGTGGAGCTTAACTGTGGGAAACAGTATATTTTCCTAAGATTTGCTAGTCCTGAACCCCATCGATGGAGGGTGGAAAAGGCCCCGGTGAAGAGCGTTGAAGGGGCAAGCGCTTGATCGGTGCGTTTTTTGGGTGACTATTGTTGGGGCTGCGGGCGTGGGTAAGAAGACCTGGCTGGAGGAGGTGTACTGGGACTGATCAACAGGGTGGAGGGTGGGGTAAACGATGGCTGTGGTCTCTGGTTATAAACGAGGGGTGTAATGCGATCTTATTCATGGCACCCTCAGTCCTCTTGCATCACCTCAACAAATCTGTGTTGGTGTGGGGTAGACTAGAAAGTGGAAGAATCAAGTTCAAGTGAAGAAAAAATCTCAAGTCCTGGCAGCTCACAAGTGCCCTTGCAACTTAGAGCGAGACTCACAAACCGTGAGGTCCTGCTGTTGTGCGGTGTGAGGTCTGGGTCTGATTTCATAGTAACTCTTCTCGTAAAGGCGATGCCGAATGAGCGTTACAGCGTGGCAGTGTGAGAAGGTGGCCAGTCACCTGCAAGGGTGGCAGAGTTTGGATGAAATCTGCAAGCAAGGTTCAAGCTCCTCCAGTACGGCGTGTGTGCGCGCCACGGGAAAGGTACCAGTCCTGGTGGTTGATGAAATACCTACTGGTGCAGTCCAGCAGCCCACCTTGGAAGCAGGAGCTCCTTTCAGCTGCTTCCTGTAGGATGAGCTGGTCTCTCCTGATAGATTGCTGAAATGGAGAGTATAGCGGTAGAAACGTCTTTTTCAGTGCTATAAAGGAGGCTTAAAACAGGACCCGGGTATCTGGAGCCTTTCTCTTGTACCTGCCCTCTGATGAAGCAGTCAGAAGAACAGGTGTAGCCCGTTCTGGTTGTTGACTTGCTGTTCCCCTGTGATGCTGTGCGTGGTAATTCTTCAGTGCACAGCGTACTCCTTGGGAGTATCTGATGCGTCAAGTTGCAGAGCGTACTGGGAGTCTTTGAGACATTATTACCCCATAAATATAAGATAGTTGTAGGATTATGTCTTAAGGATGGGAGGAATCTCAAGATCCCGTGGGAGGTGGGATGAGGGTAGTGGCTCTGTAGTAGCTGGTAGATGAGCTGCTCGCTCGCCTGTGGGTGAGTGTGAGGGAAGGCAGCTTCCCCAAAGCACCTTATGGAGGCCAGAGGAGTTTAGAGGTAGAAAATGATGTGCTGCTGGAAAGTTATGTAAATGTAACGTTTCTGTCACAATGCGATTGCGGTATTAATCCGATTTCGTAAAAATCTGCCTTATGGTACCTTCCAAATTAGTTTCTTCTGCTGCTGAGATAGCACCTTCACTAGTTTCTGTTGCTTCGGTAGCCTGGAGCCTTTTTTCTGCTTCTTTTGTGTGACAGTATAGAAGATGAGTTAAAAGCCATTGAGCAGTTCCATATAGTGGCCTACGCTGGGTACAGACAGACACTGCTTTGCTGGGTGCTGTGAAGGAGATGACTTGAAAAGCTAGTGGGCAGTATCTCTGGCTGCTCAGGCAGATCCTGTCTATGTCCATAGCTATTCAAAATGATTCCTGTGCTCTTCTGCTGTGCATCTCCCAGAAGCTGCTGCAGGAGGCAGGGTGCCAAACAGCACGAGCTTTGATCTGGCTCAATATTCCTTTCTGATTTCTGTTCCCAGTGGATGCCAGAAAAGCACTAGAGCAATTGTCGCCTGGTTCTCTGTTTTGGCACAGACGGACAGTGGCTGGGTATGGAGGCAGAACCCTCTTTCCAGGGTGCTACGATTGGCAGAGGCAACCGCAGGAAGCGTGTGTGTTTCTTGCTTGTTCTGTACCTGTTGAGAAAGTACATTTCCAAGTCTTCAGAACAGTTGTGTTTTATGGCACCAAATTGCTTTGGGGAAAAAATTAAGATAAAATGAGAACTACAGAAACTGTAATTCAAACGAGGAAAGCTGCAAAATTCAGCTGTGGATTCTGAATTCAGAAGAGTTTCATTTTCATAGTTGTGGTTTTGGTTAAGCCTATCAAAACTTAGTTCAGAACTTATTTTTCCTTCCTAACAGTGTTATATGGAGAAAAAATATCACTTCAGATCTGAGCAAGTTAACCCTCTAGAGAGAAAAATGTGTTAGAAATTTGCAGGGAAGTATGCGTTATTTTGCCGATTTATGGCTTGTGGCAATGCAACTGCAACCTCACGTGCCAGAATGCCAGAGTGAGGAGTGCTGCAGAAAGTGGATCGTTTGTATCTTGCTGGTCGTTGGGCTGAACAGGTTATCGAAGGATGGTGAATAGCTCTGAGAAAAATGAATGCCAGATGAAGCGAACTTTGGGGTTAGGATGTTAGGTAACGTTTCTGCTTTTGGAGTAATCTGATACTAAGCTATAAGGAAAGAGGCTTGAATACAGGATCCAAATGTAATGATGTACACAGTTCATTCTCTCCTCATCCCTGCTGCCTGCATGATGTCTACAGTCAGAAGACAGTAATCTGTGCCCTATGCATGTAAGAAATTTCTGATCACAGTAGACCAAAAAAGGCTATTGCCAAAAGGCTGTAGTTTGCTTTTTTTTTTACATTTCTGGGACTTGTTTAGTAGCAGTTTAGTATGAAACTTTTACAAATATTTCTTTTGTGCCTTGGCCCATCCTATCCACTCTTGAGAAATTTAGAAATCTGCCAAGAAGTTCTGAAGAAGAAAGTTTTGATTGCAGTCCACATAGGTCCCGCCTGCATCCCACTCCGAGAAGAGATGCATAGACATGAAGGCGGATACATATCTGAGCTGGCTGATGATGCTTGATCTAAAGGGTTAATTGAAAACCTGTCTTATTATTAAAATAACTCTGCAATCCCTGGAGGAGTGGCCATCTGTAAGGGTTAAGTAGATTCAGTTGCTAATGTTCTTTATGAGATAAGGTGGTGCAGTATTTTGAACCTTTGCTTCAGAAGAATGACTCATGCCTGCATTCTAGAAAATGACTGTTGAGGGGCCAACACGTTCAAGTCAGCCTGGGAACTGGAGCCTTCATCTGTAAAGGAGCCCAGCCCATAGGGTTTTTTTAGATCAGCAGGGCTCAAAGTAGGTCCCCTGGCCACCAGTGGTTCTCCACACGTGCTAATCATGTGCTGGAAGCGGCTCCTCCTCTTCGCCTGTTTGCCACGGGCACTTAGGTTTTAGTCTGCAGACCTGGATGCCTGCTGAGGTGTCTAGGAGGGAAGAGCAGTGAGCTTACCCTTGCGAGGGTTGCTGCGTCTGGAAGACGAGAGAAGACTTACAAGCCTTCAATAGGAGAGACTTGCTAGTGGAAGAAAAGTGCTAACCTTTATTGCCGGTGGGGACCCAAGGCTACCAGGAGAGACCCAGCAAAGCCCAGCCGTGGAAAACGACGCCAGTGCCACCATGGAGGCCACAGAACCCCCACCAAGGTGCAGTATTGATGAAGGGAGAAATGGGAGTGTAGGAGACAGGAAGGGTGGAAGTGTTGGGCAAGCAGGGTCAGGGGGAGACGAGCAGACGCAGGTGGATGAAGGCTAGTGAGACGGACGGACAGAAGGAAAACACTTTGGTAAACTGAGGGAGTCTTGCACTTGCCAAAGAGCATGTATCTTGTGAGGAAGGAAGCTTGGAGGCTTGATGCGAGGAACGGGGCTGCAGGAGACAGCCTGTTCTTTGGTGAAGCCTCAGTAGATATATGGCCGTGCAAAATGAAATTGAGACTGTTCTGTACCCTCCTCTTCCCTGGCCATTTTTCTTCCTTGGCCAAACTCCAGTTGGTGTTATAAACCAAGCTTGCTCTCTTTCCCCTGACATTGGTTGCCCTGGTTCTTTTGGCATGTTCCAGCTCTTGCCTTCTAATAGAAATATGCTGAAAAACACAGTGTGCTTGTATGGGCCTCATCCAGAGGCTGACGTCTAAGCTGCCGTCTCCCATCAGGGTTACAGCCAGTAAGCGTGAAATTCAGTAAGTATCAACTTCAGTAAGTGCTTCTGACTTTTAATGGAATTAAAAAGATGCAGTCAGGTCATACTTGGTTTGAAACAAAAAATAATTTTTTCCCCTGACAGCGTATCTCTAATAGATTTTCTTTTTTTCAGCTTTCTGCAGATGCCTGTCAATAGATCCGTCAGTCGTGTTTCTTACATCAGTCTTGTGGCTGCTGTATAAGATACCGCTGTCAAAGTGTAACTTCCTAAGTGTTGTTATAAGTATGTTACTTTCGACCTGCATTTTCTGTAGCCAGCTTGTCTGGCTGCACTGGGCAAATAAAAAAAAACCGCAGGCGCTCTCTCGGGGAGAAAAGGATGTTGTGCATGTTTGCTTTCCTGTATTGAGGATTTATTGAGGTTTAAGTTAACAAAATGAGTTACTTTATCTGTTTCTCCCTTTTTCTTAAACTGACTTTTGTTGCAGCTATGAAATAGTAACTTCTGAATAACTTTGTCATTCATATAGTAAAAATAATTTAAAAATGTATTTATCTGTGGAGCAGCAAATAGTGTGAACAGAACATAATTAACTTGGCCATCATCTTGCTGTATGACTTTACATGCCCCTTCCAACTTCCTTCAAGAAAAGGGAGGGAAATGTATGCTTGATTAGATGTGCAATGAGACTGAGTTTCCTCCTGGGGTGGTGTGGACCAGTGGATGGGGATTCAGGAGACCTGGTTTCAAATCTGGGCTCTGAGTCTGACCTGCTGTGTGTCCTTGAGAAAGTCATAGCACTGTGCTGCTTCCTCCTTCCCCTCTTCCACACCGTCCATCTTGCCTGTTCAGACTGCAAACTCTGGGAAAATCTGCTGCGTTATATGAGTTAGGAGGAAAAATACTTTCTCTGAGAAAGCGCATTTCTCCTCTTTAATCTAACGGTTCATCAAGTGACAATTTGTCGGCCTATAGCAGGCTCCTGGACATGAAAGGTTGCAGTTAAATGGAAAACAAGATCATGTGGTAGATAAACGTACTCTGCTGATTTTTTTTTTTAAATGTGTAATCTCTAAAATGTAACTACATGTTGATAAAATTAGCAGCGCTGAACCCTCTCAAAACCTAACGCCATTCCTAAGCTGCCTCCCACTGCAAGCGTGCGAGGGCGAGGATCCCGACATTCGAGATGGCGTGGCTGTGGGTCCCCTGTGCTGTTGTCGTTTTCCACGGGCCACGGACAGCGTTGGTCGTTGAGAAACTGCAGGATTTTGCTCTGCTGTTGACTTGATGCTCAGCTGAGGAGCAAAGGAACTTCCCTGAGCTGGCCTGCTCGGTGCGTGGCGCTTCCCCAGCTGCCTGTGCTCCGCTCCCCAAAATCCATTGTGTTTGTCTTTCCCCGGTGTGTGCAAAGAGCCCCTTTTAGATTTGCGAAGTCAGAAGCTTTGCAAATGATGGTGCTTCGTCCTGCAGCCCCAGAAGAGTGATTATTCGCCAGATGATCTTTTAAATAGAGCACTTCCTCCTTGCTTTGGCTGTTTTACTGGGATTCTTATGAAATCTTTCTCATAGCCCTCAGGGAGGAAACCTTCCTTTTTTTATTGAAATATGAATGGGAAACATCAGGTTTTGGTTCCAGTTTTTAAAAAGTTAGCTGCACCTGTAAAAATAGATACAGAATGCTAGGTGGGTGTTATCCAAAAAACCATGGAAATCATTGTTAGGAGAAACGTTGCATCAAGCCTATAGGGCCAAATTTTCAGCCAAGTAATCTTGTAGTAAAGTTTGGCTTTACTGAATTATTTAAGCCCTGGACTTTCGCTTAAACCTAGGGAGCCAGGGTTTGGGGGCATTTAAAAAAAATGTTAGCTTGCTTGGCCTAATTTACAAATATTAAGGACCCAATTCCATTTGAATCAAACACACTGACTTGCCTGGCCTTGTGGGTTCTCAGTTGATCACATCTTCATGTAATGTTCCCGATATCTGTTAATTTATGGATGATTCTTGAAATGCGTGGCAGTAGCTTATGCCATTAAGCAGTCCTCTATGTCTGCTTTTTTGTTGTCCTTCTACTCTTAAGCTCTGATCTTTTTTCTGTTAAAATCTGAAGCAAAATTAAACTCTCACTGCGGAGTTGCCTGTCTGCAGGAACGAAGTTGAAGCAGTTAAATATGGTTTGAGATTCTATTCTTACCTAAGCAACCTAAATAGTGAAAAAGACTTCGATAAAAGTCCTGCTCCAATTTCCGTAATGGTACAAATAAAATTGCCAGTCTCTATTTAATTGAGCACTAAACCACAGTGAAAATAGGATAATAGAGAACTGAGTACATCATGGAACGGCAAGGCACAGCAAGAAGCTTTTTTGTTCAAAACAAACATCATTAGAACCATCTTAAAAAGATTAAGTAATTTGTATCCCGGTTGCTGGAAATCAAACCGTCGGCAATGAGGCATATTTGGTCTCGTTTATTTTACAAATAGGATTTGCAGTCATAGGTTAAAGTATTAAAATCCCACACAAAGCAGGCATGTGAAACATGGTATCGGCAAAATAGCTTCAGATTCTTTGAAAAGCTTTTCAGCATTAAATTGCTTGAGAAGAGGAATAGCATGCTGCAGAAATCGTTACAAACAGTCCCCGTAAGAAGGGACTTCAAAAGGGGGCCTTGACTCCACTATTTAAGGAAAGCAAACTTTCAGCATTGCTCTGAAGCTTTTTTTTTTCAAACTTAGCATCAAGATCTAGATGAGTGATGGGAGAAATTAGCGTGAAACGTTTACAAAGCAGTTGCATTTCCTATTCCAAGATCATCAAAAAGCAGCTGTCTCATTAAGGTATTTGATGTTTAACAGTCAGTTTGATTTCTAAGTGTTTGCACTGTTAATTCTGCTTTAAACTACCATTATGAAATGTGTTTTCATGAGAAAATGGGTTAAAGTGTCTTAGTCAAATTTCAGTGACTGTATCAAACTGGCTTATTCAAGGCCATCAGGCTAAGCATATGATCTCCTTGTGCCCTAAGATAGGCCTGAGTCCTTTGAATCTTCCTGAAAGCCAGTGGAAACAGTTATGAGGGAGGGTCTGCGGAACTTCACCCGTGGTTCGGTGAGGAACGGCCCTGCTGATGGTAAGGGGCTTCGTACGACCCCTGTCAGAGCACGTAGTTTGCATTTCAGGATTGGTTCTTTCAGTTGGCTTTTGCTGTGTGAAATGCAGCGTGTTTTGAGGAGATGCACAAAATAATCTATACGTAAGAAAACAATAAAAAATGAACCCTATAATTATGGCACTTTCTGTTCAGTCAGAAGACCGAACTCGCAGTCTTGTGATACAGATTTGTGGTCACTGAAGCAGTACAGAGTAGTAGGGGAAGGGCAAGTCCTAAAACTCTTGAGGTGAATAGAAAGTTTTCTTGAGTTTAATTCACTGCCTGGATTTAGCTAATGCGTTTTCAGATCCAGTCCCATAGAGCAAGGCTATAGACTGGCAAAGACTTGTAAAGCAGTACCTTGCAATTCACATGAAATTCAGCAGGTTTCTGTATTTGTTTATTTTTTCAGGGTAGCTTCTTAAACAAAGACTTAATTTTATCTTCCTGTGCATATAAATGGTATATAAAACACACTTAAAGATGCACTAACGTTATCTTTATATAGACAATGTACAGGAGGAAGTCATCACTAACATAATTAAAAGAATTCAAGCTGTCAAGTCTTAAAAAATACTGTAGAGTGTGTTGATCCTTCAGGTATTTTTTGTTGTCTAAGGGTAGATATATTCTGTTTCTCAATATACAGTCCGCTTTTAGTTCACATTTCATTTCTCATCTTAAAAATTAAGTCTGTCTTTCAAAATGAGTCTCCAGATTAGTGGGAAAAGAACATTATTTTAAAATCTTGTGTTGCTGCTGTCAACATTGCTGCCACCTGAGTTAAGCCTCGTAAGGCTTCTTTGGAGAAAGCTGACTCACTTTTGCTAGATTTGTGTTGCTAATATTGCCATGCTGCTATCATTTCCTTATCAGAGTACTTCTTTATCTTAGATGTTTCAAATAAATTTACCTGGAAGGAATTTTGTTTTCCCCCCAGTGTTGAGGACAAGCGGAAGAGGACGGCAGTGCTCCATGGCCGGGACACTGCTGTGTTACGGCTGGAACACAATGGATTTCTTGCAGGACTCCTCTCTTGCGAGGATGTGAGAATGCCGTTAAAACTGATCTATGCATAGCAATAACTGCAAACGTTCTCTTAGGGCCGTCCCTCCTCTAGTATTAATCGATTGCTCTTGGCACTGGTGTATCTAAAACAAATCGCAGAGTAATGGTTGTATTTGTCTACTGAGCACAGTTGCTTTTGGAGCAGCGAGATTGTTCTTTTAGCCGTAAGAGCCGGGTACTGAGAGTGTGTGTGAGGATCCTCCTGCCCTGCGCTTCCAGGGGGCTTCTGGTGGTCGCCTCGTGTCTCAGCCGACACGATGTGGGAAGGGAAGCATCCCCTCCCCGGCCGAGGGGACGCGCACGGATGCTTTGGCTGACGTGTCCAGGAGGGAACCTGCTCTCTTAAGTCCCTGTGGCCCGCCTGTGCTATGAGCTTTGGATAGATGTGCAGAGGTTGACATTTTTAGTGCCTCAGCTCCTGGGTTCTCCAGCTGAAGATTCCCATAGAGGTCTGATTTCGGGGGGAATTAGCGTGGTCATCTTGATGTTGCCAGTCAGAGCTGTTTATAAAAGTTTTTTGAACAGGGTACCTGGAAACTTTGCCCTTGAAAACCTTCCAGGTTTGCTTTTTGTCACAGATATCCCAGTTGCCCTTCTCATCGGAGGGGGGAAAATACTCAGTTTGTGGTAGCTGATCATTTAGTGTTTAATGCAAAATAATTGATCAATTAGTGGAGTAATTTTGCTAGGTGTCACGAGTCCCTTGTGAGGAGGCTATGAAAGCAGCTCTGAGGTAAGCTAAATCAGTCTAGAAATTATTCTCTTTACTTATAAATCTTGTATGTAAGGAGGCCTGTTGGGTCATTTAGTCCCTCACTCCATCTGCCAGTTCAGCATGTTCCTGAGCTCTGGCCAACCTCAGAAACAGCATGTTTGAAGATAAATGTCAAGTGGACTGACTTTTGGTATTCAATTATTAAAGAATATAGTAGATGTAGACATTGTTCATCATACCAGTTTTGACTGTGGGTAAGCCTTAGGATAAATTGGTGTTTTAAAAAGAGGCTTACCCTACTTGGACTTGGCAGCACGCTTCATGAGAGCACTGGATCCACGCTCCATCTGAGTATCTCCTGTTGTGTTGGAGATAACATCACGCTGATAGGCGTTAAAACAGTATTCAGAAAGAATACAAGAAAGGGATGAGTTAGGACTTCAGTGCTAAATACTGCGTGCCTAAGAAAAGCCTTAAAAAATAAGGTTATTGTAGCCAGATCAACCCTTTTAAGTCTTAACTCCAGCAAAGCTGATGACCAGCAGGAAGCTCGAGGAGCATGGCTTTCCTGTTTGGGACTGGGAGAGGCTGGGGTTCAGCGGGGCCGCAGGCAGCTGGCACCCTGAGGTGCACAAAAGCAGAACCTGACTCCGTAGTGATGGCTTTGCAAGCTCGCCCAGAAAAAAGTAAAAACGATCTGGTGAACAGAAGGGCAATGAAATTCAATCATACCATGTACCTGAACTATTTCCAGGCGTAGAACTACCTTTCTGTTACCTGTAACCGTACAGTAGTTATAGGTAAAGTTGTTAAACATTTAATTAATGGAAATGTCAATAAATTACAGACTTATTTTAGGGGTTACACTATCATGGTATACAACATTGGCATGTTGGGCTTACAATATCATGGTATACGTTATGGTATGTTGGGATCTTCCTCAGTAAAGAAAATACAAGTAAATTGAGGCTGTATTCTGTGAAGTAACACAGAAATTTGATTGTCCATCCTCAGTCCTGGTTTTGGTCAATGGTCTGAGATAATTTTTTTTTGCCAAGAAAAAATTCTTCTCTTTTCTAATGGAAGTCAATAATTTTGACCTTCGTTTTCCCTTGGGAACAGCTGTGGTGAACATCTGTCTCTTCTAAAGGAAAAATGATGTAGTCCAGTAAAGTAATCCTCCTCACACCCCAAATGGGATACCTTAAATGTAGTTGTAAAAAGGGGTCATTTGGAAGCATCTACAGTTCTCGTTGACTTAGATACCTTTTGCTTTGGGTTGTTCTAATTTAGGGCTGAGCTTAATTTTGAGGGCTTAAAAGTGTTTAGTATGATGTTTGTAGTTAACATCCAAGTCAGGAGATAAGGAAAGCTGTATTTCTAGTGATGCTAATTCCGTCACTCAGCGTATTTCTGTATGTTTTGTGGCATATATCTTAAAATAGGTAGTGATGTTTTTCTGTCCACTTACCAAGAGAGAATGGGAACGGACTGTATAACATATGCAGCGGCTGAAGGACTTGGCATTAAACAAGCAACCTGAAGCCAAGTGGTTTGCTTCTGTATGCATGCAGATTTGATTTCAGAGGAGCTGAGACTTCTTTACCCTGCATATGAACTTGGCATGCTATCTTCTGTTTTTTCTGAATTTGTTTTTAATTGTACAGATGACACAGGGATTTACAGGCATGAGAATGTCTATAATGTGCTTTGGCTTAATAATAATGAAAGTTGTTTTATTACTATTATTACCACCACCACCAATACTTTGGGGGCGAGGCAACGAGGAGGGATAGCTGTTCACAGCTTTTTAGAAGAAAAGCGTAGCTTTGGGTTTTTGCTTGCACTTTCATATCTGCAGTACATTATCAGCATCAGCTTTTAAGTCTTCATGAATCTGTCCTTGTTGAGCTCCAGCCTTGCTTAATAAACTTGATCTTTATGCTTTTGGTAAACAAGATAATGTTCAGTGAAAGGGAATATTTATCCCCTGTACAATGTCAGGGTTGCGCTCCGTAATAAGCATAATTTCCTGCCGCTTAGTTCTCCTGGTGGTAGACCATTTAAAAGTGATTTGGGTGTGATGTTGGAGAGGGTGAAAGTCTTTTCATTTATTTTCCCTTAAATTTGGGAGTCTGGTCCTGGGCAGGGTTCACTTGCAGAGCAAGTCACGAGCTTGCGAGGAGCAGCTTGGAAGAGCTACGTTGCTGCCTGCTGTTTGAAACCTCAAGCACAGAAAGCTGTTTCAGTGTTTTGAACTCGGTGATCAAAGAGCATGGCTTAGGAGGATCTCCAGAAACCAGTAAATGGTCTTGGAAAAGATGTCTTTGAAAAAACTATTCAGTTGGGCTTCTTTTTAACCGGGCTCATGTTGTTTGTCTCTTTCTTTGTATCTGTGACAGATAGAAACTCATTTTCTTTATTTAAATGGCAGGTAGGTCCTGTATCATTTGGTCCAGGATTTGGGGCTTTAAAGAGAATAAGGATAGTTCTTAATACTGTGGAAGCTGACAACACTTAGTGGCTGACTCCTCAGTGTTACGTTTAGGCAATCTATTTTAAAAACAGGATGGATTGAAGTTTTTCTGATTTCACAGGGATTTGGCGTCCTGATATAGACATACTTTAAAGTATTTGACTCTGAAAAATCTTCATCTTTACATCTTTACATGCAGAGTCTGTCGGCAGGCATATTCAGTGGGTCTTCACCTAATGCCGTCTTTGGGACCGCAGCTGTAAGCGGGTGGCTACCTCAGTGTTGGTCATGTCACTATTTTGATATGGCCGAAAAATATTGACATGAATCATGTCAATATTTTACATTACAGTTCCCATGAGCACTGCTCCAGCACAGCAGAGAACCTTTAAAATATGCTCAAACCTACCTTTGATTCTGACAAAGAATCTGGCAAAGAAATGTGTTGTGGTTTAGGTGGTAAAAATAATACATCTCAAACTGGGGCAGCCCACTCTTTCCCCTTTCCCTCTCGCAGGTGGGATGAAATGGGTTGGTACGCCTGGACTGAAATGGCTGTGAGCATCTGTTGGGATGAATACGGCTACCCGTAAAACAGTCCCACATGGAATGGGATGCCAGTAGCTGCTTGTTTTTCCCTACTTTATTTTTCTAAGCAAGCATTTTGATGTGCTGTGTTTTCTTTGATACCTGAAATTCCAGTGCAAGACTTTTTTCAGTTTTTCAAACGAATAAACAAAGAGAAGCGAATGGTCCTCTTGTTGTAACCTCCAGTAGCTTATACTGAGAAATTCTGCCTGACGAATAGTAACGTTGTGCTTTATTCTTCTAGGGGCAGTAAGCCAGAGATGACTGACAAGATGTCGAGCTTCCTTCATATTGGAGATATTTGTTCTCTCTATGCAGAGGGCTCAACAAATGGATTTATTAGCACTTTGGGGTAAGAATAGCTGTTCTCTTATACTAAAAACATCTGTAAGAAGGACTAGCAGAACTCAGATAGCTATCCGTAGCCTGACTCCCAGGAAATACAGGGTAAAGCAAGGTAGCTTTATGTATAGATTTGGCACTAAATTTAAAAATGACCTGAAGTTAATATGGCAAGTTACGTGCTGGGAGGATGGAGAGTGTATCGATGGCTATGGTGTGGTTTTGACATACTTGGTGGGGAAGAAGCAGCTTGTCAAGTTAAGGTGTGGGTAGAGGGAATGAATGCAAGCAAATGATTTTCATGTTGTTGTCTGTCCCATGTCCATCCGTGTGTCCCGTCCTGTCCCTCCCGGCTCCCCCTAGTCAGGAATGAATAGGCCGCGGTGCAATCTGCTGATTGCCTATGCTACATCCTTTTTTCCAATGTAAGTAGTTAAAAAAAAAAAAACAAAAACAAAAACAAAAACAAAAACAAAAACAAAAAAAAAACCAAAAGAAGCCCCGAGCCAAACCATCTATATACCACTAACTTACCACTATGACAAGTTTTGTCTTTTCTTACAGTATTTGAGGTTTCTCATACAAACAGAATTGTTCTTCTCCAGTCAAAGGAGAACATGTTTTGAATCTCCAGCTTTGCCAATGGCCAGCACGCCGGAGCTGCGGTGGGAGCTGTGCCTTGCCAGCTCCTGCCCCCGGCGTGCTTCCCCGCAGAGCTCCTTTGTGCTTTCTTCTGCAAAGACATCAGAGTAGGTGCTCTGTAGGAGAGTGCCTCTTAGGCAGTAAGAAGTGTATGCCGCTTCACCAAACAGAAAGTAGCCCTTCACGTAGGAGAAGGAAGAGTTTGCAGAGAAAAGCCATGGAATTGAAATACAGCTCTGACGCGTGACAGTGTATGTTTCATTCTGCTCAACTGCTGCTGAGGAGAAATCTCTCCGAACATCAGAAGCTGGCAGTGGAGCTTCGTACCGATTTGGAAGACCTTGCAGGGGGCTGGATGAGAAGCTCAAAAAGCACATCTGCCACCCTGTTTCAAAGCAGTGAGAAATTAGAGGGAGGGAAGTAGCATGCATGACACATTGCTGTGGTACTTCGATACTGGATGAGTAGCAAAGAAGCAACCAGGAAGCTTGATGATATGGTGAGTGGGCACGCACACAACATGCTCTTTCTCATTTCCAGTAGCCGTAAGGGCTTCAGGGTGGGTACAGTGACAGCAAATTTTTTGATGCCTACTGTCCAGATGCATCTGATAAATGGAGTTCCCAAGCAGGGTACAAAGACAGCATCCTGGTAAGTCTCTCGGCAGGAAATGATGGGCTGGAATGTCATCTGAGTGACTCCAAACTAACTTGTAGGTTTAGTCCTCTAGCTATTAGGATTCTGGAAAATAAGGGGGCAGAGAAGGAAGCAGACACTGAAGATGCACCATGATCTATTATAGGAAAGAGAAGAAAATATGGGATGCTGCCAGAAAGGAAAGAAGGTATGCTAAAAGCAAGGGATGTAGTAAGTAGGGTTGGTCGAATAGTATTTGGCGAATGTATTTGACAAATTTCCCAGGTACTCGTCAAATATGACACGCACACTCTGCAGTATTCGATCAGCTGTGTAACTGGCCAAATACTATCTGCTGAAAACTGGCAAAACGAATTGAGCGATACGATACACTTGGCTATTTTTTTTCTTCCTAGTATTGAAGCAAGTTTGGCAGTAAATAATTCCAGAACAAGTAGAAAGTTGTTATGTTATGTTTAATCCCATACAGTGCATGATGAACATTATGCAGTGGCTGTGGCTTTTGATGGCATTGCTGAGCAGATATTTTTTTCACCATGGGTAGTCCTTTTAGACATTACAGGCCCTAGGCACCTGTATTTTCTAGGCTTGATGAGATGTTCTCATGGCAGGTCTAAAGATCCCTTAGTGTTACAAGCATCCTCTTTGATTTGATTAGTACTGTTTTAAGGTAACTGTATTATATAATGGCCACACATCTTCTGAGCCTAATTTAAGCCAGAAATCCCAATTGCTATGTGAAACATGAAATGCATTATCACCTTAATAAGCCTTCCTAATCAAATTAGTTTTGTCCCATATTTAATTTAGTCTTTGTCCTGGAGAAAATTACGGAAGCAAAGGAAAGATTCAGTGTAATTGTGCTCTATACCATGTGGAGTTTTGACAGTCTTATGTCATAACAATGTGTAATGACTTGTTCATGTGGTTAATGAAGGTTGAGAAACAGATACCACTGTACATTCTAATGTCGTTCTAAATCTTTGAAGAGTGTTCCTACTTAATATTCCTATGACATGACTGTTGCCTAATCAGGACTTTACTCTCACTGTTTCCCAAACTCAGTGCTGTCATCATTATGATTACTGGTGTACAATATATCCTCTTTTGTGTTTTTCACCCTGTAAAATTTTTTTCTTAGTAGTTTGGGAAGTTCCTCTTTACTTTCAATTTAATCTCAGGAGGAGACGGATATATTGCACTGAGATTATCTCTGTGTGGGATGATCAGAGTAACCCATTTGACTTGATATTTTTTTGGCCCTTTGTTCACTAGAAGCAGGTGTTTCAGTCAGCTCAAATATTAATACTACCATTCTTGTTGGAGCACATATATGTATATATAATACTGAATAGGGAGAAAATCCATGGGGAAAAAGCAATTTACTTTGAATGTTTGCATATGCAAATTTTAGATGCATAGAACTGTTGAGTCCACTTAATCTCTCTGATCTCTTAATTTTTTTGCACTTCATTATTTTCCATAATTGTTGTCTCAAGATGCTCCCTGCATGTAACCAGCCTCTGCAAGGAACAACTCTCATATTCTAGGTCTCAATCTTTCTCAAGTTGATTCTGCATGAGAATGGACCTCTCAAACCTTTAAGACCTTGGAGTTTTACTCTCTACTTTTGTGTAGAAAGCCTCTTTGACAGATTGGTTTTAAGGGGCCAAATTGAGTCATTTAGGATCAAATCAGAACCTACAAAATGTTTGGTTACAGTTGCATTTTCACGATTTGGAAATAAGGTTTGGTAAAAGTGCAATTCCATGTTGATCCAAAGCATGCTAAGGGCAGAGCATTGGTGACCAGTGCATCTTAACTCTTTTATTTATTCTGTGGGATTTGAATTGACCCTGTGGGTTTTTTGCCAATGCGTATTCACAGGAGGAGCTCTGTCCCGGCATTCCCTATTGGAATCTCTTGGGTTCACTTGTCCAATTCACCTCCTTCCTGAGTAGAACAGGAGGAGGATAGTTTGATCCCTTGACTCGTGTTTGTGGCTGGTGAGCAGGAGGGTGTATTTATGCCTTCCTTTCTCTTGGGAGTCAGTTTTTATTGTGGCAGTTATTGTTTCTGCCTTCTATTAATACTTGAGGGGTCACAGGGGCAGTGTCCAGTTTGCGTAGTCGTCATATTTCCCTGTTCTTTACCCTGCATATAAACACATTTGCAACATTATTCAAATCTGTCCAAGAGGCAGTAATTGTTCTAAGGCTGTCTCTTGCCTAACTAGAATATGGGCTGTTCTGTCTGCACCTCAAGGAGGGGACATAAAGATGATGCAGTATACAGGAGCAATGACTTATTTATTGTCCCGCCTATCCAGGAGCATAGCTCTGGGCAACAGTAAAAATTAGCTGCATGCTTCTTAGAAAGATTTGGCATAAGTTGGCATTTGGGGAATGTCTTCTGCTGAAGTGGCCACTCAGATAAAATATTGCAAATAAATTACTTTGGTTTTGCTAACTAGGATGTAAGCAATTACAAGGGAATAGAATCTCACTTTACTTATCATTTCTTTGCAGCCTTGTGGATGATCGGTGTGTCGTACAGCCAGAAGCAGGTGATCTTAACAACCCACCCAAAAAATTCAGAGGTAAGTTTATTAGGCAGCTTATTACCCTTCTGGTTGGAAGAAGTCCTTCATTTCGTGCAATCACGTATAACTCTTTGACCTCCACGCTTTCTACAGAATTTTTTAGTGCCATCATCTTCCATGAAGGGTAACTCATGAGGGGAAAATAAAAAGTATGTAAGTGTGAATGTCTTGTGAAGTGAGTTGGGGGACTTAAAGAGAATGCTTTGTTGCGGGGGTGGAGATGGGGTTGCCAGCTGAGGTTGGCTTTCAGATCTGTCCAAACTTAAAGGGTCTCTCTAAGTTTAATTTCTTTTTCTCCATACTATCATACATGCCATTTAGTAGCAAACTTAGAGAAGAGAAAAATGGAAAGGAGCAAATGTTTCTAACAGTTATTGTTGCTTGACCTCATTCGATATTAACTACATCTGACTTTGCTTTCATTCTGCCAGGAAACTTATGCTTAGTGATAAGAAATTAATGCCTATTTCTTTGCACAGTTGGGCTAGGGCTGATTTGTTTTAAGAAGTCTCAAACAGGACGAGAAACACTAACTGGGATTTTGTTTCAAAAAACCTACTTGAATTTTTCTTTTTTTCACCCCTTGGTTGCATCTTTTACCCGAAGGATAGCTCAGCCAAATATTATAAAAATTTCATCTACCCTTTACTGCTGTTTTCAGATGTAGCAGCAACTGTTTGTCCTGTTTCTTTGTTGGATAAATCTTGTTTCCTTGGTTATGTTTTGCCTTTATCAGGAGCTGAGAATTACCCTAATTATATTCAGGTTTGGCCAGAACTGCAGGTGATTGCGCTTGAAAATCATTTACCTTCTGCAGTGCTGGTTTTGTTTGCTGTTTGTTGGTTTTTTTGCGTTTTTTTTCTATGACTTGAAGATGTCTCATATAATGAAACTCTCTTCTTATAATATTGCTCAAGTCTGAGTTCTTGGTGGTTTTTCTCCCTTTTTACTGGAAAACTAAATAGCTGATGATTCAAATACTTGAAGAGGCAACCTGGGGAAGTTTTAGCTTTCAATGTTAAGCTATCCAGAAAAATAACAATGGTGTTAGGTGAACTAGAGCCCTGACTCTAGGCATTTCTTGATGTTAAAATCGTATGAAGGAATAAAGCCAGATTTGACTGAGACTGCTGGGTGTAGCAGGAGGGGAGGGGAGGGGAGAGAGAAAAGAATGAGAAAAAGGCAGTTCTTGCTAGCACGGTTTAGGAACTGCAAGTACAGAGACACATTTGTCTGACATAAAACACTGTGGTTAGACATTGTAAATGTTCTCATATTACTTAGAATTTATACATGGAGAAAGAATGGTGTGAACCTTTTCCAACCTTTGTAGTTACTTCACTAAAGCTTTCATGGGGAAGTTTATGCTTAATGGTAAATGGCAACAGAAGTCATAAAACTTTAGCAGGCATTTCTGTTATTTATACACACGCTTTACAAGTGTAGTCTAAGATAAAATGCTTTCCACGATAAATACGTTCAGAAGAAGTAATAATGGAGTTTTTATCACACCATCTTCAACACAAATGGAGAATACCCCTTTTTTTATTATGAAGCAAAGGCACCCAGAGGCTTGTACGGAGTGTTGCACGGGAAGTCTCTGGCAAAGTCAGGAATTGCAGCCGTGTCTCTGCAATCTCACTTGGTGTTTTTCTGACACTTTGCAAAAATACCTCCCTTGCAAATGGAAGACAAGGTCTTCCTGAGGTGCGTTTATCCAAACAGCACTGACATCTGGGATATAAAGCAACTGTGGGCATCTGGTGAATGTAATTCAGTAGTCCCAATATTTAGTTTTGTCATACTTGAGATTGTCTTCATTGCCTTGAGCAGTGTCAGCGGTGCAGCAGATGGGTAGCACAAGAGACCTTTTGTACAGAGGCAGCGTGAGGTGGGAACTGATGTGGAAGTGTTCTAGTATCCAGTAAACTTGGTATGTGGTGCCCACGTTTGTTCAATGATTTTGCGTAGTCCGTGCTAGTCGTTGCAGCCGGTAGGATCACTGCACTTTGCGGCCTGAGAAGAAGCGTGATCTTGGTTTGAATTCGAGTAGGTGCATAACACTGGCACTGGTAACTGAGAAGTAACTTTGCAAAATGTCATTAGAGCAGGACCAAAATTAAGCAAATGTAAGTGATTTACATGATAGCTCCACACAGTACTGGTAAAATGCCTCTATGCTATACCCTGTTTTATATCTATGTGTGAATCCTCTTTCAAAGGAGCTGTGCTTTAAGGTGTCCAGGTGCAGCTCGGTCAAAGCTGAAGTCACCTTCTGGGTAGAGCACTGAACCTGTGACTTCGTGGCCAGTCTCGAGGACCTCGCTTTGGGTAGTATTTTTAAGAAACGTAATTCTAAGCTTCGCCGCGCAGATCTGTCTTCTGTGGGCGGTTGTAAAACGGTTGTAAATATAATTTTCATGCTTAATCAAAGTAGTGAGAGAGATGTAGAAGCAAGATTCACTGCTTAGATATGCATACATGACTCTAAGAAAATGCAGCGTGAAACTAAAGCATATACATCCAGTAGTAGAATTAATCCATCCTGCTTTTTTCTTAGCCATGGGTGTTTCAGGTTTTAAAAAGTCTTGTTGCCTAGGCTACACGTAATCCGTTGCATCTCGTGGCAGCGGCGAGGCCCTGGTCTAGAGGGTGGTGGTTTTTCTTTCCTCTCTACTCTAGACCCTTGAAATACAGCAGAGCTGCTGTGCATGAAGTGGTGCGTACACACCATCCCTCTTCCTGGAGAGAGCCCCTCTCATACAAAAGGCAGTTGACAGTAGTACTTAGCCATGAATATATGCTGTCGCTAAACGCTGATAACCTGCTTGTGGTGTGAAAACAGTCCCTGCCTGAGGAACGTGTTTCTAAAAGCAAGCGCTTCGTAGCTGAAACGGAGGTGGGTTTTGTGTGCTAGTAAGTCACTCCTTTTAAAAACAGGGCTTCAAGTTGTCCTGAGGAAGATTCAGTGAGGGAAGCTTGATGTGTGTTTGGATGAACTGGGTTGAACAGAATGATTTGCAGCGTCGCAGCTGGAGTCGGAGCTGGGAGTGGTAGAGCCTTTCAGCCTGCTTGCAGGAGAACGTGCAGAGGTATCCTGAGGACACGAGGGCTTGCTTTGTTGACAAAAGTTGTGGAAAACTTAGGCTGACAGAGTGATCTGGTGGTGGTGGAGCCCTGAAAGGGGTGAAGCGCAAGAGGAGGCTGAGAGTAAGATGGGGTAGAGTTCAGGTAAGATTTGGAGTGTGGTGCAAAAGTATAAATGAGACATTAAAAACAAAAATTAAATTCAGAGGGTGTATTAGATGGAAAAAACTGAAGTGCCGGACTTGGAAAGAACTCTAAAGAAGGGAATTAGTCCAGCAGCCTCGAGTTACTCTGAGTGTTTACCAGTAGTTAATTCACACATTAAATGCTGTTGTGCCTCTAGGTCCTTAAAATATTAGTTTGAGCACTTGAAGGTGTGAAGGCTGATTTTTTTTTTCTTCTCCCTTTTCCCCATCCCAATCAGAAGTAGATAGCACCTGAAATTCGTGGATTGAGGTTGGATGGTAATATGGTCTGTGAGACTTCAGTGGATTTTTTTTTATTATTCTGGCTTTCTGAATCCACTTTAAATATGGTGGTTTGGGTATGAGTTTTAGTTTGGTTTTTTGGGGGTGGGGGGTTTGTTTGGTTTTTTTTTTAATACAATGTTTCTCTGGCCCTTCATGTTTTCAGCTCCAACAAATTCAAAAGTCCTCTAAAACTGCCTTGCAAAATGTTAAGACTTAAGAGTACGTTCTTCAGGGTGTTTCTTTGTAAAAATGTTAGTATGAAAATTCTTGCGAAAGAGTATTTTACTTAACTGGTCTGAATATACTGTGTACAGATGAGATTCCTGGAAAAAATCCTAGTTGTACGAGTCTCCAAAAAAAGAAAGACTGTGACAGTTCCTTGGTTATCTGCACTGCTTTGAACAAAAAAAGAGATTTTACTTATTTTATAAAGCTGGAGTCGCTGTTCTAATTGCCGTCTTCGAGTATGACTGTGCATCTGAACAGTGACTATAAATGAACATCCTTCTAATACCCATGGTTTATGTGGAAAGTATGAACTACAGCTGACCCTCTAGCTAGGCTAAAAGCACCAGTGTTTCATTACAAATCATTCATACTTAAATGCACAGAGGCGGATAGCTATTTCGCAGATTAAAGTCAGACCTAGCAGTAGTGGCGAACCGGAAGCAGAGACCAGGGCTGATAATTCTGGGCTCTAGCTGCTGGTTCTGTGCTCTATTAGTTTGTGTGTGCTTTTGCAGAGGTTTTATTTGTGTTCGTTTTGTATTGGAGTGTAGGGCTGCGCTAAGCCAAATGTGTTTCCTTAATGCAAGATACTGCTACTACACCAAAACAGTCTGTCTGACAGCCTTCTCAGGAAGTTCCTTACGGCTCTTTATTTGGGATGCAGATCTGTCTGCCAGGGATCCAGAGGCTTTGCAATGGCTGCACGAAACACAGGGAAAAGGGCCCTTACTGGGTTAATTTGTCCAGCAGCTACCTCCTTCCAGAACATTGTTTTAGTAGTTGCTGGGCAACACTCTTTTTTTGGCAAGATGTTCAAGGAATGAACCCATATCTTAGACTTAAAATACCCTCATGGTGAAGCAGAAGATGAGTAGTTCAAATTCTGTTTGTTCTTTTGATCCTAATCCATACTGTATGCTCTTTCTGAATATTGCCTTCATGAAGCCTGTGGGTAGGCTCGTCTGGTGGTGTTAGGGGCTAGCGCTGGGGGTCTCAGCCTTTGACTACAAGTTCATCTTCAGAGAAGAAATGACCTGGGCACTACAAAGAAGCTCTAATATATAAATATATATGTATTAAAAATATATACCTACACCCCCCATTTCTTTTGATGGATTTCTCTTAAATTCACATTGACGAAAGTCAATACGCTTCTCCATAATGGAAATGTATTGAGTTATGTTTTGTTCTATGTAGCTTTGCCATCAGTGATCTAGAGCCTATACGCTACTGCTTTGTTTAATATGAAGGAAACCATATAATTTATGCAGTACTGATAGAGGCTATGGAGTTATTTAGCCTTATTTAGTCAATGGAAGCTTGTTTATAGTTTGGCACTAGAACTGACATTAAGGGAATTTTCAGCTGAAGGATCACATACATAGTTTTCCCAAACACTTCAGAATATTAAAAAACAAACTAAAACAAATACCCACATCCCTCTGCCTGTTAGTTTTGGAAGAATATTAGCAGCATATAGAAGTGCATTTTCTAGGTGGTAAGACAGTTCTGTACCATCCCCCGTACTCATCAAGAAGAGTTTTTGCAGTATAAGCCATTAGGTATCAGATAAGTGTGTAGCCTCAAATCCTATTGCTCTCTGTATGCTCTGCATGCATACTTTTCCAAATCTACTCTGATGAAAGCAATTATATCAGCTCAGATTGCTTTTTAAACTTTGATGTGAAATAGGCTGAATTGTATGACTTTCTGCATACATTAGATGAGTTCGAGTGGGTGTTTTGCAGAGGTTTGAAGGCATATTCCTGGAATGATGGTGAGAAGAAGAGGGGTGATAGGCCTGGGCTGCATGGTCAAGTTTAGGCTCTTTTTCTCTTTGAACATGGAGTTTCTAATATAGGTGAAATGTTTGAGTATATTAATTATTAAGGTGCCTATATTCCTTTAAAGAGTATTTGAACAAATGTCTAAATATGGCCTTTTTCATTCTGATAACCATCTATTAGCAGATAAAATAGCAGGATTCCTTTTTCATGCAGGAGGCAGAACTTTTGAGAGTGCTTGAGTGTTAAGTTCAGAGCTTAGCAGGGTGGTCTTGAAGAGAAATAGAAAAGTAACTCCTTTTCGGTTTTGAGATGTCCAAGGCAGATTAAAAGGCACGCTCTGAATACTGACAGTAGGAAGTGGGGCAACAACATTAAATACCTACTTAACTAACTTTACTGTTTTATGGCCAAACACCATAAAAAGAGAAAATTATGCTGCTTAGTCCCTTTTCAAAAGGAGTCCTAATAACATGATTTAGTGTACAGCCAAAAGAAACTTTTGGGTTGGTATGATGGAAGAGAAAAATGATAAAAGTACAGTCTAACATTGTGCCTATAATTTTTTTATTTAAAATTGAATCATGGGTCATTTTGAGTAGGAAAAGTCTTTTGATCTTGCTGAATTAGGATATAGTTAAAATATCTGAAATAGAATTTCGCTGCCTTGTTGAGGAATCCTTTAGTATGATTCTCAGTATTTATAGAACTGTGCTAGAAAACTGCCAACTGCTAGTATGCATTTAAATTCGATGCCCTTTATACGATGAAGAAATCCTGAGCCCTGTCTCTAAAATGTGAATTTTTAGCCCGCTGCATCCTACGTACAAGCAGATGTTATAGACAATTGTCACCGTGGCATTTAGGTATTTCAAAAACCTGGAAAGTCAGAAGTGTTGCATTTTCATACAGGCAAACGTGCTTTATATCTGCTAAAGCTTGGAAAACCCTCTGAGAGAGTCTTAATCAAGAGTTGGTGCACCACTTAGAGGAGGACACCCAAGCCTCCTCCCTCTCTGCAGGTGAGATGGTAGGCAACGTACACTGCCCTCTCTGCTGGCCCTTGGTGACTTCAGAGGAACGTCATGAACACCTCGTCTCCAAACCTTTTTAACCACACAGGTTTTGTGGTAGTGCCAGGCTCATCAGTGATTACTTACATCGCTTGCTGTATTAGCAAGCAGAGGAGAAATGAGAGCTTTCTCGTTATGAGCTCTGCTGGAGAATAGGTGTTACACTCTTACTTGCATAGCTGCTGTGTCCTGTAATTTATTTAAACGTGCAAAAGTAGCTTGCATTGCTTTTGAAATCCAGTGGTGATTGAGATGCAGGAACCAAAGGGAAGCTTTTTCTTTTTTTCACACAGGAAGGTAAGTATTGTCACAGAGAGTGAATTGGAAAGCTGGTTTTATTTAATTTGCCATGCCTATTGCAGTGTGGTTCCTTGCTGGCCTATTAAGCAAGTCAAGTTTGTAGTGCGGCTGGTAGCTATGTGTGCTGGAGCACCAGGACATCCTGAAGACATCCCAGCTCCATGATGCTCATGTGCTTTGCTGAAACAATGGATATAATTATTGGTTTAACTGAGATGGTTTAGCATGGTTTTTGCCGTGTCCTAGTGACGAGGTACCAAGACCGTAATGGGAAAGGTCTGTATAGCACAGATTACGAGAGTATCTGTTTAACTTGGCATGAAAAATTAGTCAATACTGAAAAGGAAGAGGAGATGGGTCTGCTTGGGATACAGGGCACAGGCTGTGAAGATTGGCTAGGCTGCATTTGCATGCTGGTCTGTACTGAGAGTACTGTGGTCAAACAGCTGTCTGCCAACTTCTGGTTTTAAAGTGCTTTCATCTTGGATGTTTTGCATCTAGATGAAGGCAGAGCAAAGCCCCTTTGAAATAGAAAGTGGCCATTAAAATGCATAACTAGAACTCTGTATGAAAAACTCAATCTGTTGGTTAAAGTACTGCAAAAGAATGAGGGGGGACTTGGTTGAAGTTTTACGATCTGTGTGCTTCATTTGCCCATCTAAAGAACGTTGGTAGTGATTTTGTACTGATGAGGCATACTGTGCAGAACAGGGGAAATATGCTGGTGTAGTGACCATGTCCTAAAATTGAAGAGAGAAGCAAAGTGCTCATTCTTTCTCAACAGCTCTCACAGGTCTGAGCTTCTTCCCTTGTGGAAAGTTCAGGGTATTTCAGGTAGGATTGAGGGAAGGATTGCCAAAAAGCAGTGCTTAGCTATTAAGTAGAACAGTACTGTTAATAAACCTAGCCCCAACCTTGTAGACAAAAGAATACTCTGGCTTTGTTGCCATAGTTTCAGTGCAAAATCTGACCTTAGCTACAATAACATTCGGTTAGAAAGAACTAGCTAATCAGTTTTCTAAAATTAGTGTGTTCCCTAGTACATAAGCCAGTATGAACAGGATATTTAATGAAATATTATACTTAGTCACAAGAGCCCAAGGGAGTGAAACGCCTTGATGAATTGTGGGGGTGGGGTGACATTGGTGCATATCTTTTAAAATAGCAAAGTCATTAAAATTTGTGGCTTGCTTAATATTTAGGGTAGCTCAACTGTTGTGTTCTTCTGTGCACTCAATCTACTTTGCTCTGTTCCAGCATTCTCAGGGTCTGTTCTGTAAGCTGGGAAGACTGAGATGCTGGTGAGTCTCATCGATACTAAGTACTTCCAGAGGACCTTCAAATAAACTTCAGAGCTCGTGTTGCGCTTTTTGTTAGTACAGCCCGAGTGCTTTGCAGGTGAAGGAGTCTTACGCATATAGAAGGATGCAAATACTGAAGCAGGTAGATGAAGTCATGAAGTTCATGGGGGAAAACAACTGTGTGCGAGGGAAGCGGCCTCCCAGGTATTAGATACTAGATACCTTCGGCTTTTCACTGTTTGGCCAAAGTGTTGAGAAACTTGAGGGAGAGATTCGGAGAGGGGCTGGTTGGTAAGGTCTGGTGTGTGAAATATTGCCATCAGTCCGCAACACCTGACTTGAGAGTGCATTTATTATGCCTGAGGGTCCCTGACCTAGCCTTGGGTGAGATTTTATCAAGCTGATAACCTAGAGTCAAAGATGGTTTCTTGGCAATATGGGAACTGTGATGAATTATCAGGTTTTCTTATGTGCAAGTTGGTTATTTGGGTATTAATATAAGAAAAAAACGTACTATGCAAATTTGGGACAGGAGGCTAGGTGAGCTGTCTGTTATTGGCTTCTGTTTGAAACTTAAGTTCTCGTTCAGCCTGCTCAGTGTTTCTGCCTGGCTGAACAGTATTGCCCACGGAGCTTTCTGGAGCCACCAACATACTGAATTTTTCTCAGTGTAGGTCCTGAAAGGTAGCTTGCAGCTAAGGATGCTGAACTGTCTTCTCTGCAAGTCTGACATACAGGATCGTGCTAGTGAAACACAGCTTTGCTGCCGTCTTGTTGGCAGTGCTGAGACGAGAGCTGTTGTCATCCAGCTCTCCATCCCAAGTGACCTGCTGTATGGCACAGTGATGAGCAGTGTTCCCTTACAGCTTGGTGCTTGAGAGTTACCAAATACATGGGAAGAAGATTTAGACAAGAAGCATCTGAAAGATGCTTACCGATTTGGTGGTAGCTTTTGTTATTTCTGTTAGCCAGAGTGAGTTACTAATGAATCCTCACCTCTTCTGACGGTGCTTTGCAGTTAAGGTTAAAAGTGCCTGTAACTAGTCAAAAGCAACTGTAATTCACCTAGTGAATTCCCCAAGACTTCGCTTTGCGCTGTCCTGGATATGTAGAAGCACAAACGCTTGGTGACACGTGCAGTGGAGTTTTAGTCAGAAAAACGTTTTTCACCTTGGATGCGCTCACACCTGCATAGCTGAGCTGTCAAGCTGATCTTCTTGGCTCTCTTGGTTTTGCTTCTGCGACATACAGCTTATCAGTCCTGATACAGCACGCAGTCACGGGAAGGTGTGATCCATATTCCTGGATCTTCCAATTCAGATTAGCATGTTTATGCTTCAGGGTTTGCATTTTTCTGCCTTGTAAACCCAGCTGCCTTCCGCAGTAAACTTTAGGAAACCATACGTAGCTTTCACTTTGGCAGAGATATGAATTATATTCTCAAGCTTTTTCCCCTTTACATTTTTATGGGACCAAATTTGATTTCCTCTTACCCCCTGACTTGGTGTGACCATGAGGCATTTCATTTTTCAGCAGGAGCAGAGAAGTGTGTGGTCTGGCACCCCTGAGGACCCTGTGTGTGTCTAACTCTTCAGAGAGTCTTTTCTGTAGGTTCTCACTTCTCTGTTGCTTTTAGGATAGAGTCAAGTTCCGTGCTGCTTGTAGTAGCAGTAAGTTATACTAAAAGCTTAGATTATTTCCCTTTACCTAAAACATAAGTCTTTATATTTTGCAAGGACTTACAGTTCAAGAATATTTTCAATTTAGGTCATTTCCTTAAGAACACAAGAGAAAAATATGGTGAGTACCTGTACCAAGGAGGTCTTACAGGTACTGTGTCCAAATGCCACGTGGAAGTCATTGGTGAAGAGGAACCCAGCCTCAACCCAGAAGTTATATAATATCACTTCTCATTTTCTGGGTAGCCTGTTCTTCACTGAGCAAGAGTCCTGACTAAAGTGGTGGTATCTCCTCAGCTGTGAGCTCAGGGAAGCAATGCTGTAAGTACTTCTGTTTGAGAGCAGTCGGAAGAAAAATGGTGAGGCTGCCAGCATAGCCAGCCGTAAAAATGTGCTGTTATGAAAGGCAGACCTTGCCAGTTGTCTTCAGTGAGCAGTCTGTGACACTCGTGTCTTCCTCCGTTCCCACATTGCTGCCGGAGACTGAATACCTTGTCCTTCTCATTGCAGAGTTTGATTCATCTTTCAAGATGAAGTATAGCACTTAATGTGTCAACACCTGAGTGTGATTTCTCTTCTTCAATTATTGATGCATTAATAGCACCTCCAGCTGAGTTCTCCACATTGCTGGGTGGAGATCAAGGTGCCAGTGCTAATCTGTCAAGCTCCTTGTGATGTGGGACCTGTCTGTGTAAAAAATCTCCCGTCTTTCCTGCATAACTTCAAAATCTGTGATCCAAATGCTAGGAAACAAGTGAGTTGTTGGTGAATGTTCTTGATTCTGAAAACTGCATTGCATCTTTTGCGATCCAGAAAGGAAATTGCTGCTTTGAGGTCAGTCTTGAAAAGCACCTACTGGTTCTGTAGGAATAAACTGGGAAATACCAGTTTGTTTGTTTGCTTGACAGCTGACTGGCTGGGGTAGGGAGTTACAGAAATCCTGGATTAGCATTTAGTGGCCCCTAACAAATGCAGCTGCTATGAAGCAGCTTTGTGTTTTTCACCTAGAAAAAGTATCATTTGTAAACATATCTATGCTGATTTTTCCTCATTGGCTTTAAAAATAAAATAGGCCGATGTAGGAGACTGTTTCTTATGCTCTGCACTTGCCTTTTCAACTTCTGACTTTGTGGTCATAGCACAGGACAAAATGCACACAGTGTTTGGCATAATTTTGTGGGAGCTCAGGTGGAGGCTTTCTGCCAGCTGGAAACTGGTGACGGTGCCTTTTGTGCTGGTCTGGATGCAGCCTAGCAGAGATGCTGAGAAATGTGAGCTCGGTAGCTCCTATTAAAAACTGATATCTTGCTGTGAAAGTCAAAGCATTTAGGTTGGGTTGTCTCATGTGAATGTTTCAAACTTTAGACTAGCCATTACAGATGGACTGACACTAAATGCAGTGTTCCTCAAAAATGTTATTCTAATGAACAACTTATTATTCAGTCAAGTCAGAGAGTCACTTATGTGTTAGGTCTAACACTTCCTTCATACCTGATTTGTGAAAATAATCAGTACTGAGTTCTCAGTGTTGGCAATTGTCATCTGTTTTGATTATATAATCTACAGAAGTTCAATGAAAACATAACTCCGTGTATTTTGGTTGAGGAGTCTTTCTGTAGCTCTGTCAGGTTTTTAGAATAAGAAATCACTTCCAAGCTCTACTGACAGCAGAGAAACGGTGACATTGCTAGAAAACACTGCGACAGGATCCGCTCCTACTTTGACTAGAACAAATAATCTCTAAGTCAGATTTTGTTAAGGATACAAAAAGCTTTGCTATTCAGAAGCAATCTGGTAGCACTTAGACCTTGTGTTTAGTGAATGTCAGCCCTTTTATTTGTCGAGGTTAAAAATTATACAAGGAAAAAATAAACACAGAACTTGTAGGCATGAGGAAGTGAGAGCTGGATGAGGGAGCAGCCATCCTGAAAAGGAAAAAAAAAAATCTTAGCTATATCTACAAAAATCCTTTCTCCCCGCCCCCCCCCCCACTTCAGAGCCATGTGTGATCTCCAGCCAGCACCAGTTAACTTAAAACAACCCCATGGGGCAGCGGTTCAGGCTGGTGGTGGCCCGGCAGGCTCTAGGACCAGGCTGGAGGCTCAGTACGAAAGGGTTGGTTTGTCTTAGGGATTCCAGTCCACGACTGCTCCTTATGCTGTAAAGCTGCCTTTTATTCTTGAAGAAACAAGGATAAATCTTAGTAGTATTGAAATGTAACGGGTACCTGCGTGGAAAGAGGAGGAGTTTAATCCCTTGGCTGCAAACGTCTGAAGTGGAATGGTTAGAGGCTGATGATGCTGGGATGCTGAACGTGACCAGAGCGAGAGAGGATTGAGATGGGTTTTTAGTTGAGTGTTTTTTCAAAACACCCTCAAAAAGCAGAAGTTGCAGTACTGATCTGGCAAATGCTCCATCAGTCCAGCCTGGAAATTTGGATTAATCGGCACCAAAAGCTTCAGAGAAGGGCTGAGGAACCATGGGGTGGGTTTGTGGTGTCTCTGGGTCACGAATGGCACAGCACAGATGGAGATGACCTTCACAACTACAGCATTTTTCTGTTAATTTAACTAGATATTCTTGTCAGAAGCATCCAAGTCTGTTTGACTTCTCATTCATGTCTTTACATCAATATTAAGCAAAGGTGCTTTTCGGAGCATATACATACATACAACTTTTTGGGGTGTTGTGTTGACTTATTTATAGTTCTGTCCTTCAAAAGCACAACTTACTTATTGATTAAAAAGGAAATAATTGTCCATACGTGTGTGATCACAATGAAGTGACACTAGGAAGGTGGTAAGAACAAGAGGAACTCAATTACCAAATTTTTTTGGGAAACAGAAATTGTTCCTTATGTGGTTGCTGTAAGAGCATTTAGCTTTGGGAACAGGGTGGTGACTGCATGCCCTGCATGTGATCAGTACTGAGCAAGCCATAGGAGAATTATCCTTCCCTGCTGCAAAGTACATTCTTTAAATAGGAGTGACAGCACCCTACGAGCTCGTGTCTTAAGGGATTGGAAGGTAAAATCTGAAGGCAATATAGATCTTAGATAATTCTTGGTAATCATTGACAAGCTTTAAAATAAGCTAAGAATTTATATCCTCCCACTCCTTGTCAGGCAGATGGCCTTGGTCATGGAGAATGACAATGAGGAGAAGATCCTTCAGATAGGATCTACAAGATTTAATTCCAAATATACTTTTTTCCATATGCTATCATTTATGTGCTTAAAGGTTTTGTGGAGACTTGGGGGTCTTGACAGATGATAATTCTGCATTGGGATCAGAATTTTTCTGCAGAGAACTCTTTGGAATTTAACAGCTTATGTCTTAGTCTCCTTACAGGTTGGCTTG
This sequence comes from Morus bassanus, assembly GCA_031468815.1. Lineage (NCBI taxonomy): Eukaryota > Metazoa > Chordata > Aves > Suliformes > Sulidae > Morus > Morus bassanus. The sequence goes on along the minus strand of CM062580.1, from coordinate 2,482,482 downwards.
TGTGTACGTGTGTATATATAAAAATAGAAAGAAAAATTGCAAGAGAAGGGAGTACACTATATATAGGGGATTTTATATTTAACTGTAGTAGCTTTTGTGCTAAATATCCACTAATATTTCAGATTAGCTTCTTTTAACCTTAATATTATGCTTGACATTTAATTTCTAATTTTTATCTGATGCAAAAATTGAGAGGGTGTGTTCATATTTATTTGTTTTTACTATTTAGCTGAAGCGACCTTGAAAGGTTGGCAGCCATCACCATAGCTTTTGAGTCTTCACAATCCTCAGTGCTAAACAGCAGTTTTGAGGACCTTGAAGGCATATGGGTAGCAGAGAAAGCCATAAACGGAACAAATGTGATTAATTAGTGCTTTGCCTGTATGAAATGTTTGATTGAGGGGAACCCTACAGCTGTGTTGAGGCTAAACTCATTGCAGTTGGTGTGAATGTGGCTTGAGGAATGCCTTCAGACGAAGCCTGCCCTGGCAGCCAAATTTGTCGAGGACTGTGAGGAGGCCGTCCTTAAAATGGGGCAGTGTTTTTGGGTGAGTGTTGAGTTGGGGTACGGGGATTGAGGTGGAAGTGACGGCAGGCATGGCAGCGTGACTCCAGAGGGGTTCCACAACTCACTTGTGCTGCCTCGGCACCCCAAGCCAGCATCCATTAAATGGGAAGCAGAAGGGATGGGGGAGAGGGAGGGAAAGAGGAAGAGAGCAAGGGGGCGAGGAAGGCCCTTTGCAGGCTTTTGAGAAGATGGGGACTTCATATGGGATTCTCATTCTTTACATTGGCGAGAATAACTGAATGGTCAGAACGAAACTGGACAAAATATTTTGTTCTTGTAACTTCTCCAAGAAACCTTTATTGAAAAGAATATGAAAATATCGAAGCTTTTCATTTTCTGAAGTTCAAAAGAAAAAAAGAAACACAAACCAAAACTGCGGGGAAAACTGTAAAAGTTCTTGCGGGGGGGGGGGGGGGGCGGAATTGTTAGAAGTGGTTCTTCTTTCAGACGTGTTCCAGGGGTGGAGGGGATTTCTGTTTGCAGAAATTTATTTCTTTTGGCTTTCTGTGTTAAAGCTTTCATAACCGATAGCTTGCATATGTTTGTGCTGTATTGGGGATCTTTGTGATCCTTCACTGAGGTTTGTTCCTGCCTAAAATGCGTCTGTCTGATGGTAACTGGGAAGGGATTGAGCGGAGCTGTCTGCTTCTCATGCAAAATTAATTCCCTCTTGCTGTACCTTGCTTTCCCTTCAGGTACTCCCAATGTTTACGTTTTCTGTTCTTTTTGTTCTACCTTTTTTGTGTGGAAACTACAGGATTTGTTTGTCTGCTCTGTGTTTTTGTAAGTATAGTGAGCCTGGTCTTTGCTTTGATGGCCCTGCTGCTGCCATAGCTGTAAAACCTCAGCTGGAGGTAGCGGGGAGGGGGTGCTAACTGTGGAGTTTGGAGGGGGGGAAAAAAAGAAACGAAGAACTTGAGGTTTTACTAAAACCTCAGATTAGTCACACAAGTCTATTGCCACAGACTGTTTTGCTCCCTACGCGTGCAAAAAAGTGTTCAGAGTCCTGACTTAGAGAAGAGCCTTTGAGACAGTGCGGTCTGAGATCCCAAAGAGTTAACTACTCTGAAGAGCAATGTCATATTCGTGCTGGGTTTAAATTATGGCTAATACAGGATTAAAGTTAAACATTGTGTTGGGAACTAGACATCAAAGTACTAAAAAAAACAAAAAAAAAAAAAAAAAAACAAAACAAAACAAAAAAAAAAAAACCACTAAAACAAAAAAAACCACCCAACCAAAAAACACCAAACAAAAGAAAACCCAACACACAAAAAAGATAAAAGGGGGGAAAAGTGTCAGGAAAATGAGTTGCAGCCTTAAACTTAAAAACTCAGTAACTAAAAGAAACTTTCATCCTTTAGAGATTTTCAAGTGCCTTCCTTCAAGTCGTGGTTAAAGGCTCATTTCAGAAAACCACAATGACTCAGCTACTTTGAATATCTGTTCAGTTAGCACGTGGCTCATACTGGAAGCCCTAAGATTTTCTCCCACCTCCAAGGATGGTTTTAATTGGTGGATACTTCATTGGAAGTATCTTTTGCCCTATGCTTATTTAAACATACTTTAAATATTTAGCCTTTTAAAGAAGTGTAAAGGCATAGTAACCTGATATTGGTAAGTAGAAAGGAGAACATTTCTTTATAAATATTTATTATTTTGCAAAGGTAAGTTTTATCTAGATTTTTTTTTCCGCCTTTGAAAGTGACTGCTCCAGAAACAGCGCTGGCTGGCTGATGTTTGTTGCAGTTTAGTGCTGCAATACTGCACTGATTCTCTGTGAGAATCTCTGATCTGCTGAAGGACTGAAAGCGCGTTCCTTGGACATTTTTTGGGTTGAATCAGTTAACGCGAAGAAATGAACAGTCCCTCCTACAATGCTTTGGCCTCTCCAGATCTGTGTGCTGGTCAGACGGCGCCTTCGGAATAGTCCATGGACATCCTTGCATGTGTCAATATGTGCATCTTGTCTTTCTGGTTGTGACCTCAGATAATTTCTTCTGTGTTCCTCTCTCCAGCGCTGCATGTTCTTGAGGACAGGACCTGCCTTGTTCTGCGCTTTATGTCCTCAAGCTCTTTGCTTGGGAACGGTATGGGTGGCTTGGAGAGAGTTGGTTCCGGACAGAGCTTTCGCAGAATCAGTTGGGTGGCCTGGTGAGAGATGTTTCTGAATGCATCAAAGGGAATTTTTGAGCCAAACCTGTATAAATATACATACATAAAACAGACTGTGTAGATTGTACAGGAAGGAACTGGGTGAATCTACCCTTCAGTGTGGTAGGTCTGCAATATATCTTTTTATCTTTGTTTAGTGGACAGAAGCTTGCGGTAGGAGGAACACATGATAGTGACCAGGTATTTGTGATGATTAAGAAAAGGAAGGTGTTTAATGGAATAACCCTTCCATGAGACACAGTGATCTGCAGGATGACTTCTTTGATAGTCTGAGATTGAGCTTCGTCAGGCAGCAGCATCCTGTGTGGGTTTTCTGTGCTTACCAGTCTGTGGCACAACCAGCTGTCAGGTTGGGCTTTTTAGATTCATATGGAGCTAGTCCAACCTCTCGATTAAAATTTATGCAACTGACTGAATTGCTGAAGTGGACATCTTGCTTTGCAATGATTCTTGATTGCTAGCATCGTGCTGGTGCTAGATCTGAGGACACAGAAATAATGTCTTATTCATTTTTCTCTGTATTTCCCTGTTGGTACACAGAAATGTTGCCATGGAGGAGAGCGTGGGGTGGGAGTAGGCAGGAACCAGCTGCTTTAGGGCCACACTGGGAAGAAGACTGGGGGAGGATAATGCATGAAGTCTGCTCTTGCAAACAGTCCTAGGAACTTTGCTGTCAAGAGTTGTGTGCGTTTGTTATAGAAGAGCTCTGAAGGCACGTAGGGGAGGGTAAATTTAAGTCTTTCAAAGAAAGCAAATCTGCTTTCTCTGCACTGCTTGGGAGGGAAGAGGTTACAGAGCTAACACGCATGGTGGAATTCATGGGCCTTTGTTTTCAGTCAAGAGTTCCGTGGCAATCTTATGCACCTTCATGCATTGTTTAAACAAGTCCTGCTTTTAATCACGTGGCCTTTCAAGGATGTGCAGTACAATTGTATTACTTTTTAGAAGTGCTTTGCAAATTTTTAGTCTAGCCAGCACAATAAGTTTGCTGATAATTAAGTAACATTCCTTTACCTGGAATATGCTTGTGACCTGACCAGATGGGGTTTTGTGTGTGTGCATTAACATTTGATTGTCTCTTCCCGTGAGGTCAGGTATTCTACAGTTCCCTTTGGGTAGCTGTGTGCTGTTTGAGGCTGAGATTTGCCATAGCTTTGGAAGCCTTTTCCTGGTGGTCATATCCCTGCAGAGCAGCAAACTGTCAGCGCAGGACTGGATGTAATGGTGGAATTACATGAGATACCATCATTGCAGTTGGATGACCCCTTCTGCTTGCATCTGTCCACCTTATCTTTTTGTATATGTAACGCAGTGGTCAGTCAGGGGGATGACCGAGTACAGGTCTGATGAAAGAAGTGCTTCTCAACCTCTCCCATGTGTTAGGAAGTGAAAATCCTGAGTACTAAGAGATCAAGGAAGATAGTGTGATGTGATATTCTTTTGGTATGCCTGGCATCTGCCAGTATTGCAATCATTTTGACCCATTTTGGTTACCATTTTCCAATGATTTCTGAAAACTTTCATCATAAATCTACTAGACATTGCAAAATGGAGATTGCAGGGATAATTTCTTTGTCAGATTTCATTAGAATAGATGAAAAGGGTGTTCTGTTGCTGAACTGAAGGATCCATCCTTGCTACATCACGGTGGATATATCAGCAGTCTCAGTTTAAATATTTTTAAAAATAAAAAAAAGTTGTATACATAACAAGCATATGGCTTAAGGCTTCTACTCAGCAGTTATTTGGATATATTTATTAGTAAAAGTACCACGTGGGGATGTTTGACAAGAAAAACTTGTTCTCTGGAATAAGGTTGGGGTTTATGAAGTTGATTAGTATTCCACAAGCAGCTCTCGAGTGAAGGCTGAAAGCTTTCGGATTTTAGCGGTCATTTGTGTCCCCAAATGTGGGTTGTCTGAGGGTGTGGGCTATCTGATGATAATTTTCAAGACACGTTATTCTAAAGAAGTGGAGAGAATGTGTGTGAAAATGGTAATATTTGGCAATGTCTGTAGCAGTGCAAGTTCGGGGATGGAATACAAAAACTCTGTTATATCTTTACTCTGGCAGGTCATGTGCTGTGATCTACCATCACGCTTGCAGCTTGAATATTTCCTTTTAAGAAACTGTGATTACTCTCACAATGTCATAGTGGTGTTTTGGCTCAGAAACTTGCTGCTATAGAGAGCACACAATTCTCCAACGCTTTCCTTGAGGAGCTCATCAGTTTCTCTTTAAATATTGACTCTTCATAATGTTTTTAACTGTACTTTAAATGGCTTCACCTTGTAAAAGCCTTCACAGCTTTTTGAATGACCAAGAGGGGAAAACCGCATAGTGGAAGTGTTCCCGTGCTGCCCTGCTGCAGGAGGATGCAAGGCACTAATGACCACTTAAGGTCTTCAGTAGTTCTGTGTTTCTATGACAGTCAAAGATCATGGAAATAAAATTCACTGAATATGAGTTTGTACCAGCCGATATCTTTTGGTTAAGTCTTATAATCCTTCTTTCTTGAAGTTCTTTATTTAACTTAGTGTAGTATTATTGGTGCTCTGATCTTTAGTAAGAAAATAATGGATTTGTGCCTGAATATTTTAATGTGCCATTCGTGTATTTGAATTGAAAAGTAGCAGGCTTTTTGAATATTTTCAAAGAGCAGATAAAAGACATGCTTGGTATCTTGAAGTTCACCTTTCAGAAATCCAGAGACATGGCAGACAAGTCAATTTAAACCACTGCTTCTAGTCACTTCCTTTTCGTACCGTGAGAGACTTAACTAAAATTGGAAGTCAATGAGGGAAGTCCCAAGTGCCCATCCAGATCTAAAAGCTCAGGAAATTACAGATAATTGACTTCTCACATCTTTGTCGCTTAGTTTTTTGTTTCACGTATCCTCAGGTGTTTTGAGGGGAGTTTTTATTCTACTTGTATCAGTTATCTTTGAATAAGGTCCAGATATTAATCAGTCCAGTTGGCACTTTCTGCTGTTAAGCCTTTGGATAGCATCAGTGTCTGGGTTTCATTTGTGATCTGCTGAAATAGTCTTTATTTCTTGACCCTCAAGCAGAATCTAGTTTTTGAGCATCTCTAATATCAAGAATACATGCAATCCATCTTTCAGAACTTATGTCTAGTTTATTGTATAAGAGTGACTTGTTGGTTCAAGAGGCTGATGTACTTGTTTTTCCGAAAGCATGTGTTAAAACTGTTGTGGGTAAAAATTATCCTGGCGTGTACAGATGAGTAAAATAGTCAAGTGCCACCTCTTATTACTGCGATTTTCCTCTGAAGTCATAAATCTAGAAAGCATTGTTTCAGACCTCCATGGGAGAGCTGGCATGGGGTGGTGCATTGAGTGCTCTTGTTGCTGTCGGTGCCAAGGGCCATATCTTAGTGGTTGAAAACGGCAACTGGCACCATAGCAGGTGAAACGCCACCGTTCAGACGTCACCGTTGATGTAGTTCTTGTGAACTAAATTTACAGCGGAGCAGGAGAGGGCTGCAGTAATTTTTAAAACACTCGATCACATCTGTGAAAGCAGCAGGGATAGGTCCTGCTTCTGAAGTGTTATTTGGTCCGTGGGACCAAATCTGAGTGGGGGCTGCCGTGACCGCAAGTCGCCATTTCAGGCTGTCCTGGCATCCCCCCACCACAGGATTTCGTCTGCCTCCGCTGTTGCTCCATTTCACTCTGCAGGCCAACAGTTGCAAATTCATGTTATCAAATCTATTGGATATAATTGGGGTTTTTTTAGTTGCTTCTGTTGTTTCTGAGTGTTAAGACCTTGTGCAGAAAAGGAAAATCAATCTGAAACCTGATTAAATTAATCTAAAACCTGAAATCCTGAAAATCTTGGGATAAACCTGATGTAGATCTGGCAGTAGAGGCTGGACCACCTGACACAAGCAACCAGGAAACAGTTTTAATATGATTATGATTTGATTATGATACAAAAAATAATTGAAAAAAGACTGATTGAAACAAAGGAAGAGAAGGGGCAGGAGCAGGCAGTGTTAAAAGAGGACCTCAGTGCCTTTTTCTGAACTGTGAAGGTTACTGCTGCTTTGAGGCTACCAGCAAGGGTGGTATTCGTGACCTGAGACGACCATCTTTGCTGACTCTGTGCAGATATGAGTGTAGGATATGTTCAGACAGTGATGCAGCTGGTGTTGTTTAATAACTCTCACCAGCCCATCCATCACTTATGAATCCAGCTTCCTTCCTCGCTGATTGATATGTTATCATCACGTCAATAAGGCAGCTCGAAAGATGGTTTAAAACATTGAAAATACCTAGTTATTGTTCTTTATGGAAAAGGAAATTTTTAAAATGGATGTAGCACTAAGTGGCTTGAATACATTTATTTTCTCTAGACTTTTCAGGAACAAATACAGGTCGGGATGTATGTTGTGGTGGCAGTGGTCATGCCTTGAGGGCGAGCTGGTGACACACAGTCCTTCTTGGTGCTGCCCTTGGCACTGCAATGCCTTGATGCGGTGGTTGGTATCCTCCCAGGGCTTCATTACAGTTCCATCACAAGGATCGGTTAAAGGCTGGGAAAACACATTCTGATTTAAAGCATATCAGTTTCAATGTTAAGGAAAAAAATTTCAGTGCCGTAGTGATAGCCAGGTAAAGGTTTAATCACCACTTTTTTTTTCCCCTCCCGTTTTTCCGTTGATTATGTGTTGCTGTGGAGGCCTCCCAGCTGTGACTGTCAAATGTACAGATTTGCTCATCTTTTTGCAGCTGGCAGGAGAGGGGACTGAAATGAATGGATCTGTTGATTCACACTCACTGTGAGAAGGCAACAATTAATAGGCTTTGAAATTCAATGACTGGTAAATATTGTGTTCCTGAAAATAAATTGGCTTAGGAAGCAAGCGGCATTCAGGGTTGAACGCCCAGGTGGATGCTCCTTGCTGGCTTCGGCAGAGTGCCGGTGCGACTGCTGCAGAGAGGGGGGTGCAAATTCAGAAAGCCAAGTATTGCAGAAGTGGAGCGCCTGGGAGCTTTGGGGCAGGGGAGCTCCTGCTTTGGCTGGGGCAGCTCTTGTGACAGGGGGAGAAGAAGCCTTGAGGTCCATTGCTTGCATGTTCTTACTGTGGTATCAGCATAATGCCTGTTCTGGTTCCTCTTGTCTCAAGGATTTCAGGGAATTAAGGCAGGCATTGTCATGTGAAATTACAGCACCTAAAAATGAATTTCTTGCTCTGCTTAATAGTTGGACGAGAAGTCCAAGAAATGAAACCGGTGGTTTCCTTACAGGTATGTTTTAACTCCTTCATTTATTGTATGAAGTTTTGGTGTTCCTGTCGCTGGCTCTTACAGTCTATTCTCCAGGGACATAATCAGTTGTGATAAACCCAGGAGTCCTAGAAGCTGCTGTGTCCATTGGAAAATGGACACCGAGTTACCACTAAGTGTTTACTTCTGCAAAAGGCTTACAGTTGGAGCCTGCATGAAACATCCCCTAGAGATGGATGATAGCCTGCTCTACTTCTTTTTTTCTGGAAGATAATGAAGTAGTAGAGCAGGCTAAAATAAACCAAATGACATCCGTGTGTCTTTTTTTTTAAAAAAAAACCAACTCAGTTTCTTTTGAAGTTGAAAAGTGAACAGTATTCTCTGTAGCAACTCCACTGTTGTGCTTGTCCTCATCTAGTAGCATACTGGCAGCTTTGTACAGCAGGGTGAAGCCTGTGTCAGTCTGGTATACACGGTGCACTCTCAGGATTTGGATTTTTGGTCTTGCATGCTCACTGCACTCCGGTGCCAAGCACTTCAGGTGATTTTAAGTGCCCCATCAGCATCTCTTTCCAGACACAATCTGTGGTGATTCCGTTGCCTATTTAGAATGGCATTGCGTTGCATTAAAAAAAAGCAAACCCAAACTCGGTAAGAATGTGCCGTCGGCTCCTGCCGGCTGGGATAAATGCCTTCAGGCCTCTGCTGGCAGGCTCTGCTTCCGCTCATGGTCCCTGAACATTTGTTCTTCCCATTTGCAATCCGGTCTAGTGAAGCTGGCTTATTCACATTTCTATTATCCAGCTGTCTGGTTTTTTTTTAATACAGCATGGCTTTGCTGCTTTGGCTTCCAGCTCTCACTTGCCTTATTTGGTAAAGCAGTGCTCTTAAGCTGTTCCTGGAAGGGGCTGTTTTACTAGTTTAGGGACTGTTTTCCACTTTCATTTTTGATCTCTAAAGCTACAGATTGTGTTTCAGCAGCGGTGCTGGCATAGCTTAACTCTTCAGTGCTGTCAAACTGGAATATTGCGCTTTTTAGAAGTGCTTGAAGTGGTTTATTCTCTGCTGTAACACACTGGTATGCCGCTGCAGGCAATTTGAGCGGAGGCAATATATAGCAGCACTTGTGTTTACAGCGTATATATACCTTGTCAGCATAATCTACTTTTTAAAATGACAACCAGAGTGCGATCTTCAGTGCTCAGACTATGTTATGGAGGACTTGGCCAAATTTTCATTAGCCACATGATTTGTTGGTGTCTTCTGTGCTCTGTTGCTGAGAAGGGGAGTGGCGTACAGCAACGGAGTGAACTTGGGCAGTTTGAGTAGCATCGTTTGATAGGCTTCAGCAAGAGCATCTCTGGTCCCCTGCCAAAAGGATGGTGCCTGTTTAAAGTAGAGAGAGGGAGAGGGCCTCAGTAAGTGAGGTGAAAGACTCAAGCCAAGCCTAGGAACAGAAAGCAAGGAATTAAAGCATTCAGACTCAGAAAACAGATGCAGACGCTGGTGTTTTACTCTGCTTGCCCTGGAGTGCAGCACAGTTCAGCAGCATGACTCTGCTCCATTCAACTCCAGGGTGGCGTTTCCTATAATTAAGGCGGGTCTGGGCTTTTTGCATTTATCTTTGCTTTGCTAAGCTCTTCAAATAGTGCTGCTCAAGTCCGTCTATAGCCAATTTACTGGAAGTCTGAACATCCATGTGGCAGCACACGCCTTACGGATGCTGTCTGCTACTGCCAGTGTTACGCTGCTAGCAACTGCATTTTTCACAGCTGACTGTCCTCTGCAAGCTCCACAGAGAAGATGACAACTTGGGAATTCATTCAGAATGACCTTGAAAGCTGAAAAAACAGTCTGGAAAATGGCATTGCAGTTCAGTGGGGGCATATGTCAAAGACTGCACGCAGTTGACTGCATCCAGGGAGGAGGAGGATGGGCACACAGGGCAGCGTGGTAGGAAAGGATCCAGGGATTGCAGGAATCGCCGTTTGAATAGGAGTTGTCAATGCTGTGCTGTTACAAAAAGTGCAATTGCTGTCTTGGAATATATAAAAAGAAACATTGCCAAAAGGCATAGTAGTTATTTTTTCCAATTTTACTTCCTGGCAGAGCCTCAAGAGAAGTATCTTGTTTAGTAGTGCACCTCATATTTCCAGAAAGATAGGAGCCAACTAGAGAAAATCCAGAGGAGGGTAACGGTCAGGAACACAACCAATTAGTCTTGCATCTTGGTAGTTGTGCGACAGAGGAGCCTGCAAATACTGCTGGGAGAGGGAGGAGAAGTTCTGTTCTGCATGCCCACGTGGAGAGGGAGCGAAGTAATGGGCTTAAATAGTCACACTAAATAGGTTAGACACAGAAATAGTGGAGTGCTGGAATAGATGACTTCAGGAGATATGTCAGGAATGGAGTAGGCATCGTTAATTCTGCCTTTGGGAGGGAGGGAGAGAGGGGTGAGCTAAGTAAGCTTCCGAAGGGTCTGCCAGCCCTGTGAACCTGTGGTGTTGGCAGTTCTGCAGAAGGCAGTGGGGCCAGAGTTTGGGAAGATGGCACTCAGTGCAGAAGGAAAGAAATAAACATTTCAGGCAAGGGATCCCAAGCACTTTGTTAGCGTAAGAGCAATTAATGCACTGAGTTCAGTTTTATTATTTCTTCAGTTCTTCCAACCTAGACTTCAATAATATTATCAAATATTTCTTTAACTTGCCTACATCTTATTTTTTTGGCGATGTGGGCTTTCTTTAAGCCAAATACATTTAAAAGCTGAAAACCGAGTTACTTTATTGAACAGCTGAAAAATTTGCCTTTTGTGTTGTGTGATGCTGTGGTAGCTCGTTTCTTAGGACATGCACGCAAAACATTCTTAAATAGAAACAACTTGTATTATGCTGTTCAGTCACGTCAACTCTGCCTAATAGCACAACTCTGTTTTTTCCATACTGCTCTACATTGACGCTTTCAGAGGGTGTTTGAAATTTGATCTTTCTTTTTCTTCCTGTGCTCGGACTGTCCGAGCCATTCCTGCCGCCTGCCCCCACTTCCTGACCCGTTTTGAGCCGGAACTTTATTCCGGAAAAGCAGGAACAAGTGAAGAAGCAAACATGAAAATGAAATGCAAGGGGTGAGCGGTCGAAATGTGGCCAGCAGATGAATACGCTTTGATTTACTGCCAGCGTGAAATGCTACTGACATACACTGAAAAGACCTGAAGATTTTGAGGAGGAATGTCCCAGGGTTCATGTTTTGAGACTTGCGTTTTAGTGCCTCACAGGGCGATTTATCATGGAAGCTGTTAAAAGGGGGATAGTGGGTGGCTTCCTGCGTTAAGAATACAGCTCTCAAGGCTGGGACAAAGGCTAAAGCCATGACAGTTTACTTAAGAATGCTTCTGCACCTCTTATGCACATTAGTTTGCTGAATTCCTTTCATATAAAGTACGAATGCTTCTCCTTGTAGTGTGTAAAACTTGATTTTCAGTATTTGTGGGAGAGGGAGGGGGTTGGCCTTTGGACTTTCCTCTTGGCAAGGTTTCCCTCTAGTCCAGGATTTCTTTTCATGCTGGACCAGAGACGGCGATGAGCTAAGACAGTAAAAACTTTCACTGAAACCAATAGCTTTCTTGAGATCCTGGACTAGCTCAACTTAATGTATGCAGCTGTAAACACTTCTCTTGAGGTTTTTTTTTTCTTTTCTTTTTCCCCTCTCCTCGACATTAAGAGTTTATTTTCTGCCTTGTATTTGTTACTAGCCGGGAGTTATCGTGGTGCTTTGACTTTTTCTAAAAGTTCTTGAGCGTATTCTTAGCTTAAATTAAGTACCTTCTCTTGGTCCAAATTATCCTTTGTCCATAAGTAAGACCTGTTTGGTAATGCCTTCAAGGTTACCTGGCATATTCACTCTCTGTCCTTAACAGTTTTCTCTGAGGAAACTCAGTGTGATGTTGTCTTCGTTTATCTCTTGTAGCCCTGGGTATTGCCCATGCAGGGATGTTATCCTTCGCAGTGCCGCATCTCAGCGACAAGGAGGCTGCCAGTTTTCTTCCATTCTTTAATCTGACCCCTTTGATGTCAAATGGGATATGTTTTAGTTAAATGTGTCAGTGTGTTTTTTTGCTTCCTACTTGTCTTGCTGTCCCTTCTGGCTTTGTGTTTTCACGAAGCATCTTTGCTCAGCATTGCTTGTAGCAGAGAGTAAAAAACGAATGTGGTCTTTCCTGCAAATGTTTCCTTTTGGAACTGCCTGTATATCCAGTGTCTAAATATTTCTCTCTTTTTTGAGTAGCAGTTTTCTTTTTGAAGGAGACCAAAGAGGTTACATGCAGAAATAAAACAAACACTGGTATGTTCTGAACTCTTTCGTACCTAAGATGTTTACTTAAAGGTGTGTTTCTCACGTGAGTCTTGTGGTAGTTTTTTGGGAACTTTGCTACCATTGTGGTCTTGAGGGCTTTGGAGAGTGTTTGCTTGTAGCGTTGAGAGTTGTCTGTGCTTTGGTTCTTAATTTACCCCGAGACATGGCAGCGTGAGGTAATTTTCCCTGCAGGTGAGGAGCTGTGTGTTTGCTCTTCCTCGTTAGAATAAAGTTACCGCGCTCAGTTTTCGCTGAAGGACAGCCTCATCCCACCGTGAATTCTGGTGCATCTAAAATGCCGTGTTTATTATTGTCAGGTTACTAACAACGTTGTGTGGAGTCATATGCTAATTTGTTGTGTGTTCAAAAAGCCATTGCTTTTTAATTAACGTTGCGTTAATGAATACCGTTGATTCAGTAGGCCTTCGTATTCAGTGTCCCACTCTCAGGTACATAATTTTTCAGTCTCTCAAATCACTGTTGCAGTCTCCTCCCTGTATTTGGTTTGATACATCAGCTCTAAGTTAATCACAGTTACATTATTTCCTGTGTTGTTACAGCTTGAAAAAATGAAGTAGCGATTTCCACTGGTAGAACTATGCATAAATGAGTACAATGGCAAGAGGGTGGTTACCCTCATGTCTTGCAGATATGAATTGAGGGTGGTTATTTTAACATAAAAATTAAAATATATTTAGATCATAAATCACGCGGGCTCTCCATTTAAATGCTGGTTGCAAGGGTGATTTTTCTCTCCTTTATTCTGCTTTAAAAAGAAAAGCATTGAAAGCCCTTGAAACGGGCAAGATGCAAAGCATGCAGAAGGGAGGTAACAGACTTCACAGCAGCAGAAACCTCTAATATATTTTGTCATGTAATTAGTTCAGTGTTTGAATCCTGAACGATTGGGTTGCTTTGCAGTGCCATGTGATTGTGCCGAGACCTTTGGGCTTGAAATACAAATGCCCTTCTCACCTGCGCTTAAATTTTCCCCACTTGTGGCATGGCAGAACTGTTGGCAACTTGAGGTTTGACTTCAGTTGTCTTCTTCCACTGGGCTAAATGGGTACAGCTCAGGTTTGTTTTCTTGCTTGTTTTGCTGGAGCTCCGGATGGAGTGGGCTCCGCCGGGACAGCAGGTCAAGTGCATAGTGCATCCTGACGAAATGTGTATTTTGAAATGGTTTGCTGTGCTCCCAGCAAAGCTTGTTCACTGCAAATTGAAAATGAAAGGATGTCCTCTCATCACAAAGACAGTAATTTCAGTAGGATCAGGTTCTTTTTTTTCTCCCTCTTTATGGAAATGCAGGAATGATTAATAATCAACGCATTTCTGTAGCTGCTTTTGTTCTATATTCTTTGAACCTCTTAGGCTGTCATCGCTTCATTTTAAACCTCAGAAGGAACAAATACAGAAATAGATGTAGTAATCCAGGGGCTTCTGAGGAGGTGAAGCTTGCCTGTGATTGAATATATGCATTTTGTATTCTTCTATATGCCTTCTGCATGGAAACATTTCACTTAAACACAAAAGAGGTCTTCATTTTGTCTTTAAATAAATAATCTCTTCATCCTCTGGAGTGTTATCATCCTCGTGAGTGTATTAAAGCTTAACGCAACTTCCAGAAACATGAAGTTGAGAACTTCTATTTGCAATATTTCCATCATTCCCAGCTATGTTACGTCTTCATCATCTTTGCTATTATTTCTTATGTTTAAAACAAAAAAAAATACTATCCTTATATCTATTCTCTCCTGTGAGCAGGCTTTGGCCTTGGGGAAATATCAGGTATCTAAGTATAGAAAAGTCTGAAGAGAAACTGCGACATTCCAACAGGGAATTGCTAATTTTCTTTTAATTTTAGTATTGCTGTGCAAAAAGGAGTTTGGTTTTTTCAAGTAACGAAGAAACAGCTGTGTTGGTGTTAAATATTCAGTGGGTTTTTTAAGTGACTTATTTAAATATCTTCATCTCTATAGATTTCCCTCATCTGAAAGTACTCTGGAGTGTGACATTTGAGAGAGAGGGAATGACTTCTCTTGACTCTTACCTTTCTCCAGTTGGCATTTTGTAAAGTCTGCGTCTGCTTAAAAAACAAACAAACAAAAAAATGAAAAAATGACACACCTTTTTGTTGCCAACAAAATACTTGATGCCTGCTTTCTCTAACTGCAGAAAAGTTGGTGAAGACTTTCTACTAAATGCTTAAAATAGCCAGGGGAGATTTGGAAAAAAGGAGTGATGTATTACACAACCGGCCTGGCTGAAGCTAAAAGTGCTTCCAGATCATTTAGAAACGAGCCCAGCAGAGAATGGCAGAGTGAGAGAAGTTGTGTACTGAGAGTCAAAACTGATCTGAGCTGATCTCTGAAAGCAGCAAGGACGGAAAGTTGTAATAGCGGCTGCTGTCCAGCTGTCACCCAGCAAAGACATCGCTAAGAGCTTTGGGTGGCAGCAGTGTCAGTTTAGCAACTCTCTGAGCTGTCTTCATATACCAAGGGTAGAACTGACATAACAACATCACTAAATGCCCTTCCTCTGAAGGGAAGACTGGAATTGCATAGGTATGTTTGAGTTTGAGTTAGGTATTTCTAGGCAGCTTGTGGTGAAAGGAGGTGGCTGTATCTTGGGTGGGCTCTGAAATACTCCACTCACTTCTCCAAATTGTTCCAGCCTCTCTGAAGTTCGTGGGTATTTGCAATTTTGGACAAGTCTTGCATTATATCTTACAATAATTTCATTAACATACTACCTAAATGCTACTTAAATTCCCATGCAACAGAGTCCATTTAAAAAATAAAAAAAGAGAACTATCAGTCTGGTCAGGTTTTTCATTTTGCTATGGAAGCAAAAATTGTGCGTACTCGATTGAATTGAACCCGACGGGTAGAACTGGATGGGGTTAGCCAGCAAGGCAGCTGTCATGGGGCAGCACCAAAAGGGAGCTTGCTGATACTATGATATGTGAAATAATGATGGTCTGTTTGTTAAATCAGTCCCGCATCCGTGAGCCCAGATGCTGTTACCCCTTTAGAGGGACTGACCGTACAACAACTTCCACTTGCCCAGGAGCAGCTTACCTGCCCCCCTGCAATGCAGTTCTTGATCACTGTGGGTTGGAGGTAGAAACACTGCAGAGGTTCAAGGCTGGCTGAAAGTTTCCATTACGGGATGCTTTTTCAGTCTGATTTTAAATTTGCTGTTTTGGCTGATGTATTTTTTTTTTATTGCCAGGTACTTTTCCCAGATGTGTTTTTAAAGAAAGGTCTGCATTCCTAAGAAGTGATTGGCAAAATACTGTGGTGATGGTTAAGAAAAAAAGCCCAGCCTTTTCTTTGTAAAGTTCTGGTTCCTTATGCTTTGGGAGTGTAAAGTGCCTTGGATGATGAAGCTGGGAAACCTTGGGAGATGAGGATTGTCTGGGCAAAACATAATCCCTCCTCAAGTATTAGGTGGAGACCTGCACATCGTGGTCATGGGGGGGGAAAGAGAAGGGATGGATTAATGAGTTGTTGGGGACCGAATAAATAAATCGGGATGGAAGTAGAGAATCTGACTGGTTGGGCTTGGGCTGGCAGGAAAGGTTTGGAACTTTGGAGGCTGTGGCTGGGTAGGAAAGACGCAAGGTCTAGTACGGGAGAAGGGAATGGAAAAGGGAGAAGAGAAAATTAAAAGCATGGGGTAGAAAGAATTGTAGCTGGCATAATGTAGCTGGCAAGTTTCTTTCTTTGTTGAACCCCTGAACACTTCAAAATATAGAATTTTCTCGTGTTTCCAGTATCCCTGATTTTCATTATTCCTCTGTGATGCTGGTACATGCTGAGGATAACCAAACACTACTGAAAATATTTTTGTGAGCTCCAGGTGGCAGAGACCCATGTGGGGATCTAAATGTCCAAACAGTGAGAGCAATAATATATCACATGGTGCAATTATGGTCTTACTCAGTCCACTTTATTAGATGCAAAGCAACTGCTGATGAAAGAACATGATTTAGCTGGGAAGTGTTGAAACGTACATTTAAAACATGTCCATATGACCTTCATTCATCATCCTTGTACATGTGCATGATGGGGTAGTGTACAATTATGCAATCACTTTTTCCTGCAGGACCTTTGTTCGGTGTTCAGGCTTGATGATGCGTTGTTATTTCATCAGCAGTTACGTAGTGTTTTATTTTTATACTTACTCAGTGTGCAATTCTGCCATTTTTCACAGCATATCATGAAGATCTGAAAAGAAAATGCATTCCTTTGTGGTTAATATTCAACAAACAGTGTATAATAAGATGTAATTACTTTGCAGTAGTAGGAAAGGTGATAAATAAAGCTATGTGGCTAAAGCTGCTTGAATCCATGATTAGAGCAGAGAGCGGATTGTTTCAGCTGCTTTGGCTTCATTTTGGATCTGTTAGAAATAGACCTCGCTTCCACAGTGTAGTGTCTGACAAGTAGTTGGTTTATCTTGCACAGTCATCACTACTGTGGGTTGCAGATTGCTGACCGTGATGGCACTCAGCTAGCACAGCCTTGCATGTTGATTTTTGTACATATATAAGCCTATGGAATCTGGAGATCTATAAGTCTTCTGTCCATAAAGTTCATGCAGTTTGACCCATGGCAAAATACGTTCGGTACTAAGCAGCCTCTGGTGGTCGTATTAAGGTGAATAAGGGCAAGTTTAACTCCTCAACCACTTAGGAAATAGATTTTATAGAACAAGTACTAGAAAAAAAAATATTGGGTGCTTTTTATTATTTGTTTTACATCTGTAGCTTTGTAACTAGGAAGAAAGCCCAAGAAACACATATTATGTCTTCCCTTCTTGCGTTGGACACGGTCAAACACTTGTAGACCTCTCCCCTGTGCTACAGGGAGGAGGGGGCCGTTGCTTGCAGTTAACAATGTAGAAGTTAAGCCTAACTTGACAACTGTCTTGACTGAAAAGGATGGAAAAAAGTACATTTGCACTGTGACTAAATCTAGCATACAATTAATTCTTCTATGCACTTCTGTGTGTTAATTGCTGTCATTGTGTGAACTGATGGTTTAAGCAAAAATAGAAAATTTTATAACTGGTGTGTTGCTTACAATGCATAGTCTTAGCTTAAAGTGCCAGCCTGCAGTGGCTTTTTGAATCTCTTCTGTGCTGTCAATCTTTGTGAATCATCTTTATGTAAATGAAAAATACGCTGAGGAGAGCAAACCTGGAAAGTGTGGTTTGCACTTCGTTTTCCACTTTTCTTGTTTGTTCAGAAGCTCTAAGCTGCTAGTGTCAAAGTGGAGGTGAGTATTTCTGGATAGATGCAATTAAATCTCCTTCCACATACCCTCGGCTCTTTCTCTCCTTTCCCAGTATGTCTCACCCCATTAAGGATCCCCAGTGCCATACCCAGCTCCTGCTCTATCTGTTGCTGGTATACTGGGCCACCAGCTAAGCCGGCTGCAGGAATGGCTGTGGTGGTTTGGGACAAGTTGATCAGCCTGTTTGGCAGTCGGTGGCTCACTGCGAGATGAAAGGGCAATCTGCCACTGGTGCTTCACCCCGTCAGAAGGGGATTCAGTTTTGAAGACAGACCTTTGCCCTTCTGTGAAAGGTGTTTGATATTGCCTGGTCTGCTCTAACGGTGCTTTGAGGATGGATTAGACAGGCAGGCAGAGCGACATCAAATAGGTCTTTTCTTTAAGAAAGGCATGAAAAGAGCAGAGGTGTCCAGCTCAAGTGGCATCCCGAGGTAAAATTATCAAGGTCTGTCTCTAGCAGAGCTCAGCCCCTTCAGCAGCTTTAACCCCTGGCAGAGCTGAAATGACTTGTCTGCAATGTGGGGTTTTTCCCTTTTTGGTGGACATGCATCCTATGTGTCTATTAGCAAGGCAGCCCATAAGCAGCTGTGCTTTTCCGACAGCAAAGATAAAACCCCCAGGTAGGTCTCTCCTCAGCTTGCTGCTTCCCAAGTTGCGGTGCTTGCCTGTAAGAATACGCCAGAAGCCTTGAGAAATACCATGTGAATTAGAAGCCTGAAGTCTGACATCCATGCCATTGCCGAAGAGGCACTGGGAACAGCCTTCTGGCTTTTTTGGCACTTTGTTTAAACTTCTAAGCTGCTACTTTAGGCACTGTCTTTGAATAGCTTGTGTGTGTGTGTGTGTTTAGTTGCTTAGCAACAGAGAAGAGGAAAAACAGTAAACCCAGCTAATTTGGTTTTATTACTGATAAGTTAGCATCTCTTTAATATAAAAATGTATTTTTAATAAGACTAATGAGCTGTAATTCCTGGCTTTTGCCAGGCAGAATGTTACATAAACAGTGTGATGGACTGGGTAAAGAACCCAACACCCCGAGGGGTTTACTGTTACCTGGAACTATGCTTTGAATGTCTGTGCTTGGATGTGCTGTTGTTTGGGGGTATTTTATGCTGCTGCTACTTTATTAAGTGAGTTTCTCCAATTATTTGTGCCTCGTTTTCCCTAGCAATAGAAGGGATTTGATGTAAAAACTAAACAAACAGCAGCACAAAAACCCAAACCAAAACCCCCCAACCTGACATGAATTGTGTGAAGTAGCGTACCTGCTGAAGTAGAAAAATGCCAAATTATAAGTGTGTAAAATGGATGTTTGCCTGGGAAAGCACTGAAACGTGTTACCATTTTAGTACGGTAGCGTTTTTGACTGGGACAAGTTATAAATTTTCTGGTCTTGCATCAGATGTTTGGCAGCAACAGTCAATTTTTATCATTCATGGGGCAACATTCTTGTTGCTCAAAAAAGCGTTTGTTTTGATCAAGAGCTTTTGGGAATTTGTTTATAAACCTTTCCTTGCTGCTGGAATATTGGACAATGTTAGGAGCAAAAATCCAGATAATTACGAATTGGTGAAGCAATCTCTCTGTTTATTTCGTCTTTTTTTTATAGATTGCCTGTTCAAACTATGTCCCATGAACCGGTATTCTGCTCAGAAGCAGTTCTGGAAAGCAGCAAAGCCAGGAGCTAACAGCACAACAGATGCTGTGCTACTCAATAAACTGCACGTAAGTACTTGTGTTTAGGCTGCTGTTGATCATCAGCACTCTCATCCATATGGCTTTAAATAAGTATTTCCAATAAACTTGACACAGTTAACCCGGAGACACCAAGAAAGTATATAGAAATCGGTATACAACACTCCTTTTGAGACATTCACTGACATCTAACTCTGATTGCATCCTCTGATTTATGACAGCGTGCTGTTCAAGGTCTGTGTGTCCCAGCATCGGTATGTATGATACTGGGTTAGAGTCATGGTAGCCGTTTGAGCTTTTGTCGTTAATCTGTGCTAACCTGTCGTAGTGCTCTACGCGGCCGTTTTGGGTTGGTAACAGCATAAAAATGGGACCCTTCAACTGCGCAGAGTAGAGGATTCTCAGGCATTGCATCTCGACGTGGGAAGTCATGGGCGTTAGCTGTGCTGGTAGATGCTATCTGAGCTACCAGTCTGATAAATCTATTGGGATTCCTCAAACAAGCATAGCTGCTGTTGATACATGTAAAGGTTGATGGGTAATTATGAGTAATTAGGGGCCAGACAGCCTCCCCTTCCTTATTAGCTTGCAGTATTTAATATTTTCTGGGTAAAATGTTGACATTCAGCAGTTGAAAACCCAGTAAGGCAATTGATTGCTGTTTTTAGAATTCATCTATAAAAAAAGCCAACTTAACTTAAATACCATCTGTTGACTTTAGAGTTAAATAAACTCCATGTTTGTGTTAAAATTACATAGCTGGAGTACTTCATGTCAAAATTACAATTCTAAATATTTTTAGTTTCTTTAAGCCTATATTAAGCTCATTGTAGCCTGAAATACAAAATGGCCCTGTAGGAGAGTGTCATTTGCTGATTGCCATATGGCTGCCTTGCTCCTGCTTTTCACAAAGGCTGAGTGTTTGACTCATTATGCTTCTGAAAACATAATTTCATAACCTAGAAGTATTAACTTGGCGAGGAGAAAGCTATTTTGGTACTGGCTGTAGCACAAAGGTCCCTCACTTGTGCTGCATTTCTCCTGCCCCTTTAATGATGATAAGAGAAGTAGACCATGCCAGCAAGCTTTGAGGAACAGGGGGTTCTGGGTTTGGTTTTTCTGGTGTGTAACGGAAGGAGAGAGCCTGTGCCCCCACAGGTTGTGTGTGTGAGTTCATGGGTGTTAAGAGAAAGTATGGTCTAAATTCAGCATCATGTAGAAGAAAAATACTGTGTAATTGTCCTGGATTACAATGTCATTTCAAGTTGTCTTTGCTTTCCTCAGTACCTGGCAGCTCAGGTGTTTGGGACCAGTTCCTATTCGCCTGACACTTTATCGTTTTGTGCCGGGGTCCCTATGGAGATACAGGATTAGATTTTTCCAGTACTTAGCCCTGCCTGAGTGATGTTTGTACAGGAACATACCACTGTGCATGAACTGCTTGCTTGATTTGGTGAAAGGATTTGAGTACTTTACAGTTTTACTGGAGATTATTTAATATGCATCACTTTGACATAAAGGCTAATCCTTTATGTACTGTGTGCCAAATCAGGTCTTCAGTGACCTGGGGCTGAGACGCATGGTTTTAAAATAGTTTGGTCCCATGTACATCAGTCACATATCAAAACTTACTTTTCTGCCAATCGTATGGGTACACGTGTCATCTTTTCCATTTGTTGGCACGTGGAATACACTAAAAACCCCTGTGTTTTGCAAGATGTGTATTGGGGGGACTATGCCTTGAAACATGCATAGAATTGTTCGCTCTGCCCATGATTAGATTTATCAGTGCATATAATTTCTAATGAAATTGGTGATGGGAGATGTATTCATCATCATTTGCCTTTTTTGGCTTCTGTTTGTCTGCTGGTGGAATTTATTGTCTGCTTTGGAGCGCTCATTGCTGAGGTCAGGTTATTTTAAGTTAATGCCATTTAAGGGATTTAAAATCTGGGACACTTGTCTTTCTTTGGTATCAAGAATCAGTGCTGGTTGAGAAGCTGACATCTAGTGGCCAGAGAAAATGATTCTTTCTTCTTGAATGATTGTCAGTTTTGGTGTGTGCTTTTGAAACACATCCGAAGTCTTAATCATGTTTTCACAGAATACACTATTTTCTTTCTTTATAATAAATGTGGCACCCAATCCAGTGCAGGCAGAGAAGTCCTGTCTCCTGTGACTGTCGTTGATAGTTGAGAGGCACCTGGTGTCTTGAAGAAATCCTTTCTCGACAGAATACTTTGAAATCAAGCAAAAAAAGTTATATTTCAATAATAAAGAGAAAATTACGCTGCCTTGTATTTCTGAATATATTTTTGAATTTGAATGAGCAGCTGCATTCCAGGTTCTCTTGGAGCAAGAGCCAGCTATCATACCTAGCTCAACTTCTAAAAATAGCACATTTTGTGTAAGCTGAAGATGCTGAAATTTTATAACAGAGTACAGATAGCTCTTCCTTTGCAGTAGCTAAGTTTTGTCCTGTGTTATTATTACTTTACCTTCCTACAGTTAGGAACCGTGGGCACTTTGTTCTCCTCCAGGAGAAGACTGGACCTACTGTAGTCCTTGAGATCTGAGAACCAAACCATAAACATTGATTCTTAGCCTCCAAAAAAGTCGAGTTTTAAATTACTCTTTGCCACCAGGTATCGGTTAAAGCAAGTACAGGTTGGTTGGTTTGTTTGTTTTTTAATGGAAAAAGTCTTTCATGTGACGTAAGAGAGTATTTCGTTACCAAATGAAATGGTTTAAAAACAGCCTGGGCAAAATAGCTCACTTCTCTTGAAACAAAGCAAACTAGTTATAAATTAAGCTATTAAATAGAACAATGTGTCCCTGTGATCATTCAATTTTGCACGGGCTTTCCCTTTTGTTACCATGTTAGTGTGATATGGAAATGCCCAGCTGTATTTTCACAGCCAGTCTATAATGTAGCGCAGAGCTTCAGCCTTACGAAGCGCAAACTCTGTGCTGCTGGGAAGTTGAGAACTCAGGTATTCAGAGCCGCAGTGGGCATTTGTAAATGTCTTCTAAATAATCCTGCTGCATGGTGAAGATGATTACAGTCATCATAAAAAGACAGGCCGTGGAAAAGTTGGGGCCTATATTGGCAAAGTAAAATAACGATCCGAAGTTGAGGTCCTTTTCTTTCAATTTGTGCAGAAGTCTGTAGAAAGTAACAGAGATTTCCTGGCTTGAGTTGTTCCCCATCCCTTTTCACCTTCCCTCCGTAGGTGTGGCGTTGTCTTCTCATGACTTGTCTTCTATCTTGTCGGAGTTTTTCATCTCACGTTTTATTCCAAAATTTTGTCAAGTTCTACCCAAATGACGGATTCCTTAAATGGTGTGTCTCTATCTTCCTAAACAACTGAAAAAAGGGAATTGGAAATGACGCTGTTAGAAGTTGGAAAAAGGAAATTGCGCTGTGTCAGATGCTCGCTGTTTTTCCAGTTCTTTGAAATACTCTTAAAGAACCTCAAGTGTTTGGCCGCACTTTTGATAAAGCAGTCAGCAACTGAATTGTTCTCCTTTGATTTCAGCATGCAGCAGATTTGGAAAAGAAACAGAATGAAACTGAAAACAGAAAGCTGCTGGGAACAGTCATCCAGTATGGCAATGTTATCCAGGTAGGCTCTGAACATCTTTGCAAGCTGTATAGGATTTTGCTCAAAATCCCCTGCTCAATGTGACTTTACATTTCTGGAATTCATGGACAAGAGTCTGTAGCTTTGCAGGGTGTGACAGTGTCCTAAAGTGGGATCCTGTGAAGCAAGATCTGGGCGTATAGCTGTGATGGAGTCACTTTTTTATTATGGGTTAATTGTGCCTTTTTTTTTTTTTGAGGTCACCATATGATTACTTTATTCAGAAATACTTCTTAGAGCCTTCATTAGAGTTGGCCATTTGGAAGATGGCACAGGCACTGTACAATGCCAGCTATAGTCTCTCACAATCGAGTGTTGACACATCAAAGAGTAAACTGACACAGAGAAGGAGAATCAAGTATATCATATCATATATATAAGTAATTGCAGTCCATTGAAGCAAAGGGTATGCTAGGTCCCAGGGAATGAAAGGAAAAAAAAAAAAGCATCAAACCCAATAAAAATGGGAAGTACAATAATTGCATAATTAAAAAAGACAGGTCTTTCATAAATGTGGAACATAATATGCAGCAGGTGCAGGGTCACCCTGGAACCAAAGCAGACCTGCTTCCACTAGATAGAGTGCCGCAGCACTCCAGAAGTACGGATAGTTACCCGAGCGCTTTGAGCCTTAGATTAAGAGGTTCCTCTACAACTGGTTTTTATTTTATTCTGCTGACATAATACCAGCCAACAGAGGGGGTGGCTAGGAGGACGGGCAGGCTAGGCTTTCTTGTTGCAAGGAGAAATTGGTTGGCTGCCCTTTAGTTTCAGGATTTGGAGCAACCTGGTGGAGCAAGGGCAGGGAAGTCCCTGCCTTGGTTGAATTAAGGGTGCTATTGGCCCTATGTGTTTAGGCAAAAAAACCCCAACAAACTACTCTTAATGATGAAAGAAAAATAATAGTACCAATTTTTGATTGGACTACAAACATCAACACTATTAAGAGCAGTGGTAAGTTTTTGCCCGTATTTTCCCGTAATTCCCAAATGTTCTGTGAGTAACCACTATTTATGGTAGGGAAAAGGTATAAAAAAGCACTTCCTGTACAGAAGTACCTGTCTGCTGAATTTACTGGAAATTTAACAACGGTTGGAGCTGGGTAGGTCGGGAGCTGGAATGTGACCTGTCGCAGCTTACGTATTCACGCTGATGGCGTGCAGTCTGCGAGGTGGTACGCAGCGGAGGGTTGAGGAATGGGAGTTTTTTGAAGAGAGTCTTCAAAGAAGCAGTCACGTTTTCTGTTAAATCAGAGCAACACAAGAGCAGCTTTGCTTCTCACCACCCCCTTCTTACCAGGGAAAACCACTAAGTCCCCAGCATTTTACAACTTTTGATCCTGGGGTTTTGAACAGGCTGTTCTGAAGTGGCAAGGGCATTTAGCTTGCTGGAGAAGGGACCGTCGGGTTAGGTGAAGATCTTTTGTGCTGTAGGACTGTATATATACTGAAAGAAGTGTAAGTGAAATTGTGCCTGAATTCATCCATATTCTTATTTAATTTAGTTTTTGTTTTAATTCCTGTATAATACTGTGGCTATCTTATGCACATTCGCTATTTATTGAGGGGAGGAGAAATGAGCATTCTTAGAACTGAACTCTAATTCTTATTCTAGCTGCTTCACTTAAAAAGTAACAAATACTTAACAGTAAATAAGAGGCTTCCAGCTCTACTAGAGAAGAATGCTATGAGGGTGACCTTGGATGAAGCTGGAAACGAAGGTTCCTGGTTCTACATACAGCCCTTCTACAAACTGCGTTCCATTGGAGACAGTGTAAGCGCTAAGACGGATATCTTCGTGTATTTGGGCACAGCTTGGCAAAGCTTGTTTCAGAAGGCCTGTTTTGCAATTAATGAAATACACGGATCTTTTAGTGCATGATGTTGCAGGAACAACCTTTTTCCTATGCTGTCATGAGGGGGAGGAAAATTACTATGGTAACTTGTATTTTGGAAACGTGGAATGATTTAACGTTGGAGGGAATAAGGGACTTAATTACACTAGCCTTTCACAATTCCTGTCCAATTCAAAATGGTAGGAAATGTTGCATGCCTTCAGTAGATTTGGAACAAATAATTACCATCTTGGTTTTCAGTGTTGTCAGTTTGAAATCAAAATTCATCCTCATTTT
The DNA here is from genome assembly GCA_031468815.1 of Morus bassanus. Lineage (NCBI taxonomy): Eukaryota > Metazoa > Chordata > Aves > Suliformes > Sulidae > Morus > Morus bassanus. The sequence continues at coordinate 2,457,365 of CM062580.1, read as the reverse complement.
GTATAAGAGGAATGAGGTGGCAATGAGGTTAAATGGTCCTGTTTATGGGAAATCTGGAAAATAATTGGTTCTGAATTAAATGCATTACTGTTTTAGAGTCTTAATCCCTTTTTTACAAATCTGAGTCACCTGGGTATACTATCTGCCTAAAACCATGAGGTAATAAGCTTCAGCGTGCTCTGTGGTATAGTCCAGATATGTATTTGGCAGCTGAGCACAGTGGCCTTTATCAGACAGGAATAATTTATCCGGTAGAGTAGCCACATACATTTTGATGTGACTGTTTCTTTGCTGCAGACACGCACATGGTAAAGCCAAAGCAGAGGGTAGCGCAGTCTTAATGTCCATTAAGCTCTTCTAAATCGCACCTTTTCTCAGACAGTTTATCACTAAGAACAGTTCTTTTCAGGACAGAAAAGGCTTTTTGGTTTTTAGTTGAAGTAAGACTTTGCCCCAGAAGACGGGAAGAACAGGACCTTTACTGTCCATAATAAAGTGTATTTGTCTTGAGTCATATGCCAGCCTGGTCAAGAATCTGATTTTACAAATGAAAGTGCATCTTGGAGGAGGATGATTTTTGGCTGACCTTTTGCTATAGGAGTTATTTGTTAAATGTTAACCAATGAAACAACTTGATGGAAAGCAGCAGATAGGTTAGTTACCACAGCTGCAGACTGTTTCTTCTGCAAGCCTCTGAGTCCAATAGTATAGGGGTGTTTTTCTGCCTGAATGACTGAGTACGATGAGCTAAATTCTGAAGCAAACAGAATCCTGGTTTTCATACTCAGACTGGCATCTCTCCAAACTGCAAGGAGGTGATTTCCTCCCATCACTCCCATTGAAAAAGGAAAGAAAAAGAGCTTTCTCAGGTTGCAAGTTTCTTTCTGATGCTGCGTTTATCTACAGGTTGTCATTGGAGACAAAGTAGTCCTGAATCCTGTCAACGCTGGCCAGCCTCTCCATGCCAGTAGTCATCAGCTTGTTGATAATCCGGGATGCAATGAGGTAAGGGCAGACTGACACAGCTGGAGCAACTTCACAAATGTCTGTATGTTTCAGCTAAGCTGCTAGGACTTGTGATTTATGAAAATCAGGTTATTGATAAAAGTTGGTTGGTACCTGTGGCATTGTGGTTATCTTGTTAATCAGCAAATTAATATAGCTATAACTCTTTTCTCCTATGTGTTGGGCTCTGGACAGAGGTTTGAGTTTGATCTTTTTTGCTTGACCGGCTAAAAATAAAATTTTTCTGAACAATAAAAAGTCGTGGCAAAGTGACGTGTAGCAAGTGACTTCCTAGCCAGTCAGCTCTGTAGTTACTTGTTACGGAGTAAATGCAGATAGGGCTTTCCTTCTCTAGAGTAATGCAACGGGGACTGCGGTATTCTGTTGCAATTTGTCTAAAACGTAAGGCAGTTCTTCGTGGCAGTATCTTGTGCAGGGACCAGACAGTGGGACTAACTGTTTTAGTTCTCCTTTTAGGTCAACTCTGTGAATTGCAATACAAGCTGGAAAATAGTCCTCTTCATGAAATGGAGTGATAACAAAGACGATATTCTCAAAGGGGTAAGACTCAACTCTACTTGCCTATAGCTTGTTCCCTGATGGATAATGCCTATATTGACCATTCTGTCTGGGCTTTGGCAGGGGGATGTGGTGAGGCTGTTTCATGCAGAACAGGAGAAGTTTCTGACTTGCGATGAGCACAGGAAGAAGCAGCATGTCTTCCTGAGAACAACAGGGAGGCAGTCAGCCACGTCTGCAACCAGTTCAAAAGCCCTGTGGGAAGTAGAGGTAGGAATTGTAACCCAGGCTGGGGGTAGCTTTTAGTAACAATTACGGTTTCTGTTTAAAAACAGTGTACTTGGATTGCTTTTTTTTTAAGGTGAAAGTCTTGCTGGTGTTAGAAGTTTAATCTTAAAATTCCTTTACTTACTGTGCTTTCTGTGCAAAATCAAAGAGGAGTTGTGATCTCTAATGCTGCAGCAGATAGCTCTCACATTCAGGTTCTTGACCATTAAGAAAAAGGGGACAGAAAAGCATCTATGAAGTCATTTTCTTACCAGTCACTGAAGTTTAACACCAGCTAATAATTTCAACTGTCCTGCTGAGTGTACCGAACACTCTATTTTTGGTGTGGAATAATGTGACTATGCACATCCTCATTTAATAGGAGATTGCAACCCTTTGCTGGTCTTTGTGCATTGTGTCTGGACTATTTTTTTTTCTTTACTTGGCTTTTAAACAGTGTGACTAACACCTTGGCCATCGCTGGCTTCTTCAAATGTCTTCACTCTTGGTGTGATTAGAGATGTTTAATCATTTTAAATGTTTGCCATGTGAACTGCCTGTAGGAATCATAAAATTAATTGTAATGGTGGATAGGTGATTTTCATAGTCTCTTTCTAGAAGTATCTGCTTTGATATACATTGAAAGTGTACCTAGGATTAACATTACTGTGACTTGTTACAACACATCAGTAGCTTCTGTGGTAACTGTCCATGTGTATGCAGTTACCGTTGGTAAATGCAAGGCAGAGGTAGGCTAGCCTTTCCCTGAAAGGCACAGCTCAGCTAATCTGGGTTTTCCCTAGGGAGGTGGGTGTACCCACAGAGAAGCTGATATGGAGTAACAGATCATCTGATGTTGGAGGCTCTGCTTGCCACAGGAGAAGTTAGGGAGTAAATACAAGAGTCTTCAAATTCCTTTGTACAATGCCATCGCATTTGAAACATTTCCACGTGTCTTCCCTCACCTGCTTTCAGAAGGTCAAAAATTAGTTATACCAAAAAAGTAAAGGACTTATTGCATTTCTTTACGGAGTTTGTTTTAAGCCCTGGCAACACACGCACATCCAGAGCACCTTCTTTAATTACTTCTCTGCCAACTTGCACCATAATCTTCCCGCCATTGCTCACCAGACTCCATTGGAGTACCAGCCATGGTCAGTGACTTTGCAAACAGATATTGTCACTTGACAATGAGCAGAAAATCAATGTTTGTAAATTGTTGAGGTGAACTAATTGTAGTCTGCTCAAAGTATTTACTGTGCTGTGTGTCTTTCACGTATAAATGTTGTTTCATCTTCTTTGGAGCTCCTTGTTCTGTTTTCTCTTCCCTTTACATGAAATACAGTGAGTGCTGTATTTGAAAGGGAAGTCACTGACTTACGGTGTAAACGTGGTTTCCCTTCCCTTGTAGGTGGTGCAGCATGATCCTTGTCGTGGTGGCGCGGGGTACTGGAACAGCCTTTTCAGGTTCAAACACCTTGCCACTGGACACTACCTAGCAGCAGAGGTAGGTGTTGGGGCTTGCTTAGGAACTCTGCCTTTCCTTCCACAGTATTTTCTTCCTTTTATATCTTCTGAAAATCTCTCATTTCCTGCCCTAAAAATAGACACAGGGGAGGGGAGGAGAGTGGTGTTTGGGTCCTTAGTGTTATTACAAAAGTAGATGGCTAAACGTAGAAAACAAGATCAAAGAGACTTGAAAGAATACCATGGTACAGGGGTAGTCTTGAGCTTATTTCACTTTTTAAATGAATTCTAGAGGCAATAACTCTTCTCCTGCAAAGAATAGACACTAAATAGTATCCTGTCATGTGGGCAGTAGAATCAAGATGAATTTATTTATAGATGAATAAATTGTAAATGGCTGAGAGCCCGTGGGGGAAAATTAATTCAACCCTTGTTAGTTTCCCTTGAATCACTGATTTCCAAGCGGAATTATAGAACTGAGTGTAAAATGAAAATGCAGTTAGACTTCAGACCAGTCTTGTAAGAACTGCAGATAACGCTTAGCTGTCCAAGCACAAAATAAATAAGTCTTTTTCTCTTTCCAGAGTGGACATCTTTCCCCCACTGAAATAAGATTTCAAGACATTTTATTAAAAAAAAAAAAGTCTAAAGGTTATAATCTTGTGAATTTTGCTGCTTAACACTTGTAAAATGTTTATTAAAATGACTTCTGTTTACTTTAAAGCATGGATATATCAACATGCCAATACACAAACCTCTGTAAGTAAAAGCTATCCTGGATGTAGGAGTGCGTAGCAGGCCAGAAGGGCTGTCTCAACCCATGCTGTTGACCTGAGAGCTTCAGTGGGAAAAGTCCAGATTAAATATCCCATTTTATATTCTTCTAATAAGCAGATTGGAAAAACAGCAGCATTTTGTCACATGCGCATTTGCGAATTCTTTTCAGTAGTGATCCAGTATAGAGCTTTTTCCAGTAAATCTTGGGTTTGCTAATCAGCCAAAACAAAAACATGGTCTTACATCATGCAAAAATATACCAGAGGAGATTGCACACCTGATCCGTGGTTAGAATAGTGTTTCCTCTAAAAGATTTCTGCCAAGCCAGTAATTTCTAGTTGGAAATTCCACTTGGGATTTTAAAAAAAAATCCTGAAACTTGGTAACCCTTTACGCCTCTTGCTCCTTTAGTGATTAACCTGAACAAAATAAATCTCTCTGCATGTTTGCAGATTACTTAACTGCTTAATTCGTGGACAGACAGATGCCCGATTAGAAATGAATCAGTTTGCACAGTGTCTTTGTTCTGCATGCCTGGTAGTGCCATAGCAGTAGAGCGCAAAACTAATTATTTTACAAAATAAGTTTAGACTGCGCTGAGGTTGTTTCCCACTTCCAGCTCTGTTAGAGTTTTGACGTGCCTGTGATTCTGTTTCATCAGGTAAACCCTGACTATGAGGAAGATGACCTGGAGTGTCAATCCTCAGTAAGTATAGGCAAGAGTATGATCTTGCCCCTAATTGAGGAGGGCTTGACACAGGCCCAGGTATTTATCTGGCCAGTACATAGATGGTCCAGGCTTTGTTGCTAGTGAAGGAACTAGAACTGAGAATAATCTAAAGGCTTTTAAGACCTATCCAGAGGAGTGGGTACTGAAAACTGGATTAGGCTTTAGTGAAGAGCAATGCACTTGGAACCAAATTTATGTGTTACCTGGACCCCTTGCCTCCCCCCTTTGTAGCATCTCTTTTTCTGTCTTCCTATTTCTTAAACCTTTGCCTCCTTGAAGCACTCCCTTGAATAGGTCTGAAAAGCAAGTTGCTCAAGGTACCACCGGATAGCAAGTGTCCCTACTGGGATGTTCATGTAGTGCTGTGCCAGTCAGTCGCCTGAGCTCCTTGTTTAAGAAACAAACTCCCTCTCTCATTTTAGCCTGTCACAGGAAAGCCAGGATAGAGAGTCTAGAGACCAAGAATGGCAGGGTGAGAAAGATTTCAGTGCCATTCTTCTGATTTTCCTGTGAAAGCAAGTCTGTGCTGGTTTTGGTAAATGGTGTTGTGTCAAATATTGAGTGTGCTGGTGCTTTGTATTGATAGAAGCTTCTCTTTGGTGACAAAAGGAAACGGCATTGCTTCAGTAGTTGAAAACAGATAAAACAGGAACAGCACTTCCCATTGTAGATTACATTTTTTTAGCTGGATTTGATTGTAGGCTTATGCAGCTTGCTTTGTCATTTACCCTGTATTATGGAAGATTTGCTCCACCGGGATATGAAAAAGAACTACTCCTCCAATTTTTAAAAGGAGGTGGATGCACAGTGGTGCTTTGAAATCCTGAGAGGTGGAGTTTTTTCCTCCTAAAAGGATTTGTCATTATAGCCTGGCCATTAAAAAGCTCAACCCTTGTCCCCAGATATTGGGCTGTTACCCCAATTAGTTCTTGGTGGTATTTGGCAGGAAGAACTGATCTTCTGACAGCTTGATATCAGGGAACGTACTGGAAAAATAAAAATATTAACCAAAAAAACCCCACAAAGCTACTGGGGGAGGGAGCCATCCAACACTGAACGACTTTGTTGGCTTAACTCTTTGAAAGTTAATCAGTGTCAAGTTTTCTTACGTAGACATCCATCCTACTGGTGTTTTATTAGTCCCTCCTTCTGATAACTGCAGTAATAATGATAACGCACTGGCTTCAGAGTTGTGGATTTTTTCCCTGATGTCTCTTTACCACTAGGTGGCAAAAATAGACCATAAAGAATAGGAGCAGGAGCACATAATTCATTTCTGACGCAAAATTACTGCATCGTTTAACATTCACTAGTGACAGGATGGTGTAGGCTGCTTTATCCAACTTTATTCAAACTCCAACTTTATCCAAATGTGAGCTGCCTGCAAGATGGCACGTTTCTTTGCCCAGCTCTGTGTTTTGTTGTTGTTCTCTCCTTATACCTCAGTGAGCTGCACAGGAATGAGGTTGAAATGGGCATGGGTGAGATGCCAGCTAGTACCCTTGCAACGTTAAAGGGGACTGCTTTTGTCAACTTTGGGGTTGAAGTTTTAGTTCTCCCTAAATTGCCCCATATCCTACTGCCTGATTTACTGCTCTTCTCAGCTTTGTCATGGTTGCAATAACTGACCAGTTGTCTCCTGAAGTGCAAATCGTGAATACAGAGCAGCTGCCTTACTGTGGAGATGGAGACAGTTGAAATTTGGAGAATCCATTCCAAGTGAGCGAACTTCTCCTGATGTAAAGCCTCCAGATGGACTCTATTCAATGTATAGTTGCTTCTTCTCTTGAAGGCACACTCCCAATGTGTATTTCTGTTCCATACAGCTAACTGTCTGTTCCCATGTGCAAAACCAGACTTTAAATGTCACTACTTTGCAGCCAAGTTCATTGACTACAAATGTGCTAACTACAGAGTATCCTGAGGCACAAGCCATGTTAGATACCTTTTCCGTATGTGTAAGGATTGCAACGCCTTACACCAGGACTTTAGAAGACGGGTGCTTGAGTGCTGACTACGTCGGGTGCCTACCTTTCCTTTGTTGCCAAGGTCACAGAGGAGCTGAAAAATTTGTTGCTTGATCACTTTGAAAATTACATCTACGACTTAGAAGTTTATGTGGACAGCTCACTCCTGCGTTGTGTCAGACAGTTAGCAACTTTTTAATTGACTCCTGATAACTGGTAGTTCCCTAGGAGAAGTTTTAGAGAAAGTTGTTGTTCCTTTTGCCTAGTTTATCTTCATTTTTTTCCTACCCTTTTGTCTTTTCATCTCAAAATCCAGGGTTTTACTCAGTTGATGTTAGTATCTTTATTTTGTTAAAGGAGGCTGGTAATTTGCTAGCACCTTGGAAATAAAGATACTTCTGATGCCATGTCCTTTATAGCATATCATTGTGTTTGAGTGCATCATAAGCTGAAGTGTAAACAGCAAGACATCTAACTTCTTGGTTAGCTTTCTGTTTCATTTGTCTGTGAGGGATAGATGAAAGTCCCATTTTTGTTGCTGAAGTTGATTATTTCCCAGCAAGATTGTTGGTACATGGTGTTGCTGATTTTTATATTTGCAGCTCACATAATTACTTTGTTAGACCGATAATTGCGATATGTTGAATACATTTCAAGAGCTAGTAGTGTCAGCGGTGGGGATCTTAGCAGATCTGGGTCATCTGAAACTATCAGAGTTCCCAGTGTGCTGTGGGGCATATGGCTGGGGGATTTTGAGTCTCTTCTGGCACTGTCTGTACAACACAACCTCTGTGGTTTAGGGTTTATTGTGTTTGTGATCCAGAAATACTCAGCAGTTATTAACACCAGGGAAAGCGAAGAAATGGTTGGCAAGAGCAGCTACTTGTCAGTTTTACTGGTGTCCTAAAGCCCAGCTGTCTTAACCAGTACTTGGAGTAGTTCAGAGTCATGTCTGCAAGTTACAGGGCACATCTATTTAACATTAGGCAGGTGGGTCTGGAGGGCTTGGTCTGACTGTATGTGATGGGACTTCTTCCATAGCTGGACCCTGAGCAGGATGCCTCCAGAAGAGGCTTGCGCAGTGCTCAGGAGAAGATGGCATACTCTCTGGTGTCCGTGCCTGAAGGAAACGATATCTCCTCCATATTTGAGTTGGACCCTACCACCTTGAGAGGAGGAGACAGCCTTGTCCCCAGGTACAGCTAAGCGTAGTGTTAGAACTGACTATCTGCTTTGGAGATTGATGGGTTGGTTTTTTGGGGGTGTTTTTTGGTGTGGTGGTTTGTTTTGGTGGTTTTTTTTGTTATTTTGAGGTAAAGCTGTCTCCCACTTTTTTTTTTTACACCCTTTGGAATTAAGTTTCTTCTTCAAATGAAAATAAAAATACTTACTAAGTGCCTGAAGCTTCACTTTAGTACTTTACAATTGTGTTATAAGTAACAGAACCCTGTTTTACAGATGGGAAAATTGAGATTAAGTGACTTCCTTGCCAGTGAACAAACTGGGATTAAAAGCCTTGGGTGTCCTATCAAGCCACTCCCATGTCCTGTCTATATTATGTTAGCTGGGACGTAACATCAAGTATTTAGCACTTCATTTTCTGTTGTTTACATGTCCTTTACTGTTCTTCTTGCTACCTCAAAGGTGCTGTACCCTTCCAAGGTACAAAGTCTGTGTGCAGGCTCTTTGCTGTCACTGAGAAAGCATGGCCTATTTGTTCCATCTCCCTTATCTAAGGAACTCTCTAAATCATCAGACACTTCTAAGTTAGCAGAAGTTAACATGGCCACCAAAAGCAGCAGTCCTGGCTGCCTCTTCTCTCCTTTGGGCTGCCACAGTTGGGTGGAGAGAGGAGGCTGTACTGCACCTGAGAGACTGTTTCTTATCCTGGCCTAAGATGCTCGTCTGACTGTGGCTTGACATCTTTTATCAAAGAGCTGGTACATGCAAAATAGTGTCAATGCCAGAAATACCTGAGAAATCTAAGTCTGGGAACTACTGTCTCCATAGGAAGAAAAAGACTTGTTGACCTTTGCTAGAGAAAATTCTTGCATCCTAGCCATGTGTTCTGGTACCTTATTGGACCTTTGATGCTTGTACAACATTGACTCTTCGTATAGCTAGTCTAAAAATTCTCAGTTTAGAAAATATAAAATAGCAGGGAGTTACGGGCTGAAAAATGCCAAGGTAAGGGAGGAAGCTGACAGCTCAGATACACTATAGCATGTGGAAATGTGAGTATTTGATGTGGAAATGTGAGGATTTGAAGAGGCTTCATTTGATACTGTGCAGCAGCTGAGTTCAAGCAACAAACTATAGACATAGTTCTGATTTACAGCAGAATATTTCATTATATAAGAAGACTTCTTAAGGCGAATTTATAGAATGAAATAAGGAAAGAAGAGTCTTATTCCTGTTATGGTATGCAGCGTGGATAAAGATGGCAGTTTTTTTTCCACTTGTTCCTGCCAACATCTTGCAATTCAAACAATGCGAAGATTTCCCGTCTGGGAAAGTGACTCATGCTTTGAAACTTTTGACTTTCTTTCAGGAACTCTTATGTCAGACTTAGACACCTTTGCACTAACACCTGGGTTCACAGTACCAATATCCCTATTGATAAGGAAGAAGAGAAACCCGTGATGCTTAAAGTGAGTCTTGTTACTTTATATAAGCCCATCCTTTGATTCTTGTGCTTTTGCAAAAGCGTTGTTGGCAGGAGAAGTTCCAGTCCCTTGAGACTGCTGGGTTTGTCAAATGGCAAGCAGCGTAACAGCAATGAATAGTGCCTATGTAAAATGTTTTATCTCAAACATTAAGTTTTCATAGTAGTTTACTAACTACACTGTTCAATCTCTACTGTACGACATGTCATCAAAAGGAGGATTTTATTCCACTGCTTATGGGGAAAGGTTTTGCAATCTCTTCGGAAGTTTCTCTGAATTTAGGAGCAGCTTTGACCTTGCCCAGGGGGGTACTGTTCTCAGAGTTTGACTTCATCAGTAGCCTCATACTGTCTAAGTAGAGCGTGGCTTTTCTTCTGTTTTATTATCACTGAGTATGTAAATCGCTACTTTTGTTTTCTGCCTTTTGGTTTGATGATAAAACTTCTCTGGGTTTCAGATTGGTACTTCTCCAGTGAAAGAGGACAAAGAAGCTTTTGCTATAGTACCAGTTTCCCCTGCAGAGGTTCGGGACTTGGATTTTGCAAATGATGCAAGTAAGGTTTTAGGTTCCATTGCTGGCAAGTTGGAAAAGGGAACAATAACCCAGAATGAAAGAAGGTAAGGAAGCAAGAATTTGGTTCAGATGATGTTGATTCCTTTACTCAGTAACTGTTTCTTTGAAAATTTTATCTGTGTACGCAATTTTCAGAAGGGGGATTTTGTGTCCTCCTTGATTAGATTTAAAACAAAGAGCTGATGGTTTTATTGTTGACGTGTCCATAGCGGAGGTTCTCAAGCCCATTCTGTCGAGCCCTCTCTGTTGCTCTGTGAAATGAGAGCATGAGAACTGTTGTTGTGAACTTGGAGGAATAATCCACAGCATACCTTTCTTGATGGGCTTTGCAAATTGAGTGTGGGAATTTCTAATCCATCTTGTGAAGACTAAACACATGACTTCTTGCAAATCCTCTGCCAATGTCCGTGAAAAGTACACAGCCACACAAAAAGAGCGCAGAGTCGGCTGTGTAAGACCAGGGCCCTGTGTGCTTCTGTAGCCAAGGTCTTTTATTTGGCCTTGGGAAAGATTATCACCTGACCTTTTTTTTTTCCTTTGGCAATTTAAAGAACTGCTAAATAGAACTTGGGGAGCATGTAGTTGCCTTAAAGTGATATCATTATCTTACTGCTGCTGTGGTTTAGCTATTAGACAGTAAGGCTATAGCAATAGGGAGCATTAGTTCCTAATTTTAAGTTCTGTACAAACCCTATGTGCTTTATCCAGCATCTGAGTCAGTCTCTAATTGATGTTGTTTTTTCACTTAGCATTTTGAAATCTATGTAGACTTACACTGGCATTGCTCTTTTAACAGATAGGCTTTGTCATCTTGTATTAACTTCTGGCTTTTCCATAGATCTGTTACCAAATTGTTGGAAGATTTGGTTTACTTTGTTACTGGTGGAACTAATTCTGGACAAGATGTCCTTGAAGTGGTATTTTCTAAACCTAATAGAGAACGGCAAAAACTGATGAGAGAACAGAATATTCTCAAGCAGGTAGGCTGCGTTTTTTTTCCAATCTCTGCCTACCAGGAGGGTTGTCAGGAAAAAGAAACTAATAACAGAGAACCTGGCCAAATTATTGGGATCAAAAGATCTTTTGAGTTCCTAGCGTTCAGCAGGCTCTTGGCGGTGGACTGTAGGCATACCATTGCTAGAAGAAGAAATTACAGAATACGGTGCTGAATAAAGGTCATCAACGTCGTCATCTCTCCAGGCTACTCTGCGGCAAAGAAACCAACTTGGCAACTGTAGTGTATTTCTGATGTACCTTTTAGAAATTCAAAGACGCTGACACAGTACTTTTACAGTAATTTTAATCAGGTGAAAGCAGTGTCTCGTGGGATTTTATCTTTGTTTTTTAATAAATCTATAGATTTTCAAGTTGTTGCAAGCACCGTTTACGGACAGTGGTGATGGCCCGATGTTGCGGTTGGAGGAACTTGGAGACCAGCGTCATGCTCCTTTCAGACACATATGCCGGCTTTGCTACAGAGTGCTGAGACACTCTCAGCAGGATTACAGAAAGAATCAGGTTTGAAATATGTCTGTAGCTTTCAGTGGCACTAACATTGTTCCTGTGCTCCAAAAAAACTGTAAAAGCTGCATCCCATTAATTAAACGCTGCTATGCTGTGCTGTGATTGTACAGTCAGCAAGAGATTTTTGGATTGCTCAGTTTTACTCTACCTGGCATTTTTCATCTCTATCAGAGACTGTGCAGTGTAATTAGTACCAGTTCTAAGGGGAATTCAAGGAAACAACGGAATTGCGAACTGTCAAATCCAGGCGGATTACAAGACTTCCTTCAGTCTTGCGTACTACACGCTCTGTTGAAAGTTGACACGTGAATTAAGGCTGTTTATTTTTTGTTGCCATTTGTTAAAAACAAACTCCTGTCAGACAAGGATAAGTGCCTTGGTGGTATCTACCCCAGGAGGGAGGGGGGTGTTAAGGTTATCTGTCATCACTTGCTTTCTCTCAAAAGAACAATTTGAATCTAATCCTGTCTGGTTCTTGGGATGTTGTTATTGACAAACATTTTACTGTTTTCTGTTATTGAGTGTTTTCTAAAATTCTGAGAATTAATTACACCACCTTCCTTCTTCCCTCTGTGTTTTGAAGGAATACATTGCGAAGCAGTTTGGCTTCATGCAGAAGCAAATTGGCTACGATGTCTTGGCCGAGGACACTATTACGGCACTGCTTCATAACAATCGCAAGCTCTTGGAGAAGCACATCACAGCTGCCGAGATTGACACTTTTGTTAGTCTCGTGAGGAAAAATAGGGAGCCCAGGTGAGATCTACGTTTTTGAGTATATGATTACCCTTTTCTTCTTAGCCTTCTGAGGAAAAATCTGTACCTGCCAACTTGCTAGTAAGGAAGCACAACTAGTTCTCTTCTTTTTTTGGCACTCGCCATAACTTCCCCCTCAGGCAACAGTCTCGCTCTGCAATGTTAAAATGGAGTTCTGAATGTTTTCTTTCTGAAATGTAGATTGCTTCAGTCTAGATCTCAACAAGGATTGATACCCTTTTGGCTCGCGTTTTCCAACAGGTTTTTGGATTACCTCTCAGATCTGTGCGTTTCCATGAACAAGTCTATTCCAGTGACACAGGAGTTGATTTGTAAAGCCGTGCTGAATCCAGCAAATGCAGACATTCTCATTGAAACTAAGTAAGTTAATGCCTTTAAAGATGGTTTTCCTAGCGTGAAACAGAAGGAAGGTGATTCAAAGCTGAGAGCGCTGCTGGCACGTCTAGAGAAAGCAGTTAAGTATGTGTGGGGTCCTCTTCAAATACACAGTAAATGGGTATTGATGGCAGCAGACGTCTGCCATATGCATTCTCAGTCCTGCAGTCAGAGAAATCTTTCAGATATCTCACGTTTGATCAAAGTAGACAGACTTTGCAGGAAGGCGTGCAGCGTCCTGTGGGCCTGATCCTCCTCTGGGCTTCAGGCTTTCTTCCATAAGCTGTCTGAAGTGAGCGAGTGCTTCTTGGGTGTGTGCCCACTGAGCTCAGCTTGCAGCAAAGCAGAAGCCAGGCATCTCTGCTCGCCCATTTCTCCCTCCGCAGCTAGGATTTTGGTTTCCAGCTCTCAGCATTGCCCTGCCACTGCCGAAGCATCGTAGCAGGCACCAAATCCTACTTATCTTTCATAAAGATAATTCCTCATATTCGATATGAGGAATAGAGCACAGATAATCATTATCAAAATACTGTAAAAGGGAAGCAGGTCTTGGTCAGGTAGTATTTACAACAGAAGTGGATGAGAGTATTCTTGCACAGTTAATGCTCTTCATGAAATCATCAAGACTGTATTTATTTCCACCAGCATTCAAAGTTGCTACATCACTTACTTGTTCTTATCCTTGTGTATTTGTCCTTTTTCAGATGTATGATCTTTTTTTCTAAAGAGATAAAAGCCTCCAAAGCCTGTTTAGTTTTAGTAGCTCATTTGTTTCTAGTTATTTTGCTACATAAGCAGAAAGACGTTCTGACCCAGTTGGCATTTATGGGATATAGAACTAATTGATTTTTAAATATTTTTATTTACCAAATCCTTGTCTGTTGAATGAGCTTTGAACCAGTTCTGCTGTAAAGATGTTTCTGAAAGTCAATTAGACATGTCCTGAACTTCCTTGTTTTTTTATCTTCATCAATTGAATGGAGCTGATGTGTTGGGCTTTTTAAGGCTGAATGAAAAGCTTACAATCTCAATTCATTCTAACCTTTTGCTTTTGATAATAAACCCCAAAGATTTTATGTAGTAAACTGCTGCTGAAAGAGTATGATACTCTGCTTTTACTTCGCAGAGTAGAGGAATAAAATTTGTGTTTTCTGAATGCAGGTGAGATCATAAAATTAGTTACTTCTATATCACCAGTACATTTCAGCAAGTGTCTTTTTTTTAGCAAGTGTCTCAAAAGAAATGTTCTAAAAGCTCTGCATGGGTCTTGACAGTTTGTAATTTAACCTAACTTCCTTCTGGCAGGCTGGTCCTCTCTCGATTTGAGTTTGAAGAAGTGTCAAGTGGAGAAAATGCCTTGGAAGTTGGAGAAGATGAGGAAGAAGTGTGGTTGTTCTGGAGAGACAGTAACAAGGAAGTCCGCAGTAAGAGTATCCGAGAGTTGGCTCAGGATGCTAAGGAAGGGCAGAAGGAAGATCGGGACGTACTCAGCTACTACAGGTTAACAGCATGTGCAGTAGTTGGCTAGCAGAGTTCATCAAGGCTGTGTGGGGAAGCCCTTCGTATATAGACTGTAGTTGGTTTGGGAGAAAGGATACTGGTTTTGTGGACAAAATAACGATTGGAGAGTGAGGATGAAGTCTCTTTGAAGTGAGAGATAAAAGCACAATGTTATTTGTAGTGAGAAGTCCAATTATCAGCATAAGCAAGTTTAAAATGATTTAAAAAAAAAAAAGTTGAGGCTTAGAGTGCATTGAATTTGCGCAGCACTTAATGCCTCTATTTCTGCTTGGTTTCCTGATAAGCAGGTGTTATCAGGGAGCCTGTATGATAATCGTTTAGGTTACCTGTATTCAGGTGGTAGTTGGGGTGAACAACTGCTTGCAGGAAGAACAGGATTTCAGTGTGCAGATGGCTTTGCTTTTGATTTTAAAGCAGTCACTGCTGTTCTCCCTGCCTTCTAAATTTTTCTCTAAGCTCAAAGCCTTGAGTGGTCCTGCAGTTCTCAGCAGGACAATATCTGAACTTAGGAAAATGCCACAAGTTTGGTTTGATTAATATGCAGTGCTCTTTTGTACAGCCTAAGCTATGCTTTTAGCAGTTTCTGACATGAAGCGATGTTTCCAGATGACTTGACAAGACACCAAGTTCTTGGCATAGTGTAAGATCAGGTTTCAGCCCAGAACAAATTCCTGTGTCTGGGTTATAAACTTCTGAGAGTAGTTTGACGGACTCGACTGTGGTAATGCAGAAAGTACAACTAGATTTTTTTTTTATTTTTAATAGCTATCATTTTTTGCATTATCTCTTCCATTGAAATAGTTCTTGCAGTAGACTTCCTAACACGTTTTTATTTGAGCCTGTTGGAAGACGGAGCTCAAAAGGAAACCTCTCGTATATATTTTAAAGAATTGTATCTGCTTTCAAAATAATTTTCTTGCACTTGTTTTTAAGTAGAATTGATAGTGTTAACTATTTTTAGTCTACATTATAGACTCATGAACATGCTTAAAACAAGGATTTAGGATATGGTTTGGTCAAATTCCCATGAGGAGCACTGAAAGTGAAAAGGAGTCTGCTTTCAATTAAATGTTCATTTCTTTAGGAAACCTCACAGTTGATGCTATTCAGCACAAGCCTCTGAATACTCACCAATGCTGGGCATGTGCTTTATGACTAAAGGCTAATTATTAGTCTGCTGAATGTGCATAACTTAAATGCCAGTTGCTTGTTTTTGTTGATGGACTGAAAGGCTTAGGAATTAAGTTTGGTTAATTCTATCAATCCTTTGACTGAAGGCAGCAGAGCTTAGTAGTTGTTTAATCAGGTACCTGATTTTTAATGATTTTGTAGTCCGCCTGCATTGTTGCCTCAGAGAAGAACTGTGGCTTCAGCATTAGTAAGAAGTGTTTGGTCTTCTACAGTATTTAGGCTGAGTTGCCTTAAGTGTTCTTTGGATTATTCTGTATCTTTCATAAACAGCACTACTTAATTCTAGGAAAATGTGGTGATTCCTTTTATTCTGTATTTCCACTATGTTACCTTTTACTAGTGTTTGATAAGTACTTTATTCATTCCACAATAAGTATAACTATATTACTGAAAAATATAAGATTAATTCTGTTAATACATATAAGACCATATCAGTACTATACCTAGCAGATGTTTCTGGAAATTGAAGTGTAAGCTGTTCGTTTATGTGTATTTTTCCCCTCCCCCCCGAAGATACCAACTAAACCTCTTTGCTAGAATGTGCCTTGATCGACAGTACTTGGCCATAAATGAAATATCTGGCCAGCTGGATGTGGACCTCATTCTCCGTTGCATGTCTGATGAAAACTTGCCGTATGATCTGAGAGCATCTTTCTGCCGGCTAATGCTTCATATGCACGTTGATCGTGACCCCCAAGAACAAGTAACACCAGTGAAGTACGCTCGTCTGTGGTCTGAAATACCTTCTGAAATTGCTATTGATGAGTAAGTACTTGCTGGAATGGTGTGGGAAAGGAAATCACGTCACTCTTGATTTTTAAAACAAAATCATCAATCCTCAACTCATGCGTTATTTATACCATTTCTGTTTAAAAATAATAATAACAATAATAATACCCGTAACGTATTCTCACTAGTTCTGTTATTCAGACCCTGTAGTTTCATTTGCCTGTAACGTTTGCTGGGGAGAAACTTTCTGAGAAGAAGAAAACCTTCCTGTATGTGTGTGGTGTAAGCTGTGAGGCAGTAAGGGGTTTGTCTCCAAAACACGCACTGATCACAGCCGTGGTCTGTCTCTGATTTGGGTGATGTGATGTGTGACCGAGCCCTGGGGAGGGAAAGCAAGAGAGGACTGGTTCATTTTTCCTTCTGCCTTATTTGGTAGGAGTATAGACTCTTCAGGACAGGTTGTCCATACAGTAGCTCACACAATCAAAAGCAAAAACAAGGGGGAAGATGCTGAAACAAGTAATGTGCTGGAGACATGGTCATGTTCCTTAACATCCAATGGAAAATACTCTGACACGGTGGTGCAAAACCTATACAAAACCACAGCTAGACTGGAGATGTGATTTCTTGACCATAGACTTGCATTAACTCTTTATAATATGAATAATTTAAAATTTATAGTACTTCAACTATTCAGAACTCAATTTTTTTGGTTGGAGAAAATGAATATTTAAAATCCATGTTAAATGTTAAGAATTTGAGCCTTGTCAGTATAAGTACTGGACTTCAGTGGTTTCTTCTTTTTCCCTCCCCACCCTCCTTGCCAGCCTAGTTTTCTTTGCTGAGAGAGATGCGGTAGATCATATTCAACTTCAAATGCCAAAACAGAAAAACAAATGTCTTCAGCTCTGGCAGAAGCTAAACAGTGATACGTGATCAAAAAGGGAGAGAAAAGTAGTTAGTGGAAGGTGGTGGGGACTGTCTTTTTCGAACGCTTTCTGCACACGCTGAGAAACAAACCTAGATTTTGTATTAAGAGAAATTAATGTCTGCTTTGCATATATTTTTTTATCTGGAGGAAAATAGCATCCTCAGTCAGCATCCCTCGGCCACATCCGTTTGCCTTAGTGCTGTACATAGCTTGTCATTGTTTCCACTAAAATAATAAGGGTTTCTTTTTTTTATTGGGACAAAATTATCTTTTTTTTTTGTTTTCCTCAGACGTTTTTAAATAGTGCAAAATGAGCATATGGGATAAAACAGCAAAAGCCAGGAAATTATGGTGTCAGCTTCCTGACTCCCTCGTTTGGATAAATTATTTAACAGCTTTTAACTTTTCTTAGATTTGACAAACCAATGAAAAATTGTGTCGGGGGAAGACAGCCCTGTATATTTGCATGCTAAGTTTTGTGTTTTGCTTTGTGTTTTGTTTTGTTTTTTTTCCCTCTTCAGCTATGATAGCAGTGGAACTTCCAAAGATGAAATTAAGGAGAGATTTGCACAAACAATGGAATTTGTAGAGGAATATTTAAGAGATGTGGTGTGTCAGAGGTTCCCTTTCTCTGATAAAGAGAAAAATAAGCTCACTTTTGAGGTAGTTATCCAGTTCTGATTTTTTACTTTTTTTTCTTTTTTTTTTTTGTGTGTGGAATGTTGGTACTTTTTTCAGCACCAGGTAGATGGGCAAGTAATTTGTGAGTGCTGAGCCTCAGCAGGCTCCTACTTTCCAGTGTAGTCCTTTCTCCTCGTGCAAGTCTGACAGTTTGCAATGATAGTTCTTGAAATACAATTAATGAATGTGAGCTGATGTCTTAGATTTGCAGCAGCCCTGTTTACTTTTTGTGCTCTCACTGTTATTGCAAAGTCAAGCTTTACTGGAATAAATATTCTCGAAAACTAAACACTATGTCTGCATGCACAGATAATCTCTAGAGCTTACAGTATTACTCTGTAAGAGAACAATAGTGTGCAAATAAAATGGAGCAAACCCACGCGATAGTATTCCCTAAATAACCGTTAATTAAAGAAAATATGTGATATTTCTTTAAAAAAAAAGTATTTGAGGTAAAATACTTCAGGTAATAGGGCTACGTTAAATATTTGCACTATATGTGAAATAGATCTGTGTGAATCTTGAAGCAGTGCATGTGGAGGACTTGTGGGGAAACTTTATGACTTGGTAGCAGTAAGCTTTAGATGTGCGATATTTTTGTTTTTGTAAGATAAAACCATAAAAAGCATCTGCACATTCCCTTTAGTCTTGACCTATCTTACCTCTTCTGTAATGAGACAAGTATGGTATGATTTTGTAGCTATAGAATATCAGTTGCAGGTACAGACTGTTACTCCAGGCCTTGCAGTATTTGTAGGCAAGTAGAAAACGGTCTGATAAAATGTAGAACTATACAGTCTTATGGAATTACGAGGTACTGTGTTAAGAATGTGACTCACAGCTAGCTTCTTGATCATTTCACTGTGTTATGACAAATTGATTGTGATAGCAAAATATTTAGTATTAATCAGGCTTTTTATTTTTATTTTGGTAGGTTGTTAACTTAGCCAGAAATCTGATATATTTTGGTTTCTACAACTTCTGTGACCTCCTCAGGCTAACCAAAATCCTCCTTGCTATATTAGACTGTGTGCACATCACTACCATCTTCCCTATTACCAAGATGGCAAAAGGCGAGGAAAGTAAAGGTAAGGCTGAAACATGATTGGCAGAACAGAGACCATTCCTTTGGTAGTTTCTAGTTCATCTCAAAACGTCAACGTGGGTTCAAAATCTTCTACTCCTTTCTGTCCACGGGGTGGTAGTAAAGCTGAGTAATGCCTATGATGAAAGAGGGGGAAAGCAAGGGGTTTCTGAAAGTACTTGCAGTGCTTCTGTTGACTTCCATCTGTTCCAGGGATTTAGGTGTCCAACTGGCCTTGTTTAATTTTGAGACAATTTCTCTCCGTAGGATGTGAAGGGTCCTTGCCCTGTTAATGCAGTCCCATTACACCATCATAACCTTACCTGTTTACCTACCTCTCTGAAGGGAGCAATGTGATGAGATCGATCCACGGAGTCGGTGAGCTGATGACCCAGGTGGTGCTCAGAGGCGGTGGGTTCTTGCCCATGACTCCGCTGGCTGCTGCTCCTGAGGGTAACGTCAAGCAGAGTGAACCAGAGAAAGAGGACATCCTGGTAATGGACACAAAGCTGAAGATCATCGAAATACTCCAGGTACTGGCAACACTAACTAGTGTCGTGTCTTGTGCCATCTTTAATCTGAGCATTAATACAGTGCCATGCTGCCTTTTAATTCACTCCTGCCTTGTACGTGCCTCTCTTAAACTGGTGAAGCATTACAAGGGTGACTTTTTCAGGCATGCAGCACTCAAGCTGCATATGACAATATTATGCCATTAGTGAAACAATTTAATAGAAAAGAGTTTGCAATAGACATCTGCATATTTAACAGTGATTTGGAAATAACTGACTTGCTCAAGTGGAGAGCTCGTTTTCCACCTTTCTGTCTCAGTAATTTCTCTGAATATACAGGGCTGTCTTGTTAAGTGCCCCAAGGAAGGGGGAGACTTGAGACTCCTCATACAGCCATCAGCCTGAAACGTGTTTTCTGCCTGCACATTTGCCAGCCTCGCTGTCTCTTCCATTTCTGCCTGGCTTTTCTCACTTGTTCACTCCTAAGTCTCCAGGACACAGTGAGAAAAGTGGTTTTTTTTCCCTTTTCCACAGCACTGGTTTGATCTAGATGGTGCCACAGAATTACTGCACTGAAATCCATCTTCCCTCCCTCAGTGTAGGAGTCCTTTTTCTGTTCAGTAACTTCATGGGCAAGTTCATGGAGGCCAGAATGCTGCAAAAGCCTTGTGGGCGAAAGCATGCGAAGCAGCAGGAAAGCCATGGTGTACCTTCCCTGTACCCCCGTGGGAGATTTCGCACATAGCTGAGTTTGAGGTTATGCCCTTCCCCTCGACAGCAGATGCAGCACGTAGGGGAGGCTTGATTCACTTCCTTTCACCATTGCTAATTTTAGTTAAAGCCAGAACTTGTGTTATGGCCTGGCATGTGCAATGGGATATTTTAGTGTGCCAGTATTCCCCCTGTTACCGTGGGTTATTAAAACGGGCGTTAAGTGTTTTCCCATAAACTTGAGAGAACTGCAAGTGTTCTCTGCATTGTACTACTTTACTCAAGATGGGAGGAAGACCACCGAAAAGGTGGTCTCTGCTACACGGGAGGTTTTGCTGGCACCAGCTAATACAGCCCACCTGAACTGGTAGCTGTTGTATGGCAGCAGCAGGCTGCGACGCTGCGCTTGCGGCAGCTGCTTGTGTTCTGCTTCCTCTGCCACAGCGCCCTGGGAGTCAGTGCGGGGAGGGCAGCAGCAGCGCTTGTCTGTCAGATCCCTGCTGGTTTCAGAACGGAGGTAGAAATGCTGCTTTCCTTTCCTGGGGGGCAGGGGGAGGATGCCTGCATTGGGCAGTAACGAGGGATTGAAACTCTGCCGAAATCGTATTACTCATAAGTATTTATTACTGTGTGCATATCTTATGCTCATTGAAACCACTGGAAAAGAAAAAAAAAATCACTGAATTCTGAGGATTTTTAAGAAAGCATTTGCGTACCTCTTCAAGTTAAATCCACATTTTTACTACGTTGATCTTGTGTGTTTGTAGCACTGCATTATGTGTAAATTATCTGTATGCGTGCTTGGAAACAGGCAAGTTACTTCAATATTATTATTACTTTTGTATTATCAGTTTATTTTGAATGTGAGACTGGACTACAGAATCTCCTGCCTACTTTGTATATTTAAACATGAATTTGATGAAAGCAATGCCCAGATGTCTGAATCACCCACTGGAAGCAGTAATCAAGAAATGCCAGCTAATGTACCAGGTTAGTTATTTTGCAAAGAATGAATTTGGGGGGTTAGGGAGGACTCTTGAACCTTAGAGGTGTTAACTGGATAATTGATTCAGGTTCTTGCTTTGGCCTATGAAGGGCCCCACCAAAGCAGAGTACCCTGCCAGCAGTGGGAATAACAGTAGGGATCATTTCCATAAACCCCGAACAAAACCCAAGATTTTTTTTTTTGTTTTGTCTCCTAATTGTTTCCTTGTGTTGTGTGACCAAGAGATGAAGCCTTCAAAGAAAACCTGAAATAAACACTATCACATGTGGTTTGTCATCAAGCTCAACTTAAATTTCTTCTATTAATGTTTCTGGGTGTAGGAAAATGGTCCCCAAAATAATCTGAGTTCCTCTATCCCTTTCCCCTGGCCTGATGCCTCTACCCACCCAAATTTCTCTTTTCCAAAGGTTTTCTAGGAAGGCAAGTCATCTGGAGGTGTCCGTATCTCAGTGCTGCTAGACAAGGGTATGAAAGTAAGCTGTTGAGGAGCTTCTCATGTCCGGTGTTGTTCTAAATTGAAAGCAGGACAGTTGGTGGACTGGGTAGATGGGGTGTTGTTAATTGCTGTATCATTTTCCAGGGGGAAAAAGTGTCCTGTAGTTAGGACCTGTACCGTGTAGGAATATAACTGGACTTTAAAAGTGCAGCTTATTAGCCAGCAAACAGTTTTCCTCCCTCAATTTGGGGACTGTATCTCTAGATGCAAAGGGGAAATGTGGTGTAGATGTGAAGTCTTCAAAGGGAGGAGACTGTTTCCTTTGATCCTACTTTAAAGGGGATGCATTTATTTCTCTCTTGGGCTGCCTGTCTGGTAGCCCCCCGGGGTGCCAGGGCCTTCGAAACGGGGCTGGCAGGGAGATCGAGAGCTCTTTCTGCGAGCTGAACTTCGGAAGAAAGAGGGTAAATGTTTTTGGCAAAGATGTAAAATCCCCATGCTGTTTCCGTCCCCCTTTGCAAGTGCTTGTGAAAGATGGAGAGCTCCTCCAACATTGTTTTACCATTTTTATTTTTCTAGTTCAGAATATCGGTCACTGCCTATGTGATAATATATACCTTACACTGAAAAATGCAAAGACCTTTTGTCTCTTGAGCCACAGGGGTATTGCTGTCATTGCTAAATTTATTGCTTTAGAACTTCTCAAGGCTCAAGTTTGGCATTTCTTGTGGCTGGCCCCATCTGAATGACACCAGGTCCCATCAGTGTCCTGGAATGATGCTGGTGCAATCTAAAAATAGGCAAGGGAAGAATAAGCCTGGATGTTGCTGAAGTGATTATGCAGTTTAATTTGTGAGCTAAGAACAGGTTAATTTATTGTCTCATGTTACCTTAGCAGGCTACTTCAGTAATCTGTCAGCGTTCCTTTCAGCTTGTTATGACCCTCTTGTTTACAGCTACATCACCACTTGTCATTTAAAATGTTTTTAGGCTGCAAAAACATCTTCAGTGCAACTCTGACATAATGTATTTGTCTCTATTTTCTCAGGAGCTCTAGACTTTGAACACATTGAAGAACAAGCTGAGGGGATCTTTGGTGGAAGGAAAGTATCTCTCACTAGTGCTAATCAAGGAGTAGCTCAGGAGTTCGCAGGCTGCAGCCCTCAGGGCTGCCAAGGCATGGGGATTGCAGTTGAAAGTGAGGTCGTAACTGGGAAAGATTGGAAACAGCTGCCACGGTTACCTAGGCTTCACTTTCCTGAAATGCCTTTGATACAGCTCAGAGCAGTGTCCATTTGGAGGCAAAGCCACAGACAGGGGTCCTTCAGCCAGAAAGATCTTCATGGGAGGGCTTTGCTTTTGTGGGTGAAAGCCAAGTTGGAGGATTAGTGCATTTAAGCTGAACGCTGCAGTAAAATCTTAGGTGGAAAAGTTTGTGTAGGCAAGGATTGGGACTTCTACTGAGACAGATACATGTTTAGCCATCCTTTTTTTGTAGAATGCAGCATTAAACTGCACATGCATGATGGAACAAAGCAAGCTGTACCTTCCATACCTGCCTTCCTTCCAGAGCAGCTTAAATCCTTTCTTAAATCACAGGACAGCAAGTCAGTGACAGACTCCAAGTACTTGAGCTTATTCTTAAGCTGCTCAGAGCTGCAGTTGTTTTCCGTAAACCTAAGATAACTGATTTCTTGAATGAAGGCAGAATGGGGAGAGAGATCCACTTACAGAATTAATAACCAGGATTTTTAATCTAAGGGTGCAGACTCAGTTGGAAGTAGAATATGGCAAAGATTCAGGGGGCACTGATAGGAAAAAAGAGGTGCAGGGGAAAGGGAAGAGGAGGCTTTCAAGTGCTTGACATAATTAGCATTGCAACCTGGATACTAAGGTAGGGTTTTATTTCAGAAATAGTGAGAAAGGTTAGTACCTGGACTGGGCAAGAATTGTTTGAGCAACAGGGTGAGGCTGACATAGGGACAAATATTTTGTCGTAGTTTGACCCCAAAAAATATAAGTTGAAAAACGTAAGCTGAGTGAACCACGGTTGGTGAGGTTCTGGAATAGCCTCCCTGTTAAGCAGTACACCAGAAAACCCTGTGTGTCTTAAGATAGCACTTGATTTGATAAATTTTCCCCTTATTTAAAAGTAAGAAAAAGGTTTTCTGCCACTACTGACTGGACCTAAGAACCTGCTGCCACATTCAGTCTAATATGCTAGTTAACTCCTACACTCTGTTTTCAGTGAGGAGAATACACCACTGGATTTGGATGATCATGGTGGCAGAACATTTCTCAGAGTGTTGTTGCATTTAACAATGCATGATTATCCTCCTCTGGTGTCTGGAGCACTTCAGCTACTCTTCCGGCACTTTAGTCAGAGACAAGAAGTCCTTCAAGCTTTTAAGCAGGTATGTGTGTCTATTAAGAGCGTTATTCCTCATCTGAATGTGTATATTGCAGCTAAAAACAATCCTTTTGTGCAACTAATGGATTGCATTCATGTAAGGTTCAACTGCTTGTTACCAGCCAAGATGTTGACAACTATAAGCAGATAAAGCAAGATTTGGACCAGCTGAGGTCTATTGTGGAAAAATCGGAGCTTTGGGTGTACAAAGGCCAAGGTCCTGATGAGACTATGGATGGAGTGCAAGGTGAAAATGAACACAAGAAAAAAGAGGTAATTGGGTTGTGTTTGCCCAAATTCATGTGTTAATATGGAGATCCATGCAGCAGCAAAGACATGGGGGTTATGGATGTGTTAGAAACCACAGAATTGCCTGAGAATGGTCACATAGGTATTAGGGTTTCTCCCCGCAAAGGTCCTCTCGCTACTGGCGGGATCAGTAGCCCAACTGAAGTATGTCTACACCAACACATGCAGCATGGGCATCAAACAGGAGGAGCTGGAAGCTACTGTGCAGCAGGAGAACTATGTTATAGTTGCCATCATGGAAACACAGTGGGATGACTTGCACAACTGGAGTGCTGCAATGGGTGGCTATAAACTCTTGAGAAGGGATAGGCAAGGAAGGAGAGGCAGCGGGGTAGTCCTGGATGTTAGGGAGTGTTTTGATTGCCTAGAGCTTAATGAAGGTGATGATAGAGTTGAGTGTTTATGGGTAAGAATCGGGGGGAAGGCCAACAAGGCTGATACCATGGCGGGGGGAGTCTGTTATAGACCACCCAAGCAGGGTGAAGAGACGGATAAAATATTCTATAAGCAGCTGGGAGAAGTCTCAGAATCACTAGCCCTTGTTCTCCTGGGGGACTTCAACTTACCAGATGTCTGCTGGAAATAAATACAGCCAAGAGTAAACAGTCTAGGAGGCTTCTGGAGTGTGTGGAAGAGACCTTCCTGACACAGCTGGTGAGTGAGCCAACTAGGGAAGGTGCCCCGCTGGATCTGTTGTTTGTGAGCAGAGAAGGACTTGTGGGTGATGTGATGGTTGGAGGCCGTATTGGGCACAGCGGTCACCAAATGATGGAGTTTTCAATTCTTGGAGAAGTGAGGCTGGGGCTCAGCAGAACTGCTCCCTTGGACTTCTGGAGGGTGGACTTTGGCCTGTTCAGGAGACTGGTTGACAGAGTCCCTTTGGAGGCAGTCCTGAAGGGCAAAGGGGTCCAGGAAGGCTGGACATTCTTCTACAAGGAAAGCTTAAAGGTGCAGGAGCAGGCTGTCCCCATGTGCAGTAAGACAAACCAGCGGGGGGGAGCAATAGCCTGGCTGAACGGAGAGTTTTGGCTGGAACTCAGGAAAAAAAGGAGAGTTTATGACCTTTGGAAGAAGGGGCAGGCCACTCAGGAGGACTACAAGGATGTTGTGAGGTTATGCAGGGAGAAAAGTAGAAGGGCCAAAGCCCAACTAGAACTTGATCTGGCTACTGCTGTAAAAGACAACAAAAAATGTTTCTATAAATACATTAACAACAACAGGAGGGCTAAGGAGACTCTCCATCCTTTATTGGATTGGGGGGGGGGGGCGGGAAACACAGTGACAAAGGCTGGGGAAAAGGCTGAGGTACTTAATGCCTTCTTTGCCTCACCCTTTAATAGTAAGACCAGTTGTTCTCCGGGTACCCAGGGACAGGGAGCGGAATGAAGCCCCCCTAATCCAAGGGGAAGTGGTTAGCGACCTGCTACACCACTTAGACACACACAAGTCCCTGGGGCCGGATGGGATCCACCCAAGGGTACTGAGGGACCTGGCGGAGGTGCTCACCGAGCCACTTTCCGTCATTTCCCAGCAGTCCTGGCTAACCAGGGAGTTCCCAGGTGACTGGAGGTTAGCAAACATGACTGGTCCATCTACAAGAAGGGCCAGAAGGAGGATCCAGGGAACTACAGGCCAGTCAGCCTGACCTTGGTGCTGGGGAAGGTTATGGAGCAGATCACCTTGAGTGCCATCAGGTGGCATGTACAGGACAAGCAGGGGATCAGGCCCAGCCAGCATGGGTTCATGAAAGGCAGGTCCTGCCTGACCAACCTGATCTCCTTCTATGACCAGGTGACCTGCTTAGTGGGTGGGGGAAAGGCTGTGGATGTTGTCTGCCTGGACTTTAGTAAAGCCTTTGACACCCTTTCCCCCAGCATTCTCCTGGAGAAGCTGGCTGCTCTTGGCTTGGACAGGCATACTCTTCACTGGGTGAAAAACTGGCTGGGTGGCCGGGCCCGAAGAGTTGTGGTGAATGGAGCTAAATCCAGTTGGTGGCCAGTCACAAGTCTCTTTTCCCAAGTAACAAGTGACAGGACAAGAGGAAACGGCCTTAAGTTGCACCAGGAGGGTTTAGATTGGATATTAGGAAAAATTTCTTCACTGAAAGGATTGTCAAGCCCTGGAACAGGCTGCCCAGGGAAGTGGTCAAGTTGCCATCTCTGGAGTTATTTAAAAGATGTGTAGATGTGGTGCTGAGGGACATGGTTTAGTGGTGGAAGTGGCAGTGCAGGGTTAATGGTTGGACTTGATGATCTTAAAGGTTTTTTCTAACCTAAACAGTTCTATGATTCTATGAGTATTTTATGAAGATGTAACTGTTTCCAGAAATGTGACAAAAAAAACCATCTTTCCAGCACACTGCATAGCCTTGTGAGGCTATCTGTATTGCTTTTAGATTAAGATGAGAGTAAGAGGAGCTCATCAGCTTGAGCTAGTTGTTGCCAGTTAGTCTCAAGTGGAAACTGCTCATGATTAGCAACCACTAAAGTGTCATCTTAGGCTCTAAGAGAGCAGTTGGTTTGGGTTTGCTCTGGCTCCCGCGTTGTGGCCTTTCAGCACTGGCAGATTGCATGGGTTTTGTATGGTCACAAGTACCTCAGATAACGTAAGGGCTGAGCTGTGAACTCTTCAGGTGGTGCATTTTGACTCATGGTACTATGATTAAATGACAGAAGAGAACGGTGCTTTATCTGTACCTGGTAATATGGGACTGTCTTGGCATGCACATCTGGCTTAGAACTAATTAAACACCTTTTGCCTCCATATAATTTGCAATCACATAGAAAAGATTGGGTGAGGGAATTAAAGAAATAGTCCCTGAGTTATGAACATTTATTGTTGGAAGTAAATAAGTCATTCACTTGTTGCTCTCCTTGTGCGTAGTACTGTGAGGCATCTCTTATTAAATTGTCATTGCACAGATATTAATAGTAGAGAGGGAGAGAAAGTAAGGAGTTTTTTGGGGGGAGACTCGATTACAGACAGAATGTGACAATCAAAGGAAAGGACAAGAGGTTGCTGTCTCTAAAATCATTCCACCCTCACCTTATTTTACATTACAGAGGTCAATGTGACTTGACAGGATAATTATATGTATTTTTTTGAGTCTGTCAGAAAACTGAAGGATGACACTCCTTTCCAGGAAGAGAGCAGGCACTATCCTAGAACAGTAATTATAGCCTTCATGAAGACAATAGTACAAGCTACTAATAAATTGTCTGATTTTTATCCTCAGGAAGGTCACAGCAAGTCCCAAAAGCCTGAAAGTACCAGCAGCTACAACTACCGTGTAGTAAAAGAGGTAAAACTTTGCTTCTTGATAGTTAAATGGAAGTGTAAATGACTAACACAGCTCTGGAGAGCTGCAGTCAGAGGGAGACACCCAGGAAAGTCTGAGTCACTCTTCCATTGTGGAGACTATTTGCTGAGTAATAACAAAGCCCAACTTGAATGAGAAGCCAGGGATATAATAAGCATGACGTGTATTCTTCCCTTAAGAATGGATTAGTGAGAAACGCGACATTTTGCTGCTGTTTCAATGGTAACACAATATTTTTATTGTTAAAGGCTACGAAGGAAGTAAGCAAGTGGAGAAGCTATTTAATTTGCCCTGTCCCGAGTACCTTGCACTCAAAACCACAGTACTGTTGAAATTTAATTTAAAAAACACCAGACAAAGAGCATGCGTTGGCGCTGGTGTGGTGTGAGCTAATGGTCTTTCTGTGGCTCTGTATAGCGGAGCCTGATACCGGGTTCACTTGACACGGCTGAATTCTGCAGGACCAGCCCTAGTCGAAGATGCCATGGGTGCTGCCCAGGCCAGTAGACTGCTTCCCTTTCCTGTGCTGAGTGGTGCAAGGCTGTGCTGGCTGCTGTGTCCCTGGAGGAGTGGCAAGAGCGGTGCTGGCTGCTGCTCGAGGGGGCAGCAGACACCATTGCTGCCTTCTGTCCCCATGTTCCCTGGCGACTCTGTTCCAGCTCAGTCCTTTTGCACCTCTACTGATGTTGCAGGAGCAACCAGGCCTTAGCCTGGTCTTAGCTCCTCACCTTGAGACCCCGAAACCTGATTTTGCTGCCTAAAGTCGCTCTGGTCCATGCAGATGCATGTTTTCACTGTTGCTGCTCTCTAGGAGCCACCTGGCATGCTCTGAAATAAAACTCAGAATTTCAGCTCTAAAGCAAGTCTCTTCTCCAGATCCTGCTGCGGCTCAGCAAGCTCTGTGTTCAGGAAAGTGCCTCGGTCAGGAAAAGCCGTAAGCAGCAGCAGCGACTTCTGAGGAACATGGGAGCTCATGCTGTTGTGCTGGAGCTGCTGCAGATCCCTTACGAAAAGGTTGGGTTTCTGTACGGCTGTCACCTTGCTTCATGTCATGTTGATTGGATTTTAATACCTCCTCTGAATATTCCTGAACCTTCTACCATTACACTGGATTCACAGAGGCTATTTTACGTAGTCTCATAGTCTGTGAAATAGCCACGCTTCAGAAATAATGACTTCAGAAAGGAATAACTTGTTTGAAGTCTTTGAATATGCAGTGTTATGCACTATTTCCTGGAGAAATGTTTGTCCATCGTAGCTCAGAGTAAGACCAAGGCCCTACTCTCAGCTTTTCATGGGAGGTGTGTGCTGCCTTGAAGTTAAGCTGTGTTGGTAGGAGCAAGACCCTCGTTATTGCCACGAGGTAGATTTATGACAGCCATCCTGGGAACACTAAGGGAAACGAGGGTGCCTGGTCCCCCATGGGATTTATCAGCAGGTCTGCCCAGTAGTTAGACACAGACCCCTCGCAGTTGTAGAGTCCCAGGCTCCCCTTTAGAAATTAATATATATCAACTGGCTCTCCAGGCGAGATCTGCTGTTCATAATTAGCTGTATCGGAGTGCCATGCAATGTCAACGGTGCAGTTTGAAGCCCACTTTGGCTGGATTGCAGTGTGGTTGGAGCTTGCACAGCACCGTGCTGTGCTGATGAAGCACACCCTAAGTTCATCGTGTTGGCTGCCCATTAGTCACAGGTGACAGGTACTTATCATCGCAGAGGTGAGGGAGCTCTTCACATTTTCCCTGGTCACTCTGCTGTCCTCTGTTCCAAAGTCTACAGGTTTCTGAGAACTGGTAATTCTAGACAGTAGCTTTGATTAATGTTAAGCTAAGTCTCATGCTGTCTTGCTTCATATTTTGCTAAAGAATCAGCAGCAAAACCACTCTCCAACATCTCTTGTCACCTTTCTGTCCCATAAATGCAAATACATGTTGGCCAGGCAGTGTGGAAGGTGATTCACCCTTGGAAATATATTAAACTTCTTAAAAACAAAAGCAGACACTGATTTTCCAAACTGCATTTTATACCATCAGTGGACTGGTAACCCACTCTGATGTCAGAGGAAAGGCACCGGTTCCTGAACTGTACTTGGAAGCATGCAAGTAGTGTGCGGATTCCAGTAAATATAAATTGGGCTTAACTGTTGCAATAATAACTTTCCATCTCTTTTTTGCCATGAACTACCTATCTGTCGCTGCTGAAATGCATTTCAGTGAAACATGGCAATTTTCCTGTGTAGCCCCAAGGTGATGATGTGTGGTTTGGCCAACGTACTGGTATGTTCAGAAGTGTAAAAGTGACTAAAGCACGTTGCTGGCAGGCTTGGCCATGGAGTATGCAATTTTAGAGAATAAACTACTGTAATTTCTATTATGGTCTTCACTTTTGATGATCTTTAAAACTGTGGAGCAGGCCAGACTCATCCCTAATGTCTGTGAACTGGGTGGAGGTTTGTTTTTCTTTGGAGTGTGAGAGAGATGTGACAGTTCCCTTGCAGAGCTGGAGCTGCGGCTCATCCAGTACTCACCTGAAAGTGACCCTTCAGATTCTTTTTAACCCCATCTTATTTGTCATGCAATCACAGGCTGAAGACACGAGGATGCAGGAGATAATGAAGCTTGCACACGAGTTTTTACAGAACTTCTGTGCTGGGAACCAACAGAACCAGGCACTGCTGCACAAGCACATAAACCTGTTCCTTAACCCAGGGGTAAGAATAACCTCATGGCATGATTTGTTTTTTTTTCTAGCAAGAAAAGAGAGTGGATTTACCTTGGTGATTGCCTCTGGGCCTGTTCTGATGCAAGATTGGTTGAAGGGGTCACATTTTGTTTTCATTCCGAAGACTCAAAAGTTGGCAAGGTCTGTTTGTTAAGACCGTTTCAGCATAGAAAGGCTGAAGTGGACTGAAAAATAGGCTTAGATACAAGCCGTTGTGTTGAAAGATTAGGTCCGTAGAAATGTTCTTTTCAGTCCTGCACCCTGCAGGAGTGTTGACCTCTGTGTGGGTTTGGTTTGCTTATATTCTAATTTATTTCTTTCTTTCATCCCCTCCTTTAGATTCTGGAAGCAGTAACAATGCAGCACATTTTCATGAATAACTTCCAGCTTTGCAGTGAGATTAATGAACGCGTTGTTCAACACTTTGTCCACTGTATCGAAACACATGGCAGAAATGTACAGTACATAAAGTTCCTGCAGACAATTGTCAAGGCGGAAGGAAAATTCATTAAGAAATGCCAAGATATGGTAATGGCTGAGGTGAGAGCTGCAGAGATTTGCAAGGTCTGAACAGAAGTTTTCACATACCATTTGGTGAAAATGACAAATTGATCCTCTCGCTTCTGGGACTGCCAAGAAGCTGACAGCTCTCACAATGCAAAAAGAGCATACAGCTACCAGAAAGCAGAGGCTTTTTTGTGACTGAAAGCTTTATGAGTTCTTCACCTATAGGTATAACGAGTGGTTGGTTATTAACAATACTTACAAGTTATTTTCTAGGCCTCTACACAGCAGAGTATAGCTGGGCTTATGAAGCAAGGGTGCCTTTCTCTAGCAAAACTGGGTAGCATAGAAATAGTTTAATTTTAAAATCACTCATGCAGAAGGAAAATCTTACCATGATAGTAGAGTATTTTGATGGAAATTTCTTATCTTACCAAGACCTACTTATTCAGCTGTTTAAGTGCTGAAGGGGGAAAAGGTCTGAGGGTCTTCAGAAATTTAGATGTTGTAGGTAACTGGGAAGTTAGAGTGTCAGGATAGAAGGGAGAGGTAAGAGAAGAGTGAATAAATCCCTTTAAGTTGGATATTGGACATGATCTGTTTTGACAGCGTATTTGCATGTCTGACGAGATTTTTATTGGCCTCCTCAGCAGGGGGAGCCCAAGGATCAGATTTGTCAAGTTCTGGCTTTTGTGTATCAATCGTAGTAGATTGATTGAAAGTATCCCATATTTTGTCATTCAGTTCAGAAATGGTTTCATGAGCTTCTCAACACGGAGTCAAGTTTGTGAGATGCTCAGCAATCGGCTTCCCATGGGGGGTCAGCAGCACTGAGAAAAGGGGGTTGCCTTGGGGGTTGACTTCTTGCATTTTATCTAGCTGTTTGCCGCAAACCCTGCAGGAGGACAGCCTCGGATCCCTCCAGCTGCGTGCTCAGAAGTGCCCAGCCCAGAGGAGGTCTCAGTTTGCTCGTTCTCCTTCCCTTTATGGAGTTAGAGGAGGCCCGAACTGCTCTGAAAATGTGGCCATCCGGGCCTCAAATGTGAAGCTGATAGAAATCTTCAGTGTGTGACTTAACATGTTGCTCGCTGGCCTTGGAAAATTGATGATGTTTGTTCCAAAGGGTGGAATTACTGAGTCCTGTAGTCCTCCCATCCGGAGTGCCTCTGGGGCGTTTCTCTGAACAAAACGGTATATCTACAGCTAGCTCTATTAAAAAGTCAGCTGAGGCAACATATGTGAAATAAAAAAGCACAATGGAAAGTCACAAGCTTCTTGGCACAACTTCTGTCTAAGCAGTCAGTTGGGCTGACTTTTGAAGTTCTTCAGCAGTTCAGAAGTGGTAAATTCTTTAAAAGAAAATGTCGTACTCAAGCCCTCTATCCCATGAAGGGAGCACAAGAGGAATGCCCAGCTGACTTGGTGGGCTGCGCTCCTTTTAAGTGTCTAAAAAATAGCTAATCAGGATTTGCAGTGTAACAGTCAGCCCACAGATCAGGGGAGGATGTTGCAGGGAGATGCACGGGCTTTGATCTGCTGATGGAATATTTTCCTTTCTCGGTAGCTGGTGAATGCAGGAGAAGATGTCCTAGTGTTTTACAATGACAGAGCTTCCTTCCAGACTTTGGTGCAAATGATGAGATCAGAGAGAGATCGGATGGATGAAAACAGCCCGCTGATGTACCACATCCACTTAGTAGAACTGCTTGCTGTGTGCACAGAAGGCAAAAATGTCTACACAGAAATAAAATGCAACTCCCTTCTCCCTTTGGATGATATTGTTAGGGTAGTAACCCACGAGGATTGCATACCTGAGGTGAGGGCTGCTTCGAGGCACTGGCCTTATATGTATTTGACATGTGCTGGCTTTGAGTGAGAGGGGTCTGATATTGCTGAGTCTGGCCTGGGAAAGGGTGGTGGTGCAGGTGGACAGTTAAGCTGTGAGCTGGGAAACTGGATTCCTTCCCTTGTTGTGCTATCGGCCACCCCAGTGAACCTGGATTAAGTTAAATCTTTTTATACTTGTTTCCTTGCCCTTAAAATGGGGATGTGGTGCTGTATTCAGTTGTTTTACAGGTTTCTTGAGGCAGAGAGGTTTATGGACTATACTGCTAACCTTGAACAGATGGTTCTGTAGAGCTGGAAATGATTATTATGCTGACGTTTTGTCTGCAGTAATCCTGGTGTTTTTTATTGGATGATGTCTTGCTATTCATGGCATTAAATTTCAGCAGTGCTTAAATAAAAGGAAGAAGTAGAATTACAAATGATTTATATAGCAGTTTTAATGTGACATTATATTCATAATATCATTCAGGTTTTTTATTTTTTAATGGTATTTTTTTTCTCCGCTTTTAGGTCAAAATTGCGTACATCAACTTCTTGAATCATTGCTATGTGGACACAGAAGTAGAAATGAAAGAGATTTACACCAGTAATCATATGTGGAAGCTATTTGAGAACTTCCTGGTTGACATCTGTCGGGTAATGATTTCTGTGTCTAGGAACTGAATTAAAAAAGCTTAAATGAACTATTCAGTGTAGAGCAGTAAGCATAAGACATAACAGTGGATCAAGGCAATAAGTATTCTGAATACTGTGTTCCTTCAAATTTATGTGTGCCTTCTTTTCCTTATGCCTGTGGATTTCATTAGTCATATTCCATGGAACACATTAATATTTTCCTTTTAGAAAGAAAAAAAAAAAAACAACCAACAAACCTCAGAAAAGCCCCACACCCTGCTCTTCTTGTCTAATGCCTTTTTCTGTTCTGCCACCTGGCTCGCTTATTCTGGCCAGGATGGTGAGCTCCTTCCTGAGCAATAGTCAACAATTTTTGGCAGGTCAGGACAAATTTTTTTCCAAGCTTGGCGTTTGTTTGGCCATATGGCTTTTTGCCTGGGATTCCAAGTATTTCCCCATACGAAAGCATTACACCTCCGTCCTCCCTACCCTACTACTTTCTTCCCTCTAAGGCACTCTGGTTTGTTTCCCTGCCCCCTAAACATGCTATATGCCAACAGATTAAAACAGTAACGGTGTTGGGCTTCTGCTTTTGTGTGTGCTGGAAATCCAGAGATCCAAGCGTCATAAATATCATTGTGGCAGGGAATTGCTGTGACTAGAACAGCGCAAAATCAAGAATTCCAGTCTGTTACACTTATTAATCTACCTTGGTTGAGCTGCTTTTGACCTAAGAATGAATTGTCTTGCAGGCTTGTAACAACACCAGCGACAGAAAGCATGCTGACTCCATATTGGAGAAGTACGTTACGGAAATAGTCATGAGCATAGTCACCACTTTCTTCAGTTCCCCATTCTCTGATCAGAGCACTACTTTGCAGGTAGGAGAATGTA
The DNA here is from genome assembly GCA_031468815.1 of Morus bassanus. NCBI lineage: Eukaryota > Metazoa > Chordata > Aves > Suliformes > Sulidae > Morus > Morus bassanus. The sequence goes on along the minus strand of CM062580.1, from coordinate 2,423,292 downwards.
GAGACAGAAAAGTGAAAATATGCTGCAAATGCAATTATTGTTCATTCTGCTTTGGTTCCATTTACCAGTTAAAAAGAAACGTGTGGTTTGTAATGGGGGAGCAGATACATATTCTTTCTGACCAGGATGTTTCTTTTCCTGTAGAAGTGGAAAGATTTATAGATCAGAATACAAATGTTTTTCTAGAGAGGCTCAAGTGTCACATTACTTCATTAGTAGATTCAACTCTGCACTACCACCAAGATCACACAGGTCTTTTGGAGAGAGTTTCTCTGTGTCTTTATCAGGTGCCAGGTGAGAAAATCACACTGCAAGTAGGGAAAGGAAGGATTTTTTTGTATGCTTTTTATTGCAGTTGCATCGAAGGGCTCTGGTTGTCCTCTTTGTGGCCTTCGATTAGAGTAGAGTTGAATAAGATGATGTGGGCAGGTATAGGAGAGGAAACGAGCAGTTTTGCTCAGCGATAGTTTGGCATGCTGGCTGTCTAGCAGTGGTAAAGCAGTAGCACTGCAGCAAGGAGTTCTCCAGGGTGCCATGAAGAAGGAAGATAAAGCTTTGGCAGCAGGCTTTCCAGACACGAGGAGAGGGTGTTGCGTTACAGAGGGTGCAAAGGTGATTGTTTAAAGAAAGCATGTTTTTTTAGGAAGATTCTAATTTCCTTTAAAAACAAAAAAATTTCCAAAAGCTCTAGTGTGTTTCTTTAAGCTGAGTAATTTCTGTCTTGTTCAAAAGTTGGGGAAATGTGGAGGAGAAGCTTGAAACATTTGTGAAGTGACAGAAGGTAGAGATTTCCACTGCAGAAGAGCATTGTCAAGACATTCCCCTAATATTTGTATTGCAGTGCAAGGATAACATCATTCATGTATTCATAAATAACTTTTTGGGAGGAGTGTGGGTGGAGTGGTCAGGTGCCTGGCAGGTCTGTCAGAAGTTCGAGTATGGTAGCTGTTGAAACTTGATGCAACCTCATCGTGCCAAAGGCAGTTGTTCACAGTGCAAACTCCAGGTTTGTAATTGAATGCAACTGGCAGCAGGTTGGGAGGCACCCTGTTCCCAAAAGCAGCCATGAAGGGCTGCTGGCAATTTGACGTGTTAAGCCTTCGTCAAAGAATTTTATGCTAACCCTTTGGATCGTGGTGTGCTGCCTGGGTGACTGCAGTGCTCCGGGGAAGCGTACATAAAACTGCTGCGTGACTGTGCATCAGGTAGAGACTTCCTTCTGCTCCATATGAGCAGTGATGTTCCTGCTTGTCCCTGACTGACTACCCGTATCTCTTGTGCTGACGGTCTGCCCGCCTTGAGTCTGGACATGTGTTCGGCCCGTGTCTGGATGACCAGTGGCCAGCCTGATCTACCGACTCTTTAGCATTGAGCACAGCCTTGCTTCTCATCGGCTTAGACAGCCCTCCTTATTCAGACAAGACGATACTCACCCAGAAGGCAACAGAGCTGCATTTGAGGTTGGCTCAAATGCCCTTAAACTGACAAACCGTGCGCGTTGCCTGTGAGAGCACAGGGAGCTGCGGTAGCTGTGTTTGGGCTGAGCAACTTTATTAGGGTTCTGTCTTAACTCACCCAAGCCTGAGCAGTCCAGCAGTTGATTTGTTCCTCATGTGACTTTAAAATGTCAGCTGCTATTGCGGTGTCAGCCTCCATGCTAGTTTGTCAAAACTTCATCAAAAAAAGTGAGAAATTGAGATCAAGTTAGCCTTGTTCCCTGGGCTCTGCCCTTCTCCTCTCTTCCCTGTCATGCTTTTAATTGCCATCCCTGAGTGTACAGCATTTGAATACACTTCCTTACCATCATATTTTAGAGACCTGTTAATTTTATTTGTCAGCAGCTTTTCTTCAGTTTCTCAATCTCTCTCTCTGTCTAGCAGGATGAAGTAACTTATTTCACCTCTCTTTTACATCTCAGTTGATAGTTCTGTCTTATCCTAGATTCATCTTCCCTCTACATCTCTAAGTTAAAAGCTCTGTTTCTGTCCTTTTTTTCTGCCTGTCATGACTCTTGCTCACAACCTGGGACCATCCCACCTGAGGAGTACAGCCCGCTGGACCACCTGGCTGTGTACACCACTCCTCCGGGTGGGATTTTTCCCTCCTGCCGGAGATGCTGCAGGGCAGTCTGCAGCTGCTGCTACCTGATCTGCTGCCGCTGTCTCCATAGGCGAGTGACTGTTCCGCTCTCCTGTGCATTGCCTTTGGATTCGGTCACTCCCCGTCCTTTCTGCTTCACCTTGACATCTCGTTTCTTCCCATGCGAGCCTCTTCTTGTCTAATGCTCTTGCATGTTACAGCTTGTTCGACTTAAATTGTACCTCCTTTGAGTCAGGACCAGCCTTGCTTGTTCAAGGAACACCTTATACGTCTGTCATGCACTTAAAATAATATAGAATTAGGGGAACATAAATATATCTTTTGAAAGAACAGCTGTCCAAAACTTTTCCTCTTTAACAAGTACTGTTTAGCCTGTTTGCCTCCTAAGGGTGTTGCTGCCCAAGGCTTTCCTTTGCAAGTGTAGTTGGAGGCATGTGGAATATGGAGTAAATTTCTTATTTGATTTATTGACCTAGTTTAAGCAAATGAAAAGTCTCTGCAGATTTTAAAGACCAAGAAGTCTTTAAACATAAACTGAAAGGAATACGTGAGTGGCTTAAATGCAAAAGTGTGGGTATTTTCAGTGCCCTTGGAGAACTGCCTGCCATGTTTTTGGTGTTTGGCTTATTTCTGGAAAGGATAATAGGTATTTGCCTCGTCGTAATTTTTAGTTCTTGAACTTTGCTTTTCCTTTTGTACATTTCACAATGGTGTTATTTGATGAATTGATCTAATAGACTTAATTATCTAATAGATTTGGCTTTTTCATCTAACTCCACTTTTTTCTTACAAACAGGCATTAATCTTGACCAGAATAAAAGAGGTATTTTTTTCACTGGTTCCTAAGTCTTGTGGGCTTTGCACTGTGGTGTAGTTCATGTAGCTGATAGAAACATTACATAGCTCATAGACACGGGGACACAGGGGTATTCCCTCTCATTGTAGGTTCATTTGAAATATTTAAAAAACTCTTTCCTCTATAGGTAAAATAAATTAATTGTTCTACTAAGTAATTACTGTACAAAACCAAACAGGGAGTTTTGGTCAATATTGTTGGGATGTTGCACAGATGAAAGAACAGAGCTTATGTGCATGTGTGTGTTGGAGTACCTCACTGATCTAGAGTGGAAGATCACCTTACGAAATACAGGGCTAAAAACCACACCTTAATTTTGGCTGATCCATAGCAGCTGTAGTGTTTACCACTAACGACTACCTGTGTTCAAAGTAACAAAAACACAGCTGGTTTCTTCAGTAAATTAGATACCAGCTAATAATACTTGAAATGATGAGTTTTCAACTCTGGAGCTGTGCTGTCGTTTAGCCAAGAGCAAGGTCCCATTTACCTGTGGATTATTGAGTCAGCTACTGGTCAATGCTAAAAGAAGAATCTCCTCTGCCTAGGATTTGCTGATAACTCTGATTAAGCAGATGAAGATGACTGCTTATTTCCTTAGCTTAGTCAGGCTTCAATTACTTGAGGCTTTATGCTTTAGAAGTCATCTATTTAATATTTCCCTTCCAGCCTTCGTTCCCACCCTTTCCATTCAGTTGCTGATTGTGTGGTAGATACGCTGTCTACAACGTGAAGTTGCCTAACAAGTGGATGCAGACCAGTTAGAAATGACTGGTGTGCAGAGAGTCATGGCTGAAGCTGGTAACCCGTATTACCTCAAGGTGATGCTGATACATCTCAATATAGCGTGATGAGTTTGATTTTTCCTTTCCTTTAACCTTGTGTTCTAGACTCGCCAACCTGTGTTTGTACAGTTGCTGCAAGGCGTGTTCAGAGTGTACCATTGCAACTGGTTAATGCCAAGCCAAAAGGCCTCAGTGGAAAGCTGCATTCGGGTCCTCTCAGATGTAGGTAAGAAATGGATGTAACCAGAACTAACTGCTGCAAACGTGGTCATCCAGTATTTGCTGCTCGCATGTCATCTTTCCAAAAAGAAGCTGCGGTTTACTTCCCGCAGGTGCCACTTGCAGATGACTCGGAGCCAAGGCATAGCACAAAGCTAGAGTTACGCTGATATATTGTCATGGTTGAGCAATAGGTGCTGTCACTGTAACTTGAAGTGCTTTCTCCGGTTAACCTCAAAATTCTCTGCAGTCCTGTTGGTCTGCAACAGGGAAATAGTTCTGTGCCACTCCTCCCAGTAATTTGCTCCACTTTTAGTAGCAAGAAGAGTAATTTGTACTGGATACGAGGCCAAATTCTGTTGGGTGGGTGTACATGTGTGTTAATATGAGATGTTGGTAGTATGTGTGTAAGGACAGATTCCTGCTCCCACACTTTGAAGACAGTAAACAGCTCTGACGTGTGAAAGCCTTTAAACTTAACGCTACAGAGAGGTCTGACCCATTACACAGGGACTGAGCGTTGCATTGTTTAAGGAGCACATGAAGGAGATTGTAGAAGGAGTTGCAAGTAGAGTTTCTCTGGTTCTGGCATTGGTTGTAATATATGGGCTGAAGGAGTCGATTCTTATCAATTTGTCCTTGTTGCAGCAAAAAGCCGTGCAATTGCAATTCCTGTAGACTTGGACAGTCAGGTCAACAATCTCTTCCTGAAGTCTCATAACATTGTACAGAAGACTGCAATGAACTGGCGAATGACTGCAAGGAATGCTGCCCGCAGAGATTCGGTGCTCGCTGCCTCCAGGGATTATCGAAACATAATTGAAAGATTACAGGTGACTACACACCACCCTTTCGTCCTTTGATAAGCACTTACTTGCATGCCTACACAACAGGAGGAATTTACTAAATAGAAAGACATTTGGGAATGAATTAGCTAGTCAAAATGCCACATGGTAATCAAGTTAGCTGATGCTGAATATAATAATACTGTAATACTGTATGTAAAATCAAATGTAAACCATTGTATCATGACAGGTAATTGAACATGCATGGCTAATGGGTATAGAAGTACTCATCCTAGGAGATGTTGATACTTGAAGCTAGTGGTACTTGAAGTATTCTTGTTCTACTATTAGTAATATTTCTTTGATAAGACAGGACTTTTTCATCATCACAGCCTTCCAAACTCCTCCAGCGCTTTGCTCCTTGTACACCAAAACCCTCAGTCCAATGAAAGGTGCCACAGCCCTGCCTGGAAACCACCGCAGAGCTAGAAACATGTATGTTTCGGATGTATCGGTTCCTTGTGAACCAGTTGCAGCCACAGTTGTTCCCTGAAACAAAGAGTGTGCATTCCCATAGCGTTCTTGCTAAAATGACCGTTTAAACAGAATGCTTTGTGTTAGAAATAGGGATTGATGTGTTACAGCTATATTCTGTGTTCAGATCTGTAGACAGTTCAATAAGGCCTTTTTTTATACCAAATGAAATTCATCTTAAATGATGCCTTTATCCTTTTGAAGATTCATTCTCTGGCCAAAAGCTGCTTCTGGCAAAAAGTTCTAACTAACTTTACGTAAACTTATATTACATAATGTAAAAACACTGCCCAACCCATTCTCATGGAAATAGCTTCTCCATCTTTATCCATTCCTGTCTATTTGTCCATTTGAATTTGATTAAACTTCCTCTCTGGCTTCAGAGGTATCTCAGTATTTTCTGCTTGTTTAAGTATTAGGATAAATGTGGTTTCGTTTTAAGGTAGCTACAGCTTTCCAAACGTCAATGAGAAGAGGAAGGATTTTATTTTTTGTGTGATTTTAACAGTAGTACTTTTTTTGTCAGCTCATGTAAGCATAAATAACCTGATTGTTATCACAGAGTTTCAATGAAGCTTTGACTCTGCATTTTTCTCTTTCCCCTGTATGAACAAGAGCACCTATAAACATGGGGAGGGAAGGGAAGCTAAGTAATCTGGGGGACTGCTGGAAATCAGGGCTTCCCTTTTATCATTTAATAGTTGTCTTTAAAACTGGAAGTCTTACCCCACCAAACTCTGAGTTTATCCAGGCAGGGCAGACCTAACTGTCCTGTCCCTCTTTTGCAGTTTGTAAAATTAATTTGCATATGCATTTATATGTATTTAATGTTGGTTTAAAATCTTGATTTGATTATATTCTAGGACATAGTATCAGCTTTAGAGGATCGCCTACGTCCTCTTGTCCAGGCAGAGTTATCAGTACTGGTAGATGTGCTTCACAGGCCCGAACTGCTCTTCCCAGAGAACACGGATGCAAGGAGGAAATGTGAAAGTGGAGGTTTCATTTGCAAGTAAGTTGTCCTGAAGTCTGGCTTGTTGGGAGGGTTTTTATTATGTTTGGCTTTTTCCCAGTTTTCCCATGCCCTGTGGAATGGTGCCCTCTTGCCCAGCTGCATGTAAAGCAGAGTGTTTCATGAGATGGGAAATGCAGTTTGTCTTTGGGGAGAGTGACGGGGGAAGCTCTTCGGGAAAGACTGCTTACTGCGCACAGCTAATGCTTAGGATATGCACAGCTAATGCTGCAGGATAGAAGTGTCCTGAACAGTAGTATAAACAAGTAAAAAATGATGAGCTAATCCCTGTTGTTCTATCCCTGCTTTCAACCCTAGTAATGTTTGCAAGGTGCTTGATCTTGTAGCACTTAGTGCTGGGTAACTATGTCGGAGTTGGTTGTTATCATGTGCATCACTCAATGCAGATGCCGCCCAAATCTGGAGGGAAGGAAAAGGAAAGATTACAAGGTCATTTAGAGGGCAATTCAGAGCAGAATCCATCTTCTCAGGTCACCTCCTGGAGAGGTGGATTATGTAGAGTTTATGGAAACTAGGTACCAGAGTAACAAACAAATGCTGGGTAGGATGGATTCCTAACTGCGCTATCCAGATCTCTCAGTATATTTTTTAAACAAAGTAGTATGTGGAATAGTTTTCTTTCTTACTGTTAAGTGTTTGTGCTGGAGGACCAGCAAGTCCTAAATCCCACTGCCCCTTCCCCTGACTCCTTTCTGTCTGTAGTCGGAGGATTTTATCTGGCTGTTCTGCTGGGGGGTATGCAGTTCCCTTCACAGCTTCACCAAAGCCCATGGTAGCTGGTTCAATGTCACTCTTGAGAGAATGTTCCCAAGATGGTTGTATAATGGTATGATAATAAAACTTGTTTTCACCTTAAACCAATTAAGTAAGATAGCCACATGTATCTTACGCCATTTTAGAATATTAGTACTAAAACAAACTGTGATTGATTGGTTATTTTCAGGTTAATAAAGCATACTAAACAGCTGCTAGAGGAGAATGAGGAGAAACTATGTATTAAAGTATTACAGACGCTCAGGGAAATGATGACCAAAGATAGAGGCTATGGAGAAAAGGTAATGTAATTTACAGTTCATCATTCTGTGTTAAACACTGTCTTTATTATTCAGTAAAGGAAAATAAAATTCTCACTCTTTCAAGCTGTGTTTTGTATGTGTAAGCATTTCCGTACTGGATCAGGAACAAAACATTTTTAATCAACTAATAACTTCAAATACAATTTGAAAGGTAAGCTTGTTTCTGTTGCTTTTCTACTGTAGACTTGCAAGTTTAAGTCTAATTCCTGCAGTTGCTGGCACTGTAAAAAATCTAATTTTGTTACCTTTTTATGAAGGATATAACCTCTTTATCTGCCATCTGGGTCTAGGTGACTCTTCAGCAGGTCACATAACCCTGCAACAAGATGTTATTCTGTAGTTTAATTTTAATGTATATACATCTGAGTCTTCATCTTGTTGTGAATTAGAGATGGGAACTGTCTGTACACCCACCCATGGTTTTTTTTCTTTCCCTTTCCTACATACAACTCTGTCTTGTTGAGAAGAACATTTTTCTGTGGTACAGACCTATTCTCTATTTGCATCAGAAGTGTATATGCATGTATGTGTGTGTATCTTGGCATTCCTACAGTCAACCTCAAAATCCTCGTCTAAGGTGTCTCATGCATTTTGAAGCAACCTAGGTTATTACCATGCCACACGGTAGGTGTACAGAGCAATATACCCTCCCAGTGAACATGCTCATGAGCAACTGAGAATTGCCAGTTGGGACTGGGGGAAGCACTGGTGTAGAAGGAGACTTGCTGCAACTGGGAGTCTGTGCCCAGGAGCAGATGGTGTCTTATATCCAGTTCTCGCTGCAGGAGGGTTTAAAGTTGTTGCATAGCACTAGATTCACAGCACAAAAAGGAGAAGGCTTTAGAGGTGACAGTATTTCATAATAAGAATTGTTTTATCGCTGTAGCCGCAGCCGCAAGGGAGGGAGATGCTCTGAAGGCAGAGGAACCCGGAGCATCGCTGGGATGTCACGCATGACCCCTGCTTTGGCTAGCCTAGCTGGAAATGAGGAGGACGCAGGAGCAGAACATAGTGCTCTGGTGCCAGTCCAACAAGAGGCAAGCGCTCGCACTCTGGAGCACAGGGACCTGGAGGAGGGAGAGCAAATGGAGCGAGGAGGCTGTGTGCATGTGGGTGTGCACGTGTATGCGTGTGGGCTGTTACCTGAGCACGCCCAGCTGAGCACACAGCAGCGCCGTGAGTGAGCAGGAGACTCCTAGGAAAATGCCCGAAGGGTAGGGATGGCCAGTGCTGTGCTCCCTGCCCTGTCAGGGAACGCTCTTCCCACGTGCTGCTACTCCCTCTTGGCTGTCAGAGGTCCAGCCCACCTCCTGGCCACTGCTGCTGCTTTGTCCTAGACCTGCAGTCCTATCTAGGGTTTTTTTTTTTTTCCACTTTGCAGTAGCAGTATTTTTTTAATGAACTCATTGGCTTTGGGGGAATGCCCTAATCAACTGCAAGAAAGCAGCATATAAATGTGGGCTGAGAAGGGGAGCAGGGTAGGTAGGGAAGGGCAGCAAGTGCAGGTTTCAAACCACGTTCGACACGTTGTCCCTTTCTGCTGAAGTGGCAGTATCTTGGGCTGGGTCGTAACAGAGCAAGATGAAGCCCTGTGGAGACCTTCTGTCTGCTCCTCAAGGTCTCTTTGCTGAGACATCTGCGACATAGTACGAGTCTGATCTGGAAGGGAACTGGTTGTAGCCTGCACAAGTTAGTCTGCTCCTACAAAAGGGGGCTGGGCTAGATGATCCTCTTCAGCAAGTGCAGAGTGCTGATATTGCTTCTTGCCCAAAGCTGGGGATGTAGAAGATTCAGCGTAACCATAGATTTGGTTTTACACTTTAACACATCGGTGTATGTTCTCCTGTTTAAAAACAGCCAAGAGAGACTGCCAAGGTCACCTTAAGTAATAAAGAGGGTGGATGATAAATGCTATATGTACTGTACACCAACAAAACCCCAGTGAGAGCTCTGAGGGTTTTTTCTTTTAAATGCAATATGCCACTCGGAGATTTTTCTAAATGGAAAATCATTCACAGGAGTTCCTTAGACTTTATTTGGCCAACTCAAGTGAAGGAGTATTTCCAGAAGATGCAGTTAACATAACTTGCACCTTTCAGGCCACGGAGAACCCTACAAGATTCTAAAAATCTTCGAAGTGTAGAAAACGCATTAATTTCTGAAACAGTAGATCAGTTACATAATGCAAGATAAGAATATGCTTGCCTGTGAAGTGGATTTCCGAATATGAAAAAGCAGCTGATTGCTTACAGATAGACTGCTAGTAGTAGTAGAACAGCTTTTACTGTCTGGCTGTGAGAAGTGCAATCGTATTTATTCTCCCTTGTGACTCACATAACTGTATTTAGTCACCACTTAAAAGGCAATACCTTTTGTTTTTAAAATCATCCTGGAGTGTGGAGAGAAGGAAAAAAAAAAAAAAAGGAAGAAACCCCTTATGCACCCATTGTAAATGGAGGAGTCCCTACAAACTTAAAGGTGGCAAAGCTTATTCTTGTGGCCAGCATATTGATCGCGTAAGCGATATTGCTTGTAGGTCAGATGTTCGCAGAATTGACAGCAGTCACTTCAAAGTAATGTTCAGCAGCAGAGTGCCATGGAAGTTTTGGCATAGCATGTGATTTTGCTGTAATGCCATGTGGTGCTCGCTGGAACAATCTGCTTTATAAAAAAATTGTACTCCTCCTCTCACACTTAATCTTCCAGCACAAATAATAAAAATGCCACACCCTCCTAGCCTGTGCACTTGTCCCTTTTGTAGGTGGGAAACATAATGAGAATGCGGTGTTGTCCGCTCCCATTAGCGAAGGCCTTCATTAAACAGCTGGGATTCCTCTGCAGCATGCAAAAACCGTGGTGAGAACACAGATGTACAGAAGCCTGTGGGAAGGCTCGAAGTTTTACATATTGCTAAAGACTCCTCATCTTGGCACGCGCTCAGGTTCGCTCAGTGATGGGTAGCATACTGTGGTATATTTAATAGGCAGAAAACTTTACTACGTTGACAGTGTAGGCTAGACCCAAGTTTTTTACTTTGCTGAAACATGTCATTCAAACATGTCTTTCTGGGTGCCTACCAGATGATTAGCCTCAGTTCTGCAGGACTTATATTTTAAAACTCCATTTCTGTTCCCAAACTGGAAATCCAGCCTCTGCACTCCTACTGCTGCTCACAGCTCACACTGGTGGCGATTCTTATGCCCAAGGGTGAAGTTCTTAGATCTTGGTCAGCCAGCCCGCGTGGTTTGTCACTTGGCACAGGAAGAGAGCCAGGGTGCATCCTGCCTCCGAAGGTGCCTGGCGCAGCGCTTCCAGCAGTGTTGGTTCCCTAACCCACTGCATCCCAGCGCTTGCAAATGTTACTCATGCCAACTGTAAAATACTCAATGTTGGATTGCAGCATTAAAGTGTTAAATGAATTATGAGATCCTAACATGAAATTTATTTGTAAGTTACCTTACTAACATGTGCTTTCAATTCTTCCCCTTCTTTCTTTTCCGGCAGATTACCATTGAATTGGATAATGCTGAGGTTTTAATTTTAATTATTTTCTATAATGTTGTTTCTATGGTGTTTGTTTTATGAGTTGCCCTGTGATCTGTCCTGTTGTCTCTTCAGCATTGAGCTTTCCAATTTGTATGCCTGTGTCAGTGAATTAGTTGAGTTTTCAGTCTGCCGTGTGTCTACGCTGGGAATAGTTACCGTAACTAATTCCGTATGTCGTTACTTGGAGTATTAGTCCAAATGCCGTTAAAACTTCTGGCAGTCTGCATTCAGTTCAGTGCCATAGTAGATCCCGTGAAGTTTAGGACCAAATCTGAGTGCCTTTGCAGCATCAACTGCCACAAGTACCATTAAAACCATCAGCATTTAGCACTCGGCTCCAGTTGCCGCATCGTCGGTGAACAGGCTCTTTCAGCTAAACTAAATACTGAGGTTTAATGGCATTCGCACAAGTTGGAAGAACCTGCGGAAAACCAGCTGGAGAAGACCCTGAACGAGGTGTCTCTACTCACTGACTAGCGAGAGGCATTACTTGGGTCCCAGGACACGGCGCAGCTGGGCGCAGGCAGGACTGCAGAGGGCTGGGTCCTTCTGCAGAAACCGCATTGCTGGCTTTACCGAAAAAGGTGACAGTCGTGCGATTCATAAAAGCATCTCACTGTCCTTCCTGTTCCTTCTTAGTCAGGGTTTGGTGTATAAAGCCATGTAAAACATTGAGACGTGTTGTGAAAGCGACGTGGTGTAACCCTATGAAAATTACTGACTTCTGAAGCTATTTCTGTGTGAAAACCTTTCTACCATCAAAAATGTGCCTTCAGTTGGCAGTGCAACAGCCCGGGCTGTGTTTATGCTCTATGTAGCTGTTTTACAGGCAGAAAAGCCATATTTGAATGAGAACTTTCAGTTTAACTGAAATTAAGCTTTCTAAGGACTTTTAAAAGCAGCGTGTCTGATTCGGACACCAGCGCACGGGGTGGAGGGAGGGAGCTGAGTTGTCTCTGCTGCTGCAACTTCCTCATCCAGCTAAAAAAAACCCACGTGTGGGTGCTAAATTTGAGTTTCTTTTTGCATAAATGTATAATATGGAGAAAGTGATTGACTGGCACCTTATTTTACTGAAATACCAGGAAAAAAGGAATATTTTCCTCTCTGTGCTTTGTTTCCTGCATTCTCTCCCAAGCCAACCTTTTATTTGGAACAAAATTCAACCACTTAAAATGCTTGAAATGTTACTGCTCTTTATTCAATAGACTAGATAATGGAATATGCCATAAATTGCTTTCTGTAGAACTCATTAATTTTGATGTTGATCACCGGTGAATTTGATGTTGATCAGTGGAATTCAGCTGGGTGAACTTCATTCTGAAAACCAAATAGTATTTCGGGTCCTTGCCTGATGAAAGAGATTTGAAATCCAAACTGTTTGTCACAAAAGTAGACCAAAAAGTGTACACGTCACCCAGGGTTGGGTTGGAGGGTCTTTTACTTTCAGCAGGGCTTTTAGAGGAGGGAAGGAGCAGAATTCCTCGTGCGAACAAACCCAAGTTCTGGCTTTTTTGGTTTGTTTTTAACCTAGCCTGTGGTTGGGATGCTCAGGCCCCAGCTGTGCTGCAGGTCGGTGTCGTTACCATCATCCCGGTGCGCGCTGGGGTCCCCTCTCTAGGCTGGAGCAGAAGGTCCAGCCAGGGTCTGAGATACCTTTCCCATCACCAGCTTCATCTTCGACAAAAAGCTCTTTATGAGAAAACCCTCAGCGAGAGGTGCTTGGAGCATTCACTCTTCTGTTTGTTGGTGGAAATTTTCTGCTCTCAGCGTGCCCTTCCCGTTAGCGTGTGTAGGAGATAGCTGCTGGGTTGGATGTTTGCAGAGAGCGAGAGTCTGATTTTGGTCTGAAGGACAGCAGTTCGTGTGGCACAAGTCCATTTACTGCACTGCCGTCGCCTCTGCCCTGTGCTAGGATGAGACATCTCAGGTGTGTCTCCAAGCTTCACACCAAACTTTCAGTATTATGTACTCATAGAGGTGCTGCGGTGTCTAACCTCTGCTGGAATTATGTTCTCTTTCTCTTTTGTAAACCAAGATTTTTTTTTTTCTTTCCCCTCTTACCTGGGGGAGTACCCACCAGCAGCGTGCTCTGTTTTTGAAAAGTTAATCTGTAGCACATTAAGGCTTCTGTCAGGTGCTAGACCCCTTAGATTATGTGGTGCTACAGCTTCCCAGAATAGTGCATATATATATATAATTTTATCTTGGAGAAACTTCAGACAAACTTGAATTGTTTAATTGCAAATTAAGTCATAACATGAAACTCTTTCCCCTTCATTTTCTGGCTGTAATGTGCTGTCTTTGCCTGCAATAAATCAGCCAGAGTGTGCAGAGCAATTTAGGATTTGGTCTGGAGGCTGCACAGGAGGAACTTTATTGCTCCTCGATGGAGCAACTGCATGGAGGGAGCAGGTGTGTTTATAACCATCAGCAACGAGTGCTGGCTGCTTATAGAGAGGGATTGGGACAGGGCTTGAACCACTGACAAGTCTCAACAGAAATCCTAGGGTTTCCTTCTCCACCCCACCCCCCAATCAGCCCTGAAATCTGTAAACATTTAAGGAAAAGATGCAGAGATCTCCATTATTAGTAAAATTGTTACCTTCCCTTTCTATTGAATTCTGTTGAACTCAATTTAATTTTTCCGATCAGCTGAAATGCTTTTAATTTCCCGCAGGGTGAAATACTATTGAAGTAACCATCTTATGGCATGATTTCATAGTATTTACGTGATTGTATACGTAGATAGGTTTATATATCTTAGTTGCTTACTGCAAGGTAATTTCAGTGAGTGGTGGGTCCAAATAATAGATCTAAAAATCCGAGTCATAAAAAGCCAGGAGGTTCATGCATTTGTTGCTGAAAGTCGTGATAGAAAATTGGCATTCCGGTCCCCCTTAATGTTTTTGCGAGTGGAGGCAGGGAGTGCCCTTTTAACCGGGTGAATAATGCTGGAATTCACCTCAACGGTAGGAAATCCCCCGCAGAACAGGAAGGCTGGTGAACGCTGCGACCTGAGCGCAAGGTCGGCAGCACCCCCTGCGAACGCCTGGCTGCGCCGATGGGGTTGCGGGAGCCTCTGCAGTGCTGGAGAAGCGGTGTGGAAGTGAAGGGGAGGGGTGGTAGGGTTTAATGCCACCAGCCTAGTTCACATGCTCGCTATTGAGGGGTTTATCTAGAATTCCCTTTTTGTTAGAAATGAGGGACAGGGAGGAACCGTAGCTTTCCAAGGAGAAGCAGTGTAGTGTGGTGTTTGTTTTCAACGTCTGTTACTATAGTCTGAGAACTGTGATCTGCTCTGCCAGAAATAGGGTGATAGCATCTTTAAGCTCTTGTAGATGTTTTTTGAACTCTGCAGCATCCACTGTTGTGGCAGGATTCACGTAAAAGGTTTTTCTTCTGGGGACAGAAATTAGGGTACACTAAGAATGAGAGTTGTCTTGCAGCATTTCCAAAATATTCAGGTTCCTGTAAACTTGTGGAAGTGCACAGACCTTTGGGATAGGGGCTGTGCAAGACCGGTATTAAAATGGAGAGCAGAAAAGGTATCTTGAAAGGTGGATGAAAAGCACAATTTGTTTTGTTAGAAAACCAAAACCATTGGAAACTGTTAACCATTTGGCACCTTATTGGCACCTTATTTGCACCTTACGTGCAACATGGCTGTGTTGGATTTCGCTCTGACCTTGGGGAGTTGTGTGCTCAGAGCTTGTCTTTTGTTTTGCGGTGGGACTCCTGTTTCTCTGGCTCTACGGCCTCTCCCGGAGCGTCGGGTGGGTGTTAGGAGCTCAAGGGGTCTTGACTCGAGCTGAAGAGCTAAACAGGCTGGTTTTAGCATTGGCTCTGTGCAGTTTCTCAAGTAAGAAAGAAAGTAAAAACCCCCAAGGCAGCGCGCTGGTGCGTTGTCTATAAAAGCCCTCAGGCTGAGTATCTCTTGATCGGCTCCTTCCTGGGCTGGAGCTGCTGTAATCCTGTTCTTGATGGAGCTGTTGACAATGCTGGTGTCTCAGAGAGGTTCAGGACCAAGCTAAATTTGCCTCAAGTGCCATCAAGCGTGAATCTTCACACAACAGTGATAACTAAACCCCAGTTTTAATTAGACACAACAGCTTAATTTACTTTTAATTTAATCCCCAACCCACTAAAAAGTCCAAGCATGATACAAATGCAGATTTTGCGGTGTTTCCCAACTGAAGCTGAGATGGTGAGCTCCACCGTGGGTTCCCTGTGGTCCAGGACGGCTCAGGCAGCACAGCTCCCTCCCCGCCGAGGCATTTGTCTTTGCAACGAGACGTTCCCGTCCGCTCTCCTGGGCCCAGATAGGCGTTTGGGGACAGCGTGGCCCAGTTTCCACCTGCAGTGCGAGTCTTGGACACTAAACCGCATACATCCTAGAGAAACACATTAATATTTTCTGGACTGAAAAGGAGAGAAGTGTTAGTGCTGACCTGCAGGTGGCATGCTCAGGATGCTGAATGTGGCTGGGAGATGTCCTACTTTTTTTTTTTCTTTTTTTTTTTTTCCCTTTTCCCCCCCTCCCAGCCACATTGCAGTGAGCTGCTCCTCTGGGCACCTGCCAACATTCAGGCAGCAGTTACATAAGAACAGCTTTTTTTCCTGGAATTTAGGCCCACTGCTGATGTGTGACCTTCAGCGGTAATTGCCAATAAATGCAGCGGAGATGTTTACAGCCACCCTGGGCTGTGCCGGGGCTGCCGGCCCCAGAGCCTGTGCCAGTAGCTGCCGTGCCTGTGGGGCTGCTGACGCTTCCCATGGCCACCGGTCCCATACCATTGGATCTGGATTTCATTTTTCAGGGTGAAGAGGGGGTGCTCTGCTGCTTCCCCAGAGGCTGGTGGGGCCTCAGGCAGGGGCCAGCTAACACCGAAACGACCAAATCCAGCAAAACTGTATAACCACCCGGAGTTTTCCATGTAATTATTTAGTCCTTTTTAGGATTTGAAGTTAAAAAACTCAATTAAGTAAAACCCCCGGGGTTTTTTGTTGTTGTTGGGGTTTTTCTATTTTTATTCAGTAATGGCACTTTTTTCTGCAGCTGATAAAACGGTATCCAGCAAAATACACCTGCAGACCCACTCAGTCTAGTTCTGGGTGTGTTTTTTTTTTTTTTTACCTCTTCACTTTGGTGTTGAGGTTTCAAGTAGGTGAAAAGGGAACCGAAAATCCTGGTTCAGAGTGGTTGACTGAAGTAACCTTCTCAGTGCTCTTTATCAATGGTAAACTAAAACTATGATGGCTGAGTAAGGTGCAAAATACATGCTATTTTATGCATCTTCTGATTGGAATTGGAAAATTTATTAACCTCTTAAGTGCTGGAGAGATGCACTTATAAATGATTTTCCTTGTAGGGAAAGCTTATTCCACAGTCATTTCTCTTGTGTATTTTGCACTTAGACAGTGCTTCACTTGTTATGTCTCAAGCAGAGGAAATGCAGCCTCTCATAAATTTTTGTGGGCTGCCTTATATTTTTTTTTCCTTCGGAAATCCTGCAATCTTTGGACTGTTTTTATTGCATGAACTGGAATTGGTAAGCTCTTTGGAAAAGGAGACTGGAACATTTCTTATAGTTATTTGTAACAAAAAAAAAAACCTTAAAAAAATATTTACACCGTCTTACTAGTTAATTAAAACTGCTAATGTGAAATGTGTAGTAAAGATAGTTCTTACTATATTCAGTTACTGTAAAAGACCTACAAGACTGAGGATTTAAAGAGAAGCAAGTGACTGCACTGCCATTGAAGGTCCGTGGCATGTCAGAGACTGAGGTCTCTAACTCCAGGAAAGCCCCAGCCCAAATAAAACATGCTTTCTCAACGGAGAGCTCTGGAAAATGAGAGAAGGCATTCCTGTAGGCAGATCTCGGTGACCTTTCAGTGCAGGCACTGACAGCCCTTACGCCAAATTTCCCACCTCATCGTCTGGCAGCGCACAAAGCCTCTGCAAACTTACTGAGATAAGGGCGAGGCGGGGAAGTTTAGCCACGTCCCCGATCTGGGTGTGCGCCGCAGCGGCGAGGGGGTGTAAGCGTGTGGTTGCTGCTCCATCACGTGCCGGTGGGAGCCGGGGGGGCTGCCTCTGCCCCCCATAAATCCCACGTGTCTTCTGTGAGGGCCGGGAGAGCCGCGTGGTTCAGAAGAGCCTGTGCCAGGACAATGTGCTGCTTCACAACTCGTGCTACCTCTTAATTTATGCAGGCATGAGGTGCTCCATCACTAAAAATGCAGTGCTCAGCAAGTTTGATGCAGGTCTGTTACAATGGTAAACTGTAATGTGGGAAGTTTGTCAAAGCAGTTCAGTGCTCTTGGTTCCCAGTTATTCCCCTCTGCCCTGAAACTTATCCATAGCAAGTCAAATGCATGTTTGACAAACACCTACAGATCATCTGCAGAGGCTAGAAATTTCCTGTCCAAATTTTCTCTCGGTTCTCCAAGGTAACAGTATTGGCCTTACGAAGGAGCCTTGGCAAGCAGGTAACCTACGTGGAGTTTTCTGGTGTTATTGAAGAGTTAGGAAGGACAGCAACATAATTTGTGCTCTAGTCTGTTGTCATGAATCAGACTAGCTGGTGCTTTGCTCTGTGTCTTGCAAGTAAGAGCTATACGGAATGTATTTCACAAGGAAAAGAGGAGAAATTCAGAAAAGGGAGAACAAAGTGGAAAGGGACTTCCAGGACTGTATCTAAACAGCCAGTCCCACGGGAACTCCAGCCGTTACAGGAGGTGGTAATGCAAGAGCTGAGGCAGAGGAAGCAGAGGGCAATGGTTTCAGAATAACGTACATCTGAGATCTTCGCTGTAGTTCTTTGCATCTGGATATACAACCTAGCTGTCAAAAGCTTAATGTGGTCTTTGGCTGACTGACTCTGTAGTTGTGTTTTTTCCCCTTTTTATTTTCTCCTCTATGCCAAATCTCTCCCCCTGCCACCCTGATAATTAGATGCCATATGCATGGAGTTGGGTTGTTTCCTGAATGCACAGATTTCAGGACCAGAAGGGACCGCTCAGTAATTTAACCCGGCTTCCCGCACAGCGCAGGGCATCTCGTTTCTCACCATTGCTTCTCTACTGAGCCAAATCAGTTTGGTTTGACTAAGCTTCTTCAGAATGCTCAGAGTTTATCTTGAAGAACTCCCAGGACAGCTGTCAGTTTAGTGTTGCCTTGCACCAGCTAGTCACCTTCGTACCCGATTTAGAGGGATATTTGGAAAAAGACCTGAAGGAGATGTGTAGTAGTTTGGAAAACGGCATCAGCCTGTGGAAGTTAAGCAGTCTGAGGTTGGTCACATCTCAATCCTTTGAACTCAGAGATGGTCTGAAGTGGAGGAGGTTTGTACTTGTACATGTGCTGGTTTGTCTATTATTTCATCACTATTCCAAAGTTTGGCGAGGCCGAAGAGAAAATGATCAGGTTTTTGAAAGTGTTCATATGTATGTGTGCTCACACAAATGTGCAGGGTTTTCTGATAGGATTATTTCCCACCCACTTTTAACATTACAATATGAGATGTTTTCCATCCTGTTTTGCTGAAGCCACTACCTGGAGGAGACCCACACTATGTGAACTGGGATCTCCAAGTGCCTTTTAAGTGCATTTCAAGCCTTTTCAGCGCTCAGTGTTCTGGATATTTACTACATAGTTGAGATTAAAAAAAAATTGAGAATAGCAATCCTGAGGCTTTAAACCTGAATGAAAATCTTTCTGGATTTCCTCAAACCATTTCCACTTTTTTATCTACAGTGCTAGTTGTTTGAATTTTCTGTGAAAGACAGGATTAGACAACTTTCATCTCGACTGTTATTTTGAAAGCAGATGAAAATAAAACTTTCACACCTTCCTCAAAACCATAAAGGAAAAGGACTGAAACCTCTTCTATATCTCATAAGTTGAGATGCAATGAGCTCGCACTTGAGCTGTCACCTGCTTTGGTGGTTTTTGAGGTGGATACATCCACTGTTGAGTCAGATAAAGACCATTCTGGGAAACACACATAGCCTGTGTTGGGGAAATTGATGCCAGAAGCATTACGGTCACCAACAGGTCAAAGAAATTGTAGTTCTCCTGTTATGGCTAATGACAAGTGGTTTATTTGCCAGCCTTGCGGGAATGGAAACTTCAAAGGAAGAGGGGCTTTTGCACAGCAAGTTGAAAGGAACTTTTGTTACTGGTAGTAAAAAGTAAAGATGATGTACTCTTCTCTGCCCCTGCCACCCACTACGTTCCAGTTTAAAAGCTGGCCACTGAGTCCATGGCAGTCACCTGGCCGCTGCTAGTGAAGTGTCTCCGTATTCCAAAAACTTGCCCCTGCCCCCCAAACCATCACTTTTCTTCTAGGTGGAGAGCTGAGGTATACGGAGGCACAAGAAATCTGGAAAAATGACTACTTCAGTCTACTCTCCCACCCCATTCAATCCTTCTTGTAAAGCATAAGCTGATACTTTGCTGTTGCAGCACACAGGATAGTGCAAAGTGTAGCACACTAACTATAGCTCAATAAGTATTTGCTATTTTAACCCATTCTGACTCAATAACAATTTCAGTATTTGGAGTTTATATTCTTACTGAAAGATTGCTGAAGGCCATGCTTATTTGGAACGATCCATCCGAGCATTGCCAAGGGCAGTAGCTTTTGCTTGCAGATGAGTTTGTGGGGCTGGTTGTAACATGCTGATCTATTTATACATGCTGTTTGTGCTACAGTGGGAAGGCACAGGAATTTGCTAGCTAGAGTGTGTACTTTTTCTTTTTCCAGTTTAAGTTGGAAAGATCAAACTAATTTCATGCTGATTCTTTGTCTGTGCTGGCTTTCAGTCTCCAAATGTACACATACGTTTGATTAATTTGGGGTCATAGTATAAGCCCAGGAAGAAGGAAGCTTTCATTGGGAATCCAAAGTCCAGTAGGTTATCGTGGGGCAGTGGTGTCCACTTTACCTGCCAGCTTCAGTCCCCCCTTCCCCGGAAGGAAGGTACCTCATTTCCCTTACAGGGGAATAGGCACGATTTCCTTGCTGCTGTTGACTCCTTAAGAATGGAGGAATTTTTTGCTTTGCTCTGAAGCAAGTTGTGCAGACGGGATCTGCAATGAGAACGGTGTGCTCGGACTCCCCAGTAAATTGATACGGCGTTTCCAGTGTCCAGCCTACAAGCAGCAAGGGTGTAGGAAGCAGGCTGTGCAGGAACTGTGTGTTCCTCTCCATAAATGAGGTTCTTCCTGTTAACTTTTGGTCCTCTGGCTTAAATACTCCCTGCTTCAGTTTGGCCAAGAGAGAAATGGTTTGCATGCTTGTGAAGTTTCCAAGAGTGGTGACAATGCAAGGAAATGGTGTACCAAAGGCCGTGTGAATTAGCCAGGAGGAAAGTCCATTAGGAGAAGAACGGAGAACGGTTCTTCCTGGCCAAGGAGCCCCTGCCCACGGAGCACGGCAGAGGAAGCGCTCCCTCCTCTGGCTCCTTCCTGGGAAGTGGAGTCTCTCCATATTTAGCCTTCTGGATCTCGTGGCCTTCCTCTCCCTTTGCTGTGCATTTCCTAGGCTGCAGCAGATACCGGGTTAAAGTACCACAGTCGCTCTCCCAGCCTATGCTTGATTTGTCTGTCTAGTTCATGTGCCCTCTAGGCAGACGTGGACAATGAGTGGCTGACTTAATTTGGATAACTGTGTCGTCCTTGTCTTATTTCTTAGCGTCTGTTCCTGAGAAGTTAAATCAATTTACCCACGATTTAGTAGGCAGTTTCATTTGAATGTTTAGGTCTCTGTTGTATGTCTAAGCTCTACTAGATAAAAGTTGCTCGTCTTCATCTGTTTCAATGTGATAATCAGCATTTTAAATTTGAAAAGCTGTCACCGTTAAGCCTCTTATTTGATTGCTCATGTTTGGTGCTGTATCACGTATCTTTTATCTCAGGAAAAGTATGTTTATAGATGAGAATTCACTGAAAGCATTTTTTTTAAACTAACATTGTAAGTCTGCTGCCTTTCTGTGACATGTAGCCCTGGCTTCCTCCTCCTCCTCCCTGCTGGGGACGGGTGTGCTGCCTCCGCCCCCTGCGCATCACAGATCCCGGGTGCGCGGTCTGAGCAGGCTGCCCAAAAGTGCATTTGTGCATCGCAGGCCTGTGTGCACCTGCAGCTAAAGCTTTTTGCTTGTGCCTCTGAGTTCATGCAAAGTAGTTTGGGATGTTCAAAGGATTCATGCTAAATTTTCAAAATGTAGCCCTTTTAGGAGCTGGGTGGGTGGGAGGTTGTAAACAGTAATTACGGCTGTAATTCATTTGTGATGATTCAGCTAAGTCAAGTGCTTTGCTAGCTCCCTTCCCCTAAGTGTTGACCACTAGATTTCTGTTGGGATGAAAGATTCTTGAAGAATGACTAATTTTTCTGCATTTTGCTTTCAACTAGCTGCCGCAACCTCCAGAAACGGAAAGCTCTGTAGAGGTGTGTCACCCACCCATATTTGTACAACAGGCAAATATTGGTGTTTTGAAGTAGTCCTGGTGGAGTGTCTTGTTGGTTAAAAAAAAACCTGTGAAATGTGTGTTCCTGCGTGGTGTTAGACAGTGAAAAATAAGTAGATCTGTTGAAGTGGTTTCATCCAATACAGCATCAGTGTGACAGTCTGAAAATATAAAAAAAAAAAGTGTAAACCAGTCCCAAATCTTTGTTCCTTTCAGCCGTTTCCCTTATGGTTTTACGGGAGACACTGTTTGGAAAGTCTCCTCTTAAATCCCCCTGCGTTAGCAAAATGAGACCTTGGTTCTCTTGCTCCTAATACAGGATTTGGTTTTCCCTTTGTCTCACATATTTAAAAACTCTCATAAGGAAATGGAGGTGTCAGAAGTTGTTAGTGGAAACTTCGTAATCCCAGAGCAGCTGGGTGTCCCACTTAAAATGCCACAGTGAAACAGCTCATGGTCACTTCACATCTTCAAGGTTACTAGCTCTATAGTGAATTGGATGTGCAGGCACATTTCCTTTATGAGATACCCCAGCATTAGTTCATATAAAACACATTATTTGCCGAAATGAAGACATAAGAATTTATGAAATTTCAAATTCTTTTGAAATTAAGGGGACATCCAGAGATGGTATTGGTAGATGGAACAACTGGGCAAATCCAAGTGAAACAACAGGGAAGTCTAAATCTAGGACAGTGTTAATTCTCTGAGCTACGTAAATATGAAGATTATAAATATGTTTTGAAATCATGAAGAAAAAAATGTAGTTTGGTGTTTTAGACCTTTGTATTTGTAATTTTTGTGGAATAGTGTTTAAATGTCAACTGAAACTGAGTGGTCATAGAATGACTTTGAGATGTTTGGGAGATGGCTCCTGGTTTAAGATGGGTCCCTGTATAGAGCTGTTGTTCCTACACATTTTCAGAATGCTTTACAGCAGCAAAAACTGTAAACCTGAAGTACGTTGAAAGTGCAAGTTCCATTCCTGAAAATTAATATCTGAAATAAGAGATTTGATTTGGAAACACGCACATGCCGAGGGACTTTGTTTAGTGAAACCCTGCTGAAGTCCATGGCATTGGAACAGAAACCCCACGGGTTTTGTCAGAGGCCCTCCGCCCTCTCAAAAGAGCTTCATTGACCACAGTCAGATACGTTGAAGTACCTACACTTCCTCCAGAAGTGTGTGTATAGTGGGACGGGGTGTTTGTATGTGTGTGTGTATCTGTGCACATGTATGCATGGGCATGCATGGTTTGACTTCTTAAGAACTTCTGTGTGTTACTGGTAACTGTAAAATTAGACAGTCTTTGTTTTCTTTAAATCCATGAGAATGTGTTGGCACACGTGCATGCCATGGTGGTCTGCTGGAGGGTGGCAGAGCAGACTGGTTAAGTACTGCCAGAGCTAATTGAGGGCAGATGTTCTGTGTAGATAGGTCATCAGTTGATCTTCCTCATCTCCCCCTTGCTCTCAGCTGTGACTTCCCTTAATATTTTCTATGAGTGCAAAGATGTTAGTGTCTCTTTGGTGTTGTTCTGCTTTAAAATGAAATTTCTGCATGCACAGCAGGAGCTTGATCAAAGTCTACCACAGAGGCAACTGGAGGATCATAGAAGGGTATGTACAGCAGTCAAGCACGTTCAGAACTAATCCTCTACCTTTTCCTTTCGAACAGTGAAGCGTAAGTCGTGTAAGAAACTTCTGGGGTTATCTCCTTGCTGTTGGTCTCTTGGAAAATCTAAAATGATCAGCCACGCTAACAAAATGGGGTGTTGGAGCACCTTCTCTTGTATTAAAGGGAAGGAGCAAGTGCTTGACTGCTCTGAATTAAACCTCAGATCCTGGTCTAGTGCATCCGCACTTCCAAAGCACTCCCCTTTGGTGATGATCACACAATTATGAAGTGAGATTAACCAGTGCTTGTGGAGTTTGCCCGCTTTAGCCACACCTCCCCCTTCATAAACAGCCAAGCTGCAAAATCAATGTCATTAATACATTTCCTGATTTCTTCTGCTCTTGTAGCTGGGAACAGAATAGCAGAAACTTATAACTGCTTCACTCTAAAATATTATTAAAGATTCTCTGTTTTAAAGGTTATAACACACTTTTTTATATCACTTAAACTGAGTTGTGTATTGCATCTGCTTTACTGATACATGTACAATAATGTTTGTATACTACTTACTGTTCATCTACCTTGATGGTCAATGAAGATGAAGATGAATGCTGTTGGATTTTTTTTTTCTAGGTAGCATATTTGATTTTTCTTATTGCCGCCAAACATCTGAGATTTGTTTGCATACTGTATGCATCAAAGTGGTGTACAACAGTAACATGATGGTTAAAGAACTGTTCTGGAGCCAAGCATTGCAGCTGAATTAATTATAACATTTCTTAAATACCACTTATTTTTTCTCCCCTCTACTTTGATCACATGCTCATATACTTGTTAGCTAACACAGTAGGTTTGAATAATTTTGTAGGAAACAAAGGTTTTCTTCCCAGTTAGAATTCAAAATGCTAGTGAACGTGGATTGTCAAACCTCCAAAACAGTGGATCAGCACACTTTTAGCCTAGAAAAAAATGCTCAATACGTGATCCCACTTGTATTTTCTGGTTACTTCTCCTGTTTTGGATGCACTGCTGCTATAGGCAATGGAGGTGCCGCAGGCCTGTCCTCGGAGCAGCAGCTCCCGATGAGGTCTCTCCACTCACCCCAACTGTTTTGACCATGGAATAGAAGTTGCCTTCCGTTCCACAGTGGGCCAGAAGGAAAGTCTAGAGACAATCCTAGGAGCTTTAGTTACCCCTCTGAATTCAGGAGGAGGTGGAGTTCACTGTACAGCAGTTCTTGTGGCTGGATGTGTGGTGTTATCTTTGTAGTAAGTAGTAAAAATTACTGGGTTTAAATGCCAGTTGATATGACAACTGCCAGTCAGTTTAACAGAAGAGGAAAAAGGTAATGTGAGAACTCCAGTGTAACTTGGTTTTTGGCATAGGGCTTATACAGGTATCAAGTTGCCTTTCTAATCAGTACACACGTAGAAGGAAGATGAGTTAAGTTTTGGGGTTGTTTTTTTTTTTTTTGTGTGTGTTTGGCTTGGCCTTGTTCTGTCATGTAGCCTTCCTTACCTGCCAGACTGAGAGCAGAAAGATGGTTAAAGCACTGCATCATGTACTAAACACTCTCATGTCGCTGTCAGTCAGAGTAGCTCCTCCGGGATAAGAAATTGCTTGAGCTTTTGAATTTAGTCTCTTGCCTCTCCTACGTGTTCACTATTTGGCCCAAGCAGTGATAGGAAGCGTATGCCCCTTGGAAAAGTGCTCATCATCTTCTCCTGTTGCTTCCAAAGTAACTTGCCTTTTTTTCTTTTTTGGGGGACTTTTGGAAGCAGCTGGTTGGAAAGCTCTCTTCATGTTTATTTTACATCTTGTCTCCCTGCCGCTTCCCCCATCCCCATCTGATGCCATAAAATGCAGCTCCTGTGCTGCAGCTTTCACGCTAATAATCTGTAGGAACAGTTTTTAATTTACTAAATTGTAGTGACAAGAAGCAGGCGAGGGTGGGAGCCCTGACATTAGCACCAGCCTCGTGGGGAGGGCAGCCATCCCTGACCAGCTGCAGGCGGGTGTTGAGCTTCTCCGTTTGGAAGTGATGTCTGAAATTTGGTGAAGGACTGTTAGTTTCCAGGCAGGTTTTTGTCTTTCCAGTGCATTGAGGCATAAGGATTTCTCCAAGGTACCTTTTGTGGGTGCCAGCTTTGTATCGAATGCAGTGTGGCTGCGGCAGTGCTGGAATTTTGTATGAGCCAATTAATGTACATTTACCTTGTTCCATTTACTTATTTGTGTTTTAAAGGCCTCTTGTGAAAGTTTGAAAAGTAAGACTTCACTTGCATGACAGCTAATATTAAACCTCATAGTTATTTTGAACCTGTAGTCAGACAACTGATTTCATTTGAAATACAACTGAAAATCAGTGTCGAGCACCTGTTTTGTGAAGGGAGATCAAGATACTTTAGTTCACCCTGACAGATTTTTTTTTTTTAATATGAAATTATTCTTGGCTAGATCCCTTATCCCCTTCCTCCCCTCTCGGAGTGGCACTGCTGTAACCACAGCGTGCTGCCATTAGCAGAGCAGAAGCTCCCTGTTAAAATAATCATCAGTTTTCCCTTTTGCACAAAGACCTTATAAAAATCTGTTAATCCAACTGCGGTGTTTGTGTGTCTGCCCATTGCTGGCAGGAACCACCAGCTTTTGTACGCCTCTCTGAATTACTGGGAATTCTTGTAAAGACTGAAGTGAGAGCGGTGCAGGGTCTGCAGGTTAACATTCAACCTGGGAGGTGTTTTGATCTCCTCCGGCCTCCGCTGACGGCAGCGGCGTGTGCTCCGCACGGCCGTGCCGGCTGCTCCCCGGGGCGCGGGGCCGGGATGTCGGGGTTATCTGAGGACTGGTGCCCCGCAGTGTCCGTGGGCTCATGTGCTCGGATGCTGACTGCCGGCGTGACCGGGCAGCTCGGGCAGCTGCCAGCAGGGACGCGGGGAACAAAGAGCTGGGATGCAGCAGGGATCGCTCGGGTTTCCGCTCGGCGGCTGACGGCGTTAGATCGCATCGGTTGCTGATGGAGAGGGGAAGAGAGTCCGTTCCTGTAACATTGATGAAATGGCAAAATAGGATAGGTTTGAGAAGATGGGACGTTTCACTCACAAAACCACTTCCAATGTTACTCTTTCTCTAATCCTCCTCTTCATTTTTTGTTGGTGCTGTACAGGTGCCACTTTTTTACATTTAAAACTGAGACAATAGATCTTTATTTAAAAAAAAAAGTGCTCTTTGAGAATAAAATCTGTCTAGAAAGCTTTAGCACAAAATCTGATCTGTAGCTGTTTCTGGTGATGGCAACACGTAATTTTATTTGAGCCTCATGAGACACCCCCCCCCGCTCTCCCAGCCTGCCCAAGCACGTCGGGAGATGCTCAGTGGATTTTTCCAAATCTCCAGGGTTTTGGTTCCCCCTCCCTTGTGGCAAGTAGGCTAATGATAACAGCAGTCCCCATGCTACTGAATATTATTAGTTTGCTTATTCATGAATCTCACATCATGATTTCATTATCCTCTTTGAATCAAGGGTGAGGCACTCAGGCAAGTTTTGGTCAACCGTTACTATGGCAATGTGAGACCGGCGGGACGGCGCGAGAGCCTCACCACCTTCGGCAATGGCCCCTTGTCTGCTGGAGGCGCCAGCAAAACCGGGGCAGGAGGTAGGACGTGCTCCTGCTCACGAGTGGTTCGTGTGATCTGCCCTGCCAGATGCCGTGTGTCTGTGTCTGCCTGACAAATCAGGTGAAATGGCGGGGGTGGGGGGGTGTTTCCCCCTTTTGAACTTTTTCGCTACTGTTCTGTCCTATGAAATGCCAAAAAAGAAGAAACTACCCACAAGGATGGGGAGGAAGTCCTGCTTGCATGTCGCTACTGCTTTTGGAAACTCCCAACATGTTTTACCTCTCCTTGAGGGATTCCACTTTAGGCTGAGCAGAGCATCACTCTCCTGTCTCTAATCGCGTCAACTGCTTTTTCCTCATGCAGATGAGAGCAGTGTTCTTTTTCTCCTGACTGCATTTGAGAAAGTACTTTAAAATTAAGCAGGCAGGGGGTTTTATGCTTTCCAGAGACTGTCTGGGGTTGGCTTGAATTTTGATTTTGCTTTGAGTGAATGTACTTAGAAAACCTGATCAATTTAATATATGCAGTAGAATTTGGGAAATGTGCTCATAGGGATGTCAGATTATTAACTGTATCTGAAATGAAAACATTTCATTGTGTTACAGAGAGATTGTGAGGTAGGATGAGCAAAAATTTGGTTTGAAGTCAGTTATAAAGTGCAGTTTGTTTAACTGAGACCATTGCTAAAAGAAGTCAGTAATGTCAAGCATGTTTTGTCGAAACACAGTTCAGTGGGTTTTGCCTCTTCAAAATACAGTGGGTAACCCTGTTGAAAGCAGGCCCAATCAGAAACTAACAAACAAAAACCCCAAAAAACCCTATTTCCCCCTATTTCCTGAAGTTTATATATATTTCATTTGTCCTTGTGTTGTGCTGCCTACTGCCATGCTCTTCCACTTCCTGGAGCGTTGGCTTTGCCATCCTCTGGAATTTGTCTCGCCTTTTCTCCATCCCCTCGCTGGTCCTGCAGGGCCTCTACCTCCCTTTGTATCCCTGAACCCACGCTGGTTCCAGAACCCTCTTCCAGTACAGCAGCCCTCTTTCCATCTCCTGCTGTTCATGAAGGCAGCAGTGGCAGTAACCGCTTCCCATTGCCAGCCCAGGCTGTCGTCCCTCAGGACACCACCTCCCGCAGACTCGCACGTATTAAAGCAGTGTTAAGCGCCCATCTTGCAACATGTCTAATATGTGCTTTAAGTTACAAGCTCTGCCTTGCAGAAATGCGAGGAGCTGAGTTCATCACTGTTAATAAACGTGCGCACGCCATTTGGGATAGCTTAATACTTTAAACCAGAAGAGAGGTGCCGTCACAGTCGGGTAGCAGGGTTTGAATCTCAGCCTGTTTCTCATGATCACCTTTATAGGGGGAAGCTCCGGATCGAGTTCAATGAGCCGAGGTGAGATGAGTTTGGCAGATGTCCAATGTCATCTGGATAAAGAAGGTGCATCCAACCTGGTCATAGATCTCATCATGAATGCCACCAGTGACAGAGTCTTCCATGAGAGCATCCTGCTAGCCATTGCCCTTCTGGAAGGTGGGAACACCACAATACAGGTAGGGAAATGGAAAACTTCAAACTTTTAACTAAAACATGTTGGGAAGGGAAATGTTTTTCTGAAATCCAGGAAACTCGAGGAGGTTAAGGAGATGGGAGGGGAAATGACTAAATGATCTTTGGCCTGTAATTAAGAAAAATATCAGTGTCTACCATGCAAAAGTTAACTTATTAAATGTTTGCATGGGCACTAGGTACTTGAGCTGTTTCCCAGGGCAATATAGAGGAATGTATAACAAAACAGTGTTGTAGCATAAGTTAATGTGACTACTTTTATGAATCAGTTTAAGCAACTGCAACGTGCTCAGAGACTTTTACAACTAGCTGTTAGATTTCAGACTGGAATTTACAATAACAGTGTATGGTAAACTCCAGACCACCACCATTCTCCTGTAATCTTGTTGTCCTTTGTTTCTGTGTTTTAAGCAAGGATTTGGTTTCCCTAAATAAGAATTGCACCTGGTATGGATTTTAATGAACATACACCAACTAGCTTGTACGGTGTTCTTCCAAACAGGAAGTAAAACCTTATTAAGGCAAAACACGCCTACAAAGATTATTGAACATGTAACATCTTATTCTTTTGACGTTGCATGTGTTCTATTTGCAAACAGTCTGTTTCGGTCTTGGACAATGGGCTTTATGCGTAGCTATTCCAGAGAGTGTCATCCCTCTCCTACCCCACTGCTGTGCATTTCACACGTCTGAACAAAACCATTGGCGATTTGCTTAAGAAGGTCAATTTTGCAGATTGTTCCTTTCACTCAGAGAAGTGATACATCCAAATGTTTGATATACATACAGATTTAGGCTTATAATTTGATGCCATTTGTGTTGCATCCTAATTAGGAACGTTTATTTAGGTACTTAAAGATAAAACATTGCCCAAGCTCTTCTGAAAATGTTAAAGAGAACTAAAAAAACCTTATCTATGTGGCCCACTGTTCCCAGTACAGCATAAGCACTCCACAGTCCTTTATTTGTTTCTGCCCTGAAAAGCAAACTACCGAAAGATGCAGTCTGTCTCCGGTATCGCTGCAGCAGCAGAGAGCCACCGCAGTGACGACGTTATTCTTATTAGACCCTCATGGCAACTTCTGGGAGGAATGTTTGAACAGACTGAGGGTAGCACCCTGTGTTGTGCTTAATCTAATCTAACTGTGGGCCGTTGCCAAAATGGACCGTCCTGTTCTGGTTAGCTCTGCTTGTCCCCTCCTTGTACGGCTCGTGCAGCTGTGGGGTGAGTTGAATTAAGCGGCTGATCTGTTAGAAAACCAGCCTGCCAGTGAAAACCAATTGGATCCCACAGAAATGTCTGGCTCAAACCTGACCAGCGATGTGCTAAAAAGCAGCTGTATCCTTTGGGCAGCAGTACATGGTGGGATTTGATTAAGTGTCATGTGGGGCTGCCTATTTATAATCAATCACTATGGTTAAAACATGTACTAGATCTCTACAGCAGCACCTCTTATTTTCATGCAAACTTTTGCTGAGAGGAGAGGGAACCTCTCGGGGCTCCTTTACTGGCGCTGTAGTCGGTACCCTCTTTTTTTTTTTTTCTTTTTCCCTGCGTGTATGCTCTAGATTGAAGCTTTTCTGCAAAAGACACAGTGGGAATCAAGCATTTAAAATCCTGTGTCACCTTAAACTGCAATGCAAGATTAACATTCCTTGGGGAGAGTCACTCCTTTAAATTTCCTGCTCTTCTCCAATGTAAGGGAAGCTGAGCTTTCATCTTCCTAGCTCTCAGGGAGCCTCAGGTAACCTCACACTATCATGCTGGAAGGAGAAAGAAAATCTGTACCACCCTGATGTGAAGCAATCCTGTGCTTGTGCTGGAACCCAGAACTAATGGACTGAGTACAGTCACTTCCCGCTGTCTGTGAATCAGTGTTGGATGTGGATTCCTTAGCTCATCTGGTCAAAACAAAGAGGGAAATCTGCAGTGCATCTCTAAAGGCACCTTTTTCACCAGAAAGAGAGATTCCTTAGTTTCCATTTGCTGTCTGTAGCTGGGAATCTGTAAAATAACTACGTGGTTAGGAATGAGCCATTGGCACAGGGTGCTTATAGCAAATGGCATAACACTTTCACATCCACGCCTCGCGGTCCTGCCAGTTTCTGTTGCACTCTTGCCTTTGTAGATGTTACTACTGCAAACCAGAGTAACTATTTTCTGTCCTTTCCCACTGAGGAGTAAGTGCTTAGCAGTTGTCTTTACCTTTAGAAGATCTTCTGGGCAGCCAGCGGTTACTCGGTGCACGTGCGTGTACGTGCTCTAACGCAGCAGCGAAGGGCTGGGAGGGGGCTCTGGTGTAGGGCCGCTTTTAAGTACAGAATGTTTTAGGAACCAAATGACTTGTGATGCCTACAGCTAATGCTGTGAACTCTGAGGTCTTGGACACACCCAGGAGCTCTTACTCATGCATGCAAAGTACAGATGAGACTTTATTGAAAATATCCTGTGGAGCGGTTGTAACGTAGATATTCTGTGCTATAGTGATCCAGCGGCCTGATAGCAAAAGGCAAAAATGAAGGTTTATCAGTGCACAAAGATATTCCCTGACTTACCTCTATATTGGTTAATCTCCTGGTGCTAGGTAGTGAGATCCCTGCTGCTTTGCTTTACTTGCGCTGGCTCTAGCACAGCCAGGGCCCGTGAGGACTCCTACAATGTTGGTCAAGAACAGCACATATTCAGTGCTCTAATCTTTCCAGTAGTATTTGAGTCATGAAAACCAAGTAAGTAAAACTTTTTAATGGAAAAAAAGGCCAACCACAAAGCCTGGGAGAACAGCTGGCTCAATGCTGGTGAATCAAAGCAAAGGTTGGAGGTTTTGCCCTTTAGTAAAATCATGATTTCGGGTCAGTATCTCCCAGAGTAATTGCTGAATGTCCAAGTTAAACTGGTGTCCTGAGACGGTAAATTCACGTAAGCAAGCTTTTCTCTCTTCACGTAGGAAGAATAGTGTATCTGCTCACCCAGAAGATACAGCAGGCTCCGAGTGCAGCCTAGCCGTTTGGGAGCACTGCCTTTACGGGAGAGCTGCATGGGGCACTCAGTGGGCTGCACAGCTTCAAATCCAACGGGTTTTGTAAAGCAGTCTTTGGCTACAACACAGTAAAGATTTATTGAGTGCAGCAGTGTGATGGTCTCCTGCTTAGTAAGATTTCATTTTTATGAAAAAGACTGCAAAATTTATCTGCTTATGGAAACTAGATGCACTTACAAAAATGAACCCAATAATTTCCGTGGTCTTTCATCCTGATCTTTCTCTAATCCGTGTTCTTTTGATAAGTTTTGCAGATTAGGTAGGTAGGGCTTCACAACCTCTGCAAACTGAAGAGTGGGTTTTCTGAAGCTCTATGGCAGTTTCCAGTAACTGCCAGTGGAAGAGTCATTTTCAGTCTCTGGACTAATAACTGCGTTCATTTTGTATCAGATATGTTTGTCATTGTGAAAGTCGACCTAGCCAAATCGGCCAGCTTTGTCTTTGAGGTCTAACACAGTTTATCTTCATTTCACATTTTTTTTTTTGTTATTATTAGCAGCTCTTGATTTATAGTATTCTGAACAAGTTCATTTTGTGCTCAGGCCGAATAATTTTTATTGAACCTAAATTGCTTATATCTACAGGCCTTTGAGAATAGGAAACTGGTGGGATAGGGACAGGTTATGTAAAAAGGCTTTTTGGCAGCAAAGCCAGAAATGTGTCACCCCTGCATGGCATTTTCTTAACTCCAGGTTTTCACACGGGAAATGAATTCGGCCTGAAGTTAAGCAAAAGGTTTGCACTGACACACAGGAACTTGCACATGATGATTGTAATATGGTTAATAATGGGAGTTCCCAGGTAACTCCCATGAGCGTTAGTGGGAGAGCAGATCCCCATGGTGTTGGGAAGGGATAACTGGAATAGGTGTTACGGTTTCATTAGATACATGCAGGGCCAATATTAAGGGTAGGCAAAGTAGGTGGTTGCCAACTCTAGCAGAAAAGCAAATCTAGAAATGTTCCTTATTATAATTGGCAGGAGTGATTTTTTTTTTGTTGTTGTTGTTAAGAAAATTAATGTGGAGGAGAAGCAGGACAAGAAAAAATACTCCTGGTGTACCTTAGGAAAGAGGCTAAGCTGGTAGCGTGTGCCACACCGAATCCCATGCTGCTCGGTTTTGCGGTAGGGATGAATGTGGATGTGATAAATTAACTGTTCTGGGAGAAAGACGGAGGTCTTTGCCCACTTAAAGGTCTCTGGATGGAAACTTTTCTGGGCTATTTTTAGTTTTTGGAATACACTTAGAAACAGTGTCACGTTCTTTGGTAACAGAGATGCTGATGAAAGTGCCATAGCTGCATCCGGTGAGCTCGTCACTCCCGCTCAGAGGAGCTCCGGGTTTTTTTTGGTGGGAAGCCTGCCCTCATTTGTAAGGAGACAGAAGCAGAGGTGGAACCGCAGGCTCAAAACCGGACAACAAATTAGTTTGACAAATGCTGCTGCTCAGTGAACTGAAAATTACATAAACCCCTTTATTAATTTATATAACCCTCAGCATCCACCTCGAGAAAGCTGGCGTCAGCGGTTCTGCACGGAGCATCCCTGGGGGGGGACGCCCCGCCGGCACCACGCTCTCCTCCAAAACGGCGAGGGGCGAGCATGCCCTGCATCCGGGGCGCTGCCGGCCGGCGCGTGGCACCCGTCCCCCCGGGGCGCTGGCTTGGGTGCGCTTTGCCGGAGCTTGTGTGGCAGGTGCCGTTGCTCGTAGGCACGCTGCACGCGGAGCTACGTCTCCTTTGGAAGAGATGAAAGCTTGGTCCGTTCCCTGCGCACGCTGCAACACGGTGAGCTTTTCTTCGTTAAAGCAATCCTGGCAAATGAATAACAGTGGAGGAAGTTGCTGAGGACTTCTCCTGTGACGCTTGTGTCTCATCTGCTGAATAAAAATTATATGCACCGTTACTCTGCCTCACCTCCGTAGAGTTTCAGGTTTCCTTGGTCTGTGGAAGTTAATGGCAAGTAAAGTCCCTTACATAACTGGCTCTCCAAGGAGACTTCGGTCTGCTCGTTTAATTAGGGATCTTCTCAAAAGTTAGGTTGTGTGACAAATTACCCACACACACACGTTGGTATTTTCGGCAAGGGAAGGTAAAATGAGGTTGATGACACTAGTTTAGTTTCAGGCATTTTTTTAAGCGCTACCCCAAACTGACGTGATGCAGAGCTACCACTCTGAAGTGTGGCGGTGCTGCCTTTCCCCCTTCATCTACAGTTCTTCCCGAGGTGGGCTGCAAACACAGAGGTTGAGGTGATGGGAATCAGCACCCAAGGAAAAGGTGATTATTTTTCAGGAAAGAAGTGGGATTTCCTCCTAGCCTTAAGGCATCTGAGCAGAGTTGCTGCTCCTGCACAGAGGATGATGAGCAGCTGAGTATGACATGAGGACCAGGGGCCACCACCACTCGAGACAGCACCGAGGAGCCTGTGGTGCTGGACCAGAGAGTGTGCCTCCGTCACGGCATGGCAAGAGGGAATCAACATTGTGCTGAGCAAAGGTTTGGAGCTCACCGTTTACGTGTGAGGCTCCTTTGAGATGTGACTGTACAAAAAGCCGTGTGGTTTTGAGTTTCTTTAACTTCCAGAGCTCTTCAGTTCAGCGTGCAAGGAGGAGCCATGCATTTTGTGTGCCCTTCTTCGAGCGCTCGTTAGGGTTGGGTGCTATGGCCGCGTGGTACCGTGCAGCCTGTTGCAGAAGTACTGGGGGGGGCTCTGAACAAGCGAGATACCAGAAATCATGGCAGTCAGCTCTTCCTTAGTCTGGTTTAGTAGGGAATACTGGTTTGGGTAAAACGCTGGACTAACACGACTCCAGCTCTGTCTTGCCCCATACACAGACTTGGACTTAGTCGACATTTCTCCTCGTGCACTGCCACTAGTAAAAAACCTCCAGCACAGTGAATCGTGGTCTCTTTTGCTGAACTCGGTGCCTCAAACTGTCCAAAGATGATCGATAGTAAATAATTGCAGGATTGATGCACGACAGGAATTGAATCCAGAGCTGTCCAATCCTTGCTTGTGTTTCTGGCACGTAGGAAAGCCGCAGAAGCCAAGTGAACTAGGGTGCTACCCGGCAGGCAGGGAGATGGAGCTCGCTTCTGTGACTGTCTGCCGCAGCCCTTGGGTTTGAGGGAGCAGTAACTTTGAGGCAGATCCGTGTCCTTCAGCTTGCTGTAGCGTTGGCTGTGAAATAGTGTGACAAAAATGGAAGGATAAGCGCCTCTAAAAAGATCAACAGTGAAATAGTTGGAACCAGCCAGGCAACCTGCTTTATTTTCTTTCCTTTCCCTGTTGGCCTCAATGTGTCCTGTCCTATACTTACAGCTTCTTTTTCTCCGTGACTGCAATTGCCCTTCAAAATCGGGAGAGAACTTCACAAAATGTTACAGAAGTATCGGTGCTATAAAACGTAGATTTAGTGACACAGTGGTGCTTTAGGGTTTGTGGTTTGGACTTTTTAAACCAGATTTACTACTTACAAAATTGGCAACAGTGACAGATATCTGTGAGCGCACTAAATCGCACCTGATGGTAAATGCTTTCGATCTTTGGATCCCTGAACTTTTGTAAATAGCACTTGAGAACTTCTGGTTGTTGATAAAAAAATAATCTCTTAAAATTTCTACTGTGTTTTTATAACAGGCAGAATTCTTTGATATAGGATGTTATATCTTTTATACATTGTTTTAATAATACCTGTTTAGGAAACCAGTGCAAAATAGCAAGCTATCGGGAGGTATGAAATCATCACCTATGTCTTTCACTATTTTAATGAGTTTTTCTCAAGTTAAAAGACACCATGGTTTTTTTTACGTTCTGAATATGTTATTTCAGAACATGACATTTAAAAAAAAAAAAAAAGGTAAATCCTGATAAGGACCTACATCGACCATCGCACTCAGCTGTGGGCAGTGATCTTGTCCTTTTGTGAAAGAGAGCCCTCTCCAAAGTGAAGCACGCTGCAGATCCAGACCCTCCTTCACAGCGCAGTTACCTTCAAAACAAGGCACTGAGCCCGTTCTAGTAATTAAGTCAGCGCTGAGGAAATCCACGTCCTGATGCTCTGTTGACCCGCAGCACGTGAGGAGACTCGAGATGGCAAGCCCCTGGGAGTACGTCGTCTCCTTCACATGTATCTTAATGTATTTAGCACAGTGAAGTCTCAATCTCACTTGGCCATTAGATTGCACCGTGTTAAAAACAAACGAGCCCTATTAATAATGCACTGAGAGCCGGAGCCAAAAGCTGCGAGGAGTCGTTCCTGCAGAGATGATTTCATTTTTATTGGAGGCAGTAAGATGCATAGGTGAGATTGAGAACAGGGTGGATGAGGTGAGGTTGTAACGATACCACTTGTAGTCCTTCTACTTGAGCTGCAGCTGATACTACTTCTTGAAGTGTTCTGGGGCCATCTGTATTCCTGCATCATAGCATCTTTCAGCCTTCTTGCCCAAAGGGAGGTTTTTACACTTAGATTTTGAGGTGTCCATCTGTGCGATTGAGCAATATAGGTAGAAAAAGGAGGAGAGGTGCTACGTCAGGGCTCAGCTGCATTGCTTGTCCTCCAGTCTCGGTAGCCTTGTATTGTTCGTGGTTGTTGGGTACCACAGACCTCTGGTGTGGCAGTCCTCTCAGCATTCAGGTGTGATCCTGGTCCTGTAAGGAGCAGGGATGTAAATCGCTAATTCTGCCTATTCCTCTCCGTGGGATCCAGGTCCAACATAAACTTTTAAGATGATCCCTAGTAGGATTAAAGTCCTCCACAAGCAGGCAGAGGCAAGCTATTCAGAAAAACAAGGTCATGCTGCCTTTTTTTTTTTTTTGGTAAGCACAGGAATCAACAAAGCGATGTTATATAACTTCTATTTATATCCCACTTGCTCACTAGCTGCAGGCATACAAGAGTAGCTGAGAAGGGAATTTAATGAGCTCTCAGGGCTTGCTCACCTTCCAGAGCGGGTAGGAGCCAGCTTGTTTTTTGAAGTGCGTCAGCAAATGAAACTGGTGGTGGGTGGGTGGTTTGGGTAGGTGGACTGACTTGTTGCTATGGTTTTCTTTAATTCCTCTGTCTCTCAAGAAGATCTTACACATTTTTTTTTCTTCTGGGGAGTCTGCAGACTTCCTTGTTTCTCACACCTACACAGAGCTCACTGGTTTGGTAAGGAAGTGGGATTCATGCTCCTGCCATGCAGGAGCCTTGCACAGATTCACTGAGTGACCCGGCGGGTGCGTGCTCCCACATGTATGCAGGAGGAACTCAAATAAGGCTCTGTGCCGAAAGCAGGACAGGCCCCAAGTATCCCACGCTTTGGAGGCCATCTGCTCCATCTCCGGAGGGATTTAAACCCTGAACCCAACAATCATGTTTCTACCTGTCGTTCCCCCAGTATGCCTTCACCTCACCTGGTGTCACTTCACTGTCCCAGGGGTTTTCCGCTGGCTCTGTGGAAGGGCATGGAGGGCACCATATCTCTATGAGGTTTGTTCTTACTTTCCTCTTTGTGAAATGACTTTAAATTGCATCAAGATTTTAGGTGTTGCAATAGGAGAACATGTAAGGTATAAGGGCTCTTCCCGAAATGAGTGGTGTAATTCTGCTGCTGCTTTCATTTAAAGCTGGTTGGGAAAAGACGAGCGTTTACATGGGTCAGTCTGTGTATGCTCGTACCCCTCCAAAAACCTCCTCCGTAAGGGGGGACAGAATCTCCAGCTAGGAGCAGAGCTTTGCAGGATGGCTCATGGATGCCCATGGGAGAGAGAGTTTGTCTTATTTGTGGCAAATAGAGCCGGGAAGTCCCCCTTCTGCTTTCAGGACAAAGTTTATTTTACAGTTTGCAAAAAAACAGGCAATTGAGGTGTTCTGGCAGATTTTCCTTACGGGTTTATTGCAAACTGTGAAGTATGTTCAGCATGAAATATTTCAGCTGCCGTTTCCTTAAGCTGTGCAAGACTAATGATATCTATCACTCACGCCCTAGAGTGATGGATCTTTAGCAAGCCAGGACGTAGGAAAGACTTCAAGAAGAGAGAGGGATCAGTGATATTTAAAATAAATAAATGAACGGGAGAGAAAGCAAAGTTAGGCTTGAATTTTCTGCAGTGGAAGCCCTTGCAATATGTTTAGGCGGAATGTGAAGGGCTGGCATTTGTACTTCATTCAGTGCTTGTGTTAGCAGTGCAGTTCCCCTTAAAACGTGGCTACTTTGAAGTAGTCCAGCTATAAGAAATGGTACGGGGGTGACAGGGTCTTTCTGCAAACGTGAAGTAGCACAGAAGTTTTGCATTAGTTCATGCTGGCAGCCTGTCCGGATAACCCAAGCAAGTTAACATCCCCGTAATAATTTCTCTCTAGCGCTGGAATAAAATGTCCTGAATTGAATCCAGAGAGCTGATCCTCCTCTTCTATCTGGAGGGACTTTCCTCTTTGAAATACCCCTGACTAGTCAAGTTCATGGGGTATTTTCTGTTCACTGGCATTAAAGAAATGGGGACGGAGATGACAACAGTTGGCTTTAATTTGTGGGGTGTTTGCTGGGGCTTTGCTTTTCCTTATTTATTGGTAATCGAATATTTGTTTTCCTGGGGAGCTCTTTGGGATCTGTTCGGATGGTCTGGCAGGGCTTAATGGCTGTGGTCTGTTGAAACAGCTTTGTGAATTACAGAGGGTGTGGTCCAGAAAATGCTCCGTCCTCTGCAGGATGACAGCAATCTCTGTTTGGGTTCTGCAGCCAAATGCTTTCCTAAGATCAGGCCACCCTTCTTTCAGGAGGAAGCACGCATCTGAGCAGATGCCTTTTAAACCCAGCGTTTGCTAATAGGTTTTAGTTATGTTTCTCACAACGTGATCATTCAGACAGCGCATACAGTCCAGCCTGTAATTACTGAGTCTGGGGCGGAAAGCCAAGCTATTCAATGCAAAACAATCAAACGGTTGTTCCTCTTCTTGGCTGGCAAAACAGCTGTGACTTCGGGGCAGATCCAGCTAACAGGTAACAGCGTGGAGGAAAGTGTTCCCAGTCAAGGTGACAGCACGCACAGGCAAAACTGGATAAGCCTTTCAAAGGCAAGAGCTAGAAATGAGCTGCCTTCAGCTGGTTCCGTTGTTTTCCATTTCACAATCCGACGTTGGGCACACACTCAATCGCAGTTAAACTTATTGTGGATTAGTTAAATTTATAGTGGATTCATTAGCTGGGTCTATACTGAGTGCGCCTTACATGAAGGTATCAGTCTGCTGCGTTTTACACCTTTGCTCGCCAAAGGGCAGATGTCAGCTCTGCTGGTTAAAAAAAAAAAGGTTTGCTACCAATTGCTGGTACGTGAGACACGTTAAGGAGCATTTGTACATGCCGTGTGGTTATCCTGCCTCCGTAGTCCCGCTCCCCTGAAGTGCTGGGTAGTTAGCTGAGCTTCTCTTCCACTCATCGTTGGAAATTATGTGTGTTCTGTGTCAAAGATCTTGGAAGGCAAGGCAGGAATGGAGAAGAGGTAAAGTGGTAATGCTAGGCAATGTGTCCGTTCTTTGCTCATTTTGTGTGTGTTTTTTTTTTTAAATGTGATTCTACAATCCAGATTGTTAATGATCTGCAATATTTAAGAACATGCCAAAAAATAACCGCCACAGAAAATGATATTAATTCTGAATAAAATGTCAGCAAGCAAAAATAGTATTTTCAGTTTAGCAAAAAAGGTAGGTAAACACTTAACAGTGTATGTAAATAATTTGAAGGGGAGAGGATACCAAGTTCCTGGGAGTCATTATGAAAGAGACATAAACTTAAAAAAATTTTTAAAATCAGTGACTGGAAGTTAGTGACATAAAAAGGAGCTTAATCACATGTTTCTAACAGTTATTAACCACTGGAATAGACTACAGACAGACATGGGTCATCATCTCTGATGCCTTCTAAAGAAAGATAGGATGCTGTTCTCGAAAAGATGCATTACTTAAACACAACTTTGGGCTCAGTTAATGAGCGAGAGCAAAGGGCTGATGGTGCTCACAGGTGGGTCAGGCTGTAGCTGATCAAGGTGCTGCAATTTAAACTTGGCCTTCAATTTAATTTCTGGTGAAATAAATCAGTTGGTTTGCAGCTTTTTTTCTGCAACATGTTTGGCGTGGACCAGGGAAATAAAGTCATATGTGGTATGGTGATAGTATTTACTTACTGTCCTCCTTTGGCACAGAGGCAGTATGCTGGAGGGCAAAAGTATAAGAGGGATATTCTGCTGTGCCTGAGGCTTCTGGTTGGACTTCTTCAGGAGCAGAGCTGGGTGATGGAGAGGAGATGGAAAGAGAAGTTATCGCACAGGTTTCCTGGTACCTGGTGTTATTATTTTATTCTGTGGTATTTTAATAGACCACTTTGGATGTCAGGAGGGAGGAATTAGTGTAGCTGGCTTCGCAGACATGCAATGCCTGTGCTGGGTTTTTCTCTTTCCCTCCCTTTGAAACAAATACAGGCTCGTCATAATGCTTGATGTATCATATGCCTGTAAAAGAAGCAGCGTACTGCTGCTTGCCTAGTGCTTCATACCTGCATGGAAACTGTGCACCACAAAAATATATTTATTCCCTGGTCACCTGCAAGACTTTGAACTTGCAAACCTTTACGCAAGAGGATTTTCCCCTTGCGTTTCTTAACAAAGCTTTTTCCATTGCCCCAAGTTAGTCCTGAATGAGTTCGTGTAGGTGGTGGTTGCTCCGGCTTTAAAAACGATTGAGAACTCTTTGCGTGATGTCCTTGTGCATGGTGAGCGTAGCTATCGTGTTAGAAGCTTGTGCATGTCATATGCTGATGTTTTTGAGTTTCTTTCATTCTGCGGCTGTGTAATTAATTGCAGTCACATTATCCCTGGTGTTCTCGCATAAGAGGGAAGTCTTGGTTCATTTAGTCGGCTGGTTGGAGGGCTCTGGAGATGTATTGCGTTTCATTGAGGTGCGCGTACTTGTAAAGCTGTTTGCTGAATCCGGCATTCATAAAGCAAACCTCATGATCTTCTTTTGTATCATGTGATGTCTCTTGTTTAATGGCAACGACTCTTAACAGTCGTTAACAAAACACAGTTGAAATAAAATACGGTTTCATACTGCATGATTTTAGCACTCTATATGAGCAGGCAACTGGTCCACTGCCAGCGTCTCGAGTACGAGATGAAGCTCGTATCTTCACTTGCCTTTCAGGTAGCTTTTCCTATGGTACCTTGTACGGGGGTAACAGATACAATCTGGTATCATAGTTTTGATATACAGTAATAGTTTTTATATATATATATGCACACATATATAGTAAGTATGTTTGATAGTATATATAATACCGTAACACCAGCAACATACTGGTACGTTATGGGTCATGGTGCCCTGCCCTGCTGTATATTTCTAGGAGATCACAAGTCCCAGCTTGGTGGTGGCTAAATTGGCATGGTCTGTCTGGGAGATGAGGAGCCAGCCTGGGCTTCTCTGCCCGGGCACAGTGAGGGCAGGGCACTCTCTTGCTGACAAGACACTTGGCTTTTGGGTTTGCACCAGTTTTGTTAGGGGGCCTTCAAAGGAACGGCTGATGTCAGATGCTCCCGTGTCAGTGGTACATTAAAAGCACTATTCTTGAAAAATGTGTACGAGCAGAGGTTTGCTGTTCGCTTCGTTACAGGCTATAGCACACTTGCTCTTTCAGCGGTCTTGCTTGTGGTTGCACGACATCTATGTGCAAGCGAGGACCCTGGCATAGGGTACTTTAAAATGGCCACTCTATTTCCATTTTAAAAAAGGAGATTTTTCCAGGTTTTGTTTTGTGGCTCTATCTGTAAATAAATTTTAGGATTTCTGTCACAATTATCACCACCAATTACCTGCTTGAACACAACTTGCAAGATCACACCTCTAAAAGTACAGTACCTTTGATAGCTGGCATGTGGTTGATTCATATGTGTGAAGGTGTTAGGCATCCTGACCTAAACTGAAACAATCATTTTGTGACAACCAGCACAAGAAAGCTTTACTGGAAATGTTTGTTT
This sequence comes from Morus bassanus, assembly GCA_031468815.1. Taxonomy (NCBI): domain Eukaryota; kingdom Metazoa; phylum Chordata; class Aves; order Suliformes; family Sulidae; genus Morus; species Morus bassanus. The sequence goes on along the minus strand of CM062580.1, from coordinate 2,382,025 downwards.
CATTTGGTTTTTTCTCTGAAGTGCAGTGGAAAGTCAGTTAAGAAGCTTGAAAAGACAACAAAAATCAAGCCTGTCAGCAAGTAACTATTACTTGCGTACAAGGTATTTCTTTAGTGTGGTTCATTAAAAAAAGCTTTTCCATCACCGCTGCTTCATCACAGGGAAGCTCCTCCTGTATAAGCTCTTGAGATGTGCAGCCAGGTGACAACCATTGCTCTCCTGGTGAGCAAATCAGAAAACAGTGACCCTTTCTAGAACCAATGGTTTATGCTGGTCTATCTGTAAAATATTATTATTGGCATGCTCGTTGTGTAATACCAGTAGAGTAAAATTTTCAAGATGCAACTTAGATGCAAACTCTTCCTCTGTCTGTACTTGCAGCCACTAAGTAAGAGACCGTGCTTCAAAGGGTTGGCTGTCCAAAGAACCCAGCCCTGGGTTTGGTTACTGGTCAGCAGCTCAGGGAAACCGCATTAATGCATCTCTTCATTATGACTGTAATTTGACGGTATTCTGTCCACAAAGTCTGGTCACGTCAAAGAACCAGTTTAGAATAAAAAAAACACCTGGATAAGTTAACTGTCATTCAGACCAAGGATGTTTTTATTTAGGTATGTTTTATGAGAAAACACTGAAGTTCCTGATGTAAAATATTGGATTAGAGAATAATTCTGCAATCCTGTTAAACAAATGGGGCACGCAAATAACCCTGTGTCATGTCTCGGGGCCCAGCACAGTTTCTGTTGCAATGACTTTTGGTGGAAGCCACCTCCTGCAGTGCTCTGGCATGTCTATTTTACTGGACTCTTTGAATGGATGTCAGGACAAGGTACCAGCGTGGCTGGCTTTGCGGACGTGCGATGCCCGTGCTGAGTGGTTCTCCTTTCCCTCCTCTCTCTTAATCACTAGAAGTAAGAATGAACTCTTGAGGAGTACACCTGAGATGCTCTGGGCAGGTAGAAGGTATTGCAATGGTGAGAGGGATATCTTATGTGAATATTGACCAACTTCTTGAAATAGCAGCGCTGCTCCTCTGTCTGTAATCAGAGACACAACTTTATTAGTGTTTCAAAGTCATTCAGCGCTCTTCTGACTGCAGCTGCTTGGGAGTGATCAAAGGCAGGCGTACCAGAGACGGCCTTGTGTGCTCCGCTTCGCAGGAAAGCGGGCAGGATATATTGCTATTCCCGTTTTAATTTGTTTTTTCAATAAATCAGGCTTCATTCCTATTCATCATGTAAAGCTGTTGGATCGTGAGCCGCTGCAGAATGCTAACTAATTTCATAATACTCTGCATAAGGTGACCCACTTACAAGTTCATCCTTCAGTCATGTTTAAGCTCTGGTCCTGATTTATGTAACAGCATATTGGTTTCATCAAGAATTGTCTGATCACTCACTGTGTTGGCTCCTTTTTGACTTGTACTTGATTTGTATTCTCCTCAATTTTAGGAAGAACTTTCTGTCTCTGTGCACATATGGGCAGAAGAACATTAATAAGCCTTTTTTAAAGTAGTCAATGCTTTGAGTTTTTCTGTCACTTAAAGATATATTAGAGTAGGAATTTAAAGGAGTTTTAAGAATTCTGTTGCAGACAGGGAAATGGAAACTTAGCATGAAATATCCCTCATTACATTGCCCTGTTTATACATTTTTTTGGACTGTGATTAACATTGACTATTGCATGTTATGAGTCACAGTCCCTTTGATTTGAGGGCAGGAAGGCAGGACAGTTGTTCTTCCTCTGGATTTTGCTTATGCTCTTTTGTTTCTGAACTGAGAATCAAATCATCTATAATTCTGTTGTCCTTACCTTATCTTAATCCATTGTACTTACCTTAATTCCGTTGTTGAGAGAGAAGTGTGCTGCCTAAATGTATTAGGCCTGGCGTGATTTATTGCATTCACTTTTCTTTAAAAATATATGGGGAAGTTGTTAATAAGGGAGTTAATGTAGCTGAGACACTTGGGCTTCCTTAACAATAAAGTACAAGTTTCCATTGCTTTAGGTTTCAGTTTACTGAAAACTAATTAACCTCCCAGTCCTTCAGGATATCACGCAGTGCAGAAAGGTGAAGTAATCTGTATTCCAACCTGTGTACGAAGATACAGATCCTGTTCCATTTTCTCTTGTAGCATTCGTTCTTCTGCCGACTGACGGAAGATAAGAAATCTGAGAAGTTCTTTAAGGTTTTTTATGATCGCATGAAAGTGGCACAGCAAGAAATCAAGGCTACTGTCACAGTCAATACTAGTGACTTAGGAAATAAAAAGAAAGATGAAGACTCAGACAGAGATGTACCGAGCAGGAAAAGAGGTAATCCCCAGTTGTTCCCTTTCGGAAGCGATAAGGGAGTAAAATGATGTGTTTTGAACTTCTTTCAATTGATGCAATAATGCTCTGATCTCTGATCCCACAGAGCAAAGTTCAGAGATCAGTGGTGCCCTGGCTTGGGATTTCAAGAGCTTCATCCCCTCTTCGTCCATTTGTGAGATTGTGCTATTGAAATGATGAAAAGTATTTCTGAGATGAGACTCTGCCGCCTTGTCTATCGTGACAAGCTGCCCAAATCTGATCCATAGTAACGACCCTGGACTGTGGGTTGTGGTCAGCGCCTTCTCTAACAATGAGTGGAGAATTCATAATATTCTTCTCTAGCAGGTCCTTCTGTCGTAACTCCTGATAGTGCTAGATGTGTGTGCCCTAACCGATTAATACCAGAATTTGTAACTTTAATGTGGTTCGCATAAAAGGTGCGAAGAGAGTGACATGATATCCTTCTAAACTCAAGACCTTCACATCACACTAAACATACTCACCAAAAGAACGGATGATGACTAGCTGGCCTGCGTGTGAAACTGTAATGGCAAGTGTGTGAGTAGGTTTTCTGGTCCCCTTTCTTCAGTTTGCCTAAGGAAGATCTGTTCTTGTGTGTTTTAGTGAGAGAGCCTATGACCCAAATTACCGAGGAGGTCCGGGATCAGTTACTGGAGGCCTCTGCAGCTACAAGAAAGGCTTACAGCACTTACCGGAGGGAGGCTGATCCCGATGACCATTATTCGGCCGGAGAAGGAGCACAGTCTGCAGCAGACAAGAGCAAAGATGACCTGGAGATGAGTGCTGTGATCTCAATAATGCAGCCCATCCTCCGGTTCTTGCAGCTGCTCTGTGAAAACCACAACCGGGATTTGCAGGTACAGCCTGGTTCCTGAGCAGGCGCGCTCATGTCACCTCATGCCGTCGCTTCGGTCTCGCTAATCCCATGCCTTTTTAAATTGATACATGACCGACTATTTTCTTTGGCCTTGAAGATAATCCAAAAAAAGTATTTATACTTTGCTGGACAAATACAGGGAAGTCCAGCTATCCAGTGTTCAGTGGCCTTTTTTCCATGTATATATAAGGTGGTGGGATCAACACTCGATATGGCTTTTTAAAAGTATATGCTTAAAGCAAGCAAGTGTTCTGCTGTGAAGTTACTGATTTACTTTTGAGAGGGGAAAGAAAGTGTGTGTCGGGGGGAAGTCACATAGGAAAATAAAGAGAGCATTGGGACTTTGTTTCCAGCAGCCCTCAGGCATATGGTGACTTTCCAGTGAGCGGTTTCTGGTGGGTTTTCATGGATCTGTTCATGTGCATGGAGTTGAACACATGGGGATGGCATCAGGAAAGTCTCAGCTGGAGCTGAATCTGGTGAGGGGCGTGAAGGGCAACAAGAAGGGTTTCTAGGTTGTATCCACAGCAGAAGGAGACTAGGGAGAGCATGGGTCTGCTGCTGAACGGGGCAGAGGCCCTGGTGATAAAGGACATGGAGAAGGCCAAGGTGCTCAATGCCACCTTCACCTTGCTCTTTACTGGTAAGACTGGCCTTCACAAACCCTAGGTCCCTGAGACCAGAGGGGAGGTCTGGAGCAAGGAAGACTTACCCTTGGTGGAGGAGAATTGGGTTAGGAAACATATAAAGAAGCTGCGTGTGCACAAGTCCATGGTGCCTGGTGGGATGCCCCCGGTGGAGTGCTGGGTCCAGTCCTGGGTTCCCAAGTCCAGCAGGGAGTCTCCAAGATGGCTAAGGGACTGGAGCATCTGATGGGCAAGGAGAGGCAGAGAGAACTGGGAGAGGTCAGGCTGGAGAGGAGAAGGCTCGGGATGTCTCACCCGTGCGTATAAGTACCTGACGGGGGATATGAAGAGGACGGAGCCAGGCTCTGCTCGGTGGTGCCCCATGACAGGGCGAGGGAGGTTGGACTAGACAGTCTCCAAAGGTCCCAGCCAGCCTCAGCTGTCCTGTGAGACTCTGGGATGTGTTTGTATAATTTTCAATAGTGAGCCCAGAACTTGTATGTTGGTGATCTTTCCTAGTGCATGCCTCGGCAGGAGATATGATTTTTGCTTACAAATGGACTGCAATTAACATGATTTTTGCGCAGCATAACCACTGCTGCTGGATTAGAATTGAACGCAAGCGAGGAGCTAGTGAGACGCAGTACAATGTACTAAATGCCCTCATAAAGGAGGAATAATTGCTGTGATTGCATATTGTTGTACGGCATGCCAGAAGTGTAGGACCCTGCGTGAGTGCTTTTCAGACCTGCCAAATCACTTCCGCTGAACTCGAATGCCCTGCTGCTGGCAATATGTGAAATCAAATCTGTATGGTAATGTTCCCGTGCTATGAACGTGTAATTCTTTTAGCATTATATCGGTGCCGGGGTTACATACATCAGGGTTTCTCCTAATTTTTTCAAAAAACTATTTGATCTTTGTTTTGTCAAGCAATTTTCATGCCGTTAGCAATGTCGGAGACAAGTAAGACGGCAGTTTTATGTGGCAGTAGTCCAAACCGCACACACATGCTTTGCTGCTGCTGCTGTCTTTGGCTAGGCACCGAAAGCTATAGGAGCAAAATTGAATTCAAGCCAATGCAGAAACTTGGCCTGAGCTGTTCACCATCCTGAACAATTATGTTCCCCAAACAGCAGGTAGTGGCATTCAGCTCTGGGAGAGAAAGGTTAAAAAAAAAAGGTGAGAGGAACAATTTTTCAAATCCTCTAGCCGCTTGCCTGCCTTGATGCTTGCCTTTCCCCTTCAGCCCTGAAGGGGAGGCTGGAGTGTCTGAAGCTTCAAGACCTTTGTGTCTGCAGCTAGTACGTTGTAACTGAACTCCTTATCAATATTGCCAATGGACTCGCTGCTTCAAGGAATAAGTAAGACCTATTCCGGAAGCTGCGAGTCTTCCAAAATTGCATAAATTCAATTTGGATTAGAAGTGAATAGGAATCACCTGCCCAATGCAGTTGTAGGTTTGTCAAACCAAGTGTTTTACAAGCCGTTAGCAATTATGAGTAGCCTGATGTTGTGCAAAAACAGGAAAATGCAAGTCACGGCTGTAAGAGTTGATATGTGCTTTAGAGGAGGAGGAAGTCTTTGTGAAATGGCTTAGGGGGTTGCAATACTGTGCCTTTGCATCACTCAGTCATTCCCTTTGCAGATAAAACTGCAGTTTGTTCTGCGTTGCACGCAGTCCCCCTCCGGCTTACTCCCTGGGTCTGGAGGAGGATGCGGTATCTTCTTCAAATTAATGCAAGGACTGGAACAAACAGGTGGCTGCTTAAGTATGTTTTGTTACCCACTTCAGGCTGGATGCATCAAGTTTTGCTGTGGAGTACTCCCGATGTCTCTGTTTCTCTCTCAGCACACAGATACTTGGGGGCTCTTATTAAACTTGCATTAGGTCTGACCCCTGATTCTGCACAGGAGCTCAGCCTTGGAAGCAAAGCTGTCCCAGCCCTGAATTGCTGTAGCCAGCCTGTGGTCTGGTCTGCTTTGGCCGGGCTACAGCCCCACCGGTTTCCTTAGGAGGTCTTTTCTGTACTGTTTCTTTTCTGAATGAAGATGGCCCTGTATACTACAGAATCAGTCACGAGAACTGAAGCTCGTGACAAGCTGAGCGAAGCATCCAGGGAACGCTTTCCTGGAAGCAAGAGCTGTGCTGGCTGGAAGTGAGGAGGAGAGGAGTGGGGATTCCCGGCAGGACAGGGAGCAGTGCCCTCCCTCCGGGGTCGGGGCCTGGGCAGGTGATACCCAGCAGCCTTCCACACAGCCAACCATGCAGCTCAGCGTTACGCTGAAAAATCCCATCTTCATGGGAAAAACATAGTGCTCCAATTCTTTTTTTTCTTACCAAGTGAGTTATTTCTGTGAAATAAAAATATTGTAGTAATATGCTAGCCAGTCATGCTCAGATTAAATGTCGAAGTCGGTAGGTTAAATACTGCTTTGTGCAAAAAAAAAGCAGGAATTGATACAACTATTAACATTGGATTTGACTGTTTCTTTTATTCATAATCCCTGGAGACATAACTTAGGTAATAAAGAACAGGAAAGCTCTGCATGCTGCAGGAGAGTGATTCAGTAATTTGGCTAGTGGAGCAGTACTACTGCGTGCAGAGAATGAGCTGGTTTAGATCATTGAGTTTTAGGCAAGAAGTGTGTGTGAGAATTAACTTCATAAGACCAAAGAGCAAGCCTATATTCAGTGAAACATGCCTTGCCTTACCTGATTGCCTGTAAAGAAAAATCTGATCATTTAAAAATATCTCTTTACTACAACTTTCTTCTTATTTATGTTCTTTCTTTGTGAAGTTTTTCCAATTAGAGATCAGATTTCTGCTAAAACAAAGACAGTCCAAAGAAAACATTTAAGCTTTTGGGGGAATCACCCACTTAAATGGTAGAACTGTTCCTTCCAAGGATTCTGTGTTCATTCCTGCTTGAACAAACCAAGCTAGTATTCTGAAAGTAGCCAATTTTGGGTTTAGTCATTGTGCTTTCTCTAAAGCGTACTCGGCTTTAGGCTGTGTACTGGGAAGCAAAGTCTCCAACACCCCGACACACGGTAGAGGCGTTAAGAACTGGCTGCAGATGCTGCCTTTGCAAGGGTAGCCCTGTCTAGTCATGTATTGCAGAAAGGACTGGGCTCCCTAAAAAGGGATACTAGCGTGAACTCAGCTAATAATCTCCAGAAGGTTATTCATAAAGGTAGGAGTTTAAAGACTGCCTGACTTCGAGTGCACTTCATCTCGTCGGAAGATATCGCCCCCTCAGCTCAGTATATAGGATCCTTAAACTTAGGCAGTATGAATGCTCGTTTCCCCCTTTTTTCCTCGAGATCCCACAAGCTGGGTATTCTTCATATGTTCTAGCTGAATCTGCAACTGTAGTTCTTTGTTCTGAATGCAGGGCCTCGTGGACGGTATCTCAGGTTCATTCCCACTGAAAGTTATAGGATGGCACGTTCAATATTGAAGAGTTGTGTTCCCACTTCATAGCCTGTGAGATGCTCTGGATGCCAGAAACTGAAGAGCTCGGTCTATACTGGCAGAGATGGCAACAGACATTCCCTGGGGCAGTTTCTCACAATGCAGCAGGGTCTTGTTTTCTACAATTTTTTCCTTCCCCTTGCTTAGCCATTTAACACTGTCCTTCTGCCTCCTGTGCCTCATTCCTCCTCTTTCCTTTGTGTTTATTGACTTTGGATCAAGAAGCTAAGGCTGGTATAAACCTAGCTGTAATCAGAATAAATGCCATACCGCAGCCGGGGAGCATTTTGTTTCATTGCTTTCAGTATCATCCATTATTTTTGCTTTTTCCTGGAGGGAAGGCACGAGCTCCGATTTCTGTAGCATCAACCTTTCTACATTGTGACAAGTTAATCAAAAGTCAGGATACTAAATGAGCAATCAGTTGAAATGTGCTGAATCACTGTCACCTTTAGTCTGCATTCATAGACAGCATTTTCCTTTTTTAGCTTAGCCTTCAATTGAATCTGGCAATTTCTCAGTCTGTTTGCCTTAAAAGACTTATTAGTCTGACACAGGCACTAGAGGCAATCAGTTAACAGCGCTTCTCTGCAGACTTGCAGAAAAGACCTTGCTGGTTCCATAGTCCCATGCATCTTGTTCGTTGGAGGCATTTTCTCACCTTTGAAGTGAAGTGTTTTGTAACCTGCTAGAATTAAGCTAGATCAGAGTTCTCCTGCTGAAGCTTCATGGAAAAGGTGGTGGTAGTGGCTATCCATTTTTACAGTGTGCTGCTGGAAAAACACTGACAAACAGCATCTGAGTCACTAGGAAATTGTTTTTCATTAATTGTCCTTTTTTGTTTTGGTTGGGTTTGTTTATTTTTCATTTGGAATACAGGAGAGAGGAAACATGTTTAATCCATGCTGATAAATCTGGCATTTCATTAGAGGAGCTGCTCCTAATCAGCAGCTTCAAGCAGGGATTACAATAATTATGTGGGAAGAAATGCAATTGAGAGAATTGCATTTCAAGACGCCTTCCTTCAAGGCATGCAGTCAGGTGCCTCCTTGCCGCTTGTGCAGGTGGTGCTGCTGTGAAACCAGAGCCAGAGAATTGCTGCTTCTGTCTTGGAGAGAGATCTGGGGAGGAGAGAGCTGTGAGTGATGGTTAGCAGTGAAAAGTAGCAGGTAGGCTAGAAGGAAAGCTTCCAGGCTCAGGAGGGCTTTCTGATCCACAGTGAATGGCCTATTCTGCGTTGGATTTCAGTGCTCTAATGGATGCACTCTGGTTTTGCTGCTTGTCTTGTATAAAATTTGAAGCCAACAAGCTGCTCAAGAGAGCAGCCCATTGCAAGCAAGCCCTGAAAGAGGCTTAAATTGCTTGTCCAGGATCCAGTGAAATTAGAGCAATATACCATGCAGTGCAATTGTGGATTGATGTACTTAACGAAATGTTGTGATCCAAACATCAGTTTGTATGTGGGTTTTTTTGTTGTTCTTGGTTTTTTTGTTTTGTTGTTTTGTTTTTTTTCCCCCCCTCCATCCCCCGGCTTTGACACTGTCCCCACAGAATTTCCTTCGGTGCCAGAACAACAAGACAAACTACAACTTGGTGTGTGAGACACTGCAGTTTCTGGACTGTATCTGTGGAAGCACAACTGGTGGACTTGGACTTCTTGGCCTGTATATAAATGAGAAAAACGTAGCACTGATCAACCAGACGCTGGAAAGTTTGACCGAGTATTGTCAGGGGCCTTGCCACGAGAACCAGGTAATACACCCATAGCTGTGAAAAGCATCGCCCTTTCTCCGTACGCCCGCAGTGTGTGCTCTGCTGGGCTTGGGCTCTCAGCCTGCTAGACTTGCATTGTCTTACAACACTGCTCGCTTTACTTGCCTGGCAAAGGGATTTTGGTTTTGGGGGTTTGTTTTCTTTTCCCTAATCAACTCCTAATAATCAAATTCTCTTTCTCGAGGCCACCTCTGAGGAGTTGAACCACTCAAAGCAGTAGAGATTTTTCTGCTTTTCTAGGATTCAAGTTGTTTTATTACACTTGACAGACAGGGAAGAGTGGAGAATTTTTGTACTTGAAATACTTTGTAGTAAAAATATTGCTAAACCCAAGCTCTGTTGCCTGTTGTAAATGAGGCCAGAAGTGTTCCCCCCCAGCCTGATGGGAGAAGGCTGAGCTCTGTAGCTTCGGTAATGAAGGTGATAACCACGTTGAGGTTGTTCTCAGATGTAGTCTTGCGTGTAGAACCGGGTGCATGTCGCTGCCGACTGTCCGTGCGCTCGCACGGGGATGTGGCGGTGGTTCCCAATGAGCGCGGGTTACGTGTTGGTGATGACCCCAAGCGCCTGCGGGGCAGGGGAGGCAGAACTCTGCCCAGCTCCCCCCAAACAATACTCGCTGTCAGCGGTGTCGTCTTCTCCAAGCAGGAATAACTGTTCTAAAGCAAGCATGGTGGCTTAAGTAATCATGTTACAGGGAAGGTGTAACAGAATAATGACAATAATGCTATCAGATAAAGCAGTTGCTGACCCACAGCTGGACTTGGTCTGCTCTGTGACTCGAAGGTTGAGTGATTAGCAAGGAATATGGGAAGATACTTTGTCTGCATCAGCAGGAGTTTTTAGGTGCTCAAGAACTGTGGTTTGCTCCGGTGGGAAGGATCAGAGGGCAGGGGCGGCTGTGCAGCTCAGCCATGCTTTTCCACTTCACCTTCGCACAGGTCGTACAGCCGTGTTTTAGAGCAGCATTGCCAATTAGTCAGGCCCATTTCTTCTGCCTTTTGGTCTAAACGTGACTCTTGCTCTAGCCGTTTCAATGAGTCAAATGAAGTCTGGAAGTTTAGAGTAAACCATACTAAAGAGACAGCTACCCCAAAATAGTTTTCCAAAACTCTGGCCTCTCTGTGGCATTGACTCTACAAATAACGTGCTCAGTGTTTGCGTTAGAGAATGCTTCTCCCATTGGGCTGGCACGACTTGCTAAGTCCTGTGTTCAGGGTGGGTGTCACCCTTTTAACAAGAAAACCTCTGCACTTACAAACATGGATGTCTGTTTCTTTTCTCCATTTGCATACTATTTGAACCGTAGCATGGTACGGAAAGGCTGGAATATGGCTTTTCAAAAAGTCTTCAAGAATATCTGTCCTTTGAGGTGCCTTTTCTTTGTGTACTCGAACATAATTTACAGCAAAGCTAAACAAAGCATAGTGGGGGTGACTGATGTTCAGATGAAATCCTGCCTTTGCGAGGAAATGCATGAGGCTGTACGTGTCAGTTCATAACTGGCAGTTTCTCTCTGTTAGATGGATCGGGTGGAATAACAACCTTTAGATATAGATATGCATCTTCGCAGTGGAGCTCAGCAGCAGAGCAGGGCTCTGGATTTTGAAGCCAGCGAGCTACCGTCGGTTTGAATAGTTTAGTTCTAGACCATTATAAAAGCAGGGTTAAAGGGTAAGCAAGAAGGTTACGGAAATTCACATTCTTTGGTTAGACAGGACTGAAGTAGGTGTTGATTGGCCCACCTAAAATAAAGAAAACTCTCCCTAATCTTAGTAAAACAGAGTTCTTCCTTAGCTATGTATTCAGCCTGGTCGCTTTGGCATGTAAATGCTTCGGTTACCGACTGTGTTGCTTACTGCTTCCTGAGGCTGGGTGGTTTCAGTAGGACATGCCGTCGCTGATGATAGGAAAGGCTTGAAACAAAATGCCTTAATCTTTTGTTTTTCCACTGACTGAAGTTTTCTGTTCAGTTATCCAGCTCGAACAGCTTACAAGGTGATGAAAGAGGTGACTCTTCTGTTCTGGCTGGGTCACCAGCCTAGGCTGCGTTTTTAGTGTAGACAATTAGTGAAGTTTGATGAATTTTCTTTGGACAGAACTGCATTGCTACTCACGAGTCCAACGGTATTGACATCATCACAGCATTAATTCTCAATGACATCAACCCTTTGGGAAAGAAGAGGATGGACCTTGTGTTGGAACTGAAGGCAAGTGAATATTTTGTGCGACCCACGTTACCAGTAAGATGAAATATAATTTTATTGTTGGAATTATGTGGGTGTTTATTATATCCCAATATTCATAAGTGCCAAAAAATTACATGCCTCAGCGAGCTGGAGGCAGTGCCCAAAGATTGTCTGTCACAGGTATTTCATCTTCTAAGTGATAATATGAAGCCACCAGTTTTCAGAAAGGGGAGGGGGGGGATGCAGGCAGTCGAGATACGCTGAGGATTCCTAAAATGATTTCCTGTTCAAAATTTAAAGCGGATGAAAACTTCTCTGTTGTTGATGAGCTTTTACATATACAGTGGAAGTAAAATTTCTCGTGCTACGTCTAGTTTCCTAATACTTCATTGCTGTTGTTTAATCAGCTGACGTTTAATCATCAAGAATTTTTTAGGGCTGTTTGTATTAATGCTGAAATAATTAGCCCTGGTGCTGGCTTCAAAATACACTAGCAGGTTGTCTTCTAGCAACAGTAGTCATAGAGCACTCCTGCTTCAAGCATGTTTTAGCAATATTTCCTTTCTGACTTACTGCCCTGTCTTAGAGTGCAATGTCTTGTTGCTTTCTGTTGCCAACTCACACCATTATTATGGGTAATGTGAGTTTTTTATTATTCTGAATAAAAAATGCTTTTAGACTCAATTAGTATTATACTTCAAAATTAAATACTTTTATTGGTTTTTATTGTCAGTCATGATGGATTTTAATCTTAATTGTTCGTATTAAAGTAGTCTGGTGCCTTGTGGTAGTTTCCCATTTCCTCCCTCTATTTCTTGGCATGAGCAGGTCACAGAATAATTTTCAGTTAAAAGCAGCGAAGCATGTCTGTGTCTTCAGCCTTGGCTGTCCTTTGATTTAATCAGCATTATCTCAAGTAAAGCTGAGCTGCACCATTTTGGAGTTGAGAGCTTGTAGTAATGCTGCAGTATCTTTAAAACAAAACAAAATAATACAAGCTTTTGAAACCTCAGTGTTTCAGAAACCTGAATTTTAACGTGGGTTAATTTGATGGCCCCCAGTAAATAGGGTTTGGGAAATAAACTGGTAAAAAAATACTACAAAGTTGTATGTCTCAATAGATGGAGGAGAGGTAGTGCGTGGCAAGGAGAGTCCGTAGGGAGTCCTGCAGGAGGCTGCCTGCGTGCCCTCGTTTTTTGACTCCTGGCAGTGACTGGTGTTGTTTTTCCCTCCCTTCAGAACAACGCTTCAAAACTGCTCTTGGCGATCATGGAGAGCAGGCATGACAGCGAGAACGCAGAGAGGATCCTCTACAACATGAGGCCCAAAGAGCTGGTGAGTCCCCGGATCACCCCAAAACTCCCGACTCCCTTCAAGCCAGGTGCAGCAGCACTGGGGAGACCGGGCTGGCCACGTCCACCCCAGGCATGCGGCAAGAGGTCTGTGCATGGATCGCTGGCAACTGGAAGACCTTTCAAGGATTTGGTGGAATGAATGCAATATCCACAGGGCACGGGTCTGTCTTGTTCCCGGGTAGCATGAGCAATTAGGGAATCCAGGCTGAATGCTGCAGAGGAGGCACTCAGCATCCTGCATAAGGCAGGGAAGGAGCATTGTCCAACACTTTGGAATCCGCAGGTAGAAGCCATTTGCACAAGAGACAGAGAGAAACAAAAATTTCTTGTGACCTAGAAGCTGTTCAGTAGACTGTAGCAGGCTTTCGGGCTGGTTAATGTATTAACTGGTGAAAACACAAACAGGACATTCAAAGGGACAGCTGAAACACTGTCGGCTTGTCTCGGTGCACGTAGCTGTGGCGGGGGCCAGAGGTCAGAACGTGAAGCACCGTGCTGCGAGGGTGGCCCGGAGTATGTTACCTAGAGGGGAACATGAAGTTTAGCTGCTTGTGTTGACGAGCTGGGCTGAAGGTGCTGAGTTCTGGTCTCCTGTTTTATCTTGGATGTTGAGAAACCCACTGACCTTCCTCTTGAATGTACGTGCTCAGCTCCCTTTCGCTTCTCTAAGAGTGGCAAATGTATACTGGCCTGAGCAGCCTTTAGCCCTCAGCCTGAGCTGCCTCTGTATTGGCCTGTGTCTGTCTTTCTAGGTGGAAGTGATAAAGAAGGCTTATCTGCAAGGAGAAGTAGAATTTGAGGATGGAGAGAATGGGGAAGATCTTGCGGCATCTCCGAGGAACGTGGGACACAACATTTATATATTAGCTCATCAGGTAGAATTTCACCTACAGCTTTTGTAGCACCAAGTGTCACAAACTGTGAATAGCAAGAGGACTGCTTTTCCCTGGAATTGTTTTAATGGCTGACCTCTGAGACAAACTCGCTTCACGTTCTCTTCTTACCAGAGCAAATTCCAACCCTTAAAGAATCAGAAAAGAAAATTCTATAATATTAGAAATTTTTTTGAGTTTTCTTTTATAGTGGGAAGCAGGCAGGCTCTTGACCAAGTTTCTGAAGACACGTGATTCAAGTTCTTGGCAGTACTGGGGAGCAATGTATTGTTTTTCAGCTGTATCAAAGGTTACTTTATACTCCCAAAAAAGTCGTAAGCAGAAATCTCACTCTGCTTTTATGGTTCTGGCCACATTCTCTCTATGTTGGAGACAGTCGGGTTTGTTGTATTGATACGATGTGGTGTGTGAAAGGTAAAAGACCAAGGCAGGGCGGGAAGTATATCTAGATCTACTAAATATATTGATGCTACATGTATCACTCCATTGGAGACTTTTTGTTCCTTTAGCATCTGAGAAGAAAAACCATCATTATGCTGTAAAATGAATTTAGAGCATCCAGAAGCATTTTTGGAGCAGTGCTCTGTGCATCTGCTTTTCAGTTGATGCAAATTTTCTCTTCCGTCCCTGCGTGGATACTTGTGTGATTAGCACACCTTTGAATTAGGGTGGGTGTAGAAGGATAGACTGAATGTGAATGTTCAAAAAGTTCCCCAAGTCAGTCAAAGGGTGAGAGAGGATGGGTAAAAGAGGATTACAACACGGATATTAAAAAAAAAAAAAAAAAAACACATATTTGAATCATTCTGACTTGCTCCCAAAATAGAGCTGCAGGGTGTCTGGTTGGCATAGAACAAGCCTTCTGTCAACTTTGCCCTTTCTTAGCAGCTGACTGCGTACTATTTCTTTTTTTATGCCAAAAATCAGAAATTTAATATCATAGAGAGACATCTGGTGTCTCCCACTCCCTTTGCATTCCTTTATTTTAGTTGGCTCGTCATAACAAAGAGCTGCAGAACATGCTGAAGCCGGGAGGTCAGATAGAGGGAGACGAGGCTCTGGAGTTTTATGCCAAGCACACGGCACAGATTGAGGTAAAGGGAAACCGGTGGCTGCTGGGAGGTGTGTGGGGGGAAATGATCTGCTGCGGAAAGAGCTGCTTGGAAGAGAAACGGTGCAGTTAAGCACCGGTTACATTATCCGTGGTATTTTGATTGAGCTGACTACCTGTGTGTGGACTGTCATCTTTGACATGAGAATGTATGTGTACTTATTTTTTTATTTTATTTTTTGACAGCCGCTGGGGGGGAGCTATTTTTGAGCTGTCATGTGTGGGCTTTAAGATGGAGCTGAGCAGAGCTCTGTTGGCAGGAGGAAGTGTAACTTCGCTTCTGTTACATTTTGGCCGGTACTATTGCTGAATCCATAAAGTTAGTGATAGCTTTTGCCATTCTTTCTGTATTAAAATGACATTTTGGCCTGATGTACAATTTAAGATGCTTTTTAAAAGTAAAACACACACAAACATGGAGAGTTCACAAAACTCTCTACAAAGCAATATAACTCTTATTCCTCACATTTGCCTGTGCAATGTGTGGCTAAAATTTGCTAAGATTCTTGAATTGGACGACCAGATTGCTATGCTGCAATTGGTGTGGGATTCACTGGGCCCCTTGGAAATCCCAGCTAGGTACTGCCAAGATAAGGCCACAGCGTAGAAATTATCAGTCTTGGAGCTAAATGTAGGCCTGCTTTGAAAGATAAATTAAGTGAAGGCTCTACCAAGCTACTGTTCTATAAAATGTGTCCAAGTTTCTACATGTAGCTGGTTTGAAAGGGGAAAAAAAAAACAACCCAGACAAACCAAGAATTAAAAGCATTTAATAACTAGGAAGAACTCTAATAAGGCTGCTGTTCAGATTGTCAGGTCAGACCGTACCATGGAGCAAATCGTCTTCCCCGTGCCCAGTATCTGTGAATTCCTCACGAAGGAGTCCAAGCTGCGGATATATTATACCACGGAGAGGGATGAACAAGGCAGTAAGATCAATGACTTCTTCATGAAATCAGAAGACCTCTTTAATGAGATGAACTGGCAAAAGAAGTTGAGAGGTAGGTTGCTGTTGCCAGTGTGGTTGTGTGGAGCTTTACCAGCAGAGTGCTGAGGTCAGGTTTTCGGAGTTTGAATGTTGACTCAGTAGCAGATGGTTCCCCAGTGTGGCAGCAGCCTTGATAATTGTTTGAAAGAGTCTGCTCCTTTGCACGATGGCAATATGTTGGAATGAAGTTGAGCTTAATGCAAGAGCAATATGGACCAACTGGAGGGGAACCAGGGGACAGCGGTAAGAAGGATCACAGGTTGTCTTTTTGAAGATCCAACAGGAAGAAACAAATTTGTGGAGGTTTAGCTTAAATGAGAAGGCATTTGGTGGCAGGGAGAAATGGAGAGAGGACAGCTGAAGAAAGCAGTGGTCTGTTCTCCTTCCCTGCACTGGATATGCGAAGTCGTTCCCGTGCATTGCAAGGAGGAGTGCGGCTGGCTAATGCAGCGTGGACTTATGGCATCTCCAGCAATGGAGGCATTTAAGAACTGGTTAAACGTGCATTTTCCAGTAATGGAAAAAGCAGAATTCGCCCTTCCTTTGGGCAAGGAGTAGACTAGCAGACGTGTCGACTAACCCCCTTCCAGCCCTGTGATGCTAAAATATCTGAAAGCAAGCATTTTCAAGCACTGCTTTTCCCTCTGAGGTTCCCACTGGCAACTAGGAAAACTTTCAAAATTATATTTTAATTCATACAGTGCCACCAGTTCCCCCAGTAAACTTTCTAAGTCGTTTGCTTAAAATCATTTAAAAAAAAAAAAAAAAAAAAAAAAAAAAAAAAAAAAAACCAACTTAAAAAAATCTTGTTTTGCTAAAGGAGAAACGTTGCACATGAGGCTCTGAAATGTGTGAGAAAAAGCAGTTATTTCCTGCTCTAGTCAACATCTACCATCAGATACTGCTGTTGTTCCCCATGCTTGAATCAGCTAAACTCCAGTAATTAGCGCAAGAGCACAGACTGGTCTGGAACCACCTCCTAGAGCGAGCGTGAGAGTGGACTTGTGCTCTACAGCTGCATGCTGCTGTCAGCCACCGAAACCTGCCTGCTGTGCCAGGCAATCCACGCCAGCGTGGTTAGCAAAGGTTTTCCCCGACAGAGACCTTGCTGGTACTCAGTAACCGTTGCATATCGTAGGAAAAAATTAGGTGGAGAAGGGACCTCTTGACCACCCTCTTTGTGAAAATTATTCTTTATAAAAGTATTTCCCATGTTGCAACCTCTGACGCTTGCATTTCGCCCTTTCACTGTGCACCTCCAAGAAGAGCCTGGACTCTTTCCAGTTTGTTTTTAGGATGCATCTGCACAGTTCACACTAGAGCTGATGATGTGTTGCACATTTGGTAACAGAAGCTCAATATTTGCTTCTGATTGTTGGTATGTATGTATATATATAAACGTTAATAGCTCTTTTAACAGAGAGAAGCATTTGTAATCATATTATTTATAATGATCAAAGTCAGGTACAGATGAGACCACCTGAAACTTGGTCAGCTCTACTGAGGTATTTTTCGTGTGTATGAATACTAAATAGAGAGGAGCTATTTCCACTGAACAGTACTTCTAACAGCATCAAAATCCCCAGGAAGCTGCTTCCTAAAATGACTTCTTAGAGCTCTACAAGACTACGGGAGCATTTGACATTCTCAACAAATGGGCAACTTTCTTTGACACCATCTATATATTCTGTTAGATTTTGTTGTTCGAGTTACTTGAATTGTCTTTGAGGATCTCCAGGCAAGCTGTGAAGACATCCATAATTACCAACAGAGCACAGATTGATCAAGATCCACCTGCAGAAGTGGAGAATTATGTCTTTTTTCTTCCAGAAACTGAAATAATTTACTCTGTCGCCTCATATTCTGGTCTTGTTTGGCCCCTAAGTGATATTCAACGCTTATATAATTGTTTCTCACATCTTAAATACAGGTTTTTGTTTTTGAGACATGACGGGTTGGCAGTGCTCTGTGCTGCGCTCATGTGATACCACTTACAGTTTATTCAAACCTGAGACTTTTAAAAAAAGACCCATGTACTTCCCCCTTCAGCTCATGGTGCTAGCTCATAATTTGAGCACCATAAGTCTCCTGAGGTCTTAATTAAGAATTCAAATGAGCCTGCCAAAACCAGGCAGAAGTGCTACGCAGGGCAGATAGGCTGTTCCCGTCCCCAAATGAAGGTTTAAAGTAAAACCTGGAACTTTATCATGACCCTTCATATGGCAGTTTCATACAAATGAATTCAACTTGCTTACAAATTCTTCCAGTTAAAATGAAATTGAGAACAGAAATAATATAGAAATCAATGCATCACCTATCCGAAACATTGCTACATCACATTTCAGTGAGGCTTAACACATGCTTGGCTAATTAGGTGCAATGAGGCTTGTATTCTAACAGTGATGGGGTACCTTTCTGTAGTGCTTTCCTTTGCATTCAGCTGTTCAATAGATTTGCTTTTTATGTGCATTTCGACTCAGTATAATGAGGCATTGTATAATTCTTTTAACCCATTTTTTTTTTTTTTGCTTAAGATGCTAGATGAGGTGATTTGCTGAAGAGAGGTGGTGGCTACTGTGAGGCTCAGAATTGCTGCATACATTAAGTTATTCTTCAGCCCCAGTTTGCATTTTCATCTTTTCCCTAAATTTCACTGTGAGCTTCTTTTCCTTCACTCTCCAATATCTGTACATGTTACCTCCTTCCAACAGGGGAAAACATTAGTTCTTTCCCTTTGAGAGCATTTTTAATACTTTTTTTTTTTTGCCGCTCTAGATTTCAGCAGTACACAATTTGCTGTACAGTAAGCCTGCAGGAGCTAAAATCAGGGGGATTTTGCCTTGATGTGGAGGGAATTACTGTAAGGCAGCTTCTTAGCTTTCCTTGTCGTCTTCTGGTCCATGACCACTCAAAATGAATCCTTCTGCTTTCTGTGCCTCGAGTCTTGCTGCAGAGGTTATTAAAATCAGGAGTCTTTTTGGAAAGTGTTTATATATAGTGTTAATAATTTAAAATGTGCAGCTGTTTAACTGTACACTTAGCTCTGTGCAGATGTGCTTGGGTCCTTTGCCCACAGGGCAGAGAGAAGGCCAGCCGAGACTCAACCCAGTTATTATTCCGGGGCTATATTGGTCTGTTACCAGCTTGAAGTGAAGTTGTCTTACTGGCTTGGCAACTAGTCCTAAACGTTTTAGCTTTATTGTTACGTCGCTGTGCTGCATTTTGTCTCTCAGTTGTCCACCTTGCACTGTCTTCACTGCGTTTTTTCTGGCTTGCTGCCGCAGATGGGAAGTTTGAAGGTGGGCAGTATCTCATGTAGGTGAGCCGCTGGCGGCAGCAGCAGCGTAACTGGGAGGGATGGGGCTGAATCTCACCGTTGAGAACACATACAAATTTTCTTCCTCCTAATTGCTCCTGTGACTCTGAGTACAAAGTATATGGGAAACCTGAAGTCCTTCACCTCTGGCATTTCTGAACTCATTCTCATACTGCTGCTAAATCATATTTGAAAATATGTTCCTTTTTAACATGAGTCCTTTAAGGCAAATCACTGTCTAGGAAACTGGAATTACCCCGAAGATAAAGAGTAATCAGATAAACTTCAGAACAAGCCATGAATCAACTCTGATCTCAGTATATCTGATCAATCAAGCTACTGTTGATGCTGTGCTTTTGGGCAAACTGAAAATCAACTAAGTTTTGGTGGAGATTAATTTTTTTTATAGACCTCTTATTTTTTAAATGCTCCATTAAAAAGAATTATTTTTCTCTTTTGCAGCTCAACCTTTCCTATACTGGTGTGCTCGCAACATGTCCTTCTGGAGCAGTATTTCCTTTAACCTGGCTGTCCTTATGAACCTGCTTGTAGCATTTTTCTATCCATTCAAAGGAATTCGAGGAGGTACCAATATTTAAAATACAAAATTATGTGAACAAATAAGGTATAATGAGCCAAATTCTGCCCCCCACTTGTGTCTGTGCATCCCTGTTTACTTCAGTGGGGATAGGAGAACAGAAATTGTCTTTTTTTAATTGCCTTGATTTAAATTGTGCTATTCTCTGACTGACTTTTTTCTTGAGGCATTTGTAAGGAAAACGTAGAGCCATGCTTTTTCCTAGGGGGAAAAGAATTATCAAAAACAGACATCCACCTTTAATTACTTGACTGTTCTACTTTGTTTTAAAGTTCTGTAATTAAGTATTGAACTAAAAATATGAGAAAAAGTTAATTGGTTGTTTTCCTTGAGCTTGCATTTTATTAATGCCATTTTCCATAAAACTTTCATGGTAAGGTAGCCCTTCAGGAGGTGTCTGAGCATTGGGCTTGGGTGAGTGAGATTACCCTGTGTTGGCAGGTGAGGCGTACAGGAGGGAAGTGACGTGACTCGTGCCCTTAGCAATCGATGGAGGATACAGAAAAAGCCCACCTCCCTTCTGCCACTGACTCTCCTAGGAGTCCCTTACCCCTCGAGCACTTAGAGCAGAGGTTGCCCGAGGGTGTGAGGAGGAGCGTGCCAGTGTCCCCTGGCTCTGGAGCAAGCTGCTGCTCTGAGGTTCCTTGCCATCAGCGCGTAGCAGCTGGGTTTGCTGCCATTCCTAACATAAAGTACTGGTTAACATGTGCCGTTAGTGTGGGATTGCACAATCTTGCTGTAATAGGTCTCATGGAAGTTGCTTTTGATCCAAACAGTGGGTTTGTGTGACAGTGGTGGTTCTTAGAGCCAATTCAGTAAATAGTCCCACTGGAGTCTTGATGAGATTCAGCTGCTCTTCCTTAGACCCAGCCTCTCCTGAGAGATGCACCCCAGGGCAGGTCAAGGGGTGGATTCATGTCAGCAAGAATCAGGAAATCTGGAGAAATATTCTTGTGAATGCTTCTATCACGTTTATCGCTTGCAAAGCTGGTGTAAAGGAAATACTTAGGTAGGAGCTTTTGCTACCTCCATGTCAACTGGAGTAAATAAGGACCCCAGCAGTAAAACCTCCTCCTGGAGAGGGTGATTCATGTTCAAGCATTCACTTCCCTTTCTTTTGAGATTCATAACGCAACAGGGCCGCTTAGATGCTTATCTTTTCCTATTGAACTTCCCTCTGCATCTTTCTTGTGTTCATTGCTATCTACAGAACCCAAAGACAATGCAGCTCAGATAGCAGTAGCCTGATCATAACAAGATTATCAGCTGAACTCCGTGTGTGCGGCATAAAAGCCGCTTCACCCTTTTTGCAGCTCACCAGTTAATTTAGATTGAGGAGAGCCATAGTTTTGTCCCAGTAGTGTTTGACAGCAGCTTATGGTCGCAGTGAGGTACAGGCGGTGGGCGTGGAAGATGTGCATTTAGGAGTTCTGCGTCCTCATAAAGCCTGTGAGAAGGTACAGAATATTTCAGACCAAAACCTAGTGTTCCTGAGAGGGGGAAGAGTTACGGCTGCCTTCTGCAACATCAGGCTGTGGTTTCGGCTGCTGTATCTCTGCACCGCACCCTGTGACAGCAGACCATGGGGCTACCCGGACCCCGTTCTGGCCAGCAGCTGGTTGAAAGGTTTTAACAAGCACGAACAGCAGTTGAATTTTCTGCCTCTAGTTTCAGAGATTGCAAGCTAAAATTTAAAAGTCTGTATTTATGGCTGCTAGGAAAGCTCATAATTGAACGAGTTCATTGAGATTAGAGTGGCAAGACGAGGCAGGGGATCATTTGGCATTTTGAAGATGCCCTGCGTATTTTAAATACTTTATTTATCGGGTAACATTTCGATGAAATCTCTTCCTCTACTAGTTACAATCAAAAATGTAAAATAAATAAATACATGCATATTTTATATTTAGCTTTAAAAAAAAAAACAAAACAGACTTTTCAAAACTGACCGTTTGGGGGAAGTTGTTAGTGTCTTGAATTGCTCAGACGCAGTGAACTGAGCAGCTGATTAGCATCTGACTGTAGCAGCAGCAGTAAAACTTCTGACTTGAGGAGCAGAAACAAAACTGGATGCCTGGAATTCAGTACTGGAATGGTGAGAATTCCAGAGACAGGGAGAGCTTCCTACCAGGTCCTCCCGGTTACCCGCTCCTCCTGCCAGCAGTCACGTAATGGACTGCCACGTGCTCGCAGCGAGGTTTGACTTTAGGTTTGGAGCAGACAGCTGATGTCAAGCGACCGCTGGCTTGGTGAGCTTCATTTGCCAAGGGCAAAAAGACACCGCTCCCAGTGTGCTCCCAGTCTCTCTCCATCTCCGGGAAGGACAGACAATCTGTGCCCTGAGCTCCGCTCTTTCCTGCGAGTACTCGCCTGAGCCAGGTCCCACTGAGCTCTTTGTACGTCACGGCATCGCACTCCTCGTGCTGGTGTCGGGCCTTTCCAAGGTGGGTGTTAGAGGCAACACTCGAGGACTTCATTAGCTCTAGTTATTTTTGCAGGCCTGCTGGGAACTGCTGAAAGTTGTGAAAGCAAATAGATTCATGTGCCGTGGATGGCTTTGTAATAGCTGGGATGTTCAGACACCTGTGCAGGTGCAGGCAGGATCTGCCTCTCACGGCAATTCCCAAGTCATTCCTAAATGAGCTTCTGCGCTTTTTCCCCCTCTCTCCCTTCTCTGTGCTGTTTATCATTCCCACTCGGGCGACTCTGTTTCAAGCTCTGCACCTTTTGCTGTTTGACGGCTCAAGTAGCAGTGGCTGCGTTGCTCTGGGATCCCAAACTCCCTTCAGACAGCGGAAACATCTGTTCAACTTTACGCTTATTAAGTTTTAATTTCCATCTATCCTCTGCTGTCTTTATTAATCTACAGTGATTTGGAACAAAATTAAATGGCTGCTCGTGGTAGTCAGATGAGAGTAATATTTCCTAAGCCTTCTGAGTTTGGGCGGGGGGGGGTAGGAAAAAGCCCTCAGTGAATATCTTGCCAATAAGACACAACAGTCCCCTGAGTATGTTCTTGCAGAAGGGCTGCAGAGTGCTATGAAATTTGAGGGGTCTTGCCTTTTTGTCTGTTGAGGTACCACTTGCTTGAAGAAAAGCATTTTTTTTTAATATCAGTTTTAAGAAAAAGATGTCTTCTATATTCTGCATAAAGCCAGGGTAAACGGCATTTTTGGCTGAGTATTTTTTTATGGCTCTTTCAGAGAAGTGTATTTTTAGCAACACGGGCTGATGTTATGTAAGCAGACAGTCTCATGGGACAGTCTAAATAGAACCAGAAATAGCAAGAGATCACAAAAACTGGTACGAGGTTTTTGACCAACAGCATAATAGGAGAATCTGCTGTGAATCTGGACCCGGAGGAGGATGTTGTCTGTCCTCACCTACCCATTCAGTGCCTCTAAAGAACACGTTAGCATAATGCCTCTCCTTTTCAGCGTTCAAGGTGTATAAGTAATGAACGCTAAAATGAAGAATCCTATAGCACTGGAGCTTATCATTTACATAATGCTTTAGTAATAACTTTGTAATTAAAATCTGCTGAAGGCATTGGGCTCAGAAGTTCCACTTACGGCTTTGAAATCAGTGATGTCCAAACAGGAGGCTTAATGATACTCCGCCAAAGATAAAATGGCATTTATTTGGTTATTTTGGTTTTGTTTTGCTTGGTTATACAAAGTATTGAAACGGGGTTTGTTTCTTCCTCTTCGCCCTAGGTACGCTGGAGCCCCACTTGTCAGGCTTGCTGTGGACAGCTATGCTGATATCTCTGGCTATCGTAATAGCTCTTCCGAAGCCTCACGGCATCCGAGCCTTAATCGCTTCTACAATATTACGACTAATATTTTCAGTTGGTTTACAGCCTACTTTATTTCTTCTGGGTGCATTCAACGTAAGTATCGAGTGGGCTTTTTTGAGGTACTCTTGCATCTTATGTGAGGGTTTCTTACCTGCTCGTGAACACATCAGGCAAAAATAGCCTGGGACATTGTGGTGGAACTGGGAGGAGGAGTAATTCCTTCTTTGGACTGGTTCTAGCAGAAGTGCTTTGCTGCTGTTCATTTAACCCTGGTTCCCTAGGCTGGAGACCTCTAAGGTTTTGCTCAGTTTTGCCACAGTCTAGAAACAGCTCCCGCTCCAGCTATAAATGCAGAGAAGTCTCTGTGACCCTAAAGTACACGGTTATTCACTCAAACCCACCTCCCGTTCAGTGACTAAGCTACAGTATTTTCAGGGTTGTGTAAGATTCACTAAACAGTGCATTTCCCAAATGTCTGTCTGCAGTCTACCTGCTAGCCAAAAGCTGACACTAAGCAGTTTTACTACAGTAATATGTGGACTGAGCGTGTAAGCTGAGCCACCAGAGAACTTCATTAACACTCAAACCCGGATACTTGTGGTCTCTTGTGGCAAGTAAGCCAAAAGGGTTTCTCTCTGACTGAGTCAGCAGGAGCTGTGCAAAGACATGTCTTCTCAAAGCCCTTGTCTTTATTATGAAGTGCCCAGCTTTCAAGTGCATCACTTAATAGCGCTCCTTGTCTTCAAAATACATCACTGAGTGCCGTGTACTACAGAGTCAGAGTTGCATTATGAGGGTGATTGTTGTTGTTACTGGTAATTGTAGCATTTAGCAGGTTGCAGGTAAGTTGAAGGCAGCTTTCCTCCTGGTGTTGATGGTTGGTGCTACACAGGAGGATTACTGGGTGCATGATCCGAGAGGGAATTGCTGAGGGAATCTGGAGCACTTGCCTATTAGCAAGGAATAGGGGGTGTTTCGGAAACCTAAGGGTTGCCGTAGGCTAGAGCTATTTGACTGCACAAAGTGCTGTGCTTAGAACAGGTTGTTGGTGTGGTGGTGGTGGTGGTTTTTTTTTTAGGAATGTTTACCTCTCACACCAGGGAGTGTTTTTACTTTTCTTTAAATCTTAGTCTTGATTCCCTTCAACAACAAGCTGGAGACAGGAGCCAGTGCACGTGTTTTATTAGACACACGCAGTTTCAATTTTGGCCCACTGTCTCAGCTGTGCAGAAAACAACAGAGAGCAGGTTTTGACTGACGTGTAAAACGCTGTTGTGCACCAGACGATTCAGCGCTGTTGTTGATATCGTCATGGAGCCAAGTTATCTCCAGCTTTGTAAAATTGCCTTTTGTTCCTGAAAGTCACATGTTGTAACTAATTTATGGTTAATCTTTCCTTAGGTTTGTAATAAAATCATTTTCCTGATGAGTTTTGTGGGTAACTGTGGAACCTTCACTAGAGGATACAAGGCAATGATCATGGATGTAGAGTTTCTTTATCACCTGCTGTACCTTCTGATTTGTGCTCTGGGGCTCTTCGTACATGAATTCTTTTATAGTTTGTTGGTAGGTATTCACTTTGCCCTCAGAATGTTTTTCTGTCTATGTGTTTGTAAAGTCCCGCCTTGGGCGTATCTAGATGTGTCATACACCACTTGCGTTCTGGTTTGCTACTGGGAAACTGTTGTACAGGCACTTTTGAGAACCGCACGCTGGAGACTTTGCTTGGGAGAAGTTACGGTGGGAGGCTACGGGACTCCTGCCACATCTCTTCTTCCCGAGTTGTACAGACAAGCGGAGGCTTTTTTGTTCTTCTCAAGTATATTACACAAGACATGTTTAAAGTTAAATTTAGGTAAAATTGCTCATGACAGTAAAAGTGTATGCAGTTGCAATGAAGGTTTTTAGCATTTCTCTCTGTTACTCCTTGACTTCTAAGGTACAGGTTTTCTAGGTCAGGTGTATTGCTTGTCACCCTCCTCTGACTTCCAAGATAATAAAACAATTTAAAATATCATGACTCCGAGTAATATCAATACCTGGTCAAGGTTTAAGCCTTCTTAAGGTCATATAAGCTCTTACATGAGAAAAAAACAATACTGAAAAATCCAGCCATAGAAGTGTTAGCCAAACAGTAGGCCCTTTCGGAGTTTCCATGCTATAAGTAAGAGGCACATGGTCTTTAAGATGGTTTACTCTGTTATTGTCAGTAGCTGTAACATAGCGTCCGGGGTTTTTGAGGAGTTGGTTAACTTTGGTGTGTCTCCTTAGCTGTAGCTAGACTCCAGACCTCACACGACTGACACGGATGCCTGGCATACGTGTTGTTTCTGTTTGGGGTGGAATTCATCCTGCACGGCACAATGCTTATAAGAATAAGCACTGAAGGGGAGTATATATAGTGTTGGTGGAGAAAACGTGTCACTTTTAAAGCAAACCTTAAATCCCTTTCAGAACGCTCTATTTTTGTCCCTTTGATGCTTGCTACATCCTCTGGTAACTGAATTAGTTATTTTCTGTATTCATGTAGGTCCAATTTGTCAAATACCTGTTCTCTCATTGTCAACCAGCATAGCCAGCAACCTGCCTGGGCTGTGCTGGTGAACTGTCACGGACCCAGAGGAGTGAAAAATGAAAGAAACGTCTGTAAGAAGTTTAAACAAAGAATTCGAGCAAAGACATTGCTCATTTAATTATACGCTCAATAAACTAAGACTTAAAGGAAATAGCTAATTGCATTTTGAAATGAGCTATTTTGAGATTGTGACGGGGCAGATATCCTGTTGTGTCTTTTTTTTATAGTATTGTGTTAGCATCTTTACGTTTAAAGCACGCACTGCAGATCTGGCACTTAAGCAAGAACACCTGTCCTCACGCCAGGTAGGGACTTCTTCCCGAGCTGCTGCTCAGGACTGGAGTCCGTGAAGTGCAGATGAAGAGGAGGGTACAGCTGCCTCCATTCTTCATCTTTCAAAGTGCACGGCACAAGACTGGTACAGCGGGGGTGAGGGACCCCAGCTCCCTCGCCTCCTGCTATATTTTTCTTCGCTAATATGTTAAATTTCAGATAACTGTAAAAAGGCAAAAAAAAAAAAATGAAGTGCTTTAAACGCTGTTTAAAACATCAGATTGGTATTGTTAACGTGCTGCCCCATGTTATGTCAACGTGTAGCACGGCACCAGTGGTATTGGTAGTACGTGTGAGAAACAGCCTTTGCTTTTGTTCGCTCTCCCCCAGCTCTTTGACTTGGTGTATCGAGAAGAGACCTTGCTGAACGTCATCAAGAGCGTCACTCGCAATGGGCGTTCCATCATCCTGACTGCTGTTCTCGCTCTCATCTTGGTCTACCTGTTCTCCATAGTGGGGTACCTCTTCTTCAAAGATGACTTTATCCTGGAAGTAGACAAGCTCCCTAACGAAACGTTATTGCCAGGTTGGTACCGGCGACTCATTTTGATGGATTGTGTTGAAGAAAGCGATGGGCTTTTGTTCCTTGGGCATGCTGAGTGTCTTCACCTTTTGCAAGACATACTGATTACCTCACCAGTTTGTCCTTCTTACAAAGTATGGTATTTAAATAGAAAATAAAATTAAAAAAAAAAAACAAACTGATGGGGCAAACGGACACCCCAGTATTTTTACAAAATGCTGCAATCTGCTGCAGCATAGAGAGGGATGGGGAGGAGGAACCCCTGGAGATCGCACTGAGGCTCTTCTGCAAACGGTTGAGATTTCTCCCCTCGCTGTTTGCTAAAACAGTTGAGATTATCTAATTCAGTTACACCTACTCCCTCCCCCAGTTTAATTACAAGCAGACTTTAGGTAGGCCATCGTGGAGAAGGCTCCGCACTGGGAGAATTCAGTTCTGCCTCAGTTTGCGAGACATTAAATGCTTATATTGGCTTTTAATGGTGGGGTTTAGTTTCAACATAACGAAAATTAATATTTTATCTGCAATAACAGACTGAATACAAATGGACGGCATCAAAGGGCATCAAAGAGATGCTCCTGTGAAGGAGAGGTTTATCTCTCTAACTCTGGTTTGCTCATAGTTTTTATAGACTGTATTAACCTCCCTCAAATACTTGCTACAGTTTGAACTCCGTAGGAGACTTCTCTGTGCTGACCTTAGGTTGCTTATTGTAAGTTAAAATTTAGGGGGTTTTCCACCCTGCAGCATCAACCAACTAACTCAGTGGGTGGGAAGCACAGAAATTAAATTTGTTAGAGGAGAGGTTTGGGTTTTGTCTTGTTCTGTCTTTGGTTTTTTCTCTGATGCTTGAGCATTTCAGACAAGTATTACTTGACATTGCCACTATTTTTTCCAATTTTACCACTTACCCTGCAAGAGACCCAAACCTCACTGACCCTGTTATTTCCCGTTTCCGTGCAGCTGGAGGAATGCCAAAGACACATTACTATGTGGCAGTAGGTTTGTTTCAATACTTGCAAGGCATTGAAAGGCAACTTTTCAAGGCACCCTGAAAATTCACTGGGCCCTAGAACATAGTATTTTCGGAACAATTTCAGTTACTCTCTCAACTTTGGAGCTGATGCAAAAAAAATGCACAACTTTGGTCTTTAATTCATAGAAATAAGACTAATCTTATGTTTGAATTTAAAATCATTGAATGTGTAAATAGGAAAGTACTGTGTCCTTCTAAATTCTGGGATAATATACTATTGTAAATCTGCCTAGTAGTTGCACACTGAATATGGTGAGGTACCTTAATACGTGAGAAGTAATCTTGCAAAACATACAAAACGTTTAACTATCCATTTGATTCATCGCCTTCTGTTTTTAGATCGCACTGAAGCAGGTGAGACCATGACTGGAGAGTTTCTCTATTCAGATGTATGCAAAGCAGGTAGCAGTGAAAACTGTTCTTCAATCATTCCTTCAGACCGTAAGTATCTGCTGTTGAGTTCATAACTCACACCCTGAGTTTTCACACTTTTTCTAGTTTAAGCACCTTAAATTAAGAAATTATTTTTTTTTAAATTCGATGTAATAAATTGGGGAACAAAGCTACCATGAGAGTCTCTAGCCTGAAAAAGGATTAATTTAGGCCAACAGCATAAATGACATTTTGTTACATGAAGCGATTAAACTAGAGAAACTTAGAACTAAACTGTACTTTGATAAAACACTGTCATATTCTTTAATTTTCTACCTTACCAATTTGAGAAGGAAGTGATGCAGTTTACCTCTTTGCAAAGTTTATTATTTTAAAACATTAGGCTATTAAATGTGATCTCAGAGGATAATACCCTGTGAAATATGGAGCAGAACATCGTTTATTGTCAGCATTATTCTATCTAGCTAGCTAAGGAAACTGTTTTTAATATCATGGCAGGAAGTACTCAATGGATTAAGTAGACACAGTAGGTTTTGAGATCAAAAAAGTGCATGCAAGATATTACTTGTAGCGTAATCACCAGCCTCAGATTGGGTCTCGAAATATTTCAGTTTTATTCTCTAGCAAATGTAATTTACTTCTCAGAGATTTATGATGCTGGCTGTGAGAGCCAGACAGAACATCACTATTTCTTTTAGAAGTGGAGCTCTTACATGGTCAAATGTTTCGAAGGTCAATAATGGCCACGAGCCTATGCTCACGAGAGGAGATGGCTCTGTTTTGCTCAAGTGTCCCCTTTGATAAACTAAGATTCCACATTGATACAAGAATAGCTGCTTTATTCAGCTCTAGTTGGAGTGTGCTGCTTTGTCTTTATACACTCTGGCTGCAGAAAGGAAAACTCCAGAGATGTTTCTATATCATAAATAATCAACCTGATATCGGGGTCTTATGCGGCCAGGAATATTAATGATGCCCAAGGATTTGGCCATTTCTCTACCATCTTGGGTTCTGGCTATTTCTGGATCACACAGGGCCTTTCTAAGGCTGTCTGTGGGAAGGTGGGATCTGCTCATGAGCATTTTTGTGATGAAATTAAAGTCATGAGACTTTTAATGGGTACAAAGAGAGTATATGAGATTAGGTAATTAATTCTAGCAGTTCTGCAACTGAAACAGTGAAGTTTGAGGCTTCAGCCAAATGAAGAGAGGGTCAAAAAAAGTGTGTTGCTTTTTTAGTAAAATGCTGTTTCCGTAAGCAGTGATATTTTAGCCATTTGAAAAATACAAGTCGAAGTTGCCATTTTGAGTGCAGCCCAAAGGCTGTGCAATCTGTTAGGCACCAAGGGAGAGTGTAAGAGGCAACACTTTGTCCTCTGAGCTGTCAAAAAGCTATGATTCTGTATAAACAGGCATCTGGTGATCTGAGCTATGCATGCTAACAGAAATGGAAAGAGAGATTTAACCAAGTCAAAGACAGCAGTTCAAGCACAAAAGAAAACTCTGCTGGTGGGGAGAGGAGGGCAGGTTGGAGCCAGAGCAGAGACCTGCTCCCCTGATCGGCTCTTTACAAGAGCTGAGGAGGTTTGCAACACTGGCTGGAAATCTGGCCGTTTTTGCAAAGGCGGGAGAGAGCATAACCAGCAAAGAATGGAGAGAATTATTTAAAACTGATCTTCTTGCCTTTGAAACGTGTCTTTGCTTGCTCTGTTAATAGAACTGATTGCTGAAGAAATGGAGGAAGAGAATAAAGAGCATACGTGCGAGACGTTACTGATGTGCATTGTTACTGTACTGAGTCATGGGCTCAGGAGTGGGGGTGGAGTAGGTGATGTGCTCAGGAAACCATCCAAAGAGGTAAATTATCACTGAATGGGGGCGGAAGAGTGATAACCATGTAGGGCTGGGGATCTGGTTCTGCTGGGGAAAATGTGTATACACTCCCTTTAAACAGATGTAGGACACATTGCGACTAGAAGGGACCACACTTTGTAATATGGTGAAATCTCTGTAGGATCAGATTAAACAGCAGACAGTTCAAACGAGCTTCTACCCATCCTTTTTTTAGGGCTTTTTTAGCTTGAGGGCTGTCCAGAATGGGGCTCAAAAGAACAGAAATGGTGTAGCCAACAGTCTGTGCTTTGGGAGTTCAGGATCGGAAGAAATAAGATAATTACAAGCTAGTGAAAGAGTAACATGAGGTAGCAGAATGAAAATGCAGCGGTAGCTGACACCCTGCTAGGGGCATAAGTTTCTGTGGAGAGCATCCCTAGGGAAAGGTAAGATGTGTAGAACAGGGAATGGATGAGAGGACAGGGACCAAGATGAGTTCGGGCTGGGACTGTGGGAGGGAAGGAAGGAAGGAAGGATGGATTTTGTTTGGAGCCATCACCAGAGAGTGAGGACCAGTCAAAAGCAGCAGGGATTTTACATAATACCCAAAGCTGCCCATATAGCTGCTGCTTTAGCTGTTTGTGCCCGTTCAAGTCCCAGGCTGTCCTCCCTCTGGTCATTCCCCAAAACCACGTTAGGGGCCAAAGGAACAGTCTGGATCAGAGTAAATGCTTTTCTCTATTGTCTGCAATTTCAAAGTGTTTTCTAATATTTAGCCTTATTTTCAGCTTACAATGGTTTAAAAGTTACATAATTTTTAACAAAAGTTTGGCACCCAACTGGCAGGATGATTCTGAAAATGGGGGTTAGGTATTTGGGTATTCAGGCCTGCAATAAGTATGAAATGGGTGCTGGGAAATCCAACTTAATGTCCATATGCACGGTGGTATATCATAAATGACATGAATACTATTAAATTCCAGTAAAAGACTTTATGGTCAACACTGATACTATATTGATATATAAGCAGATTAATATAAGGATATAATTTGCATGGGCTTGCGGGGCGGGGGTGAGGAGAGAACAAATTTCAGTGTGTCTGAGAGAGAAGAGGACAGACCTGGACACAGGAAGCAGAAAGAGCAGCTGTGTAGAGATCGCATACTGGTAGCTGGCTAATTCGGTTTCCTTTCAGTAATCTTGCATTTTAGTTTCACTTAATGTTTTGAGTTGTAAGTTACCATTGGAGAGCATCAGAAACGGAGACTCTAAAGGGAGGGGTTATGGGGCAGCGTACTCTGCTGAACTGAGAAAGCATGGTAAGGTTTAGATGTGCACGTATTTGGGTTGTTAATTATTAAAATATGTATCTTGCAGGAACCTCTCTTTGCTGCTAGAGTGATATATGATCTGTTATTCTTCTTCATGGTCATCATTATTGTCCTTAACCTGATTTTTGGTGTGATCATTGACACTTTTGCTGATTTAAGGAGTGAAAAACAGAAGAAAGAAGAAATTTTAAAAACAACTTGTTTTATTTGTGGTAAGTGTAGAAACACACTTAATAAGGGGTTACTCTGTCAAAATCAGGGGTAGCTGCAAACTAGCAGGAAGCAGGAGTCTTGAGTTACTGGCTGTTCCTACCTTGCATTCCTCAGCTAGTTGCTATTCTTGGGTACCACGTGTGTAGGAGCTTAGCAGTAGGAAAAGATGGGGAATGTATGTTCAGTATACCGGGTTTTCCTCAAATCCTTAGTTTCTCTTTCTCCTGTGCTTCAAAGAATAGTTTCCTATTGGAGTGGGAGAGACTTTTATAAACAGTTGTTTTTTCCAAGCGTGCAAAGTGTTGAGTAGTGCCTGTGAAAGTTTTTTTTTTTTTTTTTTTTTCCCATCAGTAGATTGGGAATTAAGCTGCTGAGCCTTTGAGGCCGGTGCAGTTAAGTGAGATGGTCACGCAGAAGTTGCGTAACACACAGACTGGCAGAAGTAACCTTTGGAAGTTTGCTGTAAAGCAAATGATGCATTTGGTATCATTTTACCTAAAAACAGGAGATGATTTATGAAATCCAACAAACTGATTGCGTATTTTTTTATCCCAAAGTTTTCTGTTACATATGGTAAGTGTGAGCAGTACTTGTTACGCCGCCTTTCCTCTTCTCACTATGTTGTGGCCATTTGTTAGAGCGTTTATCCCCTTATTCGGTGTTTGTTTAAGAATGATTGTGACTGGTAAGAAGTGAAGCAGACTGTAGAAACAAGTTTTGTTCTTTGCTCGTTTTCGTAGTATGAGTTTGTAAATACTAAGGGTTATCTGTGTGTCACTCTTGTAGGTTTGGAAAGAGATAAGTTTGATAACAAGACAGTCACATTTGAAGAGCACATTAAAGAAGAGCACAACATGTGGCATTATTTGTGCTTTATTGTGCTAGTGAAAGTAAAAGATTCAACAGAATATACAGGACCAGAAAGTTATGTGGCAGAAATGATCAAGGTGAGTTTGGAGTTTTGCGCTTCCCCCCCGTCCCCCCCCAGATTAGCCCAACCCACTGGCATATTTGGTAAATACAGTACTCTCTATTTGATCTCTTTTGTAAGCAAAAACCTGGGGTAAGACTTTTTCTAGAGTAATAGGCTTAATCCAACGCCTTTCCTTTTAGAAGCATCTTCTAAAGATAATATACTTAAGATGTACTTGGCAAGAGGACTCGATAAAAGACGTTGCGTCGATGGCAGCACATTGCAGCATTTTGCAAATGGATGGCGCAGGCAGGGGCACTCGTGGGAGCCGACGTGCTGCAGCACCGCAGTCACACAGCGACTTGTGTCTGCGTACCTGCAGCTTCTCAGCCTCTAAAACCCTCCCGTGTGTACGCCAATGTAGGTGGCAGTGAGCAGTGACAGCTAGGTAGTCTCCATGGTTTTAGATCCAGTGAAGAGAAGCTGTTCTGTTTTGGAAACTAATGTTTAAGGGAGAATGTTTTCAAGCTGCTGGAAGTGTCTGAAGTATAACAACCAGGTTATAACCTATCCCAGTATAGGTATCTTAAACTGACTTGTAGGATTTGTGGTCATATGATTTTAGCTTATTACTGTAAAAAACTAAAAGGAATACCCACTCAGTTGTAAGGCCTTTTAACGAGAGAATTAGAAACCTCATTTCTGCCAAGCTGCAGGTTCAGAGCTCCTGGAGTTAGATCCTAAATCCCAATTACTAATTTATGTGTCTTCTGGATGGTTAGCAAAAGCTGCTTCTGATCTGTAAAATTTCAATTAGGTATTTCTTTATTTGCCTTCAGCCAAATAAATAGCAGACCACTTTTCTTATTTGTCTCTAGCTTTTTGCTACAGAGGTACAACCTACCTTTAAGCTGGCAATTTGTCGTGACCCGGTCAGAATGTAAATCCCACCAAGATCTCTTAGAGGTTAAACGTGTTACTTCAGGGTCACTGAAGTGTATGTCCTAGTTCTGGATTTTTGCCTCTGTAATGAGGGCTTAAAGAAATCTTGTGAGCAGTCACCTGATAGAGGATTAGCACAGTGAGATAACCAAGTACATCACTGCTGCTTTCTGCTCCCTTTATTTATCCCACTGCAGCAAGCCTTACTTCAGGGGGAAGCACTCCATCCTTTAAAATGTTTCTCCTTGTAAAAGGCGATTTTGTGTTGTGTTAAAACAAGTTTTTTTCTTTAAAAAAAGTTTTAATTAACGATCAATTTATTAACAAATTCTTCTTTCAGATTAACAGTTCAAATTAGATAAGAAGCAAAGACCAGTCACTGAATATGTTTGCAATAAACATAAAAACTGGAGAACTTTTACCAGAGTTCCCATTCACAGAAGTATCAGCAAAGGCTAATTACTGTGTGTTGAATGGGAATATGGATAAATTATGCATAGACCAAGTGTCTCATGCAGATGCAATTTCATATAACTGTATGGTCTAGGTAGAGGTTTGGAGTGTTGTCTTGTAGTTGGTGTTTTTCTTGCATTTCATGAGCCGGTTTTCAATTGAGAGCTAACAGCAGGGTCTTGCTGCAATGCTGGTGAAAGCATGGTGTAACCATACAGGAAGTACATTTGCTTTGCACATCAGTGGTCTGCCATGACCCAGCACAGGCGTGACCGGAGCAGCTCAGGCTCCTGACACGGTAGTTCTCGGCAGCATTTTGCAGTCGTCATATTCCTTAGGACTGGTCTGGTAAAGCTTACTCTGAAACTCAGAAGCAATTTCTTTCCATCGTCCTTTAACATTAAACATTCGTTTCTACCCTAGAAAATCTAAATGTAAAACATGATGAATATATTTCTCTACCAGACCTGTCTTAAATACTTCTGTAAGAGTCAGAAATCCTTTTTTCTGCCTAAGGTGTATCTAGGAGTGACTTGGGGCATGGTTCATCTTTTATTCAAGCCTTCTGTCTTTGTCCCATGAATCTAGAAGGACAGGCAAAAGAAAGGCTTTACATATGTCAGTGGTTCCAAAGGCTGAGATTCACTCGTTGGAGGTGATGGTTTGTTTCGTACTTGTACAGCGGGCGAATGGGAACCTGTGGTTGCTTAATGTCTGCAGCTACCAGAGTCTCCTGGAAAGCCTACTTCTGTCATGGTTAGATTTAAAAGGGATTTTCTCCCCACATTTTCAGACTGAAGGTGGCACTCTAACATCTTTGATAGTGACAAAGATGGGGCATGTCCTTTCCATGGGCTGTTAGGCGGTACCATTGTTCAGCTGCAAGTTATACCCATTTTTAGTAGTTGAGGGTAGGAAGCATAATGTGCTCCAAATCATACTGTGATGACGGAATACACCTGAAATACGCTTCACCTTTGATCTGACTCCCATCTTTAGAAAACTCTTGGATTTCTGTCAACAGTAAAGAAAGCAAGAATAAAAAAAGAAAAACATTTTTTTTAAATTGCTTCTGCCATTTAGTATTTGTGGGTTGTTCCAACACCACAGAACGTTAAAAAAAAAAAAAAACCCAAACACCATGAATTTAGGATTATATTCACCATCAGCTTGTGAGTTGCATCCAGCACTGCTCGTACAGTGCTTTAAAGGTACTTCAAGCGCTCTGGTATCAGAAGAATCCTGGACAACTTCACTTATGCTGGTTAGTGAAAATTCAGAGGCTTAAGGAGTGATCTTGAATTTTGATGTTTCCTTGTCTAAAAATAATGTGCGTAGAAAGGCAATTTTGAGACTATCCACTGTACTGGAGATGACAGAGCTGAATCTTGCCCATAGAATTCATCTTGTAGCCTGCAGGAATCTGACCCAGCATTAAAAGGTAACTGTAGCCTTGAAAATCAATGATTAACTACAATTCTTTAGTGAATTTTGTATTTCTTCATGGATAGAAGCTCATTAAGTTAGAACACAGCATGCAGAAAGAAGTCAACAGTTAAACCTGGAAACAGAGTTGAAGGTTTGGAAGTATTTTGAACACTGCAAGCCTGATCAAAACAAATATAAAAAAAAAAAAAGTGATCTGACAAAATAAAAATCTAATCTGTTGTGGTTTAGTACTGATTTGTACTATACCTTCCGTAAGGTTTTTCTGATACAGACACGGGTCTGTTGGTGCTTGCAATCTCAGGTTGTTTTTGTTCGAGCTCCCCCTGTGTCTTTGTGTGCCGCCGCGTGGGAAGCCCGGCTGCAGTGGTCTTGCAGCTGCAAGTCCAGACTTTTGATAGGAGGCCTGGAATTCGTCGCCAGCATTTCCCCCTGTAAATAGGGATAACATTCACTTTCACCAGTAAGGTGAGCGTGTGCCTGCTGTGATACATGATGTAAAACTTGGGATATCTTAAGAATCTTAGCTGGGAATTGCTAGAGCAATGCAAGGGGGGAAATGGGATTGCTGGTTCTGCTTGATGTAGGAGCTGAGCTTGTGTACACGCCCGAGCTGCTGCGATGAATCATCCACTATCCTGATGTCCTTACCAGCACGGTGAGGTTGATAACCTCACGGATTTCAGGAGATGGCAAACAGAAGCTTGGCATGAAGCAGCTCATCTTTGAAAATGCGTTCTTGAGCCACCTCCTAATATGTATTTAATAGCACAGACAGTACCGTGGGATGTGAGAAAACATCTAGTGGTAATAGAGATGGTCTTTAATTCTTGGTGTTCGTAAAGCCCTCCTGATGACCTGACTTCTGTTCCTCTGGCTAAATCACTGCAGCCGTGCACTTAAGATAGCGAGGCTTCAAGATGGATCAATGTCTTTTGAAAAGTGTTTATCTGGAAAGTATGCTAATGGTGCTGCAGAGCTGGTAGTCCAGTGCTTCCCGTGTTTCCCAGGAACAAAGGCATACGGTTCAGCTGCTGTGTGGCTTTGTAGTCACCAGGGAAGATCAGGTGATGTCTGAATAATACCAGGTGTGTAGGAGGTGGGGGGATCCACTTATCGTGTTGGCCAGACATTGACATCCCCACCCAAATGACTAATGTGAACTTGGTGCAACTCCCTGCAGATTAGTTCATTTAAATGTCTTATCTACCCATCCTGTCTTGTGAATTTCTTCTTAAGTTTTCTGCATTTGCCTGCAGTTACCGTGGCAGCCTCGCTAGCAGCGGCCCCAGCAGTACAGCTGTCACTTGAGTCTTGGCAAAGGTCTGCTACAAACAGCTGTTTGCAGGCATTTAAAATATGGTAAAATTCTTACTCTGAAGCTCGATACATAGAAAACTACATATACACTTCAGTTTTGTGTGCATTCGTAAGCCGCTGTGCATGCAGCTGCAGTGTGCTGTCACTTGCGTGGATGAATATTTGCATACACAGCTCTTGCATACCCTGACGTGGGGATTTGCATATACACCTTCACACCAACGTTTGATCAGTGTGGGTAAGAGCCGCATGGCTGTGAGTGATTTTATGCACGCAGATGTGCATATTAAAAAACAAAGGCTTGTTTGGAAAAGTTTTTAGCACAAAGCTTCCTAACTAGCTCTTGCAATTTCCACAGATTTTTTTTTTTTTAATCTAGTGTTGCACCAAGCAGGATACCTTTATTACAGAAGGGGAGGTAGAGAGGTGTAAGGGGTTGCCCAAGCTCACGTCTCCAGACCAAGAGCGCAGAGTCCTGAATCTTCAACTGGATTGTGTTGTCATTTGAAAATGACCCATTTCTAAATAGGGGTGATGGTGCAGATATCCTTAAAGGAATTTGGAATGGAAATGAAGGCTAAAGATTTCCTTTTGTGCCCTAATTAACCTCTTTGTACAAAATTGGAGATTTAAATATACTGTTGGGCGCTTTTCTTTTTATCTTGAGCTATGTGCCGCACCATAACTGGAAAGTATTTCTTATTACTGTTTTGAGTGTCCAGAGTAGCCTGTAACTTCTGCCAAGACATTTCCTCCTGGTAAGCAAAGGCAAGGTTTCATCAGTGTCAGGCTTTTCAAATTGCATTCTTCCCGAAGTGCAAGTCTGACTCGAAACGTCTCCTAAGGAGTTGAACACCCAGCCACAATTGTTGCTGTGCTCTGAAACTCAGCAGAAGGGTGTGATTCACAGCCTGCACAAGGCTCACGTGATGGTGACTTTGAAGGGTTACTGTGTCCCCAGGCTCTACATCCAATATAATTTGGTTGGAGATGGCCAAGACTGGATTTGAACTGCAGGGCCTATAGGAATAACAGGTGGCAGGCCACGATGCTTCAAACCCGAAGCATTTCAAAAGGGGCTCAATGATTCCAGCATTAGCAAAAGCCGTGTATAGAGCTGAAATTACAGTCTGAGGGAGCATTAGGAACTTAGCTACATTTGTGTGTCATTTGTACTTGGAAATCCTGTACTGCGGGGCAAAATCGAATAGGAAAGATTTGTCATATCGATACTTACCAACCCAACTGCAGACGCAGAAGAGGGCAGCCCGTACAAATAACTTGTATGCAGTTGCTCGGTCATGGATGGAAGAAACCGGGGTTTCAGGGCTCCCAGTCGCAATGACACTGGGTGCAAGGCAGGAGAGGAGGGGGACTGAGGAGGTCAGGGTCTGAACTGGAGCTGATAGTGCTTAATTTGGTGGTAGCTTCCCAACAAGCTGCATCTTGAGATGCCTTACCAGAGTTAGCCAATATAATTAGAGGGCTAAACAATAAGTAATAGCAGAGGCATAGAACAGCCAAGAGGTGTGTTTGGCACAAAGCCCTTGGCTGCTGGAAACACTGTGTCATAGGCACGGGTCCTGAGCTTTGCATTTAGATAGCGAAGCAGCTTGTTCCACCCTTCAAATTGGTGTTAAGGTGCAAACCAGAAGCTGCATGGGGAGAAATGGTTGGTCAACCTCATCTTCCCCACGCAGCATTAGTATGATCTTCCCTCCGGAGGTGTGCAAGCTGGCGTGCCCTGCAGCGTGCTGCATAAGAAAAACCCTGCTGTTGCTGGCATTAACCTTATGTGGCCAAGTTCTTGGTTTTCCCTGATAAACCACCTGGGCCGGCGTCCATGCTGGGCATATCGGGTTAGCATCCCCACTAACAAGTCAAAGGTTTCACTTTGGCCGAGCCTGCAGCAGGAAGAGGGCCTGGGCAGATGAAAAGAGAAGCAAAGGCTTCAGCCCGGTTCTGTGTAATGGTGTGTTTGCATAACGTGTTGGGATATGGGTGGATCCCAAAGCAGCTTGCAGGGTGGGCACCGCGTCCTTGCTGCTGGGGCACTGCCAGCGCGCGCCTGGGAGGGAAGGGGGAAGGTTTCCAACTGGAAACCATCAAGGTTGACATGCTGGGGAAAATAAACCGCTCGGTCTGTAACGCTGGCCAGGACAAAAAAAGCCCCGTGGGGCCGTGTGTGCCAAGGAGGTGGCCCGGGGCTGGGGCAAGGCGGCCATCCCCTGAGCCATCACTGCCGCCTCCTCCAGCCCAGCGGTGCCGGGAGCCCGTGACCCCGGGCTGCTCCGGGCCGCCCGGGCCGTGCCGGATGCGTTGTGCAAGAGTAGGTGGGTGACCACAGCCGTCGCCACCAGCAGCTGTTTGTTCAGCCTTCGCATGCTTAATTGTTTTGTCCTGCCCAGCTGATCGTGGTGTAACACGTCCTACTTAAAATGTAGATCCAAACAGCCAGAAGTAGGTTGCTGCAGAGAGGTGGCACTGTCTTTTCTGGAAGAGTGAGGAGATTGCCTTCAGGGATTCCCACCAGGGCTGTCCGCCTCGGTCGCGTCAAGCTGGGTGATGCTTGGTGGGGTAACTTAATTGCTGGTAAACACAACGCTCGGCTCAAGTGGGTCACCCGCAGCAGAACTGTCACTGGGATGCACCAGGGGGTCATTTCCTACAGGGAGGTGGTCATCTTCCACTTCTGGAACTGGTATCTGTCCTCTAGGTTCCCTGCTCTGCAGCAGTGCAAAAGCCACTTAGGTATTTCATCTATGGAAGCAGTGAAAAAGGAGTTTTTTACGTCGTTAGCCTTATATCATCAGCCTCCTGTTTAAAGACATGGTGTGGATGTGAGGGTTTGAAAATACTCTTGGTGTGGAGGGGGCACTGCCGAGTGCCGTTCTTCATGGAGAGGGGAGAAATGCAGCCTGGTGTGGAAGAAGTGATGGTGAGCCCTTTGCAGAAGAAAGAGAGAACCCAACGTGGGGCTTTTTCCAGGAAGTACAAGAAAGAACCAAGAGGAGTTTCATCTCGCCACGAACGGATTAAAAAAAGAAAAAAATCAATTTTCAGAGCGCTTCACAAAGCTGTTCATTAGCTGTATGGGTACAATTTTCAGTGACACAAGACAGAAACTGAAGTTTGCTGCTGCTGCCTTCCCCTACTAATTGACGGCTGCTGGGCAGCCTTCTGCTGGCAGGCTCTAGGCATTTATTTTGACGAACATCGAATTAGCCCTTCAGCACCCCATAAATATTAGGCGCAGGGGTAGCTGAATAAATGAAGACCCAGAAGAGGAGCGGTGACTTCCTTGGGGCAGCCGGCGGCGAGGACGAGCCCCGGTCCCAGCTGTTAGTGGCCGCCCCTTGCCCGAGGAGCGGAGCTAATGCATCTCTTGGCACGGCTCGCGCTGAGGTTGCCTCAGAAACCTTTCTTAGAATAAACTCTCTGGCAGGAGCAGGGAGGAGCGGGCACTTCTCAGAATGAATTGCATCTGCATCATGCAGCACCGCTTCCTCTTTTTCAAATTTCCAATCGTGGATGGTCAGCATCGCCCCCATGTCTGAGATTTAATGGTATTTGCTTTACAAGAGGGACTTTTCCAACTTTACCTAGAAAAGAGCTAACCCGAAACCCAGCACTTGCGGTTAGCCAGCTTCCGTAAGTGGCTTTAGTCAGTTCGTCTGTTGAAGCAGAGGAAGCTGCGACTGTGACGGGAAGAGGGAGCTGACTGCACACCAGGATCCTGGTGCCTCCGCTTGCAGGAGGACCACAGCAGACAGTGCATAACTGCATTGGTATGCGAGGTGCCAGCAGCCGGGAGGGTGCGCAGCGGGACGAGGGACAGGCAGGGAAAGGGATCACGGGGGAGCCTTTCCCTTCACGGCTCACTTAGTGCCTCTAAAAAACCACCAAACCCCCAGTGAAAGATGTAAGGCTGTATCTTTAAAGGCACCCCGGTGTTCAGCTGAAGTTCAGCAGAAACTAGATCATCAAGATATAAATCTTTTATTCAACCCTGAATAGAAGCGCTCTGCAGAGGGAGCGCTGCTGGCAGGCGCGGGGCCGGGAGCCGGGCTGGCTGCCGCACGCCGGCCCAGCGGGCTTGTCAGCGACTGACCTTTCTGCATTCCTGCTTATTTCCGTTTTCACCGTCTCCGCTTGAGGCATCATTATTTATTTATTTAAAAGAAAACACACACACACACACACACACACGCACCCTCCTGGGACAGGCGGTCGGGCTCAAGTCTGCACTTCAGCAGGCTGGGCACATCCAGGCTTCGAGCTTCTCTCTGCGGTGCTGGTGGGGGTTGTAGGAACAGGCTGAAGGTTGC
Source organism: Morus bassanus (assembly GCA_031468815.1). Taxonomy (NCBI): domain Eukaryota; kingdom Metazoa; phylum Chordata; class Aves; order Suliformes; family Sulidae; genus Morus; species Morus bassanus. The sequence goes on along the minus strand of CM062580.1, from coordinate 2,341,046 downwards.
CCATGCAAAGCCAGAGCGAAGGGCTGCAGGACCATGTGTGCAGAGAGGAGGAGGAGGAGGAAGAGGTGTGCCCCTGCATGCTGGCGGCATCCCTGCGGCTCTCTCCGGAGAGGTCCCAGCAGCCACGATGGATCAGCGAGTTCACTGGTGCCCGTTTTACCTGCACCGATGCCGTTTTACCTGCGTGTCTGTCCCCACGGTTCCTCACCGCAGGGTGTTTGCCCAGGCTGTTTGGGTGGACATCCCCTTATTTCTTGCTGGGCGGCCACTGGACACTTCCAGGTGAACTTTGGGTTTGAGTCGTGCCAACAAGCTACATGAAACCTGAGCGGGAGTGCAGGTTAGGTCCAGCCCAATGACATGGGTTGGGAAAGTGATGTCTAGGTCCTTCTCTAAGCCTGTCTCTGCACAGAAAATCTCCAGGTGCCCCCGTTAACATTCACAGACAGATCAGGACTTAGCAGGGATATTGCCAGTTCCAGGCTCGACGGACTCCTATCCTCACAGCTCAGGAAGCCATGAGTCTTGTCTCCTTTTCGTTAGCCTTCTCCTTTCTCAGCTTGTGGAGTTCACGTGGAGCGTTTTTGTTTTTAGTCTTTCTCCATTGCCAGGAGAACTAGGGAGGCGCTTTGTTGTTTTGGTGTGGTTTTTTTTATAGAATAAAAGCCAAGATTTCCCATACTCAAGTGACTTCAAGAGCTGGGGCTTTCAGAAAACCAGTGAGCGTGAAACTTCTGATGAGCCCGCAGAAGCTGGCAATGCTATAATGCTTGCTGGTTTGATTTTTACCATTCGAGACTGCCCATCACCTTCCCTGCCTGTAATGCTAAAGTTACAACCTCTGCAGCAGCTACAGCATTTGCTTATATTGCAAAGTAACAGCAGAAAAGGTTTGGGGTATTCGTCAATGAAACATTGCAGGTAGGGAAAGGCTGGTGTTTCCAGGTCCTGCTCCCCTCGTCCCCTGCTCCCCTCGTCCCCTGCTCCCCTCGTCCCCTTCATCCTGCACGAGGCTGGGGCCTGGCAGTGCTCTGGGGATGGGCTTGGAAAGCTCACCTCTTTGGGAACAAGTGAAATAACAATATTTCCACAGCAAGTAAGGAGTGGGCAGGAGCTTCAGGGCTCTGCTCCTGCACCTGCCCAGAAACCTCAAGACATGGACCTGAGGGTCCAGGCAAACCTGCGAATACAGAACTTGCCCTGTCCTTGAAAACCCCTCGCCTGGAGGAGAGCAGGGAGGGGAACAGCAGTTGTTTTAGTTTGCTTTTCATGGGTGGGGAAGGGAAGTACTTGGGGGGGGCGGTGCTGGACCCGAGCACAAGTGATGAGCCTGCCCTCTCTTCCCTAACGAGGATTTTACTACGGCTGGAAGAACGCAGTGAAATGTTGCTTGTTACTCCTATGAAATCTTAATTGTAGGACTGTTGTTTCCTAAAGTCCAAAATATTTTGGCACTTGTCTTGATAAAGGCATATTTTTTTGTACATATATTTTTTCTTTTATTAGCAGAAACCATCTGCCCTGTAAACAGAGATCAGGAGAAAAAAAGCCTTCCTGGCAGTTTTGCATCATGTGGGAATCCTGCGGTGTGCTGCATGGGAAAGGGCCTGCTTTCTGCCTTTTAATCTCAGCAGTAGTAAACTCCACGCAGATCAGAAGCAACTAATTTAAGATGATGAATCTTGACATCACATCTGAATTGCAGAAAGGACGTGACTGTAAATCTCTGTAGCACAACCCTGATTTAAGCAGGATGGATGCTCCTGGGAACGAGTGAGCATGGAGGGGGAGCGGGTTCGAGTTAGAGATTTAGGCAGGGAATGGCAAAAAGCCAGAGAGAGTTTGGAGTGCCGTAAAAATAAGCCGTAGGTTGGAGAGAGAGCCCAGCAAAGAGCCTGGCCTGCGAAGCGGGGCGAACTTTGGTCGCCGTTAATCAGTGATGTTGATCGATCTTTGGTTTGGGATACTGTTTATCCAGTAGGCTGGTACCGTTTCGTCTGGTCTGCTTAAAATATTACTCGTTGTTGCAGTGTCACCTGTGAGAGCGCACGCATCCTTATCTCGTCCAGTGTTAGTTTAACTTCCATTTCAGAGAGTATCTCCAGCGTGGGAGGAGAACCAGACTAGATAGGAAACCAGTTCGGTGTTGAAATTTGAGGTGTCAAGATGTGGTATGCACCCCTCCTCCTCTTTTGTGGCTTTCTATTCCGTTCCTGCTTTTATTTTTAACGTCACTGGCATGTACATGAGTGTATGTGTGAGCCTCTCTGTACATATTAATAAAACAGAGCACGTGTCCACTGAAGTTCCTGACTGTAACTTAAACATGGAATATTAGAGAATTCCTATGCCTGAACGAAAACTTTATTATAAGCAAGTCATTGTAACTTAATCTGTCGCACATTTCATCCTGAACCGGCCAGTCAGAATATGAATTTTTTTTCTTTTTTCTTTTTCATTAAAAAGGAAGTATTTCAACTATGAAAGTATTTCCAGGTAGAACATGGTTTCTTTCATAGGAAAGCACAGCCAAACTTTGCTTGACCAAAAAAACAAACAAGCTTTATCAGCAGAAAATCTCCAACGAACACAAATTAGGACTTCTAGCACTGGAAAATGCTTGTCCAGACATGAAACCTGGGCTGGCTCGTTGTCCAGTGTTCATGTATTACACTGAAATGCATCTGAAAAAGAAATGGCTGGGGAGAGTGAGTTGCTGGAAAGGAGAAGCCAACAATAAGCAGCCTTAATTTTCAGTAGTTACATCTGAAGTGCCTTATTGCCTCTAGCGGGCAATTTTGCAAACTTTCCAGTAAGATGCAAATGAAAATAACTACAGAGCTGGTGTAGCTGAGGAATGTCCCTGCGTGGCATTAAAGACCTGCCTGCACTCGGCCTCTCGGGTGCGGGTTTTCACCTGGCAAACGCTAATTGTGAACTTGTGTGTGATTCTCAGGAGAGAAACCTGGACTGGTTCCCCCGGATGCGGGCCATGTCGCTTGTGAGCAGCGACTCGGAAGGAGAGCAGAATGAGCTGAGGAACTTGCAGGAGAAGTTGGAGTCCACCATGAAGCTTGTGACCAACCTCTCTGGCCAGCTGTCAGAGCTTAAAGATCAGGTAAGGGAGAGCTGGCTGCGAGCGTGCGGCCACGCGCCGGTACGGGCAGGACAAAGGTCCTGCGAGCCCGTTGTACCAAGTGGTGTTTTACAGCTCCGTGGCTTCTGCAAACCCCATGAAGAACTTTTCTAAAGTAACTCGTGTTTAGGAAAGCAGTGAACAAACAAAAGGTCCTTCCAAAGCCCTGTGCCCCCGCTGACCCGCCTGGCAGTGCTAACCAAACCGGTGTCGTCCAAAGCGGCCACCTCCACAAAGGGAAAACTTGCATTAAAAAGAATCAAAGCTGAAATTAACTTAAGTCGTCCCTCGCTGGTGCAGGCAGCCTGTGTCTATGTGGTGGTGGTGGTGTTGTTACAGGTTTTAACCCTAAAACCTTAGCACGATCCTGTAAGTCAGAGGGTGTGATATCGATAGAAGCGCTGTGTTGCTGCGCGGACCTCAAAACCCACTGAGAAACACTTGAGTGCTTAGCTTGCACTGGCCTCCTCTGTGCTATCGCTGCGCTGCTAATGCAGATAGAATTTGGCTGCTGTCACACTTCAGACTGCAGCACAGACAGACATACCCACAGAAATATTTTGCAGCATGTACTGCTGCTGCTTAACACGTGAATGCTGCATAGACCTCTGAGGGCTTTTTCGGTGCAGCAGTTCTTTCTGCAGCAAGAGTTTGAGGACTCGTGTTAACTTCTGGCTTGGCTGGGGCTCGAGGGGATCGTGGGGATTGTTCCCAGCCCAAACCCAGCAATGGCTTTGTGAAAGCCACGGAGGCAGCAGGGCTTTATTTCACGTTGTCCATACGGATTACAGCCTAACTGGAAGTAAAAGTGTTGTAAAAATGCTGTTGCCTGCCCTGGTGGGAGCTGTTTGTGGTGGCGAAGTGACTAGCTGCTTACCTTTATGGATTAATAACCTGAGCCAGATGGTTCAATTAGTTAAGTTTATATTGATATCGGCACTGGATAAAAGTAATTGTTGACTTGCACACGATGGTATCCCCGGGGCAGTCGATGGAATTGCCGAGGGCAGAAATGGCCAACAGATTCGGTTCGTTATCTCTTCAGATACGATCTGCCTACTGCAGTGCAGCTGGCACAACTCCCTCCAGTGCTAATCGAATTCCTGCTTCCCATCTCTGCCCTGGGTTGGCCGGGTTTCTCTCTAAGCCAGTTATCTTCATGGAGACATGAGTCTCTGGAAGCCAATATTGACTTAGATCCCGGCTCCCTGCCTTCCGATCACGCTCTGCATTTCTGATGGAGCCGGGCCCTTTTGCCCGACACCCCACGGAGCACAAGGAAGGGATTAGCATGTAGGATTGGGAGCAGAAAACCTCGCTGCTCTTGGCTGTAATTAGTTTTCAGACAGTGTGCCACGGGACCCCCTTGTTCTAGTTGGTTTTGAGGATGGAGGATAGAGGCAGTTGCTCTTTTGTCTGTGCTTTTATACTTGCCGGGTAGTGGTTTTGCTATTTTGCCTGGAAACAATTATCTTGAAACATGTGCCTTACATCTTCTTGTTGAAGGGTCTGACTCAAAGTGGTCTGCAGTCACCAGGAGTCTTTCCATCGGCCGCAGCCAGCTCTGGATCAGAATGCATTTATTTCTGAAGCTTGCAGCTCTTGGCTGACCAACCACTAAAAACCCTTCTTGCTCTTTGTGAAAATAAGAATGAAGGATTTAGCTTTTAGAGAGCTATCTGACTGTAAAAGCAGAAGAGGAAACCAGCTTCATTAATGTTGTGATAGCTTTTAGGAATTCCCCTAAGTATCGTTATTGAGAGCCCTGCTTGAGTTGCAGGATGCTCCAATTATGTGACAAAACCAGTATATTTCTCCTCCTGATCTGGAACTGTCTCCAGGAAAAGGAACTAACTCAGGAAACTTTTATTTGTATTTATTTTCTTGTAATTAAATAAAGGGAAAACCTCTCATTCATTTGCTTTTCAAGCTCGTTAGGTTTGTGGAGACTGTAGTTGTTAGAAACTGAAATCCAGCATGCCTACCTTCACAAAGAAGTGCACAAGAGCCATTAAAATCTTGATCACTTAAATTCTGTGCAAAAAGGTTACAACATAATTGTCTGCAACAGCAGGGGATTAGACGTAATCACCCAGAAGCCCTTTCCAGCACCGTCCTCCCATGTCTGTGGGTGCGAGGCATGTCTAATAGACGCTGGCTTCTCGCTCAGGACGGTCCCCTCGCTCCAGCCGGGACCTCTGACCTCCGTCACCACAAGCGTGACTCATTGCTGGAGCTGCTGCTCAGGTGGGCTCTATTGGAGCGGGCTGGCAGGCAGCACAGCGGGCGGACGCCGGCGTGTCCGTGTGCGCGGGGACGGCCGGGATCCTGCTCGTGCACTTTGCACGTGCCCTGCTCCTGCTCCTGGAGTTAACTCCAACTCACCCGTAACCTTTGGAACTAGACAGCGTGCGCCTGAGGAGTCACAGGCGATTATTGGAGAGTCCAGCTAGACTCAGACGAACTTCAGGCCCCTTGGTTTCATCGTTTTAATCCCGTCAGCATGACAGCTGACAGCTCCCCTGCAATATGTTGTGCGTAGCTTTTATTGCCTTTTAGGCCCAGGTGTACAGTCGCTGCGGCTGTAAAGCTTTTGCAAGAGATTCGCTCTCCAGGTGAATGTGATAGAGATTAAAGTTGCTCCATCTTGCAGCCCTGTGCCCTCTAGACAGGCATTATGCATCTTGCAGGATTAATAGCGTTCTGCATCAACATTGCCAATTGCATTTCTCTCTCTGCTTTACGCTCGGTCGCTTTATTCTTCCCATTTTTTTAACAGGCACGTCTTCTACGTACACCTGCATCAGGGTGCGCCATCCCTTTTTCTACACAGCATGAAAAATATCTTTGACAGTCCCTCTTCACTGTTCTTTTTTCTTTCCGTTTTTGTTTCATGTGTCCTCTGAATCAGTTTATTGGCTGTGTGAAATTGTGGCTCTTAGTTTGCTCGGTGAAGCTTAACTAGCGTAAATGGGCATTTTTAAAATGAAGTCCTCGTTGCCTCTTTGCATTTCCACCTTGTGGGTTATCTTAGAACCAGTCAAAAAAAAGTCCCAGCTGGTTCAGCAGAGTAGCAGCGTGTGTGTGTGTGTCTGAGAGCCCTCTCCTCCTGCTCCCGTTTGCCTGTGAAGCATTACAAGCCTTTTGTGAAAACAGGCTTCCGAAAGTGTGGTGCAGAGGCCTGGGAGGTGTGACCCGTCCTCGGGAGGCTGCGGTCATCTTCCTGGAAAGGTAAAATAACAGTTCTGCCTCCCCTTGGGTCAGGCGATGAGCAAGGCGCTGGCTGCAGTCGAGTTTAATTATGGTTTCAAGAGGAATTACCGTATTTCAGTCCTTTCCCTGGTGGTTAAATGCGTGTAATTAGCTAGCCTGAGTGAAAGCAACGGTGTGCGCAGTGCTGTGCGGTCCGTGGGACACGGAGGAGCCTTTTGGAGGTTGCCCAGAACTGCCTGTTTTGACCAATTCCTTCCCCCACAATGAACTCCAGACCTGAGGTTGGCCCCAGCACGCCGGGGTACCCCACGCCGGAGACGGGAAGACTATTCACCGTCGCCAAAACTGGAGTTTTTTAAACAAATACATTCAAGTGCATGTCACAAACGACCCGAATGTGTGAGCACGCCGTCTCCCTTCTCCTGGAGTTACTTCCACAAGCAATTATGTTGGCTGACATTTGTCATTAAATATCCAAAAACTGAAAAAAAATGAGATTGCGGATGTAACAGGAAAAGCAGTGCAGGGGACTTAGTTAATTCTCATGAAGAATAATACCCTGAATTGTATCTTATGCTTGAATGAAAAGTGACTTTCTCGGGAGGTCAGCCAGGTTGTCCGGTGCTGCCGGCGTCGCCGGTGCGGTCCTGCGGAGCCCTGGCGAGCCGGCTGGCCTGCCCCGGCACACCCGTGGCTGCTACCGCAGCCGGGCGTGCTCAGCCCGAGGGAAGGAGCAGCACAAGCGGGACGTGAGCGTGGCTGCTCGTCCACGCTGTCTTGGTGCCACCAGGGCTCACGTGCCACGGTTGCGTGTTTGCACGTTGCTTTGAGGGCGTGGGGGCTCTCGGCGGAGCCCGGGTGTCCGAGGAGCAGCGTTGGGCTCCCCTCGCCGCGGTGGGCCAGGGGTGAGGCGCTGTCCTGGCGTCCTCCTTGGCACGGCTGCTGCAAGCCATCCCACGTGTCGGCTCCTCCGAAGCCAAGATGTGGTCGCAGAGGGAACGGCGGAGAGTGCGTGCAGTGATCCAGCTGTTCGCTGCTGGAGACCCTGCCCACGCCGGAGCTGTTCCTTACGTGGCGTGTCGGCTTATGCAAGTTGTCAGAAACCTCCCAAGGTCTGGGGAAAAAAAAGAAAAAAAGAGTGGAGAATTGGATTGTGGCCATCTTTCAGAATCCATAATAAAAAAAAATGATGATCTGTTTTCAGGTCATGATTACACTAATCAGGAGAAACGTTAATTTTGTCTGATGGGAACCAAAGATCTGGCTGTCTGGCAGTGAGGCGGTTAACCTCCCGTCCCTGCCTTGCGTCTTGGCTTTTGGCAGATGGAGAGGGATGTTGGCTCGCTCCTGATGAGAGCGGGAGCGCTCGAGTCTATTCCAGCAAAGACAAGGGTATTCCCAGCCTGACTTGAGGGCTCGCCTCTTTTTTCCGCCCTCTGCGTCTCGTCTGCCTTGTACGTTGGACCGGTTACAAAGAATGTCTAACGGGGGACGTTTCTGCGAGCTGCTCTCTGCGCTAGTTTGCGCTGGCCGTCTGGCTCTTTTCTCGCAAAACGGTAGTCAGCCGCACGAGCAGGTTCATGGACGTCGCCGCCAGCGCACGGGACGGGGCGGGGGTTGTGCCTCTTTCATCTGTTAGCGCCTGGCACAGCGGACGGAGGAGCGTTGTTTGCAGAAAGTGGGTTTCAGAGTAAACGCTAACCACAAAAGGCAGCGCCGGGTCCTTTGGCGAGCTGACACACAGGAAGTGTCTAGGCCTCTAATGAGCAAACTTTTTAATTTTCCAGATGACGGAGCAGAGGAAGCAGAAACAGCGCATCGGTCTCCTAGGACACCCTCCGCCCATGAATGTGAACCCGCAGCAACCGGCATAAGTCAGAAGGGTCACTTACCCCCCTTGCAACAGCACGAGTAATGCCAACCCAGAGCTCAGATCCGACCACTGAGGCTGCTTCTGTCTACGTTCGGTTCATTTTGTAAATAACCTGTTTTTATACTATATGTATATGACTGCTACTATATAAAGTTTTGGGCCTATGTATTGTAATTAGAACTGTTGGCACGGGCCGGAGGTTAAACTTTGTGCCAAAACTATCAAAATTGCCTTTTTCTTGGAAGGACTAAAGAGAGCACCTGAATTGCACTTGAAAAGAATATTTGACTATGTGACATGTATTTTGTATTTAAAAAAAAATAGAATAGCTAGTATTTATGTTTTTATACAATTGTGCAATATGAATTATGCAATCACAATATATTTGTAACTCCTGAAGGTCCTAAAGGGAGTGCACATCTTTGAATCTGGTGTGTTAGTACAATGTAATAAATGGTATAAAATTACAGGTGTAAATGAGGCTGCTGCAAAATTGTGTTACTGGTGATTTTTCATACCCTTGGACGTTTTTGTACCATGTGTGTAAATATCTTGCAATGCCATATCTGTTGCCTCTTCCTCCCAGAGATAACCCTGGGAATCCATGAGCTGTTAAATTGGTATCAATTAAAGCAAAACATAACTTTGAAGCTTCCAAATGAGGAGAGCAGGAGGTATTTTTCAAGTGACTTTTTCAAAGTACTGAGGCTAGAAGAGCTCAGATACTAGGTTTTTTAACTGCTAAGATTTCTTAAAGGGAACTTTTTATGCAAAACGAAGTTTGGGACGAGGATGCACTACTGGCGAGTCGGTGCAGTCTCCTGCGGGCATTTCGTGCCACGACCCCTAAAACCTGTCACGAGGCTGTCCAGGCTTTGCGTTCTCTGTGCGTAGGATCCTTTCCTTTTTATTTTTTTCGTTAGAGACCTACGTGCCTGCTGAAGCTTTAGCAAACAGGCATTGCACCGACTGAAACATGACCTATCCCGTTAGGACTGTAGCTGAGCACTGACATACGTAATGCGTGTGAGAGAGCCACTGGTTTGAGGTTGGTCTGTCCCACCCCTTCCTCTCCCTCTCCCCCTCCCTTTGGTCACTTTCTTTGGTTTCTGATTCTAGAGAGTATGAAAGGAAACTTTTTTTCTCCTGCAATCCGTTGCATAGTTTTATACATGGACCTCATTTTACAAAAGCTAACTTCTCTGCAATACTGTCTACCAAAAAAAAAAAAAAAAAAAAGAGGAAAAAAAAAGCTACAAACAGAGCTATGAAAATTTGTAAATGCATAAATGTAGGTATTTAAATAAATGATGCAAAATACTGTGTGGTCAGAGGCTGCTGGTGGTTTGTCTCCCCCCTCCAAGGTGGCGTGTGGTTGTGTTTGCTGTCACGCTCGCCCTCAGGGGCCTTGCAGGTAAGGACGGTGCTTTTCCCAGCTCAGAGGTTGGGCTTTTAATACCAGAGCAAGTCCTTCCTCCTCCGGCAGCGAGAGGCACCTGCCATCGCTCCAGTTTTGGATACTTCAGACTCTTCCCACTGATATTTAGGCTTGTCATCCTCAGACCGGAGTGTGTGAGAGTTAAAAAAAGCCTGTCCAGCTCCCAAGTATTGAGTGCGCAGGAGTGTTGCTGATTATGTGTATTTGATTAACATGTAGCAGGAACTACCTGGCACAATTAATCATCTTTAATCTGGTGAGTGCACACAAGTGTCTGAAGAGGGTGCGTCTCCCTACCACGGGTCATCACGAAATGTCAAAGCGAGTGCATCCGAGGCGGGAGGGAGGGAGGGCAGCCTGACCAGCAGTCACCGAGCCAGAGATTTACCGGTGAGATTGTGACTTCTTAATCACAGGTCACTTCCATACGTATCCTGGTAAATCTGCCTTCCTCCCCTCTGCTGCCGCTGGCTCCCAGCAAGGTATACGCAGAGGGAGCGTGACGGATGCGACTGCCGTTGGGGTTGTGCAATGAAGGAGCAGGATTTCATTTTTTCTGAGCGGCAGAGACTTGTATCTGACTCACTTCTTCCCTTCGTGCCGTGCAGGGATAAGCAGACACACACAAATCTGTCAGGCTTCCCGGAACCTCTGCCAGTCAGGTGAGAGGGAGGCGGCTGCAGCGCAGCCTGGGAAGGCGGCCGCTTCGAGAGGGCATCCGTACAAACGCGCAACATTGCTTCATCTTTACCTTAAAAAGGCAATAATACCGGGTGCTTCAGCAAAAGCCGAAGCCCCGGTCTGCGCGGTGATCTGTGTGAAAATCAGCCATGTAAAATCTGCTGTTTTCATGTGTGGTTGTCCTTTCCCGGGAGATGTGGGGAGATGTAAAAAGCGTAGGGTTTTTTCTCCCCCCCGGTACAGCTGCAGCGCGGTGACTGAAGAGAAGCACAACCACCGCCCTGACAGCAGAAACGAGCTGTGGCGTGGGGCAGGCGGGTTGGCTTAGCAGGGGTTGTCATGTGGCGATGCGGAGGGTTTGCATGGTCACGCTTCTTCCCCAGCCCAAGCAGAGGCTGTATCAGCTCCTGGTCAGCAGAGGAAGCCTACTGCCATCTTCCTCCCCTCCAGCAACAAACAGATCATCCATTTCTGCAAGTCCATTACTGTAATGAAATTTCATGCATATCACGTGTTGACTTTTTTTTTTTCCCCCCTTCCCTTATTTGTTTTTTCAAGACTTTTTGATTTTTCTTTCTGGCTTGGATCATTCTGGATGCACTGAACTCCTCTGCCCACCGTGGCCGTGGCAGCGGAGGCAAGGAATGGAGAAAACCCTCTTCTGGCTGGCAGCGGTTTTGACCCCGCAGCTTCTGAGGTTAATGCCTGTGTAAGGGGTTTCCCGTTCCAGACTGAGATCCGGTGCCTCGTGGCATCTTGTCATTGATTTCAAGGAGGGATCTGTTTAAATGCCACATTTGGGGTATTCTTTTCCATAAAAGCTGAATATATCTTGAAATCACACAGAGTTTTATTAACAATTTGTAGACTCTGAAGTGGGAAAAAACCTCCAGAGCCTGAGATCAGAATCTGTAATGACGCCTTTAGTTTCTCTAAGCCAGGACCTGGGAGGCTCACCTCCCAGTACCTGAGAGAAGGTACGTGGCTCTCGCTGTCCACCTCTGCAGAGGTTTTGCAGTAGTATTCCTCAGGGACATCAGAAATCAAGTGCCATCCCGCACGGGGAATCCTTCGGAAGCAGCAAGATTAGCATGCACTGTTAATTGGGTGGAATAGCTACGAATATCAAAAGGTAACTTCAAGGAACAAAACTAGCACTTGCAGACCACAGCCGGCGGCGCTGACAGGGCGAAGGAGCCGACTTTCCTCTCGCTGCAGAGCCCACGTGTGGCGGTGGCCAGGAGGACCCGGCTCCTCCCTGCCCCGGCACCCGTGACCTGGCGATGGGCGCAGAGCGAGGGGAGCTGGTCGGGCAGAGCCCCTCCGGAGGAGATCCAGGGGTGGCAGCGGGCCACCAGCGAGGGGGTGCTGCTGTGGAAGGAGGTTGCTCGCTCCTGGGAACGGGGCAGGGTGTGAATACGTACGGAAAGCACCCGCTCTGCTCCGGCCAGTGCGCCTAAAGCCCTTCTGGGTGGCCGCCTGGTTTGGTCCGGCCATCGGAAAAAACGGTGTGGGCATGCCACAGAGGGAAAGCGAGAAGGATTTCTGGATTGGGGAAAAGGTGACTTGTGAGGAACTGGGATTGCATAGCCTGGAAAACAGGGCTGGAGGAAGGAAGGTGTCCCATGAACTATCAGAGAGAAGGCAATGTTTGCTGAGGATGTAAGGAGAAGGAACCGCTCAGCTGAGTCTGGGAGATTGAGGTCCTACACGGTGGGGAGCTTTCTGGCTCTGAAAGCAGTTTCCTGACCTCCAGTAAAAGTAATGATTCAGTGACACTGACAGATGGCAGTTAGTGGAAGGATTAGCTTGAAACTGGGGAGTTTCCACCTGCCTTGCACGCACCTGAGATTTCGTTTGGCATCGGATTTCTTTAGGCAGGATTGCTGTATGTTAAAGTGTGGGAAGACGATTATTTTGTCCTTTAAATAAGAACTTTCATTTGGAGGTGAAAATGAAAGTGACCTTCCAAAGAGGAAGGAACAAAAAGAATCTACGAATTTTGCTAATAATGGAAAGTCCTAGAGGGGAAGGATCTCTGTGTATTCTTCAATTTGCATGAATGGCCGAGTCTGTGGATGAGAATTTTCTTCGCTAATGAAGCTGGTGACACGCTAATCAAGGCAATGCAAATAACTGCTCCGAAAGCACAGCCGTGGCGCCGCAGCCCCGAGACCGCCACAATGGCAAATTCAAGCCTCATCCTCAATTTTGCAGCAAATTGGCAGAGGGCAGGACAAAGGAGCTGGGATTACAGGCTCCGTGCTCGCGGCGGGGACTCGCGATGGGGCGCGTGTGATGGATACCTCGTTACATAATGGGGTCTTGATTGATACCGTGTCGGGAAAGTCATAATATAGCTCCATAGAACAATTCAACTTGTCTCCCAGAATGGGAAATGCTCCTACACACATACTTAATAGGGTTTTTTAAATTGCCCATTGTATTTCTGAACAAGAGAAACTTACTTGGAGTACTTTCCTTTTTACGCTTCCAACATAAGCATCTGAAGATGTTGCCATGCGTGTTCTTTGTACTCCCGCAGACCCACCTGCCGTTCTTCCAGGCACTATACGATCGCCCAAAGCAAGGTGTCGAAGGGATGCCCGTGAAGCGTCCCCATGCCAAAAACATCCGAAGTGCGTGCTGCATCACGTAGCTGCTGCAGCGCGGGACACAAAGGGGCCATAAGCCTGCCGATGACTGATTTGGGTGGCTCTTTGTTTTAATTGGAGACTACCTGGTTTTGAGCTGGCGTGACCAGGTTCTCACATGCCGTGATGGAAGTTCGGTCCTGAACCATGAATTTCCTGGCCCTGAACAGTGTAGAGTGTAACCTGTACATTTACTGTGGTGCATTTACTTTTGCAAACAGACGGGCCCATGTTGCTAATCTTTGAACTTGGTCGGTACAAGACGTTGATATTTGGAGTAAAATTAGTACCAACGCGCCACCTCTGTGAAACCGGCATTTTAACTGAGCCGTAAGGAATAACTTCTGGAGAGATGCAGTACTTCTGCGTCCAATTTTTTTATTTACTACCTTTCCAACCCTCTTGCAGACTAAACATGTTAATGAGATGAATGTCAAAACCACCCACAAGTAAACTGAGTTGTCCCATCCAGTAGGCTAATGTTGATTGGTTTTTAGTAACTAGCAAGGATGCTGGAAAACCCCTATAAAGATTTCATTTTTAACAAAAAGTACCAAAAACTCCACCAGTTTTGCATCACAAAGTGGTGGTTAAAGTAAAGATTTGAGTAAAGCAGCATGTCTGTGGTTTTTGTGGGTGGATGCATCTCGGAATGACTATCAATCTGTCAGAGGGGAGATCTGCATGTCATCTCTGCATATGACAAGCAAAATCTGCAGTGACAAATATCTTTCCAGTACTCGGCTGCGCTGTGAGCCTCATACCCCTCCTGCCATCCATAATAGTTAAGTCTTGTCAGCACGTAGCGTATGAGCCCACTTTTTTTTTTTTTAAACTGAGACAAACTGAGGAAGGAAAGACAAATATGGAGCAGTACTCTGAAGATGCAGTCAAACACCACTGCCAATGTGCTTAGTCATATAGAAATTCAACCCTGATATGCACACGGGAGATGCCACGCCGAATAGCTGTATTAGACCAGCTAGTCCACTTCTGGCATGCTCTTGTGAGTTTTTGCGATGCTTCTCTGCTGCAGTTACATGTGCGAGTGGGACGCTTGGAAGTGAAATTATGTAAGGCTGGAGGGGAAAAAAAAAAAAAAAAAAAAAAAAAAAAGATGAGAACAACTCTTGACCGAATCAAAGCAACTCTAGGGAAGTCTGGATATGGATGCAATTGGAACTGCACCTAGAAAAGTCTGCAGAAAGAAAACAGAAAATGCCGCTCGATTTAGATTGAACTGCTGGTAGGAAAACGCCCAAAACCTGCAGCGCTTTTGTTGAGTGTGCTGAGGCCGTAGTGACGGGGCGCGCTCCATGGTCCCCCGGCTGCGGGAAGCCGTTGCTGCAGCTCGGCTCCGCTGGCAGCTGGAGCCTCTTCTTCCCGCGCTCAGGTCTCCGTGGGAGAAATGGAAGCGGTTTGTCCCAGTGCAACACGGGATAAAGGTCTGAAATGTCAAAAACAATCACGAGATGGTAAAACCACCCTGCGCCAAGCCAAAGTCACAATCCCAGGATGCATTTACGGTCTGTGTGAAAACAAGCTGACAGCTGGATAAATTGCCTCAAGGCAGGTTCTTGCCCAGGAGCACCACAGAGCCGGAACAGCCAGAGCCATTTCAAGTCAGCCTTTCCATCCAGAGGAGCTGTCAGCCTTCAGCCCCATCTCTCAGCCTTCTCACGCAGCAGTCCTCCTCAGCTGACTGTTCTCACCCTGGCACTCTGTCCTTTTTTTTTTTTCCCCCCCAAATTTTTCTTTTTTTTTTTTCCCTTTCTCTCTGTTGTCTCATTTCGGGAACGACTTGGCAGCTTTCGCTTGCCCAGAGCCCTTCCGCTGCCTGGAAATGGTACCCGGTCCTACGGGAAAGGGCAGAAGCGAAGCCTGTTCCTGGGGCTTACTGAGGCAACGGGTTTGTTTTCACTTTCCTTTTCTAGCACTAAGTAAATACACAGAGCACCAAATCTGAAGGCAGCGAAGAGTGGAACTGCATATCTGTTCCATGTGTTTCAATATGACTCTTAAAATAGTGGCGATGCTATGTTATGATTTCCATTTCGCTTGTGTCCATAATACTGTTTTTACGCAATGGAGATGGAAACACAATCTGTTAAGTCTGTAAGAAACTTTTACTTATGAATGATGGGAGCAAACATAGTGTACAATTAAATTCAGAAAGAAAATTATATCCCGTCAGTGTTAGCATACCTGAAAGTAGTTAAAAATTGCAGTTTGCCTCTATTTACACACTATGGGAGTTTTCACATCAGTTTAATCACAGGATGATTCATTATTCAGATATCAGAAGAACCATTGCAATCAAGGAGCACAACAACTACCTGCAGGAGCCAAATCACAGAGTGTCTCCCAGAGGCTCCCGTGTCCAACCCCACAACCGGTGGGTAAACTGCCCCCCCCCCCCCCCCCCAGTTTCAAGAAGAACATCTCCCCACGATGGTAAATTTGGTGTAGACCTTTGCAATGTGTCCCGGTGACTAACTGCCTTTACTGGTAAATGTACTTCTTGCCTTCAGTTTGAAATTTTGCAGCCACCGATTCTCACTCAAGTACGAAAGGTCACCTCATCAGCTGGGAGATTTTTGCAGAGAGCGATCTGGATTGTGTCCACTTAGATCTAGAGTTGTCAAGAGGATTAAACTATCTAAACCCAAAATGCAGACCCTTGGCAATCCAGACTCACCCTGAAGACACCCCCAAACCTACGGCTGCTGGTGTCTGGAAGAAGCCCGGACTAGAGCTACGGAAAAACTGAAAACAGGCAGGGCTAGACGGGCGGGATGAGTCCTCCGCAGGGAAATGCTGCCGATGGGCTCATCCTGAACGTGCTCCCAGACATCCCGCTCCGCTGCATCAAGAAGCCTTTCTCCCAGAGGTGTGCGTTTGTGGTTGGCAACGAAAGCTTGCTCTATTTTTTTTTCTCCTTTCCCTAAAATCAGGAAGTGGGAGGAATAGAAGGAAATGGTGGCCTCCAAACCTGCTCAATGTAAATGTTGGGAAGAGATGGAAATGCAGGTTCCTCGCAGTGCCTTTGATGTCAGTGCCATCACAGCCGCTCCCAAGTTTCTTCATGGCCCCGTGAAGACTTTCTGCACAGAGCCAACGGCACCGGCAGCAGTGCAGAGGGATGGATGGCCCTGAAGGTGTGGGACCTGGCTTACACCACCCCAAACGGGACAGTCCGTCATTTTCTAAGGGAAATCCAGGGACTGGATGAGTTCCTGGGCGCTGCAGGCACGGACCGAGGGCAAGTACTATGGGAAATACTGACGTGCCTGGGGAGTTTGAGCAAACGCAGGTGAGGACCAAGCTGAGTGGGGATCCATGTCAGACGGTTCATGCTGACTCAGACCACGCGCCCGTGTCACTTACAGCCCCCTCTCTGGCAGTGACCAGCTGAAAAAGAGCTCCCAGACACTTGGGAGTCTGTCTTCCCCGGCCGGCTCCTATATACCTGTTTAGTGCCATCCTTGGGACAGTCTAGGTTTTGACAATACCTGATGCCTCACACCTTGCCCTCACCTGTCTGATCTGATCTGGCATGTTTCCAGAGCCAGGACGGGGTCAGACCCGTTTAAAACGCGGCAGGACCCAGCGTAGCAGGGAGCAGGGCCGGGCACTAGAAACGTTAACGGTTCGGGCCCCAGCCTTGCTTCTGACGGTGCCTACCTCCCAAATAACCATTTCCACAGCCAGAGTAGGGAGGATGCCACCGTCTCTCCCTGAAACTGTTTTGCTTTGCATCTGGTAGCATTTATTGGCCTGAAGAGAGTGATGATAGCGCTGGTAGCACTCCAGGAAGCAGACCTGCGTGCAGTTGCTGTTTTAGTAAATATTGAACAAAAATACTTACCTGTTGCCTGGAGCAGGCATGGACAGCAAGGCTGCTGCGCCCCAGAGCAGTACGCTACCTGAACTGGGGGGACAGTCAAGTGTAACACGGTTCAGAGGAGTGCACATACAAGGAGGAATGAAGGAGCTCCCATCTCAGGGGTATCTTGCCAGTTAGAGCGTTTACCCAGAAGAGCTACATTAAAATCTTCCCTGGGCATGAAAGGGCATTGCTCCCAGTTCCCGCTTTGGGAGCGTTCCGTGTGGCTCTTCCACGCTGCTGCCCGCGTGTACTGCGGCTTACTTCCCACCTCGCCCCTGGGCAGAGCTCCCAGCTGCGAACCCAGCGTGAGGAAAAGCCGCTCAGAGCATGTCACCTCTGACCAGCGGCTGCACCTCTGCCAGCCACCTCCTACCTCCCAGCCACAGCCACCCTTCTCTCCCCATTGCCTGTCTAGGAACCGAGACACCAAACTCGGGGCTTGAGCTGGCGCCTACAAGATAAGAAATGAACCGCTCAGGTTTTTGTCTTTCACACCTTTTGTGGGATCCGTCCCTAGTCTTTTTTTGTGGGTCCGGTACTCAATCTGACAGTACGGTAGGGAAAAGTCTTGCTCCTTACCCACACCCTCACCCGAATTCTGAGCAATCGGCACTGTAAAGCTAAAGGGAAGATGACATGCTTGTAAAATACCTACAGTGCTACTCCCTAACCTCTCTCCCAGCTTCTCTCTTTGGGCGAGCAGGGTTATCTCAGCCCATGCCAAAACCAAATTTTTTACAGTGGAAAAATAAATAGGCGGAACGTTAAATTTTCCTGAACCAAAAAAGCAGAGGTGGTGCATGAAATCGTGCAAGAGCAAGCCAGGCAGACAGAATGAATCAGAGGGACCAGTGACAACATGGAGGAGGAAAGCCCTTCTGGCAGCCAGCCAGGATGAAGCAGAGCTCCTATGGCGTGCGTTCCCGCAGCATCCTGCCCACCCAGCCTGACAAACCCTTTCAGTCAATAACGAGTAACAGTGGGAAGCTGGCGACCAGCATCCTTCATCTGGTGGCTCAGCCCTCTCATTTGGGGCGACTATTAAATGTGCTATCTGAAAGTGAACCGCTCTTAAATTCAGAGGTATCACGTTTTGGCTTGCATGTGGTAGACCTGTGATTCAAGTCTATCATATACGAATAGGAAGTATGCATGATGAATAATCATATACTAACAGATGAGAAATATAAGGTTGCCACCTCCAGAAAGGAAAAGCACCTGGTTTCAGTTCTAAATGGCCTCGAGTGCACGGCTCAGCTGCTAATTGGCGCTGAAGGCAGGAGCGGGTACGGCCCCGTCGCTGCTGCCCCGGTGCATGGGCCGTTGCAGCCACCTTCTCCGGTTGCAGGTTAAATTCAGCTGCCTCTCGCTGCTGAGTCGGTTACGCTGTGCACAGCTGCTGACCTGGCTCTTAACCTTCGCCGATCATGTTTGTGGCGACTATGGGACGACTGATGTCTAAAAATTATTGTACTTGCATTGCATTCAACCGTTACTACACCGTTTTGGGGGATGAACTTCATTTTTAACTCAAAATTGAGATAGAGCTGATACAAACCATTAACCCAATAATCATGCCTACATGAATACATTGCAGTCTTTTAATGTATATACCGATGAGCGTGCGTAAGCCTTCTGGGATGGGTTATGAAAGGAGAGGGCCTTTTCTGCTCTGCTCTTGCTATTAAAATGCCAGGCCTGGCTTCGCGGGGCTGCGAGGCTGTACCGTGCTGCTGGGCTGTCCCTCCGCAGCAGCAGCGGTGACCGTAAAGGTTAAGCCTGCCACAGACTATTGTACCCAGCGGCACTGCTTGGCTGGTCTTTGCAGTCTAATTGCCGCTGACCCCGTGACAATGAGGTAATGTCTCTGACTCCTGGGTCAGATAAATACTGCTCATTTTATAACCACCAGACATGTTACTGAAAAACAGATAGGAAACAACCGAAAGTCCCATGATCAGTAGAATATAAACTCTACTACAGCTGTTAGTCCTGTCCTTCATTTGAATGCTCAGGGTTTTTTTTTTTTCTCCTAACACCCACTTAGAGTCAGAGCCCTCGCCCAGCCTCCGGCTGAGGATGCTTCTCCTCCAGCCTTTGCCTCAGGTGGCCTCACCGAAACTAAGAGGGAAAGGTAGGAAACCGCCGGGAAAACACACGAGTGGAAAGATGCTATCGGTAAGAAAAAAACATGGCTGAAGATTGCGTACAAAGGGATTTCTAAAACCCAGCCACCAGACCAACCGGGACAGGAATTTAAGCGAAGAGCTGTGCCAGGGACCGACAACCCTCATGCAGGTTCAAGGGAGCTGGCAAAGCATCTCTGAACACCACAAGTTCAATGCTGGCCTTAATAAGCTGCGGGTTGTAGTCCTGCTGGTGTGGCCACGGTTTCAGCCCAAAGTCCTCGCTCCCACCCTCCTCCTCCCTCTGCCCTATTTTAGCTCCGTAAGGACCGGAGCCTTTGAAGATAAATGCCCGAGTGACACCAGAATGACGATGCAGACTTTGCACCCCTCCCCGAGAGCGGATGTAGCACCAGTGGGACACAAGCGTCAACGAGCACCGGCGCAAGACGGAGCCGCACAGGACAATGATAACCCTCGCTCCAAATCCATCCCCCTACCACCCAACTCCTCGGCTAAGCCAGCCTCAGCTTTCCCTTTCGGAAGGAGGCCACGCCGCTCCCAGAGAGACAGGCAGGGGAGAATTGCACAGAAAGATAAAAGTTGTTTTTCTGGACTAGCAAAGCAGCATTTCTCCCCGCTGCCTCCAGAGCCGCAAACACCCTCCAGCACTGTTCTGCGTCCTCAGCGCTGGGAAAACCGGGGTTAAGATAAACCCTGCTGGGGAGGCGTGCAACCTATGCATGGTTTTACAGCCTTAAGCCAGAACCTCTGCAGAATAACCCCAAAACGCTTAGAGAAATTAACCCAGAATGACTTAATCATCTCCTTTTCATCGCTACATTCTTATTTTATATAAAATAAGCCCAGAGCTGCTAGCTGGTTTTGCAACTGTTCAGATCTTTTACCCATCTACTCTGCTGTACCTTGGATTTTTAAGAAGTTGGGGACTATTTTTTTTAAGCTCTTGAAAGACGCCGAGATGATACATATTTTTGCTGATATTTACAATAATCTTGGCTTTTTAAGTGTTTAATTTAAATTGTTAAAGTGTTTCTCTTACCTTGATATACTGTCCCCTAACTGTACACTCTGACATTCCACACAAAATTCAAAAGCTGCAGGATGATTTTTTTTTTTCTTTCCTTCATGTTAGTTTTCAGGTCACATTTTAAATTAACTTCCCCCCCGACTCTGGCCATGACTCAGCAATGTTAATTTGCATTGGCCTGACACTTTGCCTACAAGCTGCACAAAAGCTATTTAAATAGGGAATGGTCAAATATTTTGTAGACCTTCTTTGACCTTCTCCTCCATTCCTGTACTACCAATTTCTTTTCCACACACGTTTCGGTGGGAAGGGAGATTCCTGGCGTGGGATGTTACAGACTTTTGCCACGTTTCTGTCATCACCTCTCTGCACCAGCTCTGCTGGTATTTGGATTTGCTGTCTCTTGTACTATGGAAAAGTTTCCTCCTCAATACGAAGATGCGCAACTGATCCGCTTTTTGTGCAATTAGTAGATTTTAATTGTTTGTCTTCTGTAGATGCCAACAGCTCTAGAGAAGGACACTCGTATTCTTGTACATCAAGGCTGTTTTGTTCTAGTTGTCTCGCGCTGCTCGCTATTAGTCACTTTGTTGGCTGGGAAGGCACCAGGGTACCCGCAGAGAGGCTGGTGCTGAACTTCAGGGTGAGTTTGAGCACAGCTCTGCTAGTTCTGCCTCGCTTCCTGCAGGTTAGCCACCGTTGTGGGAGCCGCCAAGCCTAGTCCCAGAAAACACATGTATTATAAAAAGTGGCTATCAAAGAGAAGAACTGGTACAATTAAACCGAAATGCATTTGGAAAAGTCACCGGTACTTGCCGTAACCATGTGCTGAAACATTTTAAAAGAAAGCTTTAAAATAACTAGCCCCACGGAGCACTAAACTTCCTTTTTCACGATAGGCATTTACCTTAGAAAACCTCTCAGAAGCAGCCTTCTTAAACATAAGTTTTAAATGCTACAGTACCAGGGAAAGGAATCAAAATAAAGCCAGCTCCACCAGCTCTATCTCCTGCACTTGTTTATTAACAGGGGTCTATCTATGGCGCAATGCGACGCCATGTAGCAAATTCAGGGACCGGGCAGCCCCCAAAAGGCCCCACTGCACAGAGGGGCCAGCCGGGCTGCAAGGAGGAGCTCACCGCCCAGACCCCTCGGAGCTCTTCATGTGCCCGCCTGGCCAGTGACGCCTGCCTGTACAAACACAAGTTTTTATCCACTGATGGTTATTTCAAGCAGGAAAGGCAGTGGCAATTTCTTCAAAACCCCCTGACGTCCCAGCCATGTGAAAATACGGCAGAAAATCTCTTCCCTCTCGGCTTGGCACAGCCTATATGTTTGACTTTAAAAATGACTGTGCTTTATTTTTTCATTTGGTTGTTAACGATCATCGCCTTTTCCCTTATTACTGGAACAAACATATCTGAACTACGTTACTGTCTTAAAGAGAGATAATGTCAAACGCTTTTGCTACGCACTGTCAGTGTTGAAGGAGGTTTACATAAAGCATCAGTTATATATTAAGCATATTTTACTTAAGAGATGGAACAAAGGGGTTTTTTTGCAGGATTATATTGGGGAAATACAATACCTGCAGCAGATTAGGAGGCACTGAATTAAAAACCCTGAGAGGTTTCTTTCTTAAAGGAAGCAAGGCATTGATCGAGCAATGGTGCTAAATTACCGATTTCTGCTGAACCAAGCTAATGCATCAACTGGGGCAGAAAAAGCATTTGTGACCCGCCCAGATTGCCACTAATGGACACTGGCACATCGGACGTGACATTGTAGCCATAAATCTCCCACTTGGTTCCAGATATTTAAGCCCTGCCACAATGTACGGACTCAGTCTGGAAAAAATCACATCATCTTGGCAAGCCCGAGTCAAGCGGATCAGTTAGACTCTCAAGTAAATGCAATTCTGCACTGATAAACTGCAAGATAACAGCCTGAGAAACAGCCCTTGTCGTGAATAAGTTAAAAAACTTTTAGGTAGAATACTGAACTGTTAAAAGCAGGAATATTGGCTTCTGTGAAGTGACATTCCAACTGAATTTTTCTTCATTGTGAAAAGTAAAATCTAACGTCATTACAGGGATAACATTTGAATATTATGCGAGTGCATGCTCAGGCCTTTTGGAAAGAACAAGGTCTCACATGCTCTCTTCTATTTTAAATGCCTGCTGCACCTCCCGAAATCTCTGGGGAACGTGCTTAGCAAAAGGTGAGCTCAACATTTCCAAAATAACACACTCCGCACGACTGTACTCGAAAACTAAAGCCGTGCCGGCGCTCAGCCCAACCCGCACGTTGGCGGGCGGTTACTTGGGAGCCCAACGCACGTGTGACATTTCCTCCCCTGCGCGCGGCCCGCGAGGCCACCCCACAGTTTGAAATCCTGCGGGCGCTCCGCTTGCGCTCCGTCTTAGAGCGAACGTGAGACGCGCGGCTGACGGAAGAGCCCGCGGCGGGCTCGGGAAGAAACGGGCCGCGAAGCGGCGGCCCCCTGCCCCGTTGTCGCCCTTTTTCCCCCCCCCCTCCCCGATTTCGCAGCCAGGCCGGCCTCGTGACACGAGAGGTCATCTGCAATCTGTTGGCGCTTCTCTGCGAGGCAGGCTAACCACATCCTGGCACAAACCCGCCATTTCACGAACAGCCAGCGCGCACAGGCCCGCTGGCACCCCCGAGCCCCCCCCCCAACCGGCTGGTGGGTTTGTTTTTTGGGGGGGGGGGGGGTCCCCCATTTTGCCCCCGCCGGGGCTCTGAGGGCGGGGAGCGGCTGCTCTCGCCCCCGGGGCGGGGGAACGGGCTGGAAAACCCCGCGGCGGCGGCGGCTGCTGCCGGCTGCCAGCCGCCACCGGGGGCGGGGAGCGGCAGGAAGGCCGGCGGACACGGGCAGACGGCGGCCCTGCCCGCGGGGGAGGCCCTGGCCGCCGGCCCGCCCGCGACACGCCTTGGCCGCCCGCCCGGCCCCGTGCGGCTCACCCCCGCGCCGGGACGGGGCCGGGACGGGGCCGGCGGGGCGCCCCGCGTGTCTCCGCGTGTGTGTGTGTGTGTGTGTGTGTGTGCGTGCGTGTCCCCCCCCCCGCCCCCGCCTTCCCCGCCCCGGCGGGGTCGGCGGCCGCGGGGGCGGCCCCGCTCACGTTCCGCTCCGCATGGCCCGGCCGGGGCCCGCCCGCCGCTCCGCCCCGCCACGGCCCGGCTCCACACGCGGGCCGGCACGCTGAGGGAGCCCGGCCCCGCCGCCCGCCCCGCTCCGCTCCGCTCCGCCGCCCGGCCCCCGGCCCGGCCCCGGCCCCCGCAACGGCCCGGCCCCGGCCCCCGCAGCGGCCCGGCCCGCCCGTCCCTCAGGGCGGCCCCGGTCCCCGCACCGGCCCGTCCCGCCCGTCCCTCAGGGCGGCCCCGGCCCCGCACCGACCCATCCCGCCCGTCCCTCAGGGCGGCCCCGGTCCCCGCACCGTCCCGTCCCGCCCGGCCCTCCCTCAGCCGCGCCCGCGGAGCGCCCGTGTCAGCACACGGCGGGGGCCGAACCGTGCCTCCGGCTCGCAGAAAGCCTTTAAACCCCGCACTTCGGCGAGCCGTCCGTCCCCTCGCGGGCTCCCGCGCGGGTGGCGATAACTCACCTCGGATGCCGCCTCTGCTTCGGGCAGAAGGGGTGCGAGTTGCGTGCCTGGGGGGCGGCGGGGCCGGCCGGGCCCCAGCCGAGGCGATGGCACCCTGCCCTGGAAACCCGGGGTGGTGGCAAAGCTCGCCCTTCCCTCCACGTTCGGCTCCGGGGCTGCAGGCCCAAGGCACGGCGACGTGAGACCTTCTCACAAAAAGCATTTTTAGAATTATATTAGCATGGATAAAAGACCCCCGCCCCCCACCCCCTGCTTCCTCAGTTGAAAGAACCAGTGAAGCTTTTCAGAGTAATGATCAACTTAAAACAGGTTTTTTTATTGTGGAAAGTGTTGGACAACCTTTATGATAGGTGTACCGGTCCTGGCTGGAACGTTCCTGAAAGTAGTAAGAGCAAGGCGGCGCGCTAAAGATGTGTGCGGGTTATTGAGATAAATGTCTGGAAGGCGAGTTCAATCACGGTGCTTTCTGTGACCTAAGAAATCTTAATGACGGGCGCCGTCCAAGAAATGACACAGCATGACAGCGAGCTCAGAGTCCACCGGAGAAGGCTTCTGCTCGGGAGGCAACGCTGACGTGACCTCCGCCTGCATCTGCGTGCTCACCAAGCAACTCTGGGCTGGGACCAGGCTGATTTTACAAAGCAGACCAAGCTGCGGAGTTGCATTTTTATAAAAACGGTAGCCAAAAGAGGAGGGAGAGATGCAACTGTCCCAGCTGGGAAAGCAGTAGCAACATTACAGTCTTTGGGTAGGAGCGTATTCGCGTGAGAGAGGAAGGGAAGGATGGGGGCAGGATGACACTGAAGCGCTCAACTTTGTGAAATTTGCAGTCCGGACTTGTGACTTTGCAGGAACCAAACGCAGTTGAGTAACTGTCTCCTAAGTTTGCAAGAAACGGGTTTTCCTTCGTCCCACGGTTCAC
The DNA here is from genome assembly GCA_031468815.1 of Morus bassanus. NCBI lineage: Eukaryota > Metazoa > Chordata > Aves > Suliformes > Sulidae > Morus > Morus bassanus. The sequence continues at coordinate 2,316,443 of CM062580.1, read as the reverse complement.
TCACCTCCTCGTCAGGAAACAGAACAAAAATGTTTAAGAAGATACATGGAGCATTCAGTTAAAGCTGAGGGCTCACAGTCACTGAAAATTGTCTTTGCATAACCCCACTGAAGTGAAAAATGGGTTAAATTCATCTTGGGTCTAACTACTGAATTACCACAGGGAATTACTTGGAGTTGAACCTGTATAAGAGCCAAACTGTGTAGAATTTTAAAGAACATAGTAACTTAAATTTCTGAGCCTGAATGTTACTGGAGGTGTATAAGCACGGGAGAACACTGAGAGCACCTTTTGCTGGGATGTGCTGTTGCAGCGTGCGGAGGCTGCCGCGAAGCAGTGGACCCTGGCACCTACGGCTCTGCTAACTGGCGAGGGGTGCCGGCGCCGATGGCGGCTTTTATTGGCGAGCACTGAGTCTTTGCTGAAGGTCTCTCTCGCAAAGCCATGGTAACAGCAGCCGTGCTCCGTGTCTCGCTGGGAGATGAGGCGCCCGCAGAGGCCTGCGGAGCATCGCGGGAAGGGATGGATGCCTTCGGACTGCTGCCTGCCACGTCTTATCATCGGTGGAAGCAGTCGGCATGCCAGGGGAAATTGCTCGTACTGAGGTACCCCACACACACATTAAGCCTTGGATTTAGTATTCCCGGCATTCTGCTAAAACTCCCACTTAAAGATAATGTGGATGGAAACCTGTGTTTCTGTCCATGATTTATGTGCTCGGGTTGGCTGTCAGCTGCTGCTGTGCAGTGGCTCCCCGCGCCTGGGCAGAAACGTAAGAGAAGCTGCTCCCGGTCAGCCCCAGGTTGACCTGGAGGCCCATCAAGCAGGGCTGCAAATATGTTAGAGTCGGAGTGTGATGGAGGAGACGAATCTTTATACAACCATATGTTTTCATATAACGAGATACAGCCACGTCTTCTCTGTGTCCAGCTATGATGAATGTTCTTGTCTGAGTAAAGTTGTGCCCTTCAGAAGTCTGCCTTGTAGCGAGTATCACAGGTTTGATTAAAAAAACGCATGTCCTTTCTTACAAGCGTGGCTCGCATAACAAAATAAATCTGACAAACAATTGGCTTGCTAATAAGTGCAATTAAGCGGTATGGGGGCTTAGTTTTATCAGCGTTTATTGGTAAAACTACAAAATATTTTATGAAGCTTGTTTCATGGTAGTGAAATGATTGATTGTTTTGTAGAGGAATGCCATGGAAATCCTTCTTTTGTTCCCTGGCTCAGAAGACGTACGCCGTTTTTCAGTCTGAAGGAATTCATTTGGCTCCCTGTTGTTATTTTCAAGAACTCACTTCATGAACCCTTCACCCCAGGGACCTCTGTGTGGTGGTCCCACTTGAAGAACCTCACCAGTGGGTCAGATAAAGCATACATCAAAGCCAGTCAACATACAGCTCTTTGTTAATAATACGGTGAGAAATCAGTCACGATCAAAGAAAAATTATCCATCTTGCTTGACCTACGGGGTCTGAAAACGCTGTTGCCCAATGCTTGCATTGTCCACAGCACCGTGGGGAACTTGTAGGAGGTGTTGCGATTCCACAGGGCCGTTTTCTTTGATTTCTGTGTGGCTGGTGCTCTGCTCGTCGGGAATAGGGATCGAGACCTGACCTGAGCCCTGCCCGTCCATCTTCAGAGCGCTATGTGTTGATGAACTTCCACAGGGACTCTAGTAAGCTATTTGTAGGGCATGATTTCCAATAAAAGGAAATATGTTGCTGGAAATATTGTACCTCTATATTAATTTGGAGGTAGTTTTGAAGAGAGAGGGAATCTGTAAGGCACTGTGCCGTTGTCCCCGCACAGCAGTTGAGAAACAGGAGTAATTGGTGAAACAAAGCGTAGACCACCCCGCTGGTAAAACATTCTGTGAAGTAAGTTGTGAACTAATGGAACGAACCCAGGCAAGGGCGACAAGCAAGAAAGAAGGACAGTTTGCAGGTCATGGATTTATCAGAGGGCACAGCACAGAGACAGCCGTTAGCACAAAACTGCTGCTGGAATGATCAGATCAATATTGACCTATGTGGGAAAAGGGAAAGGAGAGCGAGACAACCTTCCTGTGAAAGCAAGCACAGACACCAGGAGGCAGGCAGCTGAGTGGGTTGGGGTTGGGTTGTTTTTCAGGCAAAGAAAACTTCATCTAGTTGAGAATCATAAAAGGTTGTAAAATCAAAGAGTCAAAGACTGGGAGGGCTTTGGTAAATGTTAGTAAATAAAGACATGCATGCTTTTAAAGTCTAAATTAAAGGCTGGCTGTCGGTAAGGTCTTGCAGGAATCAGTAAGCGCCTTTGTAGCAATTTAAATGGCTTGAGGGCAGGTCTTCAGCGAGCGCTTTGCAAGGGGCTCCTAGCTGTTTAGTGACTGCAGCAGCGGTGGGAGCCGGTCTCCGGCGCTCCGGCGTTAGTTAAGGGCTTGTGCAGCCGCGCTGAGCGTCAGCCCAGCGTCAGCCTGGGGCTCTAACAAGAGGGCAGCGTCAGCAGTGCGTCAGCAGTGTGTATGTGACGCTGAAGACACTCTGCCAGCAGGACACCTTGAGATTCACACCTTTGGAGTGAATCGTCCTGCAAGGGGCAACGTGGGAGTGAGAAGAGGCACGAGAGAAGTCAGCAAGCTCAGGAGCCAAGGGGGACCCGGGGCAGAGGGGCCCATTCGCAAAGGTTGGCGAAAGCAGCTCCTTCAGCCCGCCTCTATAAGTGAAGGTTTTGTCAGTTCCATTTTTGAACTTTGCCCTCTCTCCATAATTTAGCGTTTGCATGATAGCCCTTTTTGCTTGTCCTCACCTCAGCATTTATCTAGCAGCAGGCGACGATTATCTCGGGGCAGCTCTCTGTGCCTTTGACATCCCTTAATTAAACTGTGACATTTGCGAAGTATGGAAGAGAAAAATACTGGAGGAGAAAAAGAAACAACATTGCATTCTCATTAGACCACTGTATTCATGAGACTTTGGGTGCCACGTAGGAGAGCAGTACAAAGGATCGTTTTAATGAGCTTCAGTAAAGGTGCCCTTGATTTTAGTTTGTCCCGAACTGTACGAGCTTTGATCTTGATTTCCTCAAGAGAAGTCTTACTGTGCACTTAGATATAGCTGACAGACCCGACCAGTTTTTCTTTGGCCAGTTTCTAAGAGAAGAAAAAAGTTTTCACTGGAAAGTGGTTCCAGTGAAAGTTTCACCAAGCAACATCTTCAGGATCTGGCCTGATGACTGTCTACAGATAGGTTCTGCGTAAGGAAGAAAGCATGCTCAAGTGATACCTAACACATGCACTGGGACAGGCGAAGTCAAATGCTAAATCGATGGATGTGTTTCATGCTTCGCTATCATGCAGCGGTGAGGAAAGCTTTAGAAATACATAAAAGCCCTGAGGAATATTGCAATGCCGTGTAGCAGCACAAACCCAGCTAATGGCTTGAGACTCCTTGGCCAGTTCACTCTCCTTCACGTTACGTCTCCAGTAAGACTGGAAGCCTCGTGGAAGGGCAATTCTGCTTTTATCACTTCGGAGTGCCTTGATTCAGAGTTAGCACCAGACCTGCCTTAGAAGACAGTTGAAATCTGTTTTTCTGATACGAATCATTTACTGCTTTTCTTAGCAAAGCAATCAAACAAGATGCAAACTTGAAGTAACTTTAAAGATGCTTTTAAGTTAATCTTGACATTTTGCTGCTTGACAAATCCAGAAGCAGGGGCCTCTGAAATCATTGCACGGGTATGGTATAGCTGTAGCAAATAAAGTTTTTGTTCAGGAGAGATCAAGTCTAGAGGTTTTTCTGTTTCCGACCCTGGCATTACAGCTCAGGTTGCCAGTAATGAAGCTTACTTGAACTAGACTGAGCGTACCAAGTGAAGAGCCTTCACTTCAGAGGGAGCTCGGGCACTTACTCATAGACTGCCTTAAATGGACACTTCTTCATTCACCGGAGCCTTAGATTTGAGTTCCGGGGTAGCTGGCATCAAGGCAATCCTGGAGAATAATCTATAGTATAAGAACAGCCAGACTTAGGCTGCGAACCTTCATCTCCCCGGAGAGAGCACAGGATAAAACCTGCTGAGACGCCCTTGGTACCCTGCCACGAGCTCCCTTCTCCAGTGCCTTTTCATCTTCCTTTCCATGAATATTAACAACAGTTCTTTCACTCTGAAAAACTGCAATGGTAAAATACATCCAGATAAACCTCCTCAAGTCTTAGCAGCACTCACCCAGCCTCGCCGAGTTCAGTTTTCAGGGAGGCTGCTCAGTCAGACCCAGACAGTCCGTTGTTTTGCAACGAAGACATGCCTTCACTTAGCCCAGCGACATATCGGACACTTGAGCAATCAAATACGCCAGTGACTTGTTGCCTTTATTGAGCTAGGTTGAATTTAATCAACAGCCATGGAGAGTACACCACTGAGAGAGCTGCGCCCGTCACTGCCGGGTGTTTGGAGGTCACAGGCAGGAGGGAATGCCAGCCTGAGCTTCAGGTCTTCCCCGGTGAAAGGTTTACAAAAGGCAGGAAAAAAAAAATTAATCCTGAAGCTTCAGATATTCCCTGGGATAAAGCTCCAGCATAGTGAAAGTTAGTTGCAATTCTGCCATTCGGCATGTGTCTGCAGTTCATTAATCATGACTCAGTGGAAAACCTCATTTTTATTCCTGTGAGTGAGTGCTATTAAGGGGCAGGTCTGCGGCTGAGGGTAACATCCTGCCAGCAAGGTACAGAGCTAACCTTAAGAGGTGCTGTGAAAGCAATTCTGTTCCCTTGTCTTCTGGATGTTTGTTTGCTCTTTTTTTTTTTTTTTTTAGCTATCTGCAGATTCCTCCAATTAAATTACTCAGGGAATAAATCACTGCCCCACAAAAAGTACCTAATCAAACAGATAAGTCTTGCATTTCACCCTTGTCTCTCTCACTCCCACACATGACTTTGCATGTGAATCTTTAAGACCTGTATGCCCTATATTTTTTCACTCTAATGCTGCAATTAATCACATTACATAACCAGCCTACTGCTGTTTCTAATTAAATTTTTCGGGGGGGGGGGGGGGGGGAGGAGAATCAAGAAGAAAGAACCCTGTATTTAAATACCGTGAAGGGTCTGTCTTGAAATGACAATGCCAGGAAGCGGCGAGGGAAGGCTCCCTCCATCCTCCTCGCACCCCGGTGCGCCGGGAGCTGCAGCGCAGGCCCCGTCTTATGCAACATCCCACGCCGGGGTCTGACTCACGCGCACTTACCTCACCGGGGACAGGCTAAAAATAGGGTTTCATTCTTAACTCTGCACAGCCGGGCTCAGCCTCGCTTCCAAGAAGACCCTTGACGGGATTAAAATAGAGCAAGTTCTGCGCTTTGTTTCCTGCCGGAGATGTCTGCACTGCACCCTTACACTGTTTATCTGGCGTTCTAGTGCAGCAGGGAGCAGGCTGGATGCTTTCGGAGGATGAGAAAATACGGTCCTTTGCTCGCACTATTTGCCAGCTGATTCCAGACAGGGTGCCACGAGGAGGAATTGGGCATCGGGGAGGCTGGACATCAGGAAGCGCCGCGGTAGTAGCTGCATTACAGCCATTCCTGCAGCTTTGGGAAGGGAGGCTGAGCTGGAATGATGTGAAATCAGCCCCTGGTCTGGGTGGGAGGAGGTTGCTGGTCCTGGAGTAGGCACGCACCAGTGACTGCGGGAACAAGCCTCCCTCAAAAGCCCTCTGCAGCCACAGCTTAGACCCGAGCGCTGCCCTGCGTGCCCCATGTGCCCCTCTCCTCTCTCGGGGTGCAGACCAGCCCTCTTCCCCCCATCAGCCTTGCATCTCCTCTTGGGAGATGTCTGTGCCCGCAGCACGTGGGGCCGGAGCAGAGGCATCACGAGGCTCCTGGGTGGCGGTGCAGCGGGGGCGCAGGACGGCAGCAGCCAAGCAACACCAGCGTGGCACGGCCTGAGTCAGTGCACTGGGGATGGCCACTGCCACCGGCGTGGGACAGGGCTGGCACAGCTCATCATCCCCCGGTACGGGCAGCGATGGCCTGTCCTTTCAAGGCACGCACACACATCTTCTCACTTTAGCTTTAGCAGCGCTGCCCCTGCTTTGCGAGGCTTGCAGCATGTCCAGAGCTCCCACACCTGCCGGCAGGTGATTACCCAAGAGCTCCACTTTTGGTTTAAAACAAAGTGGCTTTCTAGCTGTCTTGGGGGCTGCAGAAGGATTGAAAGTGCAGACTGACCTCTCAAAAGTCAGAGAGCAAGTAAACTTCCAGATGAATTAGAAAACTTAAAAAAAATCTAGCAATTGATACATCACTCTACTAAATTTTCTGGCTGGCCTGAAGAACCCGTTTTTGAAGAACCCAAAGAAGCTTTGGGTCGGTGTAATTGGTATGAGCTTGGTACAGGGCTGCTTCCCCTCTGCTTCCTCACCATGTGAACCTTTGGCCAAGAGTCATTTAGAGGGTCTGGAGACGTTTTTCCCTACAAACTCAAACAACTTGAGAGTGGAAAAAGTGATATGTAAAACCATAATCGTTTTGCTTCCATCTGCCTTTTTGAAAGCATCTGTTTCTAGGTTGACTTATTTGACCTGGGGTTTCAGTTTAGGCCCATCTTTAAAATGGCAGTCAGGGTGAACAACGTGAACCGGAGGCTCTCTTGTAGAAGCGCTAACCCAGGGAGTTTGCTGTTCCTATTCAGCCAGTTGGACACGCTCTTTGGAGGTTTACCATAACGACAGAGTTCCTTAAACATAAATCCCGCACTTAAGGAGATCCGTGAACATTCATTGAATCCAGAGCTAATTTTACAGCATATTTGTAAGGAATTTTAATCAGATTATAACTAACATATCTGCTTTCTCAAAGCCACATAAAGACTTTAACTTTCTGCTCCTCCCTGAGGGCACAGGCACTAGCGGGTGAGGTACTTGTAGCCCAGCTATTTTGCCTTGGGCTTTCTATCCTTGCAGTAGCCGTAAGCTCAGCCCTCATCCTGCAGCTGCACGGGGACTGGGACCATCAGCATCGGTCACTTAACTTTATTTTTTGCATCACAAGAGCAGGAGGTCTGCCCTTCCTGGCCTGAAGAGATGCTCAGTGCGATGTTAGTGTGGGCAGAATTGACAAGACACATGCCACTGAGAGCAGAGGAGAAGGGTGGCTTTGGCAACGGCTCATCAGCAGGGGACGATGGCAGCACCTCATACACCCCGTCACTTGGTTGCAAGGTGAATCTGAGCTTCTGCTTTGCAGCACAAGAGTTCAGTGGGATTTTGTGAAGGGAGGTGGCAGGAGGCTTTGATGCCGTGTGGATGTCTGAGGTGTTTCCCTGGTTGCTGCTAAATTGAAATCACCTGTTTGATGTGATTGAGAAAGAATGCAAATGGCCTTGCAGGAAACCCCAGGGAAGAGGAAGGAGACACTGGTTATCTGTGAGAAAGAGAAGATGATAACAAAAGGGAGGAAGGAATAAGACAGGGAGAAGAACTATTTAAGGAAGGAGGAACCTTAAGAAAAATTAAAAAAAGGGGGGGGGGGGCTGGGATAAGGGGCAGCAACAAGAAAAAAGTCAAGAAGTTTAAACATGCAGGGAGCAAAGCTCATAGATGAGAGGACAGAGTGAAGGAGAAAAATTAAAAGAGAGGAACTGATTTATGAAACCGATAAAGAAAGCCAGCCTCCTGTAGCCTGCATTTTAACAGTGTGTCCATGGTACATGTCCTACATCCTTGTAGCAGTGCAGGAAAGGGCGTAGCTGAGGGATGCTGCTTTGGAAGTGCTGGAGCCTAATTACTACCTCCTGTTATTTGGGACAAGTGTTTTAAATTTGCATTCTGCCCTGAGAGGCGTTGCTCCCTCTAATAATGTCAAGTCTTGGTCTGGAGCTGGGAGAAGATTTCCGAATAGCATAAAAGTAAGTCATGGGCCTTGGAGATGGGAGCAGAAATCGTAGTAGTGTGTTAGGAGCCAGGTGCTCGGTTTTGTCATTTTTTTTTTTTTCAGTGGTGTTTGGTGGCCAGAAGAGAAACCTCTTCTTGGCTGTGCCTGCCAGGCCATAACCTGGACATGGAGTAGGGAGGGTTGATGGAGACTCTCTCCTTCATGTCTGATTTTCATACTTATTTGCTGTAGGGTAGATTCTGTAGGTTCTTCTGTGTTGGTTGTGCTGCTCCATGTAATGTAATATGAAACTAAAACAGCCAGAGAGTCCCACAGGAAAATTTCTGTTTATATAAAACTAAGAGAAATGGGATTATTGCTTCCTACAGCATCCAAACACAGTTTGTTCTGATAGATGGGATAGAAGGAGGAGGAGCAGGACTGTCAGTGCTAGCAAGGCCTGTGAGTTTGATGTGATTAACTATGGGCTGGTTTACAAAGGTTGTAGACATGGACCAGCATCCTTGATGCAGCAGTTGTCACAGGAACGAGACAGATGGAAATGGAGGAGGCTAAGCTTGCTCCTGGGGGCTGCAGACCATTGCATGCCATCCCATGGAGAAACTGGGGCTGTGAACCATGGGGCTGACCGTGGCCTGAGGCTGGGTGTCGGTAGCACACCTTTGGGTGAAGCCCCACTGAAATGGGCAGTTTTTCTCACAGGGAAGGGGGAGTGATGTTCTCCCATTTTCGTTGTGAATGATAGGGAGGCAACGTGGCTTGATGCTACGCTGGGTTTAGGCTAGAGAGCTCCCAGGCGCTTTTGCCAGGTCTTGCTGTGATCCATACATGGGACATGCACAGATCCCGCTCTCTGAGTTTCCTAACTAGGCTATTAAATAAGCAAACACAGAATAAATCCGGTGTGGGCAGTAAACTTCTCAAGCTGGAGAGCCCAGAGAAATCATTGCATTGCTGGGGGTGGGGGGCGTTTCTACACTGTAATTGCAGGCCCAAGGAGGGAGTTTGAAGTTAATGCAAGAAGCAGGGGGGAAGCTGATGCAAGACTGAAAAGGAGGGAGGCAAAAGCAGGGAAATTCTTGCATTTCTTTATTATGCATTGGACTCCTTGATGCAATTCATCCAAAGTCCGTAGGACACAACCCAAAGGGATGCGGTTAGGTGGGAACGTGCACGTGGCACCCTTAGCATTTGGTTTCTGCAAACGCTTACTACCTTTTGCAGTTAGCCAGCATCGTGCCGGGGGATGCCGGCAGCTGTGGGGCGCGGGAGCTCACCACTCACTGGAGGAGGACGGAGGCAGCTCTGCTGTGGGTCCCCTGCCCCACTGGCAGTGTGTCACTCGAAACAACGGCCAAGCACACAACTGGAGCTTTGCAGCCCCTCTGGGCTCAGGGACCTCAGCCACCAGTGCTGCTGCTGAAGTCTTCACACAGGGTGAGGTGGTTATACGTGCACGCATGGGCGGTCCGTGGAGGTCTCTGTGAGCTGTGTGGGCAAACCCCATCAGACAGGAAAGGCAGAGCAGTTGCCAAGTCTGCTGATGGGGTTGGTGTTTGGCCCTCTCCCATCCTGCTCTGAGGTCTGTGGGGGGTTGTCAGCTGATGGCTTTGTTGCCTGTGGTCTGGTTGAGCAACACGCTCAGATGTTAGCTCCTGGCTGGGTAAGTGAGTTGCAGGCATTACTGTGAGTAGAGTCTTCTTATAAGCACTGGGGGGGGAAAAATAGGCTACTGCCCCCAAAAAAGCAGCCAATTCCCCCAAACTCTGTTCATGACCAGAAGGGAACAAGGATGTCTTGGGAGTACAACACAGGCATAAAATTCATCTCTGGCCCCAGCGTGGTCTTGCTCTGCTTCTGTTAAATACTGGTCACGCGTGAAGCTCCTGAGTTTGTTCTGCTATCAGCAGAACAAAGCAAATCGCCCCGGAGCAGATTTTACTCAAAACAAGTATTCGCAAGAAGTCTTTAATTTCTGTAAAGCTAGGACTTGTGTTTGCTCTAATGGCATTCTGGGAGGGTTGCTGCCATTTTTCTACAGCGTAGCCCATTTTTTTTCCCCCTTTTACAGTAACCAGATCACCCTTCACCTCTGTGAAGGTGCTTATCCACCCAGGAGCTGAGGTCTGACCATGGTGACCATGACCTGCAGTACTGTCACCTGGTAGGGGGAAAGCCCGTCCCATCCCAGTACTGAGTGGTCTGCACAAAATCCAAAAGCCTGATTGATTGGCTCTTTTACTTGAGGATTCATGTCTTGTCTGAGCTTGCAGGCACAAGTCAAGTCCTTTGGATGTGGAGGGAGAGTACTGCTGATTGATACTGATACATCTAGGACTGGTGCTTGATTCTGAGAATACTGCTGGATATAATTAGGAGAAGCACCCAAAAATATTGCTGCCAGCAATGAAATACTGCAATGTATGGCTAGGGAGGGGAGGGGGACGGGACGCCTTTCACTGAGATTTGAGATGTTGAGATCACAATTGCAAATCTTGAGAAATTTGAACCACCTCAATATGATAATTTTCCGTGATAATTTTCATATTTATGAACTTTTTAGGGGAAATTATTTTACCTTTCTCTTCTTGGACAATTGTGTTTATATGACAGTGGAAAACTTCAGATGGCATATTATGTTCATTTAATATCACACGCAAAGCAGAGAAACCTAAATTGGAAGCTCAGAAAATCCCCACAGAAGTGTTTCTCCATCTTTTCTTAATCCTCTGAAGGGTGAATTGGAAGCTCGTGCTGGGGGAGGGGCGTGCTTAAAGATTGCAGACTAACCTGTGCAGTCTCCTTCTGATGGGTTCAAACTTCATCCCATGTTTCAAAGTCTTCACATCTTGAAGAGAAACTTCTCCCACTTCCCTGACTCTTGTCCCTAGAACGAGGAGGTTTGTCCTCTGTCAAGTGACAGAGATGAGGCTTAGACTTGTTTTACAGCCGCTTGCAAATACAATTATGGAGTACGTGGGCATTTCTCTCTTGGCCCTGCCACAGGACTGTACTGGGTGGATTTGGCAGTGCAGGTCTTGGAGCCTTGAGCGTTTCTGCCTGATTTCACCTGGTTCCCTGGGGCTCCCCAGGCACCGTGGGGAACAAGGACTGTCTGGCACTGGTTGCTTGCTCAGCCGTTGTGATTCAACTGTTGATGCTATACTTAAACCATAAGTTTAATATCTTACTCAGGTGTTATACTTTGATTAAAGAGAAATCTATCTAAAGGGAATTTCTCTTCAAAGCAGCACAGCGGTGCGTGTTTAATTTGCAAAGAAAGAACTTGCATGGTCCCAGCACCATGGTCTCAGAAACTGCTCGGCGTTGATTACCTACGTGCAAGCAGCGGGCCGGGAGGGAGCTGGCACGTCATCTGGGTTCAGGCTTCTGCGGGAAGGTTGGCGTTACTCTATCGGAAGTCATCTGGTGGGGGTGCAGAGCATGAATCAGTCTGGATTTCTCTAATGGTTTTCTAGCCAGAGTCTTCAAGCAAATATGTACTTTTGCATCATAACAGCTGTTGCCCTTTCTGCCAGTTTCTAGCACTTGCGGTTGCCGGCTTGGCTTTAATACATACTTCCACCCAGTGTAAACAAATCCCACCCATGTTATGTTTTTTAGACGAAAGCAAAGATCTGCGTGTGAAACATTGAACAGGGAATGGGAAATGTAGGATGCGTGTTGCTTAGTAATGTGGTCAAGAGTGGTTATTGGGGAAGTGCATGAGCTCCCCACTGCACCTTCCCTGGTCACAAACCCAAACTCACAGTCTTTAGTGGATGCATTACAAAAGGGCGACGTTATTGTTAGTGCAAAGTCATCCTTGTTTAAAATAAGGACTTGAGATGTCTTCACGGCATAAATATTAAGTAGCATAGCTATGGTTTTCCCTTTAAGTTTTCCTGGGAAAAGGCATTTTTTGTCTTCATGCTTTGGGGTCTCAAAGAAGCTGGACTCATAGATGTCTTCTCACGTCTTGCATTTGTGACTGATTGAGGGAGTGCTAAGTAATTTGGTCTCTGAGTACTAAATGCTCCAGAGAGAGTGTTTGGAGTGAAAAGTATGTGGCACTGACAGGCAAGATACTGAGCAGCGATTCAGGAAAGGTCAGGGTGGTAACAGAGCAGTTGAGAGAGCTCTTCTCCTCTAATCCAGAAACTGAGACGAGGAGCTGCAGGGAGGAGGAACTCTGTAGTGATCCTAATAGCTTCCCCCTTCACTAAGAGGAATAGTAATGTAGGAGCTCTTTTTCCTAACCGCATTTCTATGAGCTACTCGTATTTTAATGATACTCAGTATTTGCATGTCTTTTTCCTCCGGTAATGCATTTCTCACTGTGTAAGGCCCTGGAGTGGGGTGAGAGGGGGAAAAAAGTGAAGATCTCCCATCTTTTGATTTTGGTGCATTGTGATTTCTGCGTCTGCACTTGTAAAACTGGCACTACTGGAGCCTTGCTTGACCTTTGTATCCTGGGCCGATTCGAAGCCTGCTGGAGTCGGTACAGAGGTGCTGGTTGACTTCAGTGGTGTTTGCAGCTGCCTGAAGGGCATGAAGAAGCACATTTGAGGAATGGCAGTCAGTGCTTTCCTGTGACTGTCCCTCTCCCTTTATCCGAAGGGAATTCCCTGCATTTGGAAAGATTGTTCAGTCTCGGGAACTGCAGCCAAGGTACTGAGAGATGCAGCAAAGGTCCCAATAGCTGTCATGGTAATGAGGGAGCAATACGGACACTCTTTCTCTGGCAGCGGTCCTGAAAGCATTGCCATATCAATTCCCTTAAGGAAAAAAAAAAAAAAAAAAATAAAGGCTTTATACCTAAGACGAAATGGCCTTGAAAGGCAGTTAATGCTGGAAAATTGGCCAAGCGAAAGCTTGCTTTTGAGAGGTTGGCGGTGCCGCTCTCTGGTTCCAGCCTCAGATGAGCAATATGATTCGGGAGCGAACCAAAACTAGGGAGCAAGGGAAAGGTAGGGAAGAAAATATGAGACACGAGAAAACTGAAGACAGTTATGCGTAGTGTTTTGCATAATCAAAGGGGATATTTTGAGCCCTTCTGCATTTTACTTTGGGTTTTCACGCCTCTTGACTCTCCTGTGAGATTCACACCCGACGTACCTCCGCAGCCCATTGCCACGAGGAAGTTTTATTAAAACTGTGGTTCATGCAAAAGCACAATCCGTTTACCGTGGGTCTGGCCGGTCCTGACTACCTAACCAAAGGGACGTGTATCCCAGCTGGTGTAAGCCTCCAGAGACACATCTCAAGTTCATCTGAGATTTCCCAATGATTTGAACAATTCTCCTCAGAAAACATTATCTGATAGACAAGCGCTGCCTGGCGACCATTAATAGCATCTCGGAGTCATCCGCAGCTATTGCCTTCCATCGCATGCATGCGTGAAACACATGCATGAAACGAAAAGGCTTGCAAAAGAAAGTAAGAGGCTTTTAAAAATTATTTGGACTTAAATTTTGCTGTAATCCCTCCCCTGGTTCAACAATAGCCGTAGCCAGCCAGTCTGCACTGTTAAATGTCAGGATGACTCAACTGGTGTTGGGATCTGCTGGGTCAGGAGGGGACGGGTTCACGCCTGGGGCAGGAGGCTGCTGGAGGTGATGTCCTGGGGAGAAGATGATCCGCCAGTTGGCAACCGCAGGACCCGTGGAGCTCTTGGAAGGACGTCCGAATAACCTGGGCATCCTGGAGGGCGTGCGCTCGCCCTCCTCAAAGCCAGCTTTTGTGCCCAAATGCACGGGTGAGCTTTGGCAAGTGGGGTAGCTGTTGTTTTCCCTTGCTCTGTCACTGGCTGCGTGTATTTAATTTAATGCCTCTTTAATTAAATTTAACTTAAATTCAAGTCCCGTAGCAGCTCCCCCTAAAGTGCTTTGCAGTCCCCTGGATGTCGCAGATACTGTGAGGGACACCAGCATTTTCTTGAGTGAGGGTGAGGAGGAGATTTGAAAGCAGCGCTATTGATTAAATAATTAAATGGATACAAATGAGCTTTTCTTGGGATTTTGCTCAGCTGGTCCTTGGGTGACTAAAAGGAGGTGGCCTGACAACACCAGCCTTCTGCCTGGTCTCATTCCTGTTTGAAAAGGGTCTTCTGAGTTTCTCGCTGTTGGTGCTCTGGCAAGAAACTGCATTGCCATCGATATTTTTTTTTTTTTTTTTCCTTTAGCAAAGAGACCTTTTCTTTCGTGATGCCTGCATTAGAGGCCTGTCCTCCCAGCAAACCCCGCTCCCTTCCCCCAGCCCCACTGTAGACTTGCCACCGATTCCAGTTTGGGATTTCTCTGACTCCCACTGAAAATAGTATCAGGGTCCCTCAGCGTTGGGGAGAAACCTGGGGGTTTCATGCATCTGCTCTCACTGCAGGTGAACTCCTGTGCTCAGAGATGCAACGCTTTTCTGCGGCAGCCTCCTCTCCCCTGGGTCTCTGTGCCTCCCAGGAGGGCAAGGAGCCTTCAGCTCCGTTTGGGTGTGGTGGATGTGCTAGTTTTCCTTAAAATAATGCATATATGATAGATGATATAATGAGAGATTTATGCAGCATATGCTTTTGATAGCTTTCTAGCAGCTTTCAGAGAATATTTGTGTTTCCTGATGAGGTCCCCCGGGTGCCGGGGCTGTGCTGGAGGCATCCCCTCACGTTCTCGGAGATACTTCACGAACTGCTGGGCACCGGGGGGTCCCTGGAAAAGGAGGATCACAGCCCCTGCACGCCGCAGCATGAGCTGAAGCTGTGCTGACGCCTTCCTGCAGCCTGTATTTGGCCAGTCCTTCCGGGGCTGGCTTTCATTACGGGTTGTCAGTTCACCTGTTAAAAAGTTAGACTCAGACACCTCATTAAATATGATTGTTTTTGTCTAAACATGCACCCTTCCTTGTAAAGCTTCTTTTAAATTCTTTCCTAAGCATTAGAAGTAGATAAAATGAGAAAAAGTTTGCAGAGATATTTCAGTATTAAACCAGGGTAATCCCTACAGTCTTCTCCCATTTTTTTTATTTGAGTTGATGGGAACTGTTTGGAAAAGATAGCTGGAAAAGTTAATTTTTGAATAGCAAATGCCCCTGAAGGGAGAAGGCGGGGGGGGGGGGGGGGGGGGGGGGAGAAAGAATGGTCCTTTCAAAGAATCATTGACCTAAATTGCACTTTAATGCACATACCATGCTGTCCACACCACCTACGTGTCTCCAGGAATACTGCTAAATAACAAGCACTAAATGTTTAGTCATTTCCTGCATCACGTTTGCAGGAGTCGGTGGCTTCGCGCGATTAGCATATGTAAGTGCACTGCAGTTCAAACAGTTGGTTTCCATATCAGCAGCTGCTGGGTTTAATCTCCTTTTGGGAAAGGTGCCACTGGAGCATTGCAGCGAGCCCCAGGTTAATGTTTCAGCCAGCTTTCCGCAGAACTTCCAACGAAGGGCCGCGGTGACGCAGTGCCGCCTCGCAAAGGCTCTGCCCCAAACTCGGTTTTTCAAAGCACTCTGTGGGAAAACCTGGCTTAAAAAATCGAGCGGGCAGTACGTCGGCTTGGTTGCAGGAGATGGCTTTTTTTTCTTTCTGTAGCGGGGCTTTTAAGGAGGTTTTATTTTTGTATTTTATGAATCTTGCGTGTTTACGGGCTGGGTGGCAGCGAGCCTCGGAGGAAATAGCAGAGGCTGCTCTGACCTACGCAGCTCTGGCTGAGTCGGTCCCAGCTGCCTGCCTGCCAGGGATGCCGGTGTCCCCTGCCTGCTGTGGGTCCCGCTCGGGGGGGGGTCTGTGCCCCCCGCCGCATCCACCCCGGCTCGCTCCCTCCTGCACCCGTGGGAGTGTCGGGAATTTTGTAGCCATTAGCTCAGCTTTTACTCAGCCTTGCAGGGAAGATGCAATCTTACCCAGAGAGGTTTGTAGTTTGTGCGTTGGCCTTTCAGGCTGGCATCGAAGCAGGTTTCTGTCCAAGGAATTGAGGGCTAAATAATCTCACTTTTTTTTCAGTGTCTGCCTTCAAAATGGTGGCTGCTTCTCACTTGAAGTTCATGGTAACAGATGGCTGGATCTCAAAGACATTAGTTAAAAGCTATAGGGTGTTTTTCACCACATGTCTTGGTAGTTTCCCTCCTAAAAAAGAAATCTGTGTGAGAGCCCTCCAACATGACAGGCCAAATCTGACCGTCTGTTAAGTTCACTATATATAATCTCTGTATACCATAAAGTGGCCTTTAAGAAGCCAGGGCTCCTCGCCGGGTAATTCAGTGAGCTCTGGGAGGGCAGGCAGCCTGCAGCCAGCCTGCCCGCTCAGAGCAGCACTTGCTTCTCTGCAGCATCACCGCGATCTGGAGCCAAGAAGCATCTCTTTGCAGATATTTGATTTTTGGGTCTAGAAAGAGGGGAATCTGCCCAAAGTACCTTTCATACGGGCTGTGCGGGGGCCCAGGGATTCGTGTGCGTGTTCAGGGCATAGTAAGGGCTCATGAAATAGCGTGCACCTTCTGTGCGGCCCACCAGCGTCTTCAGTCTCATCTAGCAGAGAGAACAAGCAGAAATCTCACAACTCGAGTAAGAGCATATGCTCTGGGAGACCTCGCTACATTGCATAAGCCTTCCCATTAAAGGAGCTGGCTTTGCGAGCACAGCACATGAGTCAACAGCACAGCTAGACTTGTAACGTGGGAGTCACACCTACTCTTGGCTGCAGAATTATCCAGAGAAACAGAAGGTTAATAGGAACAAAATAAAGACTAAGGAACCCTTAAAGGTTAGTTACAGGATTTGATTCAATTGGCAAGAGGGGAAAAAAAGAAAGGAAATGGGTCAAGCCAAGGGAGAGAGAGTAGGGTAATGAAAAGCCACGTTGTCGGTCTCCTAAGGAAAGACAGGTCAGTTTAGATCAGTAAAAATGTGATCAATAAAACATTTTTTTTTTTTTCAAATTAGCTAGTTCTGGAGAGGGTCATTATTGATTACAGAAAGAAAAAGTCACTTGACTAATGAGAGAATGGAGTGAGCTCCAGGATGCTCAAGAAATATTAACACTGCACAAAAGCAGACAGGGAATGACTCCCCAAAGCATGTAAATACAGGCAAAGCAAGCACCCGACCCACTGTATCGGTAGCAACAACACATTCCTTGGCTTTGCTTCTGCCTTTATAGGTCCTTATTTTATGTTGGGACATTTTAGAGATCAAAACCAAACAGGGAGCACATCTGCCTACACTACTGGGAGAGCCTGAGCATCTCTGGTCCATGCAGACCGGAGCTCGTTCCCCTGCGCAGGCTGGGCGGCAGCGCCGGAGATGGGACCGGCAGCGGAGGGAGAGCAGGGCTCACCTCCCCGGCGGCACAGGCACCTAGTTCCCACTAGTTTGACCTGTGTTAAGTGCCTAAGTGCCCTTAAGGGCCTGGGGCTGACTGGCCTGCTGGAGTTGCAGAGGAGCCAGTGGCAGCTCTGTTTAGCTGCTCTGATCCAAATTTCACTGCCGCCAGTGGAAAGGCTCTGAGTGGGCTTTGGGTCAGATTCAGGAAACAGGGATGTCCTGAACAGAAGAATCCACGGGGGGTTCGGTTTATAAAGATGTTCCATTGAGCAAAACTTATCCTGATACTGAATCCTCACTGTAGGCTGGAGTGAGTTTCCATATAAATCAATCGGGGGCATTGCATTTGTATTTTTTCAAGAATGCAGTGGCCTCACTGGCCTCATAAGAAGAAAAAGAAAGAATACAGAAGGTCGTGTTTGGTTTCCAGGGTGTTATCTTTATTTTTTCCCCTAAGAAACAAGACTTCACATGGCCAAATCTGGTATTGCTCATGGCGCAGGCTCGCCCGCCTGAGGTTCACCTCAGTCCTAAATCTGTGCTTTAAAAATCAGGGATTACCAAGATGGGAGTGAAAAAACCTTGATAGCCCAGAGCTTCTGATCAGACCGTATAGAAGAGCCCCACATGAGGCTGCCCTGGAATTGCTTTCGTTATTACATTGGTTTCTTGGCTCTCCTCCATGTATACCAAGGTCTAAGTGGAACATGTCCGTGGGGGAGGTGTTGGGCAACAGAAGTGATGTTTCATCCCTCGCTCTCAGTGCTCTTGCAGAGGGAAAGATCATCTTGTGATCAAGGCACAAGACCAGGAGTCAGACGATCTAGGTTATTGCAAAGTTTGATTTGCCAATAGTAGTTAACAGTTCTGACACCTCCAAACGCAGAGACACTCAGGGAATGTGCAGGTTACCTGCTGCCACAAATAGAGCGTATTTTGGGGTCCTTGTGCTGTTCTTGTTGAACGAATAACTGTTCAACGGATTTAGCAAAATAATTTACCAGTGATGAACTCCACTGTGATGGAGCCAAGGAACGTTTAGTGGCCTTAACCTGAAGTTTTTGAAAATGGCTTTCAGGACTGATTTATAAGGGGTAATGGAGGGAGGAAGACGGAGCAGATCTGAACGGCCGGTCTCCACATGCATCCCAAGCGAGAGGGCACTTGCACAGTGCTTGTCTCATCATAAAACCCTGCACTCGGGGTAATGAAAATCGTATCACTCTTCTGAAGGCCGACCAATCATCTTTCCTAATGCAGAACTCCCACTGCATGGCATCTGGCCTGCTGTAGGCACGCACGGGCAGCCACATCGCCATGCCCGTGTACCAGCGTACGTGACGTGTGCTCAGGTCATGCCATGCAGGAGAGACCACAGAGCATCTGCTTCCTGATGAGGCGTGTTTGGGCACGAGGTCTCACCCTGTCCCTTCCCATTCTGGGGCTTTCCCTGACTCGAGCCACAGTGGGGAAATGGACAACACATCTGACCAAACTTCTCCTTTGATACGCAGGGCAGCGGGGTGGGAGGGAGGCTGCCTGAGGTCCCTACATAGTCACCGGGGAGTAATAGGACTTCTGTAGGCAAGGTCAAATGCCTCTCTTCCCCGTGCAGACCAGAGTGAGGGGACCCCAGCTTATGTATTTAGGTGCAGAGCCCGAACGGCTGGAGGTCCCCACGGAGAGCTGAGCCCAGCGTCTGTGCGCGCTGCCAATCACGGACTCTTCTGCTGCATCGTTTGGCAACGAGCCGTAGCACAGTCTTCAAGTGCTCGAGCTAGATCCCTGCCTTTCCACCAGCATCTGCGATGGGTCCTGGCACAGGAGACTGCTCAGTTTTTCCTAAATCTGGCTGAACCGTCTCCTGGGAAATAGGAGTCAGCTTGCTTGCTATCCTGCTTGCATCAGACCCAGAGTGGCAGGTGGGAAGTCAAAGTCCCTCTTTAGCTGAAGACATACAGACGAGCTTTCATCCCCAAAATGTACAGGTTTTGAAAATTTCATGGGGGGAGGAAAAGGATGTTTCCTTATGGGGGGAGAAAAAAAAGATAAAATTCAGTAAATCAAATTGGCTCCTCTGTGACCTCTTTTCAGGTGCAGACTTGAGGAGCTGGAATAAGTTAGAAAGGAGGGAGAATTCCCAGCTGAAAAGGCCCTGCGTGGCATTCCAAGGCAGCGAGAGCCGGGGCGGTGCTCCCCATGTCGCAGAGGGCTGTGCCGTGCCGCACGCGGTGCTCTGGCTGCAGGCCCCCTCCCTGCACTGCCCGGCTCCAAACCACCGGTCTTGTGATTTCTTTTTTTTAATTCTCATTATTTCAGTCCCATGATTTTGTTTTCGCTGTTCCTAATTCTTTGCCTTGGGGAAGGGAGGCAGGGAACAGCACAGGATTTGTACTGCTGTGGTTTTCTGGGTGTCGTGGGCCATAATCTCACATTTAACTGATGAGGCATTGCCATCCAGGCTGCAGAAATCAGATTTTGTGATAAATGGCAGGTAGAGCAGTTCTCCTAATGAAGCTGTGTTTTCAGCATAACTAGTGGTTTCACTTCTATTAATTTCACTATTTCACTTCTTTCCTTCTCTTTATCCAAGCAGTGAAAATCAATCAATCATTGGCCTAAGAGCAGAAATTGTGGTGTTGTATTCACTTTAGGGCAGCTGCTAAGACATCTTGGTGGAGTACAAGAATGTACTTGGCCAATCACAGCTAAAGATTAAATCCTGCATCACGCTGAGTTTCCAGAATTGAAGGGATTACATTATTTCTAGGTAATTTTAATGGCATTGAGAGATAGAGTTTTAAACTTACACAGTGCTTTTCATGCTAAAAAATCCCAGAGCACTTTACTGGCAGAATTTGATACAGAAACTGTCCATAGAGATAAAATATGACAATTGAGTGATAGCACCGGCAATAAAAGTAAAGAAAAAGCTTACATTCTGAACGCCAGGGGAGGGGGGCATCTAGACAGATGTACGTATATATCTACCCAGGTCATAGGCCCTCGTGAGAGACGCAAGAGCGAGCATTCATTTCTAAATTTCATCTGAAAGCAAGCTCAGAAACGCCTCCGTGTGCCCACCTGACCCGTTGCTGACCTCCCCCTGTGCCAGCTTGCTCCGCTTCCCCATCTCACTTCCCCCGTGGGACACGGTTCCCCCGCAGCCGAGCCAACCTGGAAGTCTCCCCTCCTCTGAGTCACGCTTCTCCTCCTCAGCTGCCCTTGGAACGTGGCCGGTATCAGGCTCTGGGGGTTTTCCGTCTCTTGCAATTGGAAAGAAACCAGAAAGGACAGTGGTGGCAAGGGATGGCGGATCATGAATATCCCATCGGTGATGTGGCTGTGCCCCTGCCTTGTCTGCCGCCTCCTGCCAGCCCTGGTGGCATCGCTACAGCTGCACGGCAGCACTGAGTGGGGGACACAATGCACAGGGAAAGTTGTGCGTGAGCAAAAGGTGCCTCTTGAGCCAGCTGGGAAAATACCACAAATGGCTGGTTGTCCTGCGGTGGGGTGGGACGGAGGTCAGGACTTCTTTTGGCCACCTGCACCTTGTTCTTAGGTGGGAGCTGGAGCCTGTGCCAGAGGCAGGAGTCGATTCCTGACACAGGAGTGCCGTGTGTTTGCACGCTCTCCTGACCAAGGATGAAGGCTACCGCTTCCACCGTGCGAGCTGAACGCCAGGCTGGCAGGGAATATAAGGCACAGGAGGAAGGTCTGTCCAACAAGGAGGTCTGTCTGTACGGAGGGCGCGCACGCGCACCCACCTCTTCACAAGAATGCAGAGCAGCTTCTCCTTCCTTGGAGCCCGAGAGCATCACCATTCAGGTGATTAGGAGAACACTGTTAGCTTTGATTAAGCAACATCAGACACCTCGAAGCAGTCCACATCCTTGCCCCAGCTTTAGCACACGCTGGGGTTACATTTAAGGAGTTTGAGCGAGTCCTGGGTGAGGCTGCAGCTCTAGCACACCGTGGCTCATCTCCTGAAACTTTCTTCACCACTTTTCCCAGGAACATGCAGAATGGAAATAGGAGCTCCTGCCAGGGAATTTCCACCCCAAACTGGTAACGTTTGAGTAGTGCGAACGAGATGCCAAAAGAGTAGATTTTTTTTTTAATTTCTTTTTTCTGGAAAGCTGGCTGGGTGGATGTGTGATTTGGTAGTGGGTGTGGTGACCCTGGCACTGCACAAACTCATGCTCGGAAACGTTGCTAAGTGATTAATAAAATGACAGCCGTGGCTGGCCGTAGGGGAGGCGAGAGCACCACCGAAATAAACGCAGAATGTGCTTCAAAATTGTTTTCTGGTTAAAGGAGGTTTCAGAGTTTTCTTTGCAAACAGAAATAGAATTTATTTGTATTTAAAAAACCCATAAGAAAAGCAAAACTAAAAATCTCCCACTAACTTTCTGAGGAAGTTACTTTCTGATGAAAATAGTTTGGTATCCAAAATACACAAGGATAAGCAGCTTGGAGGAGGTCATGGCAGTCAGCTGAACTGGTCTTGTTACTCAGCACTCTGACATGCTCTGAAATTTCGCTGGAAATCTGGAGGAGGTTTCACGATGGAAGATCAGGCTAAATAAAGGTCTTCCACCTCCATAATTCCGGCAGCTGAATTTCAGCACGGTATCTAGTCACAATGTGACACGGCTTCTCAGACTGAAGAGCTAACCTCAAACCTCTCTAATTTTGGTGATGCTGAGTTGCAGCCAAAATGATTAATGGAGCAATCTCTGCTAAGGTGGGTTGTTCCTGAGGTCACCTGCTTTGTATTTCCCCTGTACCTATCTGGGAAGATCATCTGAAACGAGTCCTGGTTTTGGTTAGTGACAGTGATAAAATTCATTTTTTTAAAAATCTGTCTCCAGGAAGTGCTGTTTGCTGTGCATTAGCACAGAGAGGGCTGAGGTCTGGATGGTGGCAAAGCCACAGCACCAGACTGTCCGGCACAGCACCGCAATTTCCAGTGAAACTGGGGTTGCCAGAGGCATTGAGCTGGTCATGTCACGCTCTGGGCATCCTGACAGCTCCTCGCTGCTGGCTGGGAACAATACCAGCGTTCCCACGGGATGGCTAGCAAAAATCAGTGTATTTTAGTATTTCCGATGAGTCTTTAAAGAGTAGCCAAAATTGACGGGCTCAGCCATGGGATGTTTTATTTCCATGTGCAGTTCCTAATTCCCTGGTGTAGTTATCAGTGGGAACAGGACCAGACGCCCCCGAACGGTTTCCCCCCAAGCGCTGCAGAGCTCGCCTGCTACCAGGGCTTCGGTGCTCCCAACGTTGGGCTGTGCAGCCGAGAGCACAAATTGTGTAGGGGCTGAGAAAGGGTTGATGAGGGCAGGTGCTGGTCACAGGGCTGGTCCCTGGAAGGGGCTGCTCTTTGTGGGGGAAGAGGAAAGCCGGTCTGGGGCATAGGAGAGGCTTGGAGGGTTGTTATTCTAATCAGAAGAGATTAGGAGAGCGGGGCAGGCGGGCGATGTCCGATCTTCTGGCTCAGGTTTTCAAAGGGAGTTGCTTTTAAGGAGTACTTCCTCTGGGAGGAAGAGAGAGACGTGGAAGTGATCCAAACCCTCTGCTGAGAAAAAGGGTGAGGCCAGACGGGATTGATTTGGGACTTTATTTGGGTGTGCTTGGAATTGCCTGGGCCCGGGGAAGCACCGGGAGCCGGAGGATGAAGATAACCTGTGGGCAGAGGGTGCTGGCTGGAGCCAGGCCCCGGGCTGCCGACGGGAGGGTGAATCACCCATCCACACCTGCAGACAGCACCTTGCTGGCTGGAGCCGCAGCAATCTTTGCTGAACTGTGCTTTTTTTTGATGTAAATAGGAAATGACTTCTGCAGCTGAGTCTTTGTGGGCACAGGGCTATAAAAGGCACTGCCATTTTACATACCACATTTTAGCTTGAGAGAGAGGAAGGAGGCTTTGCTATTACAGTCACATAGTTAATAAGCAAATATATGTGGCTCCATAGGGCTTGAATAACTTTTGGAAGCAAAGTAGTTATGAGGGCTGAGTCCTCTGCCTGCTCTAAATGACTAAAAATAATTGTTTTTATTTCACTTATGAAGTCAGAGCACCCAAATGTTTCCGTATAACATACCTGACTCCGGCTCATTGTCTTTGTAGCTCACAAGGAATGAACCTGTTGCAATTGTCTGCTGGATGCATCAGTTGCCCCTGGGCCTGGACTCCACTGACTTTTCTTACAGGTTTCTGTGCGTGCCTGCGTGCGCAGCTTGCTCTGGCCGGGGGAAGGCTTGGAAAGCCTGAAACCTGCAACCTCTTGCTGTGGGAAGGAGCAATGAGAAGAGAATGCTGTCGTGCCATCGCAGTTACAGCCTGCGCTATGCAGGGGTCAGGCGGGATGAACGTAAGGGGCTTTTCTGGCTCCAACACCTATGAAACCCAACTGGTGGGCTGGCCCGCAGCGGCCGCGAGTGAAAGCCGAGGGGGTCCATTTCCATGACAGCGTATCATAAGGGTGTGATTCAGCGGCTTTCTAGAAATGCGAGGATCTAAAAGAAGTAAAGAAGGAAGTTTTCCTTCTCTGTCTCATTCTACATTAAGAAATAAGGCAACTTGGGTTCTCCCTTTAGGGAAAAGGGAAATTTGGCACAAAAAAGCCCCTCCCTACCTCCACACATCTCTGTACCACATGTCTCCGCTTCACTATTCACTTGTTTTGACATAAAGTACTTTCCCCAAAAAATATTAGTCACAACTTTGGCTTCAACCAGGCAGCTCTTAACCTTCCTCAAAACAGTTTGAGATGGGTGACGTTAGTGATGCGTGATGGCAATGGGTAGGGGTGGGTGGATTTCTCATTTGTGGAAGGTTTTGCATCGAAGTTTGGGAGCCCAAAACCTGCCGCAGGCTATGGTTGGGGAGTCCTGAAGGACCTGCCAACAGATCAGAGGGTCTTTGGTGGGTCCCTTGAATCAGACAAACTGTGAGGATGGAAAACCAGAACACCTGGTAATAGCCTCGTGGGGATGCTTCTGTGAGCTCTGTCAAGGGAGGCTGAGAAGCCGGAGTGATGACTGCTGTGTAAAGTTGATTAATCCACATTGATGGGTGTCAGATTTGAACTAGCTGCCTAAAATCCTGGTTTTGAGCAGTAACTGCTTTATCAAGCAGTTCAGCACCAAGGGGAAGGGAAAAAACCAAGTGGCGTGTTGGATTGGACCCAGGTTCCCAAGAGTTCCTGCGAAGGAAGGGGCAAGGGATGTTTGGGTTAGATGGAGCTGTAAAATCATATTCCAGGCCTGTAGCAGCTGCGCACACAAGCAAGCTTGCAGTTGCTGTGGGATCTAGAATGAAATGAGCCCTGCCATCCCCCGTGCTTCCTCAAGTAATTATTACATGTGTTGCAGCCTAATGAGAACCTGCTCCATTTTCTCATCCCTCCACTCTGCTGCTCTTTCCTCATGGCTGCTTCTTCAGAGCTCTTCTTTGTAAAACCCATCTGGCAAAGGGCTTATATTTTATTTTAAAAAAGAGAAATCATTGGAAAGTAATAGTTTTTCTGTGCGTTATTATGCTTATAATCCTCTAATTTGGTAATAACTCTCTAATGATAGCCATGCGGGATGATGAGCAGAGCCAGCCCAGAAAGGTGTCCCTCTGGGTTTCCCAGGTGCAGCAGCCACAGCGTGCCCTGATGGACCATTGATTCCATGGCTGCTCCCCAGGAAAGGCAGGGAGAAGATGGAGCATCCAGCAGCGGCAGTAAGGACGTTAGTGAGACTCTGTGCTGACATAAATATGTAATCAGCAATTCCTAGCAACGGCATCAGACCGAAGGAATGTGACCACGTACCAATAATGTAAAGCCATTCTTGAAACCAAGTCAGACATAGGTCATTGGTGAAAAATCCCTGGAGCAAGAGACGGTACCATGGGCAGCTCGGGGCGGTGCTGCATGACGGTGCCGTTCTGGACAGCAGGGCAATGCAGGCCACAGATTTTAATGCATCATCCTGGTTTACATTTTCTCAGTGTACCAGAGGAAGGAGGACAGTCCAAGGGTCCAGGCTCAGCATTCAGATAGGTGGCAAGACCGTGTTTCACAGATGTAAAGGATGTCAGGATGTTTCAGCTGGCCAGCCCCTTCCACCAGCTGCAATAGAAACTGTAAGACATTAAGAGTAAAAAATGCTCAAAAGGAAAAAAAAAAAAAAGTAAATAAAGCTCAGGTACATAGTGGGGCGGCAGACCCTGTTTCCAGACTCCGTGCACAGCCTGTGACTCTGCTCGGAGATGGTTAGACACCCAGAACAGGCGTTCAAGCTGATGAGGAGCAGCCGGAGCAGGAGCCCTGCGGGTTACCGGGACTGCTGTGCGGTGCTCCAGGCAAGGTCCGGGACGGCAGCGACGCCGAGCCTGTGGTGGTTGTAAAGGAGCCTTGTCAGCCCTGGGAAGAAGTGGTTTTCTACCGAGAAGGAACCGCTGGCTGTGCTCCCAGGGTAGGGGGATGAGGGGCGGCAGCTCAGGGCCGGACCCAGGGGCTGGGGGGTGCAGGGGGATGTCTCTTCAGAGGGTGTCCTCGTGGGAGGAGACAGCCCCGGTCTGAGTGGGAGTTCGTGTGATCATCTCTGTTCTGTGTTGTGTTGGCATAACGCAGGGCTCTACAAAAGCTGGTTTCTCTTAGCCTGAGCTAAACCCCGCAATGCCTATGCTGCACTAGTATGTGCCCAGAAAGAGGGAAAAAGGAAAAAGCCTTTCGAGAAGTATGTCTATAAATAGCAATTTATCTTCACAACCCCATCTCTCCCCAAAAAAGTCAGGAGAAAACAACAAATGCCATCCCTTTGCTAGGGATACTTTCTGCTCAGGAGCATTTTTCAAGGCTGTCTCCTTTGCAAATGCAAATGCGTTAGCAGGATGCAGAGGAAGGTGCAGTCTGCAAGTGAGGCCCTTGCAGGCCCTAACTGCAACCTGCTGCTCTCGGGGCTTCTGCCCAGCCCGCTCCCGTAATGGGCTTCTTCCCACTTCCAGCACCGCGAAGAGGCAAATCAGTGCAAATATGCAGCTTCCTGAGTGCAGCGTGGTGCCGAGCCACACCTTTAAAAAAAAAAGGGGGGACTTCCAGATTCTTAGATCTGAAAGATCGCAGTAGCTAATTGGGTTCTGCATAGCCTGGCTTCCCGGGCAGGGAAGCCGCCTGTCTGCAGGGCTGGTGGCCCGTCCGGCAACTGGTCATTCCCACCATTCTGCACCCTATTCAAAGGACTGTATCTTTACATCGTGCCACCCTTCCACATTGCAAGCTGGTGGCAACAGATACCTTGCTCTCAGCAGAGCCAAGCCCTGTGTTAAACCCCTGGTAAGCGCCACGGAAAGGAGACTGGAGTAGATCTGGCTTAGGTTAGGAATGGGTTATGTTCTCGAAAAGACCGCAGACTTGGTCCCAGTGTAGGAGAGGTGGATGGGACAGGTTCCTTGTGAGGGTGATGGGGAAAGCCGAAACGTGAGCCCCGACAGGCAAACTGGAGTCGGGGATGTCTTTACTCAGCGCTGCAGCTGGCTCAGAGATGCTGGGGAAAGCTCCAAGCCTTGGAGAAGCAAGGGACTAGAAATGCAGAGTAGGGTAAGATGAAAACGAGACAAAGTCATCACTTCCCAAAACCTTCACAGTGAAGGAAACACCTCCCACTGTCTGGAGGATCCATGGGAATATTATAATATTTGTTCCAAAAACATGACTGGGTGGATACAGAATTACTGACGCAGACACAAGCAGCTAATTGAATTCATACGTAGAAGCCCTGGACACCATATGGCCTCAATAAAACGTGGGTCCGTAGCTGTTTCTTAGCAGATGGTTATTCATTTTCATAATCTTAAATCAAAAGATCATTTTTATATCTGGAGATCAAAGGCACTTAATGTCTCCTTGGTCGAGGTTTATAAACGAAACTTCTGTCCTCTGTTTTGGCGTTACATGCGAGGCAGACGGGGGTTTTCCCCTGAAACCTTTGCAGAGGCTCCGGGCAACCACATCTGGGCAGCAGCTGCAGATGTTCGCAGCTCTTCGGGGCTGGGACTTTATTTTCATTATACAGACGTACAGTTTATAGAATCAGAAGGGACAGTTGTAGTGAGCTTGTGTGGCCATTTATGTTTCCCCAGATTATTGGGATATAGGCCACGCGAATATTTTGTGATGAAGTTATTCTTTTTCCCCTAGAAAAAAATGCTCCAAGCACCGTCTGACCTCTCAGATCCCATACTCAGCCCCACAAAGCGGCTGTGTGAGGCCAACGCTGCACATACCCTGGCATCCCCGTGGGAGATGAACCCGCGGAGGTACAAGGCAAGTCTCGGACTCCTCTTCAGCTGTGTGCGAGGGGGTGGGCGAGCGCTCGCCTCTGAGGCTGCACGTCAGTGCTGCTCCGCCGGCAGCCAGCGCAGGGGAGGAGAAGGGGGCGAGATGCGTGTACATGGCAAGTACTTCCACACCCACCAAAAAACCTCTAGGATAGGCATGATCTTTGCCACCTAAGAATGAAAGGTGTGTGGTTACTCAGAGCACCGTAGGTACAGGTTGCAACAAATTGAGTCCTGTAGCCTGTTAATAAACCTCATTTTTGCAGCGGCTACCTGCTGGCTGATGTGCAGTTCTCATCGGCATGGAGGTGTAACCGAAACGCACCCTCCTCTCCTGCGAACCCATGCCGCCAGAGAGCTCTTTGCATTTCAAACACCGATGCGTGCGGTTAATATTTGCGCCACGATCAGCAGGCATCTCCAAGAAGAGACCGAGCACTTCCCTGCTATCGTGCGGGTTTTGCCTGCCAGCCTCGCCGCCTCGGCTGCAATATGGAAATGATCCTCCCCAGCAGACAGCAGAGTCCCACCTCAGTTCCCATTCACCTGGAGATGAAAGTGCTCTGGCTGCCAGTGTAGGCGGGGCAAAACTATTTAAAAACCTCATTAGAGAAAGTATTTGGGGAAGACAGCAACACCTTCAGTTGTGGTTTGCTCCAGGACTTTTCAGCCAGATCACTTCTGATACAGAGGGAAGGGCACTATGAGAGACGTTCCTGTCAACTAGTACTTCTCATAGGGATGCCTTGGGTGTACTTTGCCTTTTTCTCTGTCCTGGTGGGGTGTATTTTCTACGTAAATATGGGCATGTTCCCCTCCAGGCGCTCTTTAGGTGAGGAGCCCAACTGTGGCGTGGCATCAGGGCTGCCGCGCGGTGCGGAATGGTCCTGTTCTGCGCCGGAGGAACGCAGTCAGCAAAACTGTGTGTAATCTTGATTAGGCACAAATCCACTGTGAATATTCCCTATTCCGTTTAATTCCTGTTTGTGCTCATTTCAGCTGAATTTGCAGCAGGAGTAATGCCCAAGCCACATCTGGCTCGTGATGCACATGGGATCGGACTGGGAGTTTGGGAGGAGGTGGATCTGGATTCAGAGGTTTGGCTTCTGATTTAGAAAATGACTGGTTACATTCTCCCACGGCCGCCCCAGACTACCCCAGAGCTTAATGATATCCACATCCAAGTGTTTTTTAAGTCTGCATGACTAGGAAACAATCTCAAGCGTATGGTTTGTCTGGCCTGTTACGAAGGAGCCTGTGCACCTGCATTTCCCCTACCGCCTGTTTTTTTCTTTGCATCGCATTTATTCAAAGGGGTCAAATGTTCGTTAGCTACGAGCGAGTTAGAGTGCCAGTAAGCCCTTTTCCTCTCCCAACGTAGTCAGCCTTAAGCACACCTTAAGCAGCCCCCCGTGAATCAGGACCGCTCCAGCCCTCGGCCAGCCGTGGGGGCATCCCGCTCCCCTCGCAAGCAGGTGCTTGATCGCCTGTGCTCGTACAAGCCTACAAAGACCAGGCTGGGCTAAGCAAGTCCACGCGCAGTATATGGGCTTGTTCTGCCTTATCTCCAGCCACGGAACCCTGCAGAAGATCAGCTGGGTTCCCCGTGGCACTGCTTGAGCCGCCTGCCAGGTTTTGTCCCAGCCAGCTTCCCGCGCCAAACTGCTGCGCTCTTCACCTCTGCCACGAGCCCTGGGAAACAGCCTTTGCTTTGCCACTGCTGCTAATGAGATTTACAGTTTGAACCAAGTCCCCCTGAACTGACCAACAGGCGCCTTATACGCCATGAGCACGCAGGTCGCACAGACCGTGACCGGCAGGCTCAGGTTCAGCGGTCAAGGTTCAACTCATCCGTGTCCTGACATGAACTGTAGGAAGGAACATGCTCCCGGTCTCTTCTTCTGCCTGTCCCGGCTTTATTTTATTATTATTTTTACAGGGGGGTGCATGTGTGTAATTTTTTAAATCCAGTTAGCAAGTTCCCAATACTTTTTATGTTACTATTAGACTCAGACCTACTGTAGTTTGGCCCTGTAGCTGTTGTTACCTGCATTCCCCCAGAAAGAACAAAATCTCCCTAGACTACGAGCCCCGGTGGTGTTGACTCCTGCTGGGGTATGTGGATGCCAGCGAAAAATAAATAATGCTGTAGTTAAAAGGTGTGGTATTTTCCAAGTCGTAGATCTAAAGGCACCCTACTTTCTTTGCTTTGCATACTTGCAGAGCACCATCCTTTCTGCTTTTCAGATATGAAAGCCGAAGCAGAGAGACATCTGATGAGGCTTCATCGCTGACTCACTGTTTGATGTTAGGCAGAAGGAGGAATGTGATCAGATACCATTGTGCAAAGCATCCACCAGACAACTCTGTCACTCGGGAGGAGAAGCATCTCCTGCTGCTGAGCAGGACGGGTTGGCAGCCCAGCTGTCCTGCCCACAGCTGGCTCCCTGCCGCCTCCTCGCCGTCCCCTGCCCCACCTGAGCCCTGCAGAGGCCACACGGCCCGGGCACGGCAGCAGGGGACAGGCGACGGTCGCCTTTGCAGTCGCTCTTACGCCGTGTGCTGACGGAGGCTGGGGGCTCTGCTCGTGCCAGCAGGGTCAGGCTGCAGCCGGGCGCGCAGCTGAAGGGGTGCGCATGGGTGTGCATGGGTGTGCACGCCGGGAGTTCTTTCTCACGAGATGGTGCAACCGGCCGGCGGGGAACTGGTTAAACAGCGTGAGCTCCTTGGCTGCCTGGGTTTGGCTGGCAGTGCAAGGCAGGGCAGGATGTCACCGGGAAGCCGGCATGTTTTATTAAACAGAGTATCAAAGTGGGCTAAAGTCTCTTATTATGAATTGTAACGTCCACAAATTTTGCCACTTCCAAATAGCTTCCACCTATGTATTCCTCCCACTGCTACACTGGGTGCTGGCAAACATCTCCGCTCAAAGAGGGGAATGACTTTCATTTGAATAGTCCTCGGGCAAGTTTCACTGAGCGGTGCCAGCGTCATACCCGCACCTCTCACGTGCCCGGCAGCGATCCAGGGCAGTGCCGGAGGGAGGGCCCTTCGCTCGCCCAGGACTCCAGAGAGACAACACCTCTCACTGGGTTTTCCCAGTGTTTTCTCCAAGCAGAATCCATGGTAGCGTTCGACGGAGGTACCGTCCTGCGAAGCGGACAGCAACCTGCTGCCCGACGAGGACTTTCACGTCCATCCCAGAGGCTGGTGCCGCGGCTGGAGATGCGCCTGTTTCGGAAGAAGCGCTGCCACGTTTACTGAGCAAAGGCCGGGCGAGGAGCGCACCCCGCTCCCCCGCTCTCTTAGGGGCAGTTTGGCTCCCACGGAAACTTTGACTTCGGCAAAAAGTAATGGGTATTAATTATCGAGGCCCTGAGGTCGTCTGTCGGATGCTGAGGGCTAAGCGCGTCCGTGCAGCGCCTCCCGCACAGCATAACCTCGGCGTCCAGCCTTGGCTGCTGGGCCAAGACATGGCTGGTCTTTCACCTCCGGTGCCAGTAACCTGAAACGAGATTGCTGCAAATGAGAGAGAGGGAGAGTCAGCGATTTGATTACAGGCCACAGGCACATGCCTGGCCTTCATGGATATATTAAGTAAGAGACATTTTAAAACAAAACCACCCTCAGTAACCTTATCGTAAGCTTGAATCCACAACCCATCTGTTAACTCCCAGCGCTGCCCACATAGGCTCCGATCAGGCGTCGGTGCCAGGGATTTTCGGAACGTTTCCCCCCAAAATCGCTGTGGTCCGAAGGGAACAGTCGCGGGGAAGGGGCAGGTGCCCGAGCCCGACCCCCCCAGCCCGCCTTCAGCACACCTTCCCAGCCACCCCCAAACTCTCGCCTTTTACTGCCTCTCTAAATAACTGCAAATCCCCCTTGGACACGAGCTGCCGCTGTCCTGTGACTCTCAGCCCTTCCGAAACAAGCGTTCAGGAGACCTGCTGCTCGACGAATGGCTTTAGAGAATTGAGCCCTTTTAAACATTTTGCTCCTGCCTTGACGGTGCTTTGTAAAGGAACCCTTCACGTAGAAATAATTCAGCAAAACAAAATCGAGAAGGCAAATTGATAATTGCAATAGGCCTAGCTTATGAAAACCGATCCCCAGGAAAATGTAATTCAACTCTCCAGCAATCTAACTTGATGCCCAAGAATGTAATAACTTCATTTGGATCCTCTTTTTAGGGGGACTCCTAAATCCTTGGCAACGTCCCTTAAGGTCATGAGTAAATCCCGATATGGAGAACTGCTTGGCAAGCACGAGAACAGTAAAAGGGCTAAATAATTGGGGATTACCTCTGACCCTGATTTGTAGCTCACCACCCACTGCAGGAATGTACCGAACATCTGAAAGACCGTGCAGGAGTCAGACAATTCATGGGCATGAAACTGTCCACGTATAACTTGGGGGTCTGAACTTAAAATGCAGAGCAGGTTGGCTCCAAACCTCATCTTCATTAGCAATCGGCTGCAGCAAGCTCTAATTATTTCTGTTGCCTTGGACAGAGGGTCAGTGATGGGAGAGATTAAAAATTATACCTATTTTTTTCCCCCTTTGTTTGGAAAATAACAGCTTGGGTCTTCAGGGCCGGGAGAGAATGAACCATCTGATTCAGTACCCGCTGTTGAGGCTGGTTACTCTCCCCTGAGCTGCAGGAAGGGACGAACACATCAGTTGCATCTTTTCTGACGGTTATTGCCGGATTTGTTCAGTGCCTGCATGGAAAACGACCTCTGCTTTGAGAAGCGCGCAACCCGGAGCTGCGATCCTGCCCCATGTGTACCCAGCCCTCCTCGTTCGGCCCCCAAGTCCTCTCCTCCGCGGCACGGCAGCCCCCCACAGCAGATCATGGCCATAAACGCCAGGTTTGCAGGCGCGACGCAAAATGCCGGGGAAGCCCCCAGCGAGTGGGACAACCTAGAGCCTCTGCTTTCGGGGAGCCCCGTGTCGTTGATACGGTGCTGCGTTGTTTATGCTGGAGATGCAGCTGGGATCTTGTAAAGAGGCTTTGGGGTTTTCCAGACCTTACGTTTACGGCTAGCGGAGGGATTTCTGCGAGGCTCTGACGTCCCTTAGGATTCCTCCTGGTAGCGACAGGCACCTTCGGGTGGCGGTGAGCCTTAAAAGGCCCGTCTCCATCGCCTGTGTAAAACCTCTTTGTGCTCTCACATAATACCTCCTGACCTCAGATTCCTCCCGACGTGGAGCGGACCAGGACTCTCGGAGGCGATAGCAGAGGCTCTGCGCCGGAGTTCTGCTATTACCTTATCTTGGTAAATGCGCCTTTTATCTGATGAGCTTGCCTCTACTTGCTCAGCGTTCAGCAGGGAAAATGACCATCAAGAGAAGAGGTTTGCTTTGGCAGGTACACACCATTATCGGCGTGCTCAGCGTTTTGCAACAGCTGGCATCCAAGAACTGCCGATGCTTTGCAAAAGCGTGAAACGTCCTCAACTTCCCCGCGATGCTGGCGTTTAGCTGCAGCCATTTCGTGGCGCGTCTCGGTTATTTTGTGGCGTTTCCGAAGTTTTGAGGCTGCAGGTTTCGCTGGGCTCTGTGTTTGTGCCTGTTCAGGTTTTGGGGTGGGTTTTTCCCACCCCCTCCCCAAGCCTGCACGAGGCGATGGCTAAGGCGCCGCAGCCGTGCCCGTACGAGCCCTTTGGTCCCCACCGCTCCCAGGGCACGCTCCCAGGGCTGGAGCGGCGCCGGTTCCCCCCGTACACACAGGAGGGGGGGTCTCGGGGGGTGCGGACCCCTCCCCGCTCCCCCCTGGGGACACCGGGGACACCAGCCCCCCCAGGACGGTTCTCTCAGGGGGTGCGGACCCCCTCCCCGCTCCCCCTGGAGACACCGGCCCCCCCCCTCAGGACAGGGGTTTCGGGGGGTGCGGACCCCTCCCCGCTCCCCCCGGGCACACCGCCCCCCCCCACTCAGGACGGGGGTCTCGGGGGGTGCGGACCCCTCCCCGCTCCCCCCCGGGCACACCGCCCCCCCCCACTCAGGACGGGGGTCTCGGGGGGGTGCGGACCCCTCCCCGCTCCCCCCCGGGCACACCGCCCCCCCCCACTCAGGACGGGGGGCTCGGGGGGGTGCGGACCCCTCCCCGCTCCCCCCCGGGCACACCGCCCCCCCCCACTCAGGACGGGGGTCTCGGGGGGGTGCGGACCCCTCCCCGCTCCCCCCCGGGCACACCGCCCCCCCCCACTCAGGACGGGGGTCTCGGGGGGGTGCGGACCCCTCCCCGCTCCCCCTGGAGACACCGGCCCCCCCACTCAGGACGGGGGTCTCGGGGGGGTGCGGACCCCTCCCCGCTCCCCCCCGGGGACACCGGCCCCACCCTCGGGGGGATGCGGACTCCCCCCACCGCCCCCCCCGGGGACACCGGCCCCCCCTCCCCGGCGGGGACACCCGCGCTGGGCGGGGCGGGCAGCGCTGCCCCCGCCCCCCCCGCCCCGCCCCGCCCCGCCGGTGCCGGGGGGTGCCGGGGGGTGCCCGGGGCCGCCCCGCCTCCCCCCCCCCCGCCCCCCCCGGGCACGTTGCGGCGCTGCCGACACGTGAGGCTCATGTGACGGGGGGGGGGGCGGGGGGGGCCGTCGCTCCCGCCCCGGCGGCCGCCAGACGTGCCGGCAGTCACAGGGTAGCGCACGTCGCTCCCGTCCACCCACTCGCCCGCATTTAACCCGGCCCGTCGCCGCCCGCCGCTCCTCAGCCCGCCCGGCGCGGCCGCGGCATGAGCAGCCCGCCCTGAGCCGCGCTCCGCGCCGCTCCGCGCCTCTCCGCGCCTCTCCGCGCCGCCCCGCGCCAACCCGCGCCGCCCCGCGCCGCCCCGCGCCGCCCGCCGCTGCCCGCCGCCGCCATGGAGCGGGGCCCCGGCGCCCAGCCCCCGCCCGTCTGCCTGGGCAAGCTGCCCGCCCTGGAGAGCGGCGACCTGCCGGGGTAAGCGCCCGGACGGACGGACGCACGGACGGACGGACGGACGGCGGCGGGCTCGGGGGGAGGAGCGGCCCCGCCGCGGCCCCGGGGGAACGGGGATAATCTCGCTGCTTTCGTTTCGCCCGTGCAGGCTGGACTTCGCGCACATGTACCAAGTTTACAAGCCCAGGAGGGGGTTAAAGCGGAGCGAGGACAACAAGGTAAATTGGAAGGGGGGGGGGGGGATTGGGGGCGCCGAGCCGTTCCCCGGCGGGACGGACGGACGGACGGACGGACAGACGCACGCAGCCCCGGAGCGGGGCGCGGTGGCCGTGCGGGGGGCGCTGACCCGCCGCCGCTGCCTTTGCAGGAGACCTACAAGCTGCCGCACCGGCTGATCGAGAAGAAGAGGCGCGACAGGATCAACGAGTGCATCGCCCAGCTGAAGGACCTGCTGCCGGAGCACCTCAAGCTCACGGTGGGTGCGAGCGGGGGGCGGCCCCGGAGGCCGGCTCCTGCCCCCCCCCCCCCCCCAGCCGGGATTTTGGGGGGGGGGGGGGGGGGTGTCTCCGTTATTCCCCTCCATCCCGCCCTGCGTCCCCTGCCCCATGGTGGCCCCACGCACCAGGCGGGCTGTAAACGCATCCCAAACTTTTCCCGGGAGCGGAGAGCCCTGGAGCGGCTGAGGAGCCCCCCCGCCGCCGGCCGAGGGGAGCCCCCGGCGGAGCCCCTGCGCTCAGGTCTCGGTGCCAGCAGCGGCACCAGAGCTGATAAATAAAATACTTCCCTTCGAGCCATGCGGCCGGTCCGAGAATACCCGTAGGATTCCGCGATAAGCCCTTTCCGGAGCCTGCTTTTTAACTTACTCTCATGGAATATTGTCATTTATAGTCCCGTACTGTTCAGGACCGAGGCACTGCCCTTAAGCCTTTTCTCCAAACTGCATCGGTCCTTCCTCTGCTGCTCGGAAAACCCCATCAGCCCCGTCGGGCTCCTGCGTGCGGGGCCGACCCCACGGCGGACGCCAACCTGTCCCTTTGCTTTCAGACTCTAGGTCACTTGGAGAAGGCTGTGGTTCTCGAGCTCACCTTGAAGCATGTGAAAGCACTAACCAATCTCATTGAGCAGCAGCAGCAGAAAATAATTGCCTTGCAGAATGGTTTGCAAGCGGGTGAGTATTCAAATCGTATCGTGTGGGAACCTGCGTGCGCTTGATGGACTTTCTCTCGGAGTCTTTGAAATGCAGTTGTGACACTTCGCTCCTGAGAAGGGAGGAGGCAGGAGTTCTTGCCTCTAATCGCTGTCATTTTCTCTCACTTCGCTTACGAGCTTTTGCAAAAAAAAAAAAAAAAAAAAAAAAGCGTTTCTCAATACGGTCGATGTCGAGCGCCCTGTGGAGTTGGGAGTTGGTTTGAAATTAAATTGGATTTTGAGTGGTTTTATTTAAAGCCCAGGTTTGCTGTGAGGTCCTTCCAAAGCCATTCAAATCTTTCCGTTCACGTTCATGAGCTTTGGACCAAACCCAGTTTTGTTTGGTTGGGTGTTGGTTTTTGGTTGGTTTCTTTTTCTTTTCTTTTCTTTTCTTTTCTTTTTTTTTTTTTTTTTCTGAAAATACATGTAAATCTGCTTTCTATAGACACCTTTTTTAGGTCTCTCTATAAACAAGCTAGCCTGGGTTCTGCAGGCGAAGAGGGCACGGGCGTATCAGCTTATCATGCTTTAGATGCACTTCCTCCTTCTGTTTTCACATGTGGCACTCACGTGAATCTGATAAAGTAAAAATTAGGTTTTTTCTGAAGCGCCTTCCACTGCTCTGACAGCCACAGGGAGTGCAATAGAGCTTTCAGCCGAAGCAAAATCGCCCGAGGTTGGCGGAGCCGCTGGCAGGTAGACGTGCTCCAGGAGCTCTCCGCCGGGGGGCGAAGGGCGAGGTGCAATCCGCCTTCCCCGGGGTGTTTCCCACGGGAGGCCCCAGCTCGACGCGCTCCTTTGCTCCGCACTTCAGCACCTGTTGGAGGTGGCACGTGCAGTAAATGCAGAACTGAAGGTTAAAGTTTCTGCGCAAAAGTGGACAGAGGGATGCTCACGTGAAAACCGTACGCTCGTACAGAAATCGGGGGAACGTATGCAAAACGCAGGGTGACCGTCCAGTTCGCCTCTCTCGCTGTGCTGTAACCGCCGTTTAATATCGCCTCCGGTCCGCCTCGAAGACGGCAACGGAACTATTTAGCACGTTGTTAATTTTTAATTTCTTTCTGTTAATGTTTCCTCAGGTGACCTGTCATCAAGAAACCTCGATTCCAGCCAGGAAATGTTTCGATCCGGTTTCCAGATGTGTGCCAAGGAAATGCTGCAATACCTGGCAAAGCACGAGAACGGCAAGGACCTGAAGTCGTCCCAGCTGGTCAGCCATCTGCACCGAATGGCCTCCGAGGTGCTCCAGGGCGGAGCCGCCCGCAAGTCCGGAGACATCCCTCCTAAAATGGTGGACTTGAAAGAGAAGCCCGTCTCCTTGACCAAAGCGGCGGAGGGACACGGGAAAAACTGCGTGCCTGTGATCCAGAGGACATTTGCTCACTCCAGCGGGGAGCAGAGCGGCAGCGACACAGACACGGACAGTGGGTACGGGGGAGAGCTGGAGAAAAGTGACTCCAAATCCGAACAGCAGTATTTCAAAAAGGATACCGAACTCAAGTACGCTGTCCAGGAGAGAATAAGCTCTATTAAGCAAGAGTCTGAGGACCCGCCGGCCAAAAGGAGCAGGCTGGAGTCGCCGGAGGACGAGGGCCCTTTTGGCAGCGACATGATGGGCTCTTCCAGCAGCTTCCTGGGCCCCCACGCTCACCAGCCTCCCTTGTGCCTGCCTTTCTATTTGATCCCACCATCCGCAACAGCCTATCTGCCCATGCTGGAGAAGTGCTGGTACCCGGCGTCCGTACCTGTCTTGTACCCCAGCCTCCCGGCCTCTGCCGCAGCACTTACGGGGTTCATGAACCCCGATAAAATCTCCCCGCCTCTGCTGATGCCCCAGAGACTCCCTTCTCCCGTACCGGCCCATTCCCCTATCGACTCCTCGGCTCTGCTTCAGGCTTTGAAGCAGATTCCTCCTTTGAACTTGGAAACCAAAGACTAAGCGCAGTGTGACTTCTTTTTCTTTTCTTTTCTTTTTTCTCTCTCTTTTTTTTTTTTTTTTTTTTTTTTCAGTTTGAGACTGTTTCACTTTTATATATTGGCTGGACTGAGGTGTGGGGATAAGGTTCACTGCGCGTAGGAAGCTGAATCCCCCTTTTCTCTGACTTGTCAGGTAGCTTGGAGAAGGATGAAGGATGCGGGATGCGCCCAGGTTAACGGTTCAGAACTACTTCCAAAAGGAGAAAAAAAAAAAAAAAAGGGGTTTTGTGCTTTATCCCTTCCCTTCTTCCCTCTCTGCATCTACAGAACAACAGTTGACTCGGTCAGCTGCGACTATATTGCAAAGCTGTGAAAAAATATTCCATTAGGCAGACTTGGGTTTAGGGTCTGTGAGTATAAAAATATGGTACTTTTTCGTAAGGGCTTTTAAGGCCACAGCCCCACTGCCGGGAGTTGGAGCTGAACCGATTCGGTGCCCCATCAGTCGCCAGCGTCTGAGCGACAGGCGCGGCCGCCCCGAGTGCGGCGCGGCGGTGGTGGCAATGCCACCGAAAGCGGAGGAGGAGCAGAGCAGCGGTCGCTGCTTGGTCATGCACAGTCAGGTAGACTTAAGACGGGTTTCTCTCCACACCTTTGCTGATATATATATATATATATCTCATATATATATATATTTTTTTAAAGAAATAAAGGTAGATGCTGCTTGGAAGCTTTACATGGCGTACATCTAATAAATAAATTAACACGCGCCCCTTCCTGTAACTTGAGCTGCTAGTTTGGGCTGGGTAGGGGAGAAAATATCCCAAGGATCACTTTGCTTGTTGCACCTGACTCCAGGCCTCTCTCTCGCTGCTGCTGTACAGTTTCGCCGGGTCCAGTCCAGTGGAAATCAAAATGGTTTTACCAGTCCCGTCAGCGGGGCCCAGCCGGCGAGCAGCCGCTTCCCGACCGGGGCGAGTCGAGAGCTCCATGCAAGAGGGAGCGATTCGGCCGAAGTCGACAGCACGGTGCCCGCTGAATATGCCCCTGTCAGTGCCTTTGAAAAATTAAAAGGCTGGGATTTTCAAAGGAGTCTAATCCCGGCGGGGTTTGAGCATCTAAATTCCTTAGTCTCCTTGGCAAACCCTGGCCCACATTACTGTATTAAAGAACGAGGGTTAGGGTGTTGACACTCATCCCATTAAACTGCGAGGGTCTTTCTCCGCGGAGGAACGTCACGTCCAATTTGGCTTTTTTTTTTTTTTTTTAAACTAAAAAAAAAAAAAAACAACAAACCCCGAAACTTCACTGCAAAGTGCAGTACTGGTTTTGGGGGTTTTTTTCTTACTGGTTTTGAGAACTCGTGTCCAGGAGCCCTGTTGTATGGATTTTCATTTCGCCCTCCCATTGCACCAGCTGTTGAGATGCACTATGCTTGATTGCAGACTGTGTTCTAACGTTTATTTTGTTGTTGGTTTTTGGTTTGTTTTTTTTTGGTATACAGTTGTTGCCTTTATTTGTAAAATCCTGTTATAAATATATATATATTATATAAATATATTAAAAGGTAAAACGTTTCAGATGTCTATTATTTGTATAACTACTTGAGCATAAAGAAGTGAGGAATATGAATGTATTCTTGTTTCTGAGTTGTCTTTTTGTTTTTTTGAAGAGAAGAATTTTTTTTGTTTTTCTCTAGGGAGAGGTACAGTGTTTATATTTTGGAGCCTTCTTCAAGGTGGGATATTGTACATATTTTTATCTTGAGTAAATGTTAAGTAGTTGTTTAAAAATACTTAATAAAATAATTCTTTTCCTGTGGAAGATGAGGGTTTGCCTCCTGTGCTTTTAAATATTTGAGCAGGGTCACTTGGTCCGGTCCGATCGGCGGCCGGCGGCGACGGCGAGCAGGCCGGCGCGCGGGGAGGAGCGGGGCTCTCCTCGCTCCCGGCAGCTCCTGGCCCAGCAGCGCCCGCAGGCAGCCCGCGGTCCCGTTACCCCCGTCCCCAGGGATAGCTGCTTATTTTAACTCCCTTGGCACCTTCGGGCATTTTTCTCCCGCCCAGTCCCAGCGAGGTGCCAGGAGCGCCTGGCTGGCTCCGCTGCTTTCTCCTTAGTCCACTTCGTGCTCCCTGGGCCTGGCTTTTTGGCTCATCCGCCCCAAGCTCAGCAGGGAGGAGGAGGAGGCAGCCATGGAGGATGCATCTTCTCCGCAGGTTTTGCCCGTTAACTGGAGGCAAAACGGGCTTTTTACAAACAGGGGCTCCGCTTTGCCGGCGTCCCTCAGCCCTGCCTCGCGGCCTCGCGAAGCCGCTGCCTCCCCTCGAGGTCCGAGGGGCACGAGGCGCGGGCCGGCTCCTGGCGCCGCGGCTGCCCCGGCTGGCGGGGGGCCAGGGACGCCTTCCTCCGCCCGCGGCGCCGCCGCCGGGGAAAGCCCCGCTCGCCTCCGTGGTGGGTCCGTTCGGCCGGGAGGGACGGCCACCGTGCTGCCGCTGAGCGCCGGGAACGAACGTGTGCCGCCCCGCTACGCGCCCCGGCACGCTGCCGCGCTTCTCCCGTGCGCTCCTGCGACTGTTCCGCTGGTTTGGGACTTCCAGCCGGCGTGGGGAGCAGGCTGGTGCCCCTTGGCCCGCGCTGCTGCAGAACGGGCTCAGGGGACGTCGCGTGCGTCCGCACACGGGCTCCTTCCCTGCCTCTCCCGCCGTGACGCACCGTTTCTGGCCTCCGTGCGAAATGGAGGGGACCCCAAACCTCTCCCCAACGGCTAAAGATGGGCGAAGCGCGGCTCTGGCCTGCGAGGGGTGGGCGGGAGGACTCGCTTTCCCGGCGGCGCTGCCCACGCGTGGACGGGGCACGGGCGCTTCTGCGGGATATTTCAGATTTTTCACAATGCGGATGAATCACAAACCGTGGTGAGAGGTTAAATGCCCGGCTGGGCCGGCGCTGCTCGGTCCTGGGCTGCAGCACCTCTGGGACCCCGCCGGGGAGGGGGGAAAGGAGGTGCCCGGGGGCTGCTGTTAGACTACGGCTGGCGTTAGCTTAAAGTAACGCTAGCTTAAGTAATGCCAGACAAAAATCCAGGGCTGCTTGTATTAATTGATATGGGGCCTCCGTACCTCCTGACGTTTATGTTGTGTTTGTTTTAATTAGGGCTAAATATTGATCTCGCTGAAGACGGCTGTAAGTAACCCCGTTTTGGGGACAGCATTTGGTGCTCAGCGCGGCAGCGTTTCCAGCCTCGTTAACGGCTGGATACCTGGCTCATTTCCACGGCTCTCGCTCCCCTTCGGTCTCCATCTTCTGACCCACCTTGTCGTATGGTGGGAGGACGCGCAGAAGCTCCAGATCCTCAGTCACGGAGGAAAATAAATTGTTTAAAAAAAAAAAAAAAGTGGAAGAAAAGAGGTTTTGTGCAAGAAGCGAAGGCTAATTACGGCTGGGGATTTTCTCTGCCACCCTGGCCCGGCGCCAGCGGGACAGGTGAGTTCTCTGGGGCAGAGCAGGGTCCGGTGGCCCTTGGTCACCCCCGGCCGGCAGCGCGGGGCAGGGGCTGCGCCCACCGGCTGCCCTGCCTGGGGGATGCCCTGCCTGCGGACCCCCGCGCCGGGGCTGCCCGCGCCTCGAGCAGCCCCCGGCCCTGCCTGCTGCCTGCGTGCCCCCGGCGCCATCCCACCGCGCCATCGCCCGCCTGGCAGGGCCGGCACGCTCCCTCCCGGTGCGGAGAGGAGGAGAAGGGGCGGCCGAGGGAGGAAGGTGATGGAGGGGCCGACCCCCGGCATGGCGCCCGGTCGTGGCAGCCCGTGCCGCGCCACGCCGGCGGGGTGTGCTGAGTTCCCCGGACTTGTTTTCATGGTCTCACCCAGCTCTGACCTGCCTCAAATGTTGACACAATGTCACGTTTCCGACTGCAGTCTTTCATGTGCAGCCGGAGGCTAAATACGGCTGCTGGTTCCTGGAAAAAGACGTGCCTGGCACCCTTTCAGCAGAAACCCGATCTCCATGCAGGCTTGGCACAACAGCTGAATAACATGGCAATAACTCTTTCAGCAGCATTTCAACCCATAAATAGGGCTTCCCGAGTGACTCCTTGAAGTAAGGCAAGGAGGGTACAATGATTTTTTAGAAAAAGCAGAAAATAAAGCCAGCGTGCGTGAAAAGTAAGTACGAGGAGGCAGCCCGGTTCGGAGCAGA
This sequence comes from Morus bassanus, assembly GCA_031468815.1. Lineage (NCBI taxonomy): Eukaryota > Metazoa > Chordata > Aves > Suliformes > Sulidae > Morus > Morus bassanus. The sequence goes on along the minus strand of CM062580.1, from coordinate 2,274,698 downwards.
TCAAAGGAGATCGTGGAGATGCTGAGCGTGGTTTGGTTAATGCAAGCGCAGGATTGCCTCAAAAGGAAAGAAATGCTCTTGAATTTTTTAATGTCTGAGTCCCGTTTTATACCAGCCCTGTGGAGGTGGGATAAGAGCCTTCCTGAAAGCGAGGGCCCTTCCTAACCCTGGTGAGGACATAGAGACACATCATTTTAGCTTTTCACCACCTGTTTGGAAAGCTCCTGTAACTGAGTGCTCTGGGACCGGATGGTTTTTGCAGGCATGTACCCCGGGAGCTGCTTATTTGCATTATGCATGGACCAGGGCCTAAAATAATCTGCAGTGACGCACATTTTTTGCTGTGATTTTTTTTCCCTTTTTTTTTTTTTTTTTCTTTTCCAGGACTCCATTTTTCTGAACGTGCCATGACTTTTGAGGACCGCGCATGGTTAACCAGCCCCAGGGCTCCCGAGTCCCTGAATCAGCACGTCCGCCTGCAGACACCGAGCAAGGGGGAGCGCTCCCCCCGGCCGTGACACGGCCACGGCGGGGAGAAGTGCCCTTCTGCTCTGCCCTGGCTTTCATCTGCAAAGCGTGTAGCTGCAAGTGCCGCGTGTTTACAAATGCAGGCATTGCAAGATCCCTTGAACTGTGTCCTAGTACAAAAGAGGCTTTGAAACAAGAAACACGTTGTCATGGCATGTTCCAGGCCAGCAGCACCAGACTGAACCAGATAATTGCTGTTTCTGCTTTAGCTGCTTCATCGTGGAAAAAGCAGCAGGTATTGAGCAAGCCTTTTTTCCCTTTAGACATTTGGTGTGATGCTCAGGATGGAAGGAGAGGGTCGGGAATGCCCGGGCAGGCGGGGGCAGAGGCGGAATGAGCCCAGCCGGTGCTGCATACTGCTCCCGAGCTCCGCAGGGCTGGAGGTGAAATTACTCTGCTGGGTTCAAGTCGCGTAACCGTAGCCAGCGGAGCTGGCGATACTGCCCCTCGCTGTGCGACACGGGGTGTTCGGGTTTTGTAACCCTGACTCGTGGCATGCTGCCGGAGCCAAGAGATGCAGTTCTTGCAGCACATCCCCCCTCCCCCCAATCCAGACCTTTCCCACCGCCCTTCTCCGGGCACCGCGTGGCGCTCGAGAAATATCCAAATACCAGGTGAAAACTGCTAATTGGCCCCGACATTGAATACGTCCGTTACCGCCCCTGGGCTCGACGGCCGGGCAAGCAGTGCCTTTGCACCGTTAGAAATGGCGGGCGCGATGGAGGGGGTGCCTGCGCTCTCGTGCCCAGGCTCCCAGGGCACTGCGCTCCCGTGCTGGGCTTTTAAGAAACAGAGGGTAATACTTCTACCTGGCATTTTGAAATGATTTATTTCTTATACATTTCTCTTTCTCCCGCGTGTTTTTGCTCCGGGCACATCACTCCACGGAGTCAGCTATTGCCATTACACCCAGTGCCTTTGGAAACAGCAAAACAGTAAAGCTCTGGCTGGGAAGGGATTTTCACTGCATGTGCCTCGTTAAAAACTGCAAAACTGGGGAAGGCTGGGTAACACCACGCAGCTGAGGGAAAACAGAGGAGTTTGGGACTAATTTGCAAGAAGCAATGCTGAGGAGTGCCTGCAAATAACAAGGCAGATCCCCCATCTCCTCTTGTGCGTGCTGCTGCCCTCAGGAAAATGGGACCTGGGTGAGGTCTGTCCCAGGCTGGTTGCTCCCGGCCTCCCCGTACCCGACTCATTACATCCACATGGAACCACAATCCTGCCCGGGTTCTCGGGCTGCCGACGGTCCTGCGGCACGGCTGGCCTAAGGCAGGACTGGTTAAGGCGGGTAGGTGTCTGCCGTGGGCCGCCGGACCGTCGGCCGGCTCGGTGCTGCCCCGCGGCCATGGGTGTCCCTCCGCTGCTGCGCCGGGCTGCGGCCAGGGAACCCCGCTCTGCTGGGGCGAAAATGCTGACCGGGAAGGAGCCGGGCCAGCCGTCTGCAGCCTTGGGCTTGTCCCCAGAGGTCATTTCTATCTACTCTCCCGACCCCTGCTTTTTACTCCATTACCCAGGATGGGATGCCGCCTTATTGTTTTCTGAACAACAGCTCAGGCTGACAAATGGTGGCAGTGGCCTGTCGTCACCGGAGCTGTCGCACGAGAAGGAATGCTTAGTTCTTCTCTCTGCAATACAGCTTTATCTTTCCTTCAGCCCATGGTGCTGCTGGAAGTATTGCAACGTTCCTCTCTCCTGTGCGGGGCTCTCCCAGTAGCCTCGCTGCGTGCCTCCTTTCAGTCCCAGCTAGAAAAAAAGGCAAAGATATATTCTGCTTTGAAAGTACTGATGAATATGCAAACAGTTAGGCCAGAAATATTACTTATCCTTGTCACGGGGTATGCACGGAGTTCGTATTTGCACTTTTGCCTGAGGATGTATACAACATGAATGTGGAGCTGAGCAGCTTACGGAAGATTTAACTCTTATTTCTATTCTTGACACCGAATCATTAATAAGGTTATGCTCATGTTCAGGGCCTTTCCCGGTGCTCTCCTCCTGCTGCGGCGGGGGTTTGGAAACCTGCCGGCAGAGTTTTAGTTCAGCTATCGATTGGTGCGCAGTGGGGGTAATATTTCATCCCGAATGGAAGCAGTCGCTGATGATTATCGCGTGGTATTAGCACGTGTCGTTGTGAAATCGGTCTGATTTGAGATGAAATGTGACCTATGGGCACAGGCAACCACATTCTAATGTATTCTAGCTGCGTTACGCTGCACGGGTAATGCCGGGGCTTGACGAGCTATTACTGTTGCTGGTACCATGCTGATTAAAAACCCCAGCTTGCTCCTGCTCCCATTGAAATCAGTGGGAGGTCTGTCATTGCCTTCAGTGAGTGCTGGACTCGATCCAGATTTCACTTCATAGTATGCATTATTCCATAGGATTAAAGAGGCGCAGGGAGTGGGATTCCTCTCCCTCGCTGACCTCTACCGCTTAGAAGTTTGCCTTGGAGCTGGTCGGCACGCGAGGTACCCGACCTGGTTTTGGTCACTACCCAGGGAGGAGAGCAGCGGTGTTTTTTCCGCAGTGGCCGCACCAGCCGTACGAGCGGCAGCCACAGCAGTGCCAAAATATCACGCTCCCGAAGGTCAGCCAAGGCTGGGGTGCGGCTCTGGGGGTGTGGGTTAAATGTGAGGTGCTGGGCAGCCCCCTTTGAACGAACATGCCTGGGTGGTACGGGGACAAGGCAGGCGGGGAGGCTCCGCTTGCCATCGGTGAGACAGGGATTCCCGTAAGCGTTGCCCGTACAAAGTGTTCGACGCCACCGGCATGCCAGAGCCCCGGTTTGCAAATGAAAAAGCCCGAGCGTGCTCTGGGAGCCTCGAAGGAGGCCCCGGCCCTGTGCACACCAGTCCGGAGTCAGTTGGGGAGGGGTTTTTGTTGGTTCTTGATTTCAAACAAGCGTTTGACCTCAAAGCCGTACCGGCTGCTCTGGGGCTGAATTCCCCTTGCGGTGTAGGAGGGCTCCTCAGGGCACCACAGCAGCTGCAAGCGTGGTCCCCGTCCCCACCGCGCACCCAGCCCGCCGGCCGAGCCTTTGGGTGGAGGATGACTCAGGGCCCCGTGCAGGAAGGGCCGGGAAAGGAGGGGGTGGCGGTGACCCCCCCCCAGTGCTGCTGGGGAACTGAAGCAATCTGTTTATCATGGAAAAACTGCTCTTTGCAGCAATTCAAATGGAAACTTCCCAGAATGACTGTTGCAGAGCTTTCCCCTTGAATCACCGCACCCTCCGAAGAGCCGCTTTCTAAGACGATGCCCTCGGGAAAGCTGTCATTGGCCTCAGCTGCGCTGCCGTGGCTGCCTCCCTGCAGCACAGCTGGTCTCGGTCTTTTCTCAGGCCTGTTTCTATCAGAGCATCTCTGCTCGGTTTGGCTGGATGGACGTGTCTGATGAGCAAAAGCAGGTCCAGGAGTGCAGGAGCCCCTGAAGGCTGCAGGCTGGGGCTCAGCTCGGGGGCTGAGCCCAGCTTTTGGTCTGCAGACCACAGCAGGGGCTTGCTCCAGGAGGGACAGGTAAGTGACCGCCAGCACGGAGGTGTCCCACGAGCCGCACCGCTTGGTTTTGGAGGATGAAAGGCCAGAGGACGGTAGTCAGCCCCGCCACCCCGTGCGAGGCACTGGGCACTCACCCCAGCTCGGGGACTGCCCCGGGACGGAGACTCTGATGGCAGCATCCACTGCCATGTCACGAAGGCCATTTGCCTCTCTTCACTGCCCACAGGCTGCCCGTCACCCCTTCCGTGGTTTAAATGAGTGTCCAAAGGTCATGGAGAACTCGGCCTCTGTCCGGCGGCTCACGTAGCCAAATGAATAAGGAATGAGTGTGCGACGCCTGACTCAATCCGCTCCCGTGTGCAAACCTGCTGGGAGCTTTGCATCCCGCGCTGACAGGGCCACTGCAAAACCTGCGCCGGCGGAGAGCACGGAGGACATGCGTCACTCGCCGTGCCGTGCCTGCAGCCCGTGTGCCGTGCATGAGGCCCCTCGCCCGGCACCTGACCCCCAAGGGATGCTCCCCGGGCAGCCGGGGTGGTGCGGCCCCGGCAGCGGGCAGGGCAGCGGGCACGCCGCCTCTGCCACGAGGCGTTTCCGGACCAGCATAACCACAACTGCGTGTAAAGCTCTGAGTCGTCAGCCTCGCAGATTGGGAAAAGATATGAAGGAGCCGGGTGTTGCAAAGGGTGGGCGGCCACAGAGTCGGGCAGGGGGTGGGGCGGGAGGGCAGGTTACAGCACCCCAGTGACCCCAGCTGCTGCCCTTGGAGCAAAGCTGCCGGGGATTTTTCTGCATTTATTCCTGTCGTCTCTGCTGTGCTCGTCCCCATAGTAACAGAGCAGCCTGGCACTGCAGCGCTCGGTGACACCCCTGGTCCCCAGGTGGGAACCTCAGGTCCCGAGGCCGTACCCCACTGTGTGCCGTACCCCAACACCTCGGTGGGGCACGCATGCCGGGGATGGCTTTCCTGGACTTCAGAGCATGTCGAGTTTCACCGTCTCTCTGCAGCCCTGAAAAAGCACACAAGAGCTGCCGGCCAAGGGGATGGCACAGCCGGGCAGGCGTGAAGCTGGCCACGACCTGGTAGGAGCTTGCCCAGGGTGAGGGACGGCTGGTGGCGGAGGCTTGTCCCCAGGATGCTTGTCCCCGGTGCCCGCAGCAAGTGATTGCACGCCAGGTCTCGCGGGGTGTGCCGGTGCGAACGCCACGCCGGCGGTCAGCCGGGCACCTGCTCCGGCAGAGCCAGGCGCTGCCACGCGTGTGACGAACACGAACCCCGGCTGCTGCGTGCTGCTGAGGCATTAACCACAGAGGGGTTTTCCAGCTGCAGCCGGGCTCCAGCAAACACCTGGGCACTTGAGGTCAGGAGGTATTTGCAACACGAGCTTTTTGAACCCAGGAGTGAGGCAAAGGTGTTTTTTAAGGAGACCGGCAAGACCAAGATCTCCGTGCAGATCCTGGAGCCACTCGGAAGATGAGTCAAAGGATTCCTGAAACAATTACAGCTGCGAGGTGCAGCAGCACCGACACATCCACTGTCAGCAGTACTGCCAGGCTCCCTCGGCCACCTGCTCGTGCTTTCCGTTTAACAAGGCATATTAGGCAATTTCCCATTAAAAATGTTTATGGGAATATAGAATTATTCACTTATACAGAACTTGCCTGGCCCTTTGTGCACAGAGTGGTGGCGCGAGTGACTTGAATTGTTAGAAATCTATCAAGAAAGCTTGAGATGGAGCCCGCCGCGCGGCAAGGAGGTGGATGGCCTGGAGCCCCGGTGGGGGCCAAGCTCCTCCAGGTACCGGGATGGGAGCCGGTGTGGGTGCGTACGCTTGGCCAGTGGGATGTAGCACCCCACCAAGCAGGACAGGGCCACCATGGGACTTGCGCCACGTCTCTCGGCGCCCAGCCGCAGGCAGCATGGGCTGGGTTTTCCCTCGTGTGATTTCCCAATGGCCGCAGGAAGAGCATGCACAGACCCGATCTGGATTAAATCAAAGGAATTTTTTTTTTTTTCTTCATTCGCTGTCTTACGCACTGACCACCAAACCACATCCTTCGAGCCTGAGCCCAGCACAGTGAAACAAAAACTAGGCCAGGGTTTTTTGGTCTTTTTCTTTCTTTCTTTCTTTCTTTCTTTTCCCTTAGTGCATCAGTTGGGTGCAAAGCTGGTACAGGCCTCTTCTCTGGCCCCTCCGCTCCCCACGGAGCCCAGCGCATCCCCATGGGATTGCCCCCTCCCAGGGCAGCCCAGTGCTTCCCCCACCCCGATCACCCCAAGCGAACCACTTGCAGCTCCACGTGAAACCTGGGAGCTATCCAGATTATGTCCACTGAGCACAGCGTCAGTGGGGAGCAAATACAGAGGAATAACAAGTAATGACGTCCTGGCAGATCGCGCTGTCAGGACCTAGTAAGACGCAACACGGGGATTGTACTCAGCTCTCACCCGACTGCATTAAGCAGGCGAGTGTTTTACAGTCTGACCGTGAGATCGGAGCAAACCGGAGGGGACCCGTCGGCAAAGAGCCCCCAGTTGCTGGCAGGAGCGGTGGCCGCAGCGTGACACCAGTCCCCGGGCAGCATCTCGAGAGCAGGGCTTGCATCAGTCGCGATCTGCCTACATAGGGAAGTTCTCACGTTTAAAGAACAGAGAGCAGCTTTATTGTTTTATTTTGCAAACCAAAACCAGCCGGGAGTTTCTGAAGTGTCTGCCATCCCCGCAGAGAGCTGTTTAGTCATGCCTGGTGTGTATGCATGTGAGACAGAGTGTAGGGGAGGGAGTCTCTAGGACTTTGCAAAGATTAAAGATTTATGCTGACCCTTGAATCTGATCCAAGGCTACTAATCTGCCCTGATCCTATCGCCTGCTCAGGGTGGATCTATTTCACTTTCCTTTATGGTACTCCTGACTCACTCCACTCCCACTCCAGGCCAGCCCAGTGGGAATGGGAAGCACTACCACATATTTGTTTGGGTTTGCATTTAAGGCTCTGGACCTGTGGGTGCAGCTCATAAAGGAAACCAGTGTGGATAAGATATGGGTGAGCTGAATGCTTGGAAACCACTCCCAAACACAAGCTGAAGTGGTTTGAAATCAAGGTGGAGTGATGTACAGAAGGCACAATACTTGGCAGTTACGCCCAATGTGTGAGAAAGGCATTTAAATCCAAGGTGGCAAGGTAGGCAGGGCATCCAACCTGCTTCCGAGGGAGATGGCTCGTTGCCTTGTAGGGTCTGTAATGCCAGGTGTAACCTCTCCAGCAGAGAACTGGGTATTGGGCCCCTCATCTGCCCACCTACCCTCTCCGACTCCTTGCACCCCTGTGAGACCTCCACGGGCCCGCGGGAAGCCGTGCCAGGGGTGCTTCTCATGCGCTGGCACCACTCTGCCTGGGAAATGGCTTGCTTGCGCTCCTTCACCCCGTATTGAAAGGTTCCTGATGGCTGCTGGGGATTTAGTATGAAAAACAAAGTGTAGAGGAAAATACAGACCTGATTTTGCTGAGGGCAGAATAAATCTCCTCTGCCCTTGCAAAAAAAGGTGTGGCAGAAAGAGAAATAGGAGCTTTCCATCCCGCCCCCGGCTCTCCTCTGCCTCAGCCACACGTGTCAGACTTGGTCTGGAGGAAGGCTGGGGATGCCAGAGCAGCTTGGCCCGCGTGCCAGCCGGGCTGGGGATGGATAACACCCGCCTGGGCACCGCCGGCTGTACCGGAGCCATGGGCAGACAAGCAAACAGTATCAGTCGTAGGGACCTGGCCCGTGGCTGAACTGCCCAGGAGATGAAGAGTGCGGTGTATCCTATTTCAGATCCCCTGGGACATCCTGTTCTCCTCATAACTGATGATATGTAAATATAGCAAATGCAAAGCGAGGCACTTTCCTACCATGCCTTGCTCAGGCTGCTTATAGAAAGGGGCTGAAACCTAGCAGCGCTGTTGGAAACACCCATCTGCAACTGTGAAATAGGGATCATGCTTTATTTTTAGTTTAAAATGGAAGTTCCTGTTTGTAAGGCCAGAAGGGTTACAGGAAAAAAAATGATGAAGCAGGATCATTTACTGCTACTTTTCTTTTCACGTGTCCTTCCTTCCTTCCTCCCTCCCTCCTGAGAAATAGGATGTAGCACATCACTATTCCAGGCTGCAATATTCGCTCGCAGGAACGCCGGTTTCTGCTCCCTCCGAAGAGGCCCATTACGCCTTGTGTAACAAAAGACACCAGTCTCCCAACCACGCCAATTACCCTTGATTTCTAGTTGCTACATGAAGGCGCTTATCTCATGTAAATGAAACGCTGTCTTCACGCTGACTGGCACTTCCTTTCTCTTTCATCAGAGTTTTGGGCTGCCCCTGCCAGGCAGGGGTGAAGGGCAGGTCAGGCAGCGGGACTGGGGAGCCCTCCCCGTCTGATCTGCCGGATCCCCCTCCTCCCCAGCCAACTGATCGGACCCAGCAGCGGCGGGGTGGACCGACAGGTGTGGTCAGGTCAGCCAAATGAGCCTTTTTAACCAGCAAAGCCAAGCACTAATTAGTCCAGTGTCTAATTCCTTGACCCAGCACCCAGGCCGTGTATTTCTCCTTCAGGCGGGGGTCACCCAGACGCCGCGGAAGGAGAGCTGCTGGGATGCGTTTTGGCAGGCGCCCACGCGTTTTTCTTCTTCCCGTGCCCCAGAAGGGAAAGGTAATTGCGAGCTGACAGGAGGGAAACTGCGAGCTGCTGATGGGAATTCCCAGCTGAGGGGTTTCAAGAGCGCTGGGAGCTTTGGCGTATGGATGAGGTTGCTTATATATACTATGGTGTGAAGGAAACAGGCAGTTTTGCTAATTCCCTTGCACTTTGGTTTAATAAAGTAGGATTTGTCTGGTGGGAAAGTGTAACAGTGGGATTTAAGCTGTGTGAGTCTCATGACTGGTGCTCGCCTAGCGGGGTGGGAAGAAAGGATGCATCATTTCCATTCTGTCTCTTCTGCGCTCCTGTGGTTTTAAACATGATTTCTGAGTGCCCACAGCTTCGGATGAGCTTTATTTGGGATTAAGCTTATTAAAAAAAATCCGTATGTAGATACCCACACTAAATTCTGTAGCCCAGTTTTTCAGAAACCAGAGTGCCCCATGTCTCGGGAGAACCAAGATCGCTCAGTTTGTTAAGTGCCTCATGTCAAGACTCATGTAAACTGAAGAAGGATAAAGAGGGGGAGGGTCGGAAGGAGAAGGGGCAAATTAATATCTGTTACAGCCTCTGTAGGGAAAGGAGATCCTTCTGCTTCTGGTTTTAATGAGAAAGGCCCCAACGGAAATTTTAAATCTGGATCTGCATCAAATCCTCAAAGTTCAGGGAATTTAGAATGAGGAGTTTGGTCCAGTCCATCATGCATCAGAGCTGTCTGCAAAATTCACATCCTAGCATTTTTTTCCAGTGATGAATTCTGCCAAAGATGCGTGCTTGGATGTGAGGTATTTTTCTTCTTTTTCATCCCTTTAGCTAATTTAATTCCCAGATCTAAATCAAATTTTTTCCATCTCAGACTTCCATGAGCTGGAATGCATTGTTTGCAGTTATGAAGCTGTTAGGGCTTTGTTATGCCTTGTATTGCATGGGGAGATGTCGGAGGTGTTTACCCGCCTGCAATAGCAACGACCGAGTGAGGGGGAGGCGTGAAGGTTAGGCACTGGGTTGGTTTATTGCCAAATGGAGTCAAAGCTTTCTGATGTGATAGTGAGCAAATCATTACATTGCTCCTGCACCCCCTTTCCTCATTCTTAAAAGAGGAAAAAAACCAACCAATTATTGGGATATGCACAAATATGCCATTGATGAGGGCCCTGAGCAACCAGGCAGATTTTCTGAGGAGCCTTGAAGCAGCAAGGCACAGAAGCCTCATGCTGGGCTCTCCCTTATTTTTATTCTTTCTTGTTTTCTGGTTGTAGAAAAAGAGCTAATCAGAGTGATGCTCTCCAGCAGGCTTCTGTGTATGGCAGTACAGTAAAACCCTAAATTCCCTTTCCTGCTCATGCATATAAAGCAGGAAGAACTAAGATGGCTGCAGACTATTTCTATTTTCAGATGATTTAGCCAAGAAGAACATAACCGGATAGCAGGAAGAATGAGCATTTGATAGGAAATAACCTGGGAGTGCAGCTCTCTGACATGACGGCGTGCAAGGTGCCCAGCTTCCTGAGACGGCCGTGCTCCGTGAAATGCCAACGGGGAACACAACTTCCAGCAGAGATGACAAAGGACAATAAAGACAACCAGAGCATGCAGAATCCAATGCAAGAGAGACTGCAGACCGGCTGGGTGGTCCCTTCCGCTCCTCATCAGGAAATGGTTTCAGCATCAACATACGTAAAGTTCCTCCTGTTCAGTTTAGGACTCCTACTAGGTGCCGAGGCAATGAGTCAAGTATTTGGCTGGTGTAAATCAGTGCAGCTCAAGTGACCTGGTTCATGTGAGGATGTTTGTACCTCTAGATATGTTGCTTCTTCCCCCACTAAAGGCAAAGACATTGCCTGGGACTTGCCCCTTGCACCTGGAGCAAGTCGGACACTCCCTCACTGCAAGGCAAGAGTGCGGGCAGCTTCTCCACGCTGATGCTGTAGGACCGCAGCAGAGAGCGATACCTGAGCAAAAACTCACGCCTCCCTGTGTGTCTGGTCTGCAGCCTGCCAGTGAAACTGCAGCTCCCCACACCTGGCATCCGTGCCTGACTCTGTCTGCCTGCTACCTCTGGGCACATCGCTTCTCCCGTCTCTGTCTCAGCTTCCCCGACTGTATGACACTTGATGAAGCACTTTGAATTTCACTCATTAAAAAGCATTAAATAAGACCGCCTTGTCCTTCTGGCTTGATGTACATTTTACAGCCACTGTGGCTGGGAATAGACATCCCTCTCTTTCCCTCGTTTCAAAGTGACACCCAGATCCCAGGATTATCTCCCCCCTTGTCCATGACAGCAGTGGGGAAAAAAAACCAAAGACATTCACGCCGTGGAGGCCGGGGCTGACACGTGGACATCGCGTCGCCGTTTGCGTTCATTCATCTCTCATTAACAGCTTACCGCAGATCAAATCCCTTGCTTTGGATTTATTACGCGCAATAAAAAGAAGATTTGCTCGACCCCACGGTGCCCATGTGCCCAGGGAGCGCTGGGGGGTAGGTGCTGGCACTGCCAGGCCGGGGGGGCCACGCTGCGCAGGGAGCCCATTCCTGGGTGAGGGTGAGGATGCAGGTGAGGGCGAGGATGAAGGTGAGGCAGTATTTGAAGGCTTTGGGCGAGGAGGACAGTTTCGGTGATGTTGCATCCCCCTCTGCTGGAAAAGCCAAGCAAAGACAGAAGAGCACCCGCTGGCCAGGGAGAAAATTGGGGTGAGAAAAAGAGGAAATAAATGTGCAAAGAAAACAAGTGAGCCCCGATCCCCCGGAGTCCACAGGGGACATCGCCGGCAGCCGGCCTAATCTGTAGCTGGGGGTTCGTCCGCTGCGAGCCGTGACGAGAAGGCTTTTGCCAGGGACGACCAGGCCCTCTGTGGAAATGGGGACCGTGTCTCACTTGTGCTGGGCATAATCCCACTCCCCATCATGGGAATGGGCAAGTGGGGTAGGGGCAGTGATGCTGGCTGCCGGCAAATACACGCAGCTGCTGGTCAGCAAGAGGGGAGATGGATGGAGAGGAGCTGGGCACTGGGTGTCCCGCCGGGGGTGACCTGCTCGGGGGTCTGGGACACCACGCTGGGTGGCACCATGGGTCGGGCAGGTCCTGACCACTTGGTGGGCTCTGACAGCAGCCAGAAAATCAGGAGCATAACTAAGCAGAATTGCATGGACAAGGTCAGTGCTTTGATGCTGGATTCAAAGCTGCTTCGTAGCCCGGGTGGTGCCGAGGGGCCACAGCTGAGGTGCAAAATACCTTGGTGGGACTTAAATACGCAAGGAAACCTGAACCATAGGCACCTAAGTTTGTCAGGAAGGGTGCTGCAGAGCTGTCTATGGTTTCTTGCCAAGCAGCAGGTAGGGAGCCCTACTTCAAACCGGAGGCTGGACAAAATGCCTCCCCTGGCCCATCCCGGTGGGTCACCTCTTATCCTCCCTATTGGGAAGGCAGACGCCGGTGGCTGTCGGGCACGGAGCAGCAAGGAAGGCAGCCGGTGCTCTGGGGAAACAGGCAGCAGTGAGAGAAAACGTGCTGGGCAGCAGCAGGGAGCGGGGAGGGGGTTTCAGCTCTAGGCACGGCTGTATGGAGGCACTTTGGCGTAAGAGCAGCTCCCCCGGGCCTGGCACCCTCTCTGCCAGCCTGTGAGGGCAGGCAGCTCCCCTACCCCGAGCACTGCTGCTGGAGCTCTCTTTCCCCCTCCGTCAGCCCAGGCGGGCTGGGATGCAGGGCTTGTGGGAGCCCCAAGCAGGGTGGGTGACTGTGGCAGCAGCAGGGGCTTGCCACCGTGGCCCCACGTGCATGGTGCCACCGTGGCTCCGTGAGCACGGTGCCCGGGTGGATGGCTTATGGCTCGGCCGAACCGAGGACATCTACGAGGTTGCCGCTCCGGGCTTCCCCTTGGTGCTGGCTTCCTCTAAATTTGGTAGCACACGTGTCCGCACAGAGCCGGAGGCTCAGGGCTCCGTGCCCTTTTTTCAGAGGCTCACTTGGAGACTGTTTGTGCTCAGACTTAACACTGGAAGAATGGTTTTGTTTCTTTTTGGATTTTAAATCTAAACTACAGAAAGGGTGAAACGCTGTGACTGAGCTGGCAAAGGCCCTGACTGTGCAATAAATCTGCAAGCATGGGCCTGGCTTTTGTGCAGGGTCTGTGCAAGTGCCAAGGTCTCTGCTAATAAATCTGACCGGAGGACCAGGAGGAATTTTTTTTTTTAACTTACTGCTAACAGCAGGCTCTTTTTTAACCATCATTTTTTCCCCTCTCCCTTCTGCTGATTCATGCTCCTGCTGCTTCACCACGGGGAGACGCCAGCATTCCTGAAGGTCATCACTTGCATGCAGCAGCTCACACTGCAAAGTGTTTGCCAGCATCTACCAAACCAAAATGCTAAAACCTCTGTGATCATTTATATTTTCACTGTTAGTGACGGAAAATCTTAGAGCTTGCCAGCCTTGTAGCTGCCACGTTTCCAGTCTGCTAGACTACTAGAAGGTAAAGGAGGTGCATGAAAGGTAATGCCTCCCCACAAACCCGACACCAGGTCATCTCAGTAGCGTGACAGCCTGCAGATTTTCACCTGGGCTCACCTACAGGCTGTCCTGTTTGAGATTTGGAAAACCTAGGGTCCAAGCATGCGCCCCTCTGACATACCAGTCTGTTTCTTGGACAAACATGCAAGACATTGGGAAACGAGATACTTGTGCTCACGTCAGGTTTCACGCAGGAGTCACGCCGCTGCCTGCAGCCCCCGGGGTCCCTGGGCAGCAGGGCTGTGCTTCCCTCACTGGCACCTCCCTCCCCTTCCGTGTCTCTCCTCCCCAGTGTGTTGAAGACTTTATGCTGTCCTGGGCTGCAGAAAAGAGGCAGGACTGAAGGGCATGCTAGCAGCACGCAATCATCTCTAAGAAAATAAGAGTTAATGTTTTAGTTTTCAAGGCGTGTCTCCCTCTTAACGGCAAAGGAACATTTCTGGTTTAGCTCAAGCAATAATAGCACAATAGACATGTTTCATTTTCAGGAAAGCTGTGGGGAAGACACGGTGGAATCCTTCCTTTGCTTCTTCAGGTTCTTTAGTGAGTACTTATACTGTGGCAGAACCCAAAAGTCTTGCAAAAGAGCAAGCCCTGAGTAAAACTACAGGAAGACACAGTGTTACAGGCTGTACGGTAGATTTAGGAACCATCAGTCACTTTAATGTCCATCTCTCCAGAGGTGACTGCTAATCTTATCCTCTCCTTGAAGCGTTTGTAACATAAGGATGACACATACCTCATACATGCTACTGTACGTCTCTGTTTCTTTTGCTAATATTTTAAGTGGGACTTGAAAATGCAGAGCTGGAAACAGAGCTCACCTGCCAGTGCCGCGGCGCGAGGCTCCCGGCCAGGGCCAGTCTGCGCACACAAGTCCTCCTTAGCTTCCCCAGCCCAGAGAGCTTCTTCCTCCCTCGACACGGCAGGATGCCTGGCCCGGAAGGCACCCGCAGTTTCTAAGATATTTTACAAACGGCCTGTTCAATCCTTCTTGAAAGAAAATCAGTGTCAAAGCGAACTGGCGGCACAAGCAGGGCATGTGTATTTGCCTCCTTAAAGTATGAAACGTGAACAAGCAGAAATGCAAAATGTCAGAGCAAGATTGACGCTGTTATTTTGCCATGGTTCCTTGCTCAGCAGCGGGGGAAAGTGCCACACAGCAGGCTTCTGTAACTCATCAAATCAATTAGTTTCTTTGTCTGCATCAGCTAGTGGGAGTAGTCTTTAGCTGAAGACAAATTAAAGAAACGTCCAGTAAGATATTCTATTTTGAGAGGAGCTGTCCTATTTTCTCATACTAACGACGGACTCAGAAATCTGTGCACAGTTTAGCTCATTATTAGAACTAATTGTTGCCAGCCATTCCATCCTCTTTGATACGGCTAACCATGGGTATGAAATAGTCTGAGTTAATGAACCATAAAATGGATTAAGAACTTTCAAAGTGCAGTTCATATCACAGCTTAATTGGAAGGAGTGTATTAGTTGGCTAAAAAGGATACAAAGGAAAGCCATGTTTTGGGGTGGAAAAGCACATGCACAGACACCTTCCCTGCCACTGGGGAGCTGGGGAATTTCTAACGTCGGTGCCACATTTGATGGCAGGCACCTTCTGCAAACGCTCGGCAGCGCACCGTGCAGCCCAGAAGGATAGAAACGTTTTTTTCTTTCTTTTTTCTCTGCGTGCAGTACTTACCATTCCTCCCGTGTAACGCCCTGCGGAGAGAAACCCATTAGTGCAGCCCTCCCAGCAAGGTCAGGGGAGCTGCCAAGCAGACAAAGGGCCCGTCAGGGTGGCATGGATCCTCCTGACGTGGCCGGCACAGCTGATGCCAGACTATCATGCCCTGGCGCACGGTCCCAGTGGTTTTATACCGATCTCATTCTAGTTGCTTTTTTGCACCTATTCGAAACTGGTCTGTAAGAACAGATTTGTCATCCCCCCCCCCCACCCCACCCCTTCTTACCCTCAGAAAAATAACGCAGTTTCATTTAGAAAATTTCCTCCCAGCAGTCATGGAGAAGGAGAACCCTTTGCAGGTGTCCCAGACGCGGCAGGTAGCACTGGGTCACAGGATCCCAATGACAAAGAGTTCACTGCGATGCCTTGGGACCCGAAGGTTACAGAATATCCCCATATGTACGCAGACACCTGCCTCTTGCTGGTCAGCGCTGATCTAGCACCATGTAATACTGATTAAATACTCCCTGCTACCTTTTGTAAGGTCGATATTTTCCTGAGCAGGATAGAAAAATCTGAAGCTTTTGTCCTTAGTAGCAGTAACAGAGTATTTTTTCCTTCGTTATCCAAACATTAGGAACTTTCATGTTTTGTCTGAGGATACAGCAATATACCTTTTCATGGTACTACAGAACTTTGGTCATTTAGGTAATTTGTAATTTAAACAAATGCCAAACAAACTGTGTACCCATTCAAAATATATTCGGAAGGATGTATTGTATCACTGGGTGAATCCAGTGGTTCTCCTCTTGCGTTGTGCAACCTCTAACCTCCAGAGAATTTCCAGGAAATGTCTAGACACAGAAAGCGATGATTAGATCCTGCTTTTTATGTGATCTCCTCTTCTGATACGGCCATCTGCAGACTGGTCCTCCTCAGATGCCAGAAATATCCTGCAAGCCACGGCATCGGTAATTGCATTGCTGTAAGTGCTCTGCACTGCCGCACTAACGAGTGCAAAGATTCCCAGGGTGCTTATGCAGACAGCTGACAGTGGAAATGGGAAGCAGAGTCGAAATCTAAGGGCCTGAGAAAGCCTGTGTGGAACAGGCAACAGAATTGTGTACCCAGACTAGTGCTCAGTGCTGCCTTTCTGATCTTAGTGAAAGGCACTTTGGAGAGTCCCATAATTTGAGGTGAATGCCAAGAACATACCATTAACTTGGTATGATGAGTTTTATCATTCCTTTGAGTTTAGACACACTTACACAGCTTTTGTCATGCTACACATTCTAGCTGGATTTTATTGGGAGAAATATTCATGGTGTTCAGACACGGACATATGAGATCCTGAAGTACTCTGCGACTTCACCAGGCTCGAGAGACTAGACACAGCATCCCCGTTTGCTGGCTCTGGAAGTAGCTGATAGTAAATGACAAGTCTGTTGCCTGAAAACACGCCACAAATGAGAAGAGACTTCCTCTGCGCAGAATTCGCAGCCCGTGTAAAGTGCCTGTGATATCTTTGCAGTGCAGGGAGGGAGGCTCTTCTTGTTGTTTTCAGCTGTAAAAGTGCTCGGTACCTCTCGTGCTATTTTGTTGTAGTGGGTGAATTAGCAAATTGGATTTGCTCCCAGGAGTAAAATATTCATTTATCATTTCATGGAAAACACGACTGCTGTAGAAGATGTGCTGTTGCCTGTTCCACATCTGTTTGCAGTGAGCTACGACATGTACCTCAGGGAGCTTTTATCTCTAGAATAATGATGGACATACAGAAGCAACTGGCCACACAGGCCGGCTCTTAGCTGGCTCCTGTAACCTGAGCGCCTTGGCATAGCTTCTACCTTCCGTGAAATCCTGAACGTATGCAAGTGCAAACCACAGTCAGAAAGGGACTTCCGACAATATTATTCTCCTATGCAATTGTGTAACAAACAATTAATAAAGACTATTGTGGGCTGCCAGGTCCTTGGACGAGGAATGAAATATGAACAACAACCTGTTCTTTTGCCTTCTGCAGCAAGCTGATGAGGGCCCTGCACTCCAGTGCGAGCTCAGGGCGCTCGGTGTCTTTTCAGGTGAGACCTGTGTTAATAACAATGATTAGTAATGACCATACTGGGATACGCCAACACGCTTCTTGCATGTTTTATCGGTCCTCTCACGTACGGCCATGCTAAAATCCACACTTGTGATGTGCAAGTGTTATAGCTGCATTTACCTCATTAACGCTGGCGATGTAGGAGTGCAAACCAGAGGAAAGCCTGCAAAGGCACGCGGGGACAAGCCACATAGGAATCGCGTCTCTGCAACGGACTGATTCTACCTCGAAAGATGGCTGGTCTCAGCTATTAGCGTGTTGTTCTCGCGTGTTTGGGGCGAACTGTGATCTGGAGGCACTGGAGGGGAGAGCAGAACCACACGGAGCCTCGGGAGGGCAGTGCGTGCAGCGCTTCGCTGCCCGAAATCCATCAGCTGCGCACGCCGCTGCTCTCTCTTCATCCAGGAGTGGAAAGACCCTCTGCCAGTGGCATTCTTTATAGCAGGGCCTGCCCGTGTTTAAAAGCAGTTCCTGTATGTGATTTTTGTTAGCCAGGGACTAGGCTAGCTAAGCTGTAGCGTTCCTCTGAAAAAAAGGAAAAGGCCTGTTAGCGTCTGCTGGCACTGGGTCATACCGGGTGCTGTATTTGCTGCTCTTTGCAAATATAAGCAATGCCGAACAATGCCAAAATGCCCAGGTACTGATCGTACTGCTTCCTTGTGTGCTTTTCTGAGCTGCTTGGCCCCTCTCTCTTCATTATTCAGCCTCCATAAAACTACTTAGCCTGCTTTCAGAGCTCCCCTCAGAGCTGGGATGCCCATAACCAGGCAGCTCAGCCAGGGGTGAGGGGGAACGGAGCCCAGCCCGTGCTGGTCCTTCCTCTCCCAGCACGGTGCTGGGGTGGGGAGGACTGGCCCCTCGCCTGCGCTGGGTGAGTGCTTTGGGGTTACGGAGGCTGCGGGGCTGGGGTCCCCAACAGCCATGGCGTCGGTGAGCGTCCCAAGGCAGGTTTCCAGCTTTGCCAGGGCTACTTTGCACTTCAGCTCTCACTAGGGGTGAGAGTTGGCCTTAGCCTGATCGCGGTGCCCTGAAAAATGCTGCAGAATTAACGAAGCACTGCAAGCTAATAAAGCATGGCAGAGAGCCTTGACTCTGTTTCCACACTTCACACAATGCTGGGCAGTGGCTTAGGTCCTTAGGAAATATTTTGAAAACCATTGCAGACCAGTGCAAAACAGTAGCTGTTTTCCAACCAATTGACAACCAACAGCTCCTGTTTAATATCCATTAATACCTCTTAATGAGATGATTCGTTAGAGTCAGGAAAGTTTTTCTGCAGCATCGTATGAAATCCTGCGGAAAAAGACTGAACTTTGGGCGAAGGGAAAATATTCTTATTCCTTGGGCATCTTGCAGGCTCCTCACGATTTTTTTCAGCTACATCTTCATTTGCTCAGCTCACGTCCCTCCTGCCTTGGCCTCACACTGCAAAAGTCACCATTTAACTACCTGGATTGCCGGTGGTACATCATTTGTGAGTGATACAAACACTGGGATCCTCAGCGGTGTCTCTCTGGAAGACAGATGTTTAGAGAAGGTGTGGAATTTATTATGTAAATGAAGATGTCTAGAGCTTGTAAATCTGTATCACCCCAATCACCTTTCCTTTTAAAAAACATGCAGACGTGTGCATTGGTTTGCTTTTTCATTCTGCTGTTCCTTGGAGTTGGGGGATTTTTAACTGCCACCTGCTCTTGGCTTTACTGTACAGAACTAGGCTTAACTGGGCCGGGAATGAAAATAACCAGTTACAGTTACCTGACCCAGCACAGCAGCAAGGTCCACAGTCAATCACCTGAAAAAGTCCATGCAAAAACCATGGATTCTTGCAAAACCTTCTAGAGAATGGCTGGTTATGTAAGAATAACTGCAAATAACAAGGTCATGCAGGTTGACCCTTGGTTTTTGGAAGTTCTAAGAGCACACACAAGGCTTTACGAGATATTTCACTTGCTTAAAAAATACTCTGCGTTTGTCATGTGAAAACATTATGGTTAATATTTCTTAATCCCTAGTCCTCTGCAAGATTTTGCCTGCAGGCTGGCTTCCAGCTCAGTGTTTCTGGGGACAAAACAGAAGCTCACACGTGGCCAGCCTGAGAACACTGCCAAACCAGAGGATGCACCACAAAAAGCCCCCACAAGCGATGTCCTTTATAATAGGAGCTTCAACCACCACAGTCTTGGTGGGGTCCTGCTTTCGCCCTGCGTGGTGGCAGAGCGGCCAGGCGGGCTCTGAGGGCCTCGGCAGGCGGCTGGGCGCTTCGGTGGGGCCGTGCAGAGGAGTTTGGGATGTGTCAGGGGGCGCGGGCGGGGAGCGCAGCATGGCTGCAAGAGCGGCGGGACGCGGAGCTGGGGCGTCGAACGCAGCCGTGGCACCATGCCCGGGCAGCCCTGAGGCGCCGGGACACCCGCCCGAGGTGGCGGGGCTGAGGGGGTGCGAGCAGACACCCCGCACCCCCGAGATGGCGGGGCTGAGGGGGTGCGAGCAGACACCTCACACCCACACCCCCGAGATGGCGGGGCTGAGGGGGTGCGAGCAGACACCCCGCACCCCCGAGATGGCGGGGCTGAGGGGGTGCGAGCAGACACCCCGCACCCGCACCCCCGAGGTGGCGGGGCTGAGGGGGTGCGAGCAGACACCCCGCACCCCCGAGATGGCGGGGCTGAGGGGGTGCGAGCAGACACCTCACACCCGCACCCCCGAGATGGCGGGGCTGAGGGGGTGCGAGCAGACACCCCGCACCCCCGAGGTGGCGGGGCTGAGGGGGTGCGAGCAGACACCCCGCACCCGCACCCCCGAGATGGCGGGGCTGAGGGGGTGCGAGCAGACACCTCACACCCGCACCCCCGAGATGGCGGGGCTGAGGCGGTGCGAGCAGACACCCCGCACCCCCGAGATGGCGGGGCTGAGGCGGTGCGAGCAGACACCCCGCACCCCCGAGATGGCGGGGCTGAGGGGGTGCGAGCAGACACCTCACACCCGCACCCCCGAGATGGCGGGGCTGAGGGGGTGCGAGCAGACACCTCACACCCGCACCCCCGAGATGGCGGGGCTGAGGGGGTGCGAGCAGACACCCCGCACCCCCGAGATGGCGGGGCTGAGGGAGTGTCCGCTCACACCCCACCCCGCACCCGCCCAAGATGGCGGCGCCGAGGGCTGGCGGCAGGCGCCCCGCCCCGCCCCTCCCCGCGCGGCCCGGCCCGGCCCCGCCCCGCCCCGCCCCGCCCCGCCCTCCCGCCGCCGCCGGTCCTCCCCGGTCGCGGGCCCGGCGGCCGCCGGCAGGGGGCGGTGCGGCGCGCGGCGAGGGCCGAGGGGGCGGCGCGGCCTCTCTTGGCGCGGGGCGCGCCGAGCCGTCATATGACCGCGGCGCGGGGGCGAGCCGGGCCGTGTGGGAGCGCGCGGGTGCCGCCAGCCGCCGCCGCCGCCGCCGTCGCCGTCCCGCTCCCGCTCCCGCCGCCGCCATGCTGGCGCTCCTCTCCCGGCTGCTGGACTGGTTCCGCTCGCTCTTCTGGAAGGAGGAGATGGAGCTCACGCTGGTGGGGCTGCAGTACTCGGGCAAGACCACCTTCGTCAACGTCATCGCGGTGAGCGGGCCGCGGCGGGGCGGGCCGGCGGCGGGCGGTGCCGGGGGCCGCGCGGGCACGGCGGGACGGGGCCGGGCGGGGGGGGGGGGGGGGCAGCGCCCGGGGAGGGCCGGCGGCGGCGGCCTGCTGCCCGGCCTCCGTCCCCGGCCTCGCTCCCCGCCGGGCCCGCCGCGCCGCGGCCGCGCCTCGCACGCGTGGTGGGCTGGGCTGCGCCGGGTGGGCCGCGGGCAGCCCTGCCCGTGCTGGGGAGGCGGCCCGGGCAGCGTGCCGTGCCGTGCCGCCACAAGCCTCTGTGTGCCAGCGGGACCCGTGGAGGCCCCGGCGGGGCACAGCTCTACCCTCCTCCGAAGGCTTGTCTCAGCCGGCGTACGCCTGGGCTCGCGTTAGCGTAACGCAAAGAGCGCCTTCAGCTACTTTCTCCCATTTGGCTCTTTTTTTCCAGTGCTCCTGAGTCAATGATTTAAATGTTTCCCACTCACGCTTCTTCTCTCAGATTTTTGCTTATCCCGATTGCTGAAACCTGTACCGAATAATCTACTTAAGGTATGCGCTAAGAAGTACAACTTCCAAGCCTAACAGCAGCAGACTGCTGAACTTGGGCCTACTTATCTGACGATCTGCCTGGAGCGGCTGAAGGAAGGGTGTGGGAATCCTCCTACGTGAAGCTTTTCCATTGTTGAACAAGATAAAGAGTGGCTTGCTTAAATGGCGTGTTCGGCTCCCTCAGCGTCCTGTTCCACGGATGCATGTGACAGAAAACGTTCAAAGAGACAGGCTGGAATTCGGAAGCCCTTGTAGGGAGGCTGAAGTGGGAAACCGAGGGTACCTTTTGGTTTTGCAGGGAGCGTGGCTGACTTGACCCCAGTGCACCTAGAATGAGAAAGCTGATGTCCTCAACCTTAGATTGAGCAGACCTTCAGCTTTTTTTTTTGAGGCTGTCTCCTTGATATTACTGAGTATTTTTATGAATCTATTTATTTAAGTGTCAGTTGAATGAGTTACTGGATAGGAAAAGGGGTCTCATTCTATTGCAGTTATACATAATCCTCGTTACACTGACTAGCTGTCAAAGCCTAACCAAGCTCTTGTGTAGTTGAGGATGTTGGTGCTCAGTGGGCTTCATGGTAATCATGTGAAATGGGTCCGCCCTCATCAAAGGTAACTCTTCCTCTGCCTAGTTATGTTAGGTGAAAGTTGCTGGACTAACCCGAGAACGCCAGAAGCCTTCCCTTCCACACACAGTGATGGCTGCCACTACCCCTGGGCTTGGATTTCTAAAAATGGAACTCTAAAATTGTTGAACAACCTCAGCCTATGGCCACTGAGCTGATACTGGTCGGTGTGTTCTTGCAACTTTGGGCACTGAGATTACTCTGCAGGTTTTTTGTCTTCCGGAGTCCTGGATGGTGATGGCGCTTGACAAAGTCCCGCTTTGCCGTTCTGTCTGTGTAGTACCAGCAGCACATCCCCTTTGGGAGTTATCTGTGAAACCGTGCTGCAGACGTGTGGAGTAGTACAGAATGGTTGTAGTAGTTGCACGTTGGTTTAGTCCACCTAAGTTGTCTCAAATGGTAAAAGTGCTCCTAAATAAAGCTGACAGCTGTATCCAGCTTGCTTTGCTAGGGGTTGAGTCTTGCAAGGTTTCAACCACATGTTAGGATCGCACCCAGAAATTTATCTGAGTAAGTGTCGTTCAAACAGCCTTGCAAAACTGAGTGAAATAAGGAAGTTGTTATGCGTAATGACACAGCCTAATTAGCTGCTTTAGGTTTGGAAGTAGCAAGTCACATTTCTGAAGTTTTTAATTAGGGAATCTAGTGACTCTGTACAAAAAAACAGAGGGAGGGGGCTTGCTCAGACTTTTATTATTGGTTTTAAAAAAAATAATAGCATGAGCTTCAGTTATCAGCACAATATTGCTTCTTCCAGAAGGAGTAGTGCTGTCCATGGCACGAAGAGCTAACTTCTTGTTAGTTGCTTGATTGACTGACTTGAATTCAGCGTATGCATTTGGAAATGAATGCCGGAAAAGAATAACTGCTCTCTGCAGGCCAGTTAATGGTTTGGATGGATGTAGCTGTCAAGCATTGGGATTCCATAAAACTAAAATGAAAGGAATGACACAGCAAGATGCTAATCCTATAGAATAGCTCTAAAAGCTGGATTACATACCAGGAACTTGGTGTGGCTTGTAAGGTTGCATTCTGCCTAACAACGGGCTGTTACCAGTCTCTTGACAACAGTGAGTTTAACCTAATATAAATCTCTAATGTAATCTATGCCAATCAAATCAGGCATATGCAACTAGAGGAAAAACTCAAGCCAATTACACAGAAGGCTTGATATAAGGCCTGACTGCCACTGAAGTGGAAAGGCCATGAAAGGCAAACAATCCAGTTCTAGAATAATCTTCTTCTAGGTTGCTAGCTGGTTTGGACCATATTTATTCCTGCAGTGTAAACAAGCACTTAGTTTATAATCAGACCAAACTTAGTTTGACTAGAAGGTTTAAAAACCAACATTAGCAGTGAAATCTAGTTAGAGCTGGATGCAACTAATGCAGCTTCTGCTTTGCTAAGACTCTGTATTAGTCACTGTCTCTAATTAGATATTAAGCTATAAGTTTTCCATGTGCATGAGTAAACTTGCTCACAAGGGAGGATATCATTTGTTCCTGGTCCTAATTTCCATAATGGAGATGGCCTATGGCTCTTGTTCGGAGAAACTGCATGTCATCCCGATATCGCATCTTGAATTGTTAGCTTCTTATCTGAGGGCTTGAACTGGCCATTATTTACTGGAGTCTGCAGTATCTTCTGTCGTTTGCATCTCTGCAGCTAGTGTCTGTGAGCAGGCTTTCATCAGGCTTGCTGTCAAAGCTGCGAGTCCCAGCCATGCTGGTGTGGGGAGGTACGAGAGGCAACCGAGCTCCACAGCCACGTGATGCAACTGAAACATGACTCAAGTAAACTGACTCCGCTTCCAGGCTGCGGGCAGTGCGTGCTGGTGAATAATGGGACACTTGTTCAGTTTCAAAAAAGTACTTCATGGAAGAGTGGTGTTTCCTGCTGTGAAGTCTTGCTTGAAGCCTGGTGGATTGATCCTTGATGCAGGCGTTTGAATGCTGAACGCTCGATGGCCTGATTGTCAGCAGGCAGGAGAGGAGAACTGCAGGGGTGGGAGGGAGTCAGACTTTTCCTGATACGCTTGTTGGGTTTAAGAGCTAAACTCAACTGGTTCTGTTTGTGGTGATAGGATAAATAAGATCCCTTTTAAGGATTTGTGTCAAAGCCTGAATTAGTGTGGTTTGTTTTTTAACTTTGGAATATCTGACAAGCCTTTGAATGAGGCCTTGGTTTCTAGAGAGAGGCAATTTTTGAAGTGCCTCTCAACAAAAGATTCCTTTGGCCAGGTGGGAGCTGTGACTTCCTTCTGTCCTCATGATTATTATAAGTAACTCTGACTTAAAGAAGCCACACCAGAGAAGTGTGGAAAAAAGTTGCTCTAAAGAGCTTTGTTAGTGCCTTCTGAAACACCCAGGTAGGTCATAAGGAGCGTACGCACACATAGTAGTTAAGCGAGAAGGTTGATACGTTTTTCAGTGAAGTGTTTCTTAATCGCACAAGTCTCTTGAAATGGATTGCCTCACTTCGTTAGGTAATAAAGCTAATATGAGGTGACTCATACTGCAGTTAATACTCTTTCTTTGAGGTCTTGCTTGCTGTACCCCAAAGGGTCTGAAATAGGTGACTGAAATCGAAATCTGCTTTTTCCATTGTGGTTTTAAGTCCCTGTATAGCACTTTTTAAGCAATGGAAGAGCTTTAAGTGGTAACACCTGGAGAAGGATGCTTTCATGACTATCAGAGGCTTGAAGTGTCCTAAGCTCTTACATGACTGACTTCTAGAGAGGACTATGCCTTTTTAGGTCTTGTTTCACTGCTGTGTGATAGTTACACGATAAGCAGTTCCATCTCCTTGTCCTTCATTCCCTTGAAGTCAGGGTTGGGAAAATAAAAATGCGTTTTCTTGTCAGATTAAGCTATTTTGCTTTCTGCAGCAATCATTCGTAGAAGTGCTGTTGTAAAGCCTTTCAAGGGACTGTTAGATCACAAAGATTGAAGCTTCTAAACTAGAGTTCAAGCTTCTGGGAATGTGATCACAACAAGTAGCTGAAATACTGAAGTATTTCAAGAAGGAAGCTAGACTACAGAAACTAGAGAGTTGACTTTTCCATATACGATGCACTTGTTGGTTGAGGCTATGAATGTTGCAGAGGAGGCTTAGTGTAGGGATAGCTTTATGTAATGCTAAAATGACTCTGCTTTTTTTTTTTAAAAAAGAGATTTCTGAGAGATGCAGCTTTTTTCTTAGTGTGAAAAGAAAGAAATTTAGTGATGAACAGCAGGGCTTAAGGTATTAGGCTAGTTCAGGCAGATTGGGAGTGTCCTGCTGGAATCCATGCTCCAATGATGTCTCCTAGTCGGCTCAGCTTGTTCATGATCTAGGTGGATGAAAAGTACTGAGTAGAGACAAGTCTTCATTGTGTAGTGACAAAGCCTATATGAAGAAGTTTGTCCTATAACAGTAATGAATCATGTTAGCTTTGAGATGAAAGCTAAAGGCTGCCTTGACCTTTTCTGTTGATATAAAGAATCTCCTTGTGCAGGCTGTGGAATCAAAACCTCATAGCTGTGACTTGGTGGCTGAGGACCATGTGGATGGGCTGTTGTAGGCAGTGTGCTTTCCAGTGCCAGCAGGAGGGAGCTACTGCTCCAGCTGGAAAGAAAGAAGAGGGAACACTGGTTCTACTGTTGCAGTTTGAGTTCTGCTTTTAATGGTTCCTTTAATATATTGAAATGAATTTTTAAGGAAGATACAGGAAGCAGGAATTCCAGTCTTACACTCAGTTACTTGATCAAGCTGCTTAGGGCTTAGTGCTGACAGTCTGGTAAGCATAACTCCCTGGAAGTTGGCACTCTTCTGGCTGTAGCTTATGGCTATGGAGAGGCAGATGAAATAGCCAGAGTGTGGTTTGGTTTGCCTTTTTTTTGACTTTCAAGACAACTGGAAATACTAAGTTTAGTAAGCAGCTTGTTTCAATATTAACTAAGTATTAAAAAAGGCTAAACTTGCACCCTTTGTACACTTCTGGAATGTTACGTGATGGTATGTTAAATGCTTGTCTGAAGTCTTCTCATCCTACCCTTCTGGGAAATGAACTGTACCTGTACCTGGCATGCCGCTGGCTCGTTCCTGAGGCAAGACTTCTGCGGGTGCTGGCCAGCCAAGCTGCCCCAGCCTGTAGGTGGGCTGAGGGGCAGGGCACAGACCCAGAGAGGCAGCCTGCCGGGGTTACAGGTAAAAAGCAATGCTTGTGGATGCGGCTGTGCTTCGGCATGTGTGGTGGTGTTTCAGAGCACACACCAAAGCTAGTGGCGGCTGGTGTGGAAAAGGAGGGCCGGGCTTGGACCTGGTAGTGAGATGGGGAGTGCACCTTGTGAGTGCTGCGGTCTGTGCAAGACTTAGTGCTAATACTAGTTACGAGGTGAGCTGAACCCAAACTGGCTCATGCAGGTGGGTGTTGGCCCTGTGCTCCTACATTACTGGAATACAGTGCAGGGACTTAGTCCCATCTGGAAGCAGTTTTGCTCCTCTGAATAATCCTCATCTGATGTAAGCTAGTACTCAGGCAGGTAAAGGGGTTCACGTTGCCCTATGATAGTCTTATCTGTGTCTCTCACTTGCCAGCTTGTTACAATAACTGTTGGAGCCAGGCATGGTGCAAAGCTGCTTTGTTGTTGCCTGCTTTGCTAGCTAGTAACCCCCTTCGTCTTAAAGTGCTTCAGGTCTAGTATTGGGGGTGATTTAGTGATTTTGAATATAAGACCTGTTGGACCAAGGAGGCTTTAACTGGGCAATTCTGCACTACGTCCCAACAACATATGGAAGCTCAAAGCTTTCTTCCTGCACCAGGGCCCCGTTAATAGGGGGATGGCTGTAGTCAGTTGTGAGTTTTCAAAAGATGGGTTGTATGCCCATTATCCATAACATACGAAACACGAAGCCGTGGTACAGTATCCAGATACATGAAGAATATATACTAGAGGGCTCTTCTGTACAACTCATCTTGATCACTGCAACAGTGACTAGTACTGTCCTCCCTTAAACAGAGATTAAACTTGAATGCTAATCTCCAACTACCTTAATATGAACTCTGCGGAACTTCAGTGCCCATTGTTGTGCCTGACTTTAGGAATCAGATGGCACTAAACTTCTAGTATATCGTGTGCTTAGGCTCTCCAGGAGCTTGGAGGATTAAAAAGGGAGTGTCTCTTAAACCAGGAGGCTTAAGGACTACTCCTGCAGGTTCTTTCTGCCATGTGGTCTCCGAAATTCGGTCTGTTTAGTCTCCCTCTTTCTTATCTCTCACATAGGAGAAAGAGTTAACTTTGTTTTTTGACCTTCAGCGATTGGTTTGTATTAATGCTGTATGGTCTGTGTGACCTCAGAGCTAATGGCTTAATTCATAATCACTTCTACTATACAAGGCTGATCTTCCAGGAGACCTGGATGAAGTACAGTGTCTGCCTATTGGAATATTAGCAGGTGCTGAAGAGAGTTGCTATTGCTAGATTTGTAAGCAACTACTCTTGCTGTCCTTGAGTGTTTGAGCAATGCTACTGTGTATGACAACAGCCAAGCACTTTCAGATCAGGAATTGAAAATGTTTCTGCGCTTATCAAACTTGTTTTAAAGCTGATGCCTATTTTAGAAGAGAAAATATCGTATTGTGAACACACAGTGATAGGGCCAAGTAATCTGCTCGGGGCAGGGCAGAGGGAAGTCTGATTCAAACAGAACTGCCTACTAATAAAAGCATATTCTTGGTCTGCTGTGCAAGTAGCTTTAGCGTATGAATACTCTAAGATGCAGCCTGTTTCCTGGCTTTTTTCCTCTGTAGAGGTAGTAGGCAAAAGCCCTCTAAATTTTAGGTTTAGAGAACCGTTTCTGGGCCAAGACAGTTGGATACAATAGCAGAACCTATCAAAGGAGATCACTGCCGTTGCAATTGTTTTAACCATTTTTGACCTGTCTTAAAAGCTAAGGTGACTGCCAGTAGCTTTCTGTAGGTACACTGATGGCGAACAGGGGAACACCCACATTCATATCGGAGCAAGGTCTTTCAGATGAAGATCAAAGTTGATCAATATGCCCAGAACCTGCAGACAGGTGTGCTCCTCAAAGCTATAAAGTGCCCACCTCACCTCAGAATCCACAGCCTCCAAACTTCCTATAGAGAGAAGGGGCATGCTTGTGTTCTGGAGGCAGCTCGGTGAAGGCACCTGCTACCCTTTCCTTCTGTTTCTGACAGTTCAGAAAGTATGTCAGATAGTGCTGGCTTGTCTTGGCTACAAAGCAGAGTACAGAAAGCTGAAACTCGAGTTGTAACCAAGAGACTCTGTAGTGTAGTTTTTAAGCAAGTCAGAACAAGTTTTTATGCCACCTGGATGCGTAGCGTGGGTAGAGAGCACTTGGAAAGTAGTATAAGGTGCAGCAGCTTTTCTGAAGATTCTGTAGAAGCTTCCTTGTGGTGGATCACAGTAATTTCAACATTACATTAAACACGTGCCAAATGAGGTGCTGCTCCGGTCTGAAGGAATCTGTATCCTCAAAGAGCAGTGAGAGCATGAACTATTGATAGGAACAGCTTTTGAGTGAAGAATCTGGAAGTATCTGAGTGGGAATAGCTGACAGCATATGGGGTAATACTAAGCACAAAGGGATGGAGGTTCAGGGAGTGCTTGGGGAGACGTTTGGTTAGAAGATGTGGGTGTAGGGTGTGACTGCAGAGGCAGGAATGCAGTGGTTCTTGAGCAACCATGGCAAGCTGACCCTTCAAAGGCAAGATTGGCAGCGCGTGCTTTATGAACTGAACTAAACTGCATCAGACGTGGAAAGCACTGTTAACCATCTGCTGCTGAGCTATGCATAATCAAACTGGCTGAAATGGACAACTCGTACACTGGGCTTTCAGGGCAGGAACGGGAAGCTAATGAACAGGCATTCAGGTTGTGCACCCACATCGCTAAGTTAGCAGAAAGGTTAGACTAGTTTCTGAAGCAGTGCTGCGTGAGATTGATACGTGTTCTTCTTTGTAGCTTAAATGCTTGAAACTTCTTTCAAATGAGAATGCAGCGGCACCTGCCTAACGAGGTTTAAGCTGTCCATGTTTCAGGTCATCACTGTTTTTTACTGTTGCATTCCTGTTAGCCTGTATAGCCGCACACCTGGGAAAGCAGATCTTTAAATTTAAATGTGAAAAATCGCCACCTGTTCAGGGGACTGCTGGCTTCAAATCCAAGCTCTGGATGGATTTCTGTTCTGGAGGTCAAGAGCAAGATCAACATGCCATTTAACCGAAGGACTTGGCCAAATGAGATTGCTATCATCTTTAAGTTTTCTCATGTTCTATGAACATGACTTCTAATGTCTATCAGCATTATACTGGAGTCTGTATTGTGTGAAGCTTTGGTTTGCTAGTGGAATATCACAGATTTTTTTTTTTGGGGGGGGGGGTGAGGTAGGGGGAACGAGCTGAAGAAAGTGTGGGCTTCTAGGCATAGAAGTGAATGACAAAGCATTGGTATTAAAAGCTGATCATCTCGTTGCAAACTCCGAACACATGTATTCAAAGCATGTCCAGTCAGACTTAGTTACTACATCCAGCTTGGGAGCAGCTGGGCCCTAACTCTATAGGGTGATGTGACGTCTGCTTCATAGATCCTAAAGGGCTTTTAACTCGGGCTAGCTTCTCTGTGCAACGTCAGGGGAGAAAAGCAGACTTTCTGCTGTGGTGATATTGAACCTAATTGAACAACTGAATGCATTTGAGTCAACCTTTTTTCCAAACCTGGTTGACTGTCTGGTTCTATTACACACAACGGATGTAGTGAGGTATATAATGACCACTGTGGCTGGGATTCATCTTCTGCCAAATAGCTAAGGGAGCATGGGAGAAATCTGTACTGCTGTTGATAACACTTTTTATGGCTCCTGGGTTAGCTACAGGAGATAGCTGTGAACTTGGCTTTCAAGCTGTTACAGATAAAAGCGTAACAGATAGATAGTAAAACATCTGCCGCTAGAGAATCTCTCTAATACAACACTGTTTTGCAGCAGTTATGTCGGAGCTTAAAGTGATGCTGAACTTCTGGTGGAAATGGGCTGCAATACTCTCCAGTGGCATTCCGATTGCCTCTAACGCTGCTGAACAAGTTGGACACTGTGTAGCCTGGCAGGAAGCAGACCTGTCAGGTCCTTCCACTTTCCAGCCTTTTAAAACTCCTCAGGGAGTTAACCCATACCTGTGGGTTGGAGGCTTACTCCACAAGAGTGATTTATTACTGTCAGTGTTGTCCATAGAGTAGCATACTCATAGAGTTGCATCAGAGGAAAATCTTCTGGATATTTCTAGCTTCCAGGTAACTAGGAGATCCTGACGTACAGAACTTGGCTCCAGGAGAAGTAGGTGAATGGCTCTTTTCCTATACTTGCCCTGGCTGTCCATCTGTTAAGCTACGCAAAGCACTTCTGCCCAAGTACC
This sequence comes from Morus bassanus, assembly GCA_031468815.1. Lineage (NCBI taxonomy): Eukaryota > Metazoa > Chordata > Aves > Suliformes > Sulidae > Morus > Morus bassanus. The sequence goes on along the minus strand of CM062580.1, from coordinate 2,244,505 downwards.
TTTGTTCCCCTGACTGCCTCAAGGCTTGAAAAACTATTTAAGTGCTCATAAGAAATGACTTGACTGACTTCACACAAGCTTCAATGCACATGAATGTAATATCTGTGACTTCTTGGCTATAAAGCCTTCGGTTGGAAGGCAAATGTTTAGAAAAAGCTTATGAAATTCTACTACGTCCCAGCTGCATCAGAGAAGCACTAAATGTAACTTTCTTTTTTTTCCAGTCAGGTCAATTCAGTGAAGATATGATTCCTACTGTGGGCTTCAACATGAGAAAAGTTACGAAGGGTAATGTTACAATAAAGGTATGTTACCATTGTTGACTGTCTCTTTTTAAACCCATGCAAGGTTGTCTTAAGCTTCTAGTTTAAAATTTATGTGTTTGCTCTGTTTTGGTTCCACCATTGGGACAAATACAGGAAACTGCAGAGGCTCAGCTAAATCTGTCAGATAGCTTAAGAACACACTTATGTTTATTTATGGGGTTTCTTAAATGAGACTCTGTGATTTCCATGTTCATGGACTAGTTAAAGCAATGTTGTGATAATGCTGTCTGGCTTTAATCTGAGTTAATTTTCACGTGTTTAGGGCCCAGATATCTTCCTCTTCTGCTCATCAATATTGCTACATCAAGGCCTACATCAAAAGCAAAGTTTTAAGTCAATGTATCTTATTTTCTTGTATACCAGAGTGTGTAAAGTTAGTACACAGGTGTGTTCTTGCATCTGGTGTAAGATGCACTAGTTTGCATCTTATGCTATTGGGCCTGCAAGCATTGAGCAGCTGCAACGAGGGATTATTTCTGTTCTAATATGTGGGAGGTCCCGCAGCTGGCCTATGGAGAAAGGAAAACCTGTGTTTTGACTTCTTGTCTTATCTTTGCGTGACATGTTTAAACACAGTGCCTGGCTAAATTGTCTTTTTCCCCTTGCCTTAAGATTTGGGATATAGGAGGGCAACCACGATTCCGAAGCATGTGGGAGCGATATTGCAGAGGAGTTAATGCTATTGTGTAAGTGTCGTCTTCCTTCAGCTAGTACTTAACTTCAGATTTGCCTCTCTTCTGTGTGTAGCCTTTCTATAACAGTGCATGCTTGACTCGGTAGTACTCGCTTTAATTTTGAAACTGTATTGCAACCATAATGACCTCTTTTTTACCCTTAAGTTCCGGGCTCAGGATGGGTAATTTTCTTATCAGTCTCTGATCTGGAGTACTACCTACTTCCTGTCTGAACTGGGTGGCAGTGCTAACTGAAAGAAGCTTTCATCTACTCTGATCATAGTGAATTTTTAAAAGCACCAAATCTTTGCTCAGAAGACCTAGCTTTGTTTAAAGCTTTGTTGAATGTGCTCAAAACTGATATTGTAAAGGAAACACTGCTGTTTCTGAAGTAGTTCAGTCTCACTGACCTAACCTTAAATTCTCTTTAAAGCTACATGGTAGATGCTGCAGATCGTGAAAAAATAGAAGCCTCTCGAAATGAGCTGCACAATCTTCTAGATAAGCCACAGTTACAAGGAATCCCTGTAAGTAATATTGCCTTACACAGTATTAAACTTGCTTGAGGAATGTGCATAACTTTAGCAACTCTGAAGTCTGGCTTGAACTCTTAAGTCAAGTGTAAGGCCTAACCTTACTGGTTAGTATAAGCATGAACAATACCTGCCCCATAATGCCTTCAATCAAATTGTTGACCTCAGTCAATCTTTCAGTGATCTTATTCTTGTTCAGTGCCCACAAAAAAAAATTTTTTTTGGAACAGTAGTTTAGAGTATTCCACAGTATGAGTTTGTGTTCTCTTCTAGAGTCTACTATAGTACTGATTAACCAGAGTGTAGTACAGAAGTATAGAGTAAATTTGGGGAATCTCAGCTGAAAGTCTACTGGGATTGTTCTTAGTTTTATCAGTTGATGTGTACTCATGCTTGCTTTTTGCACATAACAGTTTTTTTGGACCCCCTCTTTCCCTGTGACTAGGTCTGTTTTCCTTCTTGGTCTGGTTTAATAGTGAATGTCTCGTTCCATTAGATGTAGTAGCCGACTGCAGACTGCCTGTCAGACTCCCCTGAAGTTTTTTTTTTTTTAAAAAGAAACTGCAACTGTTTCCTTCTGCTCTGGATTTCAGGTTCTAGTACTTGGAAATAAGAGAGACCTTCCTAATGCTTTGGATGAGAAACAGCTAATTGAAAAGATGTAAGTCTAACCCTTCCTCAGAAAGGCTACTTTAACTCAGTAAATGAATTCATGTACATAGGGATGTTAGATCAAGAAGCTTGCGTTTGTTAAGTAGAAACCCCAGCACCAGGAGATAGCTGAAACGCTGTACAGAAACAAGTTATGTGGAGAAGACTCAGTATAAGAGTCCTTGTTATAAGTGAAGTGTATGTTGAAATGTTCTCTCTTTCATAGGAACCTTGCTGCTATTCAGGACAGAGAAATCTGCTGCTACTCAATTTCTTGCAAAGAGAAAGATAATATAGGTAACTATTAACCTAAAATGCTAAGCGTTACGAAGAGCTGTCAGAGGATGGATTGGGGGATGGTAACTTCTTAAACACAGGCTTCCTGGCTTCAGGAAACTGGTGACAAATCAAAGAACAATGTGTAAGTGCTCTGGTTAAATTTGGTATAGCTCCTGATGGCAGTGAGGAAGCTTGACTGGTGTTAAAGGGGTAGAGGTTGTAGTTATCAAAACATATGTCAGTCTCCTGTGAAATCTGCTGCCTTTCTTTAGTTAGTTTCAGCAAATAGCTGACTAGTCTCACTATTAGCTTGGCCTAAATTATTTTATACTTCTATCAGGTACTCTCAACTCTGCCTCACTTCATGAGGCTAAGCAAGTATTTGCAGCCAGTTTTTCCTCAACGGTCATTCCCTTGAAATAACCATCTTCCCTTGCTGTCTTACCAAAGCGGTTCACGTTGTGGCCTATGCTAGTCACTACTCCATGCAGCCAAACAGTTAATATTTCGATGCTGACATCAATTGCTTTAAAATTCCTGGAGTTCAAAGGCAGAAACCATGGTACAGTGGAATACCAAGTACTTGACACTAGTATTGTAAGTAAACTGAGTAATCCCAACTGAATGAAAACACAGCACTTGGCAACACTTGCCATCCTTCTCCTGATGCCTTCTCGTGGCTGCCATGAGATTGACGCTGGTTTGCTGGAGGGCTAACATGAATTTACTGATGAGGGAAACCTCAGGCTGCTGGTGGTCACAGGAACAAGCTATAGGGGATACCAGAACTGCTTTATATTAAGGACTCAACTTCTTTCCAGGAAAAATGAACAGCCTGTGGAACTCTGCTGCCTTCTTATCCCAGAAGCTCCTGTCACCTTACCTTCAGTTAGAGGTTCAAATGTGGTGGATAGGAGAAGCAGATACTCCTTTCTATCTTCTCCCACACAAGGCTCCCAGCACAGCTGAGCATCACTGATGCTATAGGGAAGGTGCTGCTGGAAGCATTGGGCTGGTATGCTGCTAGTGCATTTCACTTCCTCAGGAGACCCTCTTTCAAGCATGGAGGACCTTGATGCCTTGTACTGTAGGGCTAAACTAACTTTGCTCTCATCAGGTGAGGAGAGGCAGACTGGCTAAATAGAGCAGTGTTGATCCCATACCAAAGTATCAGAGTAAGGGATACCTTACACCTTTTTTCCTAGAGGCGTAGTTGACTGCGGAACCAGGATGTCTGGGGCAGTTCCTTTAAATGTTACTTCAAGGATGCTGGGCAGTCATAGGACCAAAGCACAGGCAGCAAGCATTCCCCGAAATTATTCTGTTGATCTGTCTTGGACCATCCTCTAGAGAAGGGCTGGATATTCCTGTCACGTATTTGAGGACACTGGCATACCAAAGCAATGCCAGTTATACAAATACAGGTAGACACTTGAATATGGAACTTCTCTTCTCTCTCTCTTTAGATATCACGCTTCAGTGGCTTATTCAGCATTCAAAATCTAGAAGAAGCTGAAGTCTTCCTGGAATCTCCAGTACCAGTTGGCCATAATATCAATTGTCCACTTCCCTCCATAATGAGATATTACCCAAAAATTCTGTATCAAGAATCTGCCTTTTCACGGTTCATTTCTCATGTGCACTGCTGAAGACTTGTATTCCTATTCTGTCACAAAACAACTAGAGTTGTCATGATAAAGTCAGCACAAATATTTATTTTACAACCATCTATGGTGGGAGGTTTGGGGGGGCTTTTTAAAAAGAAAATCTCTCTACCATGTTAACTATGATGGTACACTCTGTTCTGGTTTTTCAGGGCCAGGTTTTTATATGATTTTCAGCAAGTGTTTTATTTCTAGTGTTTAGTGGCTTGAAGATGCTGATGCTTGACAGCATTAAGATTCTGTAAGATGCCACATACAGTAGTTAGAAAACATTTAAGCGTAAGTTGTGGGATACTGATTTATCTCACAAATGCATGTAATGTGTGTACGTAAGCAGAGAAATGGAAACTGTTTGCAGAGGGGAGCACAAGGCATAGATCAGCATCACTAATCTACAGCTGAGATCTTATCCTGCCACTTGAAAAAGAAAACTCTCATGATGAATTAGGGAAGAGTCAACCTTTTAAAATCGTTCTGTTGCTTCTGTTTAACATTTGTGTGGGGGATGGGAATGGACTGTTCTGTCAAGCTTTCAAAAAATCGGAGTATTCCAGCATGACAACAAATTGCTAGGAACATCAGACTTTGTTCAAATACATTTTTCTATCTACAGATACTAGTGGTCTCTATCTGAAACCAGAACACGCATTCTGAGCAGCTGCATGACACTTAAATTACTGATGTTTTTGTATAGAGTCAGTTGTTGACCTTTAGCACAATATCTATGTAACTGTCTAGTGTCTCTCCTGCTCATGAAATGGCTGGGCACAGTTTCACCTGGTGCTATGGAATATCTAGGCTATTGTGACAACTCTAGACCTGCCTGCTTTCTTGATGTAACCATGTGCAAAGTCTGTAAGTTGCAAGATGAAATGTTCTACTGTGTCAAAGCACAAGAGAGCCAATGAATTGATCCTGTTTCTTGACTAGCTCCTACAGTATAGGGAAGTATGTATAAACTAAAGATTGTAATGTTTTTGTAGCTTTACTTTCTCGATGACTTCAGTATATTTAAAGGGACAGACTTGTTAAGACTGGTTTGTTCATACAGTAGTGTCAGTGTAGCTTACTAGTGTATGCAAATACATGGTACACCTGCTTGTGCTGCCTCACACTGTGTGTGATTCTTCACCTAAATGTAGTTTGCATTATGTCGGAGTCTTTGGTTGGAAACACTGTTTAGTCCATATTGGTTATGACAAGCCAGTTTTAATTTAGACTGCCATGGCCTTACTGTTCTGTACCAACTATCGCACCGTTGCACAGACACTACATGCTGCCTGCATTCAGTCTGAACTTGCATTTTAACTTTTTGTCCCCTTTCAGTTCTCTGAAGCATGATTTCAATTAATTCATACTCTGGTGCTGTAGAGGAGAGGGTATATTAACTTGCTACTGTAGTCCCTAGTTCACCAGGAACTGCTACAGTTACTTTTATTTAGCAAACTTGCTTGTGCCTAAAATAAGGAAACTAAACTAGAATGTGTGAATCTTTGTGGGGGACCAGGTCACTGTTTAGTTAACTGGCCTATAGCTAAACTTGATGTGTTTGGTGTTTATATACTTCACTGCTTTCAGCGTTTATGGCATCCAAACACTACCAATTGTTAACCTGTGCATTACTCTCTGCATGTGAACAACTTATACGATTACTGAACTTTGTAAATACGTGAATTTTTTTATTTAGGTGGATGCATATGTTGGTTTACTGCTCTTCAGCTTTATTCAATAAACTTATGTTTTGAGGGTTGTATTGACACTTAACTGACTGACTTGAGTTGATGTGGCCTAACTCATGGAAATACGTTGTGGGATGTCTGCCTCCTCTCCCACAAGATTGCAGTGGGGGAAGAAGGCTCAGTAAATACCTGAGCTTCTTTATGTTCTGTGGTTCAACTATTCAAGTGAAATGCTTATAAAACTACCTTTCAGGCCTGGGGCTTTCTCAGCTTACATGAGCAAGCTTAGCTAGTCAGTCTCAGCAGACTTCGGTGGGGTTTTTTTATGTTTCTGAAAAGCACTGGTCAGCTGAAGGGTCTTTAGAGGCAGCCTTCTGGAGCTCAGTTTTCAGGAGAAAAATGCATGTGTCTTCAAGCTTGTTTCTCGTCATCAAGCCTAGAGTAGAACCTTTGCTTTTCTGGCACAAGTGTCAGAGGTAGCAGTGCCTGATCATTCACTGCCAGTTAAAGCGTAAAGATTCTTATCTCTTTAGAAAGTGAAGCTTCCGTTGACACAGGTCTTGAACATCATCTTTGTCGTGATTTTAATCTGAAGTTACACCATTCTTTCCAAATGCTTTGTTGCATTAATTTCTCTTGGGTCACTGATTAACTTATAGGACCGTATGTCAACATCTTCCAAGTAATAGTAACAAATTGGATGTCTTCTATTCGCGGCCTGCCTCCACGTAAGCTTTCAGACTTACTGAGCTGTAACAGGTTAGTTTTTAGGCCTGAGTACTGGTCAGTTAGCATCCTTCGTGTGTAACTTGGCTGGTGGGAAGGACTAATGAACTGCTGAGTGAAAGATCGTGCGCATATTTCTTCAGTTGGTGGGGTTTCCTGCATGCAAAACAAGCTACCTGGAGTTAACATTCAAAGCAAAAGACCTCTAGATGCAAAAACTGAATACAGTATTAGACAGATTAGTGCTAGTCGTAGTATTAGTACTGCCATAAGATTTGTCACCCTGGTTGGTCTGATAGCAGTACTAATCACTTAAATCAGCCATGGTGTGAACTTGGCCAACAGCTGTTTGCTTGATGTGGTATTTAAGGAATAGTTTCTACTTCTGAATGCAAATAGCAAGGAGAGCTATGCTGGCCACCCATGATGTGTGTACTCTAAAAAGCATATTTGTATTTCTTCACGAAATGACTCCACCTAGGTTTACATAACCGTTCTTTTACAGTTCTTCCAGATGCCTTTAGTTACTCACATGGCAGAAATGTAGACCTTGAAGAGACTATTTGAATCCAGTGCAGGGGATTACACTTTTTCTGTCTGAGGGCTTGATTAATTTTCCAGCTACCTTCATTTTGAAGCAGAAGGGAAGTGTAGTAAGTCTTTCCAGCGAAGCGAGGCTGTTCTTGCCACCTTTCAGCCTTGGACTGCAAAAACTACTCGCTTATCTGGCACAGTTAAGTCCAAGGTTAAACCTTTTCTGTTCTAATAAAAGTGTGGAGCCTAAGATAGGCATTAGTATTGTTGTCTGCTGAACATGGATGCTGTAGCTGTGTTCTGCTTCTAGAAGTCTGTTGGGCCACTCTAATCTCTCATCACGATTACTTGTCTCAGGCTTTGTAGTGTGAGCCTGGACAGTAAAAAGAGACTGATTAAATTTCCCATTCTCTTAACAAAAGTTGCTTTTAGGGATGCATTTTAGTAACATAAATTATTGTACTTAAATGTCAATAGCTGCTGTAGTCCTGAAACTCTCTTCTGTTGTATCTGCAGTAGGCCTTGACCATTAGCATATTAAGAAAACTGGGTCTTGTGAAAAGGCAAATACTGAGCCAGAGAGCACTCTTGGTCATGAATCCGCATGCAAGTTAGGCACCAGTCGTACCTTCATGGCCTCATGATGTGTTGGTATTGTATGGCATCCTCATGATTTAAAAGAGCTGTCAACTCTAAATACTTCTTGTTGGTTTTGTTCAGTACAAGTGATCGCTCTTACAGCAGCGCGTCTCTGGACTGGACTGGGAAGAAATGTTTGTGCGTGCACCCACAGCACCAGGCTGTGTGAAAGTTTTCCTTAGACTGTTAATGTTCTAGCAACATTAGTGTGGATGGTGGTTTCTTTAAGTGCAATTACAGAGCAGCATAATTCTCATCACCGCCCTGAGTACAGCTGAGTGTCTTAGCAGTTGCACAGAGCAATTCTGTCCTACCACTTGGCAACGTGAAAAATGCACAAATGCGGAGCCATTACATGATCTGTGGAACTATCATCTAGTTTCTTATTGATTTGTGTTTTCTTTTTGCATCTTCATGGAAACAGGCTGGAAGGACGGTCCTTTTTGGATGCTGACATATAAAACTGCATAATCTTCACTTTCTGGTAGAAGAAAGGAGGCCAAAGAAAATGCCTTAAACAGTCTCTCTGGATAAATTAATACAGGAATGTTGTGCAGGGATCTATAATAACTTGAAGTGTGACTTAGCTGGCTTATCAAGCTTTTAACTTTTCTAAGGTTTAATTTTGTAGTTAATGTGGCTGTGCAATGGCATGTCCTGATTTGCTTTGTGTGTGTTTACTGAATGTGAAAGAAACACGCTTCCTCCCGGTAGCATGCCCCAGCACTGCTCCCCGTTGGCTTGCTTTTGCACTGACCCTGACTAGAGAGAGCCGTGTCAATTCTAAATAGGGGGGGTGTAAATCAGGTCATTTAAGCTATCTTGCGAAGAGTTGTACGTTGCTGGTTTACATGAACAGCAAAGCAATGACTTGTGTTCAAGGAGAAGCAGCGTGTGAGTGCCTGAGACTGGTATGTGCTTCAGGACTTTTATCCCCAAAACGTGAGCGTGGAATGACTTGTCTCACTAAATCATACACCTTCAATGAGTAGTCTATTGCTTCAGGACTACCGATGCTGAACGTTAAAGCATGCCTTGGTGAAACATCAGGGAGCTTCTTTTACATGTCACTTAAATGACAAACACGGAGTGGTGGTCAAAGGGGGTATGCATGTACTCTTTTAAAGGAGAAGTAAATATTTGATGATTTTATTTCCGTCACAGTGGAAGGTGGGTAAGTAGACCTTTGTGCCAGGATTAGTGCCTTTTAATTAAGACATTACAGGTTTTATTCTGTTAAAGGCGACATCTATCATTGTGATCATTTTGAAGTGCTTCAATAAAGTGTTGTTGAAAACCAGTCTTTTGCATGTTCCTCTGTAGTAGTACAGCTGCTTTTATTATTGTTAGCAATATATAAGAAGCCCCCGTTACCAAATTGTGGGAAACATTGTTACACTCAAGCTAAACTAAACACATCTATGCTAAAATTTAATGCCTCGGATCATCTGTGAGAGGAGCAAACAGGCTGACTCCCTGAAGCGCTCTTCTAACAATGAACAGAGAGTAGGTGGTATCGCTTCCATGTAGGCAGATATGTTCAAGTAGTAAAGTCGAGACGTCTTTCCTTGCCTAATTAGGAAGCCTCATGTTTTAAACACTGTCATAAAATGGGGATCTCATTCATGAGGCTAATTCTAAATGAATTCTAAATTTCACGTTTTCATTTAAAAAAAAAAAAAATAGTTGAATGCTGTTGCCTGGCTGATGCTTGGTCGGTGTGAGCTGTGTGTTAGGAGAGCGGTTTCTGCGGAAACCAGTAGGAGCGTTAACTAACTAACTTCAACTTGAGAGAGTGACCATAAGCCCTGTGCTCAGTGGGGGACAACTTTCTGGGTAGTTGTTCCATGAAACTCTTATCATTTCTGATTATGGCTGTGGTTTAGATGCTGAAAGCATTTTGTTGGTCTCATTTGTGTTTCTCTCTGAAAAGACCTATCAGGGAGAAGTTCATAAACCATATTATTCAACAAACAAAGCAAATACGTGAGTAGAGAAGCTGTTGTGATGTGCGACATCTAAAGCTAAACTTGATTCTCGCAAGAGTGTCAGAGGGAAGTAAACTGCCAAGTTGCTTCTGTATAACTGTGTTAACTTGGAACGTGGAAAGGTATTTCAGTCTCTTCAACAATGAGGAATATTCCTCATTTTTAGAGTCAATAAATGAATCACTGCCTTGGTGTGAATAATATTTCTGGTGCATAAGGGGAAAACCATTAAAAAGATGCATGAATCCCATAGATTGAGGGAAGAGCTGAAAAAGTAACCTCAGGCTGCTGTTTTTGACCTGGCAAGAGGATTTTAACAGGAGTCAGCGTTACAGCAGGCTTGATGGACCACTGAATTGTAGGGGGTTTTGTGGTGGAGGGTGTGTGTGTGTTTTTCTTTTTTTTTTTTTTAGACTTATTTGGTCTACTGTTTCTTCTGCAATGACTGAAAATCAAAGAGCAAGATCAGGCTTCTGAAATGGAAAGTATAAAAAACAGGCTGAAGACAAATCCTTAATGTCTGGTTGTCTGTCTATGTGTAATAAGTCTTTAAATATTTTTTTCCCTGTGTGTGGATTTTTCATATTATTTGTATCAAATTCTTAGTAACAAATCATGCAGTTTCTTGCTAAAAGGGTGCAGTGCTAGAGCAAGCACCAGTCCTTAGTTCAGTGATAAAGCAGTCACGCTTACAACCACAGTTACTACTGATGCCGTTAAGGTTTCTGGGGTGGCTCAGAGATGCGCATCTCCTCTTTACCTCTTCCAGCTGTAGTTTCTTTACTGACTTTTCCGTTCTTTTGACTGTCTTTGAGGGGGTTTGTTTTTACCAGCACTGCCTGACTGTCTTTACACTTCTGTATCTACAGTTTGCAAGTAGCATCTGTCAGCTTTTCTATTTATGCCGCTTTCTGAAGACTCCAGCTGCCTTGGAGCTTGTTCTTCGCCCTCTTCCAGCACCGCATCAAACACCGGATTGCGACGCGCTGGGCGCTGCTGTGCTCGCACCCGGTGCTCCGTCTTCCATCTCGCTCTTTGAGCGGTTCCGCTGTTGTGTGAAGGGAAGCCCTGCATCCCTCTTCCCCGCTGTCGTGGCCTGAGCGCGTGGCATGGCACGGAGGGAAGCTGGGCACGGAGCGTTACGCCCTGGTGAGGGTCTCCGGCTGCCGTCTGTGGGGTGAGCGGGCCTGGGCCATGCCAGCAGCAGGAGGAATTGGTTGCAAACTTTACTTCAGTAGTTGGGTTTTCTGGTTTGGAAAAACTCTGCTTTCTCGTTCCTCACCCCATCCCCGAGGGGTGCCCGGTGAGCCGGCAGGCGCTAGTCCCGACTTAGTGACCCGGCCTAGGCCTGACCCCGCCGCCGCCCCCGCGGGGCGCCTGGTGAGCCGGAGGGTGCTAGGCCGGCCTTAGCGCCCCCGCCTAGGCCTGACCCCGCCTAGGCCTGACCCCGCCACCGCCTCCCCGCCCCCGGGCCACGCCACGACAGCCCCGGGCGCCCTCCGCGCCCCGCCCCGCCCTTCGGGGCTCACCCCTTGAGTGACGCCGCTGCGCGCCCTATGACCGGCGCCTTGGTGTCGCCTCGGCCAATAGGAGCGGGGCGGGGCGGGCCCCGCGGCGGCCGCGCCCCGCGTTTCCCTTCCGCTGTTAAAGGAGACGCGCCGCGGAGGAGCGCGGCGGGGGCTGCCGAGCGGGCGGGGGGGCGGGCGGCCCCTTTAAACTATGCGCGCGGCGCGCGGGCGACCATGCAATGGCGGTCGGTGGTGCTGGGGCTGCTGCTGCTGAGGCTGGGGCTGCAGGCGCTGCTGGCGCTGCTGCCCGCGCTGGCGCCCGGCCTCTGCCTGCGCCGCCGCTTCCCCTTCCCCTTCCCGCCGCCGCCCGCCGCCCTCGGCCCGCCCGGCGCCGCCGCCCGCCCCGGCTCCTCGCACTGGGGCTCGCTGCTGCGGCGGGGCGGCGGGGCGGCGGCGGCGGCGGCGGGCGGTGACGAGTACGAGCGGCGGTACAGCGGGGCCTTCCCGCCGCAGCTGCGGGCCCGGCTGCGGGACGCCGCCCGCGGCATGTTCGTCTTCGGGTACGACAGCTACATGCGGCACGCCTTCCCGCGGGACGAGCTCGACCCCCTGCACTGCAGCGGCCGCGGGCCCGACCGCCACGACCCGTGAGTGGCGGGGGGGGGGGGGGCGTGGGGGGGGTGGGGGGGCGCGGCGGGGCCTGACGTTCGGCTCTTCCCTCCCAGCTCCAACCTCAACATCAACGACGTCCTGGGAAACTACTCGCTGACGCTGATCGACGCGCTGGACACGCTGGCGGTGAGTCGCGGGTGGGGGTCACCGGGGGGGGGGCACCCCCGAACACCCCCCCCGCCGTGCTGGCCGCCCCCTCCCCCGGGCACGGCCGGCGGTGGTCCTGCGGGGACCCTTCGCTGGGCGGGAAGGCTCCCGGCTCGCTGCATCGCCCCCGTTAAATTTTATTTCGATTAATTAAAAGATTAATTTAATCGGGAGGGAGGTCGAGGAGGTTCGCGTCGGCAGCCGGAACGAACAAGCTGACTTTTGCAGCTCAGAACTGAAACTTCGAACCGAATAGTTCAAAGGTGCGTTAACGCAGCTGGGGTGCGTTGCCAAAGCGTAATTCTCCTCCTAATTAAACTCTGGAGGCAGCGTCTTAGCAAGATACGGACGTTGAAGCGCGAAAGGCTAAAGTCAGGCGATGAGAGGCTTCGAGAGATGAGAAACCCCGGACGCTCCTGAACGTACGCGAGTCTCGCGCTCTTGGTCCGGCTGCTGGCAGCGAAACGGGCACCTGTTGCAATTCACCAGGTGGTTTAGTCACAACCCTGGTGTGGGAAACCGGGAGTCAAAGCTCGCTCTCGGGCACGGAGCTTGGTTTAGAAGGGCTGGGAGACCGCAGGTCTGGGTTGTGGGGTGGTTGGATTGAGGTGGGAGCGCGGTCGCAAGCTGTCGCCTCGACAGCGGGCAGCCTGCTGGAACGGACTTCGAAGCAGAGAGTTAAAGGGGAAAACGAGGATGTAGTACGGCGTTAACTTACTCAGCGTTCTCTTGAAGATGGGTCATGCTATGTTCATCTGCCCTGGTACTGAATATTGTCCCTTGCTCTGAGATTGATCTTAAAACCACAGTGGATCTGATATCTTGAATCGGCTCCATATTTTAAAAAAAAAAAAAAAGCTAATGGAGCTGAAGAAGAGGGAGGGGTACTTGCTAGAGGAGCTTGGTGAGAAGTTGAAGGAAGACGGCAACAGAAGGTTTCCAGCTGGAGGGAGTTACTCCACAGTGTTTTCTAAGGACCTGCTATGGGACAAACGCTGTACAGCCTCAGTGTGGTAATGTTACTAATGCAAAAAGTGCCAATGTTTCATGCAGAGCTGCTGACAGAAACGGAGGTCAATTCTTAACGTGAAGAGAAGGTGAGATGGCATTGTGAAGAACCGATTAAAGATTGTAATGAAGTTCAGCAATATGAAGTAAAAGGGTGTAATGTTTTGTACGTGAGAGGTTTTTAAATCCTTCGCTTCTGAGGAGGAGGTGCTGGGCGTACACTAGCTAACAGCTGGATCGCGAGCGAGCAGTGTTACATGTGCAGGGAAGGGTAGGAGCATGTGGGGATGTGTCAGGAGAGATTTCCAGAAGAGACGGAGGAAATTCTGGAGATCTTTCCCAAGGCTCAGGTGAGATCTCTTTTGGAATACTGCCGTACTCTGGTGTTCAGGAAGGGTGGGTTTGAGCTGGAATCTGCAAGGGTTGCTGAGAGACGTGTCAGGAGGAGAGTTCATCTTATTCAAGACGACTGAAAGAGCTCTGATTGTTTTGCTTGGCAGCGAGGGCCTGACTGACATGTCAGCCTGTATGAAGAACAGTGAAAGGAAGGAGGGGAAAAGCTGTAAAGCTGCTTCTTGCCTGCTAAAATAGACTATCGTACGCATTTCTGTTAAAATTTGAAGATAACGTGAGAAGCAACTCAGTTCTGTGTTAGTAGTACCAGTAGTATGGTATCGTGGAGAAGAGCCCCTTCCTTGAGCTCCTTATGCATGTTTAGAAACCCCCTTAGGTTTCACAGTCTCATTTTTGCAGCCCGGGCAGATTCTTGGCCCTCTGGCGTGTCAGGGCGCACCGATGCGCTGGGTCCGTGGTGCGTTTCTCTCCTCTTGTGCAGAAGGTGGTGTGTTCAAGGTCTGTACGTGTGCTTCAGGTTGTAAAATATTTCCCATTGCTAAGGTGGAATTGCAGCCCGGTGGTGCGGAGGTCTCAGCTGTTTAACCGAACGTGGCAGTAATGAACAGAACTGAAAGCAGGAAGTGAGGAAAACATTGGTTTTATCTGAAAGAGCAGTTAGGGATCTGTGCTATGTGGCTGATCGTGTGTTGGCTAAACGGTTGCCTTCTTGTCCTCATTGGCCAGTGGCTCAGTGTCCTACCCATACCTTTTGGGGCACTATATAACTTTTTTTATCTCAACTAGAAAACTTCTGGTTCCTAGAGTCTCTTGTGTTTCAGAAGCTTCTGCATGGAGGAAGCCTATTTTGCTCTTCATCTGCTCAGAGCAAGCATGTGAACGCTTTCTCTCTAGGTCTGGGTAACGGAAGGAGCAGGCTGGCTCTTTGATGGTTAAAGAGCTGGGTAGGTTTCCCGTACACCCAGCGTTATCGTGAACTTATGCAAGCGGGAACCTGTGTTTTCCTTCCACATTCCTGCTCACTTGAAGCTGGGGCTGAATTTATGTCTGTCTCTGGATATAGTGGAAACCAATTGCTAAGATACACCTACAGAAAACAGGCACGAGGGAACTCCTGGGCATGGCATGCAGTGTTGAGTCAAACCAGTGTGCTAGATCTTAAGGAGTTTTTAGACTCCTGCCCTAAGAGATCACTCTCAAAGCTGACGTTGGGGGTAGAAGAGTATGTGCGTGCACAGATTAGTAAAACAGACAAAAATACATCTTTGTGGATTTCCCTGTTTTAATGTGCTTTTTAAAAAAAAATGCATTTTTACATGTCAGTAGGATGGGTGACTTTCCAGAAAGTCTTTTTAGCAGAGGCTTGAAGTACTCTGTTCTGTATCTAGTTAATATGACTGTTGATCTAAAACATGAACTTGCCAATTCTTTTCCCCAACCCTCTTCTGAAGCAACAGTTGGACAAAATAGCTTTGTTTTTATGTAAAAGGTAATGGGAAACGCCTCAGAATTCCAGAAAGCAGTGAAGTTGGTGATTGACACCGTTTCATTCGATAAAGACTCAACTGTCCAAGTTTTTGAGGCAACAATCAGGTACGTCGTTCTAAGTTTCCGTCTTTAAAACAGTAACAAGGTTGATGAGTTCGTGTGCACGTATAGGAGAACCAAAG
This sequence comes from Morus bassanus, assembly GCA_031468815.1. Lineage (NCBI taxonomy): Eukaryota > Metazoa > Chordata > Aves > Suliformes > Sulidae > Morus > Morus bassanus. The sequence goes on along the minus strand of CM062580.1, from coordinate 2,229,453 downwards.
TAAAATCATTGATAAGGATGTCTTTGGTAGGCTTTATTCCATAATTGTTCCTTGAGTAAGTTGGTTTTTAACCTTTTATGAAAATATTCCATCCTTTCATAATTAAAACAATTTTAGTGCGTCGCGTGTGACTTGAAGCAGCGATACAATGGCAGTCTCAGCTGTGTTTGGCTTGCAGACTGCTGCTTTTTCGTTGTTGCTCTTGCAGCGGAGACTCATATCTGGGCACAACAACCAACCCTGCTGACGGATTTTCCCTTCTTCCATGGACCTTCTGCTTGCTTTCACTTTCATTTTAGATGAAAAACAGTCCCGTCTGTCTTCAAGATGAGTTTAAGATACTGTCTGATTTTAAATGGCTTCATTTCCTGAATGTCATAAACAGGGTTTGTTCAATTGCTGCTTAACTTGGCTAGGCTTTCTTTTTCCTGAATACTAAGTTAATATAACCACCTTACTGCCATTTGCAGGGACAAGGCGGTCTTCACTCATAAGTAGACTTGGTATGTTGTAAGGAGCTACTGGGTTAGAAAAATTTTGCGGAACCAAATTTTGGGATTACTGTGGGTGACGAGCAACATGACTTCTAGATGTTTTCACTGCTGGTGGGGAAAAAAGCAGATCTCCTCTGTAGTGCCTGTAAGGTGCACAAAGTAATACTTCTGTTAAACATGATACTGGTAAGGGTTTAGCTGAAGAACTAGGTTCGGATCAGGTTTAAGAACTGAAGACCTTTTCCTTTTCCTATAGGGTTTTGGGAAGCCTGCTTTCTGCCCACATAATAATTACAGATACCAAACAGCCTTTTGGTGACATGACCATTAAGGATTATGACAATGAACTGTTGCATATGGCTCATGACCTAGCGGTGAGGCTACTTCCAGCCTTTGAGAACACCAAAACTGGAATTCCGTATCCTCGGGTAAGTGGGCGCATCAGCGCAGTGGGGAAATAATCTAAAAGTAGTAAGTCGCCTGCTCTACAACTCGAATCCTGTGCCCTGTGTGCCTTTATCTGTGCGCTTGGGGTATTGAACCTGCTCTAAGTTACATTAAAATGGCGTGGGGGGGAAACCGCACTAAGTTATGGTGTCCTGGATGATGTAGAAGTTGCTTCTTACGTCTAGTAAATGTTTTCTTTAGGCTGTTTTTTCACTCTGTACATATTGTTCCCTACGGGTCGGTAGTCATTTGTTTCTGTGCTGTTTGGCTGGAACGTGCCCCGCCCCGCGCCTTCTTCCTATATATCACTCAACAACAAACAATGTTGTCGTTAAGAAGGGTAACAAGAAATACTGTAAAGGCGAATAGCCTAGGAAAGTGCTTTATTGGTGACTTGGTACTAAGATAATTGTGATAAAATGAAACTGTCATGCTATTGTTGTACTGGGCTTGGAATTTGTAATTTTCTTGAATGCTGCTCAGTGGGTACTCAAGAACGCTGCGGTATTCTTGAGACGTCATTCTCTCGTTTTAAGCAGATGCACTTCGCAAGGAGAAGGATGTCAGTTCTAGTGGAACAACTCTAAACTGTAAAACTAATTAGCACTTGCCTGATTACTTTTAATTTCTGGGGGCAGGAGCACTGCTTTTCCTCCGGACCTGTCAGGCTATAGAAACATGAACTTTCACTTCTGTTCAGGGTCTGGTAAAGCAGCTGAGGGTGGTGTAACTTCCCTGCAGCATTTTGGTCCGTGGGGAAGTTGAGGAGAATTCACTGAGGAAACTCTTGGTTTCAAGAGCACTAAACGAGGGGACGCAGTACTTGCATCGCCCTTGGAAGAACCTGAATGTTTCATAGAAATGATGAAAAAGCGGGCTGAAATTTGGAAGGATTAGCAAGTATAAGAGTAGCAAAAGTAGGATTGCCCACCTTGAGCATGGTGTTATAAAGTTGGAAGACGAATTTCAGGAATTCTTCAGGAAAGCTTTTTGACCCAGCAGTGACGTGCTAGCTTTTTAACTACATACACATTGCATGCTACATATTGCAAAAACTAATAAAAAGGCTTTAGAATAAACACAAGACTGCAGATGAGAGCACAGCTGTGTGAGGTGCAGCCTGCCTTCTTGCTGTTAGCACACTCTCTACCTGCTTCACAGGTCAATCTGAAGAAGGGGGTACCTCCAGACAGCAATAATGAAACTTGTACTGCAGGAGCTGGTTCCTTGCTGGTGGAGTTTGGTATCCTGAGCAGGCTGCTCGGCGATTCCACGTTTGAATGGGTGGCCAGGAGAGCTGTCAAAGCACTCTGGAGTCTCAGGAGCAATAACACTGGACTGCTAGGTAATGTCCTCTGAGGTGATGCTATGTTGACTGGCTCCATGTTTTAACCTACCTCAGTCTCCTGTAGCAGAATGCCATCATGCTACAGGTTTCTTTCACGTATCGTAAACTTTGTCGATCTGCTTCCTCTGTAGCTGTTACGTCACGCTCTCCTTGTGTACTCGTGGTTTGTGTTGACCAGATGGCACTTTGTAATTCCGTAAGAATAATGGAGTATCTGAATGAGTTCTTAGGACACAGGTTTCCAAAGACAAATTTTTCATGAAACTGGGAAATGAAACTGAAGTTCTTGCATTTGTTTCCCCATTAATATAATTTAGATTGGCAGATGAGTAAAAGTACCTAAAACACCCGCATGTGTGTGCTAGTTCCTTGGATGAATGCACTGTACCACTTCATTTTGATAGTAATCTTTGATCATCGCTCCTTAAGACTTTTTGAAGATGTAGTATTTCTAAGTTCTGGTTCTTGATTATTTTTCTCTGATGTACTTGGCAACTTTGGACTAAAATTTTGTCTGTTCTGAAAGGAAATGTTGTGAATATTCAAACTGGTCATTGGGTCGGAAAGCAAAGTGGATTGGGAGCAGGGTCAGATTCATTCTATGAATACCTTCTGAAGTCTTACATCCTCTTTGGAGAAAAGGAAGACTTGGAGATGTTCAACGATGCTTATCGGAACATTCAGAACCACTTAAGAAGAGGGTATGTTATTTCATATGAGTATCAGTTCCTTAAGCAATGAGTACTCTAGCAAGATATGAAAGATTGTATAGTGTTTTGTGTCATGCTCTAGAAAATCTGTGTTCTCTTTTGTTCTTTAAAAAACAAAGTCTTATTTCCGTGGTAGTCACCGTGGAAATAAATTTTAACGTTCCCTTACTCCTCAGTTAACTGATTTGTATAGCATTGTTGGTGCAAAGAGCTAAACTGGTTACTGTTCAAGTTACTAAATGTTGGGCTGAGAGAAGGCTGCAGCACTGCAAAGGAAATGTATTAAATTGGCTGGTTTAGTACTTCTTAAGGCCTGATCTTACCTAGCGTGACTTTTTGGTAGAGATTCTGCTGGCATAACTTCAGGATATAGAATCATAGAATCGTTAAGGTTGGAAGAGACCTCTAGGATCATCAAGTCCAACCGCCAACCCAACACCCCCACACCTCCTAAACCATGTCCCCAGGTGCCACGTCTACATGGTTTTTGAACACCCTTAGGGATGGTGACTCCACCACCTCTCTGGGCAGCCTGTTCCAGTGCCTGACCGCTCTTGCAGTAAAGACATTTTTCCTAATATCCAATCTAAACCTCCCCTGGCGCAGCTTGAGGCCATTTTCTCTCATCCTATCACTCATTACTTGGGAGAAGAGACCGACCCCCACCTCACCACAGCCTCCTTTCAGGCAATTGCAGAGAGCGATAAGGTCTCCCCTCAGCCTCCTCTTCTCCAGGCTAAACCCCCCCAGCTCCCTCAGCCGCTCCCCACCACACTTGTGCTCCAGACCCTTCCCCAGCTCCGTTGCCCTTCTCTGGACACGCTCCAGCACCTCCATGTCCTTCTTGTCCCGAGGGGCCCAAAACTGAACACAGTGTGATGTACATACCTTTATGAATTAATTTTTCTGAGAGCATGACTGATGTTTTGGGTCTTCAAAGTGGCTTTGAGCCTAGCACGACAAATCTGTGGCTCATTCTCTTTGCTGGTAGCAGTGCTGTGAAATGAAATGTGCATTGTGTTCTTTGAAAATAGCGAATATTTACACACGCTTATTGTTACTTGGCAGTCGAGAAGCTTGCAATGAAGGTGAAGGTGACCCTCCTTTGTACGTTAATGTAAACATGTTCACGGGACAGCTGATGAACACGTGGATTGACTCCTTGCAAGCCTTTTTTCCTGGACTGCAGGTAAACTTTCATTCTGTTAAAGACCAAACGACGCAGAGGGGTGTCAGAAAGGCTCATTTTAATCCTAGGCTGTGAATGAGTCTAAGCATCTCCTCTGAGATGAGCTTCAACCTGTGGGTTTACATCTGGCCCCTCTGATAAGAGAGTCTAAGGGCGGTTCAGCTTCCCCATCAGCATAACAATATTGGAAACCCTGGCCTAGTCTGCTAGATTTGAGATACTGTTAACTTTTCTCATTTAACCTCAGCATTTGTATACCATGCTGTGAAGCTGAGTGCGCTAAAGCTTTTACTGCGAAGGAATTAATTGATTAGCCCTTTTTGTTGGGTTGGGGTTTTTTTTTTTTGGCCTCTCCTTATGAGGGGAGTATTTTATTATATGGCATGTTCTTATACAGAGTGGAAAGCAATTTGCTGGCTTGCAGTATTAAGCGTGCATGTTTATGGCTGTTGTTATGCCTAGGTATTGATAGGAGATGTGGAAGATGCTATTTGTCTCCATGCTTTTTACTATGCCATATGGAAACGATACGGAGCTCTCCCAGAAAGATACAACTGGCAATTGCAAGCGCCGGATGTTCCCTTTTATCCACTGAGGCCAGAGTTAGTGGAATCTACATATCTTCTTTATCAGGTACTTGACTTTTTGGAGCTTACAGCTCATGTTTTGGCAAAAATGGTTTTGTTTGGAAAGTCACTTCTTCTACCCCTAGCCTGTGGCCTGCTAAAATTTGGTGCCTCTGGATCTGCCTGTTCCTACACGGAGGTCTCTGTTTAGGTACTAGATTGTTATGCAATGTAGTTGCTATCTTGTTTGCTTAAAAAATAGCCTTTTTTATGAGACAGACAAAAATGAGACTAAACAACCTTTTCAAAAAATAGCTGGCAGATTTTTGCAAGGTAGAGACTTGTGACTTCTTAATAGAAATTGTTGAAGTAAATGTAATAGCTTTCCTTGCTGTATTGTCTCGTCACAGTCTCCAACTGGCAGAAGATACAGTAAACTAACCTTCTGGCTGGAAGAAAGCTATCAAAGAGCTTGAATTTTCTACAAGTTTTATGAGGATTTGCCCTAAAGCAAATGTGAGAAGCTTGCACAGAGTAATCTAAGTCATGTTCCTTTAAAGACAAGTTTACTGTAATACACGAGAATCTGATACTACTAGGCCTTTGTGTTATTTTTACAAGATTTTGAAACTGCTGACTCTAATTCTTGTTTGTCTTCTGTATTTAGGCCACAAAGAACCCGTTTTACCTTCATGTGGGAATGGATATTCTGCAGAGTTTGGAAAATTATACAAAAGCAAAGTCAGTCTTCAATGTTCTTTGTCTTCTTTCACTGCTATATACATATATGTTATTATGTAAATATTATATGGAATCCAGTTTGCCAAACGTAGGTAAACCAGAAAACCCAACCCTCCATGAAAGCCACAAGTGATGAGTTATTTATTGAGCAATTATTTCTTTCTCATCTGAAAATGAAATTATAGTCCGGTGATGACTGTATGCCTTCAGAATTTTATAACTACCTTTCAGAATGCATTGTTGATGGTCAGTTGCTAAAAAATGGTAAATTAGTAGTTGGGACTTTTTTTCCTGTGGATCCTGCAAGAACATTTCTAACCTTGTGGGCCCATGGTGTTTAACTAAACTGGAGGAATGGCCTTTAAGAGGCTTAAAATACGGCGATGTTTTTGGGGCTTCCCCAAAGGAAGCTTAAGTCACCTTTCATCTCAGGACAGTAACAGAGAATCCTGACTGTAATACTGAGCATCCGAACTTGTTGCAAGACTCGGGGAAGATAGCGAATTTTTATTCACTGTGTGACAGCTTGCAGCTTCGTCATGTGTTAAGTGTTGGTGGGAGGGAAGAGTAGGTAGCTCAGGAAGAAACCTTTGCATGAGACCAGGCTTCCAGGCCTGGGTTCCTCGTGTGCTCAGTATGGGGAAATCACCTGTTATGCATGGGGTGCCATGAGAGTATCTTGCTTCTTTGAGAGACTCTTAGTAAATCTGCACAATGGGATAGATGAGCCAGAGGGTCAATGATTACAGTCTCCAGAATACCAGAAACCAATAATCAGTGCTTACTTGTAAAAGAGGCTTGTTTCATTTTAACTTCACCCCTAGTGACAATTGGAGTGGTCTGAAGTTAAGGAATATCTAGGGAGCACTTCGAAATCAGAATACATGGGAACTAAACCCAAACAAATCTTAAATCTTGCAGGTGTGGCTATGCCACATTACACCATGTTGTAGAGAAGACAAAGGAAGATCGAATGGAGAGCTTTTTTCTCAGTGAAACATGTAAATATTTGTACCTGGTATGTATTTCAAAGATACTCTCTTGTACGTGCTGTGCACAGACATGACACAGCGAGGAGGCAGGACGTTGTTAATTAGAAACTGTGCTGCGCTCTGGGGAAGAGAGAGGCTGAGGTATCAGAGAGAATGCACTGCTGCTCCTTCTTTGAGCCTACCCTAATCTTGGAGGTTTAGGCAGCTACTGGCTGGAGAGCTGGCAGCTCTTTTGGCGGGGGGGGGAGCTGGAAAGGAGAGGAAGCCAGACTGAAGGAAGCTACTGCTCAGCTCTGCGCTAAATTACTGCCTGTAGCCATTTTGCCTGCCTTGCAGCAGCCTCCAATTTCTCCCCATCAGGCTTTGGCAGTCACAGGGGAAAGCATTTAAGCCAACACTGCTTAAGCTGCTGTTCTCAATCTCCTTTAGTGCAGAAAACCAAATAAATCTGCGACTGAATGGAAACAGTGGATGCCAGCCTAGAAGTGCCTGCATAGTGCAGGTTAGAAAAATAAGGGCAGTTTAAGTTGTGTGAGAGGTTTTTCTTTTGCTCTGCCCTTTTAACTGTTAAAATAAATCCCTTGCATTAAAACTATTTATTTCCATTTGCTCTAACAGTAGTTACCCATTTAGCACTAAAAGGTATGCTTTTTGTGTGATCCTTCAAATGCGTGAGCGCGTGCGTTTTAACTTATTGTTGATGGGGCATGATGAATGTTGCACGTGTACTGTAGCTGTCTCTCCCATCTCTTGTTTAGTTGTTTGATGAAGAGAATCCACTGCATAAATCTGGAAATAAGTATATGTTTACTACTGAGGGACATATTGTGTCTGTGGATGAACGTTTTCGTAACTCACTGTGGCAAGACATCCTCCCTGGAGAAGAGGACAGCACAGGAAAAATTAAACCTAACGACGTAAAGGCAGTCAACTTCAGTTCTAATGTAAGGAATACACGGAGTGTTCCTGGTCGTGTTGCTGGAGAAGGGATGTATGTTGAGCTGGGTCAGGCAGTGGAAAAAGAGCCATTTGGAGGTGTTGCTTTAGGGGTCTGCAGTGTTTCCTTTATAAATGTCAAATATCTGAGAAGCTCTCTTGCGAAAAACACTTTCAGTAGTGGAGTGAATGGATGAGGATAATGTGAGAGTGATTATGTTGAAGGTGAAACCTGTCCCCATTTAAGTATTTTGCAGCAATTAGTTTGTTCTTTGTTAATTTATTTCCAATTATTTTTCCCTTCCCCTTTTCTTTGCCCTTAAAATCTTCCTGTGTTGCTGTGATGGGGAAAGAGAAAAGCAGAGGGTCATTTAAACAGAGCTTTTTTTCCTCAGAACGGTTTTGAGGCATGTAAAGGTGACCTTTCTTAGCTAGGCATCAACTGAGTACAGAGATATGGATCCAGTGCCTATCACCAACCGAGACAGATACGTTTTTAATACAGACCAATTTTTAAAAATCTCTGCTAGTAGGTTCTAGCATGGTTCTTTTCCTCCTCCTGCAGAAAAAGAGCATTACTTTAAAAAACATTCACAGTTGTCATAGCGAAGGAAGTCTCAGTTGAATAACAGGCTGCAGTAGTTTGGCTTGTGTTTGGAAGCTCGCAGCCTGCACTAAGGAAACACTTGCTGTTCATTTATGTGGTTTGTGCTGCAAGTTTGCAAAGAGCGAGGGAGAGTCGGGACCAAAAGTGCTATTGGGTACAGTTTTCTGTACTGGGAGGAAATCTGTGGTTACTGATGCTGGAACGCCTGCTAATTACAGAGGGTGTGGGATTGCCTGTTTTGGTATTTGAGTTCTTAAAAATATTCTCGTTTTGTTGACAGTGTAACAGAGTTCCTGATGAGAGGAGGTACTTACTGCCGTTGAAGAGTAACTACATGAGACAGATTGATCGAATGGTGGGCTTGATCTGAATGGTTCTTCAGAGTAACTTTTATCATATGTCAGGAGGAGCATGGGATTTGGCTGTAGACGTTCCTCTCCTCTTCAGCTACTCACCTGCATATACTGAGTCACTTGAGCATCCCCCGTGCTTGTTAGTTTTCAATTATGGACATGAAGGGAGGTTGAGTTCTCTTAAGAGTTCCCTCTTCTGAACTGTGGTAACTCCGTGTGCCACCTGAATAGAGATTTCTTTTAAGACTTCCTATGAAAAATGTTGTTGCAAATGAAGGCTGGCTATACTTTAAAAAAAAAAAAAAAAAAATTGGCATGTGCCACTTAGCTACCTCTTTGTAGCTGCATTACAAAGTCCCTTTAGAAAAGGGTCTAGTATTTAATTTGAAATGATCTTGGGATTGGGGAAGGAATGGGAAAGTGCAATTTCTTACACCAAGTTTAATCATTGGATTATTCTGACTAGCAATACACAACCTTAAGTACTACTCAGGTAGGAACCCACTGGTAATGGGTTCTGCTGAAACAAAAACGCTGTATTTAGAATAGTATCTTGAAAAGATAACTCCTGATCATATGAGAAGCTATCCGTATAGTCATGATGTCCCTCATATACACAGTTGTATAGAACTGCACGGTCGCAAGAGCCTGCAGAAACCAGTAATAAAACAAATCGGGTGTCGTTTTTTGTAAGGGAATGGGGGGGTGGGAAAGGGGAAATTGCAAAGCCACTCAGCTGTCCAAGCAGCTAATTTTATATAGCTTAGCTGAGCAGAAGTTCCAAAAGCTTCGTTGTTTGCCACGTATCTAGTGCCTTTTCAGGAGAGATGCTGCTAAGAACTGGTATAACAGTACATGAAGAACAAACTATTTCACATTCCTGACAGCAATAATATGTCAGTGCCTTAAGTTTTCTTCACTAGCAGGAAAAACTGAGCTTGCTTGGGAAGGTGGATAAAGTATTTCTGAGTAGCTGGTAACAAAATACAGTGGATCCCAAAGTAACTTAAAAAGTAACTTACATATGAGATGACTTCTCCTTTTTTTTTTCTTTTTTTTTTTTTTCTTAAGATACTGGAAGAATATCAACTGCTGTGCCCATCCCAAAGAATACTTGTGGGCTGGATTAATTTTCAGTGTCGGTTTAGTTCATAAGGGGGCTGTCTCTGCGTCGCCCTGGGGATGGGGTTAGTCAGAGGTCTGAGCCTGCAGTGCGCTAACTTCCCTCTGCCACGAGACAGTCACGGCTGCAGCAGCTATCGATGCTGACTCTAGTGCTATGCTGTACCTGTAAACCGTGCCTTTTGCTTCCAGTGAGAAATGGTGAAAAAATGCTGTTGCTTCATCCCACCATCTTGAAATATAGCTCAGCTATGCTTTCAGGAAGAAAGCAGTTAAATTCAGGCAGGGCTGTTGAGGGATGAAAACAAACTGAGGCCAAAACAACTTTATAACAGTTGTTTTTTTTCAGCGGTTCCCCATTGCTTACGTGCTTTTCACTTTTGGCTACAGCTGAAGTAGTTGAATGTTACTGTTGGGTTAATTATTTTTAAATTAAGGCTTAAATATACGGGCAAACTTGATCTGCTGTATTTTCACCTTCTTATAACAGCATCAGTTTTCATAAACCATACGTTGCAACTCAAAACATTTCTAATAAATACGAAGTTAGTGCTGCAGAGGTTATTGTTTGAATCTTTTAGTATTCAGATGCATCTCAGGGACTCTGTTGTAGAACCTTCTATTCCATGATAGTTGGATCGTGTATTCAGGCAAAAAAAAAATCCCACTGTGTTTTCTTAGTCTTATTGTGTGTGTTTTAAGGGGGGGCGAGTTGGAGGGGGGAGAGGGAAATATGTTAAGGTTTCCCAAAGCATTGCAATAGGATCAGTTGCCTTGGTACTTGAGGCAGCTGGCAATGCCAAGCCTTGTAGAATTGGCTTTGCAAACCTATTACTAGAGTATCTTAGTTGTCTATTTCAAAACAAAACATAAATTCAAGGTGTTATGATCCAAAGAGGTATTGGGAGAGGTAGAAGGTATAGCTTCTTAACCAGTAAACGTTGCCTGGCGTGCGGGTATGCTTCAGTTTGTAAACGTAAAGAAGCGCAGGAGGATGTGTAGAGGGAGTGCTTTCAGGCAGAAAGCAAAAATGTCTGGGCTTTCTGAAGATGATTCTGAGATGACTGAAAGATCTTCTGATTGTAGCTCTGAAATGAGAAGTGCTTGGTGGTGTGGAAGCCAAACGCAGCATTCCACAACTGGCCACTTAAAGTCATGGCGTAGCAGATGCCGGGACGGACATTGCCCTGGGTGTGTTGGTGGCTGCTCCTGGTAATGATTTTTTTTCCCTGACTCGCAGTTTAGCTCTCTGAATGTGCATTATATACCTTGCAACTGCCTCTCAGTGTTTTGTGCCTTCTGAAGCACCGGAACCCTGGTGAGGGTTCCAGCCAAGTGTTACGCGCAGAAATCTGTTTCAGAGTTTTCCTCAGAGAATTACATGACTACAGTGAAGTTGCACAACTGTTCTGCCACTGTGCTTTTCCCTCTTGTATATTGCCAGAAATCGAGAGGTAGCTGTAGAATGGGAACAGGACGGGCAGGTATTGCAGCCTTTCAGCCCTTAGTGACTTGGACCGTTGGTTACAGTGCCAAATAGTCTATGGTCAGCTTCTTGTTAGAAACAGCATTGAAATTTGTGTTGCCAAGGTGATCTGACAGTCATCTTTCCATAGGAATGGTTTTTGTCTACAAGGAGACTGGTGCTGACTACGTGGTAAAAGGCTTTGTATTCTTTAAGGAGCCAATTTTTCTTCCTCTTTGTTTTAAAACTGCTTTGATACATTTTTACTCTGTAATGACAGGGCACATGTTATGCACTAAAATTAAAACTTGTGTATAAGTCAATGATACCAAAATGAAATTGATAATACTGCTGGAATAACTTGCTGAAACAGACTTTTGTATTTCTTGGTATAATGTGCAATATAAATTTTTCCTAATTAAAAATGCAATGTATGCTTAATTGTTGGTTTTCCATGAAGTATTTAATTGGGGATGGGAAATTTTTAAGAGGACCAAATGCTCTTTCATGAAATGTCCTAAATTTTCAAAACTTGAGCTTAAATTTTACAAACCTGCATTAAAAATGGTGTATTCGACCACCTTTATGTGTGTTTTTCTTGTAGTGTAGTTCTTGTAAGGCCGTCGTGAAGCTTGCAGGTGATCTCCCAAACGCAGGGAAAAGGTTTATTTGAGTGTGTGTACCTGACCTTTGCCATTCACCAGATGGGAAAGCTTCAGCAGGAGTAGGGGTGAGTAAGGGAAAAACATCCCTGAAGTCTGTGTTCGAGCAGAGTTGTGGCTCTCATTCAAGTTCTCCGTGACTTGGCCCATTTGAAGAGCTCAAGACATCGAACTTCAGTAACAGAAGTCCCCGGTCAATTCTCTGGTTGCGTTGTAGGTGTCTGTGGCAGTCTTGTTGTGTGTGGAGAATGTAAATCTCTGACAGTGTGCCCCTAGGAGAAGGAATTCACCTTTTTATGAGCCAGCCTTAGTCATGAACTGTCGCTGCTAAGAGCGTTGCTGCCCATTGCAGCAAATACCATGTTACTTCACTTTCTTAGAGGTTGGGCATACTGCTGGGTATTTTGGGGAGGAAGGAAAAGGCTGCCTCAACCACAACTTAACGATTCTTTGTCTCCAGCGATAACTTGGCTCTGTCTTTGCCTTAGACCTGGTTAGCTCGGGAGTGCATAATTGAGGTGTGCAAGAAATAGCTTTGATTTTCCCTGGGGGAAATGAGACTTCTCAACCATATCCTTGCAATAGCACACAAAATAAGTTAATGGTTTGGAGAAGGAATTACTCTCTGGTGAGGGCTTTCTTGCCAGCTTCATCTGCCTTGGTTACTAGATAGGAGATGCCTTCTTATGTGTGCTGGATTTTCATCTAGTAGAAAGAGGGATGGCTGCTTCCTGCAGGAAAATAAGAAAACTACCCCACCTCCAAAACAAAAAGCCTCTTTCTTCTCCCCTGTCCCCCTTTCATTTTCTTTGTGTAATGATTCGAGGGGCAGCCTGCGCCAAAAGCAGTGATTTGACGTGGAATGAAGAAATGAAGTGTGGTGGCATCAGGCTGTTGGTCTCGTGAGCAGGTAGCTGAGTCTAGTAAGTACTGACCTACTTGCTGGGGTTCCCTAATACCACTTTCTCCAAGTGGGTCCATGAAGAACCTAGGGCAGGTGGGAATTCTGCGCCAAGAACCTTGCTGGGCTCTTCCCAGTCTATGGATAACTGTACCCTGGGAAATAACCCATGCTGTGTTTAGAAACAGGAATGTGGAAACAAGCCATCAGACCGTCACTTTGACTTTTTTCTTTTTTTTTTATTCTTTTTTTTTCTTTTTTTTTTTTTCTCCTGGATTTCTTTTCTCTTTGACATTATTTCTTCTGCTGTTTTCTGGTTTGTAGTCCTGATTCAAAGGCCGTTAAAGCTGACAGGGCACTTTCTGTTGTCCGTCTTTGATCCAACTCCCAAGTTACAAGGAAATGTCTATTGAACATGAGTGACTGGATTTTTGTAATGTTTTTAAAGTTCCTCTGAATTTTTGGATGATGAGATTTTTGCCCATCTGATGCTACTTTTGCTGGATTCAGACTTCTAAGTCTCGATTCTGAAGTAAGCCTCAGTGGGCTGAAATCCTGGTTTTGGGGAAAGAACCGGAGCTCTAATGTTTTCTCTGTGGCTGCACATTTACTAGTGGTGTCACTGCCCTGAGCGACTATTTGCTGTCTTTCCTTATCTTGTCTTGCTTCCTTATCTGCTGTCAGACGGTTGGTTGGTCAGCGTGTTACAGCGCTGAAGTGGGACCGAGTGTTTTGACTGTAGTTTTTCTTAAGTCCGCATTTAAGAAAATACCTCAGAAAAGCCACTCTTCCCGTTCTTGGTTTTCTGGTGGATTTGAGTCCAGTAAGATCGTATGTGATAAAAGATCTAAAGTCCAAAAGTGTGCGTGAGAAGTTGTTTTTTTTTTAGAGTACAATGCATTGGGCTAACCTAGTATTATGGCTATAAAGAAGTGACTTCTGGTAGCTGTGGACAAAGGCCTTTGGCTTGGGTTCCTGTGTTTGGTGGCAACGCTGTAGATCTGATCAGCTTCCACCAGAGACCACTCTTGTGCCACTGTTTAAAGATTTCTCTCTGTTGTATAGCAGCAAGACAACAGTAATATCTTGAAGGTGGAGTGTTGGCAAATGTAGTTTTCTAGCTTTGTGGAGCACCGCTTCTCCTTCGGGGGGAGCTGCAAAGTGTTAAGGAAAGATGAGTGTGAAAGGCAAAGATGTGTTGTGCCGCCAGCAGCCCGTCCCAGCCGCACCGATCCCTCGCTGTGCTGCTCCCCGCGGGTGCGGAAAAATCGCCTTTTCTAGTTCCTAGAGATGTTTACCTTTGTCCTTGCTTGAAACTTTTAGAGAGAAATTTTGTTATGCTGATCACCACTCGTATCATTTACCCACCTTAAAGAGATCAGCAAGAGTTCGCTGAAAGCCGCTTTGTACTACTTTTGCCTTATTTGTCCCCCGCTTGACTTGCACTGATGAGAAGGCCATTTGATTGGAAAGATTATTTTGAAAAGCATCTTTGGGGTTTTTTCCCCAAAGATAATGCCATTTCTGTTGCCTTAAATTTTGCATGGCTGTAGAAGATGACAGCCTTGGAGGGCTGCTCTAGCCTCATTAGCACAACTTGGTGTTCCAGTGTCGAGAGTTGGTCGCTCCCGTTTTCCGGGAGGAGATGGCAGGTTTCGTTCGTGAAATAGTAACTCTATGAAGTTCTGTAAAGCCATTTATATTTAGGTAGTGCTAACAAGGGTGAAAAAGGTATGAAAAAGTATGTCCCAGCCCATAACTGGTGAAGATGCACCGACCTCCTGCGGGCTGCACGAGGCACAGGCTGGGCGATGGACCTGGCGTAGGAGATCCCGCTGCCCTGGGAGAGCTGGGATCAGCCACAGTCTGTGCCTTTCAATCAAGCGTGGGTTTACCAGGTAGGGGAAGGAGCTGGAGGAGGTTTAAGACCTTTCCCGCTCCCTGTCACTCTCTCTCCCTGCTCGGACAGGCAGCTCTGCACAGCTCAGCCCAGCCTCGCAGCGTATGTCGGTCTGAAGTCTCTGCCTGTGCTGCAGCCTCATGGTGAGCATTCGTCAAGTGGATACTTAAATTCAAATTATTTCACCCGCCATTTCAAATGAAAAATATGTGTAAGGAAGCTTCCTGAGTGCGCTGCGGCTCGGCACTGTATTCCAGTCTCCATGAGGAGGAATTAGTGTGGCTGGGAGCGCCCCAGCGCTGCCCTTGGGGAGAGCGGGGATCGCACCGATGGCTCCCTGGGCAAGCCCCTCCTTGGAGGACGTTGTTGCATGTTTTTAGAGGCAGATCACAAAATGCAGCGGCATTTGCATGGTTGAGGCAGGTGCTCCAAAAACGTGAAAAAACAGATTAGAAAAGGAAAAAAAAAATTCTTAATATTTTTGAATAATTGAAATTACTTGCCTTGTAAGGCGCAGAGGCTTTCACAATAATGGCAATCTGCATACTATTAATTTTTTATAATGTTCATTTGGTGGAATAAGTAATTCTTAACATTCATGGTACTTTTCAAGAGCTATTAATCAATTATCTTCATCACGCAATGGTGGTGCTAGCAACCTGGCATTATATGGTTTTGTCAAGGAGCTGCGTTTCGTTAACTTCAGATGAAATACAAAACTCCGCTTTGAAAAAATATTGCTTTTTCCTTCTCTTTTACAGAGGAGATTGATTTTTAAAGCAGCCTTCAGTAGGAAGAGTTCACTCTAAAAGGAGTTTTTAAATAAGCATTTTTAATAGAACAAATATCCCCTTGCTCTCGGATGCTGTTTAATGAAAAAACAAATTATGTGGTAGCTACAGATCATTTTTCTTTTTTTCTGCAAATGATTACTCCTCCTTTCCTTTTGCTGCCATACCCGCAGCTGAGTGCAGCACTGATAGACCACAGCAGAGCCTGGATCTGCATTTTATGCACATCAACAGGCTTTTTGCCGTTTAATGTGCTGTCATTAAGCAGTATGGTACTTTGTGGAGTGTTGTAAGAATAATTAATGCATAACTCAGTGAAAGAAAAATCAGATGCAACAGAGTTGGGGTTGGTTTTTTTCCTAGCCTTTTTTTCCTTTTTTTTTTCTCGCCCCCTCCTCTTTTTCCCCACTGTATGAGCCCCAGCCAGTGCATTTTGCACCCAGTTGTACAACGATTGGAGACTGACAGGCCAAAGCCCTTTGCTGCCTGCCGGGGCAGAGCAGGTTACAGGAAATTATGCAAAGCCGCAGTAATAGCCAGCGACGCTTTGATGGCAGTTTTACGCTCGCTGGGTCACCGAGGTTGGGCACCTGCTCTCCCGGATAGCGAGAGATGGAGAAGCTGGCCGGCGGGCTGGGGCACGCTGGAAACGAGAGGCTGTGGTATGCCACCTGTGGAGCGGGGCAGGTGGTGGTACCCCCGTCCTGTCCCCCGCGGCTCGGCCGGGGAAGCTCCGGACATTTTTCGGGCTGTGTGGGAGCGATGGCGCTGATCAGTGCCTGCTGTTGCTGCAGCCAGCTAGAGCCGGTGGGCACTGACCTGCAAAAACCCCAGAGAAAAACTCCTTAAGGATACTGGAATTGATGCTTTTCATTTAAAATGGGTGAAATTCCTGAAAACAGTTAAATTATGTCACGGACACAGTTGTGCCTTGGAGTAGGTGGAAGGTTCTCTCTGCTGCTTCTATTACAGCTTGGCTTTCAGCTTCATCATCTTGTCTGCGGGGGAGCTGGAAGGGCAGCCTTCCCAAAACCGCTCCTTAGATCTCAGCAGCTGCCAAACCCATGTGAAGCTCAAACAATAGCAGCATCCCGCTCTTCAACTAGAAGAAACCTTGAATAATACCTGTTCGGTACGACGCTTCGTACCTGGGATCACGCAGTGGGAGCAGGGCACGGGGCACCTGGATCAAACACCAGCAGACCGGGGGCTGGAAATGCTCTGTTTGTGCTCACCCTGTTGATGTGAAAAGTTCCTGTTCAGTAGAAAATTTGAGTGAGTCCATGTCCGTTGTCCTTGTCTCATGCTCCTGAGAGGACATTGCAAGCTAAGGTTTAAAATCCAGCATGTGCAGGCAGGAAGCACGCGCTTCCCGGTGCAAATTGGTGGTATGAGTTAGGTCAGTTCTTTGCACGGGTGCTTTGCACCTTCCTCTTCCTCTAGCGCAGGTTGCCTGGAAAGGCTGTAGAGTCTCCATTTGTGGGGATGCTCAGAAGCATCTGGGCATGGTCCTGGGCAACCAGCTCTGGGTGGCCCTGCTTGGGCAGGGGGTTGGACCAGGTGGACCCCCGACGTGCCGCCAACCTCAACCAGCCCGGGATCTTCACGGTGACCACGGAGGCTGCAGTGAGTGGTGCTGGCTGTACAGGAGGGATCGGCCCTGAACCTCATGTTCTTCTCGGACATCGGGGCAGCCCCAGGCACTGCAGCAGGACTGCGGCTCTCTGAATCCTTCAAAACCCGCTTTAATTGCAAACATCGGTGTAATGGGTCTTGTGGCTCTGTGGCTGCTGTAACGCAGCTCCTACTGGGGGATGCTTTGATAAGGTTAATGACTCCTCAGCTCCTGAAATGGCTCTCATCTTAAAACATCCTGAAATCTCAGCATCTGGTGCTGGCTGAAAATGTGCGATAAGGAGAAAGAAAGGAGGTCTGATGTTAATTTTGAGATTCATTGAAGCTCAGCAGTTCATGTGTGAATGGAGATCACAGTGATTTAGAAAAAATATAGGGTCCCCTGTGCTTCAGTACGGTCTTGATTTATCCATGGCCGCTTTCATCCTGGGAATGCGTTTGCACTGAGACTTAACCCACCGGGGCAAAGCAAGGATGGGACCATGGAAAGGGGTTTAAGATGATATATTTAAAATTTCAGAAACGAAAACGCTATTAGAAATGTATTATTCATTATGTGAAAAATGTAGCCTTTCGCTTCTGTTGACACACAGTTATTAGGTTTGGAGGATTACTGCACCTGAATTTGTTTTGCTACTGACACAACACAAATGAGCCCCAGAACTCTTTGAACCGAGGAAGTGATTTAGTCATCAGTACGATGGTAAAGAAAAACATATAGGCCTTGTCTGTTGGCATGCGCTGGCCCTGAAAATATACAGTAGCAATTTCATGGGTGACCTGGGCTGTGATGTGATCCTGACCATCCCAAACTGAATCCATCCTTATATTTTGATTGCCGGCCTGTTAGCAAAACAAGCGAATGGCTTTTGTAGGGCTGATCCGTTGGGATGCAAAGGGGAATTGGACGCGATGTGACGGTGCTCTGCAGGAGCCATCGCGCCCGTTCGTGTGTGCGCAGGTTTGCGCTTCCTTGCTGACAACAAAAGCCCTGGAGTCTCTAAACTGGCAAACCCCTGAAGTTTGGGTTTTGCCAGCTGAGCTGGCCGTGTTCATCCGCTGCGGCTGATGCTAGACCTTTGTGCAATGGCAGGGGCGTGATGTCAGACGCGTGTCGCAGCCCACGTCGCACGTCCTGCTCGCTGGCAGAGCCGCAGCTTTGCCTCCTCCTCCCAGCACCCCCCAAACCACGTTTTGGGGAAGAAAAATGTGCTCAGCCCATCCTTTCCCTTTCTTTTTCACTGGTCTCTCTAGCTTAACACCAGAACGATTTCTCTTCAGCGAGTGAGGAATATTTCAGTTTGGTGATTAATTAGTATTGCTATTAATACAAGATGCGATTCCCTTACATTAATCTATCTTATTGGTCAGGCTTTAATTAATTAGGTAATAAAAGCGACCCTAAAAAAAAATCTTGAACGCTGGTTAATGAAACCCATGGATCTCCTTATTAAGAATTAAAACCTTTCTCCCTTTAATATTTTTCTGCATTATTAAACCCTGCTCGGTTTCTTTGTATGGTTTGTCCCATCAATAATGAGAGTCTTATTTCTGAATTGCTTTGTGTGAGCCAAGAAATCTAATATTATCTAATTAGGGACAACTCTTCCTGCATAATAAATGCAGGAGCAGCAAAACCAATTTGTTCCAGGCATTTTGTATTACTATTAAAAAAAAATCCAGTCTGACACACTGTATACCACTTTTCATAGGAGAAAAAAAAAAAAAAGAATCTTCTTTGTGGGTGAAGAGCTGGTCCTGGTGCTGGGGCCGGGCACCCCAGGCAGCCTGGCTTGGGGCGGCTGGGGGCTCTGGTGGGGACTACACCTGCCTCCGTCGCAGAAAAGACAGAGTTTTGAGGAATTAGCACAGTCTGAATGCATCCGTCCCCTCTCTGTCCCCATATTTCCTGGTGTGTAATTGTTTTGGTCCCTACAGGTTTTGAACAGGATGGAGTGGTGCTGCTGCCTGTGTTATGGGAGGGGTGCGATAAAACAAGTCTCTGCTTTGTTTTCCAGTGTGTTCCCTTAGCCTGTTCTTCCTCCTGCCTGGGGCCAGGGATTTCACCGGGATTTGCTGCGATAAAAGTTCAGCAAATTCATCACAGGAGCAGTTTTGAGGCTTTAATACTGAAAGAATCCAGAGGATCTCTTTTTATGTATTTATGTGTCAAAACATTTATGGTTGTAGCTCGAAAGCGTGGAGGGATTTTGGAGATGAGCTCGGGCAGCTGCCGGTGCAGTCCGGCACATGGGGAGGGCACCCGGGGACCAACCGCTGCACGCTGGCTCCCGGCTGAAACCAGGGGCCTGTTTTCCCTGGGATCGGAGGGGGACACGGGTGACAGGGCAGGTAAGTGCTGCCGCAGACTCCTTAGGTTAAGCCTGTATTTTGGCTGACTTCAGGTGCAACAGTTTGCAGCTGAATTAGTTTTGAGGAAAGGAGGGGACTAATCTCTGTTTAAAAGATAATTGAAAAGGTATCAGTGGATGCAACGGGAAAAAAAAAATGCAAACAATAAAAAGGAGAGAAAACTAGGAGATATAAGTAGTGTTCCAGCCCCAGGAGAAGTCAAAAGCAGTTCTAATGGCAATCCATAGTGGAACAATGCCATCAATCATTGCGCGCAGATGCAGCATCCCTCCTCGTCCTGCGGCTTCTGCCGATGGTCCCCAGCGAGTGACCGCAGGGCTGGGACAAACCAAACGTGGTGCAGGCTTAGACAGACGTTTCAAACCTTTGGAGCTCAGGTAGGGCTGCTTTGAGAGGGGGTACTGCGTAATTTATCACTGCTCTTTCAAGAGGGAGATCGCTTTTTTAAGCAATAACAAGAAAAGATTTATTTTCCTGTAGTGCTACAGTTTGTCATATGGTGGTCTGAGGAAAATAATCTTGATGATGCTGTGCATAAAGTTTTCCAAACTTCATCCCTCTTTGCTGTCGGCGGGTGTTCTTGCTATTGACTTTACTGGGTCAATGGGCTTGACAGTGTAAAGGGAAAATATTGTAGGAAATAAAAAAAATAATAAGTCATTAGGTAGCTTGACATTTATTTCTGAGTAATTATCTGTGACGATAGCCGCCTTAGTTTTAAAATAAAGGTAAATGACTGTAAAATAACAATTAAACTCCTCAACATTGTATAAATTATTGTAATTGTGTTGCCAGTTACCCAGAACCTCAAAACAAAAGATGGTATTGCTGGGTAA
Source organism: Morus bassanus (assembly GCA_031468815.1). Taxonomy (NCBI): domain Eukaryota; kingdom Metazoa; phylum Chordata; class Aves; order Suliformes; family Sulidae; genus Morus; species Morus bassanus. Next base: position 2,209,385 of record CM062580.1, on the reverse strand, counting down.
GCTGCTCTGTAGTACAAAAAATGCCATAGTCATACTGAAATGCCGCAGCTCTTGGATTGTTATCATCACAGAACCAACGGTTTTTGCTAAGAAACCCAAATTCATTAAGAAATGGATAAAAAGACATATAAATAACAAACGCACATTTAAGGCTTCTGAAAACTGTAATTTTTCCAGTGGTTGCACTGAAGGAAAGGTGCTTCCATCACTTCATCTCCTCCCGTACCACTTATTCCAGACTGGGTAGTCGCTGCCCTTTGTCGCTGCTTGGGAGAATGAAGCGTTGGTGCCTTCACCGCACGGGCGTCTGTAAAGGTAAAGAATTTCTGACACGGTGAAGGAGTTTTTCTTTGCCATTTCTACTCGAGGACACCGCTGCAAGCGATGTCGACCGCTGAACGTCGCTTTTAGCTTGTGAGTCCCCTGCAACGGCTGTGTGCAAACTTAGGGCACGTGGAAACGCTCCCGAGTCCCTTGGTCTGTCGTGTACCTGCAGTCGGACCCCAAGGGCAGAGCCCGGGTGTGCAGGGGCTTTGGTCAGAAGGGCAGGAGTGCCGTGCTCCCTGTAACCCTTTATATTTAGCAGCTCTTTCCAGGTGTGTCGGGAAGGCGGTGAGGGTGCGAAGCAGCATCAGTGCAGAATTGCACTGCAGGGACAGGAAAACGCAGGTTTTGTCACTTGCAAAAGAGGGCACGAATTGGGCTGAAGCCCAGAAGAAAAATGTCATGCCTGTAGAGAGATATTGCATTAGTTTTTGTAATGCAGCAATAACAGGCACAATAAATAAGCGGCACCCTGAAATTAAAATTTCCTATTCAGGAAGTTTGAGGCTTGTGCTGCTGAAAAACTGATCATGAAGCAATTACCTGGTGATAAAGCTGTGGGGTTTTAATCAATACTGGAGGTTGTGTATACTTGCCTTTTTAATTTAGAGGTTATGATTTTTAAACACTATTCTAAACCTTACTATTAGATTAAGAACTGCTTTAAGATCTGTGTCATGAGTTCTTCTTACTGATACTTGTCTTGGTCAAAAAGAAAAGGCTGTTTTCTCTTTCCAGCGACTGTCTGAGCAGAAGGAGGAATCGAGAGCCCCTGCGGAAACCCAGGTCCCTCTGGGAGATGGGGTGGCCTCCGGCTCCTCCGGCAGCTTTGGCAGCTCTTGGTCCCTGGAAGGAGGTTTAATTTCCAGCTCTGCAGCTGATTTTCTTCCTGAATTGCACTGGTTTTTGCACGCTTACTTTTGATTCTTGGGCCTTTTATCATTTGCATTCTAAATATCAACTACATCTTAAAAGCAGGAGTGGTTTATTTTCTTGGGAGGTAAGTGAAGAGGCTTTAGGAATAAGCTTACGCCTCTTCACATGTAAAAGCACTTCTGCTGCTTTTACCCTCCTGGTGCTGATGGGGAAAACAGTGGTTTCAGAGGAGGTCTGCTAGTCTCGGGACTAGCGGGCATGCCACAATCAAGGGAATGTTAAGAAAATGTCAGTGTGACCCATTACATTTCACACAAACCTTGAAAAAAAGAACGTAAAACCTGATCACTAGGAATTTGTTTCAGTTACATTGAATGATGTTATATACAAACAGATGAGAATGGCCTTCGGAGTAAATGCTTGACAGCAATTAAATTTTAAATCTGTTTATGTGAAATCCTTTTTGAATAGAGACACAAACTGTAATCCTTCACAGCGCGGTGCTCTGACGCCTGTTGAACCACAGTCGCGTTGTTATTTCTGTTTTCGAGTAGCGAGGCTTCGGGGTCTGATCTTACTTTCTTTGGCTATGTGCAGCATTAACCTGTGTCTGCTTTATAGCTTCCCTGTTGCAACTTCCAGGCTATGGTGCCAGTGAGCTTGCCGCTATAATTGCAATGTGTAATTTTTCTTTGGTTCTCAGATTCTCCAGCGTAATTTCCTGGAGGGATAACTCACATGATAATGAATGCATGGTTATGAAAGGTGCATTGCCTTGCAATAACAGTAAAAATGAAAGGTAAATTAAACAAAAACATATTAGGGCACGTTATGCTGAAACAAAGCAGTATTGACCTCTGGTTTGGCTGTGGTTTGGGGTGAGCTGCTCTTGCGGAAACACGCGTGCCCTGGTCAGCTGGAGCAGCCAGGTCAGTGGAGGGATCCCCTCTGAGAGCCCTGGCTCCTGCAGCTGCGGGGCTCAGTCACTGACCTGGGAATTGGGAGAGCTGTTGGGACCTGAGGAGGGAGAGGTAATCCTGGGGTTGGAACTCGATATGGGTGATGGGGGGGGATATATTTATGTAAAATGGTGGTTTATCAGTAAGGCAGCGATTGATAAGGCTATTGTAACCCTGGATTCTTGCAGTTTGTGCGCATCCTGGTTTGTAAGAATCATACGGTTGGACTCAACGAATGCAATCCTAACTGGCTTCACTGCAAGCCCTGCGCAGGGTCTGTAAAGAGCTTCTGAACCCAGATTTATGAAAGCTTTGAAAAATGAAAATTGCTCAAAAGAAAAGAGGGGAAAAAAGGAAAGAGAGAAGGGGGAGAGAAGGCTGAAAAGGAGCTTCAGTGGTTTTTCCCGCAGAGTCTGCCCCGTGGCAGTGCTGCTGCTGGGTGTCCCCAGGCAGCGCAGTGCTGTGCACCGCCCCGCTGTCAGCCTGCTGTCACCCACCGTCCCGCGCCCCAGCGTGTCCGCAGAGGGCAGTTCCCCAATGCACGGGCTGGAGCAGCCTTCCTTGGCTCCAAGCAGGGCACAGGCTGCAGCTCCAACCAACCATCTGGGAGGCTCCTGTTTCTCAGAGGAGTTAGATACGCTGCTTCTTGCTTTAAATGGTGCACGTAGCCATTTTTATAAACCTATGCATTGCTGTGCAAAGGCAGCTGTTCAGGAAACATGATGCCATGTAAGCCTGTACTTGCAGGGAGGAGCTTTCCCTGCTAAGGCCAGAGCATCGCGTTGCCCGGTGCAGCCTGATCCCTGGAGGGAAAGGGACCTGAACTCCTAGGTGTGATTTCAAAGCAAATAATAACTTTTGCTTTAAAAATAAAGATGAAAGCTGTTAGCCTTGCTGGTGTGCTCTGTGTACAGGACGTGATGCAGTGCTGCCTCCCGCTCAAAGGTGTGAGCCTGATGTCTTGCCACCGTTGCAGTAGGGCTGCAGCGCTTTGGCTGGTGCGGGCTGTGCGTGGTGCTCGTGGGGAGGTTGCGGCAGCCCTGCAGCACGCTGTGAACCCCAGCAGAGCAGGTGCTGTGAGATGATAGAAATGGTCTGATGTATTTAACTCAGAGATATTGAAAGGGTATCTTCCTTTTGCCTAAAGAACCAGTGAACTTTGCATAATATTGAGTTTAAAAGTCTTTTTAATTGAGCATAAATAAGTATCTGATATTATTTTTTGTTTTATTCTTCTGGTTTTGTCCTGGTCACGCATGAAAACCCAAAACAAGGTTGAGACCGTAACGACCAATATACCCTAATATTCTCTTCCATTAAAGACCATGAAGAAATGTGACCATTCACATGAAAGATGGGATTTCTGCCCTGCTATTCCCCTATCTCTATGCATAGATTTAACCCCAGACCTACTGAAAGAACAACCTCTGAACTGTCAGTCATGTTTCCTGCAAGTTGAAGGTGTAAAGAAATCCTGGGATTATGGGTCAGCACAAAGGTGGACTTGCAATGTGGGATGTCTCCATGTGAATGGCAGTGAAACAAAGTGGCACCCACCAGGGCCTTGGCAATATTTCCTGATAGAAATCAGTGCAATTAACTTGTATACCACCATAGCTTCATGTCTGAAAGATAAGATCTACAGTGCTGTAAATCACAGTGGAAATTTCACACTGGGCTTCCTAAGCAGAGCGTGTGCAGTATATAACTGTCATTTCCTCATTTAACTATCGTTAAAATTAAGTGCTGGCTGGAGTTGGTGGTATGTGAAGGGAGACCTTGTCATTAAGGCTGAACTGGAACCTCAGTGCTTCGTACAAATTAATTGAGCTGAGAGCCCTCAAAGGAAACAAAGCCATAATTAACAACTTCTATATCAGTTCTAATAGTTTAAAAAGAAAACTAAAATGTGGTAGCAGAGACCAGCAGCATCACTCTGCAAAGTTTCCTTGCTGTCCTTGCCCTTCCTTTGCTCTCTGCCTTACTGGGAATAGTCAAGGCTTGGTGCTAGCAGGCTAATGAAGGGTTAAAATGAAAGCGCTTTGTTTTCAGCTGCCACCTTGGGCTGGATTTAATGCGAAGGTTGTGCTTCAGTTACCAGGCTTGTACAGGGCACCGGAGGCTGGACAGTGCTGGAGGTCCAAGCCCTAGACGAATATTTTCAAGTGTTGCTGACAGGGTGTTGGTCTGTCTGCAGGGACTCATTAGTGACAGGTGGAGTGAGTATTCCTCTTCAAGTGTCGTTTTCATGTTATAGATATTCAAGAATTGAGGCCAATCAGACCTTAAATGCTGTCCTCCAGCCCCAGCAGAGTCCCCTGTCACCACCACTTAAAAACATCATCTGTGAAGGAAAATTCAGAGACTTTGTGATGCAAAATTGCAGCATAAACTTCAGGAAAAGGGGAATAAAAGCCTGAGACAGGATATGTTTTTAAGTTAGGGCTTTGCACGAAGTCCTCTGATATCGACAAAAGCAGTCCCTGTGTGTTTTGTAGGTGTTGGGTCCATGAGGCCATCTCCCTGGCATTGGCATGCAGAGTGTTTGTAGGTGGAGAGGTGTCTGCTCTGCACAGGGCTCAGAGCCTCAACTCGCTACAGGATCTTCATTAATTTTGGTAATCATCTCACATGTATTAAATTTCCCTAACTTCTGAAAACATCAGTGGGTTTAACAACTTTTCTCACTGCTTGCTCCCAAGTCGGGACCAGGGACAAGGAGGTTGGAAGTCATCTTCCGAGAGCCACCATGCTCCGCCCTGCTTCACCAGCATCACTGGAAAATCAGCAAGTGCTGTGTTGTAAGGTCATGTCTATTGAAAGTTGTCTTCTGCTTGGCAAAATCTGTTTGTCTTGATGGCATTCATGGCAAAGAAAACAACCTTGACTTCAGTATTTTCAAATGCGATGTTACAGAACGGGGTATGTTTCTGGCTGTATCCTGGCCCTGCTGAGCGATACTGGTGTAAATCACTTCAGCTCTCTGAGCCTGGCTCTTCGTTGCTTTTGTAGTTTACAGCTTTTCTCTGCAAACCCAGAATTAAAATGCTGTTTTGCCTATTAGGACAGATGGCAACAGAAGGTGCAGAAAAGGTTTTTTTAAGAAGTAACAAATGTGGAGAAAGCCAAGGAGGTACAAAATCATTCTCAAGATCTAATTATTCCAGGGAATGAAAAAACAGGTTTCTTGAACTTGCCTTCTCGGGGTTATATTAATATGAAGCATTTAATCATTAGGGAGATGAAATTAGTTCACCTAGATTGATCTCTAAGCAGAACTGGAAAGTTGGACAAAATAATCATTTCATAAACTTCCTTGGAATAATAATTTTCCTGAACAATTATGCTGAAGGACATCAGCTAGTAACCTTGTGGGGCTCTGATACCGCTTATGCTTCATTTGAGAAGAAAGATGAAAAAGCACAGCTGTTGTTTTTTAGAAACGAGGGGGAACGTTTTGTCTCCGATGCACATGTGCACAGCTGTGGATGCGGAGGTGGGTCTTAGACCTCATGGGAAGGTCTCCAAGACCTTCAATGTCTCTGCTGCTTTTGTTTTTTTAAATGGAAAGGTTTGGTTTGTGAATATTTAAGGCAAGTGTCTTTCTCCTCCCAATTTTTAATTTCCGGGAAGGAATTGTGATTTTAGCAGCTCCTGTTCAGTTTTCAGTCCTGGGTCCAGACAGGTATAACAGTCAGAATTTGTCTGAAGGTGGAAAACACAGAATAACTGAAGAAAAATATCGCAAGTTGTTACAATGATAGCCTAAAAAGCAGAGAGAATGTGATCACCAACCAATCATCAGAGGGTCTTTGCAGGTGGTCAGGACTGGCACTTCTAGCTTCCCTTATCTTCAAGGGACTTTGCTATTAGTAAAACGTTGGGGAGATGTTCCTCAGCAGTAAGGGTTTGAGGCTGCAGGTGAAACGTGCTCTGGTTTATGCCCGGGGTCTGAGGGTATTGCACAAGTTTAAATGAGAGGCCTCGACCGCATCTCTGCCATGGGGCTGGATTAGGCCAAACACATTCTCATTTTTATAAACCCTTTTCAGGTCAGAGGATGAAAAGCTGTGGTATAACTGCAAACCATCACCGTTGCTTATTCTTATCCATGTGATATAGGAATACGTGGTTGGGCTTTGTTTTCCCGCACCTAAAATTTACAGAATATTGGTCTGAGCACGGCAGGATTTCAGTGAACTATTTGCCTTTCACTGGTTTTAGTGTTTGAAATTAGAAGCGATATTGTCTGTGAGCCAAACCTGGTGGCTGTGAACCAGGGTGCAAAAGCCTCACTGGCAAGGAAACGGAGCGTCATTCAGGATTTACCTAACCTGCGTGCACTGTGAATTGGTAGAGGTCTTCCAGTTTGAACTGGGAGCCAACCAGTTTGACAGTTGTCCTTTAGGGGCATAGAAATTTGGTTACCTGATTTATTTTAGTTAAGTGGTTTTCAAAGTTTTCAAATGGGGAGAAGACCTTCTGTTTGTCACGAACTTTTAGTGTTAGAAAAAGATGTATTTCTAACCTAAAAATGACTGTAGGAGAATCCAAACCAGTGCCTGAAAATACTGGAGACTGTTGTTACCTGTACGTCCTTTCAGTAGTGAAGATCAGCTGTGTAATCTGCAGCAACAGCTTAAAAATGTGTCCCAAGCGATATTCTGAAATAGTTGTGTTGTCGGAATTAGCAAAGGACCAGGGAAAAATGGTATGGTTTATGGCTTAGCTGCCTGCAGAAAGGGCCAGGCGCTGGTGTCTGGAGGAGACAGCCCCAGCGAGCGTTTCGGGGGATGTACTTGTAGTAGAGCTTTCTGGAGGAAACAAAAAGCGTCTATAGCTGGCTATTGCCAGATGACTCAGAATAATGACAGTGTTAGCAGTAAACAGTTTTAATTTATACAGGTGACATTTAAAATGCAAATCAGACCTTAAGATAATTGCTGGAAATAAGGAAGCCTCTGTTGGTTTAGGGAATATTTCCAGTTTCTGTGGAAATTATTTATAATTCAGTGAGATCAATGAAGAAGCTCATGTCTTAGAACACTTGGCTGGAGTTGCCCCTCTGTGGAGTCAAAAGACTTGTTTAAGGTGAACGCATGGGGACAGTAGCTTGCGGTCAAGGTAATATGCTGGGAATAAAGTACTCAAATCTGTTGAAAAAGGTAATTTTTCTCTTGATGTAGCAAATGCAGATGGGCCAAAATTAGATGATGTTACTGCAGATGTGCGTGCCTAACTCTGCTCCCTGAAGTTCATTGAAAGCACATCTGCTTTCAAATTTAGGGATTGTTTTTAATTTTTATGTGTCTTTTACACATGCTATCGTAAGAGAGAGGGCTAAAGGCTGGAACTGCATTTTGTTGACCAATACTGGAGGGTACGGTGTGGTGAACTACTCAGCGGGTCCACTGCTTGTTTTTGCAGGGTCCATGAAATGCAGCTCAAGGAAAACACACATTTTGGGGGGATTTGCATGCAGTTGATAGGAAATGATGCTGCGGGAGGACTGTGGGGCTCCACTGGGCAGACCCAGGTCCCAGCTGCAATTCTCCAGCACTAACATAACACAGATGGTCGTAAAACTACCTGCTGGGGTGGACTTTTGCAGCGGGTGCACTGAGCACCGTGTTTCTCCTTGGTCACGTCGGCAGGAGGGGGCTGGACGGGAGCAGCGGGATGGGTGCTGCTCACTCCGGTGACCTTGCATTTTGTTTCCTGGAGCGACCTGTGGCTTCCCTCTTCTGAATCCTAGTTGTGCAAATGAAATCCGGAATCACCTGGGCTGGTGGTGCTTCACATTTTAATGTGGTTTATATTGTTTAAGAGGCTTTTGAGTGCTCTGCATTGACCTCCTGCAAAGCAGTTGTTTCCTCCTTGCGGTAGGTGAACGCTACCAGAGAGCATCCTCCTGGGGACCTCAGCATCTTTATCTGATTTATAACAGATTTCTCCACTCTTTACGACCACCAATCTTGTTTTCTGCTTTGATTTCATCTTCCTTTACTGAAGATGGACTTCTAGCTAGAGGCTTTGGGGATTTTTTGATGGTAATTGTCTGAGTGGTTTTTTTTCTGATCAGCCTCCAGCAAACCTTTTAATCTACTTGATAGTCATCCTTCTTTGTACCTTGCTTCCAGGTTTATTATTCCAGGTTTCAGCGCACCATGCCATTTACCCAGTTAGCTATAAGACACAGTCTCATTGTTTCCATCTGAATGGTTTCTCATTAGTTCATGTGGGTGGGAATGTGTAACATGCACGTCTGTGTGTGCTCCCACCTCTGTGTGTATAAAAATATATCTTTTGGCTAGAGAAAATGAATAAAAATGCAATTCTGAGTAGAAAAAGGACAGCTTACATAATTTTTGCTTGCAGTTTGCATATGTGTTCAACGCATTTGTAAAGCGTAAGGTGTGACTGGCACTGTCACTGCACACACAGTGAGTGTGCACAGCAGAGGTAGAGCTGTCTGTGCTCATACACACACACACACACATTTAGGGGGATGAATATTCAGCAGGTGACAAGGATTAGCTCTGTTGGCTTCCTTGAAGTGGTGCTGATTGATGCCAGCCTCGGGTCTTGCTTCTCCTGCTAAACCCTTGCTCACAGCTGGTTGCTCCTGTGTTACTGGATTCACTCCATCTCTGGTCCGTTGGGCGGCAATGCGATGGACACGAAGACGATGCGAGGCTGTGTCTGCCTCCCAGAGGTGTTGTGCTGGGTGGGCCCAGCTGCAGTGGGGAGATGAAACAAATTTCTCTTTCATGTTGCCTGATCTGGCATTTCCACTGGCCTCTTGGTGCCATAGCTGCATCGCCCGCGACCGCATGCCGCCCCGTGCTCTGCCAGCAGGGCTGTGGGACACTGGTACCTTAAATGAAGCCTTTATGGCTATATTTTTAGCAAAAAAAAAAAAAAAAAAAAAAAAAAAAAAAAAAAAAAAAAATTCCTTTCCCTACTTAGGTGCTGTTGTATAAGGAAAGATGAACTGGTCCCTTTACCCCATTATTGTACTTGTATTCTTGTCCGTAGCCACTATAACAACCAGTTCCCCCTGCTGGCTGTCAACCCCCTGTAGCTCTTCCCATCTAGAAGATTCATCTCAGGTCCCACCTGAGACTCTGCCTGACCTTATAACTTCCCACACAGCTCATTCATCTACCCAGCACTCCTATGGCCATGAGAACAGGCGTGTGAAGTTATTTGCATCTGTCTGGGGCCAAACCCCTTGCAAAGGTGTAAACTGCTGCAATTCAGTAGACTTAATTTGGCAGCCTACCAGTGTGAGCTTGGAATCTGGTATGTGCAAGAGGTTGCTAATATATTATTCATTTTAATGTTGTCTTATGATTCTTTATTCTTTGAATCACCTATACCGAAAATACAGCTACATGCTGTTATGTCTTCTCTACCTTTAATTGGGCCTTCTTATAAGGTTTAAATACATTTTTCATATTCAGGTTAATAACTTGCAGTTGCACGTCACATTAATGTTTTCAAGAAATGATCAGTTGTTTTTGCAGGTTAGAGAACTCAGCAAATCCATAGGCTATTTATAGTAAAAGCCGTGACCACTTGATAGCTATTACAAACTATTTAAAATGAATGCTATTCATATTTGCCTATGTTTAGAAGAGCTCTAAGTTCTTAACCACTTATAAATAATGTATAAAAAGCAGTGTAATAAGCATATCAAAGTCTTTATCCACCTTTCATGGCAACCTGTGCTGAGGGCTGTGGACAGAGGTGAAGCTGACTGTGAGAAATGCTCTCCTGCTCCTTGCTGCCAGCGACAGCGGGGGCCGGTGTCACCATCACCAACGTGGAATGACGCAGCGGCTGCAGACACTCCTTGGCAGCCTTAGGATTGGCATGACACACGTCTTGCCTTTGCTTCAATGCCGAAGGCAAGGTAGAACTTGGCAGCAATGCTGAGTGATTTCCTGCAGTTGGGACTCTTGTGCTCATCCCCCAACCCCTGTTGAAAGAGATTTTGAGCAGAAGCAGCCTCTTGTCAAAAGGAACATTAAAACCAGCCAGCATGTTGCTTTCTCGCCATACAGGTAAAGTGGGGGTGGGTTAAGGAAATAAGTGTTTCTGTCCTAGAAGAAAAAAAGGATGCTTCTACTCCCTCTGCAAAGAAATAGCTTCAAGACTGACATCCCCTTTGGGTCTCAGAGAAGTCACCGCCAGGTACCTAGTAAGGATGCTGTTCTGTACTCTGGAACTAAAGGAGACTCTTACTGGACTCAACTGGGATGATGTCCAGAAGGTTTTAATGTTGTTCAAAGCTCTGCAGTAACTCTTGGGTTGGTCCAGCTGTGGCTCTCCACAGCCAAAGTGGAGACCATAGGTCTTTGGGGTGGCTATTTAACCCTTGGGATGTTTGGTAATGAATGCCAAGTTTTTGGAAGAAGCCAAGTAATTCCTATCGCCAGGGATTTATGACAAGTCTCTGGAGAACATGTGGTGTGAAGGAAGTGCTGCTGGGGTGAGTGTGATCCTGTTCCCCCCAACGGGGAGAGGATATTTCTTCCAGGACAAATAGTTCACTGCTACGTATCTGCTCTTGTGCAAATGATCAATAGGTATGAGATTAGAAATAATGACCTTCTTGCAACTACTTCACTCTTTAAGGCGGATAGCAGTGGGCTATTTTTAAAAAGTTATTCAAACCCCAGCTCTATTACTGTAAAGCTGTTGTGAGCTGTCAGGTACAGAGCCATAATCTTCACCAGTTATTGTGGTACTTAAGAATTCAATATGAATTGCATGAACACACACACAGCCAGCACATTGATTAGAGGGTTGACTTCCATATGAAGCCAATTCATCTAATTTTTATACTGCTGGCTCAACAAGTATTAGCTAATCATCTAGTATGAATGGTTTCAAAATACCACTTTGCCACCGTCAGCTGGCAAATGGCCATTGATAGATTATTTATGGGTGAAAAAATGCCACACTCTTGCTTACACCGCAGTGGCACTCACAGTCCCAAGTGGGATGGAGACCTCACTGTGCCGGCTGCTGTACAAGTGCGGGTGCATGAGATGCCTGTCCTGCAAACATGTGGGGATGTGCAGAAGGACAAACAAAGAAGCAGAGTGATTAAACAAGGAAGGGGCAAGAGACGGAGGATTTGGAGGCACCTGTGGGAGGGAGGGATCTCTGTTTTACAGCCTGTACTCAAATGATGACCTGCAAACGTGAGCAGCTTTCGGTGAGATGCTTGCTTTGCGCGTAAGAAATGGATATAGCGATAAAATCTGTTTTTGAGGGGAGCTTCAATCTAATTTAATTTTTTCCCCTGTAAATAATGACTTGCTGTTCTGGAGGTGCAGTAGAGTTTATATGTTTAAATTAGTCAGCATGGCCAGAGATGCCTGGGGTAACAAGAGTGGGAAATCCAACTTTTTAGCTGAGGCTGAGGAAGAATTACGCTGCCGGGTTCATGGTGGGACTCTGCCTGTTGCTGCAGAAGTAGCAGGGTAGTTGATCTGCCTGCTGGAGCCATTTCATGTGGATCTGAACCCGGTGGGTTTTTGGTAGGAATTTGTTGGTTAATTAATTATTTTTAATTACAAGTGTACTGATATTATGGAAGAAACAGGAGAAATTGTGTAGCATTGTCCTTGAAAACGTGCATTTTGGGAAAATAAAAGTTTTTCCTTCAAGCAAAGCAGCTGAGAAGCACCATGCAGTTATGAATCAGCGCTGAGCAGGGAAAGCTTTGTGGTGTGTTTGGCTTTGTACAGCCGTCTCTATTTGCCTGGCTGTACCTCTGACCTGTCTGTTCTCCCCTGCGAGCTGGGAGCTGGCAGCGTGAGCCTGCCGGGCAGCCCTCTCCTTTACCGAGGCTCACGCTGGCCCTGGTGTCTTCAGGCATCACTTGGTGCAGTTGGGATGGTGGGATGGACCCAATGATGCTTTCAGGAGCATCGTGCTGCTTCCAGCGCTCCATCTTGGGGTTGGAAAGGAAACCAGAGGCCTCTATGTCAGTACGGTAAATTGTCTGTGACTCCAACTCGCTGCAGTTTCGGAGCAGTGTAGTGAGACCTGTCCGTCCTTGTGTGCTGTTAACACCGTTCAGCATTCTCCAAACACGTCTAATGAATAGGAACATCTTGGCTTTGTGTCTGCTTCTGGTAATCAGGGACTCTTCAGGGATCTCAAGTCAAAATCTCCTGGTACGTTTTGAAATTTTAACCTGTATTTCAAAAACAAATGATCGAGGTTAGCTGGAGGCTTATACTGGCAATTCTGTGTAATAATTCTAGTTTTTCACTATAGTTTGAAAAGAGGATGTCTGCAAAAGATCAAGATACCTGCAAAACATCAAGGGAAGTGGTTGAGTCACCATCCCTGGAGGTATTTAATAGACGTGGAGATGTGGTGCTGAGGGACATGGTTTAGTGGTGGGCTTGGCAGTGTTAGGTTTGTGGTTGGACTTGATGATCTTAAAGGTCTTTTCCAACCTAAATGATTCTATGATTCTTAACATGCAGCTTTCGAATGATGAAGTGCAGTGACTGTGATCCCTGGAGCTGGAGCCTCATATCCCAGGAAGAGTGCTTCAGCCAGTATGACCTGTCCATGCTTGATTAGTAAATAACTCCCTATCTGTATATTAAACTCTCGCTGGGCAAACAGTAGAGTTACAAAACATAACTGCAAGTGCTTAATAAACAATCCATAGGTGTTACAAACACATTACCAAGTATGCTACATGTTGCCTGGGATGTGAGGGCACCAGCAGGATGTTTGCTTGCCTATTAGCATCATTTATAAGCACCCAGCCAGCCTATAACTATCGATTTTCCACTCATTAAAACCTTAGACAATAATTTATCAAGCCTTTGTAAACTAAACCTTTTCTGTAAAGCCTGATGTCTTTGGTTTTACATCAAGTAAGCACCTGTTCCTGCGCCTGCGGGTGCTAGATAAGCCCTAATTCATAGGTTTCTCTGGGAGCTATCTGTATCATTGAACAAAACTTTCCCTGCAAGCAGTGTGGCTTATTCTTCCTGATACAGAGCAGTCAGCTGTTTTTAAGAAAAATGTTTGTTTTCTAAGCAAAAATGAATGGCTTCAGTTGTCACTCTCAAATTAGATTAAAAATTTTCTTTCATAAGCAAAGATGGGTGATGGGTGCAGCCTCTGGTCCTTCTCTAAACTCCTCTCACTGGATGTATGTTTTTGTGTTGGTTTTTTTTTCCCCACCTGAGCAAACTCTGGATTAAATTTAACTACTAGGAACGGAGTATGAAACGCAGCTGTCCCTGGCTGGGATTTGGTGGCTCTGGCACAAGTGGCTGCACCGGTGAGTGGCTGTTGGGAGCAGAAAGGGAAGACTACGGTGTGTGTCTGCAAACTGGTGAGGAGTGTAGACACGCAGGGATATAATCGCCTGAACTGCAGCCGAGAGGTTAACTCCCCTCCTCCTGCAAGAGCTGCCAGTGGAGTATTAATGACCGCGGGCTGCCGAGACCTCCATTTTACATATCATCTGAGTACACAGAGTGCAAAAGTAATTTAATTCAGGCGTCACAATTAAGGAAACAATTATCTCTCGTGTCTTGGGCTGATCTCCAGGTCAGCCTAGCATTATCCCTTTTGATCTCATTATGAATTTAAAATATGCAATAAATTGGCTCTTAATTCTATAGAAAAGGTCAAGCTTGCTTTCTGCAGGAGACAGGGGTGTATTTAATGGAAAGATCTCAAGGACAAGGGAAACATTTGTTAATGACTACGGTAATGAGTGCCAACCCACCTCTTGGGGACCATTGTGCAGGACTTCTGCACATGCACAACATTTCCATGGGCAAATCCTGCCTGAAGACACTTTCCCAAGAGGTAAAGTCTGGCCGAGGTAACAATTAAATGTTGGTATTTCATGACAAATTATTATTGGGTGATCCAGCAATGGGGCGAGCCTATATTTTGTCAAAGGAGCATGGGAGTGACTTGAGACTCAGGAAACTTCAGCGCTTCATTCCCTCAGATGTTTTTGACAACCTGCTTGAGAAAGTGGATTAATGGGTCATTTTGTGGCTGACAGGTTATTTTGAGGTTGACAATAGCCTTGGCAAGTGGAGTAAGATTAATTGCACTAAGCTGAGCTATGCTGACTTACCCTGTTCAGTTCTGGTTTATGTAGTTTTTGCTCTTTTTTTAATAAGAATTGTTACATGTTTGTATCGTTATGTCAGAATAAAAGTGCCCATTCAAAGAAAACTTAGTATAAGCAAGAATGAACTCCATAACTGGCTCATTTCCTCAAATATATAATTACAGCAAAGCTGTACAGTGCTAACCATTCTGGGTATGAATGCTGAACGCTGTGTCACTGCCGGTGACGTTTGCAACCCCGACCCAGCAGCAGGACCGCTGTGCACGAAGCAGGTGAGACGGACTTGCTTCCCCACATGCAGTACACAGAGTGTGAGAGCAGTCTGCATGAATTTATCTTCATTGCTTCTCTAACACGCATCTGCAAGGACTTGCAGACCTGGAGGGGTTTGTGGTGTTGTCCGACTGCCGCCTCCATTCTGACACATGCGGATAAACTCTTAAAACTATAATTCATTTTTTTCTAAATATCCTTTTTAAAATGCTGCTTATTTTTCAAAGGATCAGGATGTTCCTGTTGATCTGCAAGAGAGACAGACAGGCAGTTTCAAATGCTGTTTCTGTGAAGCTGTGGACTGTTTCAGCGCGGCAGCTATCGGTGCATCATGTGTAAGCTCTGGTTATTCTGTATGAATTTTAAAGCCCAAACCGCTGCACAAGCTGGGTGTGATTCCCCACTGAGTTAGCCAAGTTGTGTGCTGAGAGCACGGT
Source organism: Morus bassanus (assembly GCA_031468815.1). Taxonomy (NCBI): domain Eukaryota; kingdom Metazoa; phylum Chordata; class Aves; order Suliformes; family Sulidae; genus Morus; species Morus bassanus. The sequence goes on along the minus strand of CM062580.1, from coordinate 2,194,374 downwards.
GGACATTGCATGCTCGGTAATTTTAGCAATTGTGTTTCTCAGGGTTTGTGTTTCTTCTACGGGGAAGAGCGTGTTACAAGTCCACGCTCAGTCAAAGCTCTGTGAGTTTGATAAAATGAACTGTAGGACTTGGTGACTGATGGTTTCCCTTCCTCTGCCTGCCAAAAGGAAAACATATGATAAAGAAAAACCTCACTAAAATGAAGACTGCTGTATCTCTGGTTTGTTCCTGCAAATGGAATTGGTTAAATAATAAATCCCACTGATCAAGGTTTTAATATAAACATAGAAATCCTTTGAAGTGTAAAAGGTGTTGCTAAAATGCTGCGTTTGTGTAACTTAGGTAAACTTCAATTTAAAAGAAAGAGGACAGGAAGTCTTATCTTTTATTGGTTATTCTATTCAATTCTATTTTTTATGCTTTCCAGAAGGCAAAAAATAAATCAAAACTGGACTTATTGCAGTATTCTCTATTCAAACATTTTAATATACATTGCCTGGCAGTACAAAGGACAGATAATTATGTAGGCCTGTCTTTTCTGCAGAAATGGATTATTTGGATCCATGTTTCAAAAAGCACTGAGCATACAAAATCCCAGTTGTGGTGTGAGGAGCTGGAAGCATCCATCCCCTCCAGGAGCAGCTCCTGGTCCAGCATCTGCTGGGGTCCAGCTGACCCTGGCTCTCCATAGCAGCGGTTTGGAGCAGAGCTCACTAATCACAGAATCCCAGATTGGCAGGGGTTGGAAGGGACCTCTGGAGATCACCCCGTCCAACCCCCCCTGCTTGAGCAGGCACACCCAGAGCAGGGGCACAGCACCGCGTCCAGGTGGGTTTGAATGTCTCCAGGGAAGGAGACCCCACAGCCTCTCTGGGCAGCCTGTTCCACTGCTCTGGCACCCTCACAGGAAAGGAGTTTTCCCTCACATTCAGGTGGAACTTCCCGTGTTCCAACTTGTGCCCATTGCCCCTTGTCCTGCCGTTGGGCACCACTGAAAAGAGTCCGGCCCCATCCTCTTGACACCCGCCCTTCAGATATTTATAAGCATTGATAAGATCCCCCTCAGTCTTCTCTTCTCCAGGCTGAACAGACCCAGGTCTCTCAGCCTTTCCTCATCAGAGAGATGCTCCAGTCCCCTGACCATCTTGGTAGCTCTCTGCTGGACGCTCTCCAGTAGTTCCCTGTCTTTCCTGAACTGGGGAGCCCAGAACTGGACGCAGCACTCCAGATGTGGCCTCACTAGGGCGGAGTAGAGGGGGAGGATAACCTCCCTCGACCTGCTGGCCACACTCTTTTTCAGGCACCCCAGGACACCACTGGCCTTCTTGGCTTGGGCACCTCTCCTGTCCTCCATGACCTTTCAAAGATGATGGAGAGTGGCTTATCAATAGCATCCGCCAGCTCCCTCAGCACTCGTGGGTGCATCCCATCGGGGCCCATGGATTTGGGAGGATCCAGTTTGCCTAAATGATCTCTAACCCAATCCTCCTCAACCAAGGGGAAATCTTCTTTTCTCCAAATTTTCTCTCTCACCTCTGGGGGCTGAGATGCCTGAGGGCCAGCCTTAGCAGTAAAGACTGAAGCAAAGAAGGCATTCAGTAACTCTGCGTTCTCTGCATCCTGCCTCACCAGGGCACCCTCTTCTTTCAGCAGAAGGCCCAGTTTCCCCAGTCTTTCTTTTACTACTTATGTATTTGAAGAAGCCCTTCTTGTTATCCTTGACATCCCTCGCCAGATTTAGATCCAAGTGGGCCTTGGCCTTCCTCGTTGCATCTCTGCATACCCTGACAACGTTTCTATATTCCTCCCAAGTGGCCAGTCCCTTTTTCCACATACTGTAAACCTCCTTCTTCCATCTGAGTTTTTCTAGAAGCTCTTTGGTCATCCATGCGGGTCTCCTGGCTCCTCTGCTTGACTTCTTCCTCGCAGGGATGCACCAATCTTGAGCTTGGAGGAAGTGGTACTGGAATATTGACCAGCTCTCTTGGACCCCCCAACCTTCTAGAGCCCTAGCCCATGGGATTCCTCCAAGCAGGCCTTTGAAGAGGCCAAAGTTGGCTCTCCTGAAGTCCGGGGTTGCAATCCTACTTGTTGCCCTGCTTCTACCACGCAGGATCCTGAACTCCACCATCTCGTGGTCGCTGCAGCCAAGGCTGCCCTCAGCCCTCACAGCCTCAACCAGACCTTCTTTGTTTGTTAGTGTAAGGTCCAGCAGCACATCTCGCCTCGCTGGCTCCTCCACCACCTGTGTCAGGAAGTTATCCTTGCTGCTCTGCAGGAACCTCCTGGATTGTGTGCACCTCGCCGTGTTGCTTTTCCAGCAAATATCAGGGTGGTTGGAGTCCCCCACAAGAACCAGGGCCTGCGATTGTGAGGCTACTTCCAGCTGTCTGTAGAAGGCCTCATTGACTTCCTCCTCCTCATCAGCTGGCCTGTAGCAAACACCCACAACAGTGTCACCCATATTTGCCTGCCCCGTAGTTTTTATCCATAAGCTCTTGACTCGTTCTTCTTCCACCCCTTGGCAGAGCTCGATGCATTCCAGTTGCTCCCTCACATAAAGAGCAACTCCCCCACCTCACCTTGCTGGGCTGTCTTTCCTAAAAAGCCTGTAGCCATCCATGACAGCATTCCAGTCATGTGAGCTATCCCACCGTGTCTCTGTAACTGCAATGAGATTGTGGCCCTGTGACCGCACGCAGATCTCTAGTTCTTCCTGTTTATTCTCCATGCTGCGTGTGTTGCTGTACAGGTATTTCAGAGAGGCAATTGAGCAGGCAGGTTTCCCTGGAGGTTTGCATGAGGACCCACTATAGCCATACACACCCTTGAGGTTGTTGGTCTTCTGATTGTCATCTTGTGAGGCAGCTAAGGCACCTTTGTTGCTGCTCTGGTTGGCCTGGCTTATTCCCCTGTTGGATGTGACAGCATTAGCATTGACACTTTGGACTCTGCCCCTCCGAGTCCTTCAGTTTAAAGCCTGCCTCACCAAGTCAGCCAGCCTGCTGCCAAAGATTCCCTTGCCCCTTCTAGACAGGTGGATTCCATCCCTCCCTAACAGGCTGTGGTTGCTGGGGAAAGTCCCATTGTCATAAAAGTCAAAACCCTCGCGATAGTGCCAGCCATGTAGCCAAGAGCTGATTTGCATTATTCATCTATTACTGGCTGCCCATTTTTCTCCAACTGGTAAAATGGAGGAGAAGATGATTTGGGCACCAATATTTCTCACTTGCTCCCCCAGGGCTTTATAGTCTTCCTTGGTTCTGCCCAGGCTCTGGCTTATAGCATTGTTTGTGCCCACATGGAAGAGTAACAGCGGATAATGATCTGTGCTCTTGACAAGTTGTGGCACCCTCTCAGCGATGTCTCAGATCTGAGCTCCTGGAAGGGAGCAAACCTCTCGTGACTCCCTGTCAGGTCGGCAGATGGGTGCCTCAGTGCCTTTTAACAGAGTCACCCACTACGAGCACTCGTCTCTTCTTTTTATGGTATCCGCTCTGTGCTGCTCATACAGTTGCACCATGCAGACCTTGCTCATGAGTGTCTGCAGCTGTTAAAGCTTCATATCTGTTGTTGGTAGTGATGTTGGATGGCGGAGACTGAAGCTGAGCCTTGCTTTTGTGGGTCACAGGGTCCAAGGTGCCTTGTTCTCAGTGGTGTCTGCTACAGGAAAGCGACCTCTCTATCTCTGCTTCGGCTCCACTAATACTCTGCAGCCTTTTAACCGTTCCCTGCAACTCGGCCACCTGATGCAACAGATTATCAACCTGTGCACACCTTGTACAGGTACTTACCTTTACACCAGGAGAAGGGTCTGGGCACTCGCTGTGATGTACCACCTGTATTGAAGCCTCCTTCCTTACCTGTTCTGTCTGGGTAGAGGCATTAGACATCTCTGGGGCTTTCTCCATACGGTGATGGTGCCAAACTGCAGACTTTGGTAAAACTGATGATTTAATAAAACCAGCCTAATCAGACTCTGGTGAGTGGTTCCCAGTGTCATGGTTAATGCATTCATGGTCTGGCCCATAACATCCATCACCAGCCATAGCTGGCGTGTGCTGGTGGGACACAGGCTTCCCCTCTCACCCAGGGAGGGATCTGCCCCTCTCTATGATATGATTTTGCCAAAATATTTCAGTTAAGTCAGGATAACTTTCAAAACCCTGGTGCCTAAGTAACTTCAAGAACATGGCTGATCTAACTAATGATGTAGCTAACACCAGATGTAGATGGTTTAACTCACCTAAACAAATGCATTTCTGAAAGAAGTTTGGACATGTGCCTCATCGTAGGACCATACCCTTTTCTTTCGCAGCCTTTGAATTGTGAGTGCAATTTAGTGTTTACTGATTTTTCCTTTTGTGCCATGCTTTGTCTAGCTTTGCATATAAAACGGCAGCTGGTCGCAGAAGCGAATGAATTCAAGGTGGAAATGCAGACTTTCACCATGTGAATCTTGTCCTTTGATTCCCTAGGAAGATAACAAAAGAGAGGAGAAGGCTTGGTGCAGGTTTAAATCATGAGCCACACATACCCTTCATCCACTACCAATGTGAAAAGTGAAATAACGTACCAGAGAGCTATCACAGCTGTCACATGGTAGCTCCAAACACCTGGTCTGGCAAGGTTTGTATGTTGTGGGCTGCCAGCAGCGATGGGTGACAGCTTCGGGGCAGCCAGGTCTAAGCACCTGGGCTGGGAACTTAGGGAGGGCGAGTATGGGAATGCTGCCTGGATGTACGACCTGCTCAGATTCCTTTGAAAATCATAGCTTCGCTTCGCCCCTGCTCAAAGCTCTGTGGTGCAGCTCTGCACGAACTAACGAGCTCCCAGGGCAAAGCCATCCCCCTGATTTACAGCTGCCCGACCTTTGGAGGTTCCTGGGGGACTCCCCTGGGGAGGCTGTGCGGCTTCCATGCCTAGCGATGCTTGACGTGATGGATAGGTATGTAAAAAGCATGTAGAAATGAATCATGAATTGCACTGATGCATCATTTATGAATATCATACAAGTGAAACTTGAGTTTTCCCTGCTGTATTAGAGATGAACTAAATCAATCATTTATAAGGCTGAGAATAAAGACACCCCAGACAATCCGTTTGGCCTATTGGGTGCTGGGGATTACAAAGCCGGTTCAATGTCGGGCCAAGCACTTGTCTAGCATTCACACTGCAATTTTAGAAAGGCAAGTACAATTAGAGGGATGAGGAGATGCTTCCCATGGGTCCTAGGATCTTCCTATCCCCAACACAAGGCTAACGTCCTAGGAAACATTTCCTGAAGACAAAATGGATATAAATATGACTACTTTTATGCCCTCCATGTTTAAACAATTCTTTCTGGGGACAAACTGCTTTAAAGTAGTTAAAAAATAAACTACAACTTTTTTTAAAAGGTTCCTTTCTCACCGTCTTTTACAATAAATACTAGATGCATCTGCCAATAGATCGGGGATGAGCAATCAGGCCTTGTCCTTCACTCGGTGAAAGCAGGTTGGATCACTAACGCAGCCGTCTACCTGACAGATCTGAAAGGCAAATCACTTTATGAATAAAAACTGTTGTGGTTCAAACTGTTACTGAACCTTAACAAATAGAATGGGTATGTATTATCTCTGCCAGCATAAAACCAGCTAATGTTCCTTTCCACTGAGGATGCTCGAAAGGACGTTTAAAGCTGAGGTGAGGCAGAGGCTTAAATGTGATGGTGTCCGTGCTATATTAGACATGGGATGTTTTCCCTTCACAACTTCTTTTCTGTAAGAGTGTGTAGCTCGCACTTTTTCTAGACACGACCGAGGGTCTTTAGTTTCATGCCTTCCAGACCTGCGGCACTGAGCCTGTCTGCATTGTCCCTACGATCCCTCCCCTTCCCCAGCTCCCTCACAGGGCAGGAGGAGACACGGTCCCATGTCTCCAGCATCTAACCTCCACAAGCCATAAAATACCTGCTGCTTTCGTTCCTGGTGTAACGGCAAAGTAAACGTTAGTGACGATCTGGCACAAAGCGGGCTGTGAAATCAGATACCCGGTGCTGCTGGTGGCCTTGACCTCAGGGACACCGTGGTCACCCCAGCAGAGTAAAGGGCAGGTGGGAATTTGGGGATAAGTATGATAAACCCTTGGTTACATTAACAGCACTTCTTTGCCGGGATAGGGACTGTGCCTGAGGACAGGTCTCAGTAAGAACTGGGAGATAACTTGTCTGTGCTGGGGTGTATGGCTACAGCCCTCTCTTCATAAATTATCTGGGATCCTAATAATAATGAACAAGCTTATTCAGGAGATGTTTCACAAACTTGAAAACAAAGGAAAGAAAGGTGATATATGCATTTTCCTACAATGAGTGAGCCTTAGAAAGAAAACCCTGCAGACCCTTGGATTTTTTAGTTTTTGGTTTTGTTTTTGGGTTTGGTTTTTTTTTTTTTTTAAATCTAGATTCCTAACAAACTGCAAAGATGAAAAGCTTTCAACCTCCTTATATTTATCTGGAGAAATATTCTGTGAGAGAAATGAAATGGAACAGACTCATAGACTCATTTAGCATTTCTAAACTGATAAATATATTTATTGCCCGTGACTGTTAGGGGTGTGTAATACCTATTCTTTCTGCAGATGGCTCATTGGATTTCTTCCCTAGCATTTAGCTCTATAATGATGTTAGACTGCTAATACCAAACTGTCTTGACAATGTTTGTATTTTACCTCTTAGCCTCTGGCTGTTTTGAAGATGAGGTGGTTTGGGGGTCTGGGTTGTTGCTGGAAATTTGCTGAAATGAAAGCCAGTGAAGTGAGGAGCTTGCTGCATGCTTCAGCGGGGGCTGTTCTGGTTGCGGCAGCAGTGCTGTACGAAGCTCCATTAGATGCTGAGTGATGCAGTCGAGCATCCTCCCGTGGAGGTGCAGCTGCTAAGCCCGCCTGTGCCAAGACCCCCTCGCCTGTAGCTCCCTGGGTGCTGGGGTGGGTAAAGCCTGCACAGCCAAGCCATGAAAAAAATACTTAAAATCTGCAATGTTCTCTTTGGCTTTTTCCAAGGCAAAAAAGCAGGAGGGGTCCTTACCTCCTGTTCAGGTAGGGCACAGGAATTGGGCATTCCCATGGTGGTGGAAAGTGGGTTGAGAAAACCAGCCAAAGCTTGGTTTGCTTTTAAATGAGAAAGAAGGGTCTGCACCCGCCGCGCACCCCAGCCCCGGGAGTGGGGACGTTGTGCTGCAGGTGCCGGGGCTCAGCCCCAGGGAGGCCGCTGGGAGCTCGAGCCGCTCCGGTGCTTCCTGTGCAACAGCGAGTTTCTTGGACTTGGTCTTGTTTCTGCTGTGGAAATTAGAAAGCAGATGCTTGTTACCATCCTAAAATAGAGGATGATAAAAGTTAGCTTACTTAGACCTCCAAGGGACACTCTAGGGTATTGTTTATGTTAACACAGTAAAATATATTTATAATTTTTATAGTTAAAAATAATTTAAATATATTTTAGGTTTATGCATCAAAGCACCCTTTTAAAAGTTGTTTTTGTTTTACACCTGAGGATGTGAACCTATTTAATTTCTAGAGAATGTCTTCCTTCTCATTCGGAGCAAAATTAATTTTTTTTGCTGTTTTTGTTGCCTTGTTCTTACTTTAAAGCACTCGTGACTCTGGCCCAACATCCCGGCCGGTGTGTTCTCAGGTGAATTTAGTGCTGTGTTTTGTAAATGCCGCCACCTTCATTTCCTTCCCTCTCCAGTAAAAAAATAAAAAGCTTAGCAGTAGAGAAGGTGAGAGCGCTCTGAAGTTTGGCCGTAAAACCCCTGTTACTGTTTATAGCCATGGCCCTGTGCTGAAATGCCCCAGGAAAATAAGAGTAATAGCGAGTAACAAATATTCGATCACTCTGACAGGGGAGTTCATGGTGGAGATCTTTCCTATCAGAGACATGTGGCCGCATATCTGCTCTATCAGCCAAAGTTACTTTTTAAGAAATTGGGCTTTACAAACCTACTGCACCCCTCCGCAGCACAGGCATGATATAAAGTGCTGCTTTTTGTTGTTTCACAACACACCTTTTGCTTCCCCGGCGTGGTGTGCTCGCTGCGTATCGTAATTCTGCGGCACTGGGGTGCAGCAGGCACAGCTAAGGGTGTTTTTTTTTTTTAATAGCTTTGTAGTTCTCCTTAGTTATTCACCCATTAAACTTGATTTAAGTCACACCTTGGTCCCACAAAATTGAGTAATGTAGAGAGGATGTTGCCGTTAATTAAACCAGGCTGTGTTGTCTCTCGTTGGTGACTGATTTTTTGCAGTCCGTGGTTTCTGGCTGGGCTCTGCATGCAAAACGGAAAGTTCAGTCTTCTGGTGCTGAGCCTGCCAGCAGCCCTGGGCACCAAAAATGAGGAGCTGAGCTGTGAAGCAACAGTTAGGAGGTGGCTTTTTTTTTTATGCCGTCTGTTTTTATTGCTACGCTGGCAAGCGTTGTGCTTATGGGCTTGGCAGAGAAGGGCAGCGAGGAGCATCAAGACCCGGTTTTGTGGTGAAGTGGTGCCCTGCTGGCATAATTTCAGGTGTTTCAGACCATTTTTGGGTGGTCTCATGGCTCCCACAGGTGTAACGTGTTGCTGGGTTGCCTGCCCACTCCCTGTGGGTCTCAGTCCCCAGCTGGTGTGGAGGGTCCCTACCAAAGCCATGGCTGGGGGTAGCAAATAGGAGAGGTCCTGGTAATTTCTGTGCTCTTCTTAAAATGCTCTGTGACATGCTAAAACAAAGTCCCATCTGTTTTTAAAAAGGGCAAATGTGAAGAATTCCTGCAAAGGCATTTTTCTGTTGAATCTGAGCAGCTCTGTTTGCCCAGGGTCGGTGCTGGCTGTGCTTGGTCACTTGATGGATGGTGCCACCCCCTCAAAACCCCATGCTGTTCCCCTCCTGCAGTCGCTTCCCATTCTTCTGAGCTGCAGCTCCCCTCTTGTCTCCTTCGGATTTGTCCTGGGGGTGTTTGTGGAGGGTTACCCCAGCCGTTTCCATCTGGATTTGGGTGACAAACCGGTGAAGCTCTCATCTTGTCTCCAATATCAATACAATTCTTAATGTCTAAAACTGAACTCTTCTTCGCTATATAGGCCATGAGTATCGTGACCTGCCCTACTAGACACTAATTAACACTACCTGTGTAGCAATTTGGCAGTGTACCGTTGATGGACAGCTATTTAGTAAAGAGCTCAACAGCTTTATTAACATTAATGAACGATGGTAAACTTTTTTTGCCCTTTTTACAAAGGTCATGCTCAAATCATTGCATTATCAGACTTAATTACAACAAGTTAATTTGTTGCTTGCCTGCCTTGCAGATGTTTAGGAAAACTTGTACTTCATATATCATGCATCTATGGGATTGCTCTTTATGCTATAGTAATATAGACGTAGCTGGCCAAGGATGATGATGATAGGGATTGTTGATGAATTGTTTTTCAGTACCTTGCCAGCCCAATCCATTAATAATGGTGGTGTACTTAGTACAATGCCATCCTTGTCCCCAGCTGTATGTCATGGCTACGTTTGCTTCTAGAAAAATACCAGTATTACTCCTACTAAGCAATGGATTACACTACTGCACAGGATTTGCTGCTTACCAGTCCTGTGGCATTGTATGTGCCCTTCGGTGTTTCCTGCCATTGCAGAAAGCTCTTTCTGCCATTTCTTGGTCCTGGCCAGCTAAGTGACTCCCCATTTCAGTTCTGCTGTAGGAGATGACTGCGCAGCATTCTGCACCTTTTTCACATTTTCTTGTCCCTTCTGGGTCCCTGGCTAAAAGCAGGTGGCACACCGTGGAAAAGCTCGGGTCTGAATCACCTTAAGCAGTAGTAGAGCCCGCTGATATGTTTCTTAATGTAAGTTGAGTGATTGTTTCATAAAAACAATTTCCTCCCAAAACAGCGGTGCCTGGGTGGGAGCGAAGCTCTCATGAAATCACATCCCCGCGGGGGATCACACTGTTCCTAGTGCCTCCAGAGCCCATTCCTGCAGCATAACCACCCACGCAGGAGGATTTTTAAAGTTTGTTTTATTACTGCGGTGGGAGGAAGATGCACATTTCTTCCAGGCTGGGAAGATGCTGCAGCTGGCGCCTTGCAGCGGGCTGAGCTCTGCCGCTGGCGGCGAGCAGCTGGCCCTGATCCTCTCCTCCAAGGGGAAGGAGGCAATCCCATCTCTGGAGCCGGCAGATGGAGCAGCCATCTCAGGCAAACCAGAGCGAAAATCCAGCCCTGCCGTGAAGGAGTGGGGATAAGCACGGGAAGCAAAATGAATGCAAACCCTCCCTGACCTGTGTACTGATCTGCCAGCGCCAGCGGCTGTCAGAGAAGTGACTTGCAGATACAGAGAGCTCAGGCTTATAAAAGGCTAAAAATTCATATTTATAGTCATTTTACATTCAGTATTTGCAAGCCCAAAAGGATCTTTACAGTAAATTAATTGGTATAAGTGGCAGATGTGTTGCTGCGGGGCGCACTGCTGTGACTTGGAGTGGATTTTTCCCAGGCTGTAGGAGATGTCAGGTAGGCAGGCGTACGGAAAGGCAAGCAAACAGTGATGACTGCCACCTTTTTTTCTTTTTTTCCCATTTTGGCAAAAGGTCCCCTGCTTCTTGTAAATATTCCCAGGAGACAGAATGAGTGCTGCAGTCAGATAAGTCAGCATGAGTAGAATCACATTTTGGGGGGGGGTGTTAGTAGGCTGTAGCTCATTATAATTATCCAGAGGACCCAGCCAATCTGTTTAAACACCCTGTGAGCCATCCTAACAGCCTGGAATAGCTGAGAGGATTGCTGGAAAGGACATGTGTAAAGCAACGCAATCTGCTTGGGTAATAGCTCTGCCTTTGCTCCAGGATTCCCTCCTGCATGCCGCAGCATCTGTGCCCACCCGTGGCTGGGCTGCAGTCCCTGGGGTTTGATGTCCGGGGCTTCCCAACTCCTGGCCACCCCTGCACCCCGATACCACTTCTTTAATCACCAGCATGTATGTTCAGTCACCGAGCGGAGCTACTAAGCCCAACAGAGAGGAAAGGTGTATTTGCTCAGATGTAGTGATGCTCTGCTAATCTGATGAGCGTGTTCAGGGCTGAAGTTTTGGGTCCTCTTGATTCCTTCAGTCCCACAGCATTTGGCCCCACTTGCTGGGCTTGGTTCTCTTGGCTGGCATGGGAGAGAAGTCAAAGAAAGAGCTGTGAAGTCAAAGAATGAAGACATAAATAGTGATAACAGTCTGTTTCAAAGTGACTTGTTTTCATAAATGGATGCCTGGATTTTGGAAAGGCACTTTATGGGCTTTATAAATCATATTTAAAAGTAAATTTTGAAGATGCTTTCAAATAGTTACTGAGAGCCATTTACTGATAATCATGTTAGAAAGTGAAAGAGTAATAATCATAAGAAATCTGCTGTGGAGCTTTACTGTGCTCTGGGAAGGGTGTGGGGAGGAGGTGGAAAGGGAGTCTTTTTCTGTAGCCTGACTTGGAAACCACAAAGTAGTTAACAACGTGATAACAAAAATAAAGGAAGAGTTTGGCATGCTGTGCAGATTCTTATCATCTCCCTTTCATGAAAAGCAGAGAAAGAGCAAGAGCTGAAAGGTTGTAGGCTTCACTAGAGTCCTAATTATCCCTTGATTATGCCCACAGCAGGGATGAAGTTTTTCAAAAGTACAGTTTCTGTAGTAAATCCAGAAAAACTGGCTCAGTAGTTTGATAGTCCCATTTATATGACCAGCAAAGTAGCGGTGGGGCCAGACTCAATACTCCGGAGATGTGTGGTGCCTGAAAAAACAAATTGTACCTAAAAGCTGCTCCAATTTATGCCATTGGATGTGCCGTAGGAAAGTTTTTACACCTTCCTTTCCTTCCCTTTCCCAGGCAGGAAACCTGTTCAGTTCAGGCAGTGTCTATAATCCTGTATGTTTATTTAGTCTGGGACATAAAAGTCCTCAGGATACCTGGTTTTCTCCCCCCCCCCCCCCCCCCTTCTTTGGCATTAAGGAATCGCAAGAGCTATTTGAAATAAAACCCAACATGATTGCCAGAGGACTAATTACTGAACTCCTCATCTCTTTCTCCAGGGACCTGAATTCTCTGGGAATAAGAGACATCCCATATAAGCACATATCCGTAGTCTGTAAAATGGCTGCTTTATGGGTTTGCTTGTCTTAGTGGGCTAGTGCATTTTAGTCTATTCTGTGTGGTTCAGCTCCCCCAAAATGCTCAGTATCTGCAGCAATGTGGATTTTGGAAGAAACCAGGGAGATGAGCAATTTGCTGTGTATGGGCTGCACTTTCCAGCTGAGGGTGGTATTGATTTCCCCCGAGTGACGGAGCAAAGAAGCTCTTACAGCTGGAGCTGTAAGGATATCTTGCTTCATGGTCCTTATTTCAACTTCTCAGGCAAAAGGCAGTTGAGACCCAGCCACTCTCTCCCATCCTTTTCAAAAATCAGCTGTTCAAATGCATAAAAAATGATTCTTTATATTAAAAAGGAGAATATAAGAAGCAACTGCTTTATATTAATATATGATTCCCTAGATTGCTCGCAGAATGCAGCTTACTATGAGATACACTTGCATCCTCCATGCTCCCAGTAGCCACATCCTTCTGCCTGACACCGGTAAGAAATATCTCACAAAAGTAAGTGGCATATTGAATATTTCTTACGGTAGGAATTGTATACAATGGTGTATTGGGCTCCACACAGGCTGTACTGCTAACTCCGGGCGTGCTGTTTTCCTACTACATTTATTTCTTGCTTTGTTAGGCAACATAATTTCACATGATTCTTGTGGCAGAAATAATATCAATTTTGTCAGCATCAGTTTTCAGTACGAATGGAAACAGTGCTCTATGCAGGGTTCTTAATGAGGTTGGTTTTATTTACATTTGATGAAGATGGATACAAACTGAAAAATCTCCTGGCACATTTTTCATAGACTTAAATAAATACATTAAGTATACACATAACTGCAATAAACACATACAAATACAGTTAACACACTGAATAAATACATACGGTCTCTGTACGTTGACTCCCTCTGATGTCCAAGGACTGCAGTCAGCTACTCAAGAAGTATTAATGCAAATACTTGTAACAAGTGGTGCAGCCCCGCTCTGGCTGTGAATGTACCCCTGAGTGCTCTTTGGGCAGGGGGTTATTGCAAGGGGGTTTTTGTTTATTTGGTTGCTGGATTATCCCAGACTTATATTACAGTCCTTGGCTATTAGTGGGCAAAGCGTCAAGCACTCTCATGTATTTAAGAATGTGCGTTACTTTTAAGTAGCAGTGAAGACTGTATGCAGGACAAAATTCAATATTATTAACCAGCAGCTGAGGAAAATGAGTAATATTTACAAAATATATTTTTTTTCCTGTTCATAGAATATTTTAGTACCCGTTTAGCATTATTCACTGGCATGTTTGCAGAGCACGTGTCTCCAGACATGACCAGGAATGAGTTAGGGTTGCTTTGCCAGGGACATGCTTGGTGGTGGCAGCTCTGCTCAGCCCATCTGGGGGCAGAGACCCGGCGGGGTCTGAGCTTGCCCTGAGGCCATGCAACCAGAAACGCTAGTCCCTGCTGGGCTTCTGCTCAAAAATATGATTAGGAGTAAAGTCCTACAGGCAAAGTTCAGAGAAATGAATGGGAAAAGCCCTGTGGATGGCCTTGAGTGGGATCCCTGTCATGCAGGTGGGGAAAGGGAGCACTGCCATCCCTGTCACAGGGGCACTTTGAATTCTTTGGGATGGCAAACATAGAAGGAATTCTGATATTCAGGAGGGGGTGCGTGTGTGGTGGCAGGATTAATGCCCTAGCCTTGGGAGGGCTGCTGGAGGGCAAAGGAGGGTGCTGTGCCTCTGCTCTGCACCCTCCAGAGAGCACAGGCTGGGGGATATGATGTGGGAACGCAGTGGACTGAGATATCGCAAAGTGAAATCTCAAAGACTTGAGCAAAGCTGTCATGAACACAGGACAAAAATACCCAGTTACAAACCCACTGGTAGTGGTCCTGTATTTTGTATTCTGCAGCTTCGCAGCCTGAGCTGGAGCTCAGCGTGACACCTCTCATGCTCCATGAGATGATTTCTATCAGAGCCGTTTGGCAGGCTGTCCGCATCGTTACCCGCGACAGAAACGAGCAGCGCTTGCAGCCGTCGTGCGGGCTGTCCAGCAGATATTGCCGGCTACCTTAAACCCACGTCAATTAACTTTTGCTTGGAGCAAGGTTTGTTGAAATGACAACCAGCAGCAATTACAGCTCTTGGGCTGCCTGGAGAGGGAGGCACAGCTTCAGGAACAGCTGAGCTGTGTGTGGCACGCAGAGGCAGAAAGTGAACCCTTTCCCAAATCTCTGGGGTGAGATTTGTTTTGCAAAACTGCCCTTTCTGGGTACTCACCTAAAGCAGCTTGTGTACAGCAGCTATGTAGCAGCATCCCCTCCCTCTGCCCCTGTGCTGGGCTGTCTGTCCAAGCAGCCACGCTGGAGCATCTCCCGACAAGCGGGGCTTGTACCACCTTGGCAGGGCTGGCTGCTAAAGCTGCTTCGCCTTTGGTGCCTGCGGTGCCCACAGCTGCACTTCAGCAAGAGGGGAATTAGATGGGAGTCACGGGCGGTGAGATGACGTTTGTGAGGGCCCCTTTGTGCAATGCCTGGGAAAAACTATGCTCTGTGTGTGGTTGTGTCCTACTGATCCTTCTGTAATGAAAGGATAGTTTTTACACAGAAAAGGGAAAGGAATAGAATGCATTTTTGAGCAGTTAAGATGACTTTTTAAAATAAATAAATTGTTGAGATCAAATCATTTTTTGCTTAGTAATTAGGAATTCAATTTTTCTTGTAGCTAATGATGTTTGCAATGCAGTGCTTTGCCAGATAATTTTTAATTAGAAGCTAGGACACAGCTTCAAGTTCCAAAACTATCATATGTTTATGCTTATCCATTTTCTTGAGTCTTTCTGGAGATAATGAGTCCTGCCTCCCTTCCTCAGTGTCAAATTTGAGTTTGACCTTTTTGCTTGTAAATAGATTAGAAAAATTAATCCCAGGCTGTAATAAGGTCTTTCATTATGCTACTGGGAAGGTTATTTATGCTTTTAAAGCTTGTTCCAACCTAATAGGTGTGAAAGGAAAGAACACTTAAGCTCTCTACTGCTGACAAGAATATTGTGTCTGAAAAATAAAAGTCATGGTGGGTTCATTGTGCTGACGTTATTTAAGATAAATATCAGCACTACAAGCATGAACTGGAAGATATATCTTCAAAGATAAGGGAAGTGGGTTTTACACTGGCACATCTCAGATGCAATTACAGCTGCACACAATTGTGCATGGGGGAAAAAGTGGGGAATCAGGAGAAGAGTTTCCTTCCCAGCCAGTTTCTGGCAGCTTGTGTAAACCAGCTGGGTGATGCCCATTTGCAGTAGTTTCTCAGGTTCTTAGGCTATTTCCCCCAAAATGGATGAAGGGAGCTTTCTATTCTCAGATGGTCAAAGGTGATGAAAGCTGAATGTGAAAGATGTGATGCTGGTCCCTCCCTCCGACAGAAATCAGTGCTGTGATGGGAACCAGAGCAATGTGAACAGGAAAGCAGGCACACGGCCCATACGGCGAAGCGGGCCCATCGCTGCAATAAACCTGGTGAGATCTCTCTTTGTCGAAGTATTCAGGAAAACACTGGGGAGCTTATGAAGGGGGAGGCAATAGTGAGGGGTATGGAGGGGTCGGCAGGGCTCTGCTGGACACCGAGGACGATGCTTCTGCCCGGTGGTTCTCGCCAGCTGCGTGCCTCAGCGCGCAGGTCCTTGTGCAGAGGTGTTTGTCCCTGCATTGCCATGTCCCTGGCTGTCCCAGCTATTCGGTTCTGCACAAGTGCTGCGAGGGTATATTTAAAAAAATTCCTTTATAAAGCAATGATATGACAGACAGCTTTGCCTTCAATTGCTTTTATAAATAAGAGGTACTGATGCTCAGGTGAAGAATACTGATACTTTTTTTTTTTCCCTGCATCACCTGGGGATTTGCTCAAATAATGTCAAAATCCATGCAAGTGGAAGGAAAGATCCACCTTGATTTTCTTGGCTTTGTTCATGTTCAGTTGCCCTGTAATCTGTGAGTAGCTCCTCAGCAAGCCTGTGGTCCCTGGGACTTTTGGGTTGGGTGAAGGTTTTGGACACCCAGACGAGACACAGGAATCGCCTAACCAGAAAGACTGTGAAAAAGAGTTTTGTGTGCGTGGGGGAAAAAGGGAGTGTAAATCTTTTCAAGAGGATACTGTGTACTGAGTGTGGACCACCAGCCTTTTGTCTCTGGATTCTGCAATGCAAATCTGGCTTCAGAGGCAAAACGAAGTTGTTGGTCTCACCTCTGCAAAAGCAGTTTAAAAAGAGTGGATAAGCCCAGTTCCAGCCCCAGGGTAGGGTGAAGCAAGACTGAGATGAGCTGAAGAATTAATGTCAGATGTGAAAAGTGTACTCAAAGCCTGGCTAACCGTCGCTCGGTTTGGACATTGCAACTTCCACCAGCGCTTTTTGTTTCCTACATAAATAGTTCTTTAAAAAAAGGTAATGGTCCCAAACTGTCCCCTAGAAAGGAAATGGAAAGGCTCTCTTAACATAAACGTGATCTAAATAATAATGGGGTCAAACCCTGTTCTCAGTTAGAGCCATCAGTGGCCAATAACTACCCAAATCACCCATTTAACACCTTTCATTGTGATCTACCTGGTGGAGGCTGCAAAATGACTTTACAAAAGAAAGAAAGTCAGTCTACAAACACAAGCCTCTGTTGACTCTGACTGCTCAGTGTGTTTTAAATTAGTGGAAAGCTGTGCCTCTCAGAACTACTGCTTTCATAATTAGCCTTGTGTACTTTGTTATGGCTTAATAAAGTGACAATGCCTAGGGAGAGGCAAAAAACAAGCTCTGCTTTACTTGGGATAAGAAAGGCATTTTCTTCTTAAGTTAGTTGTTTAGGAGTTGCTTTAATTATAATGAGTAAACTGAGGGTGCTTATATTAATATAATTGATGTTACCAAATGGAATTTATGGTTACTGAAGCAGTAATAAAAAGTAACTTACAATAACCATTAAATGATTTGCTGACATCTTATAGGCATTCTACATTCTGAATAAGTGAGACGTACGTATGCAGTCCTCAGGGGTAAAACTGGTGCAGGTCAGGCTGTCTGCTGCACAACTGCTGGCATCAACCCGTGTTTTGCACAACTTAGACAAACATTTTGGTTCACACCTGTGCTCAGGTTATTACTATCTGTACTACCCTTACAGCTATGGAAAAAAGAGACAGAAATACTTTCTAGCCCCAGGTTGCAGCCTGAGGGAGTGGCTGAGCCCAGACTTGAGCTCACCTGGGCTGGACCAAAAGTCCTGCCTGTTCTCTTGGGACTGCCCTATATTGGAGCTCGGCAGTCGGGTTATATTTATACCCAGATAACTTGCTTTCTATTATGAAATTTCTTTCCTGGCAGGGTATGCATCTATCATTAAATCAAAATCTTTCTGGAAACAGAACAGAGGCTCGAACTTCAAAGCTTGCCACTGTTTTCCATGGAGCTCTTCTTGCTGGTTGCCTGGGAGGCTTATTTGAAATTATGCACGGAGACGGGCAGAGAGGAATGATTTCCAAAGTCATCATAATTATGCCCCTGAGTGGGCGAGACTTGGAAGCTGCTCAGGGCGCAGGAGGCGGAGGGGATGGGAGGCAGTGTGCTCCCTCCCTACGCCACCAGCTGCTCTGAGCTCCAGCACACCCAGCACCATCTAACCAGAGAAAACCCTGGGGGGCCAAAACCCCCAGGGGTGGTCCAAATACTCTGTGGCCTCTTTCCACCCCCTCCACCTACAGACCATCTAGCGAGCCCTCATTTTATATCTGCTTTCCATGTCATCTGCTCTCGCAGATTTTAGAAGGCTGACGGGTATGAAGATGACAAAATACCATCTGACATGATGCCCTTTACAGCCCTTTGCCAAAAGAGGATCCTCACTTTCTTATGACAGCCTGGAATCTCAGCCATGTTGTGCTTAGAAACATTATTAAAAGCTACTTTTTGCCTTAAAATATTGTCACTTTTTAAAGCCTTGCAAAGCTAGGTCTGTGCACTTCTGTTCATATAATCGTGATAGCTCAAAATGGAAGGTAATTAAGTCTCAGACAGACAACAGAGTTTTCCGGTGTCGTGGAGAATTCAGTGCCTCGGTACACACAGCCCCCCTCCAGCTAGAAACCTCCATCCAGTGGGTCTCGGGTCACAAGTGTCCATTTTGAACTTTTAAATAGTGAGGAAGTGTCTGCTGTGTGCTACAAAGCAGCAAAGAGAAAACATTGCACTCTGGCTTGATGTGGAGGATCAGCTGTCAGGAGCTGGGTCCTGATGCGCTAATTGGTGTGTTTCTGACGAGGTAACGCTCTTAACTTGTGGGTTTTGTTGGTGAAGTGTGTTGGTTCATTGGTTATGGATGCAAGGCTTTATGTGGCTTGGTGGGAGCTCAGAGTTTGGTTAAAGGTACAAGTCTGTTCTTCTCCCCTTTTACAACGATTGTTTCCTTAGCCTGGGCAGCTCTGCAGAAAAATGGCTCCAGATTTTGTTGGTGGGGAATTTGTCTTCAGCTCCCTTGCACAGGGATGGCGGTATCAGGGGATGTTGGCAGCAGAAGTGCTTCAGATGCTTTCTTTTGTCCTTTTCAATTTACTGTGATAGCAGCCAATGTGATAGAATATGTGCAGTTTTGGATACTTTCAAGGCTGTGCCATTTTTTAAAAGTATCATTATTGCTGCGCAGAACAGCACCGTGTTTGGGGACCATGACACTGTACCCACCTCTGAATAATTGCCTAATATCTCCCAGAGTTAATTTCCCAAGGTTTTCGTCCAGCCTCAGCCTGTGCCATCTCGCCATGGAAGGGAAATGCTGTGAAAGATGTACTTAGGTCAGCAAAAGGATTGTAACTTGCTAATGCAATACAAGCCTTTTCTATACCTATGTTTTACAGTTCAAAATACATACTGTGCCGGTACAGAGATTAACGGTGTGTAGGTATCATAATGTAGGGCACTTGTGGCCCGTGGCTGCCTTCCCTGCCTCTCTGTGCTATGCTTTTCCCTCAGTGATCTGCTTTTCTCCCCTTATGCTGAGTACAGCTAGGGAACTGTTAATAGATACTGAGTACTCATTAATTCAATGAGTAATTTAAAATGTATTTTTTAACTTATACGAACTTTTATGTGTAGTGGATTATTAAATGCCCAGTGTAATTGTGTCTTGTACGTATTTAATTTGGTTTCCATAGAAGTCGATGGAAGCAATTCTGTGATTTCGCTGGGAATTTGTGTACCTGATAAACGTTGGGAGACAGGTTTTGTGCAGTACTGTGGGAAAAATGGAAGGTTGCTATCATATTTTGAGAGTCTAATACACAGTCAGACACAACTGTGATCTAATTAATGCCTACTTAATTAGGCTCAAGTGAAAGATTTCAAAACATGAAGCCCAGTGGAGGTATAGTTGATAACATTGTTATTTGGAAAACCCAGAGTGTTTCTGAGTTTGCCCAGGAGGTTTTGCATGCAAACTGAAATATTGTCTACATTAACGCCCATCAAATCACGCCCATCTTTATCCAGCTCCCTGTGCATTTCACCAGTGCTGTTTACGGTTTGGCCGGCTTAGCGCGAAGGAGGTGCAAATCAAACCGTGCTCACGGTCTCCTGTGTCCCAGCTGTACCTTCTCAGCTTTGCTAGCACCCTGTCCTCACGGCTAGCCCGGCACTGGCCCCGTGTCGCAGGCACCCGCGCCCTGCGTGGCTCCCGCTCTGCGGTGGAGCTCCAGCACCCGGCTCACTCTCGTCGGGGGACGGCTTACTCCTCTCCTGCTATTTTGAGCTTGTACGTATTTGTTTACTTTCTGGATGTGCTGTAAATCCATGTAGTACTCTTTCACACAGCTATTTTTGGCAGGGAGAGTAGAGATGCTGGAGAGGACTGAGGGCACCAGCGGAGCCGCAGGTCTCTGCGCACCACTTGATCTGAACTCCTCTTAAAACGGGGCTTGCCCTGACTTAATTTACTTGCTGCACAGGTTCATGCCAGCCACCGCTCTCCATAGTCAGGGATAAGAAATGACTGCCTCCTTCAGATGATCCCTGCTGATTCGTGAATCAATTCTCAGTTAATACCAAAGTTGTAAGATATTTATTCACTCCTGGCTACTTGGGTTGTCCCAGAAGAAGTTCACCTTGGGGGATTATGCTGTCACTAAAGGTTTTGATAAAAAATTGAAATGCCCTTTTGTTGTCTTGCAAGTCATTATGTTCACATGATTAAAATGATTTTATACCTAACTCTGCCTGTTAATCAAAAAGGTCAGTACAATAAATAGTTTTTATCTTTTCTGCTGGAAGCCTAACTTCCCCATGGTCTTAGGAGCTGATTATAAGCAAAGATGCAGACAAAAGAATAGGATCTGAAGGATTGGGTTGATCAGTGCGACACAGAGATGTGAATTACTGTTGAGAACTTAGCGGGGAGAAGTAAGCATCGCTTTGATGCCAGGGAGAAGTAAGATTGCCCAAGTTTTCAACCTCCAGGTATCAAAGGTGAATGAGGTAGCTTCATTCATCTTAATAAATTTATGTCTGGCATTTGGTTCTGAATGAGATTAATTTTTCTTTTCTTGAGATATATATGTGTGTGAATATATATGTGTGTATATATATATATATATAAAATATGTATACATAACCCCCATACCATTGTTTTTATAAACCTGACCATGAAACTACTTTTTCCAATGCATTTGATTGCAAACTTAGGGTCAAGATGGAGTTTCTGCTCGGTAAAGCCCTGGGTTTTACATTTATTAGTCTGCTCACTGATGACTGCCTGAAATCATCACCCTGTCTTAGAATTGGAGATGCTGGTGGAGTCACTGATTTTACAGCAAGGTTTTGTGGTGATGTGTTGCCAGGACATCTGACACACATGGTACTATGGAGTTGGCTTCCCCTGGGTATCTGCAGGTCCTGCTGATTCTGTGGGCTTTGTCCTTTGCTTCCTTAATGTTTCGCTCATCTGCAGTGACCCCCACACCTCCATTCCCCCTGAGTTCCTGGCAGTTTGGACATGCAGAATATCCAGTCGCTTCTCCTGCCCTGACAGGACATTTGACCTGGAGGAAGAACACAAGCTACTGCAAATGTCATGAGTAGAAAAAAAAGCCACCAGTGGCATTTACCTTTCTGATTATTCCTTCTCATCCCCAGTACTGCATGTGCGTTTCCATTACAAGATTGTGTGTGCCAATGAGTAGTTAGATTTGCACTACAAATTCATCTTTAAATATACTTGCGTCCTCCTGGAGCCTCTCCAGGAGCGGTTATGCTCTCCCGATGCACCGTGGCCTGTCATCCCTCCAGCGCCGGGAGATATGAGCACCACCTGTAGCCTCCCTTCTCTTTTCAAATGCCTCTTTAAATATCACTTCTCTACACCCTAAATCTTGAGGCGCATCAGTAAAAATGAGATCACTGACATTATCTGAAGCAGATGTCTAAGTTCATAATCTGATTGTCTTTCCCATTGTAACTCTGATGGGGTAATGAACCCAGTGTCGTGTACAGGGCTGGCCTCCAACGCATAGTAACTTCTTCAGCATATAGAAATGAGGATATATCCAGGTGTCTTAATGGAGACAGCACTGCTGTAGCTGTACACTGGATATCTGAAAATAACTTTCTGCTATGAATGTTAAAATACCAGCTCACAATGTGGTGGTAAGAGAACAGATGGATTTTTTGCCATGTGATAGCCTAGAAAACAGCTTTGATTTAGCGTACCATGCTTGTCTGACTTCTAAACTTGTATTAAACAGAATTTCATAAAGGCAAATCTCAAATAACAGGGCACTTGGCGGGAGGTTACTAAGCTATGAAATTATTGATTCATTCTCTTTTCATTTCAAATGGGCAGATGTGTATGAATATTTATTTACTTCGAGGGCTTTTTTTAGAGGGGGAAAAAGGTCTTCAGTAGGTGTTTTGATTTCACAGCACAGTCAAGGGAATTAGTACTGCGTATAGAACAGAAATTAAAGCCGTTAGACTTCTGAACCCATACTGACATAGGTGAACTTCTCCCCCCTCATAAAAAGCTGTTTCTTTTTGTTGCAGTGCTCCTGACATTCAGCCTTTGAGATTATTATGCACTATTAGTTCATCGTCTCTTCAAAATGAATTTTGAAGATTTAACCACTTATGAACACCAGTCTCAAGAAAGTCTGGCTTTATCAGCACGTCAGGTAAAGGCTTCGTGCTTTTCACTAATTGGCTGACTTTTATAAGCTATGTCTAGGCATGCCAAAATACTGGCCAATTTACAGATGTTTGATGCGGGAAGGCCAGTAGGTTTTTGCATCAATGGCTGCTCTAGCTGTGTTGACATAAATGGAAAGATTACCTCTGCCTTTTCCTGAAATGGCTCATTTATCAGGTCTTAAGGGAGGGGATACGTGTAGTTCCCAGGCTCATTTTGCAGACGTGGCATGAGAAATTCATGCACGGTTACAGGGGTAGTGCTGAAAGGGCTTCAGACCCCGCTGCCGGCAGTCTGGGAGTGCCTAGCACCTCTGGGTATGCAGAGGTCCCCTTTAATAATGCTGTTCAATGTAATAAGTGCTAAGATGGGCTTGGAAATATCCCTCACGTGCCTGTGGTCTGCTTCCTGGATGCTTTGTGTCCTGAGGGCTGAGCAAAGTTGTCTTATGGCATTATCAGCTTGTGGAGGGGACTGTCACACGTGTGTGGTGGCTCTGTAGAGGGCACGGTGCAGCAGGTGACCAGACCCACCGTGTCCAAGGGGTAACGTCTGATGAGAAGGTGCAGGTCTGCACCCAGTGGCTCGGACAGTTTGACTTGCCTCTTGCTGAACCAATGACAAAAATACAAAAGGGTAAAATGTTTCCTAAGCAGAACTTACCAGCTCTTCTCCAGAAGTGCTGGAGACACCCTGAAGTCTATTTTGGAAATCATGATGCTATTGAAGGAGCAAATGTCAGACACTGCATGTGAGGCAGCAGAACAAAACCCTGCAGCAACCTCAGAGAAACGGGGCTGGGTCCTGTGCAGCAGGATTGAGCCTCAGCTGCCTTGGCAGGCAGCAACGCCATGCAGAGCACTTTTGCTGAGAATCAGGAAAATTGTTTGTGTTAGTCAAAGGCAGTTCAGAGAATAATTTTGGATGGGCATAACAAATAAGGCCTTCAAGATACTGGGTACCCCAAACACATCAAAAACCTGTTCTGGTCAAAATTACATGGATGGTTTAGGCATCACTGCATCTTGTAAAGAAGCATATATTTTAATTATTTATTATATTATATTACGTCTATTCATATAATACACAATTATTACATACTGTTAAAGTATGTATTAAGATATACCATATATATTTATTACGTATTTGTTATATACTTACTATATTTATTATTTAGATGGCTTCCTAAGAGGATGAATGGTCTTTCGAGAATAATGTTGGCATCTGGAATCAGGCAAAATAGGGAATCATCACTGTAAGAAAAGAGAGAGTTAAGATCAGATCCCTTTTTTTTTGGAAAGTATCACTTTGGGAATGCACCATATGTGCTTTTTAAAGTTGGGATGAAGTAGGATAGAAGAAGAAGAGTAGATTGTCCTCGATTTGGAAAATCATAGTGTACCAGCATGACCTGGTTTTATGGATGAGAATCTTCAGTCTACAAAGTTCTTGTTAAAGGACTTTATCTCACTGACCAGATGGTGCAATTTGTCTGGCATTGACATTTGGGAATATTTGCTGAATTTTGCATAAGGACAACTGTTTTAATTATCCAGTGTCTTGCTGCATTAATCTTATTTGTCTGCAATGACCAACTCTTTTCTTATTCCTGGTGATCATGTAACTGTATTGTATGTGCTTTTATCCAACATTCTTCTCATCCCTATTTTTTTATTTTCTACCCCTTGGATATTTCTTTTAGTTGAACTCCTCCTCTTCAGGGGAAATGACGTACTACAAAAAATAAACCAGATGTGTATGAGCCTGGGATATTTAAAACCTCTCTCCCAAATTAATACTTTCATCAGAATAAATGTGAGATTCTCTTAGAGATGGAAGAAGTATGTAAGATTAGGGCAAAGAATCAGCTGTGAAGCTCAGTTTCATGGCTGCAAAGGAGATGGGAGCTGTAACAGCAGCTGGTTGCATGACCAGGTTCCCCTGTTCAGGAAGGATGGAAAGCAGAGAATTCCAATATTTGTAGAAATATAAAAAAGCAGCTCTGTAGGACAGAAAAGCCATTGATCTTCTTTCCATTACCTGAAGGAAAAAGCATTTATTGAACTGGATTGTGCTTTCCCACCCTGCGGACTGCTGTGTCTGCAGCGGAGCAGATGGGGATGTGGGAAAAGAGGGGCTGGGGCTGTGAGCAGTGGTTCGCCGGCCCGGGTGCGGTGGCAGCACCCTGCCCTCGGTGGCATGCTCTCCAGCGCTGTGCGTGGGGACAGAGGTGTGGTTTGGACATACCAGTAACACACACCCCTCAGCTCTTCTCACCTACCCCAGAGCCCCTCTGCCCATCCCAGTGTCCCCCAGAAAGAAAGGAAAAAGCACAAGTGGATTCACCCCCGTGCTGTCCCCTGTTGACCCATCTTGGTTTGGATCATTCATTACAGTTTAATTTAGGAAATTCAGGATCAGGTTTGTGTGTGCAGAGGAAGCAGCTCATTACAGCTTAATTGCTCGTATTGCTTGGAGCAATACATCTGTATTGATACAGAGCAGCACAGAAACGTGCTATCCATTAGAACAAACCTATTAGCCCTCTGTTATAATGGTAAGGTTTATTATTTAGACTGTATTTGCAATTGTGTAAGGAGGGCATCCCAGCCTCTGGAGGCAGCTCTGTGCATGCCATGCGCGGTGCCCAACCAGGGACTTATGCAGCATATGTGGAGGACATAAACATGGCCTGTCCTTATGGAGAGAGCTGCTGGGGCTACTAAAGCACACCAGCATCCTGTTGCTACTGGGGCTCCTCTGAACAAGCCGCATGTGCTGCAGCCTCCCTGCCGGCCCCTCTCACTGCCCTGGCTCGGCTGCTGTCCCTGGGAGGATGTGGTCCCCTGGGATGTAATTCTGGCATGCCAGATGACTGGCATCTCCCCTTGTCATGCACGGCTATGAAACATGACATGAATTTGGACTTCCTAGCACCAATCCCTGAGGTCAGCGTGCCCACCACAGCTCCGGCAGTGGGCCAGAAGAGCTGCAGAAATTACTCCCTCTCTCCTGGAAGTCACTAGTCCTCAGCAGATGCACGGCACATGGCTGTGAGTGGCCCTGACTCCTCTCCTTGCAAATTTTAAAAAGTTCTTTGCAGTCACTTTTGCTGCTTTTAAATGCTGTGGCACTCAGGTTGCAGCCTTTGTCACCACCTCAGATTTTCCTGGACAGATTACTGTTTGATCAGTTAGGTTGACAAATCACTGCCATGCTAAAGCTACTGAATTTTATAACCAGGGATGTGTTTAATGTGCTGTTACCACTGTAAACTGTGATGGATTATGTGCAACTGCAATGGTCAGTAACTGAACAACCAGGTATTTAATTACTGCAATTATAACATTTTATGAAAAGGAATTGCTTTCATGGTCATTCATTATGATGATGAATTTCCCACATTTTATTACTGGTCATCTGCACCACTCGTATAACAAATGGCCAGAGGCCCATACAAGAATAAAGCCCTCCCCTTTCCTTCCCTCCTGTACATGGAGGAGATGGTGTTGTTAATGTGACAGTGCCTAATTGCTCTGGTGTCCAAGTTCAATATTTATATTCATTTGTACATATTACTCACATCTGAGTATTCTGTTACACATAGCGTGGCTAGCTTTTATAGATAAATTTATAGTTGGCTTTCTATGACCAGTCTAATACATATAAATTCTGGTCTTAAATCTGTGGAGAGAGTAGGGAGTGAGATGTTTTGGCAAATTGTGTAGAGCAAGTGAAATGGCAGGAATTGGAAAGTGGGAGTATTGCTTGGTACAAGATCCTTGACTCTTGTTGAGTGATAAATTTTCCAATACTAAATAGCTGGCACATTATGTTACATGAGGTTGATGGGTGCAAATTATTGGCTTGGTTGTTTCTAGACAGAATGTTATTAGCTGTAGGGAAATATGGCAAACAGCCAGGAGCAGAGCGTGAACTACTGTGTACATTTTCTTGAATTGCAAAAGCAATTGTGTGTACCTATTCGAATTGGCAATGGGGAAGTCACTACCAAAGGTATATTTAAAGTGAAGGGATTGAGCTTTTTCCAATATAGACCTGAGACCCTGCTCACCTGGAGAATAGCAGAATGCCATGTTAATTAGAAACAGCCTGTAATGAAATAGCTGAATTTCCTATCACATTGAGATCCTAATATGCAGGACTCAAGAAAAAGGATTGCAATTACGTGGTATAAAACCTAGAGTAATAAATATTTCAGAAAGGATATTGAGCTCCACAGTTCAACTATTCTGCAAAAAATCAAGGTGAGACCTCTTAAATGGGTGGATAATTCCCTACCCACCTCATCTGCTGTAAGATTCCTGCGCCTCCTTTCTATACGCTGGATGCCGCCCATAAGCAGAGGTTGATGTTGGGCCAATGCCTCATCTGAGCTGGCTGCTTGTGTTTTCCTTTTTTGCACTGACCTCCAAAATGTGCAGTTTTATGCCAGCTCATACATATACAGAAACCCATTTTCATAGTAACTTATTTTTGGCAGTCAGCATGCAAAAATTCTGAAACCAAATGATTAGCTCAAAAATGCCTGTAATGTGAATATTCAGCAATGGAAAATTTTCCCTGGTCTCCTCCAAGCTGAGGAACACTGGAAGTCACTGTCTTTTTTTCAGTCCTGAATACCACTCAAGGTCTTCTGTCCTCCTTTCTGAAGGTCTGCACCTATAGCCCCAAGCAGAATATTATCTCAGTGATATTTTATTCATTGTAATGCTGCCAAATAGAAATTAACTTTCTCGAGTTAATGAGTAGTAATTTGAACAGTTGGAAAAATCCTAGCCTATGCAGAAGCAAAAAAAGTATTAAGAAAGAAAAGAAACAAGTACCAAAAATGAAGGAGTCCCCGTGCCGCAGATGACAGGTTATTCAGCGACAAGGGCCACGTCTCCTCCAGGGCTGAGGGATACAGGACAGGGCGCTCACAGCCCTCCTAACACACGGGTGTGCCTGCAGCCCTGCTTGTCCATGATGCCCGGGGAAGAGCAGGTCCCAGATGCTGGCTGGGTTGTAAAAGTGACTGACACCACTTTTACTGACTCTCCTGGACATGTGCCAAAGGCATTGAAAGAAAATGCGCTCTGGGATTAATGTCAATGGTATCTTCTAAACGTAAGAAGTTAATAATTTCTTAGTTTGAACACGAGCCAGCAGTGTGCCCAGGTGGCCAAGGAGGCCAACAGCATCCTGGCTTGTATCAGCAATAGTGTGGCCAGCAGGAGCAGGGCAGGGATGGTGCCCTGTGCTCGGCTCTGGTGAGACCGCCCCTCGAACGCTGTGTTCAGTTTTGGGCCCCTCAGGACAAGAAGGACATGGAGGTGCTGGAGCGTGTCCAGAGAAGGGCAACGGAGCTGGGGAAGGGTCTGGAGAACAAGTGTGATGGGGAGCGGCTGAGGGAGCTGGGGGGGTTTAGCCTGGAGAAGAGGAGGCTGAGGGGAGACCTTATCGCTCTCTACAGCTGCCTGAAAGGAGGTTGTGGTGAGGTGGGGGTCGGTCTCTTCTCCCAAGTCACTAATGATAGGATGAGAGGAAATGGCCTCAAGCTGCGCCAGGGGAGGTTTAGATTGGAGATTAGGAAAAAAGTCTTTACTGCAAGAGTGGTCAGGCACTGGAACAGGCTGTCCAGAGAGGTGGTGGAGTCACCATCCCTGGGGGGGTTCAAACAACGCGTAGACGTGGCACTTGGGGACATGGTTTAGGAGGTGTGGGGGTGTTGGGTTGGCGGTTGGACTTGATGATCTTGAAGGTCTTTTCCAACCTTAATGATTCTATGATTCTAGTCTGCAATCAGTGCATGCTTGGAAAGTGATTCCAGAGAGCAATACGCACATCAGCACAGAAGTAACCAACATGAGCTGTTCTCTTCCTCCCGGCCACAGGGGCTTTGCTCTGGTATCTGTCCCCCCTTTGCAAGATTGGCTCTGATGCTCATTTATGCACATTTTTCTGCTTCCCAAATAATGCTGGCTATGCCTCAGATAAATTATTAACTACAGAGCACAATGGCAACTGTTAAAAATGGGTAGCTTTTTTCCCAGGAGGAATCAGGGCTGTGTCCTTAGTCTTCCCTGCAGAGGTCCCCTGGATCAGGAAATACCAGCAAGACTGGTGTCTCTGCTGCTGGACCTACTGCTCTGCTGAGCTGTACCTGCTATGGTCATTTATATTTTAAATACAAATTTGAAATTTATCGTATGATTCATGAGTAAAGCCACAGTTTGCCAGAGTGCTTGTGGGAATAATGAATTTCCATCGGTTAAGAAATCGGTGTAGAAGGCTGTTTGCTGCCAGACGAAGACAACAGAGCTCTTGCTTAATGAGGTTACTGATGGCTAGCCAAAGCCCAGGGAGCACATGTCTGGGTATGTGGCTCACTCAGACCAAAAATGGGGCAAGGAAATGCAGAAATAGTGCTGAGATGAAAATGATGCCTCAAGGTGGCAATAGAAGATGCAGGTGAAGTAGGGCATGTGCTCACAACGGAGGTGGTGGTGTGGTATTCTCTGTGGGGTGGGTGTGAGGTGGGTGTCTACTGAAGAGCAAGATGGAGGAAGCCTCCCGAGCGTGCTTTCTGTCAGTGGAAACTGTCAGCAGAACAAAAAACATTATATAAAATATATGCGAGTGCTTCTCCTCAAAGCCAGCGGGATGGAGGCTGCGGCAAACAGAAGAGCTGACTCGGAGGACTTTTGGCACTGCAGGTGCTCCACTTTACATCCCAGACAGCCTGGCTCTGGAAAGGTCTTTTGAAATGTCTTTGAAAAACATTGGTGTCGTATTCTGTTTGGATCAAATGAGGAAAATGTTCTCACCGAAGCATTCTGAAATTCATGTGAATGAGCTGAAATGAGAGCTGAGGTGTTGTCTCTGGTGTTAGGTAAGATGAGAGCTGCTGAAGACCCTCCGCTGAAGCACAGCAGGAGAGCCAGGATGGTCTGATCGTTTCTTGAGTACTGGGAAACAGGGGTTTGAATTTAATTTCTGTTCCCCTGTGGCCAGTGTTTGTTTAGAAACACTGAGCTTTGAAATAATGAGAGTGTGTGGAAATGGCTCAGAAATACTGAGTTTCTTTATGCGTGTCAGTGACCAAATATTGAATATACAACAAAACCAAGAAAGCTTTGACGTGAGGTTTTGAACATAGTGCATACAACATGCTCAGTGCAGCTGCTCTGCTTCATTAGCAATCACAAATATTTCATCTATACATTGCGACTAAATAGCTTGTTTTTACAGAAAAGTGGACCTCTGCCACCTGCCGTATCAACCAGGAATGGCTTAAACATTCGTGCTAGAGGAATGACGGTCACTCATTGCTGGTTGGAAGCTGCCTGCTCTCCGGGGAGCCACCTGAGCTTCTTCGAAGGGCATCATCAGCAGAGTTGTAGTTTAGCAGCTGATGATGAGAACTTCTCCTGTGGTTCCTCAGAAAAGCAGACATGTATTCATCAGTAGGAGTGCTTGCTCAAAGAAAAATGTCACACAAACGAGTGGTGTGATCCCGCCAGCTGGGCTGGGTTGTGCAGTCAAACAGCTCGAAAACATGGTCGATGAGAAAACCCCTTCTGAAAGAAGCAGAAAAACTTCTCCGTACAGAAACGGTGTGCTTTTGCCAAGCTGCAGCCGGCTTGTCTTCAGGACATGCCAAATATTTGTTCGCAGTTGAGGCAAACATACTGATCTGGTGTCAATAAATGTCCTCATTCAATTCAGTGTTTGACAACAGTGTGTTGACTACAGCCAGATTCGTTGTTGTCATCAGCACCGGTTCTTACACAAACTACTTGAACTGTGCTTTTGTTTTGACATAACTTAGAAGATGACTTTTTGTCACTACCAGTAACTGCTTTGAGAAATCTCTGGAGTCGATAGTCACATAGACATACTGCATTAACACTGTATGCTCTAAGAAATTGTACTGGATTTTGTTTTCCTACAAACATGTCTGGTGCGGCTTTATGGGTAATGGCTCAATGTAAAACGTGTTTTGGGCTTGAGGAAAACTGACTATAAAATCCTTTTTTACTCTTGCAGAAGTTCATAGCCATACTTATCAGTTTCTGTTGCCTTTTTTACTTTTTTAGTAATAACAATGTTTAACGCTTTATTGTAAGTGTTCTATGTCTGTTATTGTTCATGAACATGTCTTGCTGTGTGCCTCTGCAGTGAAATTCAGTATAAATTCCCACACAAGAACAGCCGTCTTTTAACCCAGCATCACTACTCTGCTCCTGTTTCTTTGCTGAAATAACCCTGCCATGGGATGAAATAAATCTAACAGCATTTTACCTGCCCCAGGGAGGCAAAATCCACCAGTGTTATTCCAGCTCACCCGCAGGTCGGGGAAGGCTGGTCCCCAGCCGTGCCTTCCCATGGCAGCAGTGCAGGCGCCTTCCTGCTGCTGTCTCAGCCGTGCTGTCAGCTCTGGTCACAAAATGCAACGTACCTGCTTCCTACCTGGAAGCAATTTGCACAGGGGACCCTGTGTAAGCCCCAAAGGCTTTGGGAGCCGCCAGCAAATGCCGGTGAGTGCGATCCCACATTGTCAAGAACTGCTGGGTATGTTGCACGCTTGCATGCTCCATCAGGTCACTCCGGGGGCAGCTCCCCTTCGGTGGTGTTTTCCCTGCATGTTCACATCCCGTTAATGGTAATTAAATAATTTCTCATTTTTCTGCATTTACTCACAAAGGGAAGCAGCCCTTGAACCGCCTGGAGCAGAGGAGGACCCAGGCTCTGCCCTCGGTTCTCACCCTTTCCCTGGTGCCAGGACCCACAAGAGGCTGCTCAAGGCCACGAGTGAAAGGTAGATTACTGTTCCGATTAACTACTAGGTGACAGCACGTGTTTTGTTAATATCAAATGTAACTACAGGCTTTGATACAGGAATGTTACTTATAGCTCTTGTGAAAGAAAGTCTGTTTGCTGCATTAATTCCCCAATGACAGATTGATTTCCTTCCTTTATAATAATTATGGCCGTGTGTACTGGTATTGTATGACTCATTCGGTCTCTCACATACGACACCACGGCCTGATTTGCAAAAATGCTGAGTGACCTGCAGGCTCCATTGACTTCATGCATCTCACAAGTATTTTAGAAGTATAAACAGAGAGCTGAATTTATTATTATGTTTTTTTCCCCAACTGAAATAGGAGAGCCGAGTGGCAAGTTAGGAGCTTCTTTTTGTCTAGCACCTTATTTTGGTACCTATATAGGAATTTAAGATCGTTAAGTTCCTTGGCCAGAAAAATAACTTTAGGTGTCCAGCCATCATACTGAATATGTATATACAGATGTTGACCTGACACTTTGAAAATGCCCAGGCTGTACTACAGTGTGTTGATTTGTTCATTCCTGCAGTCAGATACATGCTGTGGATTTATACAAAAAATGTATCGAATATTTATACAGAATTTGTTAGAGAAGTCTGTCTGTGGATATTGCAGGTTATACAGTACTCCAGCTTTACTGGGGAAAAATAAACCTTTAGTTTAGTAAACTGTAAAATGGGATCACTTCCCACGTCGGTACAGGGTGAATCCAGTCCTGATTTAAATAAGAGAACTGACATCTCTTGGTAGAGCTGTGCTCCATTTTGCAGTCTTCATATTTTGAAAAATTGGCTGGGTTAGGTCTTGTCCTGCAAATCGTTATGATGTGAATATTATTCATAGAAACATATATCTCTGTTGGCATGAACCAGAGGTTCATGTTATTATGAACTCCTTAGGGGGACAGGAGTCTGCAAGTTCAGCTCAAATATCAGAAAGCACATCCTGAACTTTTTGGTCTATGGAAAACAAAAACGATTGGTATAAACAAATGATCGGTGTACTTTATGGAGTTGGTAAATGGCAATATGCAGGATCTGGTCCTCACCAGCAAATCACAGTGCACTTGTGTAAGTAGAGAAGCGAGTTTTTCTCCCAGTGATGCAACACGCTGGCAACAGTAGCACACAGGGCAAAAGCCCCCCAAGATTTCCTTCTAATTACAGAGACTTTCTCCTGCTTTTGTTATAGACCCTCGTATTTGTGTTCGCTGTGTCAATTTACATCATGTGTTATGAGACTGAGGCAGGGTAGGGAGGAGTGTGTGCACGTGCAGTTACGTTTTGCAGTTACATTAGCCTGCTTCAAAATGGGTGGAGCAGACAAGTTGAAATTCCTAATAATTAAATGGCATTAGAGCTAGCTTTTAGGAGCTTTGGCATGACTCACTGTGCACAGACTTAAAAGAAACAACCAATGCAGTACCATTCACTCCTTTTGCTATTTTAAATTACATGGGGGAAAAAAGTCTCATCCAGAACCGATTGAAGTGAATGGGATGACCTCATTAATTTAAGGCAATTTTGGTTTATATTTTAGGACCTTACATAAGAGCTGCCTACGTCCTCCCCCTTCGCTGAACAGTTGAAGGAAAGCTGAACACATGCTCCCCTGTGTAGCGTGTCTCTTCTGTGGATGAGATGAGTGAAGGTAACAGCTGGTTAATTCATCATTTGACTGCAAAACGTTGGTGGAATAATTTATTTGGGAAAGACTAATGGGTAACACAACACTGGTTTGTGCCAGAAGCTTTGGCAGGTTACAGAATAATATAGAGGACATGGTGTTTTCCAGATTTTTCGAAAAGTTGACCTTTTGGGATCGGTCTAAAGTAGTATTCTGCCTTTGATCTCTACTTGTCTGTAGTAAGAGGTAATTTCTGCAGCTTTTAATGTGTTTTATTAATCATGCCTAAAAAAAAAAAAAAAGAAAGCCTTTTCAACTCCACATTTGTTGAGTGAGGTTCATTTAAAAAATGGCTGAGATTAAACAGAAAAAAAACTTCCTGGGCATGATTTTAAGACTACTGCAGGCATGCTGCAATGCCTGCAGCCGTCAAGGCATGGACTTGCTGCCTTGGTCCACGTCTCAAAGACTTCTTGTCCATATCGGGAGTAAAACTTAATAAGGGGGTTAGGGTGTTAGCAGATGACCCATCAAAAGAAAGAGCACTTGCTGCTCCCATGACATCCCCATGCCTGCTGCTGCAGCTCCTGTGCCACGTGCCTGGCTGGTGCCAGGGGACAGAATCAGGGCTCTGCGTGTTGCCCTGGGGCTGTGGTTTGGATCCAGCAAACATATGGGGGATGTTGCATTTTATTGGTGTTGCCTTAAATGACCGCGTAGCTATAAACCAGCTGTACCAACGCGCCCGAGCCTGAGCTAGCCGGGCACCGCGGGGCCGTGCGGGTGCTGCAGGCAGGTGGCATTGTGCTTCTCTCCTCTGCACTGATCTCTCAGATGCTGAAATTATACCGGGAAATGTCCTGTCCTCTGGGAACGCTCAAAGCTGGGAGAACCAAGCTGTGCTTGAAGCCACTGTTCCTCCTCTGTTTCCCATAAGGAATTTTGCTTGTGCCTTCAGAGCCACAAAAGGGCTGTAGCACTGAATTTCCTTTGATGTAAGAGATATTTATTAGTATTACTCACATGTAAATAAGCTTCCCTGCCCTCTCCTCTAAGGCAGAGGAGATATTGCTGCCTGAGAGACACAGAGAGAGGATTTGAATGATCTCCACATGAGAAATCCACTTGGATGGTTGTTGATCTGAAAACAAAGCTGGTTTCTAAATTCTGGCTTTGTTTTCCACAAATTTGCTACTCCTCTGCTCTTATGTCTTCAATTTTCTTTGTAAATACAGATTGACATCCGTAAACTTTCTGCCTATTATAATCGTGCCTTCGTCAGCATCTTTTCCTGCAGGAACTTTGTGTGATAATTTCTAGAAGCTGTTCTTTGTCTTCCAGAAGTCTAATCTTAGACAATAAACAAACGCAGACAAATGCTTTTCCAGTCTGGAAAGGCATAAATAAGTACCTGTACTTGTTAAATTAGGCACTGTAAAAATGCTGATCTTTAAATCTTTGTCCTAGTAATTATTGTCATCATTGTCGTTATTAGATGACATAAGATTTTATTGCTGATAATTTGGAGACTTTGATACATTCATTTGAACTGACTCCTCCTTTGGCTAAGAATAATTGCTTAAATTCCTCTTACGGGGTTTGGATTCTGTAAAAAGATTGTTGACCTTGAAGCTTTTACTTGATTTTGAATTCCTATTCAAATGCAAATACTAATAACCTAGAGAAAAAGATGTAACTTCCTAAGTAGATGTTCCTTTTGAGGTCTGGGGACCTTGTATAGAAAAGTCAGTTTTTGTTTGCATTGTCAGAGACCCCAGCCTCTCTCTTAATCTTTTCTTTTTTTAAGAGTAGGAAGGTAAGGCTTTCTTTTTCATAAACATACGTTGATGGTGTTTAAATGCTTTGACTGTTGAAGATCTGCACTGTGTTGCTTGCTGGACCTATTGGCATTTGTGTCATTTTGTTTGGATTATCATCTTCAGGAAGGGGTATTATCAAGGGCAGTACTGTGTACCTCCTGCATTTTTTTTTTCTTTCTGCAGTTTTCCAGACCTTTTAATACTGGAGGTGTCTATGTGGTTTTTACAGTCAGCTTTTTCTCTTACCCTTATTTGGTGCTTCTTCAAGAGTAATGATCTCAAAATTATCAAAAGCAAATGTGAGCCTTGGTTTTATCTAACTAGCTCTCTCAAGAATGAGATATCAGGGCTTTTGAGACAATTTGGTGATAAGCTGGAGCATCAAAGCAGAGGTGAGGATTTCCCTGTTCTCCCATGGGTTTGCCAGGTAATTTTTGGCAAGTTACATCTATCTATCTCTCTTAGCATTTGTTTCCCCATCTGCACAGAGGTTATAGTGCCAGCTTTCTTGGTGAACCAATTTCAGTTTTGCTGACAAAGCAGCGGGCACTTTATTTGCAGTAATAGTGTGTTTAAGGGCCTTGCTCGTTGGAGTCTTACTGAGGTACTGAACATCTCCAAGTCCTGCTGCAGCTGAAGCTTCAGTCACTCCTGACGCTGCCCAGGACCTGCTCAGTGCTCGGCACCGCTGTCTTTCAGAAGCGGGAGCAGTAGTTTTTCAGGCAAGGCTTGCATGTGGACCTGAGTGTTATGGGAGAAAGATTTATTTTACTGTGTTTTGTGTCTTAGTTAAAATTTTGTGGATCCTGAACTTCCAATTTGGTGATTTCTGTAAGGACAACTCCAAGGAGCTTGGTACAAAGACTGTGCATCTGCCCCCCAAAGCAGCTCTGGAGTGTCCTGCAGAGATGTGCCACTCTCCTACATGGAAAATGATAACGCTATGAACGCAGGTGAGAGGTGTTGGTGAATAAACCCATAAGGAGAAATGTCTGGATTACAAGAGAAAAGCTTTTATCTACATTACAAATGATAAGGAGTGACAGAAGTCTGAAAAAATATGGACATAAGAATTTGAGATTTTGTATGCTTATTGAGTCGCTGTCAGGTGCAGCAGCCTAACACACGTGGTAAACATGATTTTTTACTAGAGGATCTCATGGAGATGTTAAAATAATTTAAGCTCGGATATATTTCTTTGGTAGTGTATTCATCTTGTCCAGTGAGAAGAGTGAAGGCTCTGCAGCAAACAAGAGAGGTCTGGACAGACAGCTAATCAAAGATTTCTAAAAATAAGCTCCAAGTTTGAGAACTGATGTGAGCTGTAATGCTTCAGGTCGTGGGCACTTCTCTGAGAGGGAAGGGTGTGAACTGAGTGTGTCCGTGTGTTTGTGCATCCGTCCATGCTGGTCGGTTCCCAGCTGTGATTATTTCAAGATGTTTTGTTATTTCTACACGAACACTTTTGTTCCCCCCCCACTGTAGCTGCTGTTGGAAAGAGGCGATGGCCAGGAGTCTGCTGCAATCGTGCCGTTTCGCTATTTGCTTCCTAATGTTGTTGTTGCATGAAATACTGTGCATTTAGGTGATGTACCTATTCAGCTATGGTAAAAACAAAGAATTATTTAGGAAATAAATTAAGAATAAAAAAAGAGTTGGATAACAACATATAATAGTGCCAGGCAGCGTAAAAGACTCTGGAGGGCTCTGAAATGTCATGGTTTCATGCAGTGTGCAAATAAGGGTGAAATTGAAAATCAGCTATTTTAGGAATGGTAACTCTTAATTTGCATGAAATAATAATCAAATAATTATCAGGCCACCTTACACAGTAATATTGAAGGTCACTTAACTGCACAGAATGACATAATATAATAAGGTACACATGGCATAAATTTTCAAGTAGAAGTATAATTGCCAATGGGATTTGTTAATTTTTATTTTGAATAATCATGCCTATGTTTCTATATAACTGACTTTAGTCTGCAAACATCTAAAAATGTTTGACTCTCAGATGGTTCTGTAGTATTGAACTCCAAGTCTTAGCCTGAAACTGTTAGAAACTGAGGCAATGCATAAATAGGACACGAAGATTTTCAATTGGTTTTAATCCAGGAGGTAAAGATTATTAATGAGTCCAATGACAAAAAGACTTCTCCTTGTGACGTCTTGTAGGCTCTGGTGGATAAAAGGCCAGATGAATCGAAGTCCTCTCATGTATAATTTTAAACTACTCCTTTGTTTATGAAAAATGGAAGAGGACACCTTTGTTCCAGCGAGCTACTAAAGTGTATTTTGCGAATTGTGGTCTGTAGGAGGTTGCTTCCAAAGGGCCATTATTACAGTATGTCAGTGATGATCGCTGACTGCTTTGACATCCTCTGCCTAGCTCTTGCTTTCCTTTCCATGAAAAGGTTGTAATCTTGGCAGCACGCAAAAAAACCAGTGTCTGGTCAAGTGTGGTGCAAATGAGTTGAAATTCATGGTCAAAAAGTGGAAGGCCACCAGTTTTAGATGATTTTTAATGGTGGCACTAGCATGTCAAACTTTTTGGCTCCAGAACCAAAGATGAAATAAGCAATAAACAAGTTTTGTCTGTTTATGTTAAATGATTTAAACTATGTATCCTGTATTAGGCTCAGACAGAAATTTGAGTATTATACCAGTAATATGGTTTCTAAGCAGTACATTTTTTTCATTATTCTTCTTCACATCCATGCCTCATATGGTCTCTTTTATTGGAGCTAATGGCAAGTACTCTTAGGTAATACCAGGGGTGCAGATTAATTATTCAGTAACTACTGCTAAAGAATGCAGTGTTTCAACTCCTGGTACAAAAAGGCTTCATTTTCCATCATGTCATTAAACATCCTCACTCAGAGTCCTGAGAATGAATCGTTGCCTCTGATTTAGGATCATCAAAAAGCACATGGTTTCTGCCTTTATTTAATTAACTTGTGATTTAATGTTAATGAAATCCATGTATCTCTGCTCTTATATTTTAAAATGGAACTTGTCTGGGTTATATGTGAGCTAGTGAAACCTGGCTGCAGCCCACTGTGATAGTGTATCTCTGTTGACAGTGATATCCCATGCAAATCCCAGAGTGCTGAACTGTACCGAGAGCAGCACGTTGTGGTCTGGACACTGCGGGTTGCAGAATAAGGTCTGTCCCCGTGCAGACGGTCATCTGAGAAACCCTGCATCTCTTCAGCTGTTAATGTTTAAAAACCTATATTGGGATTAAATAGTCAACTAAAGGAAGAGTCACTGTGTTAAGTTGTTAGAAATGTGGTTTTCCTGTGTTGAAAAACCTGCACTGCCCATACGTGCCTGGATATGTGTCTGCTGGGACTCCAGTGGGATGGAGCTGTGGGGGTTCCGCACCCTGGGCAGAGCCTGCGTGGGTGCGAGCCAGATGGGAAAGCAACACTGGGACAACTCGGTGGCGAGATTTCACGTGACCGCTGCTGATGGGTATTCCTCTTGTCCCCTCTCCCGGCTGCAGCAGGGCTGGAGAATGCTGAGGCAGGAACCCATGTACTGCACCTGTAGGGACTCCTCCTGCTTATACAGTTCTTCCTCGCTGATTTTTCCATACATATACGTGAAGGCTATAAACTTTTCAAATGGTACCTTGCTCTGCATGTCCGTACAGGGGCTATGTGGGGCCCTCGTGACGGTGGGACAGCCAAGCAGTGAGCCACAAGAAGTCTTCTCTTGCAGGGAGGTGATGGAGAATTTGGCAAGGACCTTTGGAGCAAGGAATTTGGAAATCTGGAATGGAGAGAATTATTCCCAGCTCAGAAAAATGAATTGGTAAACAGACTGTAATACAATTTAATAGCAAGGTGTTTATTAGGCCCACCTCCTGTGAGTGAATCGTCCCCCTCAGCCCCACCACGGGGCTTGTCCTGCTGAACCCGCTGCTGTCTTGGGGGGCAGGAGTGGCTGCCCCCTGCCTTTCTCCCCCCTTTCCTCCCCCTTGTATTTACATCAAATTCAGAGTGACCACAGGCTGCAGGAATGCAACAGCAATTCTTTTCCTTGAGGTCCAGGCATTTGTAGCAATGTTTAATTAATAATAATAATAATAAATCCTCTCAACCCATCCATCTCCCACAGCTTAGGTGAGCATTATCACAGAGACAAAACCAGGGGCACTGGGGTTAATTAGCTTGCTCCAGGCTGGTGTTTGGGCCAGACGGGATCTTCAGTCAAGAAACCCCCCCAGTCAAATGTAAGGAAATTAAAAGTGTTGCGGTCTCTGTGGAGGCTGTGGAGGCAGGCAGCCACAACGAGGTCACAGAAGGCACAGAAACAGCAGAATGAAAAATGCATGTACAAAGCACAAACGAAGAGGGAAAAGAGAAAGAAAAGGTCTTGGGAGGAAGACAGGGCTGTATTGCGGGATTTAACTGAAAACTAACGCTTTTTTGCTCCTTGTCCCTGTCCCCTTCACAGGTGAGCCAGATCTTCGGGATGCGTAGGGCTGCTGGGTTCACACCACCTCCTCCTGCCTCTGGCCTGATTGTAGCAGCCTGTGTCTATGATAGGTCCCTTCATGCCAAAATATGTGCAGCAAAGTATGTATTTAATGTAATCAGCCTGTAGGCTATAGATCAACAGCATTTTCTGCTTTGTGCAGCTTCTCAAATGAGTCATGTTTTCCTCTTCATTTGGATGTGCATATCCTCTAAGCCAGTTGATAAATCGTTCTTCCCTAACTCAATTAAATGTGGTTGTGTTTTCCTGTAGTGCTACAGTTTAATTCACGGCATTGCAGCGAATGTGCTGTAATGACACTTCTTGTAAGTTATTTGTACACATTGCAGTTTTGTCTAAAAGAACTACTACTGTGAAGTGAAATATGAATTTCTATGGAAGAAGAAAGGCTTCTCAAGCTGCACCTTTAATAAAACCTCCAAGATCAGTGCATGGAGGATCCTGAATGTCAGCAGAAGACCTCTGAGCTATGCCCGTTCGCCTGCGTGCTTCAGAGGTTGAGCAATGAGTCGCTCATGATTCAGGTGGGAACTTTTGCTGACACAGATTGTCACAATTCATTCCGGTCGTGGGGAGTGGTGGCAATTGGCACCATCTGTAGCCCAGCCCTGTACAATATACAGCCCCAAACCTCTCATCACTGTGTCTTGAAAGAATTACGTTACATCAGATGATGATCTCCATTTTCTCATCTGATATTGCAGCCTCTTTTCTACAGCAAGCTATTATCAAAGTGTGAAATTTGTTCAAATTAACATCAGAAACCCTCTTCCATTCTGGGGGGCTTTGAAAGCTTGGGTGATCTATCAATGACCAAATGTAATTGCTTTCTCTAAAATATGGCTTTCTAAAAGGAAATCTGACTTGGATGTATGTACTGAATGATTTAATTTATGTAGAAGCAATGGGTCTGAAAAAGGAGGAGGAGGAAAAGTTGTGATATGGAGGCTGAATTCATCTTAAGTTATGAATAATAGATGACTCACTTGGGAATATTTTTTGCTAGATTTAAATTAAATCTCATCAAATACATAATAATTGGATATATTTATAAACCTCCAAAGCCTACTCAAGGGGATTTTAGTAATATTGTCAATACTACAGGTTAACCACAAAACTAGTCAGAATTAATTATTGCAAGCAGTCATACCTGGCTGCAATGGTAATTCATTATAGTAATCCCTGGAAACTGAGGTTTTAACAGTCTGTCTTCTCATTCTGGATTCGGCTTTTAAATTGTCTCCCAGAAATCAGGAAGCGCTTCTTAGCTCAGTAAAGTAAGGGCTGCTTCTCACCGGCCTGGTTCAAAGTACTTTTAGGAGGTTTACTCAAAAGAGTGTTGTGGTTTACCAGGCACTCCAGAACAGTCAAGTTGTTAATGACTCATAAAACTGGCTTCCCAGTCACTGCTGTGTCCCAGCTGGGTCTTCTGAGGTCTGAGTGATTTGATACTTTTCACGTAATCAGGGCATTCATGTACATAACGGTGATCCTGTCTGGTCTTGTTCATGCTTTACACAGGCTGTACAAGCGAGGGCTCTATCCTTCAGCTGACTCGGTATTTCTCATGGCACCTGCAGGATCTTTGAGGATGCTAGTGAAGGGAAATTTGATGGCGTTTTCCAACAAATTCAAATCTTGGTCATATTTGCTCTCCTGGTCAGAGAAAACTATTGGTCTGAAAACTTTTCAGTCTTCTGCTCTTGCCACGCATGAGCTGCTGTGGTGTTCAAGGCTCTTGCAAGATGAGAGAGAACAAAAGACTGATCTTGGCTTGCAGCCTCAGGTACTCATCCTTTTCTTCTAACATTTTGTGTCAGGTTGTCTAGAATCTCTTCTCCACTAAGTGGTACAAGCTGCCTCACTCTCTGCCCCTCTGTTGTTTTTTTGCAGGACAATAGTTATGGTTATTTCAACATGGTCTACAAACCTCTAGTTCTATTGAGTTAATCTGGCTGCTCTAGGTCATGTTTGCCTCATCTACATGCAGTAAGGCACTTCTCCATTGCTTTAAGGGCTGTAGCATTCTCTACTGATGAAAATAGTTAGATACTTATCTTTTTTCCCTACAAATTATCAGGTCATTTAAAAAAATGAGCTCATTTTAATCTAATTCTGCATGTGCAACTGTCTGGAGAGTTATTTTCAGCTCCAGTAGTTGCAGTTTGCAATTATTATGCTTCTTTTAAGAAAAGAAAAGTAACAACTCTATATTTTATGTGAGTTACTGGTGATCTTTTAGAACAACTTCTGTTTAGGATAAGTAATAGAAAAAATAAGAGGCCAAATGGATAGTAATGTGGGCTTGAAAAAGCACAGAGGAAGTAGGAGCATATGTAAAGATTACTAAAAATTAACATTTGACCACTTAGGCATGAATATTTCAATTAAAAAACATGTAATTCTTATCGAAGTGAAATCAACAGTTCCTAACTAACCACGGCTTCTGATCGTAAAAAGGCAACATTTTTATTTCATTTACTCAATTGCTCTGATTCATGTGTGCATTCAGACATGTCTGCAGCCTATCTCCTGCATCTCTCATGTAGGTCACGGGTTTGAAGTCGGGTGTCAAGAAGTGCCTCAAGTACTTTAATTCATTCCCAGCAGGAGTGTAGATGTAGTGGTGTGGTATATTCTTCCGTATCTGCATCCATGTTTTGAGTACTTTTTGAGTACAAGATGCCAGTTTGTGTGTCTTGGACAAGTGCTGCTAGGACAGGCATGACTGAAGGTCATGTCCAATTTCAATATGCTTTTAAATTTTATGCTTATTTTGTGCATTTCCATGGAACTTGTGTCCAATTTGAACACTTCTAATTCAGCAATATTTTGTCAGTTTATTTACTGGAAAAAAGCTGGTGACTAGAATGTGTGCTCAAGGCTGGCTTAGATTTCACATTTATTTAAAGGCATAAATCAACATTTCTGTTCCTTGTATAAAAAAGTTCCACCAATAATTTTTTGTAGCAGAGTTTTAATCAGATACATTATTGACCTCAAAAGTGGTGCCTTGGCCACAGAGCCAGGCGTGCCGCAGGGAGCCCAGCTGGGGATGTGCGTGGCAGCGTGCGTGTCTGTGTAGGGGTGGGTTGTGGGTGCCGAGTGAGCTGAGGAGGGATGGATTTCCCATTGATTGCTCAGTGATGCTCTGTGCTCAGAAAGAGATTCTAATCCTGAATCTGCTTCCCATAGCGCGCTGGCCTGAAGCCTTCACCATTTCTAGCTGTCCTGTGCTCTCCTGTCCTGGGGGCTGCTTACACCGGGGCAGGGGTGTGTACCTGCTTCTCAACTATTATTTGTTATCCAAAAAAGAAGCAAGTGTTGGCTTCTATCAGTACATCTGTCTGCAGCCATTTCCACTTACATATACCTATTACCAAGAACCTCAGACCGTAATTTTGCAGATATCTCATGCAAACGGGCAGACAACTGCTCCTGCAAGCTGCACATAGAGGCATCATCCACAGAGCAGCTGTGAATCTCCTGCCAGGGGCTCCCCAGCCCCTGAGGGGTTTGGGGCGAGTTGTCACCTCCAAACGATGAATAATGCTCCTCCAAATGAGCCACACTGCGTTAATGTTGCAGAGAAACCTCTGGAGCATTTGGCCTAAGCTGTTGGAATATTTTCTTGCAAAAACAGCTGCTGTGTTGCTTTGCTTTCCTCTCCCTGGCATTGAGAACAGGGAGAGAGTGGAGAGCGAGTGCAAGGAATTACGATGCTTGGAAAGAAGGAGAATGAGGCTGAAAAGGCTTGGGAGATTTGAGACCGCCACGAGAGGAACTGAATGCTGAAACCGAGGGTAGTAAATACTTCTGGTCTTCTTGATGAGATTTAAGATTTACTGAAGAGGATTTTTTAAAATGTTTTCTGTGTTAGTAAGCCAAAGACTTTTGATACAAAAGAGGTACTTTCAGAAATTTAATACAGATTGTCAACAATCTGTCTAGTGTTTAACAAAGGGAGGAGGTTAATCCAGTGAGTGCGAGACAGGAATACATGATAAAAAGCATCAGTACCTGAGGGAGTGATGCAGTGCAGCAATGGGGAGCAGAAGAAGCAATGAAAGGCTTTTTTAGTGTTGCATGGG
Source organism: Morus bassanus (assembly GCA_031468815.1). Taxonomy (NCBI): domain Eukaryota; kingdom Metazoa; phylum Chordata; class Aves; order Suliformes; family Sulidae; genus Morus; species Morus bassanus. The sequence goes on along the minus strand of CM062580.1, from coordinate 2,151,136 downwards.
GATTTCTGGATTTGCTGAACCCTGTGTAAACCATGTGCCTGTAGCCCTGTGCGTCCCTCCATTGCCTGGTTTGATTTGTGTTGCTGAAACTGGTTCTTGTTTGCATATTCTGGTGTAAATCAGGAGGGACATTGGACATGCCAGAATCAGAGCTCTCTGTAAGGTGTGTGCAGGGTCCAGGATGGTGCTGAGCTTGGGTCACCAGGTCACTGCCTGCAGACATCGAGACCCTGTGAGTATGTGTGCCCATATATAAAAGAATCATAGGATGGTTTGGGTTGGAAGGGACCTTTAAAGGTCATCTAGTCCAACCCCCTTGCAATGAGCAGAAGAAAACCCTTTTCCTTCTCCCTGTGGCTTGGGGCTGCAGTGCCGGGCGGCACAGGGGACAGGCTGCTGCAGGGCCACCGAGCAGGGATGTGGTGACCCCACCCTGGGTATGGCTTTGGGTACCGTTCAGCTGTGATGCCAAGTTCACCTCCCAGGAGCTTGACAGCACATGGGTCTGTGCTTATTCTCATTAAAGTGCCTTATTCTCATTTCAGTGCCTTATTCTCATTTCAGCATCTGCAGCCTGAAAATTCAATATCCACACAACTTAGCAATAATTAAGTTTATTTTTCCTGCACTTAATCCCTGCTGTGAGCCTTGCAAAGAGCAGGTCAGAGTTTCAAGCAACAGGACCTCATAGTAGGCTGGTCCAGCATCCTAAAACTGTGTCAGTAAATGAGAGGGCACACTATGGGTGTGATCCTGAATGGCACCACTCATTTGAGATCTCTTAATATACTAGAATAAGTATTAGTACAAATGAGATTCGGAGCTGATGGTTTCTTAATTAGATTTTAGCATTCCGTTGTTAATTAATTTACTGAAATGTTTCAAGATGTTTTCCCACACTGCATCCCTCTCCCCCCTTGCTCCTCCCCGAGGAGCAGCCGACAGCAGCGAGAAGTAGCGCAAATTAATCTTTATAACTGCCACATGTCATTTCACCATTTGAATAAAAGAAACAAAGATGGAATATTTGTTCTCCATGAAACTTAAGGTGACTGAACATCTTTCTTAACAAATGAATAACAAAGTCCAAATAACTGTGTCAAAATATCCTTTTGAAAAAATTCTGATTTGGTTGCCTAATCGTTGTAACTTAGTGTAGTTTCCTTCTGAGAAACTGTATTATTTGGGAGGCCATACAAGATCCTAAAGCTATCACTTGATTTCTGCAGATGTGGAAGCTTTCTTGCAAAGGAAGAGATCTAGGAGGTTTTTGTCACCAGCTGAGAGCTCATCCTGAAACCTCTTACCTCAATAAAATCCACACCCCGTTGGTGTTCATGCCAGTTAGCGTGTATTACAGGAAAAACAGTTCTATTTTGATAATAAATATAGCACTTTGCTGGTAAACATAACTGAGTTATCTTCAGGGTGGGAGGACTTCGTTTCAAGTGCTGCTGGCCAGGCTGGGTGGTCAGCGTGGACCTTCCCCAGCTCTGCGGGAGGGCTGCAGGGTTATGGACATGCCTGATTGTTTAACCACATCAGGGAAAAACTTTGCATCATGGTTGCAAAGTGCCAATATGTGACACGTTAAGAACAGTCTCTGTGATTAAGAAAGTCCACAATCGTGTGCAGGGAGGCGTGAGAGAACATCACAGCTGGGTTTTGCACTTAAGCCTGATGGACTCCGTTAGCTTACTCTGCTTTTTTCCCCCCCTTTTCCATACTGTTTGTTCTGTGGTTCAGGTTAATTTTCTTTCCAACATAAAAGCCATTTCAGAACCTCCTCCTCAGCACTCCTCTCTCCCTCCAAAATACTGAGAAGATCATGCAAATGGCACACCAGGCTGGCATCATGAGCTGCACTTCCCTGGGTGCCGGAGACAGCCAGGATTATTCTCCTTTAAATTAAACCGCCAACATTCCCACGGCATCCCCCTGACAGGCAGCAGAGGCTCAGAGCACCTTTCAGAGATGACCGCTTAAATGAAATGAAATTTAAAAATGGCAGGAACACTTCTTTATACGAGAAAGCTCAACGGCCAAAGTGTTTCCAGTAAGTCATTTCCGAGAGTTTCTGAGGCGATTTCTGAAAAGACACCATTCATTGCCCTCATTATGCCAATTTCAGCTGAAAATCAAGGCCAAAAATCAAGGCCATGTACTCCACTGTATGAAAGTGAAGTGAAATATTTAAGGGCTCTTTATACTATGTAAGTACCTGCTAAATTGCCTGATGTGGTACATGGGATTGAAATTAGAGGGCATTAAAAATATGTTCCTTGACACTCATGTCCTATTTGTTTGATTCGTGCGTGCTCTTTTAGGCATGTGACAAAAAGAACGAGTTTTCAGGAAAACAGCTAGTACACTCATAAAACCGCCAGAGTTTCTTCTCCTGAGCTCTCCTTCCTTACCAGAAATTCTTGTGGTAAGGGGAAAACCACCCGATGACACAACCTTTAGCTTTTGGGGAGCTGAAGGACACCATTCTTGTATTAGAGGGTGGTGATGATGAAGATGAGTATGACGAAAAGGACAGAGGGCCCTTGAAGGTACCCAGTTAGTTATGCTTGGTTTGGAACTGGCCTGTGGCACAGCTGAGAGACAGACCTTGCTTTGAGGCTGAAGCAGAAAAGGCAAAAGTTGAAGACTTTTGGTTAAAAGATTAAAACATCAGGATGCCATTCTCTGAGACTTCAGTGGTGTAGGATTTAGGAGCCTTTGGTATAAGGATCTGCCTGGAATCACAAATGCAGGGGAAAGAGAAAGCTTCAGGGAGTCCAGCACTATGAGAGGTGAAAGATTTTTAGATCTGAGTTCTGGTGACCTGCAATTTTTATGAACTTTTATTTTAAATTAATTTTAAAAATCCCACCATTTTACAGCAGCAGGAAAAAGAAGAGGAAGGAGAACTCCAAGTCATGCAGCCAGCTGTGGTCCAGGATTACAATGTATAAGGAATAAGCATTTTGTGGAATCCTAAATGGAGAACTCTTGGGGAGGGGCAAGAAAAATCGCAAAAAGTAAGAGTCCTTTAGGCAAAGTAGATAATTGAACTGCGATGGATATGTGTTTTTTTTTTTTTCCTTAGGTATCCAGGCAACTATTTGCTTTAGATGTAATGACTGTTATAAATCACAGAAAGAAGTTTCTGACCCCGGCACATGCCTGGAACAGAGCTGCTGATCCTATCCAGCTAATAAAGCATATTTCTTGAAGCAACAACAGCTTACCTATCATTGTGTCATTCACCCTGGTGACATGATTACAGCTTAGGCAGGGCATCATTTAGGACATCTTCTTCGAGCAACTGTAGTCCTGTGTCTAGAAACAGCAAAAAGCTGAAGGGACCGTATGACATCTTACAAACAAATTATGTCACCTAACCTGTGAATTTCTGAATGGCACAGCAAGATTTGTAGTATGATGAGCTGAGCTGGTTCCTCTCACTCCCATTGCTTTGGTTTGGGCTACCATTCCTCCCGGGTGGGCGAGAGACCCAGGGCCGGGCGACTGAGAGAGGGATGCAGGCACGCGAGACTTGAAGATTAAGATTCTGGGGGAAAAAAAGAAATTCCACTTCTGAAGTTGTGTATTTTATACTATTATCTAGCCGTAACTTTTAGATCTGGATTACTTTTTGGTTTGCTGGATTGCTGTTGGGCTTTGTGGGAACTATTACTTTGCTAGGGTTATCTGACTTTAAGGATTTCAAAGTTTAGTATTTGGTGATATGCTCTGCCTGAATTTATAAGACAATGGCACGCGCTATGGCTATTTGAAAAAAATAATGCTGTTTTTTTTTTCTTTTGTGTGTGAAAAATGAGCTACCCATTGAAAGAAGAGCTTGTTCCACGCTGCTATATGTGTTTCGTGCATATTCACAAAGAAGCAGTTTTGAAAAATGCACTGCTGTGCTTTTGCTGCTGGAGGTAGAGGAGAATATTAAAAAATCCCATTTTTCCTACTGCTTCAGTTCTGCTGCTGTGTGAACACCAAGTGTTTGCTGTCCTGTCGGGATTAACTGATGTTTGTTCAAGGTCAGAGAGGTGTTTTTAGAAAACAGGTGGTTTTGGACTGTTTTTTTCCTCCAGAAATTGGTGAAATAGAAGCTGATTTCGAATTGTTCTCTGTAGTTTTTACTATTGGCTCTCACGAAAAATACCCCGATGCTGAGAGTCTGTGCAACAGGTAGTCATTTACCTCGATCCTCTCTACCCCACAACAGCTTCGGTTAAAACTCCTGCATGCTGCACTCTGCCTGTGGTGTACCCCAAAATGGTGAGTACTCTGAAAAATCACATGTGAAAACCTCACACTCATCACCCAACTTTGGGGGTATTTCTGACCTTTTATTCTGGGCTTTGGTGGGGATGATAATATAACCTTACCACACAGAGTGGTTGTGCAAATAAATGTAGTGTTGGCAAATGAAACACTCAGGTAACGGCATGATCAGTGCCATAGAAAAAGGTCCATAGGGAAACTACTAATTCAGAGCATGGCTAGAACAGCATGTACTGTAAGGAAAGCTCCAGAGCAGGTGCTAAGCCGTGGGGATGGAACTGGACTTTGCACATCTGCTTATTCTGCTGCACTCAACTGTCTTCGATTTTCAGTGTGCAGGTGAGCTGATTATCACAGACGTAAATGGTAACAGGACCATCCAGGCTGTGGTCAACGAGTAAAGAGCACGTTTTGAATTTTAGTGCCCGAAAGCTTAGTGTTTGACTCATCGTAGATCTTGGAGGAAAAGCTTTGGAGCTCCGTTGCTGCCGTGTATCCAGCTGCCCACTGAAGTCATTAGGTGCTTCTTGGGAGTTATCAAGAGGTAAGTAGACATGCGAGATGAGGAACAGAAAGGCCATTTATTAACACATTTTAGCAAAGTATTGAAAATACCTAGGATTTAAGGAAAAAGAAAATCCCCCAGCTGCCTAAGACTCTTTTGCACCTAACCTCCAATGCCTAGTAGCGGGGAAGCCCCTATTTGCTATTTATTTTAATTATCAAGATGCATGGATGGTGAATGTCTGGGTTACCATTGATGGGAAGAACCCGCAAATCTCAGCCCAGACTTTTCATTTCCAGTACAAATAATGAAGAAAGCAAGGAAGTAAAATTACAAGCTTCAGAAGAGAACATGCCAAGCCTCCTCTGTTGTATGTTAGTTCAGTTCTGCCATCTGAAACAGCACCCACTGCTGCAGAGAGGATTTGAGAAATGCTAAACATATCAGTACTGGGGGGAAAAAAAAGAAAAAGAAATCGTTAACATAATGATAGCCATCACACCAGAGCGAGGAAAAGTGCAGAGGAGTGCATAACTGTTTTTCCAGCTTTCAGAAATGTCTTGCTGTTACAGATGAAAGAAAAGCTTCTTGGATGCTGATGGGGTTTGGATTGTCCCTGAGGATTTATTTGATGTATGATCTGACTGGGAGAAGTCAGGTAGAGAGAAATGCTTTAGATTTTGAGCGCAATGGACCATAGACCAATAATTCAAGAGAAGTTGGTCTGTAATGGGAGCTGGGAAGTTGCGGGAGCGGGATGTGGTGGGATCTCTGTGGGTCCTGCAGGTTTTGCTTTCAAAACGTGGAGCATACCCGTGCTGCCCATCAGGCCATCTTTCCTTCTGTTACTGGAGGAGGTCTGTGGTCTGCAGGACACCCTCCTCACCGTCCCCCTGTGACTTCACTTGCTGGCACACAGCTCTTCTCCCCGAGCATGGTCGCCTTCCCTGGCCAGCATTTCATGGTCAACCTGTGGTGACACTGCATGAGTCCTTCCTGCGGCTGTGCCCATGCTGCAGGGGGTCGGTGAGCTCCTGCCAACGGCAACAGGAGGCAGAAACTCTGCATTAATTGATGCATTGTAGCCTGGCAGCTTCAATAACAATTATCAGGACTGTAATACAATATCCCGTTTATTTTTCCTACTTTTCCTGAAAGCTGTGCATGGGCCGTGAAGGTGTTCTGCCGTATTATAAGCTGAAAAACTGATAATGAAAATACAACAAGCTGAATGGGTAGAGTTTATCACCATACTTGGGCTGGTATTAGCATGGCCAGGAAGGCTGGAGGGATGTCATGCTTTTACATGAGGGTAGCACCCAGCTGGGGAGAAGGTCCCCAGCACATCCCCATTACCACCAGACCCATGGGAGGGGATGCAAACCCTGCGGTGACCTGTGGCCATCTCTCTTTCTGCAGGGGAAAGGCATCTCTATAGCTCTTTGTGCTAAGGTAACAAGTTAATTTAGCTTGCCATTGCCCTTAGACTTATTCCTAAAATTTGTAAGAAAACGTCTTGGATCAGGGTTAATATGCAACGATTTTTATGCATATGCAGGAGTGTTATCACCCATAAACAATTAGGAAGCTAAGCGTTTATGTGATTAGCTGATTTGTGGATGCTGTCTGTCAGCAAAGTGCTGTTATTAGCTCTGGCACAGTTCAACACAGTTCTGATTTCAATTGCAGGGAAGTTAATAATAGATTGTCATATCTGTTTAAATTACGAGGTCTTCAAGGCATGGATATATTTATGCTACATATATATCCTCATAGCACGGGAAACAAGTCCTGACTGAGATTTCAGGGACTGTTTAAGAGATATGACTGAAAACCAGATTTAAAGGAAATATTTTCACAGGATTATAGAGCAAGAAATTAAAGGTTTTAGACTTGCTTGTACATTTTTTTTTTTTGAAGTGAGATTGCTAGGAAAATGGTACAAAAGAGAGCAAAATGCTCCCTTCATTACGAAGAAAAGTATAATGTATTTTAAAGTACAGTAAGTAGAACGTATTCAGATTTTTCTACTTTCTGATACAATGCGTGTTATACTGGAGTGTATTTTAGTATTGTACATGATTGTATCAGAGCTATTGTGAAGTTTTGAACATTTATATTTCTGTGATCAAATAAGAATATATTTTTAGAAGCTTTCTCTTGAGTACTGTGTTTAGACAGTAAATACTTAATTTCTCCTTTAGTTCCCAGTCTTTTTAATTGTGTTCCCTTGCAGTAGGTGGGATGAACTCAACAGTGACAGTATGTAATGCAGCTGGTGTCACTCTGCAAGAGAAGTGCTGATTGTGCTTCCTGGGGAAGCCAAGCTCTTAATCGCTGGAGCTTCTTGCCAGTTGACATGAACTGAGCAAGACCATAGTGGGCAGGATGGCCTCTTTTTCTATTTTTCTATCGTCTTTTCCCAGCACAGGACCGAACATTATTTTCTCTTTCATGATGCTATTCTTGATCCTCAGGGACCTTTTTTTTGGCTTTGACATAAAAATAACGAACAGCTAGGACACTGTCAGTGTGCAGGCAGCAAGGGTCCTCAACGGCTGGATGGCACGGTGCAGACGACAGGCTCACTGCATGATTTCTGCCTCAGAGCAGCTACTGAACGCCTTAGCCCTGAACAGATGTGCTCCGAAGACCCTCTTCTCCTGCACTTTAGCATGTCCCAGAAAACCTCCTGAGGCATGAATTATATTGTAAACCTCTCTTACTCTGAAACATGTATATTAACCTGTGGTTAGGTCTGGTTCCAACACACTTCCCTCAGTCCCTCAACAAGACTCAGTCTTTTCCTGGGTGATTCAAATACTTCCATTTATGTTTTGTGCTTGGGAAATGCAAACCCTTCTCACAGGCTCAGTCCCCTCTCCGTGCTCACATCACACGGAGCTGCTGCAGTTTCAGGGCCAGGAGCTCTAACCTGGCCACTGAAAGGGTGTCAGCAAAGCAGCCCTAACCCAGCTGGGGAAAGAAGGGGTGCAAGTCTTGTATGCGACAGAAATAGCCGGTGAGTGAAAAGCTGTCATAGAATAAATCCTAAAACCAGCTCAGATTTGGACTGGAATTGATTAGCAGTAGGTAAGACAAACTTGTGGTGACATGGCTGAGAAGATATTTTTTGAAGATTGCTTTGTTTGATGTGCTTTCACCCTGTCTTCTTGCTGTCCAGTTGCTGTAGGTGTTGCATGATGCCTGCGTTAAGCAGCAGGTTACCTCCCTTGTGATCCTCCTGTGCTCTCCTGCAGTACATCCTTAGGAGTGTGGACCTCTGCAGAAAGGTGACCTCTGTTATTAAATCTTTGTCCCTCTGTTTGGCTTAAGCACAGAATATTGGCCAGATGTAATTGTGTTCCTCTGATTTAGACATGAAATGGCAATGCTGCTATCAGACTGCTAAAATAATCTTTTTTATTTAAATGAAAGAAATAAAACTTTTTTTTCCCAATAATTTTTTGCTTGGAGAAAACAATAATTATAAATCTATTCTGGTAGTCAGCTAGGTTTATCTTACTTCTCTCCCATTTCAGTAGAGCAAGGGACTACAAAGCTCACAGAGATGCGCTTATTTGATCACAAATACGAAGATGGTGCATGACAGTAATTAAATTTTTACTCTCAACTAATTCAATTTGTAAGCAAAATAGGGAGAAAGGCTTTACTGCAAATGGGAAGAGGCAGCTTCTTACACCTGACTTTACTCGTACTTGACTAACTACTTCATTAGAACATAGGCAAGTCTGGTGACAGATCGTTAATTTTCATGGATGTAATCTGGGAAGCCAAGTATTAGTAGAAGCAGGGTCTGCCAAAACCAGCATAAATGTATTAATGCTTATTAAAACTAAGCTGTAAGTCTCTTTTCGTGCTGCCTCTGCCACGTTATGGATTAATTGCTTAAATGTATTAAGACAGCAAATACAAAGTGAAGAGATTACTTTGTGTTATATCGAAGAGTAGAAAAGGATGTGGTTTTCTACTTAAAGACCAATCCCTCTGGAACAGCTAATGTCTCTTTGAAAGTGAGGCCACTGATGGAGCTGGGTGTTACGTCTAGGCAAAATATGTTGCATCATTTGGCCTCCATTATCAAGGTATGTTTATGCCCTTGCAATTCAAGTTCATTTCAGTAAAATGCTTTCTTTATATTAAAAAATATATAGCACTGGGTAGTGAAGCAGCAAGGGCTTTTTATTGTACGAAATCTGACAACCCTGCTAAAGGTAAAATTCGTTTGCACAGCAGCTGTAGCTCAGCAGCCGAGCTGCGCACATGAGCCTTGCGATGGCCGAGAGCCGCATCCCTCCTCCCGCACCCTCTGCCTCCGGGATGCTGCAGGCACCAGCGGCCCCTCTGGCTTGTTTTCTTTTATGATTCATGCTGACTCTAACTTCTGCTGGACATGTGGTACCTTACTGATATATCAGAAACAGAAATTTATTTAAGAATGTACATAACATTTATTTTCCTCAGCTATCAGATCATTAGCGTCCTTGTTTGTTTCTTTTATCGCAAAACTATTATTGCAAGCTTTGGAAATCTGTGCTTGCACAGCTGCTCAGTGCAACCATTTTCTGCAGTGAATGGCATCCTTCCTCTTTCTACCTGTTGATAATAACATTTTTATTTCAGTTTGTAACTATTTTTTCTTTGCCCTTACTTCTTGCACCTACAAGAATATGCTTCAATTGCCAATAAACCCCACAGTCAGTAGCACTGGAAACGTTATTTTCACAGAAGAAAACATTCTGCCCAAATATATTGTAAAATTAGGACAGATGCATTGTTATTTGAAATACAGGGACATGATATTTGATGGTAGCACTTCAAGCTTCATTCTTTTCTTTCCAGGCTCTGATAAAAGTGACGTTAATGGAAAACGTTTCCAGAGGAGAAGTTTTGTTGCTTGTTTCAGTGGGAGCAGTATTAGAGCATGATAACAGGAGAAACGGGAAGAAGAAAATAACATTATTTCATGCTCTGTACATGCCAACTGATGAGACTGAATGAGGCTGTTTAATGTAAGGCACAAGAAATATGGAGTATTTTCCAGTATTTTTTGCATCTCTTTCAGTAGTCTGTCAAATCACACACTTTTTATGTGCCTGTGGTTGGTTGACCGTGGCTGGACACCGGGTGCCCACCAAAGTCGCACTATCGCTCCCCTCCTCAGCAGGACAGGGGAGAGAAAATATAACGAAAGGCTCGTGGGTCAACATAAGGGCAGGGAGAGATCACTCAGCAGTTACTGTCACAGACAAAACAGACTCGACTTGGGGAAATTAGTTTAATTTATTACCAATCAAATCAGAGTAGGATAATAAGAAATAAAACCAAATCTTAAAACACCTTCCCCCCACACCTCCCTTCTTCCCGGGCTCAACTTCACTCCTGATTTTCTCTACCTCCTCCTCCCAAGCCGTGCAGGGGGACAGGGAATGGGGGTTGTGGTCAGTTCATCACACGCTGTCTCTGCCGCTCCTTCCTCCTCAGGGGGAGGACTCCTCACACTCTTCCCCTGTTCCAGAGTGGGGTCCCTCCCACGGGAGACAGTCCTCCACAAACTTCTCCAACATGGGTCCTTCCCACGGGCTGCAGTTCTTCACGAGCTGCTCCAGCGTGGGTCACTTCCATGGGGTGCAGCCCTTCGGGAACAGACTGCTCCGGCGTGGGTCCCTTCCACGGGGCGCAGCCCTTCGGGAATAGACTGCTCCAGCGTGGGATCTCCCAGCCTCCTTTGGGCATCCACGTGCTCTGGCGTGGGGTCCTCCATGGGCTGCAGGTGGGTATCTGCTCCACCGTTAACCTCCATGGGCTGCAGGGGGACAGCCTGCCTCACCATGGTCTTCACCACGGGCTGCAGGGCAATCTCTGCTCCGGCACCTGGAGCACCTCTTCCCCCTCCTTCTTCACTGACCTTGGTGTCTGCAGGGTTGTTCCCCTCACATATTCTCACTCCTTTCTGCAGCTGCAGTTGCACAGGGGTTTTTCCCCCCTTCTTAACTATGTTATCCCATAGGCGCTACCAGCGTCACTGATGGGCTGAGCCTTGGCCAGCAGCGGGTCCGTCTTGGAGCCGGCTGGTGTTGGCTCTGTTGGACATGGGGGAAGCTTCTAGCAGCTTCTCACAGAAGGCACCCCTGTAGCCTCCCCCACTACCAAAACCTGGCCACACAAACCCAATACAGCACCTTGCCACATACTCAAACATACAAATCCTAAAAAACTTACAGTTTTTTGTAGTTCTTTGGTTTAGACATAGGATATGAAGATCAGGACAGGAAAATGCAAATCACTGGGGATTCAGCAGGGTGAGGGGTTGCATCATTTGAGAAGTTCTGCAAAACATAAACTCATGTAGAAGCTAATAGGCTTCGAGGGCTCTTGGCAATGTAAGTATGGTTTAAGCACTTTACAAGATTGGTCTCAGAATTGTTATAAGATTATATATGATATAAGCAAATTTGCTTTCCCCCCACTAAAGACTAAGAATGAAGACTGGCAGTAGTAAATATAATTACGTTTACTGTTCTGCAGTTTCACAAAAGATTTTGTTGATTTCCAGAGTGGTTAAATTGATTTTATACCTTTCTGAGCACACAAAACAGCAATTAGTCAATGCTATATATTGGGTTTTTGACAGGTATAAAATTATAGTGCCAATTATTTTATGGAAGTCGATGAACAACAGCCATTTCAAACAGCAGAGGTTTTTGAACATTCTTTAAGACAGTGCTGACAGTAGAAATACGCCAGTTCACTAAATGTTTTAAAGGTATGACTATAGTTTCCAATAAAACTGAATAAAAATATTTGTTATGTGTGTATGCTACATGCCTGGTACAATTTTTATTACAATGGTGGCCACTTCTTTACGGACACGTATTAACATTTCTTAAATCTTAACCATTTAATAGTAATGTAGTAGCAACTGAGGTCTCTTTGGTCTTCACGCTTCCCAGAGGCATAATGGAAAGAGTACTGATCTTCCTCCTTAAAAGAAATAAATTTGTATCACCTGACCACAGAAAATCTCTATCCATTTGTGGCACTTATTTGGTCTTTCAGGTAGCTGAAACATAACATTTTCCTCCAAGGCAAGTGAAACTTCACACCTTGAAAGCGGTTGGTGATTGCAAAAAGGTTCGGTCTAATTTTTATTTCATTTGAATTATTTAATCTATCTACTTGTCAAATGAGAAAATGACAAGTTCAACAAGCTCTGCAACTTGGCCTTGCCAGTTGCTTGACTTGGGTTGTTGGTGAAAGACAGGTTATTAGGTATGCTCCATTATTCAAGAAAAAATAGCATTTTAAAAACAGAAATGCACTATATAGGAAGCTTCTGAACTTATACACCTCTCAATATAACAGTTACATCAATTACAGTAATTTTGTAAATTACATATTTCAGAGATTGCCTTCAAAGTTTGCTGCTCTGAAATCAGGATTTTAAAGGAACACTGTGTTCTTCATTGGTGATATTCTTGTTCTAAAAAAAGCATGCAAATAATAGAAACTTGTTATAAACATGATTCCCATATAATTTGGAAGCCTGGCTGAAGTGAATTGCTTTATTACTCATGGGGAAGCGATATACAATTGATCATGATGAGTGCAGCAGGAGACAATTTCAGAAAAAGCACTGGAGAAAGCTCCCGAGATCTTTCTGCTGTGAAGTTGTCCAAGTAAACGTCAATGAAAATTCCTTGTACTGATGTAACTCCAAAGTGGGAAGGAAAACCCTACCATAGTCATGGGATGCCTTTGTCTTACCTAGAGGAGGGAAAACGTAGGTGGTATTCCAGTATTCTTTAAAGACTCTATTGCTCAGGACCTTTATTTGTGTGACCTGAATTACTCAACATTTGTGCACCAGCAGCCAGCCTTCGCCCACCTCTTTATGACGCCGGCGTTATGGCTCGCACAGGTAGGTGTCTTCAGCAGAAGGTGGATCTGGCTCTCACAAGAAGCATTAAGTTGGTGTAATTTTCTGTTCAGTGGTCTAGGGCAGGAACAGAGCATGCTCCTGCCCTTTTCCCTCCCCAGCCAAACGCCAAAAGCACGTGTATACAGGTTGTCTGGGAAAATGGAAACCAGTGGACGAAAGAGGGACTTGAGAAGGCTCCATCGCTCCCTGTGCATGGGGCATCCTCAGCCACAGGGAGGGATGCTGGGTGTGGGTCCTGGCTCCTGAGCGAGACCAGCTCAGCTGAGAAATGGCAGAGAGAGGAGGCAGTCGGCCATCCCTGCTCTTATTCCCTGAGATACCGCTCACCCCTGTGATTCCTTTTTGGTTTAATATCAAAGATTAAATTAGTACCACCCCAAACTATATTTCTGTCTTTTTTTTTTTAAAGGATCCCCCCCCCCCCCCCCCCCAATATCCTCTGTTGGCTATTATCAGTGTTAGAAATAATCAGACTGAAACAGTACCAACGTCACTAACGGAAATGTTTTATAAAGCTAATGTTAGAAAATCACATATCATACAAATGCATCATTAGTTATGCAGTCCTCAATAATCCATGTTTTTTCCACTCAGTGTAAAATACGTTTGCTATTACTCTTTTTAATTTAATTTTAAACATTTTAAGTAAGGAGGTTATTATCTCTTCCCTGACTCTGAACACACCTCTATTATTTATTCTCATATTTTTCCAGATAAAATGCTCAAGTAGCACATGGCTTCCAGCATCTCCTTTTCTAGCACTTAAGAAATCACTGTTTATTCCTTGCAAACCTTCCTTCTTTTCCACTTATTCCCAGCAACGCTTGGCAATGTTTGTCAGATTTCTGTTTTTGCAGCTCGGCTATGGAGCAGCATCTTCTGGCAGAGGCTCCAGGTGATGTACATACAGGTCCTGTGGCTACGGCTATCTGAGTGATACTTGAACTGTGCACAAGGCTCACAGGCAAAATATGCTGAGGGGCAGTGGTTGCTCTGAGGTTCCCTGTGCTCTAGCAAGGCTTGATGCAATGATGGCTTTTCCTCATGTTTAGCTCTTTTTATTGCGATGCCACCTGAAATTGAAAAGCTTCATGTTGCCAACAAAAGCCTACGAGCCTGCTCAAGCAAACCAAGATCCATCTGTACATCTGCTTCTGGATACGTATTTCAGCTACTGGTGCATACACCAGTTTTAATTTGAAAGCAGGTCTTCCCTTCCTAACGGAGATTTAATTAAATAGCAATTCTATTTCTTAGCTTTGTGACATAGGGATTAAAGGTCGGAGAAATGATGTGGCAAATAACTGGGGAAAAAAAACAGAACATCACTTTTTTATTAATCATTTCTCTCCTAAGTTTAAGCTCAGTTTTACCAGCATAACTGTTAAAAAGTAGAGAATTTCATTGCCTTTAAAAGTTTCAGATTTTGTAACTGAAGCTTTGATTGATCAGGATTGAGCTACCCAACTAATGGCATCATTTCTTTTTTGCAAACAAATGAGGACATTAGAGACATGATTTATCATTACTCCTCAGAGTTTTCCTAGTCGGTATTTCTAAGCGCATCACTTGATTTTTATAAACTTCATTAGGTTATAATCAATGCATGTGTGAGGCTAAGGGAGATGAGATGTATGATTTCTTATTCTTAACTGTCATAGTAAGCGTTTATTAAGGCAAACTTTTCTTGGGATGGCATTACAAGACAGAAATATTGAGAAACAACAGGCATCCCACAGGGCAGGGCTTGGTAATCAAGATTGCATTAACGCTAATGACAGTGGCTGCACAGCTTATTTCCTGTGAGGTAAAAGTGATTTTAACCAACAGTTTTTGTGACAGAGGTGGAAACTGGGAAAATTTAGACTGTTTCAGGCTCGTGCATGACCGCTGGTATATCATAAGGGGAGCAAGTCCACCTGGAAAGATGAACACTGCCAGTGACAGCCTCAGGGTTATCAAAGTCAGCAGATGCGTGACCAGCTCCTTGGGGTTGCTCTGGCAAGCACAGGGGGTACTGTCCCATATGAGCCACGAAGTGTACAATTCTGCACTTCTTTTAATTGAATTGTATCCTTCTGGGTGCTAGGGTTTCCCTCCCCCTCCTCCAGGCTGTTTTTCAAGTTTGGCAAGGTCATTTCAAATTCTGCTCTTGTCTTCCCGTGTTATTTGTTGTTACTCTGAGCTTGCTGTCATCAGGAGGTTTAATCAGCATACTCTCCAGTCCATCACCCAAATCATTAGTGAAAATTTTGAGTTGTACTGGATGCTGGGCAAACCCCTGTGGCTTCCCTTGATACATGTGTGTGGTTTGACAGTGAGCTGTCCGTAATTTCTCTCCAAGTTTCCCAATGGGTCATACAAGCAGTTCAGCATCCTGAAGACACAGGTTTCTACCACTGGCCCATAACAACATCATATATGACAAGGTCAAAAAATCCTTTTTGGAAGGCTGCTTTATCCACTGATCCTATTACCTTGCTGCAGAAGGAAACTGGATGGGCTTGATGTGATTTGCTCTGGACAAAACTATGTCAGGTGTTACACATCTCCTTGTTTTTGCTCTCTAACTGATTGTTCCCAGCTGTTTCCAGGGATGGAGGTAGAGCTGGCTAATATATAGCTTCCTGCCTCCTGCTGCCATTTTCTTTTCTGAATCAGGATTCTGTTTGCCTTCTCCGTGTAGCTGAGGTCCTTGACCCATATTCATGACTTTCCAAAGGTAATTGCTAAGGGCTCTGAGCTTGCATCACCAGTTACCCAAGTACCAGAGAGGAATTTTACCTGCTCCAAATTGAATGACGATATTTAACTTAGCTACCCTTTAAATTTTCCTTAATTATAGCCTGAGGTTTAACTGTTTTTGTCACCCTGCTAGCAACTGTATGGTTGTAGCTCATTCTTTAGTAAAGAGGAAGCAAAGAGGTGCTAAACTTTTCTTCTCTCTTGATATTTTTATATACATACCGGGAGTTTAATAATTTGATAAAAAGTTGTTAAGTGGGAATTTGGGCTGAAAATGCAGATGTCTCCTGAATAAAGCTTTATTAGTGAATATAAGGGAAAGACTAAAATCCTTCACCCAGCTATTGTCTTTTTGGTTATGGGGGAGGTTTGTGCTTGTGCCAAGAAAAGTCAATGTCTTTTTATTCCTTTCATATTTATGCTGATTAATTTAGGAATTGCATTTAGTATTTCACTGAGTCTGAGTTTCCTTGAAATCTGTCATTGTTATTTCTTTTCTTTCTTGAGAACTGGAAGTTTTGGGAAGATAACTTTGTGCTTTTGAACTAGAATGGTTGAATCGGCACCAGTGGCTGAATGAGGAAATAAGGTTGTAACAACTTCTGGTGGCTTTTAAGATGTGCTAAATTTGAACAGAGTTGTAGGCTCACAGCTGAGGATCCTGGAGATAAGGCTCTCAGTCTGCTCTTGAAGGAGTGATGGGATGTCCCTTTCCCAGCCAGCTGTCCTGCTGAGCACCTGCCCGCCCTTGGTGGGGTGTCTGCTGGAGGCTCGCTGTCATCGCACTGGGCTGCTGAGCGGGGCATTTTGGATCAAATATGAAATCAGGAAAAGATGTCTGTAAAGTCTCTGAAAAATAAATCAATATGAAGGAGATCATAATTTAAAAATAAATGACATTCTGACTTTTGCTGTCATTTGGCTGCTTCATTGAAAAGGCGATGCTTGATCCAATATAAGCTCTAACAGCTATTGTTTTTCAGATCAACTTTTTGGTTTTAATGAAGCAGAATTAATGACTTTGATTTAGTTATCATGCTAAAAAAAAGAAAGAGCATGAAAGTATTCAGTTGATTTGATGGGTCAGGCAAAATATTTCAGAAGTTAGCAGCACATTTAACTCTAACGAGATACGATGAGTCAAATTTCTCTGCAATGCTGTCAGCTGGAATGGAATTATACCAGCATGCACTTGGCAGAGTAAGTTGGCTAAAACTATGCAGTCTTAAGTTCTTTTAGAAACATAATAGGATATAAAACCCAGGTGCAGAAACAGATTTTTCTGAATTAAAAATGAACTTGATCTGTCTGGGAGATCTTAACACATCTGGCTTTGAAATAGCTTAGAGCTGCAGCTGAGCTTAGTGAGTGCAAACAGTCTTTGATTCTTTTTCATTTGTGGTGCTTGGAACAGTAATGAAGGAATTTGGGTTGTGGTATAAGGTGCTTTGTTAACTTGAGCAATTTTCTAGTGCAGCCATCAGGGATTTTGTGTGGCTTCTGAGTGAAATCTTATTACTTAATTGTTTTCCTATGTTAACTGCAAAGAAGCTAGTCACTTAACTTTGTTCTTACTATGTCTTTTGCCAGAACAAAAGAAAATATTGCTAGGGAACCACCGAACAGTTTTCTGTTTTTGTTCAGTGTGTGTATATAAAAGCCTGTGGCAATACCTATCCTTTGTTCCAGCAGCCATCAAAGGAAAGAATCAAATAGATACATGTTCCCTACCTACTCCAGTAAAAATGCTTTGAAACCTGCTGGCTTGGACCACGCAGCAGTTCTCCAAGGTAATGCATGCTCTGCGTGCATGTTTTGTCTGTCAGGACTTAGTCTTGCAAAGGCATGCTGAGCAGCACCTCTGCTGCTCCTCCTTGAGCAGGCTGTGGTTGGGCTCTTCCCTGTCAACGATGTGCACTTTGCATGCTGCTCTTCCCAGCTGCCAGATTTATCCAGGTCATTGGCATTCTTCAAACTCTTTAGTTAGATAGTTTATTTAGAAGGTATTCCCTTTAGGGAAACACTGCATTATTGCTGAAGAAGCTTTTTTCACTTAGGTGGCCAAAAATTTCTTAAATGTTGCAGTTATCCTCTGTAAGGAGTCCAGAGTGACTGGGTCTGTGAGTTGGAGAAATTATTAGGGCTGATGTTAAGAGAAATGTGACTGGCCAAAGGCGGGTGGGTCACTGCCTCCACATTCCTGCGGAGCAGAGCCCTGAGTGCTCTGTTCCCTCTGGAGTGGGGAGAAGTCCAGGAGCATGAGATGTGATGTGGGATGTATATGTTTTTGCTGGGTTTCATCAGAACTGTCTCCTACTTACTGCATCAGTAGGAATTTATTTTTATTTTCTGTGTCCCAGCAACTAACAGTAAACAGCCTGTTCTTATTTTCTTAACAAAAGCAATTTGTGGCACTTCCCAGTAGTTAGATATAATGAATAATTAAAGAATTTTTTGTAATTTTTGGAAAGCAATAAGAGTATGAAATGGTTAGACAAAACACTTCAATTTAATTAAGAAACAATTCAGTGAAGAAGAAAACCTTGACACTTATTTCTAGTATTTGATTCCCTACAATATGAATTTAAATGTAAATTGTGCTTTGGAGAAGAATGCTTCTGTCAAAGGCTGAAAGCATGTGTGGTATGCTTAGTATTTTACAAATGGCTTGTCTCAGACCTGGGTTTATAGTTATTGCCGGTGGGAAAAAATTCTGCCTTAGCACTTAGAGTACAGACAGTAATACACATAAACAGGCAGTTGTTCATATACTTTTCTGCTCTATGTATAGTTGATAGAATTGATTAAATAAGAAATTTTACTATTTTTTCTGTGGTAGATTGCAATCAAATATATTTAGGTTTGATTTTCGGATATAAAATTTGTAGTCTCAGAATAAGTATGCTAAGAAATAAGTTACAGGTTGAATCATTACTGGCAGAATTTAAGTGCTGAGATCTCAAATATTTACAAACCAAAGGATTAATGCTGTCTTTGGGACTCTTGAACTGTGTTTAATCTCAGGTGATGAGCCGTGTTCATGACTGTTTTTATCATTTCAGAGCAGATAGGCTGGGCTGTGTTCAGCTTGGCCCTTCAAAAAACTCAAAAGTGTCCAAGTTTTCTTGAGACACCCGCTGCTTACAGTTATCTCTCTCTCGGGTGCTGTTTAGATACTAGTAACAACCCTAAACCTGTTCCAGATTCTAACTGTAGATCACAGTAATACCCAAGTAATTTGTGGTTTGATGAATGTTACTATTACTGGCAGGAGGTGCTTTGAATAATACTAGAAGCATGTGATGTTAGCTGGAGACGGAAGAACTGTCAAATAAAATGACATTGACAGTTATTTCCAGAATCTAACAAGATTTTTTTAAGTAGTTCAAACTTTTGAATGAATTTCAGATTGGCTGTTTGTGCAAGACTTGTATCTCTTCAAATGCAGGTCTCTCATAAGCCTGATTGTGCATGGATGTTCTGGGTAGGCGTCTTCTAGTGTGTTTGTGGTAGCTCCAAGCAAATATTAAAGATAATAAATGCTCCTGTAGAACTACATTTTGAAATAATCTTTAAAGGAATGAAGATTTGAGGTTTTAGTAGTTCATGTTTCTTATGTGTCTGAGAGTGTCATACAGGCAATGTCATACCAGGAGAACAATGGTTCCTTCTGCCACAAACCAGAGCGGTACCTGAGCCCTGCAGCTCAGAGTCAGGCCTTGGCAGGTTTGAGTTTTTTTTTTTAAAAAAGACCTTATATGGCAATTGTATTCTCCTCTGCTTTATTTAACTAAGCACTTCACTGTGTTTCAATAATTTAAAGTCTCTCTGCAGCTGGTAAATTGAATTCAGTTCACCAGTTTGGTAAGATTTATGTAGGATGGCTCCAGTGCAGTGTTAAGATGCTTTCAGACCTGTCCTGGGAGGATTTAGGGCTTTCACCTCCCAGTGCCAGGTGGGTACAGCTGTGTTGGCTGAAGAGATTACAGTGTCTATAGTGGAGGTGAGTGAGGGTGGTGTGGCAGCTTTCTGCGGTGGGTTGTGAGCTGCAGTGACGATTATCGCAGTTACAGTTGTGCTGGAGGTGCTCACTCATCTCTGGTGGTCACCAGCTGATCCGGGTCTACCTGCAGTGAATGCTGTCAACTTGGGTGGAAAATAGTGTCAGACTGAACTCAGCTTCCTGGTTTCTTTGGGTTAATTGTCTCCATGGAATCTAATTTTGAAAAAGGGATGATACCTACACTTTTAAGAATCACAGGGGCTGGAAAAACTTGATCACACACAAAATGAGTTTAAAACCACTTTGCCTTCTATGCTTCCAGATTCCTGTCCCCAGTTATACTGGCAGCTGGAATATCCTGACCATGGGGATGTTCTATGGATTCATAGAAATTTTTTTAGAAAATGAGCTATAGTTCTCCATGTTTTCTTCCTTTTTTTTTTAGCAGTGCTTTTAGCCTTGTTTGTACTTGCATGTTTCTTAGTGACCCAGTAGACATTTAACAAAGGCATACATGGAGCTAAATCAGTGGCTGGCTTACAATTGTTTTACAATTTAGGAGTTGCCTTACACTGTCCTGCAAACGGGCATTGGTTGCATCTTATTTTTAATGTGTATTTGTTGTGTCTGGTATTGATGTATAAGATTTTTTCTCTTACTTCAGAAACTTTAGATCTTGGTGTTCAGCGATGTCTTTCTTGAGCCTTGTTGTTATATTCTGTTAATATTTTTAAAGGATGTGCTCTACATCCAGAAAATACATTCAGAGGTGGAGGGCACTCATGTGAAACAGCCCTGCATCTTAGGTGTCAAAGGTAGATAAAATATATATCAGTTACAACAAGCATCAGATCTGCTGCTGTGTTAATGCTGGTTACACATCACTCAGGGGAAACACTTGCTTCTTGATTTATGTTCACTGACAAGGAAATGTCCAGGATGATTAATTACAGCCCTAAATGATAGTGCCCTCATTCATACCTCCCTGGCCTGCATGATTGAAATTAATAAATATATATGTATTGCTGTGGAATTTGCCATTAGCTGTTAAAATATTTGTGCACTTGACATGCTGTGAAGGGATTTAGTTGAGGCGTATTCTTGTAATCAGTAACTTGCTACTTCTTAACAGCAGTTTGTAGCAAGGGAAAGAAGTGGAGGGTTCTGGAACTGATTAGAAGATTATGCATAATAAGATGAAAATATTTTCAGAAAAATTGTTGTGACATTTCTTCGGCAATTTGAGTCCTTAAACCATCACTTTCTGCAAGCATTTTAAGGATTTTGCCTTTATATTTTGTCATTTATTTTTGAAAATGTTGGCTTTTGAAGTCTATAAATTACCTTGAGAAAGTGTATTTTTAAAAGATCAAACCCAGGCATGCACCTGGACAAAGTCACATACCTCTGTCTTGTCAAGAGGAGATGAGAGTTATCAGAGCATTCAGAAATACCTTTTACTTGCATAAACAGACACCCACATTTACCCCTCACTTGGGTGACTTTTGTTAGATTAATTTCTTTCAATTAATTTTTGAGTAGACACCGCATCAAGAAGGAACAGAATTGTATTTGGGAACAAACTCAGGTAGTTTGTAAGAATACTCAGTGGCTGTTTATAGCTGGAAAAAAATGCAAAAAAAAAAACCAAAACAAAACCACTCAGTAGTCATATTTGGCTTGATTTTTCTAGGTCCTACAGGTTATTCTGAGTAGTTCTTGTCCACGTCAGGAGAAGATGCCAGCTTCTGAAAATTTGCCATTTGTGTGTAAAATTGCTTTACTTTGCCAATAATGTTGAGGTCTGTCACAGACCTGTCAGATGATACATCTGCCACTCTCAATTGTTCCAGGGCTACGAAGTTTACATTGGACTTTTTATTCTGGTAATGAAAAATATTGAAAAGCTGAACGACAGAGTGAAGAGTAGAGAACCTGTCAAAGCATCGGTGCTCTGAAAGAGAGCTCTTTGCACTGCTCCAGAGGCATGTACAGAAACATGTATGCTAAAACGATCCCTTAGTTATCTGAAATAATAGAGAGTGAAGTTTGCTTCTTTATCAGTGCTGGGGTTTAGAAACCTTTGGTTTAGATGCCTTATCACTGCCTTTGGGCTGGCTTGCTTCTAATTCCTTCAATACCTTTGCGCAGCTAAGCCCTACATTGAACATCCAACAGGAGTGGCTATTTTTAACTGCCATCAAACCAAGAAAACTTACAAGTTCATAGCCCTAAGTTTTCAAGCTGGTACTGTAAATTCAAACTTTCAAAGATGTTTGATAAATGGAAATGCCATTTTCTGTTTTCAGACTGAAATTACTGGCTTTTTACTCTCTGTACTTCATTCTCCCAGAACCTGGGGTTCTTGTTCAGGTTGTCATTAAATGCTTTCATTTAAAGGCAATGCTTTCGTTTGTAGTTTGTATTTCAATTACAATATTTTTTGTGAACTTTATGGCTAGCTTTACTTTTGACTGTAACTTCTCTGTGCCTCAGTAACCCATGTGTAAAATGGAGATAATACTGCTGCCTTACCTTGTCAGTTTAATTAATGTTGTGAGGCATTCAGATAGTGACAAACAGCAAAGAAAAGCCCAAAGGAAATGAAAAATTCTTTATTCAGAGCAATGTTTGGACAGTAGACAGGAGATAAGGCCTCAGACACACATTGAAAAATGAGGCAAATCCAAAATACTAAATACATGCTCATTAAGTAAAAAGGATTTATCCCATGTGCACAGGGAGGCAGAAGCCCATGTGAAAACATTGATGTAATTGAAGACATGTAAATAAAGGAGATGCACAAGATGGTGGAGCTGAGATTGCAGAGGCAATGTTATGTCAGGCATTTCTGGAATCTTTGGGTACCTTAAACTAGATATTCCTGCTGTTTTTTCTGTAAAGAGTAAATGTATTAAGAGTTTAAAACATAAGCCCTTTTATTAAAAACATTGACTGCTTCAACTTCAATTATAAAAATATTTCCCTGTGAAAATCAATATATTTTCTTATTAGTTCAGAGTAACTTCTGATAGGAAAATGTTATGGATTACAGGGCCAGATATCCTATGAGGAAAAAGTATGTAGTTTCTTCTGGATTTAACCTTTAAAGAAAAAAGAAATGTAGACAGACATTAAAGTTGGGTTTTTTGGTTGGATTTTTTTTTGACAAATACAAGATTTCCTTGACATGCCGGAAAAGCTACATGCTTCAGGATGAATTAGTTTTGCCATGCATACAATTTGTGTCAGTGACATCAGGGAAATGATATTCTGTGCTCTAGGACTTTCAGAAGGACTTCAGCGGTCGGGAGGTGATGGGATGAGTGGCTACCACATATATTAATTCATTACTTTTATTGGCTGCTAGAGCATCTACAAGCAGGTAACAACTTAATTTAGATTTTATTCTAAGAAATCTCATATATTGGTTTGAGGCTGAGGGGAAGCTTGAAGTGGAGCTCATTTAAGAAAATATAACTAGTGTGTATTTGAGTTCCTTTGTGCTTTAGAGGAAATAATAAAAAAAATTCTTAAATATTTACTACTGCTCTGGACCAGCACTCCCTTTTGGGTCAGGTTTCAGGAATGTTCTCTGCCCAGAAAGTGTGCAGCTGTTTACACATTTGGCTGTGTTAACTCAAACCAACTGCACACTTCGTGAGAGCAGGGAGTTCATTAATGGGTGGTTTCCTAAGTAATAAACTGGAGTGCATTGGATTAGAAAGCTCCCAACTTGTAGTCAAGATAATAGTTATATTGATATATAATCTAAAGGTAGCCAAAATGTCAGTCTAGTGAAATCTGCACCCTTTCAAAAGACTACAAAATTCAGTTGTTTCTTATGGAACACTTTTGAATAGTAATAGACAGGGCTCAGTGATCGTAACTGTTTGTCCTTTGGAGAGCTGCTATGGTGTTTGGTGGATTTCCTTAAGTGGCTCTTAAGCTCAGAAGCTGAGGCACAAAGGTATCATCATTGCCTGGATGTGTCTATTCTCAACAAAAGAATTTAAATTATCTTTTTCCCACCCCCTCTTCTGCTAGAAAGGTTTTCATACATGTTTGAGTTTCCTTACTGAGAAACATTGGTGCCCTTCATCGTGTTATACCCTCCACTGAGGAAGATGCCGACATTTTTCTTAGAATTCAAAAAGACCACACTCATGTTTTGCGGATTTTCTGCTAGCTGGATGTCTGACCTGCTTTGAGCCCTGCCCCACTGATCACAGCAGGATAATCTTCCCTTCACTATAGAGGTTGTAAACATGTGGGGTGAATGGCAGGAATGGCAGGAAGATGTGCCAGGGGAGGGTTAGGTTGGATATTAGGAGAAGGTTCTTCCCCCAGAGGGTGGTGGAGCACTGGAGCAGGCTCCCCAGGGAGGCATCACGGCGCCAAGGCTGGCGGTAGTCAAGAAGCACTTGGACAAGGCCCTCAGAGACATGGTGTGAATTTGGGGTTGTCCTGTGCAGGTACAGGGGCTGGACTCGATGATCCTTGTGGGTCCCTTCCAACTCAGGACATTCTGTGACTCTATGAATTAAAATATTGCTCAGGTACGTTTTTCAGTTTTTATGTGAAATAACAACAGCTTCATCATACACAGCATGTAGGTTCCTGCTGCCTTGTCAGCATTGTCCAACACAGTGTCATTTTGTTTGTCCAAAACAATTTGACATTTGTGATCTACTGCTTCCTTTTAGGCTTCTGCAGGAGCTGCATGCATGTATTTATGTAATGCTGAGCTGGTCAAGCTGCCAGGGCTTGGAGCTGCTGCTCCTGCTGTGTGAGAATAGTTAAAAAAAAAAAAAGGATGGGGGAAAATAGCAGCAAGACTAGGTAAAGGTCATATGGGGTCCATATGAAAGTAAAATTTAACCTCTAAAGTAATGTAACCAATCCGTGATATGTAAGATTCATGACGTGCTCCGGGTTGCAGTGAAGTCAGACTTCCCAGTGACAGACCGCAGGTCCTCCTCCTCCCAAAGAGCAGGGCGAGTTCAATCTCTGCATGTTAGTTAACACTGTGGGACTAATGATACACAGAATGGCTGCTGCCCTTCATCTGTCTGGTGAAGGCTTCTGACATATATACATGGTGCTCCTCCTTGCAATGTTAAAATTATTGAGATTAATTGCAATTCAATTCATATCTTCCCCAAAATGATTTTTAATTTTCTTTGAATGACAAGCAATTATGGATTTTTTTTTTTCAGGGTCTGCATCAGGAGGTAAAATGTCTCTGAAATTCTTCCAGGTATGTAGTCAAACTACTGAGGGCTACAGTAATAAATAAAGTCTAATTGTGAGTAAAGAAGGAAACAAAACATTCTGTTAAACATCTAGAGCGATTGTTGAATTATGCATGTTTAAATGGTATGTGATACTTTCAAGAACTTTGAAAAGAAATAATATGGGATAAATTGTAAACTATGAGAAATGGAATGAATTTTTTGGAGTGATTTACAGTGTCTTATGATTCTCAGAAAACAGAAAATGCTTATGCTTGTATATGCATAAAGAAATTTGAATAAAGTACCTTTCTACAAATTTCCTGTGCTCTGAACCAATTAAATTTTTTTCAGTTGTTTAAAAACAAACTGAACTTTTCTTTGCATGCAAAGGCATCTCTTTGTCATTGCCTGTTAAGAATTGTGACTTTCCTGAAATGTCCAGATGCTTTGTACATGCTCATGAATCTTCTCATATTTCTTCAGAGGGGTCCTCTCTGGGAGGCTTCTCGGTACTCTTGCCTGGCGTAATCTTTTATTCTGAGTGCAGGCTGGTTTGACATTGTATGTGGTACAATGTAAAGCAATCTGACATCCCCCATGATCCCTAGGATTTGGTGGTGGAGGGTCCTGTGGCAATAAAATAAGCCTTTTTTTGACAGTAGCAAATGCCTGTGAACCCTCCATCATTCTTGCCACTTTTCTCGTTTGCATCAAGGGACATGAAAAGTGATAAATGCTGAGAGCAAAACCATGTGATAGCAAGGTGGTATTGCTGTCACAGGAGAAGGAAAAGTCTGTGTAGAGAATGGATCTGAAGCGTTAAGCAGCAAGTCCATATAAATATATACCTGTTCAAAACATGCCATCATAAAGTCATTGCCACAGATGGCAGGGATAATAATTTAAATACTGTATTTAAATACTGAGCATATGAGTATGCTCATTTACATAGTTTTCTAAAGTAATAAATTCTTACAGCACTTCTAGTTTCACTGGCTTTCTGTATTTGTAAGCAGATAAAAAAACCTAATATACTAGCCTCTGGATTGATTTAGAAGAGAAAATTTATTGAAATGATGAGAAAATCATTTAGGAGGGACTAATGAAGTAGTTAATTGTGGTTCCATCCTGTGTGGTGTGAAATGTCTCTGGCAAATGGTGAATGCTTTCCCTGTGTATTGAATGAATTTTCTTCATCTCTTTAGATCTTGTGATTAGTAAGACCTGCTATTTAAAAGTGGTTTGTGACTACGGACTAAGTATAAGGCAGTGGACACATTCTCCTTTGGTAGAAATATGACCCCTAGGAAACACTTAGCATGCAGTTATGCATGCTTCTACATATGATTGTAATGGGGAGAACCGGTTTCCCGGATTACTGTAGTGATTTCCTACAGCCTGTTCTTCTCTTGGATGTCTAATGTTGGCATCACTGTTCCTGCCAATCCATGCACTGAGAAATGAGCCTGACAAGCTGGCATGCCAACCTCTCAAGACAGGGACGGAGCTGCGTAGCCAGCTGCTCCAGCGCTTGTGACGTTCTGCTCAGAGATGCTCAGTCGCTGAAACGAGTCATTTTACAGAGTTACCTGTCTGTGACCAAACTCAATGGATAGATATGAACTGAAGGCACAGTTTATCTGGTTTAAAAACTCATTATACTGAGCCTTGCTGTCTGCTTTTACCCCACTTGGGTGAAGCTATGGTATTTTCCAGCATCCACTGGCCTGATGCTGAGACCTTGCTGTGGCTGTGGGAGGATGCTGGTGAAAACATGTGAGGCTAAGCCATGTGAGGTGAACTCCTGACTCAAGAGCTGAACACTTCTCTGCCTCAAGAAGTGCCTGGGCAAATCACTTAATTGCTTCTCAATGAATTCATCTGTGAAAAGAGAGTAATAGTAGTCTTAGAGGGATGTTGAGAGCTATAGCTAACTGTTATCTGTGAGATGGCAGCACGTCAAGGTTCTTTGCTGAATAACTCTCTAAATACAGAGTATTATTAAGCGAGATCTAGCAATGAGTCCGAAAGCAACAGATACATTAACTGTGCATTTCATCACAGCTGCGTGGCTCTGAATGCATTAACTCCCTCAGTCCTTCCCTGAACCAGCCTGCCAGCAAGCAGGTTTCCCATTTTGGTGGCCCTTTTGAGTGGCCATCATGGGGAATTGTCTTGAAGTAAGGGTTTATGTCAGGGCTGGCACAAGTCAACCCCTGCTTCTTTGAACTCTCTGCTTTTATTTATTGGCTTGCTGTAGGTTTTAAAAGATTGTCTGAAAAAATAAAAATAGAGAAGGAAATAAAGTGGTTGTGTGCTATGGAGAAGGTGCAGTTTGTGTAGATACCTGGAGATCACACTACATTGTTTTCATGGCTATAGTGGAAAATGCATTGAAAGAGGGATAGGAGAAGGTGTTTTGCTTAATTTCCACTCAATAGAATATTGCAGATTGCAAGTTAGGAAAGGAATTTAAACTTCTCCTGTTCATAATTCTTTTGGGCTTTCCATATCCTCCAGCAAAGCGTCATCTGTTGTTCTGCATCCGCAGTACTAGATTGGGAAGAGCGATGTTTTGTTCCTAGCTGCGTGTTAGTCTTTCTTTGTGAACTGGTCAGAGCATTTAAGGTGAAATGCAGCAAACTACACACTTAGATCTTAATCTTCCTGTACTTTTTTCTTTTGACTCTTTGTGAAATAGATGCTGCTATTTTCTTTATTTGTACATTTAGGTTGTAAACTCTTTGAAATACTTTTTTTTCCTTGTAATATGGATACATAGATACCTATTAAGTCTCCAACAATGGATCTTTGATTTCAATTGTGGTCTCTTCGTGCTGCTGCAATACAGATGACAAAAACACTGCAGGTGGATGTATACTCCCTGTTACTACTTGGAAGCTGATTACAGAGGCTACATGGCCCCACATGCTGTGAGGTTCTGACTTGTGCAGGGTCTGTCACCCTGTGATTTTTGTGACATTGGGGAAATTTGAGAAATGAATTCCTGCACAGGTAGGGCAATGGATAAATCTTCCCAAAGGTCTTCTAACATATACAGTCAGCTTACTAGGTATGTTTTTAGTCTCGCTGCCACAGTGCAAAAAGCCATGTTTGTAGCATGCAGCAGATCTGACTCGCATGTGAATGTTGTAAGTTTGAACTGGGAACTTGGAGGAAAAACATGGGTGTCAGCTGCTGCCCGTATTCTGTGCTTGGGAACTACTGCTGGAGTAACCCAAGAATTCTGACTTTCATCTGGTGTTAAAAGGGACAGGGGATCTATCTTTAACTTCTGTTGCAAAATGAAGTGTGCTACAAGGGTGCTTTGAATAGCCGTGCATAAACAGAGTTTCTTGCTTGATCTGCCATTGCTTTCACATAGTTTACAAAGAGCTCAGCACCCTCATTCTGATTTTTATGCTTTACTGCTGTTTCATATAGACTGCTTCCCCTTCTCTCCTTGTGTTTTAAACTGACCCTTTAGTTGATTTATTGTGATTGTTCTTTAAATTTGTGAAAGAACAAATTATTTCTTGGCATTTCACATGCAAAGCTTTTAATTATAAATAAGTTACAGAATGGAAAATCCTTCAGAAGTAAAAAAAAAAAAAATTCACTAGTTGTATCTCTTAAGAGGTTTTATTTGAAAGGTAATTGAAAAGAGAAAGGGATAATTCTACAGGTGTCATAAAGGAGCTTACTTTGACTTTTTAGTTCTCCTCTGTACCTGATTTGATGTGTCAGTGAAACTGAACTTGCCATCTTTATGGATATCCTGCATTAGATTGTTTGAGACAGATGCCTGTGAAATTCTTGGTGTGTTGTGTAAGTCTAAAGAACATAACTCATGTTGTTCTGCAACTTTTTTATTCTCTAGTTCCTTTGCTATAAACCAGTGTCATCCGTGGTTTCTTTGTGTGCATGCACGTGTCTTTTGATGGAGATGCAAATCTGGAGTCAAGCTCTTCCAAGGACGCAACTGAACCAAAGATGCAGCTGAAATAGGTGAACACTTGATGTCTAGGAGGATGAGCAGTTATATTGCATAAAAGTAATATCAACAACAATTTTGTGTTAGTCTTGAACTAATATGCAGGGAGTTGGGCATACTGCTGGCAAGTAAATGCAATTATGAATTCCTTTTGTCCATAATTACAAAATATAGTTCAATGCTACTCACGTTGCTTCAAATTAGCTGTGCTGCAGGATATATGAGGCTTTTGCCTACTGAGACAGCATTTGAGCCCTTCTAATTGTACTTTTTGGAAACAAATTTTCTCATTGTTATTCACCAATACTCACAGTTACCCTATGCAAATTCATGAATGGATATGAATTCACATGGCTCAGTATGATATCCGTTGTTAGAATAGCACCTGCTCTTTCTTCAGGAAATAACAGAAATTGTATCTCTTGTGGTTTGATATGAAATATATTTTCCTGAAGAATCTGCACATTAAGAGAAAAAGAAAAGATCCCTGCTATAACTAGTTAACAGATGCCTCATAAAACTTTCTAGAACCTATTTTTTTCATCAGGAAATTACTCTCTAAGGAAGTTATCAGTAAGTTAAACTACACTAATTACTTGCATGGCAAAAGGAGACTAAACTTATCCCAGAAAGTCTGACTGAGTGGAGGATGGTGGAGAAGTGGGTGTGCTAGGCCATTGACATCTGCAGAAGAGTTTATAGAGAATCTAAGCCAGTGCCAGAATGGGAATGGATCCTTGCAGGTAGAGATGGGTTGCTATCTGCTGGCAGGGGAAGCAATAGGAAAGGTTGTGCATGGATGAGTGGGATGTGCATGTAGAATTGATATGGTACAGGAGGGATTCCATCCAGGAATTCTGGGTGTGTCCCTTCACCAGGTCCTTTGTGCTGGCATTAAATCTTGCCCTGCTTGAGTGCTGTAAGCACTTTTGTGAAAAATATAAAACAGACTGCAGCTGAGATGCTGAATTTCTTACCCTGGACCAAGCTGACATTTAAAAAAACAATTAAAAAGCATGTAAGTCAGAATGACCAATCTCCTCGAGTTATGGGATAAGGTCTTGGCTGCGTTATCCTTGTGGTGGGCCACAACAAGAGCTCTCTGTGAAGGCAGTAGTTGTTTTTTTGGAAGACAGAGGCTTCAGCCCCTCTGGTCTTCTCTAGGAATGGGGCAGTGGCCACGTTCAGGGCTGGTTTCCTTGTATAGGAGGAGGTTTGGGGCTGTATACATGCCTGGTGCTTCACCATCATACAAAGCACAATTTCCTTCCTTTGTGCAAGCTTTTTCCCCAACAAAGCATAGGCTAAACCAGCCTTTATCACCAGTGATCTTATTTGAAGAGAAATATAACCCAGAAAAGAAGTGGGAGGGTTGTGTTTGTATTGTGAGCGTCAGTATGTGCAGATCAGGCAGTGCTGAGTTAGTCTAGTCTGCTGTTGCTCCTTTTTATTTTCTTTAAAAACAGCAGGAATCACCAACTCTTTTTACCTCTTCCTCTGGTGAAAAGATATTATCCACATAAAGAATGCCACTGAAATCTGTTTGAGTACTCCTAGTTGTTTGTGTTACTTTTATTAGACTTCTTGGCTGATCTTCAGACTTTGTTACAGCCCTGTGCAGGAACAGGACAGGCTTCACAGAGCTGTAATCATAAAACTGAGTGGGAGAGGAAAAAGGGATGTGGGGAAATAACCGCAGTTTTCTGCTAATGTACTGTGGGTGGCCAGCAGCTTGAGTGTCTGCGTCTCAGCAATTTTTTTCATTTCACTGTTTACACAAATTGGAGTCTACAAATAGCAATATTTCTGCAGAGGTAAAATAGACATTTTATACAAAATTTTGTTTAGGTATTTTGCCTCTCTTCTGTTTATGCCTGCACATGGTCACTTTGTTAGATGTGATATTCTTCAAACAGTTCCTGGTCTGTATCTTGGATGCAATTGGAGATTTTTAAACTTGTACTGTTTTGTTGCTTTTTACAGGTTTATCTCATAAACAGCAGGTTCTACTTCCAGGTCTGCGAAGACATGCATTGTTTTGCTGTGTAAATAAGTTAGTAGCAAATCTTACCAAAGTCCACAAACTACTGTCTCTATGGACAACTCAAATCTTGGATCATAAACTCTTGGATCCCTCTTGTGCCTCACTTTCCTCTAAAACAGGCTTGCCTACTCATGCAGTTGAGAGCTTAAGGTAAGCACAGTTTTCAAATGGTTTGAGATTCATTTCCTGAGATAAATGAGTTGCTATAAAAATAACACTGGTAAAATGAATTATACCTGGGAGGTTCACAAAAATCTTTGTAGACATACAAGGTAATTAATTAGAAATACGCCATTATTAGGTAATTTTTTCAGGATTTAACTTTCAAATTAGTATTAAATTGCTAAGAAACTAATTTTTTCAGTTGCTCTATATCCTCAGCTTACCCTATAATATTTGATACTCTGTTGTCATATTGTCGTTGTGGAAAATACGGTCCAAAGCCTTGGACTACCTGCATGGGAACAAATAGGATTCTTCATTCTGGAATTGCTCTGAGCTTTAATCCTTCTTGCATCAGGGATCCTTAAATATTAAAATGTAATATGAAGGGATGGCTCTGGATTCTCCAAAGTCTTTCTAGAGCTTGCAAAAGACAAAGCTTGAATCTTAAACAAAAAGGGATGCTTTTTCTGAAACCTAGCTACAGTATCTGAGCAGGGAGCCCATAAGGTTTCAGTCTGTGTTGGACCAAAGAGAATGCAACTTGTACATTTTTCTCAATTTTTTCTAAGTTTAACTCCCTTGTAGTTAAAACAATGTCTAATTAAAGTAACCCCCTGTTTTCATTAATTATGTCTGATCTGGATTTTTATTAGGGAAGAAATCAAACGGAACGGGCTGCTAATTCATTTTAAGTAACTCTTGGCATGAAAAAACATGGCAGAGAGCATGGAACAAACATTTTTCAATTTAATTGTGCACTAAAGTACACAGGGAGAGGAATTTCCCCTACAAATGATTCATGTTCTATTTCAGGTGACAGCCTCCCCCTCCTGCAGTTCAGAATCTGAAAAAGAATCATAGAATCATTAAGGTTGGAAAAGACCTTCAAGATCATCAAGTCCAACCGCCAACCCAACACCCCCACACCTCCTAAACCATGTCCCCAGGTGCCACGTCTACGCGTTGTTTGAACCCCCCCAGGGACGGTGACTCCACCACCTCTCTGGGCGGCCTCTTCCGGTGCCTGACCACTCTTGCAGTAAAGACATTTTTCCTAATCTCCAATCTAAACCTCCCCTGGTGCAGCTTTAAGCTATTTCCTCGCATCCTATCACTCACTACTTGGGAGAAGAGACCGACCCCCACCTCACCACAACCTCCTTTCAGGCAGCTGTAGAGAGCGATAAGGTCTCCCCTCAGCCTCCTCTTCTCCAGGCTAAACCCCCCCAGCTCCCTCAGCCGCTCCCCATCACACTTGTTCTCCAGACCCTTCCCTAGCTCTGTTGCCCTTCTCTGGACACGCTCCAGCACCTCCATGTCCTTCTTGTCCCGAGGGGCCCAAAACTGAACACAGCATTCGAGGGGCGGCCTCCCCAGTGCCGAGCACAGGGGCACCATCCCTGCCCTGCTCCTGCTGGCCACGCTATTGCTGGTACAAGCCAGGATGCCGTTGGCCTCCTTGGCCACCTGGGCACACTGCTGGCTCGTGTCCAGCCGGCTGTCAGCCAGCACCCCCAGGGCCTTCTCCGCTGGGCAGCTTTCCGGCCACTCTTCCCCAAACCTGGAGCGTTGCCTTGTTGAACCTCCTACCATTGGCGTCGGCCCATCGATCCAGCCTGTCCAGATCCCTCTGCAAAGCCTTCCTGCCCTCGAGCAGATCAACACTCCTGCCCAGTTTGGTGTCACCTGCAAACTAACTGAGGGTGCACTCAATCCCCTCATCCAGAGCATTGATAAAGATATTAAACAAGACTGGCCCCAAAACCGAGACCTGGGGAACACCGCTTGTGACTGACCGTCAACTGGATTTAGCTCCGTTCACCACAACTCTTTGGGCCCGGCCATCCAGCCAGTTTTTTACCCAGCGAAGAGTATGCCTGTCCCACTCATGAGCTGCCAGTTTCTCTAGGAGAATGCTGTGGGAGTCAGTGTGAAAAAGAAAACACATGAAGTCCTTATTCTGCACTGACTTACTGCCTGACAGTGAAGGTTTGTATATGCATGGTCAAGAACAGGACCCAGCAGGTTGCCAACACTCTTGAAATAGGCTTTTGGGAGAGCATAAGCACTTCTGGTGCTCTGACACCTGCACTGTCACTGTTTTCTCTGGCTGTTTCTGATGAACTGGATAAATACTGCTCACTTATTTTGAAGAGGAAAATGCGTTTGTCCCATTTCAAAAATAACTTCTTTCTGGGGATGCCGGGCCGATGGGCACGTCTCCTTGGACCTGTGGTAAGTCTGCAAGTTTGAGTGTGGTGTCACTCTATGTTGCTGGGTGCTCCAGTACTTTTTTGTGTGAGCTGGGGTGCGTCCTTTGCCAAAAAAAGCAGTATTAAATCTGTTATATGCTTAGTAATAAAATATCTATCTTGATAGTGCAGTACAAATACTGAAAGCTTATTTATAGCTAAATATGCTTCATTTTATTTGCATTTGCATATTCATTCCTATTAGAATCCATGTTTTAAATTTTTGAGGAGTTGCAAATTGCTGAAGACGTTCTACTTTCAGACATTCTCACTTTCCTGTGAAAAGCATTTGAGCTGATCTTTTTTAATTTACCTCTCACTGTAAGGTCATCCTCTCCAGCTACTCTCTGTTCCTGAAGTCATCTCAAGTGATACCCACAGCACTGCTGCTGTAATTTCTTAATCTTCCTCCTCCAAGAGCAAACCCTTCCTTATGAGACTCTGGCATCCCCTTAGCACTTTTCCTGTGGGTGCCGCCTCAGGTACCCCCCACTTCTGTTTGCAGAAACTAGGTGTCATCTATGTCTTGCAGCTGGCAATATCAATGTCTTACCCCAGCTGGTATCCCTTCCAGCTGGCAAGGAGGGAGGATCATTTTATGTCAGGTATGGTAAATGCTTCTGCAATAAGGCTGCTTCTCTTTAAGCTCAGAGAAGCTCTGTAACAATGTGAAAGTTAAACAAAGCAATTAAGAAAAACAAAAGTCCATCTGTAATTCCTTAAAGGCTTTTCTGTTAGGAAATTTAGAGTTGAACATGATTTAAAAAAAAGTGACTGTTTTGCCTGGTTTTTAACTGTACCATGGGTGTCTTTAAAAAAAAGGCAGAGGTAAACTTGACTAAAATATCCCTTTTCACTTCCCATCAGGCGCTGACTCATTTCACTTATCTCAGTTGCTGTGGTCCTGTCGCTTTGGTGGTAGAGTTTATGGTCGCTTTTGTGGACAACAACTGATCATGCAATTGAAGCACTGGGCTTTGCTACTTTTGACATTTATATTTACTGCTTTTTATATTTACTCCTCTGTGACAAAGGTGAAAATCTTTCATTCCCTCTGTGTGCTTTCCTAGGTGAAAAATAGGGTTCAAAATAGCTTGATGCTCAGAAACCATCTGTGAGCATAAAAACGTCCGTTTCTTAAGTGGTTGGGTGTTAATGTGTTGTGAACATAATGACTGATAAATCGAAAAATACTTAAGTTTGGTCTAGGTTTAAAAGTTCTCCCAGTATAAAGCGCTGGGAGTTAAGAAGCAACTGTGTATTTATGGCAGCAAGTGGCAGTGTATGGGTAACAAATGATGCTGGGACTTTTAATTTGAATTAATGTAACTTATGCCAGCAAAATATTTGTGTATGCAAACTAGAGGGGATTTAACAGAACGCCCAATAATACATCTTATAAGTGTAGACAAACTATCACACGGCAAAACTTATGTTGCTTTTGTTTTGTGTTCTCCTAGCACATGGTTTAGTGTGGTCCTGGTCCGTGACTGGCTCGCTATCATGGTGTAAATAACACAACCGTGAGATGCTTCAAGCTGAATAATAACCGTATTCGTGTGCACGAAATAAGATTATGTTTGAGCAAGAAACTGTGTTCTGCTAATTTATTGCTGGAAGATGTTTTAGTTATAGAGATACAGCAACATTAAACTTTTCTATATATTTCCTTTCTAATCTCAAGTAGCAATAAGTATGGTAATTAGCTTTCACAAAAATTAGGTATTCAAAGGAAGCTTAATTGCATGAAGTCAAGTGTATATATAAGCTGATAATTTGCTTACACAAGGCCTAAGGCAGGGCAAATATTTAAATAATTGCATTTGGCCAGAAGCCTGTGATTTTGTGAAGGAGGCACAGTTAGTGGCTCAGCCATGTGCTGTTCTTCCACCTGAGCGATGGTGTTTGTGTAAAGCATTCACAGAGAGGCTTAGACAGTGATGTGAGTAAACAATAAAGCAGAGTTATTCCCTGTCGGGGATTTGGAGTCATAGCTCATTAAATTCTTTGGCATGGTACAAGTTATTCTTTTATTGTGTGAGGCACAGGTAGTGCTTTGTTTTGGGCTGATTCATGTAGTGCACAGTTTATCCCAAGGTGCCTGATTGAAAATACCTAGTCAAAACTGCAAGGTGCGCTGATGGTGCTTTTGAAGTCATTGCGTAACATCAGGGCTTGCTGAATTATTCTGGGGTTTTTTTTTTTGCTTCATATTGTGAATTATTGTCATTGAATAGATTGAGGTTTTTCCTGGTAAAATTGATGCATATAGTTGGATGATATCTAATTTTAGATTTTAAATGCAGTTATTGTGTTCTGGCTTCTATGACAAATCACCAGATATGTGATTCCTTCCTAAATTCTACTCATCTTCCCTGGGGAGGTCTAACATGTTTATATCTATATTTTTACTGTGTGTATTATATTTCCTTATATAAAACTTAAACACCCCCCCCCCCCCCCCCCCCCATACAATTGTCATATCAACTCCACAGGATGTGATCTGCTTCTCCTGGTTTTGCAGGTTATTTATGAGAATGGTGCAAGTGCCAGTGATCTGCTTCCTGGACTGGGAACTTGTTGCTGTAAGTTTAACGTGAGCACAGCTACAACAAGCCTGCACAGGCTGGCTGCAAGCCCTGGCTCTAAGATAGCAAGGCTACGTAGTTTTTCTGTTACAAAAGTTGATTTTTTTTTAACTCCTCTAGCATCTGCAAAGGGCATCTCGGTATCTGAAGTTCTATGTGATCCACTACATGTATGATGATTTAATGTTTAAGTTGGTGACGAACAATTAATTTATTACATATGAACCCCCTAACTCTCTCAGAAACACCTGTGATATTTCTCAGGAGCATGATGATTTTGAATGTCACATAATACCAAAATTTTGCTGCCTTCTGCACCACTATTCACACCTCGCCATGAAGGTGTAGAGAGGAATGCAGTGAGCTGTTTTTGGGGATGAAACTGTAGCAACTAGAACTGAAGTTTTGATCTCCTTTGTCTTAAATTGGTGATGTTCACTCCATCAGATGAGATGCCAAACCCATGAATACTGCAGCTACGAAATTAAAAGGTCTGTGGATGGATATTAATTTGCATGCACTTGGCAAGTCTGAAAATCTTTTCTTTTGAGCCATCTCCAAAGATCAGGACCTAAGTTGGGAGTTCTTAGTGGCACAGAAGATGACTGACTAAACATTACCATGTTATTTGATCTCTCGAGGAATTTACTGGACAAGACGGGTACAGACAGAGAGCCTTAGGACGAGCCCATTGGCTCCAGTGAAATCCTTTAAGCAAGGCTATCAATACAGAAATTTCTGAAATAGGGGATGCCTCTTCCAGCTCTGGTTGCGTTTGGGTAATGACACACAACAGTCCCTGGAAAGCATTTTTGGTAAAGTTCATTCCTTGTGCCAGTGAGATTGTAAGGTAAAAAGAAACATTTTATTTTTACATACTATATTCCACTACTGTTTTTCAGTATTGACTCAGAGGGAACAATCACAATATGTTCTTAATTTTAGATCAATTTTGTTTGAACTGGAAGCATTTTTAAGCAGATCATAAACTGTTAGGTGTCCGAGTGACTTGCATGGCTGTGTTCTGCTGCACAGCTCTTCTAGGTGATAGAATGCAGATAGCGAGCAGTTATGGCAATAATCACGGCACGTGTCTGATATGAAGGACAAACTGGGGGAATTTTGAGAATCAGACCTGAGAGAATGGAAGATGTTGAGAATTGGGTCAGACCAAAGTTTCTTCAAATCCACTGGTGATAGTGGATGGCTAAGTGTAAGGGTGGTGCAATCTCACACTGGTACTTCCTTGGCATATTTGCCTGTTTTTCCAGCAATTCATTGCTCTGAGACTTCCTGACCTAGAAATGGCAACTTTGCATTTATCAGCCTTCATTAAGTTCTCTTCTGCTAATTTCTGAGTACTTTTCTGAATGATGTCCAATTTGTTATCTGGAGTAATGAGTTGGGTAGACTGAAAAATTGTATCTTTTTGGAAATATCTCAATCATTTTAATCTTCTGTTACAAACTCAAAATACATTTCCCCATATATATATATGCAAAGAGTAACTCCAAATTAGTATCATAGTTCTAATAATCAACTGTGTGGAGTGCATAACTGAAAAGTTATTTGCTTCAGGGAAAAAATCCTTAATTAAACTGCTGGGGAAAGTCTCTGTAGAGATTATGTCTTTATAGAAAGGTCTGTTCCCTTGGCCTGATCTGTGGAAGTCGGTGGTAATTATTGTCTTCATACAACTTTACTGTCATCTTTACAATCTCTGAAGCTTGCTGGCTTTTCATCTTGCTACCTGTCTTTACAGTATTTTGCAGGCATTATTTTTAAAAAGAAAATAATCAAAAGGTGTCAACCTTTAAAAAAAAAAAAGCAGGAATTTTTTAGATAACTGAAGTATGCAGTCCTAGAAAGCCCGAAGTAGCAAATATTTAATGCTAGAGGTTGGCTTTTCCTAGGCAGTCACTGCTTGAATAAACCCTGATAGGAATTTATTGTTGAAAGAAGGTATTGTTCTAGCAGTTCTCTCGTCTGAGATGAAATGGGAGAAGCTCTCATATATATATATATGTATGCGCTATTGAACAAGCACAAAAAGAGGAGGGTACTACTAGTTCTGTGTAAATTCAAGTGGTGATAGAAATGGGTTTATGCAGTAATTATTGGAGCAAATTATCGCCTGAGATAGCAGTGGGCCGCTTAAAATGAAAGGACTATGGAACAGTAGTCAAAAGAAAGAAATTTGACATGGCTTCAGATATTTTGTAACTTATTCAAATCCCACTGGGCTTCATGCATTTATTGGAAGTGTCTATGCTGTGTATCGCTTTTGTGCCCTAGGGATGAGTTGTCCTTGGTGGGCTGTGTCGCTCTCTGGATATGCTTCTCCCTCTTGAATAACTTTAGAGGTAGGTAAGCTTGCTGTCATTAAAGAGAATTTTTATTCCTTGCTATAAGAATTTGATATCCTTATCAGAAGTCCTAAAATCTTCTCTTTAACAGTTTAAGTTCAGATAGACTCAGTTTACACGATTGACACTCAGTTTACGCTCTGGTTCTGGGTCACATGTAAACGATAGCGTATCACCTTGATTTTTGATATTTAGTAACTAATCGATTTCTAGGCTAGAGGAAGTTGTAGATCCAGACCAACAAAGTAACCTGAAAGCTGTCTGCTCAGGGAACGCTTGAGTAAGACCAGAACTGGTTGGACCTTATGAAAACCTGACTAAAGTGTTTGTGCTATGGATATCACTTTCTATTCTCAGCTCTCATGGCATGAATGATGCTTGTGCCTTTGCTTTATTGTATGAAGTAAGCCAGCACTCTTGTTTCTTTCCACCATTTCTGCTATTTTGAAAGAGCACCGCATCTCCATTGTTTGTATAATCACCAATGGGATGTTTCAGATTCTCCCACTCCTGTGGCGATTCCAACTCTGAACTCTGCCACTGTCACCTGTTTCTGGTTAAATTTAAGGTGCTTTTTTGTGAGTCTTTATTAGGAGGTTGATATGATGCTCCTCAATTTCCAAATGCCAAAAAAACCTCCAAACTTTACTGGTGGAGTTTATAGAGAGAAGAGTTTATACATAACTGCTATTGGCAGATCTAGTGTGGACAGGTCACTTTTTAATTCAGATGTATTATTTAACATAAAAAACCCCATCAAAAATTATATCTAAAATAAGAGAAAACAGCAGTAAAGCCCCAAGCAGAATAACCCAGCTTTCCTAAGGAATGCTATTTCAAACAAAAGATTTAAACATTTGGAGGGAGGTAGACATAGCTGTGTATATCTCTGCAGACAAATGCTTTTGTTCTGACATTAGAAGGCAGTTTCTGACTATTTCAGGGTGTTACTATTTCTGTCACATTGTTAAGTGATTAGTTAACTGACAGAAAACTGTCTACTCTATCTTCATATTCTCATAAATTTAAATGCTTGAATGGAGCTGATTCAAACCCTTTTATCAAGGCTTTTTCTTCAGAGTTATTGAGACTAAATCCCATACATTGCTTTGAACCAGCAGCTTTATTCTAAATTGCAGTTCTAGTTCTAGATGTAGATAGGAATGACAGTAACAGTTTACTGAAGAGGCAAATATAAAATCCAGCATTATTTTTGTATCCTGGATTTATATTTTATACATATATAATTTAGACCGTGTATCATAATTTAAGCCGCAGAACACCCATGCGAGATACTTAACACTTGATTGGTTTCTCTGAGATCAATTGAAAGAGTAAAATGGAACAAATAATTGCCTTTTGGGTCAACAGAGTGGCAGAATGAAGTTGGCTGTACTGCTCAAGGACATAGCAACTTCAGCATCAATAATACATAACGTGCGGTTATATGAATAAATCTTTTTGGTATTCAATTCAGTGGCTCCTCATCCTTAGAAGATTAGTTTTGTAAACACATTCTGCAGTGGTGTGGAAATTATTACCTTTGGAGAAGTATAGTACCTTTTACTGGAGAACTGCTTGGAAGGTTCAACAGTATGTTCCCCCGTAATATGAGAAGCGCTGATCTTGGATAAATGCACCAGGGCCAGTTATCATGACTGACATACAGTAGGGTAAAATGAATACAAATTGCAAAGGAGTCCATTACTCTAATAGAGTCAGTTCGTGGATACTGTTGAATTGTGCAATAACAGAACAAAGTACCTTATTTCTTGTTCTGGTTCACGTTCGTCTGAACAATAAGAAGATGCGAGTGAATTTACACTTTATTGCTGTAATATTGATATAAGCTGCTAAAGCATTTTCTTTGTATTTTATTAAAGGATTCAAAGCATGTTTTCTGAGATTTTTTTGTATAAAAGGATCTCTTAATGAATCACTTCTGAAGATATAATCAATCATTTCTGAAAAATCAGTATATAAAGTGGTCATATAATACTGTGTGGGGATGGAACTGTAATCTCTCCCAGGCAGAAATAAATCATGATCAGTATTCTTAATAAAACTGGATTGTACTTGGCAATGTCTCCTAAGATAGGGGCCTCAATTACTCTTACTGCTTAATATTGGTATTTTGCGGTAACCATGATGGTCTGACAGTAAATGAGGCATGGCTGTAGCGGGAGGTAACAAATGAAGAATGGCTGTGTCACTTGTGGAAGTGCCTGTACTGGGTCAGAATGAGGGTTGTTCTGCCCCATGGCTTGGTTGTGGCAGTAACCAGCGGTGAAAGCTTAGGGAGCAGGTGAAGAAGAAATTTCTTCCTCATATGGTCTCTGCCTCTAAGCATTTCCAACTTGAGGACTTCCTAAGCTCGATGTGGATTCAATAATTCAGTGATGCTGTTAGACAGCAAAGGAATTACCCTCCCCATAAACTTCACCTCTCTGTACTACTTCGTTGCAGTAGGTGCTGAACCTGCACATTAACCACTGAAGTTCAAGTCGCTTAAAATTAGGGATGATTGAAAAATGTTGGCAAACATTTGTTCTAGTACGATTTGCCATCATCAAAATGAGGGCATTGCTGTATATTGCCTTTGATTAAATTCTTCTCTGGGTGATCGGCAGCTCATGTGGGATGCTGGTGTCGAACCTAACTCCAGCCCTTCAGTGTCCCAATGTTTGGGACTTCCCGGACTGCCTGGATCTGATTCTTAGAAACCCTCCTGTTGTTTCTAGGCTCCCTGGCCTTGGGACAGCCCGTCAGCTGGGAGAGTCAAGACTCCAGCTCTGTTTTCAGAAGTGGTTTGGAAATGTGCTGTTTCCTAAACTAGTTTAGAAACAGGGATTTTTTTCTTTTCTGTGAAATGCTGTAGTTCTCTCCTTGTCTCAATTCTTGCTTGCAAGCTACAGCAATACCAGATGACAAATATTTTATTGGCTATGCTGTAGTGACAAACACACTTCCGTGGGGGTGTAAAAGTAGTTGTAGGGACTTAGACTTCAAGGCAACTGGTGCTGTAGCCTTAGAGTATAGAGGCTGCTTGCATTACTCCTTCAGAGACTCAGTCTTTTGTCTGTTGTGACCCCAGTGCTTTGTCCTCTCTTATCTGAGCACTTAATGCTGAAAACCCCAGCCCTGCTCTTCTGTCCCAAAATTCAGGGCCCACCTTTTCTCCTGCTGCTTTTCTCAGGAATTGTAATTTCTATGTATTATTTACTAACCTTTCTACTGATAAGATACATTTTTTGGAAAATCAGAGTTCATAGTATACCGGTGCAATACACTGGTGAAAAATATAGGCTGAAATGCCAAATATCTTTAAATATGTACCTTTGAATACAATATGATAAAGAATTCCCACCACACTGTTCTATACAACCTGATGAAAGACTCTTCTGGAAGGGTTAGTCAGGGTAGATCCCAAGTACATGAAAATGTTTGGAAGTAGTATTGCAAAACACAACAATCTGATCTATGAATAAGAGGAAATTAAAGCGATATACCATACCAAATTATTTTTGGTTTTGACTTAGAAGTATCATAGCTGTCATAAAGCAAAATTGTCTTTTGATTGTAGCAATATGCATTGAAATAACTTGTAGGAAAGTTAATCTTTTGAAGATTATTAAATATTTTTTTGTACTGAGGATACGCTTCTAAAAGTGTTTTTTTCCATCTAAAATATTTAATTTTAAGAGTGAAATGAAACTGTGGATCGCACAGATGTTCTGGTGAGGTGTTCCTCCATAGCAGGAAGAGGAGGGCAGGCAGCCTGGCTGATAGCCTGTGCACTGCAAATGTTTATATCTGGGGACTCCTTGATGCTCTCTTACCTTTGTATCAGGGAGTGAGCAGTGGAAAAGATGAGACTACCTCGTGTTGAGGAGACGGGTCCTTGCACTGGTTTTACCGTAGGCTTCCTCCATGACCGTGAGCAAGGCACTTCAGCCCGTTGCCTTGGGGATGTGCCTATGGGGAAAGTCTCGTAGCACCTTTTTATAAACATTTTTGTTCTTTTTGAGGACAAGACAGAACATCCCAGGAAAAGTGGAGCAGTAGATGTAACAGCTTATATTAGAAGTTGTTGAAACACAAAGCTCATCCCCTCGGCAGCCCTCGCTGCTATCTGACACCTGCTGTGATGACAGAGGTAAAGTTTTAAATATTCCTTTTTGTCCATCATTGGCCAAATCAGAATTGACCTATTTATATTCAAAGTACATTTAGGAGTGTTGCAAGAAGGCAGCTGGCCTAATGAGAAGATTATTCTGTGGTATCATTTTGTAATGTAGCTAATGAATTAAATCTAACCACCTAAGGTTAGATCTGTTCACAATGTATAAAAATGCATGTGAAAATGAGTTTTTTACTAAAAATATCATAACTCTAATATTTTTACTTCAGCCAGAACATATGTTACATAAATACATTATATGTACAGTTGTAAGGTGAATGCTATTACGCCACAGATATTTAATCTAATTATCAAAATAAATATTATTTTCACATTTCTGTCATAAATAGGGTGGCTTCTCATAGTGCATCTATGTCAGGAATCATATGAACAATGATACCCAATACAGGTACACTGTTCACCTGTTCAGGCAGGTGTCGTATTGATTTGAATTAATTCTGGTGTTTTCTCAGGTTTGTAACTTGAGTGGAAAAATAATTTTCTTATGTTGACACATTATGCACAAAAAGTTTAATTTTAGAAGAATTTACCTTTTTGTTTTAATGATTCACTAAAATGTTATTTTGTTTATGGCTTGTCTTCACTTAACAAAAATTCTCAAATATTGCTTTATTTATAACAGTGAAGTATAATAACTTAAACCAAACTATTCAATCTATGAATTCTCTATGGAGAAGGTAAGGTGATTGGTTAGTTACTGAGCTGTTAATAATATTTAAACATGCACTGGTGTTTTTCAACAAACATTTCCTGAAGTGTTCCTTTATTGATATATCTTTTTTAAATAAAAGTTGAAGATTCACGTTGGGCAGTGGGATTGAAATGACACAGTGGAATGAATCATTCTGGGCTATCACACAAATGATCTTTGTATTAAAAATGGATTTATTCATTGAACCACATCAGCTTCTTCCAAAAGCCTTTCCAATTTATCAAATTAATAAAATTGTGCCTTTAAAAAAGCGACAATATATTAATGTTAAAAGAAAATGCATATATCAAAAGGTCAGGAAGAATCATCAGGCTTTCTGGATGTACTTATATTTTTGTTGTAACAAACCACGGTCCCTTCTAGACTTTTAAGATTATGGTTTGTGTGTGATTACCTTCGTGCTATATCTAGTTCAGAGAATCCTATGGACTCCACCACTGTCACGTCTAAGCTGTTCCTCAGTAAACGGCGTGCCCATATTGCTGCCTTTTACCCTTGACAGACACCACAGTTGTATTTATATCATTGTATGTATGTGACTTGGGCTGGAGTAATTAATTTACTTTTTCAATTAGTAGAGTGGCAAGCATCATCCTTGCAAGAAGTACTTGTAGGAAGCTCTGAACCTCTGTGTTTATCCTGGATGTAGGTTCCTCACCACTGGAGCTAATGAGATGGAGCATGGACTTGCTGCAGAGTCCCCTTTCCCCAGAAAATATAGTCAAATATTTACATGTGAATGTTGATCATAAAGGGCACATCAGGTCAACTCAGCAGCTGATTTCTGGTTGTCCTTGTTTACCTGTGAGTATTTTGAGCATTGACTAACTAAATTGTGGACCGGATTGACTTGGTGCCAAGGTCATTTGGGTTTTTCAAAGCTATACTGAGGTTCGAGAACTTATTCTCTTCTCATGACTTAACTTAAAACATTGGCTCATATTCCTGTATATTAGAATACTTCTAATTTTACAGGAGTTTGAGAACCTCCCTCC
The DNA here is from genome assembly GCA_031468815.1 of Morus bassanus. Taxonomy (NCBI): domain Eukaryota; kingdom Metazoa; phylum Chordata; class Aves; order Suliformes; family Sulidae; genus Morus; species Morus bassanus. The sequence goes on along the minus strand of CM062580.1, from coordinate 2,107,076 downwards.
ACAGTGCAGCACTTCTTTTGCCTTGGTATTAAAGTTGTAAATTTGAATACGCTAAAATGTTAAAGTTGTAGGTTTAGGTGTCCTGAAGTTCTTTTTGGCTTTAGTGCCAATCAGTTTGGATGCTGGCACCTCTACCTCAGGTCAGATATTTATATGCTTGTGTGTGTGTATGTCTATGATTATGGTGCAATGGTGTATTACATTTCTATTGACATTCTTATATTGAATTAGGGAAATATTGGTTTAGTCTATCAGCTTTTGTAACCCTGTATCTGGTGTATATCTGAGTCCAACAGTAAAGGCTTCTGGAAATGGTGGGAAGAGGTGTATCAAACAGGGAAAAGTCCACAGGCAAGCTGAACGGTGGTGGCCAGCACCAGCTTTGGCTGTGGGTTCACTTGGTATAACCTGTATCTGCAGGCTTGGCTCAGAGTCAACCTGCATTTCAGGTACCATCTCTTGTCCTGGACAGTGATGGACCAGAGGGTACCTTCTGCTCTTGCATCCTTATTCTTTGAGTGTCAGAAACGCAATGGGATAATGGCAGCATGTCGTTAAACCTCTCACTTTCTGGCTGTGTTTCAGAAGTGGTAAATTAAATGTATTAAAAGCAATTCAGGCCATTGTGTCTTCCTGGCAAGCCATGATAATTGTCAGAGGCAGGAATTAGGCTTGTCTGGATACAGAAGAACAGAAATGTTTACGTACTTCAATGAGAGGTGAAATAGAATACATATATATAGGTTGAAGCTAAAGCATGCTAACAGGGTTGGCTGTAGTGAGATGATATGTCTTATAACCACTAATAATTATATTCCTATTACTAAAATATACATAGGGAATGAAGACAATTATACTGCAATCACTGTGGGGCTAGGAACACATTACAGAGTATACCCAGGAATCAGACGCATATTTTTATATGTTGACATTTCTGCTTGAGCTCTCACATCGGCATGTATCAAGAATATTTCTTCCAAAATCAGTGGAGTTAGAGGAATTGAAAGTTGACAGAGAAAAACAGGCCAACTGAATTAGTATTTTTTAGAAGAGAGAATGCAAGGTGAAAACATACTTTTGCTAACAATCAGCATCTTAGTAAAATTTAATTTGCTTAAAATGTATTTTGCTGGAATAAGCACTGTCACATGGGTTCCTGATTTTTAGTAGGTATATAATCTTATTTCCTATGTGATGTATATAAATCAATATTCATTGATTATGGTCACCGAGACCAGTTTAGGCTGGACCCCTCCCAGAGGTTCTGTGCAATATGACCTAATATTTTCCGATGCATCCCCTTCTCTTGACTGTCATATGTGTCTTCTTATTTTATGCTTTTTAGCACAGGAGGTATATTTTCATTCTGTGGTTGTGAAGTTTATAGCATAATGAAGTCATGGTGTGTGACTTGAGGTGGGAATAACTTAATAATTGATGACTGCTTGACAACTAGATCTGTCCAGTTATGCAGTTAAATGAGAGAGCTTGTGCACACAGAGGAAATTGCTGTCCTGGAGTGCAGTGTCCTTGGTAGAATATTGGACTACCAGGTCAGAGCATGTGGCAATTTTTTTAATATATAGAATATTTGCAGTGGAGAATGTCATTCCTTCACTTTGAATCTTTCTGCAGGAACCCATTGCGGGAAACAGAAATGTTTTTGTTGCATTATCTAATCTTAAAGTCAGTCAAGATGTTTCAAAAATTGTTCCAGATAAATTTAAAAATATTAATTTCAAGTTATATTCAAACAATTCTTGATACTCAAACAATTTTCCTCAGCCTCAGTGATGGAATAGGGACCCATAATATTTGGATGTGAAGAATTGTTTTCCTAGATAGTGCTCCTGCGAGCTTTTAAGATGTGATCAAAGCTATTTGCATTGTATCTTATATATAAACAGTTGTGTGGTACACTTTGTTTCTGTGTTTCATTCCACTGTGAGGAAAAAAAATAATCATTGTTGCTGTCAAGGAGGTATTTCCTGGAAAGTTTTTACACTAACACGACAGTACAAACATCCATTGTCAGCTTCCCAACTGGCTCTAGTGCCTTTGGCAGTCATGTTCAAGGGGCATATTGGAGAAGATTTGCGTACTTGTCTCATAATGTGTTGGGGAGCTTATTTTTTTCATTAAAAATAGTTTATTTATATGCTTTATTTAGCATTATGTATTTTAGAATTGCCTCTTAACCAGCTGAAGTCTGAGAAATTCTTGTTCACCTGGACTCCAGCCCCATGGACATCTATTGTAGTGACAAGTGCTCATTCCTCTACTCTTGCAGATAAAAACATTAATTTATGCTTGTGATTATCCTCCTTTCTCAAAGCTGTCTTCCTAAAATATCTCCGGACAGTTCTTCCAGGTCTTCATCTTGGTAGTTGCATGGAGGTGGTAAATGAGCTTCACCTGGAGGATGAATGTGAGAGTTGGGGCTGAACTCTTGCATTTAAATATCAGCGTTGCCAGCGTGGCTTTCAGCAGGACATCTCCCTGTGAGAAATTATGTACTGTCCTCAAAGAGGCATTTTGATCACTACCTAATATTAAGGAAGTGTGCATGAAAAGAGCCTTCAGAAGGTACCTCATTCCACTTAAAATTCACTTTATTGTGCAGCTTATTTCATGTGGTGGTTGCTTACTTTTAAATAGCATCAGCAAACTTTCATTTCTAATTAACCAGTATACCAAGAGATTTCTCTTTCTCTCTCAGATGATGTGTATTCAGACGATCAATTCATCCGTTCTAGTGAACGGTATGCAAGTGTGTATGCAAAATAGTCAGAGAAGCCTCTGATTCTTATTAAATTTCCAGTACAGGCCTTGGTGTTACAAGCTTTTGATCAGTTGCAATCTTTTCTCAAACTCAATCTAATATCCCTAGGTGGCAGCTCTTTCTTTCCTTTTTTATTTTTTTTTACTCTTATTTTATCAGGCAGTTTTCTTATCAATTTTCTCCTTTCTGTTTCTCCCTCCAGGAGCTCAGACACAGAGCAATTGTGATGCAGTTATGTTCTTAAATATGGAGCTGGAAAAGCGGCGGTGCCAGACGAGGCAATTTGGTCTGTCCTGGAGCTCAGCCTGCAGCAGCTCTGTCATCCTGCCTCTCAGTAAGGCAGAAAACATGTATGCACTGACTAGATGTTTTGGAGATGGAAAGTCTTTCCACTTCCCTCTTCCCTTTTCAGAGATGTCTTCAAAACCTTGCTTTGTACTGCCATATATTCAGTTTAAGCGCACAGTCTCATGAGGGGGATGTGATTTTGCACATTTTATTTTTATTCAACAGTAATTCTGCACGTAGCCTGCTCTGCTTGTTTGATCAAACTGGTCCTTCTGAACCAGGTGTTCAAAGGCCCTCATGCAACTAGAGGGACAAGCAGATGGGCAAATGGGCAAGCTGGGTGCCTACCTGCCACGGAAATGGATTGAAACCAGGAAATAGATTAAAGCTGAAAAACATGTTATCACTTTAGGAAACTAAACGCTTCTCTGCGTCTTTTCATTCTCTGTAGCTTCTTGCATCTGAGACACACAGATAGTTGTTTTTTTTTAATTTGTTACCGTGTATCAGCTTAATGAAAGAAGTTCTAAATTAACCTGAATTACCTTGCATTAGCTACAGACCAAGTGAATGAATAAATGTAGAAAACCAGCTGCTTTCAGAGAAGTTGCTCTTGCACAATAACCTACTTGTATGTCTGAACTCTGGGAAAATTGATCCTTGAGGGCTGACTTTTCAAATGAACCTGGAAAAAGCTCATTGTCAGGGAGGGAAACTGGGCATCTGTGACCTGTTAATGGCCTAGCCGGTCGGTCTGGAGAACAATTCTGGATAAAAAAGAATTTTCTATTTCTGCTGACTTCAAATAATAAAGGATATACTCAGTGATGATAATTGCCTGTAAGTAGGCAATGTTTGTTTTATTAACTGTCTGGATGTGGTGTACGGAACACATGGAGCCCAGGCTGGACTTCGTCCACCTTACAGCTCCTGTCGGATCTCCCTGCTCTGTGGCTGGGGGAGATGCTGCAGCTGCGGGATGCAGCTCTCTGGATGCAGGATCTGTTTTGTATTCCTTCCATCACTTCCTTTGGTGTCTCTGGGCTCACGCTGCTCAGACCTAGAGAATGGGAATCTGAAGCAGCAGCTGCATGGTCTAAAGCATCTGTTTAGCCTCTTGCAGGTAGATTAATAAATCTACTGGCATATATTTCTATTTCAAAAGAGCATTTTTAAATCAGTCCAGGAGGTGGAATGTTTGAAAGGCCCTGAAGGTGCTAAAGGGCCATATTCAGGTGTAATTCGGTGGCAATCAAATCCCAGTCAAAAGTTCTAACTTTTTGACTTCTTTAATTGACACTTAGAATGGGATTTTCAGCTGTCCTGGGAGATAAAGTTCCACTGAAAATCAATGGGACTCTTAGACTTCTAATGGCTGAAACGCCTTCAGAAATCCCATCTTAAAGACTCTAAATTACTATCTCATTTTCAGAAGCTCTCAGCAGCTTTGACTGGGTTTTACTGCTGCTAACTACCACTTGGGTCTTTCTAAATCTCTTCCCTTAATGATCATAAGAGTTGTGGGAGCTGTGCTTAGGACGCCTGGAACTAGGGCACATATTTGCGGATTTTTGAATTAAAACACTTGCTGAAAAACTGTAGTGTAGAGGTGAAGTCTTTTATAATTCCTGCATCCCTCTTTGTCAAGTTTTCAATTCCCTATTTGATCCACAGGATCTAGATAAATTGGCATGTTTGCCTGTCTTATACAATGTCTAATTAAATATGAAGATTACAGATGCACTCGAACTGAAAAATGAATGCTTGATATATTTTCATTGAGATCTGGATTTATAATGAAATGATTTATTACTTCCAAATTAGAAGCATTAGAAAAAGTTACAGTGTTTGTACTTGTGATTGCTACAAACTGCTTATATTTGCATCTCATGTTTTTTATACAAACACCTTCCCTCTTTTGTAGAAAACTGCTCTGAGATGATGATGATGTCCTTCTGAGGTTTCTTCCTCCTTTGACTATACCTTTTTAACTGAGTGCAAGGCCTAAAGGAAAAGCTGACTTTAATCTGTCACATTTCTAGTTCCAGTAACTGACCTCAATGTGAGGCTTGAAATGCCATACTAGAAATAATATTTAGGGTTGCCTCAGCTGTTTTCTTACCTATAGTTTTAATTTTAGATGAATTCCATAAACTTGATTTCATATTAGTATCTAGTTGGATATCTTTCCTTCAGGAATGTTTTTCAATTGTTCCTTAGGTTTAGAAAGTGTGTGGAAGCCATAAGTGAGGTTCTTCCCTCCAAAAAGTTGCTGAGATGAATATGGTGAAATAAAACTCGTGCATAAACCACTATTTATCTTCATGGCAATGAGATCGCTTAGTGATCCAATCAGCAATTTCTCCTGTATTTTAAGAAAGAAGGTTGATGAGAAGGGAAACAAGTTGTTATGGTAGTTGAGAAATACAAGGGTATGTTATTGAGAAGGGGTTATAGGTGATAATGACTTTTAGCTGTTAAATAGGTGTGTGTGTGGGAGGCTTACTCTGTGCATTCAGTACAGTCAAGCAGAGAGGCACTGCTCAGCCAGGTTTCATGATACTTAAGAAGATACTGAAGAAGAAAAAATACATACAAACACTGCTGGAAAAGAACTCTCTGGCTGCTCACCTGGAATGCAGACCCCAGAATAGCTGAGTTGTGAGTAAAGAGCGTGGCTGGGTCGTGGAGATTTATTTCTTGGAAATGGATCAGAATTGCAGAAGAGGAAGACAAGGCTGTGTTGCACTAGCAGGCAGAGTACCCAGGTTATAATGTTTGTTGTTAATCTGAGGGTTTTTTTCCCAGAGTGAGACCTTGGGTGAACTACAAACGGGAATTACTAGCTTTGGAAAAGACTTTGCAGTCAGTTTTGTCTTGACTTATACATGTTATTTGCAATATTGAATAGGTATTTGACAAACAAATGAAATTAAGAAAAAGCCCTTGTTCATTTAATTAAGGACGATATAAATAGTGGCATATATTAGTGGAAAAAAAAAGTCATCTTTGCTTTGGGTTTCCCATAATCTGGCATAAAAATAATGTGTAATATAAATGTGTTTATACCTTAGTGTATCTTGTTAAACCATTTAAGGTTAACAGATGTTTTGCTGTTTGAAAACTTTAATTAGCATTTAACAAGAAAGCAACAGTATAGCCAATTAGAGATCTAAGCAATAATACACGCTCACTTCCATTTTCTAGCAATTAATTTATAACTAGTTTACTGTGGGCTAATAATTAAATGAGAAAACATTCTGAGCAAATTGAAAGCACTGATGCAAATGAGTTCTGCATTTATTCTTTTCATATTCACTGACCACGTTATCTAATCTGTCGGGAACACAGAAATCCTGAATTATGCTAAATATATACTTGGCCTGACTAACCAACCCTTAAAGCAACATTAGTCACTTTCTGGAAGCTTTAAGTGCTTTCCTGAAGGAAAATCTTAAAGCAGTGCTGAAGCTGGTGAGTGTGATGCAGCGGGATTGCTGGGACGCGGGGCGGCTGATGCTCTGCACCCTCGCTGATCTCTGCCTCGTTGGCAGATTATTTTCTTTCTTGTGCTTGAGATAACACCACTGAACACACGCAGTGGGGATGCATGGCGAGGCTGTGCAATCGGCTATCACATCCATGTCTTTCCCAAGAAGAAAAGTCTCAACCACCTCTGAAAACAAAGGGGTCACCACTTCAGCTACACTGGTGTTGGCAACAGACAGGACTCGTGTGCCTTCTGCCAACTACAAGATAAATGAAATATTTGACAAAGAAGAATGAGTTGGCAATATCACTTGGTACATTCTGTATGTGAAAATTGAAGACATTTTTCTGCTGAATGTAGCAGTGATCACTGGGAATAGCTCCTTGCAAACAGGAAATATCCCCATCACCCGCACTTGAAGTACAGCAATCTCCAGTGGATGTAGGAGAAAGTCTCATTTTGCCTTGAGGTTCATCTGTGTATGATATCTTCCTCATCTGGACGGTCAGTAAGGTGAAATTGCCTGAGCTCTATTAAGCTTTAAACACAAGCCATCCATTCCAGCAAAACACTCCCCAAAAGAGAGTGTTTCTCAATACCACTCTTAACCCTGACTATTGCAAAACCGCCATGCCGACATGCAGGGAAGAAGCCCCAACCATTTCAATTGCTTTTCCAACACAATGAAACTGTAAAGCAATAAGATGATACTGGGTGTTTTATTAAAACTTCCCCTTTCTCATTTATCTCATCTAAATTAAGAGGTACTGTTTTACTAGTGTGAAATCAGTATATGGGACCTCATGGCAGTACTTGAACAATATTGCTTAAAAATAAAAATTTGTGTTCAAATTTTAATGTGTTGTGTTTTCACTTGCCAGTGCAGATGGGGAGATTATGGAGAATTAAGAATGTAAACTATGTGTAGTTCCTTGTTTAAGACTTGTAGCCTTCTACTTTCCGTATAAACGCAGCCTTAGGAAAGGAGCAGGTGAGAGATGCTGAGGACAAGCCCTGGGAGCGCCCATTAGAGGGATGCTGACCTGCGATGACATCTGCGAGTGAAGAGCGCCTGATTTCCCCCACCAGGTACCTTCACCTTGGGGTGAGCACCCTCTTTCTTGGCTGCTTTATTCCCAGAGGCCCCATCCACTGTTAGTTTCATGGACTCTCTTGATTGCTATAAATATAAATTCTCTAGAGTGTTTTTGGTCACCTCTAGATGAGTAAAATTTTATAGTATTTGGGTTTTCTCTTCCTCTGGACTGTCATGTGCCTTAGTATTGGCAGTTACAGAGTTGTTATGCTTAGAAATAAGGGCAAATAAGAACTTTTCCTTACAAATTTTCATTCATTCCCACCAGCTGTTGCAAACACAAATATTATCATATTATATGTGCACAGCTATAATTTGAAATAATAAATAGTGCCTAATTTTACTGGTATTTACTACACAGACATAAATAGAGCTAAAACTAACTGGAAAATAAAATAAAAGGACATTTAAATCTCATGTAGATGTCAGTGCTTCCTTGAATTTATTTTGGTCTGATTAAGTATTGCATATAATTTTTCATCAAAATATATATTTAACAAAAACAGTCAATGATGTAGTAATTAGAAGAAAAATAATGACAAGTATAAATGCTATTTATTAAGTAGCAAATAAGCATATCCAGTCACTAAAAGAGTTGCTGTTTGTAGTACGTGAAAACAGTACAAATTCAATACAACTATCCTAAGTATTTCAGGTAAAAAAATATTTTTTATGGGCAGACTGGAAGTTCTGAAATTTGGCAAAATGATTATTTGCCCTAGTGATCACTAAGAAATTTATTCAAGCAATATAGCTCTTCATTATTTGTGGAGTTTCTAGACACTACTTGCATTTATTTATATGTTACAACTAATTTCTTTGATTTATTCAGATGTCCCTTCAAAACTCTTCATTCTGTGGAATGAATGGGTGTTATGACATTGCGATGTGCAGTGGTGAATTCCCCAAGAAATTACTTGTATTGAATTCATTTATTCATGTGATAACATTTGAATATTTTTTCTTTTTTTGTTTTAAACTTGCTAATTTCTCCCGGAGACATAACTAAGATGTGTGACAGTCATAGACAATACAGTGCTTTCAGTATCAAAATATGCCCTCCAAATTATTCCAGGGAGCAACTGGGACAATTTGTTAATGAGATGATGTCTGGAATGGCTTCTAACATTGGGTAGCACCTTAGACCATGGAAATTTTCTTTATTCCTTGTTGTTAATAACTTATTATTCCCCTGTTATCACCACTATTATTTATTAATGGCTGTTCTATTGCTTCAGTCATGCTCATCATGTCAGCGTGGCTATCTGGAGCGCAGCCTTCCAGGACAAAGACATCTAGAGGTTACTTTGCAAGTGAGCACAAAATACCGACTTTGATACTAATAACTTGTCGCTAGTGTTATTTCATAGGAGGCCTGATTTGATCTACAGCTGCAAAGTTGTAGTTGCTCTTAAAAATCCAGCAGGCTGTCGGATCCTTAGAATCCCACAGAACCACCTTTTGATCCTGCAGAGTTTTATCTGGTCCTGTTTGAAACCAATGGCAGTAAGGCTTTTTAAAGGCTCCTGTTAAGAAGAAGATACCCCAAGTGTCCTGGAGTGTCAGCACTTGGCAACCTGAAGCCACTGACAGAGAGCTCCTTGTGACTGAGTCACCTGTCTATCCGGAGTCCCAACTTTTGAGTGCAAGCAGTAAGTGGCTCCTGTCTTTCTACATCATCTTTTGCAGAAGCCTCTGCTTGAAGGAAGCAATGATGTTTTGTTGGCAGACATGGAAATTCAGAAAAAAGAACCCCTCTAGGTGGGCAATATGAATACTAGGGTTTAAGTTAAGCAAGTAGTCTTTCACTTGGAATTTTTGAACCTGCGGAAAACCCCAGTAACTTGAGGAAAAATAACATGGAGAACCGCACATATGGCAGGTAGATTTGCAGGCTGCCAACTTAATCAGCCAGCTCAATCAGCGGGAGGATAATATGGATATGATAATATTCTCTGGATGCTGGGCACGTCGGGGTAAACTCTTCTGTGAACTGTCTGCTTTACATACAGTGTTTGATCATCAGAATATTGGGCTTTGAGCCCTCAGTTGACAGTGAATTACAGCACCTCACTGTCAATGACAAAGACCTAGAAAATGTTCACATTTATTTTATGTTCTCATAGAGATACCGTGTCTTAAAAATGTACCGATTAAATCAGTTATCAGATGATCAGCATAGTTTAAGACTCCTCATTTTTTCTGATGGGACAAGGAGTGTGTTCTGAACACCAAGTGATGTAATTAACACATGTTCTAATCAAATGGCCTTTTTACACTCCTTAATTCAACCAAATTTAACCAAAAGCCCCTTTAGCGTGCAAAACAGTTTCCTATATCCTTTTTCCTGTTCCATTGCCGAAACTTCTAGAACATGTGATGTTCTTTGAGAGAAATATCTAAGAAACCTTTCCCTTGCTGCATTCTGTGACATTGGGGTCTCGCTGCGTGCACTTCATCTCAAGCTCCTCCAGGCTCTCCTGGCTGCTTCTGCTCCTTCCCTACCCTCTCCGTCTCCTGAGAGCTGCTGTTTTAGAGCATTAATGCAAGGCTGCCTTTTAGATGCAACTTCTAGTGTCCCTCACTGCTCTACAGGTTCGAAGGTTTGTTTTTTTCCTTGTTGGTCACTCCCTTGTTCTATTTGTCTGTTATAATTTTATTTCGCCTTTCTTGCTGCATTCAAACCCTGTGAAGACCAATATGTGGTTGTAAACTGAGAACAGCAACACACTACCTGACGTTTGCAATCAATACGTGTGCATGGTTTTCTTTTCAATGGATGAGTGGGTAATTCAGATTTTTTTTCCTTTATACTATACTTAGATTTTTTTTTACATTCTCTGAGAATATTGATTATCCTTCTTGTTTGTGAGTCTATGACTGTAAAATGATTTATTATTTTTTTAACTTATCTGCGTTTTCCTGGATCCTGGCAAGACTGGAAGCCAACACCGAGAGAAACCTTGCTATATCAATGTTGACACCGAGATTTACATACTAGGTATGAAGCTACTTTGTATGTTTGCATCTCTTTTTTGTTTTTCATCACTAATCAAATGTTTGATCAGATTCTGCATTGTACTGTGTATTGTTTAAGGTATGTATGTGCTTATAGGAATTTTTACATGAATGCTTTATGAATTTGTCACTTCAAGTTGAAAGAACGAAGCAGACTCGCTCCAGCCACAGGAAGGCTCATCAGATGTCACGTGTTGCTCGGGTTGCAGAGTCGCTCCTATTGTACACTGGGATCATCTTCCGTGGTCACTCAGGTATTTCTCACCACTTGCCAGGATTTCTTCCTCTCTTCTTCCAGCAGGGTGCATTGCAGTAGTGCTGTTTGGTTTTTCCTGAGCTAACCCTGCTTTTCTTGTTTTCTTCTGTGTGTAGTTGTTGTTTTTTTTTTTTTAAAAAGGATTGCTTTCAGCGAAACCATTACCCAACATATAAAGAACAGGTGGACTGTCCTTTCTGTAAGATATGCAAAGCATAATCTCCAGCTGAGATGCGATTAGCAAAAGCTTTTGCTGTCTCAGACAAAAAGAGCCTCTTTCATTTCACCTGCGGGATACATTTCTTATAGTGCATTACCCGACAGTGCAAAGCTGGGTCTGGGAAAGACGGAGTGGAGCAGGGACGGGCTGCCCTGTGCAGCCTGCTGCTGGGGGCGGAAAGGAGGGAGCCCAGGGAGTGCGGGGGCACTGCTCTGCTTCCACTGGCTACACCAGCAGCAGTGCGGATTGCCACTTTACAAATTGAATGGTATTCCAAATGTGGCTAGCTCTTATTTAGATTTAGAAAAATTTCCTGCTATCCTGGCTTCCACAAGAAATTTGTAACTAAAGGTATTCAGCGCAACTTTCCAGTTTCTGTGTAAGCAGATTTCCAGGGGTGAATATCCCCCTCCTCCCCAAAGATCAGATGTCATCACTCTTTTTCTTTCCAAACAGAAATATTTGTTTAAATAGTTTGATTTGTCTAGGCTGACTCATAGCTTAATGGGATTTTAATCTGTTTATCTCAGTATCTCATTCTAGTCTGTGTGTCTACTCCCGTGGACAAACTGCGTCTCCCATGGCATGCAACCCCAAAGGCAGGTCAAGGTCCATCGGCATTGCAAGAACCCAGCCTACAGAGGTGAATAAGAGCAGAGGAGGTTCATGCTCTGCATGAAGCTTCTGCAAGGCAACACATCTTCTCCCAGGTTTTTTTTTAGTTTGACTGTATTATAGTTTCTTCTGGAGGGGGGAAAAAAAACCCCGAATCCCGTTTTGGAGCCTTCTATGTTATTTTTTTATTAGCTCTACTCATAACACTCTCTACCTTTGTAGTGTTCAAGATCTCATGAATTTAAAAAAAAACAACCCAAAACCCAAACAAAACACGTTTCTACCCAGAAGGAGCTTTTGTGACTGTATTGTGAGATCCTTGTGGTCATAGCTTCTTCTGCAAAGCTGAAATGCTTACCTCGGACACACTTAAATCTCTCATACTTATCCTTGAGCTTGGTTGTTTGCAGCTGTCACAGAAGTGAGACCTCTGAGTTTGACCTTGCTGATATGAAGACTTAAATGTGAAGCACTCAACAGTTGACAGTAAAGCTGGGATTTGCCGTGGGGGCCACTGAGGCATCCCTCTGAAAGACTCCCCAGGCTGTCATCCATAAGCATCCATCTGAACCAGCCTGACAGCACCAGCAGTGCCATACAAAATGGGAGAAAGAAAAATTTCTTACTGTTAGCAAATCTTTGTTTAAATACCTATTCTGGTGGCTTCCTACAAGGAAACATGAGTTCAAAGGAGTTATGTATCTGTTCAAAAGGTCTTCGTGTTATGTTAAACAAAAAACCATGAACCCTATGTCTGTGGCATCTGGAGATTCTCATAAGGCTGCTGGTGAAGTCAAGGCTTTTACCCCACCTGTCCTGATGAGTGTGTCCAAGCAAAGAGGACAACATCTGCCGTTGGGTACATTTTCCTGGGGAGGGAGCAACTACTCTGCCGGTCTCTGTGCCACCGGTGTGAGGGCTGCCCTGAGGAGCTGAGCCAGAGACCCTTCGGCTCTGCAAATGCTGGTTGCTGCAAGATACAACAAAAAGGGTTCTACAAGGTTGTACATCTGCCAAGCAACTCCAAAGGCCTTGCCTTTTCATAACCTTACCTGTTTTTATTTCCTGGATCAGTTCTCAATATCTCTGCCTTAGATTAACATTCTTCTGTGGAGAGCATTTTCTCTTTTCAGCAGTCTTTCTGATATTTTTTTTCATTCCCTTCTGGTCCATTTTGTGGGAAAATTGAAACACCTTCCAGAACATGTTGTTTTGACAGACGGGAAATAACCCTTTTTTATTTCCTGGTGGGAGCAGCACTGTCCAAATTGGTGAGATTCTTCCACTCCCAGACATTTCTGCCCTCCCAGAAGAGAAGCCGGGCAGTCATTCTCTTGCCACATGGAAAATGAGGGGTTTGGTATTGGATTTTAAAACTGTAACAGGATGCATATGCTTACATGACGTGAGAAAACAGTATTGCAAAATCAGCCACAAAAGGCACATCCAGAAAAAATGCCCATGACAATGGGCTAGTACTTTTAATCTTGTTTTTACCATTTAGAGATCAGTTGCCTGCCTTAACTGGCTTCTCGGAACACATCATCTTGTGCAAGTGTCATGGAGGGTGAAGGAAGGAGGAGGGGACTGAGCCTGTTGTGAGAGTTATTTTGAAATGAAGCAGTTCATCTTCTGTTTGGGTCTCTGTCACTGGGCTCTAAATAGATTATCTTCTGAGAGATGTTTCCTGAGGTGGAAGTCTTTTCCAGTTCTCCCTCCGTCAGTAATTCTCTATAAGAGACAGTAAAATTTTAGGTGGGATGACTTTTTTCTAAATATCTGCAAATCTTGAATGAGACACGGTGCAAACGTCGTACTTAGTAAAGCAGCAAGTCTTGCCTTTGTCTTGTGTATGAACGTATCCCAGCTCAAACATTGCTTTGTCATTGAATCCACGATGTGAAACAGTGGTCGTTCTGAATTTTTTAAATTAAGCGAGCACTGTACACCTTGTTTCTTTTATTCAGTGACTATGCACAGGATCTGGAGTCATATGCCAACAGCGTAAACAAATAGAAAATGCAATTAAGATTGGAGAGTTCTCAGTTCTTAAGCAATTTAATCCTACAGGCTATAGAAAACCCTTGGTATAGCAAAATCCGGGATAAAATATCGCTTTTACAGCCTTTAAATCAAAGATTCCTGACAATCTAATAATGGGCTACTGTGCTCTTGGTGACAACCATTTTGCAGTGGAGCGGTTAGGTATTGCCTTTGTCGTTGCTCCTGGCTGGATGTGGGCTGGCTTTATATATAGATCCTTCACAGGTGGTGTTGCAGAGCAGGAGGAGCAGGCATGCTGGTTAAATAAATCGAACTTCCATGCTTAGACTGAAGTTTGAAGATGTGGAACCTTGAATGGGGTAATTGCAAGCAATAACACTGCAAAAGTGTTGAGTAACAGCTGATTACCACAAGGACTTTTTTCTTTGTAATATGATGTGACTTAAGTTTTTGTTCTTGCTGTGACTAATTGTTGAATATTTCGATAAACATATTTACTCTTCAGAATGAAAAGTGTCAAGGTCAGCTCTTCAGGGAAGTGTTATATTAATAAACTGCTCTTATAGACTTTCTTGTATTTTTAAGGATTCATATGAAAAGGTGTAGGTATTTCAACCTTGATCTTTTAAGCTGCTTTAGTACTGTTTAAAGTGAAATTATTTGTGTGCTGAAAATTATACATGTGCTTAAGTGCTCTGCTAGGCTGAGGCCAGCATGACATTGACAGGGATAAGTCTCCATTTTTCTAGCACCTTTTGTGGTGTTTTTATCAGCTTCCAAAGTGAATCTTGATGAAAATGTCTTGAATCTTCCCTGGCTAGCACAAACATATATTTATCCAGAGTTTCTGAGAATCTTTCTAGGTTGTTCATTTAAAAGCCTTATTTGAAGTTCTTTTCTTCATTCCAAAGGTGTAATGAATTCCCAAGGAGCGGATTTTTATAGTAATTTTCAGATCTGTTTTCCACACTCCCATTTCTGTGTATGTTGCTTACCTATGTATTTTTACATGTGTAATTACATGCATGTGGTGCCTGCGCAGTTCCTAGAATGTGCTCACTCTAATAGCACTTTGCTGTTCTTCTGCCTTTGCTGGGTTTGTGCACAATAAATGGGTCCGCAGAACTTTCACGTGTGTTTGCCTTGCCAGGCTTTGAAAATCCAGCCTGAGTCCTCAATGACACTAAGAGGATGAAAGACTGTGCTCTTCCAGAGCTGGATGCTGAATTCCCAGGCAGTCTTTGAAATGTAACCCACGTTTATACCCTGATCTTTCCTGGTCCAGGTCCCATATGGTCCTACACCACGTGTGTTGTACGGTTCCCAGGTGCAACCACCAGTGTTGAGCAACAGCTCACAAGTGGCAGGAGTTACGGTGCAGTTTCTAACCTGTGCTTACACAGGTATTTGATTTATTAGCACAGTGCAGGTGTCTACATGCGAAGTAAAGGTGATCTATCTCACCTAAAGATGCGATTTTGTGTTTTCACAAGCAAACCTTCTGCCTATGTGAAAGGACAATTTTGGATGGTGAAACAGAGGGTAACTGGGAATGGCAGGGTATGTAGGTAGGGAGTAAGTTCTGCAACTGGTATATTTTACAGGTCAACTTTGGAAAGTCTTCTAAACAAAATCATTTATCCCATCTACATTGTGTTTCTATTTTGAACAGTTCATTTGAAGTGACGTCAGATATACATCAAGTAAATAGCTTAGTAGAACAAAACTGTCAGGCAACTATAAATTAAAGAGAGTTATGTTAGAGTTTATGGTTTCTGCAACTCTTAATACACCTTGCAGCTTTAGCATAGCAACTGGGCTCACAGTAAGACAACAGTTGATGGGGTTATATTTTATTTTTAGTATATATTTTAAGAAGCCCATTTGCCGCTTTCTTCCTCTCTTACTTCAGTTTTTACCTTAGAAACAAATAATTATAGAAGTTGGGTCTCTTTGTATATATCTGACACCCCCCCCCCCCTCATTATTTTCTCTTCTCCTGTCCATTTTATGTCCCACAGCAGAGCACTGGTCGTCCTTTGCTATCATCACTTTGTAACCGAATTCTTGAGGTCAAGGTGAGGGTCTGATGGTACCACTGGGAATACTGGGCTAATTCTCTTTTGGTGTAGGAAGATCTCAGTGCCAGTTATTTCACGGACAAAATAAAAACCTATGGTGAGTTATACCTTAGATTTATTGACAGTTGTTTGATATTTCTTGAAACCATACGAGCAGTGGTGATAGTTTACATCAAACCTGTGGAGCTGCTGTGGCATCTCTTGGTGTCTTCATAATACAAAAAAAAAAAAATCTCCCCACAAAGTCCTGGAGTCCAATGAGAAAACACTGCAAAATATTCTGAATATTTCTGTGCACACATACTTCTGAATATAGATTTTTCTCCTGTTTTTAATTTGTTACTTTTTTCTTGTTCTTGAGTAATGTGTTTGCTGGTCCTCCAATTACAAACTGTGGAGTCACTAGAACATGATAAAAAATGATAAATAAAAGATATTGTTGGGGAGGGGGGAAGAATAAAACACTGAAAATATAGCAAATGAGAAATACTGTGCTGCTGTGCTTTGCAAGTTGTTATTGGCCAGCACTCTGGTAAAATATATCTTTCCTGCTGTAAGTGCCTCCTTGGGTGGTGCCCATAATGGATTCTACTGGGTTCTCTGGATAATGTTTTAAATGACTGTTATCGAATTTCCCAAGGTTTGGAAATAAAAGGGCCTGGATTTCTGAGATTTTTTTGTCTTTTATGATTAGGTTCTGAACTGAGGTGAATAACCTATGGTTTGGGTGCTTACCCAATCATAGTCACCCCTGAAAATCTCATGTAAACTTCTAACAGTGATTCCTACACCAAATGGTTAGGAGGTCAAAAATATGTAAGATGACATTTCTGGGCATGAAAATGCCACCTTGCTAAAATCAAAATGGTTCCAATCACTTTTATGACTTTTTTTGTCAATTTTTTTAAGTCTTACTAGTGTTAGGTGAGTTTTGGGAGTTTAGTTTTGAAACAGCTTTTTGTTTTGTAAATTTAGATTAATAACAAAAATTTATAAAAACAGATGAAACATTAGATATAGATAAAGCAACATATAGATAAATATGAATAAAGCAATATATAGATAAGCATGTAGGTAAAGCAATATAATATTCCAGAATTGCTAAAATAAAATGGTTTGATCCCATCAGAAATGGGCTCAAATGAGAGAAAAGCAGGTTCAGGACAGGGAGTTAAAGTGCCCCAGAGGTTGATGCACCCTTTTGCCACCCTCCCTGGGAAGAAGGGCAGAGGTTGCTCCCTGGTGAGTCCTTCTCTGATGGTACCTCCAGGTGTGCTGGGGCTGCTGAAGCCTGAAGCAGGAGTGGCTTCCAGCCCACTGCTGTCTCCTGACAGGGAGAGATTTGGCAGTCTGCTCTCCATGGCAGGCTCCAGCTTAATTTTCCTGTGCTTTCAGCCAGTTCTGAGTCACTGGAACATCCTAAACAGCAGCAAAACTGATTTAAAAAAAAAAAAAAAAAAAATCTGTGTAGTTATTTCCCTCCTAATGGCAGCATTCTGTTCCTGGGGCACTGAAGAACTTAAACTTTCCTTGCTTTCCTTCAGCCCAAGCCGGCTCCTTTCCCCTGGTATGTGTGCTGGGGTGGAGTGAGAGCAGGCAGAACGGGCAAACGTGGAGTGAAACCCACGCTGTGGGGCCTTCCTGCCCCGAGCACTATGGCAGACTCATTTGGCTATACAATTAGCAGATGATGTTAGCAGTTCTCTAAATGATTGCTGATAGATCTGCCAGAGCAAGCCAAATCCTCTTTGCCGCTGCCTTTCTATTATATGTAACTGTTCCTTACTGCTGAGAAATGCAGATGGTTTTTAGATAAATAGTATTTAGACATAACATCCTGCATGTAGAAGAGCAAACGTTTGGAGGTAGAGCACTTAAACAACATTTTATTTAAAATAAAATCAAAACCCCTAGTATTCATAGAGAAGAGTTTATAGTTTTCACATTCTTTCTTAACAGACAAAAAAAAAGGATGTTCCCATTTCTGAGTATTTCAGCAAATCAGAATGCATTGTGACTTGTTTATTTGCAAATGCTTCTCACATTTTTGCAGAGTAAATCAGCTTGGATTGAACGGGAACTAGTCTCATTCTCACCAACACCTGGAGGACCTGATGGGAATTAAACTGAACAAGATCCTGCAATATGTGAAGAATTTAGAGGCATAACTTTGTTATTTGCTTGGTCCTGTTATATAGCCCAGAGTAAGGTAAGTCAAACTTTCATGCTCATGTGATTCAGGTCCAGTTTTGGAACAGACATTCCTTTTCTTGCTCAAACAGTGTTTGCCCTCTTTCCTGTGCACCCTTCCCTGATGCGAGTGCTGCTGTGAGATGCTGATAACACACTGCTGCAGCAGCTATTGCCTCTGCAGGGATTTGGGAGTGGAGGAGCTGTTGGCACAGGCGAAGCTGCTGTTGCAGGGGCAGAGGTGGGTTGCTCTCCATCAAGAGACCTCCAGCGTGGTGCCAAAACCCAGATCCAGCCTCTGGGGCTGCTGAAGTTGAGCCACCCCATCCTACGTTAGATAAAAGGTCAGAGTAATTGTGCCTTCGAGCTCATCCCCTTGCACAGTTCCCTGCCCAGCCCCTTCCAGCCATGGCTGCTGGTTTCTGACCCGGGCAGAGCGTGGGTCTGGCCCTTGGCTGCTGGCAGAAGGCTGACCCCAGCCATGGCAAGCAGTCCCCTTATGCTTGCACTATGCACTGTAAATGATATAGAGCTAAGGTCTGTTACCCAGAAAAACAGTTGCTTTCAATTAAAAAATGGAAGCATAAGTAGGTCCCTGATCTCAGTTTAAGTTTCTAAGCAGTGCTATAATAAAAATAAGTAGCAGTGCGAGAGCAGATAATTCTTCATCTTTGCTATTAGATAGGCAAAACGTTACCAGCCAATCAAGCTGGTGAGTGAGGAACGGTGACAGTTCCCAAACACGGTTGTCCACAAGTGAATTTGTAGTTGACAAGACAGGAATTAACAGCATTAACAGCACGTATGCTAGAGGCATGTCAGTGTAACTGTATTGTTTCTACAGCCGTCACGTTCAACATGTGTTAGAGAAAGTCCTGGATTACACTAATTATCGCATTTCTATCTTTGTGTAGCTAATGTCATTCAGAAAAATGAAATCCTGTAAGGGGAAAAAAGCCCAAGGAAGAGCGTGTTAAGCATAGAAATTTTATGTATTATACAGCACATCAAAGGTGAACATTCTTATTTTGTAGCTCGACATAATGATGATTATTACATGGGTTGAAAAACTCAGACAGAACCTGCTCCTTTACCCCTGCATGTTTCCT
This sequence comes from Morus bassanus, assembly GCA_031468815.1. Classification (NCBI taxonomy): domain Eukaryota; kingdom Metazoa; phylum Chordata; class Aves; order Suliformes; family Sulidae; genus Morus; species Morus bassanus. The sequence continues at coordinate 2,087,927 of CM062580.1, read as the reverse complement.
GAGTGGCATCCAGCTCTGTTATTTGGAAGGAGCAGCTGAGCTCTTCTGAAGCGTTACCTTGCTGTTTGGTACAAATAATTGTGCTGATGAATTAACCGTAGAGCCTTCCCTGACGGTTCATGTTTGTGAGGATATGTCTTTTGAAACTCAACAGTAAATCATTACTCGTGCTTTGGAAAATGGGAGAGGCAAGTTCATATACATTTCTTACGTATGGAGGGATCTATCCAGGTGCTCGTACGCTCTCCCATTACTGTAATACATGGTTTATTTCACCAGCTTGTGTATCTCACAGAGATACAGATACATTTCTCACAGAGAAATGGACCTATCAATTTATGTAGGCATTTGTAGTCCTCCTTCCATTTCTGTAATAGCTACTCTATTTCAACCATTTCTGTACTGCACTAAAACCTTTTTTGTTCCGAAAATATTTTTGGTATAGCCTTAAAACGTAAATTGCAGCTGATATAGTTATAGAAGCACAACCTTCTCTGTAAACTTTCTCAGTCTGGAGTAAAAATGTCTTTTTTGGTTTAGCTTAGGTTTTTTTGAAAAGCATCTTAAGATAATTAAAAAAGCAAACCCTACAGTTATATCAAGTTCTGAATGCCCACAAGCGAGTCTTACCTTGCTCTTTAGCTATACCTAGTGTACTTCTGAGCTGTAGGTGTAACTGGCTGAATTTCCTATCTAGGCAGGGTCTGATACTGATGGGTCTGTGGCAGAGTGAAGCACCCGAGACTGTCGGGGAGGCTCAGCCCTGGTGCCTGTTAGATTGGCCAGGTTTCTTTCCTTGAAGTTTTACATTCCAAATTTTTCCAGTACCATCCCAGCATAGCTCTGAGACTTATCTTGCTCCTGAGACAGAAACAGTTACAGAAAATCTTCCAGAAGTAGAGCTAAAGATGTACAAAACTAAGGTCAAATGGATTTTGGTGAAAAAATAGGAATTGAAAATGTTTAGATCCTTAAACACAGCCACAAGAGAAGAATGGTCTGCCCAAACTTTATTATCTGTCTAGACTTTGCAGCCCTTAGGACGTTCTTTTCTGCAGCTCTGAATTATGAATGGCCTTCACTTTTTCTACCTTACAATACAACAGAAGAACAAGAAGACTGAAGCATGAGGAAGAGTAATCCCAATGCAAATGGAAAGAATTGTGGCATGTGAAAAAAAAATGACAGTACAGAATGACATTTCTATTATGTTCATTAAGTTATTTCTAACGAGACCAACCACTGGTGCAGTGAGTAGAGAGAGGCTGGAAGGGTGTTGTACCCTGAAGCTTAAGGGACAGACTCACTGAGTGCCTCCATAGAGCAAACTAAACCGTCCCGCACTCACGCATGCACACGTGGGTGCATGCACAAGTCCACAGAACAACCGTGGTTTATTATGCTCTTTGGAGAGCTGCGCTGGAGGGAATTCACTGCAGAAAAGTCAGCATAAGCTGCTTATCCTTAAAAAAGGAATCCTTCATGATAGGAATGAAATCACTGCTAGCCTTCTGTCTTTTTCTTTAAGCTCTCCTGCCTACTGCTGAATACCTTCAGGATAGAAGATGTGCTTAAGATGAAACAGAGAGCAGCAGTATATAAAAGCATTAAAACTCATACTCACCAAGCTCAGCAAGAGACACGGGATCTTTTATCCCATTCGCTAAATGAAAAAGTGACAAACTTCTGGTTCATTCCAGCGTCGTCCCTAATGAGCTTGCCAAATAGGCTGGAGCCATCATGAGCCAGTCACTTGGATCGATTTGTGTTTGGCTGCTTCATAAAATGCAGTGACAATAAACCTGCTGTTACAGAAACTTGAAACAATTCCCACGGAAGCTATTTAAAGATTGTAGGCTTGATGCAGAGTGCAGAGCTTTGTACTAAAAGAAGCCCTTTGACTTGCAGGGAGCGCTTGTGCTTCACCCTGCTGTACATCTGAAAGGCTATAGGATTTTCTATGGCTGCAGAGTTGTTGCTGCTGCTTCATGTTTAGGCAAAACCACAGTTTCTTATATGCTCCACTAACCACAGTGGATTTTGTTTTATGGTTGTTTTTTTTTTCTTTTGCACAGTCAATCATAATAGTACCAGTCATTATCTTTGGTTCATTAGCTGCTGTGGAGCTCTGCTGTTTACCCCAACTGTTCAAAAAGGATCAGAATGCGTGTCTAGGCATGTACTGTCAAGCCAGTTTACATTTTAATGTTGGCTGAAAGTGATCTTGCAAGGAAAGAGTACTTGCAGAAAATGAAAGGTTTCAACATGGCTTTACGAGAGTATTTTAAATATGATATTTGTTTAAATATAAACATCCTAGAAAATGTGAGTGGAGAGCAGTGTGTCCTGCTTATAATTGTCAATTTAAAAGCAGAGTTTGTCCACTAAGTCCTGCAGTATAATTTTCAGTGGTCCTTAGGTTATTTTTCAACAAATTAACTTTGGGTACCTGAGCCATATAGACATAAAGAGAAATAAATTGGCTCATGTGGATGTTTGTCCTTCCTGTAAGAAACCTAGGTCAGGCTACTTCTGACTTGCTTGATTTTGGCAGAGATGAACTGTTGTCTAGAATATGTTGTCATCTTTAAGTCTGTCACAACTTCTGTAATATAAATTGATTGTTGAGGTTAAAACTTGAAATCCAGACAAATGCAATCATTAGATTTCCTCTAACTTATTTTCAAGTGGATCTTTTTTTAGACCTTATATGGGTTGATCTTAAAACTCTTAAAACTGCAGTGTATGGTGAAGTGTGCTCATCGAAAAATCGTGAATATGGTAGCAGCAGGTAGCATACACAGGTGTGCCTATGTAACACTTTTTTTAATGAGCATATATAAACCTGAAGACACCTGTTTCTTAGTGATTCTCCAGGAAGACAAGCTAAAGGCTGCTTTCTCTTCTTTGTATCCCTGAGCAGATCTGCAAGGAAGCAATTATAACTGATATAATGAAGGGATGGTAGGGAGAAGGTAGGTTTTTTGGCAGTAAATAGGTAAAATCAGGGATAAAAATACCATATCCAATTATTCCATTTTTGTACGCAGTGAAGTGTAAAGCATTTTGCAACCTTCTGGACTGATGTTGTCAACTACCGCCTTCTGAAAAGGTAAAAAGAAATGTAGACTTCTAATGCTGCTTCAGTTTGTGTGAAAGCAGTAAGCTCTTAATGTTAGTACTGGGCCTGGAAATTAAGCCCGGTATGCTTGCCATCAGCTAGGAGCTGTATCCAAACACAAAGTGTTATACAATAAAATCCTACAACTGCAGGAAATGGAGAAAGGTTTGAAACAGTCACCGTAGTAATAGAATGTTCTCAGGCTTTAATTAAAATAAAAGATGTATTAAACTCAGGGAAATTTGTCATTCTCTTATACTAATATTTAACTAGAGAAATGGATTCCTTCAGAAATGTGTGTAAGTCAGATTCATCTGACAACCTTCTGCTTCTCTTTCAAAGCTAAAGGATCCAAAAGTTTCAAAAATATTGTATTTAAGATAGTGTTTCTTCCCGTAAATCTACCTCTGATTTTTGCTTTGAAATTACAGGACCTTCACAAGGCCATGCAATTTGAAGTAAAACAAGTATTAATTGTCTGCTCAGGAATACTTCATGTGAAAATAAATGGAGTAAATTTTAAAAAGTGGTAGCATGGCACATGGTGCCCTAAAAGCTGCTGGGAAGAGTTCCTGCTCGCTGAGTGTTATGAGGATTAAAGATACTGTGCTTAAGAGTAAGTAGAGCTGCTTTACCAGTTCATTCAAAGTTCTAATAACGACAATGAAAAAATGTTTTGATTATATAATGTTATATTATGTTGTCTTAACTTTACTTGTATTGTTAACAAAAATTAAAAGTCCACATTTTTATGCCGGCAAAGCTTTCACAGGTAAAAATTTAATGTGCAACATATGGAATTTTTTTTTAATAATTCAGTAAAATGATGATTGAAAAGAATCCATTGGTGAAATTTCAACTTCCTTTACAGGGGATGGTATTTCAGCCTTAATGAATGTTATGGTGTTTTTAACCAATCTCGATCTTGGCATCGAAGAGAGCTGGTCCTAGGAAGAGGTGTCCTGCACCTTGTTGATTATAATTTTAACATAAAATATTAATGATAAAACATCAGTAGGTAGTTCTTACATATTACAACTTTGATATTGTTTTAATATGTACTGTGTTATTCTGGAAGTGGATATATATGACACCTTGCAACATCAAATAAGTTTTATGGCCCTTCCTGAAATGTCAGTATGTCTTATCCAAGTACCTCTTCATATATTTTTAAAATCAAAAGGAGCTATTGTGATCATGTAGTCAGATCTTGTGCATAACACAGGGTGCCACTAGATTTGATCAACTTGGTTTTGTTCCTGGGGCTGTAGTACACGACTCGGTGAGTATGTCTCATTTTTCCGAATTTTTGCTTGTGATATGCTATCAAGGCTTCTTCTGCCCCACAGTCATCTGGGAGGCCTGCTCAGGTGTTTGGTATCTGCTGGTGTTTTGACGCAAAGGGTGCTGATCTTCCAAAGCATTGACCTGATTGCTTAACTCAGTTCCAAGAACAGTCCCATTGACATCTACGTATGAAGTTAAGTTTATACTTAAGTGCATGGAGTTAAAGATAGGCAACAAAATAGGTCATAAATGGTGAACAATTACTCAAGAAATAATCATGGTTAAATAATAAAATCATGGTAAAAAAAGTTCTGCATGTAACTGGTAATTTTAACCTTAGTCTAAGATAGAAAACAGTTTTGTTCTGTGGCCCATAAAACAAATGTCCATTTATTTTTCCACTTTGTATAAAAATAAATGTTGTTCTTCACTGGCTTGACAAGAATGAAATTATAATTCAATTTCTCTTAGACTTTAATATATGCTGTACTATAGGTGTAAAACTAGGAGCTGTTTGGTTTACATTTATACCTCTCACACTGTCTGTTGGCTCCTGGGATTATTTTACTGGAGTGTGTTATCACTCAGAACTGTTCCAATCAGTTCCTGATTTTACTATCAGTCTTTGAATGGAATATATTTGAACTTAAAAACAGAGGAGGAGGAGGGGAGCAAGGAGGAAGGAGAAAGTAGATTCAAAAATAGATTCCCACAGTGTATAATCGGAAGTAATTTTCTTTTTCCAGAAATACAGCAAAACAGAAACTCTGCATGATCCAGTATTTCCCTTGTCTTAGAAGATCACTCTCTCGTAGTAGTTGTCAAATGAAATTTTAAAAGTATAGAGATCCCACAGCAATTCTACATCCAATTTTGTTTTTTCTTCATCACAATTTACTGCTTATTTCTCCCATATTTTTACTCTCGCTTGTAAGACCCGGTAGAGTGATTTTCTCTTAAACAATACTGGAGTTTTCTATGAAGTGGTGTATGTCAAAGGAAAATGAAAGCTATAGGGAAAGTTTTGATCTCAAAATCAAATAGCTTCACTCACTGAGATTACTTCCTGACATGTACCTCTTGTGTAGGTACATCTTGTGTTGGCTCATAATACGCCCTGAGAGGCTTTCAGGTAGGGAGTTTTCTGTGATAAGCAGAATCAGGGAACATCAAGAAGAGATGCTCTGAGCCTTTGCTTTGAACCCATTGCTCTCAGATTCCATTATTAATTCATTATATTAACTATCAATGTGATTTTCCATTGGAAGATGGAAGAAAGATGCTTATTATGTGCATGTGGATCATGAGTCTTCCTGCAGAACTGGTTCTTTGGGTAACCTTTTGGGTAACCATTTGCTGCAAAATCTTGGGAGTCAGTGTTTCGTCCTCTCAAAAGCACTGCTGATGCAAAAGTGAGATTTCAGTAAGGAGTATCCAGAATACCTTCCTGCTTAGCTAAGGTGAATATCATCATTGTCTGGTCTTGTTATGCCCTCTGAAATCTTGCCAAGCCACAACATTTCTTTTGTATGATTAGCAGAGAATGGTCTGCAAGATTTTAGTAGCTGGAGAGAGCAAGCTGCATGAGTGCCATGTCTCCAAGAGTGAGACTTGCTCAGTAATCACTGGGCTTAACTGTGTGGGATCTCAGCATGGTGGTGGCTGTCAGAACTGAGCACAGGTGAACCAGTGCTCAGGAGTGTGAATAAGGGTTGAACTACTATGTCCTGTTTCCCTGGCTCTCTATCAGAGAAAGAAACACTGGTGCTAGTCTTTGAATTCCTTGTACTTTATTACTTACCGAAGACTAGTGAAAGGAAAAGGGAGGGCCGATGGACCTTTCTAGGAGTTCTGCAGGTGACTGAGCAGCTGTAAGACTGCTACCACTGTGCAGCTGATATCATCTGCCAAAGTTTCTTGGCTACTCAGGGAATGCTCTATCATCATAATAACAAAGATCTAGCTGTAAATATTCTGTTCCACCACATTCATATACACGTATAAACAGATGCATCTACCTGCAGTGAGGAAGTTAGTTATAAAATATGCTGTAAAGAAAAAATACTTTAGAAGGGATCTAGCCAAATTTAAAAGTTAGAAACAAGAGCAGTTTCCTAGTTTCTCCTGGTAATAGTTTTTGTTCTATTTCAATTGGTATCTATTGCTTGGAGACTTCAACCAGCGTCTATACAAAAGATTGTCTTAATGTGTCTTTGGTTGTTTTACAGTTACTGCTTTGCCATCTCTCAGACTTCTTAATGGACTTCAATAAGCAATTTTCAGAACTGGAACTGTCATCTCTGTATAAAATGACAGTCGCAACAAACTGCTGAGAAGCTGGGGACTTCTTTGTTTCCTTTGGGGACAGAGAACGTTAGAAAATGATGGGGTTGTGACCAGATGCGCGGGCATATCATATCTATGTAGCTATAACATATAAACTTACTTTCCATAGTAAAAGACTGAGGAGCTGCTAGATTTACCAACAGTGAGGAATTCCTACAGCCATCTGGTGGCACTGTGACTTCTGTCCTGTACCTCCCTGGGAAGGTGTATAATGAGGCAAGTCACTGCTAAAGCCATTCTTTCCTTCCTCTGCCCCAATACCAGTACTGCATGCAGTATTATCTACCAATGTCTGCTTCTAATCTAACATGGCTTTTCTGTATATGTGAAGACACTGGGCTTTTCTCTGCTTTTGGGGTCTTTTTTTTCTTTTTCTTTTTTTTTTTCTCTCCATGCTCAGTCTTGTCAATTTAGCGAGAAGGAAAAAAAAATAAGTTGGCTAGAAAATCTGCAGACTCACCATGTTCCCTGACTTGTTTTTGTGGGCTTTTATTTTTGTTTTTCTTTTTTTGAGAGATGAGTAAGGATGAGTGGTGTAGTAGAGGAGAAAAGTTATCTCTATGGTAAGTAGCCATAGACCACGAGTGTCCCGGGAGGTGGCAGTGGTGAGGGGTCAGCAGTCCAAAGACCCACCTTATTTTTCCTTGCTTTTCCCTAATTCCTGCCCACATGTCATCACTTAGTTAATTTAAAAAAAATGAGTGGGTTCTCCATGCGTGTAGTTGGCTCTGTCTGACAGTTTCTGTGATTTTGCTCTTCTGCCTGTGCATGGATCTTCTTCCCAAAGACTATGTCCTGTTGTTTTATTCATGAGCAGCCTAATAGGAGGTACTTGAGAAAGGAAAGTCAGATTTTGTCTAATTTTGTTCACTGCTCAGTAACTTAGCAAATAACAAGCAAGTTTCACCACATTGTCTTTTGCTTGCTCATTAGTAGACTTGTAATTCCCATTCGTGCATGTAGGCAGTGAGACTCCTAAATAAGCCGTTTACTGAATTCAGGTCTGAATATGATGTACATTACTTTCTCCACACTGAGTATGGTAGGAAAATTTGGTTTGTCACAGTGTGACACCAGTGGAATATTGCTTTTTCTGCCATTAAGCTCTGATATACGGTGATTAATAAACCATGCTCTCTTTATATGCATTCCTGTGAGACATATTATCTTCACTATATGTTTAGTCTTTTACTTTCTATTTAGTTTCAAATGCATCATACTAAACTTCTCATAATAACCTTCTTGTAAGAATAATTCTTTGTGCTTACAGTGCTGAACATCAGTAGATGTTAAAGACTGCGTTTACAGGAAACCAAGTGGAAAAGTTGCATGGCTTTCCAGGTTTTGCTGTGACTAAGCTAATTGCTGTATTCTTGAGTACTGGTTTTGGTTACACTCTTTAAATCTGGAGTAATGCTACTGATCTTGGGTTACTGCGGACTTTCACCTCTAACATAGAACTGGAATTGTTCTGAAGTTCCAATGAAACTGAAAACGTAACAAAGTTCTTTCTGACAGAGAGAAGTAAAATACCTGCAACACAATGTATCTTGCAGAAATGATTAAAGTAGGTATTTTTATCTCTCTCTGTACCAATACTGATTTAAAACCAGCCAAAACTCCAATGATCTTCAGCCAAATATACACAAGGGAAAGCAAATGTAATGTAATTATTAAACATATTTGCTCTGTCAGGCTGCCTCCTTTCCGAGGTTTTAATCGGTGTACTTGACCTATGAATTCTGCTTGGTACAATAATGGAAACCAGTACCTGTCAACACGAGTGAGACCGAGAAAATATCTTGTCTTGCCATGACTCAAAGGTGCATAGATAAAGTTGCTAATTGAAATGTAAAAGAAATCACCAAGAATTCCCAGCACAACTAGAGACCTGGAGAAAACCCTGATCACAATTAAGCTAGGATGCCAACAGAGAAGAAGGTAGAGCAGACAACCTGTTTCCTAAGCATGGAAGGGTTTTTCTGGTATAAATTCTGGATTGAATTTGAACAGTAATATTTAAACCAGGATAGCCCTGGTGAGGAGAAATTTATACTGGGAGGACATTTAGGTTGAACTAAAAGTTATTGCGTTGATCATGTTCTCTACATAGCTCCAGCAAACTTATTTTTAAAGGCACGTAGGCACACAGTATAATTTTCAGAAGTGTTTATTTAATCATATCAACAGGAGGTAAGTGCCTAGGCACTTTTCGAAATACCGCTGAGTGGTTTATGAAACATTTAAAGTGATTGGAGCATGGATAGCTGTGTTTTGTGATCGTTAATGTTGGATCTTTGTACTACAGGAGCTTTTGGCACTACTCATTTGACTGTAACCACATACAGGCAGAGTCCTATTCTTGTTTTTGTACCCAGAGTATTTAAGATAGATTTATGCCAGTGTCACTATGGGCATCTCAGGCTGCAACCTTATTTCATATTCCCTTTGTCCACTGTTAGTCAGTGAAACATATGCTGCTCATATTAAATGATTTAGTCACTTAATCACCCTTGAGCATTGATCTGTCTATAACCTTTTTTTTTTACAATAAAGATTTAATGTCATTCCTGGAGTTTGGCACAGATACCTGCATTTTGGCCTTGCTTCAGCTCAGTAAAACTGCTAACACATTTTTATCTTTTGATAGTACTTTTTTAAAAGAAAGGCAAGCAAAAAAATCTCTTATCTGAGTTGTCTTAACAAGTATTTTACTTGCTGCTGAATATTTCAATAAAAAGAGTTTTTTGTACTGGGGTCAAAGACACTGATCTTGTTTTAAGACACAAAACTAAGTAAAGCAAGATGTCATGATCAAACATTTATGGAGCAGATTCTGATTCCTTCTAACCACCGAAAAGGTGAAGTAATTTCATTCCCGTTTCTCCAGATTTGCCTTTGAGTCATGAGCTACTGCAGATTTGCAGATCTCTTATGGGGATCAGAATCTTGCCCAGCACCAGAACAAAAGGGTATTGTGCAAGTGAAAGGCTCCCAGGTAATCGCTCATATTGAGGGCACACTTTTCATGGGTGTATAGCCTGTGAGAATCGCCCTAATTCATCTCTGTCTCTGAATAAGATTTGGATGGTAGAATTGCCCTGCTAACCTGAAATTAAGTTAACTTGACAGCCAAAAAGTAGCATTGTTATTGGCTGAATACCATTAATTTTGATGTGGCATATTTCTTGCTAATGGGAACATCTATATTATCTATATTTTCAAAAAGCAAGAGGAAGGAAAAAGGATCTACCACAACAATATCAATATTTCAAGGGCAGGCAATGCAGTAGAGAACACTCTGGCTTCTTGTAGTATTGCTTTTATTGATTGCTATATGTCTAAAAAAAACTATTTTCACCTTTCTTCTCCACCCCTTTTCCCTTCAGAGACTGCAAATGCACGTGAAGAAGAAAATTAACATAGAAGAAGAAATATGAAAAAGCAACTGTAGTTCCATGAGGAATCCTGAAATATTAGATGTGTTTGGTCAAAGTGAGCACTGTGTAATATAAAGACCTCAACAGGGAGGTAGAGTTTAAACCAGATTTGAGGATAGTAATAACTGATGAACATTCACAGGAGTTATTTGCATTTGTAATAGGTTGGACCTGAAATCCTGGTTTGCTTTGGTTCTTGTGTGCTGGGAAAATGGGCCTGATTTCTGTGGGGTGACACTGGGTGCTATAAGGATAAACGTAACCGAGAATTTCAGCCCTACAGCTACAGAGAAAATGTGGTTTAATTAAAGACCAAAGCAAAATCTTTCCTGGCAGTGCCCCTTCAGGGGCTGGAGTTGGTGTTGCTGGAGAAGAGTGCTGATGTATAGCTCCATTGCACCATCGGAGCAGAGACTCTCCTTCATACGTGCCCCAGCAGCACGGTTTGCGATCCTGCTCGCCTGAGTCGCCTTTCCCCAGAAAACCTGAAGGCATTCTGCACCGAAGGACTCTTCTATTAACTTGGGTGATAGATTTGTTCTCTGCTTTTTTCTCTTGTAAATGAGAGTGGGAGATGACCTGTGAAACACATGAAGATGCTTGTGAGTCACAGCAAGGAAAATGAGAAGAGAATTAGTGTTTTGGGCTGGAAAGTTAAAAGGAGCAGCTGAGTGAGAAGTTATAAGTTATGCTCTCCATCCTGAAGAGATTGTCCTTAAAAAGAAGAGAAAGGAAACTTCAATACTGAAAGAAAGCAAATCTACTGAAAAGGGGAAAAAAAAAATGTGCTAGGAAATATTACTACAAGTAGCAAGTCTGTGCTGTTCACTGCTGGAAGTGGTGAGTCAGTTCTGGAGGCTGGATAGAGGTTTTCTATAGGACTAGATAATGCGATGACTGTTACGTGTCTGATTTTCAAAGAGTTGGTGCACCTGCCCCCAGATCAACTGGATCTGATTTCACAGCTCTGGATTAACTCATCTTTAAATCAGGCAATAAAAAAGTAGGAAACTTTAAGTAAGGAGAGCAATAAAGTAGTCAACAGGTAAAATGAAGGAGCAATGTTCCACACTTTGCTGGAGGTGCGAGAAGGTACAACAGCTCTTTTTTTCTGCTTCTTTTAAAGAAGAGTTGTTGTATTTTGTTGAATGAAGGTTTTGGACAAGAAGACAGGTTTAAAAGACACCTATAAATCCTAAGAGGCAAGGAGACTGATTTTTTTTTTTATTTTATCTATTTATAGAATTCTTGGTAACTGACTTTCTGGATTGATAACAGATTTCATAATGGTATTAGAAAACAGATGAACAGACTTTCTCTACCCAGTACTTTTCAGTTTTGTAAGTAATGCTAAACTTCCAAATTTAGGCTGACTTTAGAGGCACAACTTCCTTGAAACAAGCCAGGGAAAAAAGTTAACATGATACAGCCAATCTTGTATGAAATACACTTTTTTGTCTGGTTTTGCAAAACTGAAGAAAGGAATAATTCAGTCCTACAGGTGAGCTTGGTCAGATATTTTAGTGGTAATTCAGCGTGTTATTTTGACCTCAGGTTTTGAGATTTGCAATTACTTTTTGATAGTATGAGACACACAGTTATTGCAACTTAACACCACCTCACCCGCATACACCATTTGAGTCACTTTGGCACAACAAGGAACGCTGAAGTTCAGCTTGCAATCTCTTAGGAACAGCATGGAAGATTTCTGTGCAGTAGGAATGAAAAGCATTTTTAGGGCTATGTGAAATCAAAACACTTCATGTCATGCTGATTGGGAGGATTGTTATTTTATGAAGGGAAAACCCATTTCTCAGCAGAATTAAAATTAATCCATGATACCAGAAAAGACACAGTGAAGTTCTCCATTGTACTTTGCTTCTAGGCAAACTGATTTTCTAGTAAAAATCAGTAGATGAAGAAGCTGTAGAACAAAAGCCCTTCAGATGAGTCTCCACAAATATCAGGAGAATCAACGTCTTCAGGCAGATCTAGAAAATCTTGGCAAAGCCTCCAAACTCCGCAGTAGGTCAGCCCCAAAATGCTGTAGATCTTTGCCCTTGCTGCCTCTGTTCAAGTCTTGCCTTGAGCTAAGGATCTTCAAATGCTATATCAGATTTTGTCCTACATGTAAGACATCATATGTCTTTAAGCCCATTTATAATAAAGCAAAAAATGCTGAAGTATATATTAATGACCTTAAGTAGTTCAGCCACAATTTTATTTAAAATGTCCAGATATCCAGGTAGAAACACCAACACTTTTCTGACATGAATGCCTGATTATTTTCTGACCTCTGGCATAGCCTGCATTCCTGTGGTATGCAAACATTTTCCCATACAAATATTTAGAAAGCTTTTCATAATGTACTGCATTAGTTTACCAAGAGAAAACAGTGGGTAGGCTCTCATGGAAGACAAACTACAGAATATATATGCAAAGCAACCTGGTCTACCCTTCAGTGGGAGTGTGGTTTGGGGAGCTTTTACTGCACTTAGAGTAACAGCTCTCTGTTTCCTGGGAGTGTGGAACTGCACTTTTCCTTGCTGACCCTTGGCGCTTCTAGAAGTTAATCTGTCTTTGTTTTGAAGCCTGACTTTAGGCGCTCCAGGTTTCCTTTCAGATGCCCAGATCCAGTGTGTTAAGTTTGTGCCAAAAGCAGAGTCTTCCTGACTTGCCCCAAACTTATAGGCTTGGCAATGAGAAAGTGAATTTTAGCAAGACTGGAATGTTTCCTTTCAGAATCTATTTTTCCTGTAATTTGCAAGTCTAGATCTTAATGTTAGCAATGTCTGTTATTAAACTATTCAGGGCATGGTTTAGGGGACATGGTAGTGTTGGGTTGACGGTTGGACTTGATGATCCTAGAGGTCTTTTCCAACCTTATTGATTCTATGATTCTGTGATTATGGGACATGTGTGTCTAAAACTCTACTAGGATAGAGGGAAGGTTGGTAAGACTGAGCCCGCTAGCTGGTACTAGACTGACAGATGCTTTGGGCTCTTCAGAACTCCTTCCCTTGTGATGGATCACACATATTAAATGACAGCACTCATGATACCTGTCCTGTCAAAGATTATTTTTTGTTGTGAAAGCCTTCTAAGGATTTTAATTTGTGCTTTGATTTCTTTTTTTTCTTCAGTGACAGCTTATCTAACTCTGTTTTCATTAAATAATATGACTCTGTAAAGTGCCTGGGAATATTATTTTTAAGATGACTGTAGGTTAATTATTGAAAATTTCAGAAAGGAACTATTAAGCCAATTATTAAATTAGAGTTGATTATTAATCCCAGAGAGATAATTACCAAGTTCTGAGGCAATTTATCTTCTGTTTGAAATAGATTTACACTTGATTAAGTTGTATTTGTCACTTAGATCCATGGTTGTTGCTGCAAAGAACTTTATTATCCTGCAAAATAAAAAATGCTTCTCTGAAGTAGACCATAACTATATGGGCAACAGGTTAGCTGAATTCTGCATAAAGGCATGCCATCATTCAGGAATAATCTGTCCTCACTGCCATCAAGGCAAAGCTCCTTTGAGTGAGTAGTATTTCTAGCATGGCAACAATACAGAATATTTTATATATGTAACAACTAAACTAAAATGTAGTTTTATTTCAGAAAAACCATAGGTTATATTGAACATTATATGCACATACAGTAGTGCAATCAAATGCTTATAGCGATACTTAAAAACAATAGCAAAAGACAATATAAATGATGTCTTCTCTTCAGCAGCATTAATACTCCATTTACAAGTAATGTAATGGCTGTAGACATTTTAACCCTTTAACTTATAAAGTGAGAATCTCAGTAATGGGTGCATTAAATGTATATTAATGTACTACTCTGGATTTTTTGTCTGTTATACTGTGGCATGCTAAATAGAAAGGATCTGTGAATGTTATGTGCTTAAACGTGGTTGCAAATCATGTGCAAAATAGTTCTTTTGGTTATTTGAGTTATAAATTCTGATTTAATTACTCTGTAAATGAAACTGATAGTGATGCACTTTAACGTTAGGTAGTTACAGGAGGACTGGAGTCTATGGCTACCCGGTGGGGTGCAGCACTTGTGAGAATTTCTTTTCTGGGTCAGTTTGTGTTTTTTTGATGAGGACTATGGAGTACATCGAGGGTATTTTCACCTTAATATTTTCCTAGCAAGGTGCAAATATATCCATGTTTTCCTTAAAGATGAGGGGTTCAGTGCATCCAGTGCAGAGAGGATGACTGCTCCCTGCTTCTTTTCCTGAAAGAATCGGCTTGATGGAAGAGTCCTGCTTCTTGTGCTGAGTAACTTTTCATGCTGGAATTCAAAGAGCCTTATTTATAACCCCCCTTTTGGAAAATCACAAAAAAAATGCTTAATTTCCTTCTCAGCTTAGTTTTTTCAGTGTACCTACAGAAACAGTTAGGATGCTCAATGTCCATCATGTCCTGCCTCCTCCACCCCTCCCCAAAACCTCAGAGTAGAAACATTTTCTCCAGGAGCTGTAAGAAATGCTGTTTGTTAACTCATAGCGAGCAAATCCACAACAAGTTTCTCTTCATTGATAGCTTTTATGAGAAAGTGCTGCAGATCATCTCTGTGTTCAGGTAGTGGAGATGTGGTGTGCCGATAAGACTTAGACAGATTAGAGAAAAAATGGAAAAGAAAAATTTAAGATGTAGAATGCTATTTATAAGAATTCTGGTGTAGCTGTATCTCTCTGCATTGGCAGAGAGTAACATTTGTGCCAACAGGATCAAGAGGGAATTGCTTGTGGGGCTGGACATGGGCACACAGTGAAATGTGCTGGGGCCCTCATGGACCCAAAAAGCGCCATGGGAGCCATGCCCTGAATTGCAGGGAGATGGGCTCCAGGGAAGCAAGTGATGTTTAACTTCTTAATGTATTTCTAATTTTAAACAAACAAAACAAAACAACCCTTCCTAAAAATAGAGCTTACCAAGGACATATGTTACTCAATACGACTTGTGTGTATATTGTAGTAAACTCATCTTTGTTTTCTTTGAGTGATGGGGATGCTGAACCCCTTTTGCATGATTAACATGCATGGATTAAGCAACCTTTCAAATGATACTTCAAGAGAACAGTTTAAATGACCTGAATATCAGACAGGGCTTTGCATTTACTGCTGTGCTGCTTCTAGAGTCAAGTGTAATACCAGTACTTAGCAGTCCCACAAACAGTGAGCGGGCATTAACTAATTAAGCTTTCCCTCATCTGTGGGAGGGAGGTAAATATTTGTTGTCTCATTTCATAGTTAAGGCAATATGAGATAAGACAGATGTAATGATAAATGATGAACCAAACCTGTTGTGGTGCCTGGCCAAAAGTAAGGCCAAACAAAGAAACTGGCAAAGCTCCCACCGAGCCTGAACAGTGAGGATCAGATCTCTGTAAAGAGCTTATTCTCCTAATTAGACATTGTTTAGATGTTTTAAGTTCTTTTTGCATGTGTCACAAACAAGATTTGTATAACAAAATAACTGTTATTTTTGTAAATTACAGGCTTTGGAAACCCGGTTTTATACTTTGCTTCTTTTTCTTCTTTCTACTTTAGAATTTTAAATCTTGGATCTTCACCAGATGCAAGTACACATGATATAGTTTGAAGCAATCCTTAGAGGAGTAATTTTTATCCCCCGTAAGAGCGGTGTGGGTCTGGGCACAACAGGAGGCTGTTTGTATTTTGTGTGAAAAACATGACGCACCCACCAAGGGAGCAGCCGTGAGATTGCTTCGAGGGAGCTCTCAGGTTGCAGGATCTTCCTCTCCTCAAGATTGCAATTGTATTATTCTTAATAAACCCTCCTTGCAAATCTACTCCAAAAGAAGGCCATTCATCAGTGCTTACTATTTAAGGGAGCACTGCTTTCTCTTAGTCTCCCCACAGACGTTTTGTGCTTTCCTGGGAATAGCATATTGAGCAGAAATTGCTTCCAATCTTCTGTAGGACCAAGACGCAGGAATGGGTTTGTGCTTTGGCTGCTTTCGCATTGCCAGCTTATGAAAAATAACAAAGCAAGCAGCCGAGTTGGGAAAACAAATAGGATATTATATAGTTTATTCATATGTGCTGCCTTCCATCCCATTTGTCACCATTTCATCCCACCTGCTGCTGAAAAAGATTCTGTTGCTGAGAGATGCCTTCAAGGCGTTGTGGTGCACTCATACTACAAGTGAATATCAATATCTGCTTTGAATAGCCTAAATGTATTTTAAACAAGACATTTCCAAATTATTGCAGTGTAGCCGTGCATGGTGCTCCGCAGAACACCAATTAAGAGTCTGTCGGCATTTTCAATATGATCCATTGTGAAAATTTATTCCAAGTAGAAATTTGGCATGTAATGACCAAGACTAGGAATTTTTTTTCCCTTTTACCCCCTTTTCACTTTTTTCCCCCCTCTCTTTTGTCTTGGAAAACAGTATCTGATGCTATAACTGCTAAATAATTCAGATAAAAAATTGCTGTACATGAGAGGATAGAGCAAGGCAAAGGAATGGCTGTTGCAAGGCTGCACAAAGTCTCTTCGATGGCTCTTTGGCACAGTCCAGTGAGAATGGAACGGAGTTATTTGGGTATAAAAAGTTTCCTATGAAGCAGACACATAACACTTAGAGGAATGGAAGCATCTGCAGCTAAAGTAGAGCACCAGAGGTGATATAAAGTTTCTCCTAAAATTATCAGACTTTCATGCTTTTCATGGGATAGACTGCGATGGCAGATATAACTTGGTGAAATGTAGTTTGAGTTTGATGATCGGTCCTGCCGAGTGCGGTGCTAACCTGCACAGCAGCCACTGAGTGTGACGCTAAGCTGGACAGCAGCCATTTCACAGCAGGCTTCCCCCCATGGAACTTATTGCTGTGTTCTGAGGTCCGCACTAAGCTTATCTTTTGATCTGTTGTATAATGTTAAAGAAAAACTTGTGCTGATGTCACTTTAAAATGAGAATTTTTGCTTAAAGGTGCCCATCAAATGCTCTCCTGTAGTTGGCTGGCTGGAGACTAGATGCTGATACCAACTTTTCTTTGACAGTTGTGATTTGGCCCGCAATCTTCTCTCTTCCTTCTTTCTAATATTGAGCACTTCATGATACGAAGACTTTGCTGCCTTCTAAGCTGTGCTTTGCCAACTTCATTAGCCACCTCCATTGGCCATTTGCAAATTGCAGTCCACTGGTTATTGCAAGATGTTGCTTCTGGATTTGTCCAGGTTCTTATCAGTAGCGAGTACCTATAGAACAGCTGCAGACTACGAGAGGAGCTGGCATAGCGCGCTGTAATGGCAGACGACATCTGTAATGCTGGCAGATGCAGACTAGCACAGAAGAGCTGTGTTGAGCTACTGGACAACATCCAGAGAAGGTGAATTTTGAAAAATCACCTCTAAAATTCAGTCAGCGTAGTGCAAGGAAAAAGGAAGTCCTGAAGAGCCTTGGCCTGCAGCAAGGTAGGATAAACATATTTAAAATAAATGAAGTACTTTAACAGCAGCAAAATGGAAAGGTGTTAGAGTCAGATAGAGGGAGTGCAGGTGCAAATGGAGCTTCTACAGTGGGATATTTTAATGGCCTACAATACACCTGCAGTAAATGTGTTAGCTGTGTTATTAGAGTAATGCTGCTAAGCTTATTATGCACCTCAGAAGCAACTGTGGCTCTGAAAACTGCAGTGCAGAGTCTCTGATTTCATCCATATATTTGAAATCAATTCAATTGCATACTGATATTCATGCTTTTAGAAGTGGTACATCTTTGTGGTTGTGAGAATAATTCTGTAAAAAGAATGGAATTTGCATGAAACGAGAAACTTTTGTTGAAAAATACAATCCCCCTTCCTTTACACACTGAAGTCTTGTTTTGTTTGTTTGCAATCATGTGTGCACTGTAGTCAATAAATACCGTAATCAGTAGAGGAGTAAGGCTTGTGATGTCTGGTTTTAGGACTTCTCTCATGATTTAAATGATCATTGGCATTCCTTATGAAAATTATAATGGCTGTGAAGGGGTGTCATATTTGGTTTTTTGCGGGTGTTCTTTAACATACCTGAAATATCTCCTGCTTTTTGTCATATCTCCTTATATACAGTTTTTATGAGTGCACTCCTTTGGAGACTTGAGATATGCAAAGTACGTAGCAGCAGTTTCTGTGCCTGGATAATTTGGATTTCTGCTTCTGTGGTTTATGCTTGTTGACTTCAAATGCCCCACCAAAAAGCTGCATCATAAAGCTATTAATGTCAGACAACTCTTCTTTTATATGGCTCTCCAATCGCATAAAGGAATGCAGAATGCTTCAAAAGCAAAATGCTGAAAAGAAATCCCTCTGTGCTTACTGGTGTGACCGAAGACTGAGTGATTCCATGAAATGGACTTTGCAGAAGTGGTTGCCGGTGACCACACACATACTGTCTGGACGGTCATTAGCCTGGTCTCCAATTGGCTTTGTAAAGTTGTAAAAAAATTCCTTTGTGCTTTTCTTTCTGACGATCCTTGTATCGTGTTTTATCAGTGAGGTTAATGGACCAAAACTCTCCTGCCTGCGATGGCTGAAGATCCAGTTTAACTTTTACTCCCTTGAAGCAATTTCACAGGATTTTAAAAATGCATTTTAATAAAAGGGAGCTATTCATCTCTCGGCCATTTTTCTCTGAGATTTGTCATGCTGAAAGCTGGCATGGCACCGTACGTGTGTTGTCCATTTGAGGACAATTTCCATCCTGTATTTCTGAGAGGATGAGGGTAGATGTCTCGTTTGAACAGGGCAGGTACTACAAGGATACAACCTATAGCTGAGCTGCTTCAGGGATTGTACTGGTCTGAGGGACACAATCTTTTCTATAGCTTTTTAGCTCTGCATTTCTACCATTACAAAGCTAAAAATCCTTATAATATAACTTTTAGTCATTTCTCTGTGGGGAAAATGTACAACAGCAGGTAGTCACAGACTAATAAGTTAAATGCCATGGATTTTGCAGAGACGACAATGAGATTTTAATGCTGTTCACGGTTATTATTTTTATGATTTAGATTTCAGATTGAATAAATGAAAATTGGGGAGGAAGCTATTTCTTTCATTTAATGTAAGGATACATAAGCTTTTTCCCTCTAAGGACGTGGTAAACATCTAGGAGAATTTATTGTATCTAATGATTTGAAAATTATTTAATGCATCCAAAAGGGCAAATGAAAAAGAAATTGAAGACAAAGGCAATAAAGCATTTACTTATAGAAATCTTTGTGTAGTGTATCTAAATTGCACAAGTTTCAGTGACCTCTAAGTAGAAAAAGAATTCATAGATGTCCTTAACCCAATGTAACCTTCTGCCTCTGAGTTTAGCAATATTACAAAGTCCAAAATTTCACATAGTTAGAAAACTCATCCAGTGCATTTGTCACACATATTTTTAGTCATGCCTGTTCTAATTTCCTTCCCTCTTTTCCCTCTTCCCTCTTTTCCCTCTTCCCTCTTTTCCCTCTTCCCTCTTTTCCCTTTCCGAAAGTTCTGGTCCTTACAGTATTTGTTCAGGGCAATGTTAAATGTGCAATATATAAGCACAGACAGTGTAATTAGAAGTAATGGAATGGAAGAACAAATCAACTTCAGACTCTTCTCACTGTGAGAGCTATTAGAAAAAGAGTGAGTCTCAGGCATTGTGCTCCTCTCTCTTGACTGAACACAGCGCTGGAGCCCGAGCTGCTAAATTGTGTCCTTGTGCCTTGGAAGGCAGGGCTGAGGGAACAGCGTGGCAGAAAGATGGACCAAATACTCTCATAGATCTCTAATTTCTGTCTCTTGGAGGAGTCAGCTATTAGCCTCCCACTGTAAAAATCTTGTCATCATCACTTCTTTGCTGACAGTCCTGATGTCGGTATGGAGGTCCTACGAGGTGGTGTTAGTCTTGCTGAATCCTGTGAGGGGTGAGCAACCCATAAATCTCTGTGGAGATGTACTAAATTTAAAAGTCACTTACCTCCAGCTGGGAAAAAGCAGAGCGTAATTATGTAGGATCAAATGCAAGATGTCACTGGAAACGACAGCAGGAAAGCAGAGTGTCTGACCTCTTGTGACTTGATATTCATCATGGGCTGACTGTGGGTCTACTTTAATTTCTCATCGTTAGTAGGTTTGGCCTTTGTAGGGAAATAGTGCTTAGGATCAAATGATGTTTGTGGTGTCTAAAAGTGGTACAGGCTTAACACAGCATGGAGTTTGTACTGCAGTAACTTCTAGTTTGAAACTTATCCCCTATTTGGCTCCTGTGCAAGCGAGGACATCTCCTGCCGGCTCCAGCATGTTGCACCTGCTTACCAGCTGATTTAATGAAAACTGAGGATGAAATATTCTAATCTATTTACATATCACCCAGCATGCTCCTAACGACATTCCCTGGGGGAAAAAAAAGACCCACATCTCATTTCTGCTTTTCAGTCTCTTCTGTCAATTAGGAGAAAACTGAAGTCAGTGGTTTTACTTGCCATAAATCTGAGAGCATCGGTTTCTGCCCCCAGCACTGTGTCCTTGAGCGGACCTTGGAGTGTGTCTGTGGAGATGAATCCTGATCCACGTGTTCATCTGATCCTCTGCCTTTTCAGAGCGATCAACAAAGGTGTGACCTGTGCTGGTCACTAAGTGATGTGTATACACCTCTGCCAGCAGCTGACCCAACCCGCCATCCATTTTAAATAAATTACAGGAAATCAATTGGGTGATTGCAACACGCAGCAGCCAACAGGGACAGGTTCTGCCTGGTGATCCTGAGAGCGAACAACAGCTTGGCTTTCCGCTAGGTCAGGTGCCAGCCTCTGCATCGCTTTTTCTTCCATCAACTTCTGCTAAATACTCTCTAGTGTAGATAGATTTTTGGGGAGAAGCTATTTATACAGCAGTAATCTGGAAGCAGAAGTTTCCAGCCCTCATGCCTGGAAGATGATGCCAGGAATGCCCCAAAGCAAGTTCATTAAATTTCTGTGTTACTGATGGGCCCTCAGTGGCTTATGTTTTAGAAGCAGCTGATGGTTCCCAAAATCAGTTGGAAGACTTGGCTTCATGGATGTTTAGACCAGGCTGCTGTATTTTTGTTGCAATCCAGTGCTTTTGTTTTTGCTTGGATTCTTTGTTCTTTCCTTTTATTAATTTAATTTTTAAAATTCGTAGCTAACATCCTTCTGTGCTTTTACTTTAATACAAGCTGTATATATCACCCCTATGCCATTTTCTAGGCACAGTTCACCACAAATAAACCCCTTTTTTTTTGCCTTTTTTCTGATACCATGTTTCAAAGTATAATCTAAAGCAGAAAAAAGTGTTTCATTTGCATTTTGAATATTTGCAAAAGTCCTTGTTTTCCCAAAATGCAATGTCACGCCAGGAACAGCATGTATGTCTTAGAGATGCACAGAGAAAACCTCAGTAGTGTGCCCTATGAAGAGGAAGGATTTGCAAAAACAGCCATTCAGTTTTGCAGTGCTGTGCTGTGCATGCAGTTTTAAGTGCAGTTAGTCCAAGGAGAAGAAGAAACTGTTGCTTCAACATAATTCCACTATTCATTGCGCTGAATGCTTTGTTATGAGAGGATGCCGAGCATCCCTGGGAAGGTAATGCTATTATCAGCTTAAAGGAACTATAAGAATAATAGCTTACCTTACATTTATGTAATGCTTTTCATTTGGAAATGCCTTACAGACATCGATTACTCTTCACTCGACATCTGGAATGTAGATAATTGTTACTGGATCTATAAAGCAGCAGAGGACAAAAAAGGGAAACACTGAGCTTTACTTAATATTAAATATTATATGCACATTCTCAAAGCTGCTATCTGATGTGGATTTGGCTCAGGCACAGCCTGAGGTAGTGAACTTGTGGGGCAGTACATTGGGATCAAATTTCTAATACCAGTAAGGTGGGAGGAAGAAGCTACAGAGCTGTTGCCAGCTGCGAAGAAGCCATCAAGGAGATGATGGATGTAGAGCAGGGATCTTCTCCACTGACCAGAGAGGTGTGGGAAGGTTTGAAACAAAAAAGAAACAGAAGCGAAAAGGAAAGAGGGATAGGACAAAGATTTCCTGAATGATGGTAGCAATCCAAATGGGCAGGGATGTGCCCAGACCATGGAAGGGGTTGTCATCAAAGCCACTGGCACAGCAGAGGCGAATGCTGGTGGGAGGAGATGGGTAACTGCATCCAGCACCCCACAGCCCCTGCCTGGGTCAGCTGCAATTCAGCCAGCCTGAAGCTGTGGAAAACCATAATTCCAAACTTCAGATTTTTAGTACTGGTCAGTGTCTTTAAAAAGAAAAAAACAGTTGGATTTGTGCAGTTCTGATGTAAGTTGTCTGCTTCAGAAATGTTCCCATTAAAGACATGAAGTCTCTGCCATTTTTGTACTGTCTCCCGTCCCAGTGTCTCACAGGACACTGCTGGATAATTAGCTCCTGTAATTCTATCAAACTGCCAAAAATGGGGAAGATTAAGCCTATCCTTAGGTTAAACCATTCACTGGGATGCTAAAATTAAGCATGTGCTACAAGTGACTTCCTGAATTGTTCTGGTAAAGTCCAGGGTTGCAAGGTAGATCCTACATTAGGCACTAAAAGAAATGACTGAGTGCAGTGATTATGGTCTGATGCAGGCAACAAAAGATATAGCGGATGAATAGAGAAGTGCAGGAAATTTCCATCCTTATCAGCCATAAGTTCTTGTAATGGCTAATGCTCTGGCAGAACAGGCTAAAGGAAAAGGGAAGTAGATGTACTGTGTATAAATGGAGATGTACTGTATATTGCTATAAAGTATAGCCTCTGGTCAAATGAAGAGGCATTTCTATATTTATAACTTGTTGTTTACTATTAATCAATTGTAATTTCCTTGCAAGGAAATAACTCTCAAAAAAAAAAAAAGCGCATGTTGTTGCTTGCACAGAGGAAGCCGTGCAGTAGGAGGTATATATCTATACTGTGTGCTTTTGTGACATGAACTTTTTTGGAAGCCAGAAGCTTATCCTCTTCCTGAGTATCTTGCGGGCAGGTCAGCCAGGGTTTCCAGAAACTCGTCTAGCTTGTTAACTGATTTTTTTTCTGAGTCAAACCATGTACAGAAGATATAGTGCCTATGAGAATCAGACTGTGGCAGGGCAGGGAGAATGAGTCAGCTCCAACAGAAGCTGCCAAAACAAGGTGCTTCTTAGAGGAGATCAGAGATACAGCTGGATGGGATTTCAAGGTCTCCCCTCGCTCTCCTTCTGCAGCCCCTCCAGGGCTCCCACTTTGGTTTCAGGAGTGGAGAGGGTCCAATGCAACCCGTGCTGTGAGCTCGCTCGCAGGAAACCCTACATATTTGCAGTTTTCTCTTTCGGTGTTTGCATGACTGTTAATGATGAAGCCACAGTAGTGATCATTTATAAGTTATCATTGCTTCACATATGAATTAACTACCCTCGGGCAGAGAAATTCAGACTGCTAAAAGCTTTCTTCCTGCATTCTTTATTCCATTTTGCATTATTTTCTTTGGAACCATATTAGGAATAGTCTGAAAAAAGGTCCTTTCAGTTGGAATCTATCATGGCAAAGAAATGTGTAGTTTACAAGCCCTGATTATATAATAATAGATTCTTTTAGATAATATTTTATATGTTTGTTCAAGGAACTATTTGGTGTGTTACTCTGCTAGTTATAAAACCTGATGCCTTTCCCCTGAGGAACTCATAATTGAAAACAGGTAATTTGTAATATGTGCAGTTTAGGTAATGTCAATACCTTGCAGGAATGTCTGTCTTACCAGCAGATCTGTGCTGTGCAGCTCTGCATCACCTTGCAGGGACCTGCAGGGTCCAGCCCAGAAGAATTTCCTGAGCCGTGAGCGCAGGGGCAGTGCCTTCAGCCTTGGGTGTTGCTCCAAGGAAAGCAGCTCTTCTGCCTCTAGTCCTCAGCTTGGCCATGTGGATGCAGCTCCTGTCTCTCCCTAGAGTGTCCTCCATGGCCCCATTCCTCTGTTATTGCGCGGAGTATTGGTGGCACTCCCATTACCCTGCCCTCTTATCCATTCCCTGGCCTTGTTTTTTTGCCAAGGTCGCTGCCCTGATCGCTGCTTGAGCTTCCTGAGTTGGAGTGAAAACTCTAAATCGAAAGGACAAAAAACAACGTGGTGCATTTTGTGTGGGGTTTTTTTGTGTTTTTTTCTCTTTCTCTTTTTTTTTTCTTTTTTCGCTGCTCTCTCCTCTTAGGTTAATTTAGTTGTAGCGGGATATGCAGAGCAAATCAAACCTCTGAAATGCTTGACAGCGTTTGTTCAAATGGAGCATCTTTTAGAGGTAATGTGCAAAACTGAGGTCTTGCCTACTTTCCATGAGAGCCCTAACTATAGTTACCCACATGGCTCAGAGCATGTGGACGGGTTTTTTGCTTAGCTAGTGACAGACACATGAATTTTAGGCCAGATTGTCTTGCCTTTAAAAACTGTAGAGCACAATGCAATGTACTCTTGTTTTTCTCCAAGAAGGAACTGCATCTCATTTACCTTTTCATCTTGCTATTGAAATCCTAGCGTGATTTTATTTCCATCTGCAGAGGGCTTTGATGTAGCCTGACTCTCTGTGCACGGAAAGGAAATAACTTCTTGTGTGTATGATGTCTTTATGTCATCGGCTAGAAAGATAGTTCGTGTCCATAAGACATTATGTTTGCAGTGAGCTGTGTTCAAAAACTATTAGGAGTTTTTTAAGGTTAGTCTGTGGGTACAACTCACAAGACTTTCATTAGCCATTCCCTGAGTGGGGAGGGCGGCTCTATTGCCCCCGCACCTGGGTAGAAGTTGTTAGCTTTGCTCCTGCAGTCTGGA
This sequence comes from Morus bassanus, assembly GCA_031468815.1. Classification (NCBI taxonomy): domain Eukaryota; kingdom Metazoa; phylum Chordata; class Aves; order Suliformes; family Sulidae; genus Morus; species Morus bassanus. The sequence goes on along the minus strand of CM062580.1, from coordinate 2,062,875 downwards.
TCAACCTATTGCTGTGAGAAGCGATTGACTTGCGTTATTCCTCCCTATGCACCCATCTAAGTAAGAATAGAAAAAAAAATACTCCTTTTCAAAGAATCAAACAGAAAATATCTGGGGTTTGTTTGTTTTTGTTTGCTTGGGTTGTGTTTTAGAAAATTATTCCTCAGAGCTGTTGATGTCCAAGATCAGGTTTCATGGTATAGTGGAAGACTGAAGAATAGTAATGATACAGTAGCATCATTTCAAAAGTGCCCAAATGTCTGCGAAATCAGATGGAACTTTCTCTCACCGATGCCCAAATCATTTGGAAAAGGGAGACGTAACTATTGCAGCAGTTCTTAAAATGTTATGTATAGTCTTCACATTAGGCACATTTCTTTTAGAACGCAAAACGCAAACTCCATTTTCACTTACCAGTGTGGTGCTTGCATGTGTAGCTATAAATTCAGTTTGACCCAGTGCATGAGTTTCAGAACTGTCGGACCTCTCTATTTAAAATACACTGACGGATTTTCACAGATCACTGGGAAACTTCTGCTCTGATGCTGTGTCACAGTGTATTTTTGAGGAAGAAATCAAAAAATCCTCAGCAGTGCATTGCATGGAATAGTAATTGAAAGTCTAGTAATGAAATAAAGCTAAAGCCTTATGCCATGATGTTGTATAATCCTGCCCCAATGCATTTCCTTGAGTAACTACTCCAGAAAGCTTGTCACTGTTCTGGTTTATAGTGCTCTATAATTACAAAAGTGTAATCAATAAAATGTCTTAAGCAGTTCCTGAGTAGAGAAGAGGATTCATGTGTGATGTGTCTAGTACACAGATACATTTTAAGCAATTCCTACAGTAAGAGGAAGAACATTTCAATGAAGTTGAATTCTAAAATGTTATTGATGAATAACTTTCCCATTTCGCTAGCTGGCTTCCAGTTAGTTGCTTGCGAATTTCGATATTATGAGAAAGGCACTTTTGTGATGTAGCTACTTATGTGTAGATATGTATAGATTTACATAAATATTATGTCACTCCATGACTGTCCCTCTGCTCCATGTAGTGGGAAGGGACTGTATGTACTCGACACATATGTGCTGAGTAGTGATGAATAGTGAGGCCACATCTGGAGTGCTACATCCAGTTCTGGGCTCCCCAGTTCAGGAAAGACAGGGAACTACTGGAAATCATCCAACGGAGAGCTACCAAGATGGTCAGGGGACTGGAGCATCTCCCTTATGAGGAAAGGCTGAGAGACCTGGGTTTGTTCAGCCTGGAGAAGAGAAGGCTGAGGGGGGATCTTATCAATGCTCATAAATATCTGAAGGACGGGTGTCAAGAGGATGGGGCCGGACTCTTTTCAGTGGTGCCCAACGACAGGACAAGGGGCAATGGGCACAAGTTGGAACATGGCAAGTTCCACCTGAATGTGAGGGAAAACTCCTTTCCTGTGAGGGTGCCAGAGCAGTGGAACAGGCTGCCCAGAGAGGCTGTGGGGTCTCCTTCCCTGGAGACATTCAAACCCACCTGGACGCGGTGCTGTGCCCCCTGCTCTGGGTGTGCCTGCTGGAGCAGGGGGGTTGGACGGGGTGATCTCCAGAGGTCCCTTCCAGCCCCTGCCAATCTGGGATTCTGTGAATATTCCTACCCCTGCATGTGCTCTCACTGTGTGTTTTCGGACTAGAAAACAAGAATGACTTCACGAGAAGCTCATTCTAATGAAGCTCCAAATTACTATTGTTATTTCTGTCTCAGTGAGACCCAGCTTGAGGATTCTTGTGGTTTCCATCGTGCACGACTGCTGCTGACACTGGACAGGGTCCCTGGTAGGCACAGTCAGCACAAAGATTATGTACATCAAACGATAGGTGTTGCTTTTAATTGGTAAACACTCCACATATTTATTGGTGGGTATCAAATCATAGATATTGCTCTAGGAACCCTAATGTAATTTTTTGGTAAAGTTAAAATGATACACTACTAAGATAAAGGTTTTCTTTCACTGCTAATAGTCCTTACTTTGTGCTACTTTCCTTATAACTCCTGCAAAATGCTTATTGATTTTAGTGGGAGTTTTGTTGAAATACAAGCTAAGCAGGGAATGCTGCGTGAAGCCCTTTGTTGTCTTTGTGATGGAGTTTAGTCATAACGCAAAGTACCTGAAGCTCTTGTGACTCATCCCATCCTGAGAAAAGAATGATGGGGAGGGTATTTGTCCATCCCTGGGAAAACATTGAAAGAATTTCAATAAATAGTCTATGACACCAGACAGGATGTTGAAGAAGAGTTGATGATTTTTCATTGTTTAAGCACGAAAGAGGAGTGGACTGTTTGTTGTCTTTCTTTAGATTTGTGATTTGCATGCGCTAAATTAAGTATTAGCTTCAGTAAAAACCAGGAATATTTCTGAGCTAGCAGCATGTGTGTCTTCTAGGGAAGTCATTATACTTTGAAAGTCTCATTATCCCTGAAAATAATACTGTAATTAGCAACCATTAATAAATATTGCATGTTATTTATGTAATACAGTCCTTCTATACTGGCAGAAGTAAGTTTTCAAAAAAGCTATTCATTATTGAAGTATTGATGTTCAGTATTTTTAAGTTATCCATAGGGGTGGAATTGGGGACACATTAGTATGTAGTAGGTTGCCAACCCACGCCTCTAACAGGGTAATTCTACCCTTCAACACTGGTAGAATTTAAAAGTCCATTTGGAGGATGGTTTGCATGGTTTTTAAGGCTGCTGTTTTGCCTTTAGCCAAGGTGAGGCTTGAAGGCCATTCAGTTCATTCAGATTGTGGCTAGTTACAGGGGAAAAAAGGGCTTCCTGGAGCTAGTGCAAACCTCAGGGTTTCTGAAGAGCAACCCAGGACAGTCAGACATCAGCTTTTTAAAATGCTTGTGAATCTTTGTCTCACACGTTTATACAGCTTTGCAAGTGCATACTGTACATTTTGAGTGTCTGACTGTGTTTCCTTCAACTGAGAGCCAAAGTTTCCAGAAATACTGCCCTTTGTTAATGCCCTGATAATCTGAATGTGAAAGAGTGCTTGTTTTCAAAGCTATTATTTAGACAAAGATCTCATTTGTATGATTTTTTTTTCCCCGAGGCCTATAAAGGCTTTGTTTGTACCAGGACTCAGCCCAAGCCCTTTGTCCTTGTCCTTCGCTATTGCCTGCTGCTGCTAATCCTTGTCTCTGAAACCCCTGCAGCGTGCTGCAAGGTGTAGGTGTTTTGAATAAACAAACTCAGCAAGTGGAAGCGGTGTGTTTGCAAGATGTTTCCTTGTTTGTTTTAACTTCTGCAGGACATTAAATAACTCTGCAGTTCTTCACCATCAGAAATCTGTCACATATTTTTATGATTTAAAAGTGTGACTCTAGCCTTCCACTGCAAGTTACATGTGCTGACATCGTGAAGTGACGCCTTCAAATGGCGAGATGCTCTCACACGTAACAGATCAGGAGCTGTCACTTTTCTGAAAGAAATTAATAAAATGCAATCCAAGTTACGAATTTTGTTCAATTTCCTGCATAGCATCCTTACTTCTTGTAACAGCGTCTGCAGTCACGTAGCAAATTCTCAGGCAGTCAAGTAAACAGCTGATTTTTTCTTTGGCTGTAGAGGTCTTTTTCTTCGGTCTTTTCATCAGGTGACATGGCAACTCCAAATTTTGGAGGACTGCATCTCCTCCACGTGCCTCAGTTACAGCCCAGGTGTTTTTTAGGCCCTGCACAATGTGGCAAGGCAGAGCATGGCTCACGGCCGGCTGTGCCCGCTGACACCCGGCCTCTCTGGGCGCTCGCTGCTCCAAAGAAACAGTGAAGTGCAATTAATTATTAATGTCGAGGCCCTGTTTGTGCCAGCAGAGCTATATCCGAGCCTGCTGATTTTTAGATGAGATCCATTGTTTCTTGTCAGGACGAGTATTTCCCCGGGAAAGGCTCAAGGAAAGCCCGTGTGGCTAGAGGAACGTGAGCAGTGCGGAGGAGCCGGAGGGCTGAGGCGTGACACCGTGAGTATAGCTCTGCTTTTAGGCTTTCTCATTTTCAAGATAAAGGACCCCTATGAAAAAGAAATTTGGGCATTGGCCTTTGACGCTATGAGAGTAGTTTGATGTGATGCTATTTTAAAATGGCTTTTATGCTTGTCTATAAAAATAAATAAATAAAACCTGCGATCTGAGCCTCTAACAGTGTGGCAAAATAAATCATTTTCCAGCTCAGATTTATCTGTAACTGATTTCTGTGCTAATAGCGTTTCACGTCCTCTGCTTCTTCTTTCTTCAGCTGCACAGTTCAAGGCAACTGTGCACTAGAACTCCATTTATGAGACTGCACGCGCTAAAAAATGTGCGTTTCCAGCACATGGCATTGTGTATTTCTCAATGGGATTTAGGAAAGGTAATGTCAGGCAGGTATCATCCTTCATCCAGCAAAGCAGTTAGCTCCAAAATAGCTTCCTGTCAGTCTTTATTTCTTATGACTTAAGATTGAAATCGTTTGTTGTCAAGATTAATCAGTTAAAACAGTTCTTATGAACACTAATACAGATTCCCTTTTCCTGACATTTTCTCTCTGTGAGTGAAAGTTTTACAGGAATTTTAATGACTGTAATGAGAGTGAGCTGCAGAAAAAGAGTTCTTCCATGATTGTGCAGTATGAACTGGAGATGTGATGAGCGTTCAAGGTGCTCTTAAACTTTGTTCTTTTTAGGTGATGTTTTCCACATGCTATGTCTGATATTAAGGCTGAACTCATGTTTAACTTACATTTTATTAAGTTACAAGTGTTTAATGCATTTTACCTAAAGTTCTAATTCTTAATTCAATTTATTTTTTTGAACCTCATTAGATAAGCTTTTCATGGTGTATTAGTGATGTAATGTTTTCTAAGCATCTAAATCCTTAATTTCAGCATTTTAAAAAAATGTTATTTGAAATACATTTAGTTTCTCCTGTTCCATAAATAATATAATGTATCCAAGACTTCATTTTTCTCAGCTCTGTGATTTGTCCCTTTGTAAAGTAAACTTCAAATATTTTCTTCGGTTTTCTGTTTTTTGAGTTGCCTGGTAGGAGGGTGCAAACACGGCACGTATAAAAGATCTTTCATTTTAATTCAATTGCTAAACATTTTCACTACACTATAGTTACTAGCTGTTTGGCTTTTATTACCATCTCTAACAAGAAACTTCTACCAATGAGTCAGAGAGTATATAATAAGAGTAGAAATTACATCAGTGCCTGTCTCCTGGGTGTGCTTACCGATCCATGCAAGACACTTTCATTGGGCTGACGGAGAGGTTTTAAGGACCATAAAAGGAGATGTCAGAAAAGCATTTTTGAATATTTTTTTTTTTAAAAAAGGAGGTAACAAAACTTCTTCCATGTATTCTGAACAGGTATGACAGCTGAAGAGCTTGCTGCCTCTTTACAGAACAAAAATGCTGCCAGGCTCACTTGACACTCCCTGACTAGTCTTAAATGCCTTCTGCACCCAGCTGGGCAATACAGGGGTGTAAGTACTTGCTACTTAGGTCCATGGACATCAAACACGAACAATTATGTCTCCATCAAATCTTTGTTGGAAAATAAATAAACAGTGTGCTCAAAAGTAATTAAAAGATATTTCCTTCTTTGAAGCAACACTTGGGCTTTGTCCTGATGCTTTTTTCCCCCATCAAAGCCTGAGCTTCATTTCAGCCACTAACAGCAAGAGACGATTGTGCTTAAACAACATCGTAGTCAGCTGAGACCGTTTCTCAGAATCCAGTACACAGATCCCTGTCTCCCGGTGATTCTCCCTGTATTTGCTATATTAATAAATGAAGATACATATTTATTCTTTTAAAGTTACAAAATAGTACAGTTTGAATGGAGAAATCTTCTTTCTATTGGCTTTGAGTTGGCTGTGTTAGTCTTCATTTTTCAAGAGGGACAAAAAAAAACCAGCATGGATTTCATGCCTTTCTAAAGAATTTCTTTATATGATGATTTCACAGCTGAGTGTATACCTTAGTGGACCATCCGTCTTTGAAGATGTGGTAGCAGGAAGGAAAAATTGCTGATCCACAGTAAATTTGAGTAAGTACCCAGTGATAAATAGCCCTTTACTGGGCCGTAGTGAGTCTTTTAACAGCCTCCTTGGGAAAACAGTGTTGCAGTTTGGGGGAGTAAGTGATGCTTGGGGGTTAGCTGGGGTTGCTTTTCTAGTAATACTGTATACCTTTCCTGTTTGCTGTTCCCACCTTGCCTTATTAAGGTAGATCAATGTACAATAAATAATTATTGGAATTAACTCTATGGTATTCATGAGGTGTCATTGGTAACAAATGAATGCACAGTGACTCCATGGTTATAGCAATGTGTGGTTTTTTTTTTTTTTGTTGGTTGTCCAAGATAAAATATGTATTCTTTGATCCCATAAGAAAGCCTCTGAGGAATAAAATGTTCCTTTGGTTTTGTTCCACACGGTGTTGGAATTCATAAAGTTTGATTTCAAGCAGTTTAGAAGGGGTTATTCCAAAGGCGGTTGAGTTCATCCAGAGTTTTTCATTGGTTTCAACAGGTTATAGCTCCTCTTAAATCAAACCACAATGACATACACAACCTTGAAAGGTTTCTGTAAATTATAGCATCATAGGGAGGAAACACTCTTACTGTGGGGTTTTATATCTGATTTATTTACCCTCTCAGGAGAGTCAGATAAGTAGAATGACTTTCATATGCTGAGTCAAACAAGAAATATCGCAAACTTTGAATTGTTTTGCTCTTTGGCTACTTCTGAAAATTACAGCACATATTTTTGAACCTGTTTAGGTCTCATACCTCTTATCTGATAAACGTTATCTGTTGTGAAATAATGATCTTGGACGATTTCATTCTATTGGAAATTTTGGGCTGAGTCCACTTGTAAGCCATTATTTTGCGTGTCACAACTGTGGTCATACGTTTGATCTGCTTTACAATGCTGAAGTTGAACACAGTTGTGATGTCTTCCCCTGGCTTCAGCGGTAGTGATGGAGCAAGTGTCTCTCCTCTTGTCCTTGGCAGTTTCCCCTGACCTTCTGCACGGCCCTGCACCCGGCCACCTCTGGACATTGCAGCCCAGCAGCTCTTGGTGTTTTGAAGTCAGGGCTGACTCTTTGTGGGTCGCAGAATTGTTTTTTATCATGCTGCTCCAGTTCTTTTAAACAGCATTGGCTAATGTCTTTAATGGCCTGTCAGGGGCCTTTTTGTGTAGACACATAATCTGGAATAACTAGTCTATCGCTAGTGGGGAAACACTGCTGAAAGGAGCATCATAATTTCAGGTTTCCAGGAAGAAGCTTTCAGAAGCCATGAATGCTGTTAAAGATGCTGCCTCTGGCTCCTTTCCCAGTTGGCTTGGTTTAGGCACTTGACCTCTGGCTCGGCTTTCCTGTTTGTAAGAGGGAAGGAGTAATAACAGGCTTACTTGACTTTTGTGTGATGATCTGTTCTTTATTATTTTGTAGTCTAATAGAAAACACTGTCAGTCTGATGAATTTTGCAATACATTGCAAGAAATGACTCCTGCTCAAGATTTTTATCCTTTTTATTGAAATATGATGAGAAATAACATCTGTGCCTCTTGTAATACTATTTTATATGTAGATAAAATCCTTAATTTTCATATGAAATCCATCAGCTTGCAAATGATGATAAAGAATAGCTTAGGTCTCTCTTCCTGCTCTTGGTAAAATCTGATGTGAGCTTTGACTGGGAAGGAGGAAACACTTTTCTCCACCTAGTTAACCCCCACAAATGCTACAAAATCAGCAAGATGAGATTTAACCTTTCGAGAGAAGGCCACGTGGCCCTTACCCAGTCCTTGGCAACCTTTCTTATGCTGCAAGCAGCCACAGCTCTTTTGCCTTCTATATCTGAAGCCGCATCTAAAACATCTTGGTTTTCATTTCGATGGTTCTGTGTCCCTCTTGCTTTATGTGAGCCTTTAGGGAAAAAAGTATCAAAAGTCTGGTTGAATAATTTAGTTCCAAATATGTTATGGAATATAAAATATGTTTCTATAATGTAGAGCTATTTTAGAAGGCTTATTAACATTTTATATAGTGTACAATGTATGAAAGTAATGGTCCAATTATTTATGTGGCAAGATACTCCTGAAAATTTTCATATCCATGCTGACTATTTTAATAAGGTACTAAAAAATACTATAATCCTCTGACGCTGATGTCCTCAGTTATATCCATACCACAGTTTAACTTATTCTTTAAATCTGTTTTTTTAAGGTTTTAAGCAAGTAATCTTGATTCAATTAAATGACAACATTAAGTCATACATGATTTTTTAACTCTCTCTCTCTCACAGTGAGAACTGTAGTAACGTAACAGCAAACGACAGGGATATGCTGTAGATATTACTCCATATGCTAATACCTCTGAGAAGTGTATTTATTCAATTCAAGGAGTAAATGCAGGATCAGGCCCATTTTGAGCATGTATTGTATTCAGGGCATTTTCACCAGAGGAAGTATTAGATAATATAAAAGATAGCCTTTCTCACCAACCTGGCCTGCTGGTTATATCACATCATGAAAAGATCACATGATTTTTTAAAAAGTCTTTCGTCAAGCACGTTCAATTTGGAAGTTGCGCCCTGAGGAACATCTTTCTTCAGGCGGCAATGGGCATTTTTGTTTATTTTATTCATAGCTGGATAAGCACCTTCCATCTGTCCAGAGGAGATAAATGCAGATGAAAGCCTGAACATATCAGCCATGAGAAAAGCCGTGTGTTAAACTGAGGAAGTACTTTTAAGATTGCTCTTATAAATGCAGAAAGCTAGTTTTTGTGGAGGTGCATTTGTCTGACAGTAAGCAAAGGAATAAATAAATGAAATAAACCCAGTATAACCCTTCCTGAAATGTAGTAGGTACTGATAGATGACAATGAAATGATTCTGAAATGTTCTGAAAATGATTCCTTTAAATTCCAGCTTCAAACACTAAAGTGGGGAAAATATATTTTTTTTTATTGTGGGGAAAAAAAGAAATAGCTGTTATAAGTGGTGCTGTCATATTAAACAGGTGCTAGGTTAGTTTTCAGTAATCGATCTGTGATTCTAAAACAAAAGATGAGCTATGATGTTGCTCTCATTAATGAACATCAGTGAAAACTGAAGCAGTTTTGTATTACTGATAAAGGCAAAGTAAATTAAACTAATTAAAGACTAAAACAAAGCTATATTAGCTATGAAAGGGGTCTCCTTTTGCACTGTCAGGATGATTTGTTTATGAATAGAGCAACTGATTTGCCTTTTCTCTTTTGTCTTTGTTAACCTACTGGTAAGCATGACTTGGCAGGATTTATATTAAGTTTATGAAGGACATAGCCTTAAGGTGAGCAAAAAAGGAAAGAAACAGGAGAGACCTGTTACTGTCCGCCTGACTGCGGTGGAGCATCTGGAGGAGCTGTGTCATTTCTCTAATCTGCAGGAACAGGAGTAAAGATCCTGCCATGAGGCTGGTGTCACGAGTGACTAATTGGGAGGGAATAGCAAGGGCTAGTTATCAACGGGAGTAAGGGGTAAGAGAATCCCAAACACTGTTGCAGATGTAGTGCTGGGTACTGACTCGCACTCGAGTTCTCCTCCCCTGGCCATCCATACAGAGCGGCGAGCTAGCGTGGGGTACAAGGGAGCCGTAATTCCAGTGGAAAATGACATTCCCACATGAGCACAGTCAGTGCTATCGGTTTTATCTGTCGCTATCAGGAAATCTGATGATGGGACTGACAAATGAATACGGGAGGTGGAAACAGATTTCTGCACTTCTCTCATGACCCCCATGTGGTTTTAAAAATGTCTCTCAGAAATAGGATGGCAGCACAAATTATCCACCTGTCTGAAAGGGGCTCACCACCAATCTTAATGATTTGTTAATCTCTGAGGCAAGAAGCCTTTCTTTGGTCTGAGCTAGCATGCTGCATGGTACAAGGGGATGCTCCTCCCTGCCTGGAGCCCTGGACGAGAAGCAGAAGTAAGAATAACAGCCAGACTCCTCTTGTAGCACTCAACTGTAGCTTTTTGTGTGCTTTCTTTTGCCTAGATGTGTTACATTAAATGCTCACTGGTGCCGTGCACCAATTAGAAAGCAAAGAGCACAAGTCTAGTTCCTACAAAAACTCATTTTGTGCATGGATAATTACCACTATACTGGATTTACTCTCCTCAGCATAATTAGTCAGCCTGAATAGAAAAAATAAAAATCAAAGACCGTCTCACAATTTCTGCGCCTGTATATAAGAAAGTTGAATTAATTGTAGACAGGAGTTTTAGTGTCTGTTTCAAATAACTTTTAAAATTTAATGAGCTCTTATCTGTGCCACCCATGTGCTTAAGCACTTGTCCCTTATACAAATTATTTTTGTCTTCAAAGTCCAATCAGATAACACGCCGTCACGTGGGAGCGGTGTTTCTGCACAAGCTGAATTTTAAGAAATCTTTGTTTAACTGATGATCTTAGGGGGACTTACCCACGCTTCTGAAGATGACACTGTTTGATACTGAACTAGTTTAGGATTGCATAGTGAATCTGTTTTTTCTCGTTAGGCTATTATGTTGCATGTAGTTATATCATAGTTTATACTGGTTTTTTGGATTCAAGTCTGATCCTGAAGTAAAGTATGAACGTGTCTGTTATAAAAAAGTGCATAACTTCGCTTACGGTGGTAAAAGTGAGGTAAGCTCATACTACTGGCCATTATGAAAAAGAAGTGCCATTTCAAGAAGTATTTAAATAAGAAAGGTAGAAGGAGAAATATTAAATTTAGTTTGGTTTAAAAAAATTAAAGGCAGGAAAGGGAGATAGTATGAAATATTGGTTGGTCTAAATACAATAGATCTTATTCTCAGGATAAACAGATGATTCTCTGAATATGGGGCATGAAACTAGTCACAGCTATCTGAGTATGAACTATAGCAACTGTACAAGAACTAAATAAGAACTCGCTTCCATGCTTACAAATTTAGTAAATTTTGCAAGGTTTTGCTTCGTGTGGAAATACGTGAACATCTCTATGTGGCGTATACACGTACACAATAAATTAACAGTAGCGTCCATGGCAGCAAATAGAGGGTTTCTGTAGGACACACAGTTTTCAACGTTCTTTAAGATGGATCTTCCTGTAGTGATTCAAAGTACTACTGGTGTTAGAATAATAAAACTACAGTCCAGTGAGTTGTCAATTACTTTCAATCTACCTATGGGGAAAAATTAGAAGTTATAATATTATGGGAAGTGATTGTCTCTTGCTTTTTCTGTGGAGTAATGTTCCAATAGGCTCTGAAACCCCACGGATTACATAAAACATCTTAGCAAACGCCCACGTAATTTTTGGTGGCTCTAAGTGTAGAAACCTCAGGTAACATAGCAATCTACATGCAAGTTTAATCCAATTTTAGAAAAGTGTCACATTGGCTATGATTTTGTGAACTTCATCTAAGGGTTTTCCCTCCATCTCAAATAAAATGTTCTGATTTCTGTAGCTTTACAATAAGGTAGCACAAATTCAATCAGATTTCACAACCATTTAGAGATCCCAATAAATTTTGCGGTGGTTTTACCTAATATTTTTATACTGGAACCTGGCTGTATAAATTTCTCTGGTCAATTAACATCTAATTGGCTGCTTTAATTGCTAGTAATTTTAGTTATTACTAGATTATTGATGATATTTTTCCCCTTTATTTCAACCATGACATTGACCATAAAGAAAAGCCCAAATCAAGGATTCGAAACGACTCTGAAATGCTCAGTGTGTACCTGGTGCATTTGTTCAGGATGTTTCTGAGTCCCCTTTTTGTGGGCTTTAATTAGATATCCTAAACATGAATCTGAAACAGAAGAATTCACAGAAATACTGGCAGCAGAAAACTGGCTTGGTGTGGCAATATATGATCTCCTCTGGTGAAACATTGGAAAGCTTTAATTGTTTAAAAGTGTAAATAATTTTTAAAAACAATATTTGCAATTTATTTAGAGAACATTACCTTTGCCTCACTTAAGCTCCAGAATAAGTACTAAATAGCAAAACTGTAGATTTCAAACAAATGCGGGCGCACATCTCCAACAGGTAATGCCCAACCCTCTTATGTATTCTCTGGCTTCATAAAAATTTCATATATTTCATCTGTATTTTGTTTTTATTGGAGCTCTTGCAGTTTCAGCTTGCTAGCTCCATAAGGGGGCTTGATTGATTTTTATGCTAATCCCAAATGAAAGACAGCTGTTGTGCCCACCAGCTTCAATAAAGCTAATCCAACTCATAAAAGTCTTGTAAACAGCCAGATAATTATGTTACGATTGAGAAGGGATTTCACCTTCTAAGGTGTTTGTAACTCTGAAATGTTCATTATTTTTTTTTTAAGGTTAGTGAACACCTTCAGACCGGCGTTAGTGTGGTTTGGCACCACTGCCAACACCGCTGCAGCGACGGCTGGGACAGGGGTCCTGCCCGATGTCATGTTGCTGACGAAGGAAGGAGTTACGCACCATGCAAGCGATGTGATGGGAGGAGTTTTCCACCCCAGCCTCTTCCAAAGGAGGAGTTTCCCGATGGGGTCGGAGGCAGGTATCCCATCACTTTGGGTTCACAGCTGCTGGCTGACATTGCCAATGAATTGATGCATTTCTGTACAAATTGCGGCGTTACCCCTCTGCCCAGCTTTCCCCTTTCATGTTACAGCTGAGATGGGTGTCAGTGGAGGCATGGCCCGGGGGTCTGCTGCTGCTCAGCCCCCCCAAAGCTGAGCGAGCGAGCCCATAACGGAGGAATATATTTATAGCGGCGCTCTAAATTTGATTTGTTCGCACAAACATTGTATAGAACGGTGGTTGTTCTTTTATTAAATACTCATAGCCTTAGGGGACAGTTAATACAACGTTATTACACCTCATAGTAATAAGTTAATCCTAATCACTTTCAAATGATGAATGGCAGTTTTTTTGGCATATCCAGAGAAAAGCATTATGCTGTTCATGCACCAACTAATTATCACTATCTGTATCTTTACAAGGCACGTGCACCTATATCCGCACACAGTCCTTTCCACTCCATCTAAATAAGTATGCATCCGTGTGAGCACATAGTAACTGCCAAGCACAATACTGAATGCAGAATTAATTTCTTCATTTAATATATGCAACAGAATTAAATTAAACCTCAACATAAGGAGGGCAGACTTTAGTTATTAATCCTCCCATGAGCAATGATAATTATTTTTGCCAGCACTAATTTCATTTGCATATGTATTGTTAAATCGCAAATCACAGTGAACCAAGACGAGTTTTTGTATGTTTAGCTGAATTAAGTGGTGCTGCTTAAGCACATTGACTATGATAGTTAAAGTGCCAGTTTAAAGGGGGGGGGGAAAAGGCAGCAATACACTTACATAAAAAGGCAAATTAATAAATTTGAGTGTTTTCTGATCTCTCTCTTGTTTGCAAGAATTTTCCTGGGAGAGACTGTTGTCCTACACATGTCGTGAACTACTGATTTTGATAGTAAAGACCAAAGGTGGCCTGGCTGAATGAACACAGCTCAGCATACGTGTTCAAAACCAGGAAAAATAACCACAAAGCATTTGTGACTTTTTTTTTCTTTTTTCTCCCCCGCCCTTCCCCGAAGCTCAGCAATACCAGTGAAAAATTAATACAATTTTCTGGAGAGTAGTTAAATTAACATTAGTCTACATGAACACAGATTTGGGGATTCTTATTGCTGAAATAGCTCATTAATAACCCTACTTCTTTTACAAATGCAAGTAGCTGGAATCAATACAGGAGATACTGAATTTGAAAATCTGCAAAGTAAACGAAACAGTTAAGTTTTGTTGCGCTCTTGTTCGGTGAAAGCCTGTGAGTCAGCATGCTAATGGAGGTTCACTTGATGCCATCAGGACTCAGGATTTAAATATCGCTCTAGAGTCACACTGGCAAAAATACCTCCCAGAAGTGGCTCGTTAGTGTTGCTTGTCATGGTGTTATTGTACATGCCTTGTACATGGGCTTCAAAAGGCTGTGACAAACTGATTTCTCTCTGAATCTGTTTTGTATTATTAGAACTAAAAAATAATAGTAAAAATGGTTAATGGCTTCCCTGATGCATGATCTGTTCTTTTGCAAACTTCACATCCGATATCTGTAAGAGGTATAAATGAACAGCAAGTAGCATGTTTGTTCAGCTGAGCCACGTTACCTCTTGTTCAATTTATTTGCTAGCTTCTGATCAAGTACCTTCTAGTGAAGAAAAGGTGGAAGAAGCTTCAGAGCAGTATATTGGGAAAATATTCCCGGTTAGTCTTCAGCAATGCAACAATTACTTTTTTGTGGCATTCCAAAGGTGGTATTTCTTTTATTAGGTGAAGGCCAGGCATTGATTGAGACTGTGAAACTGGGTTCATTTCTGCACCAGCTGAATAATGGTATCAGTTTACTTTGAAGCCAGGTAATGTATTTATTTCTGGGTTTAACTTATAGGCACCAGAGTTAGAAACTCATTGCAACTCATTCTGGATACTTAAGTGGTCCTTGTGATTTCCCTGAGAAAAGACATGGCATAAAGTTATGAGTACATGGGGCAGTTCATGGGCTAGCTTAAAACCAGAACTCCAAACAGGCTAATTTAATTTTCATTTCATGAAGTTTTATTAGAAGAGGAAGTGGCTGAAGAAAGGTTTTTCCAGTTTTAATGGAAATTAGTGGTGTATTTTTTTCTGTGAAGATATGATTAAGTTTTTCGTTTATCAGACCTGACTTTTCAGGTTTTTCCCCTGGGAGATTTATTTATAAAGCATTGAAGAATTTAACAGACTTTCAATTACTGTTCTTCAGAATACACACTTTGGAAGATTCAGAGCTGGCATTTATGATACCAATTCAATCCCGGTAGTTTTTGATCATAAAGTAAAATTAATTCATCATAATATTTTTTAGACGTGCCTTGAGCTGTACATGACTTTAGGTGTGCTGGTTTTATTTTTCATTTGCTCTTCAGTTGCAGATGGAAAATAAGTTTTATAGGACTTTGCCTCACATTGTGTGTGCTCGGTGTTCTGCACTGATATAAAACCCATGACTGTCAGACAATAGACATGAGAAAAATTTTCATTTGGGCCAGTGGATGGGACACAGGCTTCCATTACAATTTTTTAGAAAACTTCATTCTGTGTCTCTGTTTTGCACTGCAAATTATTGTTACAGACTTGGCTGACATAGTGTGTCTTTTTTTTTGTTGTTGGCAATAATTATTGTTGTAAGCTAAAAAATAAAGTACTTGTTAAGATAAATCAAGAGTTGAGACTAGAGAACTATAGAATTAAGAGAATCAATAGCTATTATGGAGAGATCATAGGAATAGGATTAATGATGAGGTGCTCACAGCTGTTTAACTACAGGTGTGTAGGCAATGTTAAGACAATGCTGTACTGCTCATTTGTTCCTTGTATAGTCCCTACCATGGTTGGACTTATCCCCAGCCGAGTTAATCAGTAAATAGTTATAAATGAGAGAATAGAAAGTAGGTAAATTAAGTAAAGCTGATTAGGGTTAGCTGATATAGATATAGAAAAGATTAAAACCTAGATAAGAAATAAGCTATTTCTATAATAAAGATTGAAAGGTTAAGTTCTTAGAATTTAGGATGTTTAAAATAGAATACCGAGTCTTTTTTCCACTAAAGAAGAATGAGAAAGAAGACAGTGACCTTTTGAGACGGACCAATGAATTCCAAGATCGAGAAGCAGAACTGAGACAGAACATGCTGACAGAGGAAAATTAATGGACTTTTGGCTAACCACGAGAATGAAGAATTGAGAACACAGTGGAAACTTACAGTGGACTTTATTTATGATGTAATTGTAGTTGAAAAGTGTATATAGGGTGATAATTGCAACACCTCGTTGCCAGTCACTAAGGTGATGGCCCAACTCTGAGCTGTTAATAAAGCAAGCCTAGAGTAACCCACATTCTGGTGAAAGTCTTTAACAGTACTGACGTAAGTAAACTCAGATGGTTCTTCCTTTCCCTCTTTTTTCACAATTTAGTTTCAGATGTTAAAATGGTCACTACCAGTTGCATATTTATAGGCTGTTGGATGGGACAACACAGGCTTTGAATTTTCCTTATGTTGTGGTAGGAGAAGAAATTTTCATAATTTTTGTTGGGGTTTGCTTAGAGAATTACTATGCGACAGGTGATGAAGGAACAGATCAAGAAGGAGGTGGGTTGACTAATATCTGTTTACCTTTGCCTAGCAGCAGTGCAAGGTGGACTGTCCAAGAAATAATTGGGTGTTGTATCATTTCCACTGCTCTGCATAGAAGAAATAATCAGAAATAATGAGAAACTTCTCACTTTCTCCCTCACTCTTCCTGCATCCTTTTCTGTTCATACACGCGTATGTCTGAGCACGCTTTCCTGGCAGTGAGATATTTGTAACAGAGAGCTGGCTGGGATCATTAGAGGAGTACTTGCCATACACAAGCAAAGGTAACAGCCTCTCAAGGAGTGTGAGAATTAGAAGGGTTTTTTCCTCCCTTTCAATGGACCCATCAGAGTCATATGGATGCCTCTTCAGTTCTTCCCGATGACCTCTATTTTTGACAATCAATTTCAGCACTTAGCTCAGTTTGCTTAGCTCAATGACTACCTAGAGTAGCTCTGAGGACGAAAAATTGTCATGTGCTGAAAAGAAGCTATGGCTGGGGTTTACTATTGCAGCACTGCTCACAAAACTTCTGCAAAGTACCCATTTAGCATTGCATCCATTTAGGACTGTGATGCTGAGACACTTTGACCTTAAAAAATTATGAAAATATGCATGTTAATAAGGGAGAAGTTGCCAAGAAATAGGAGGACTGGGAAGCAGCAGCATCTCAAAGCCACAGCTGGGAGTTTCACAAAGCTTTTTTCTTGCTCAAGAGGCAGAGTGAAATAAATTGGTTTTATTAATGGATATCTGGGTTTTTTTCAGTAAGAGAGCTCAGAAGGCAGAGGACAAGAAAAGGGAATGGTCAACAAAATTTCTTAATGTATAATGTTTTAAACTCATTCCTTTTTACAAACAACAAAATTTGGTAACATTTAGTGCTGCTGAAACTGAGTCAGAAATAAGTTTCATCCCCAAAGACCTTGGTTCATGTAGTCATAAATGATCTACCTGTTTTGCATTTAAATCTGAGCTCTTCTTCAGTGCTGTACAACTTTCTACATTTAATATTGAACTCTTGATTTCCCAGGTTATTTCTGAGCAAGATCTACCAGCTTTTTTCAGTTTATTTAGTTAGCTTTCCTGAAGTTACTGAAAACATTTAACATACGTGGTGTTTCTTTCTCTCTCCCTCAAAAAAAAAATCGCAAGTGAGAAAAGAACACAACTTCATTTTTAATGCAAAGGGTATAAAGGAGAAAAATCCCAGTGTTCCCTTGTCATATTTGCACTTTCTGTAAAGTACTGTGTATCAGATTGACCTTGGGCTAGAATAGGAAATGCAGAGCAATTATTAACAATGTGGGCATCAATGTAATCTTTCATCAAGAAATTAAAAAAAAAGAAAATAAAGAACTTGGCTTAGTAGGGTTTTATAAATAGATATTTCAGAACGGTGCTCTGTAGCCCTACAGGTAAAAACAAGTTAGAAAGGACTTCTCATGAATGATTTTACTATAAAGCATGGAAAATGTAGTGTGAAATTACATATGTCAAGTGTAACCTGTATGTATGTGTATATGTGCACAGGTACCCTTTCTCTTGGCATGTGAGATCTGGAATTTGCCCTTTTGGTAGCATTTTACTCTGAAAATATCTGAAAGACCTCAATAGCCTTTTCACCCCTATATATAGGGACTACAAATATATGAAATATATGAAGTCACAAACAAAGCAGAGCTCATTTAAACTCAAGTACGCAATTGACTTTGAGTTTGTTTTGTTGTACGATGAGCAGTGAAATGTAAAAATGAGTGTAGAGATGATGCAAGAGAGTTCCCAACATTTTGTATTCTTTTTAAGAAGTATCAAAGTGGAGATAATTTGCAGAGAGGTGGGAAAGGCCCCCTCATCCTGGGAAGAAACATTTTGAGCAAGGAACAGAAAACAGTTGCTGGAGGTGCTGGTGTTAGGAACGTAGGAACAGATTTAATGTGTCAGGCTGAAGCCATGCACCTCCTTGGCCCAGTGGCCAGCAGCCGTTGTCCTGGGAAGTGGGGAAGCATCCGGCAGTGCTTTCAAGTGTACTCTCCCAGCCTCCAGCCATTTGGTTCTGAATTTGTGTGGACTGAGGATTTCAGGCTTCTTTTTAGTTTCTCATAGTGATTTCCTCTAGCTCTGTCAGCAGCTCAGCTGCAGCCCTCTCAAGAGAAGGGTAAAGGATTGCCATTAAAAATATATTGGATTGTGAGAAGGCGTGAGAGTTGTCATGGGGACACGGAGCTTTATGAAAAACTGCAGCTATGAGCAGAGTCTCCTTAGACTCCATCGCTCCCAAGGCACTGGGCTGATGATGGTATCTATCAGGCCTTTAAGGGATTAAGGAGCAGGAATGGGCAATAGCTGTCCTTGCTCTGCTTCCTCATATCTCAAATTAGCTGTGCTGTGCACATCACAACATTTCTATTTTTCTGTGGATAAGTAGAGTAGTGTGCTCACCTCCTCTAGCATGAACTCTGTGAGAAAAGAAACAAATGGGCCAGGAATTGGGTCAGGCACAATAGGGCAACTTTGATTTTTCTGACTTTTCTTTTTCCTGTGCCAAGAAGAAAGACTATAAATGAAAACTAAGACTTGTAGGTTCCTGGAAGATGGGTTTGACCTTGATATTCCAGAGTAACCATAACTGGGATATTTTACACGTAAATGTCGTAGTTTAACCCCAGCCAGCAACTCAGCCCCACGCAGCCACTCGCTCACTACCCCCGGTGGGGTGGGGGAGAGAATCAGAAGGGTTAAAAGTGAGAAAACTCGTGGGTTGAGATAAGGCCAGTTTAACAGGTAAAGCAAAACAGTAATAGTAATAATAATAATAACAACAATATAATGACAAGGAAAAGCAAAAGCCATGTGCACAAGCAAAGCAGACCGAGGAATTCCTTCACTCCTTCCCACGGGCAGGCAGGTGTTCAGCCATCCCCAGGAAAGCAGGGCTCCATCACGCCCAACGGTGACTTGGGAAGACAAACGCCATCACTCCCAACATCCCCTCTTCCTTCTTCTTCCCCCAGCTCTATCTGCTGAGCATGACGTCATATGATATGGAATGTCCCTTTGGTCAGTTTGGATCAGCTGCCTTGGCTGTGCCCCCTCCGGTCCCTCCTTCTTGTGCCCCTGGCAGAGCATGGGAAGCTGGAAAAGTCCTTGACCAGTACAGGCACTACTTAGGGACAGTTAGCACCTTCTTAACAACAACTAAAACATCAATGTGCCATCAACACTATTATCCTACCAAATCCAAAAGACACTATACCAGCTACAGTGAAGAAAATTTACTCTATCCCAGCCAAAACCAGCAGACTAAGCTAACAAAAATACAGCAATACAGAAGTCTGTCCTAATTGGCAACCTAGTTGGTGATTAAGAAAGCTTGTAGAGAGAATCAGGTTTAGGTGGCACAAAGTGAAACCCTGCTACAAATATAGTGGGGCAGAGAGATTTGTGAAATTCAGCGGAGCTGAATTGAATTCTTGTGTGTTTTCTTTCTAAAAATATTTTCTATTTTTTTGTTCAGACTATCTTCATCCATCTCTGCAATGGGAGAACTACAAGAGGAGGAGTAACCCTTGGGAAAGTGCCTTTGCAATATTAGAGATTACTCACGTCACTGCCTTGAAATGAACAGAAAAAAATAAGTGGACCTCCTAGTCCAGGGATATGCAGAGATCCCTGGATATTGGGGCTGTTCTCCCTGAAAATTCCTCTCCTGCAGGACCTCTTGCATTCCCAGCGCAACTCATTTCTCTCTCAGTACACCCTGGACATTCTCCAACGGCCTGTTTCCTCTAGTCAGTGTTCCTACTTTGATTTATCTTCAACTCTGTGGGCAGTAGTTCAGTACAAATATCCAATAATTCTTCCTTTTTCCTGCAGAATCAGCAGATGGGGAGGACTCAGCCCTGGAGCGAGGACAGCAGCATCTGGAGTCTTCCTCTGGGTAGATAGGGAGTGTAAGTATGATCCCAACAAGGACAGTAAGCCATTGCTAAATAACTTAATCTACTGCTTCACAGGAGGGTTTGTGGTAGTGTTTGAAATAATCATCATTGGTATTTGTTTCAGTGTCAGTATGACGGTAGGTAACTTTCTGAGTGCTTTGTTTTAGCCCTGACAAGGGAAATATGAATGTAATTTTTCACTGGACATTTTCTGCACCAATCGTTTATGTGAATTCCCTTGTATACTCTGGGATGACGATGCTGCTGTTGGTGTCTCTGGGATGTGTTTTTGAACAATATTCTTCTTAGAATCTCAAACAAGAAATGAAGTAATACAATAATGCTAGTTTTAAACTTCTGTTTCTTCTTTCTTCTCACTATCCACTGCTACTGTAATTAAGGTAATGGAGCAAGAATCCATTAGTAGAAATGTTTGTATTTATCTATCAGTCCAGTTCTACCATACTGGGTTAAAGTCCACCATGGGGTGACTTTGGATTTGCTTTCAGCAGAAACTGATGTGCTAAAGCAACGGGAAGCCTGCAAAGACAAGTGTTAATGATTAGCATAAGGCTGCCTGCCTTTGTCAGGCAAGTCGTACTCAGAGCGTGGAGCAGATGCCCCAGTCGATGCATGTGTCCAAGGGTTTGGCTGATCACCACCACGTGTTCCCTGTGGAAAAGACAGGTGGTATCAAAGCCCACGCTTTACCGGATACTTTCTTTGGGAACAGCCCTGGAGGCAAAATGTGCGTCTGCTGGATAGGTCAGTCCTTAACAGCACCTGTTATCCTTCCCAGTGCCAGCTCACTTCTCCAGGGACTTTTCTGCTGCAACCTGTTCTGCATTGCTAGGTTTCGCTGCGGACTCCGCAGTCCGTTCTGACTTTCTGCCTTCTCTAGAACTTTCCCACCATTTCCCAAAGTTTCAGAAAAGGAAACAGCAGAGCACTAATTAAAAATTTTGAAAGCTAAAGTGATAGTGAGTGCCTCCCCCGCCCCAGAACAAGTTGCTTTTGAGGTTTAACTGGACTTCAGCTGCTCGTCTAAGAGGCCTTTTATATATGTGTGAATCACAGTATTTTGTAGGAAGGAGTTGTTATTTAACTGGCAGAGCATGAGAAGCTGAAAAGTCCTTGACTAGTACAAGCACTACTTAGCAACAACTAAAACATCAGTGTGTAATCAACATTATTCTCGTCCTAAATCCAAAACACAGCACTGTACCAGCCACTGGGAAGAAAATTAACTCTATCCCAGCCAAAACCAGGACAGTGGTTTATTACACCAGTAGTCCACAGCATTAAATGTACAGCTTTTCTGTCACCTTTATCAACCATTTTTAGAGTTCAACTTTCTTATGCACGTGTCACCTGATGTGCGAATAAACAGGGCACAGGACAGGAGTCTGCTTCTTTGAGTTCAATACAGAAACAGGTTGGTTTTAATTCAGGAGTTGCACCAGCAACTGCTTTGTCCAGATAGCTCAGCTGTCTTTATCAGGGCTGGTTTTAGTACATGTCAGGTAGTTCTTCCACGTTATTTCTAGGTGCAAGAATAATACTCACTTGTTATTTTTTTGCTGTTATAAAATCAGATACCAAATAAATCTGTGTGTCCGGTTTTGAGCATGCTCCTTTATTCCTCTCCCCTGTTCAAGACAGTATATGCGCCTTAAATCCAGCACACAGGCAGCTGGAAGGACTCTGGGCTTTCCAGTTGGTAAATCCACGTCCTGTCGCCTCTGCGGGACCCCGTTAGCCCATGTGCTCTGAGCGGCCTCTGCAGAGGCCTGGTTACATGAAATGAGCCGGTTGGTGAGCCCCCAGCGTCACCTTCTTTCTTTGGGAGTGTCAGAGATGGGCGTTATTATCCTTTTCACTTTTGCATGGAATAGTAATCTTTCATCTTTGCTTCACACAGCAGGAAAATTTATAAGGCTAAAGCTGTCTTCAGCCTCGTTGCAGAAAGTAGTGGTTGGTAACAAGGTGTCCCAGCGTGCAGTACACCAACCGAACAAATTGCGCATTTCATGTGCTGCCGTTTCTGTGACTGCAGTCCTTTCCTTCTAGAGTTCTAATGAGGAAGATGTGTTTTAGGTGCGAGTAATATTTGTCAGATATAATACTGAAGTATGAGATAAATGTATCGAATAAGTATGGTCTTTGAATATATGGTCATTGAGTTGGATGGTCTGTGCGTGAATCTATTTTGAAATTTTCGTAAATAATGCACATTTCATTGGAAACATATTTTTGATTAAGAATATATTTAAGCACATCATTAAGTGTATCCTCTGAAACAGGGCCTTGAAGATTAGTGCTTTTAAAGGGGAAAAATACTGACACTTGTTCTTGGAGAGAAGCATTAAAAATAGGAGTGTATGTTGGATGTCAGAGAGTTGTGCTGTTTGGAACCACAAAGTTACGTACTTGTAACTGCTCTGTGGACAGTGGAAGGCCCAAATGCTCTGTTTGAAGAGGTTCCAATCATAACTTTATCCAATTAATTTGCTCAAAACAAAAGGTTTGATACCTAGAGAAGCCTTTTTATTTCATTAAAAACTTCCCTTCTATATTTCTGCCCATAAAGTGATTTTAAAACTAAAATAAGAACCATCTTATTCTTGTCCCAGAGCTGTAAATTGTTTCTAGAACTTCTGCCTTTGAAGTATTGTGATACTGGGGAACCAATTAAAACACAATTAACTGATCTGTTTGAATGGCTCAAACACAGACTTAGTGTGGGACTCAAACAAACTTGCATGAGAGCAGCTGGTGATTTTAAGGAAAAAGGGGAGAGGAGGGTTGGGCAAGTGAAAAGAAATGAAAATAATACTGTGCATTAAGGTCTTATTTCACTTCAGGTGCTTAAGTGTTTGTTGTTATTGGTTGTTGGCACTTGGACAGGTTTACCCTGTGTGTTCAGCTGCCCCATATTGCAGGCTGCTTCCAAGCAAACATCCAGTAATCCTGCTAGTCTCATCTGCATAAATGTTGGACTGCAAAACTGATGTGGAGTTGCACATTTAATACCCCAAGGCTGTTTGCTGAGTGGAGAATTGTTCTCAGGCTGCTCTGGGGAAGTCTCAGAGTTCTCTTCTCTTTTCTTTTTTTCTTTTTTTTCCTTTAATGCAAAAATTGTTTCACAGATAAGTCAATATACATCCTGAACAGTCTGGTAGCTCTGTAACAAGCACTGCTGGTAAGCAGCCACACGAAGAGGCACCCCATTGCCCACAATGAAATTAATAGCAAACTTTCACTGACAGAAGAGCCAGGCATTCATCCCAAAGCAATTGTTTCAAGAATCAGCAAATACCAATTAAAGCATTTTGCTTCTGCATTTGTTTATTTTCTTAAGGCATTTATTTGTAAAGTTTTCTGTTTACATTTGAAATCTCGGTCCTGTATACAACTACACACATTTACACATGAAAACAAAACGTGACTGAGGACAAGAATAAATATTACCACAAAAAAAAAAAGATTGTTTTTTATGACAGGTTAAGAAAAAAAAAACAACCCCGCAACCTAAACCCCACTTTGTTGTATATGAGCTGGTTTTTACTCCTCAGGACTTTTGGTAGACCACGTAAGAAGATGCAGTGACATTAATTCTCTCTTGTGTTGAGTTTTCTCAGGTTCCTAAGGTGAAGTAAGAGCCTGCACCAGTGAGTCTCTTTGCAAAAAGCCCGCACAGGTCGCAGCAGACAGTGGCTGCTGCGTGAAGCACCATCCTCACTGTCTGAAGAGGGGACAAGGAGACTCTCACTGTTAATAAACTGTTCTTTTGAAACCTCTCTACCATAGTTACAGTGCAGAAATGACCTTAAAGTACTCATAAATTCCAGAGCCATATCTCAGCTGAAACTTGTGGCAATCAAGAGCTCCAGTTTTCTTGACGGTAAGTTGAAGTTGCTTGATCGCAGCACTTTTAATTACCTCACAATGAAAGGAAAGTTATTTTTAAAAAAGAAAAACCTTTTCTCTAGCCGAAAACTTTCTCCCAAGGTCTAATTCATGATTTGAATAAATAGTGCATCTAGATCAGAGCTCATGTGCATGTACCTGCTGGGCGAGGGAAGAGGGGAGCGGTTTAGAACTGCAAATCAACTGAGCTTTGATATCAACTCTGTTGCCTCCAGTTTAATTCCAGTACATGCTGTTGTATAATGGCCAGATTCAGAAGATCACTGGAAGTAGAAAAATACATCTGAAACTAACAAATATTAAAGTAAATATTGTGTTAAAGATAATTGTGAACAAAGACACCATGCAGTGCATGCAGAGGGGCAGGCTGGCCGGGAGAAGGAGATCCCTGATCCAGGGACGGGGTCACTTTTAAAGAGGGTGAAAATGATCAGCTAACAGGAGTCAAATGTTTTCAGTTTTTATTCTTCAATAACAGATGTATTTGTGTATGTTTAATTTTGGACTTTATGTAAAAATTACGTAACCATTTCTAATTTTTGCAGGAGTCAGCTTTTGAAGGAAAAATAGCTCCAGTACTTTTATGCCCTTTTAATTAACATTGTTTATTCCTCCTAAAAGTGCAAAAGCCTATGAACTGTCTGTCATCAATGCTAAAATACATTTCTTATTTTCTTAAATAGAAGTGTAGATGGCAGAGAGAATCTGTCTTGTTAGGACAACGTAACCCAACAGGAATTTGAATTTAACTGACATATATATGACACCTACACCCAGCTCTTACCTTATACAGCATTTTTTTCCTCCATCTGCTTCTGAGGAAGGGAAAGGCAGAGCAGGTGCTGGTTCATTTTTGTTGCTGTTTAGCTCAAGCAAGAGCAGACCCTGGTTCCTCCAGGTTAAATATTCATCTATCAAAGTAGAGAAAATTAATTTTCTTTTTTAACATTTAGAATTTAATATAGGGTTAGAGATAGAATTTCATCTCTCTGGTGCTGTAAACATTGGATCATGACCCGGACAGGAATTTCAGCATCCTCTGGTGGAAACCCTGTGCTGGATGCCCATATTCAGTTGCAGATGCATGGTGTCTTGGCTACATCCGAACACAGCAGCTTCCATCTCTTTGGCTGGCATGCTGCCTGTTCAGCATAAATTGTTCTTGATTTTAGCCCTGAATATAGGGATTTCTAAGAGCCGGGGGGACACTGCAGCGTGCCTGCGCCCCTTGCCCTATGCAGAACTGTAGGGACAGAGCCAGGGACTGGGCTGGGCTGTGGCACAACCTAAATATGACAGTGGCAAGAGCAAATCTGATGAGGGGGTTGTAAATATTTCACTGGAATACTTATCCACTGATTGCTAAATTTCCATTTCTGTTTATGCTGCACAGGGAAAGTCCACAGTCTTTTTTGTGGTAGCAGTGAAGCAAATAAGCAAAATTTTATATTCCTTAAAAGAAGGAAATTAGGTCTGAAAATCCTGGAAATGCTATGAACACTCAAAAAATCCAGGGTACCATTTTTATATTTTTCTGACTATTGCTGCACTTTAAGGTGCTATCATTTCACAACTCTAAATTGATGATGAGTAGGTTAAGGGATTTCCTACCACCTGTGGAGCTATTAGAAACAGCAGATGTTAGGTAATTCTGGAAATACAATTCTAGATTGGAATTTAAAATTCTACATTTATTTGCACATTTCTGAGAAGTGAAAGAATATGTCATTCCTAATGACCTAAGTCATTATACAGAAAAAAGAATGCTTTAAAAAAATCCGGTGCCCCAAGACTGTATCTTCTTGATTGTAAACAATATAATTTCTCTGATGACAATGGAATACTGTGCAGTAATTACAGTGGCCCAAGAGAGCATATGACTGCAAAGTCCCAAGCTATGAAACAGCCGCAACATTTTTTTGTACCACAAAATCTTAGACTTCATTCAAGAACAGAAAAACACAGTATCCCAAGGTAGTCTAATTTCATATCCCAGGAAACAGAAATCCTTTTTTTTTCTTGTGTATGCGCATTGCATTTTTATTACAGCAAAGAGAAATGTGTAATTTTTTTTCTTTTAGCTCATTGGAAAAACAGTTGATGTAATTGGACAATTGATGTAATTGCATATGCAATTGGAGTAATTGCACATGCAAGTAAGTGATTATTCTCAGTTATAGAACTTCTGTGAGCAGTTACAACGTATTTCTATGTTGCTTAGGCACATAATTGTATGTGTATTTTGCATCTAGGTTTTTTATGCAGCGTCCTACCTACTTATTTTTGTCATAACACCACTCTTACGTAAATATGAAATATTCGTTACACAGTGGGCAATAAAAATAATGGGTTCACCATAATACTCAGGGCTGTGAATACATTATTTCTAAACTGTGGTGCATTTTACTTTATGGGGAGTGAAATAAACACTTACTAAAGATAAAACCTCATTTAAGCTCCAGTCACTTTGCAGCAATCGACAAAGTACAGAGTGTTTGCCAGTTCCTAAGGCCGGGTAAGGGCAATATGACTAGCAACTGTTTACTAAATTTTTTTAAAGCTGTTGTTGCTGATGATAAAATTTTAGGTGTAATAACCTTTTCTTTTACTCTTTATCTTTTCAGTTTTCTTGGCGTCAAGAGGTATGGTCTATGGCCAGGTAAGATCCTTGTTCCTGTCTATGAGGCAACAAACACCACAATATTTTGCAGCCAAAATACTTTGCAGTTCTGGTTTCAAGCTGCTGGATTTTCAGGATGGAGCTGTGTACAATTAGGTAATTTCTTGTGGTTAAGTAATACCTCTTACTTGTTTTCTCCTTTTTTTTTTACCCCGCTGCCTGTAGTGGAAGGCATTAGCAGCGTGTTTCAGTGTTTCAATGGTGTCGGGATTTCAAGGGAACTGGTAGGGCCAGACCAAGTAAAAATGGGCTGAGTACATTTAATTTATTACTTTCATTGACTTGTGCTATTCTAGAGTAGGAGTCCTCACAAGCTCCATATCAGCTCATAAAGTAGACTCTTTGAATTTATGAAGCAAATAAAATCTCAGATCGGAATATCATTGTTAGCAAAATCTAGTGGCAATATAGAAATAAAACAAAAAGGCTAGCCTTTGAGCTACGCAGTGATGCCCCTGCCTAATATTGGAAGGGCCAAGCAGGTTGCCTTTTTACATGCCAAGTGAGAGCTCTCCTGTTAGGAACAGAAATGTACAGGTTTGTGTGAAGGAATTACGGGAAGGCAAAAAGTGCCCAAGCTGAAGTGGAGGGAAGGAAGTCTTATGAATACGGTCTACCTGCCCAAATTTTTGTGATGTCCTGACTTATACTTTAATTACAACTCATCTGTAATAAGAAATTAACACTTCTGTCTTTAATTATAATTATTTGGCTCTGAAATTTGTGAGGTTTTTTCCCTCTTTGGCTATATTAGTTCATCTATTTTCTGTACAAGGATGTCACCAAGATTTATTCCATCCTTCAAACACTATCTTGTCATTCTGGCTGTAAATCCAGTAGTGGAGTCACTTTCCACCCTGGGGGCTAAATCTGGCTATTCAGACAATGATTGCAATCCTAGATGTTTCTGTTCAAGTTCTCCATTGTTAATGCATGAAGTGTTAAAAAAAAAAGAAAAAAAAGACACCTTCCCTGTCCTCTCCCAAGTGTGGAAATACCAATTTTCTTATATAGGAAGAAGGAGCTGGTGGGTATAGAAGTCAAGCCCTCCTGAAAGGCTTATTAGTATAAAAGAATTTAAAGCACTCCCGGGGCCAGAGGAAGACTAACATAAAATCTATAGGCCGGATTCTTGGCACTATGGATCAATATCGATCCATTGAAGTCTACAGGATATATTTATTTCTATATAAGATAAACAGCTGGTCCAATATGTATTTAAAATATTTAAGTAGAGGGATTCCTAGTAAGATTAAAAATACCTTATTTCCAACAGCATTCTGGGCAAAAAAAAAGAGCTGGAAAAAATACTTTCCCATTCATATATTTATGGCACAAGAAATTCATCTTTCAGAGTAAGCCATCATTTTTATTCTGGTGATGCTGTGCTCACTCTGTACCCTGAGTAGCTCTGTGATTGATCCAGGGAAGATGTGAGCCTACTTTTTTTTCTTACCTGTGAAGCCAACTCCTAAAGCTCTATATGTTCCTGGTTCAAACTCCATCTTCCTAATCATTATCTGAAAATTGTAGTGACTCTTTTGGGCTAACAGTAAAGAAGAGGAAATTTGACTCTCAAAGCCCGTGCTTCCTCATAAATTCTTCTATATACAGGGTGGTGTCTGTATTGAAAAATTTTATGGAGTCTTGCTTTGGAAATGTATTAATGCCTGGACACTGCCAGAGACTGGTTTATTTGGACTTTTGGCTTGATGTAATCTGGCAATTCTTGTTTCAAAGCAACGCTCTGCAAACAGCAGAGATGCACAGAACACCGGACACTGATATTTGTTCTGCGCGGACATAGAGATGTATGCTTTGAAGGGCAAATAAGCCTGGAAATGACCTGTTTCAGGTGGATATCTCTAGTTTTGGGCTTCAGCAATGGTCTGTAGATATCTGGACAAAGGAAGGGTTGTGGCACTTCCACATCCCTTTTGGAAGTGGCAAGCTGTTTTTTGCTGGAGATCAGGGAGTGTGCTGAACCCGAGTGCTCAGCCTTGCTGCACGTGCAGTGTAATTCCAGTATTACTTTGTGCACACGAGCTCTTTAGATTCATACTAGGCAATACCAGCCACAGCATCCAGTCCTGAAATTACTGCAGCCTCATTGACTCCTCTTGACTTCAGCCAGTGGGGGTGGACCACCAGGTGGTCAGGAGGCCACAGCTCCAGCTGGAGAGCATCGCTGG
Source organism: Morus bassanus (assembly GCA_031468815.1). NCBI lineage: Eukaryota > Metazoa > Chordata > Aves > Suliformes > Sulidae > Morus > Morus bassanus. Next base: position 2,033,890 of record CM062580.1, on the reverse strand, counting down.
AGAGCATTGCTGCCCTGTGCAGAGCGAGCCTGGTCACGCACTGCCCACTTCCCTCCTCCACAGCACATCCAGCTGAGGATCCAGCACACTGTGCCCATGGTAGAAATTTCCTTCTCTGAGCTCTGTTTTTACATCATGCCTGTATTGCCCTTCCTGCATTTCAAAATCATGTGAATGCAGTAGCTGGTACCTTTGGGCCATGCAGACAGTAAAATAAATGCTTGGGTAAATCAGATTTTTTTAACTGAAGTGGAATCTATGGAGTTGCACATTCTTCAGTGAGTCAATGCTGAACTATTTACATGTCTGTCAGGCAAAGGGAACATGTGTATTAGAGGGTGAACTGGGAGAGGGGTCAGGACATTGCTTCGATATTCCATGCAAAGCACGTAATCTGTCTCTCTTTGTCCTTTGAAAATGTGTCCGCAAGAAGAATGAAGTATAAGAATAGCATTATTTGAAAGTTTTTACACTGTTTAACCTTTGTGTGCAGGTACTACAGTATTTTGTTCAACAAACACTCGGATTAGATTGGAACCTGATCTTTAGATAACATTTGTGACTTGAGAGGAAGAGCCTCTGGCTTGATCGGTTCCACTGAGAGATGAAGAATTACCTTTATTTATCAAATTCATGTACAGTTTTAGGGTTAGTTCTTCATCTGATGTAATCCAGTGTGACTGCAAGACTATCAACAGAGCTGCTCTGGTGTGTAATATCATCATGTCTTGTGGAGAAATTCTGACACAAGGGAAGGCTTCATGCTTTCCTCGTTTCACCTTTTCTCATTTTCTTTAGTTTAATTCCTAATTCCAATAGAAATCCAGAAAAAAGATTGTCTTACTTTGGTTTATGTTTATTCCCAAAGGGCTGCAGAGTAAGAGCTTTCACTACTCACCCGTTGCTTGTCTGCTGACTGAAGTCAGTGCCACTCATACAGATTCACGTCCTCCTCGCATACCCTGTTGGGCAGGTGAGCGTATATTTTCTGTTTCATGGCAACAAGTACATGAGTCAAATAGGTGCAATATGATGTTTGCATAGCAAACTGTATTATTTTCTTCATTGTTATTATTTTCATCTTCCCGGCTTCTGAAAAAAATTCCTACAATGCTTGGTAAAAGCCGCAGAGGTGAGTTAATTGTGCACGGGATATTTATCACGCAGCAAGTAGATGGCTACTCATGCAATATAATATTGCAGTTATGTCACTCCGTCGCACGTCCCACCTCATACCGAGTTTACAGCTGATTTCCTCTGTGCAACTTCATGGTAAAACACCTTTAGAAATGGTCACAGCTCCTACAGACTGGGACGGAGTCACACCCAGAGTGCTGGCAGCGTTCCTCAGATGCGACCTTCTCGGTGCCTGTGTCGTGCTGGTAGCTGCGCTGACAAACTGCTCCCTGCTCACCTCTGTAGCAACAGCAAAGAAATATCTATGTGGCCATGAAATGGCTTTCTTTTTGTAGCCTACTGATGGCTTTAACCCATGGGTTTATTTAGGCAATGCTGCCACTCTAGACATTTCTTACAACATTGTCCATGTAAAGATGATGATTCGTTCTCTTATTTCCTATTTCCTTGTATAGGTCCCATGCTTTTTTTGGTAATGTATGTTTAATCCTTACTATGGCATAGGAATAATAAGATACCAGTTTGCTGAAATCCACTGTTTAACCTGTATGTCCTGACATCTAGAAGCCAAACTTTTGTATATACACCTTTTAAAGAAAAGAAGAAAAGTGGGAAAGATTTCTGTATTTTTTTTTTCTGAAAAGCTGAATAAGTTACAAGTGTCTGTAGTGTTCAGAACTTGGCCCAGGAGTTCATGCAAACCTTATTTAGAACGCTCTTCTGTTATTCAGGGGAATGAAAGTTCTATAGAGGAGGTTTTCTTATAAAATATTTTGTTCAAAGTATGCCTTCAAATTTGAGGCAGGTAAAAAATACTGTGGCATGGTAACAGCTCAGTGTTTCTCTTTGTATTTTCGTTATTCTGGTTTATTGCTAAAGTCAGCAAGTGAATGAGAACACAGAACAAATGTTTTTTAACGATTTCACATTTCTGAAAAGTTCATTTTGCATTTCTGGTCTGGTCTGGGCTTATCTTAATCAAACTGTTTCTGCCATTTGGAAGTAAGTGATCTACATCACCAGTCAGAAGAACGCTTATTTTTTTGTGCAACTTTAAGCTGAGTGTTTTAGTTCCTCATGTGCAAGATGGTGGTGAACAGTACAGTGAGGTTCCATGCTTGCTGAAGGAGTGTGGCAGAATAGACCTTGTCAGGAACGCATCTATGATCCCGACAGGGATCCAACGGGGAGGAAGCCCATCCAGCCGCACGGGCTGTTGAGCTGCATATTCTCTTCTAGCAATGTGCTGAGCCTGGGGCTGGACTGCTCCTCCTGATGTCATGAATACTACTGGATTCCATAAGGATACCCATAAAATAATTCATGCTAATTGCAACATTACTGCTAAAAAGATGCGCGAGAAAAAAAGCTCTTCATTGTGAAAAGATGCAGACAAGCATTATGGATGTTTAAGTTTTTAAGGTGGCAAGAAAATGTAAGTCAGTGACAACAACCTTTTAAAGTGTGTAGAGGAAAAGTTGATAGTTTTAGCCACAGTGCAGCAGAATTTAAATTACACAGTTCAAAATACACAGAACTGTTTATAACGCAAATGGATAAAATACACGTTTTGCAGTTAAGTACAGATTTTTAAAGAGGAAGGTAATTACAGCCCTAAGCCCTTCACGGTATGGAGCTATTTCTGTGTCATTATTCCTCGTGCGGTACCACAGCTACTTGGCTGACCTGGAGCGCTGTCTCATTTCAGAGACAGAGCTGATGCTACAGTAAGATCTATTTTCAAAAACCAAAACTGAGCCTTGTATTAAAACGAATCCCCCATATGGTGGCAGCCTTTTGAAAGATATAGGAAAAAAACACCTTCCATTTAATGTTTGTTTTAATACAGTCAGAAGGAAACATACATAATGTGGAATGGCTCCTCTTACTTTGATGGGGAAAAATGGTCATCTGTAATGCACTTTCACAGGAATCTGTAAGAGAGCGATATTTCCTAATATTGCTAACAAGATTATTTAAGTTCTAAACCTTTTTCCAACTGATGACTCTTTTTAGTAATTTCAACACTTCTCCAGTGCTTAAAAGAGTCACCCTCTTAGATTAATAAATATAGGTCCCATTTCAGTTACCAGTGTTGTTGTTGTTAATGCCTCAGCATAGGCTACACGGTGACTGCTGGAAGAGTTTGTTCCTCTTCTTTAAGACATTTCTGCTTATATTCAGCAAACTCTAAAATTAGGTGTTCAGCAGAGTCTTCCTCGTTTCTGGAAGCTTTTCAGTGAGCACTGTGTTGGCAAATCCTCTCCTTTCTGCTGGTACTGGAAGGGAAGCCGTGGAAAGGGTAAGTGAATTGGTGCTGTGAGAGGAACAGGGAAAAACTATTTGCCAAAGATTTAAGTTCTGTAAGTTAGGGCCATGAACTGTAAAGCACACCAGGGAAATTGAGGCTAATTCCTTTAACTGCCCATTAGACTTACTTTGCTCATTCCTACTTAAAGTATCTGATTGCTGAAGAAAAGCTGATTTCTGGGGAAGCTCTGACATCACCAAATGTTTTGGCTGTTTCTAGATGGCCAGTTAGGCAACACCACTAGGATTGAGAAACGTTTCCATTTTCTTTGAAGACTTTCTTCTCCCTTTATTTAATGGATGATGCCCACCAGACTCAGCTCAGATGAGCAGAGATGTTGGAAGGCAGGAGGACACCCGATGTCCCAGCAGACTGACACCATTTGCCTTCGAGCTGTCCCAGGGAAGAGCAGCCTTTCTGTATGGTGGCATCCAAGCAAAAAAGAAGGTTTTTTTGAAAGCAGATATAGAAGTGGGGTGGTTAGGTAGTCTTTTGTCATGGGGTGGTTAGGCAGTTTTTTGTCTTTCCTACCGCTCAGAGTAGGACTACCATACTGCCCTGAAATGACCCGTTTCTGCAATATTTTGTCCCCAAGTAATGATAAAAAAGAAAGAAAGAGATGTAGCCAGCAATAAACACATTTGAGAAGCACTGATGGTATCTGTGGTATCAGCTCCTGTTTTCAAGCCCTCTTATCTGGCAGCTTAGCTACTAGCCTTGCACCCTGTTTTCTGCAGAAGGTAGGAGCTGTTTTTCCAACAGGAGCTGTGAAGGCAGGAGGAGGACAGTGATGCTTCTCTTATGGACTCCCCACCAACTTCATGTTTCCTGTATTGGACCCCTCAGCCCCAATTTCTGCTGAGCACAAGGTACCCTCCATGTCCGTGGTAAGGGGGCATGTTTTCTTTGCGAGCTCTCTACACTTTGCTCATGCAAATGAAATTGCTCTATTCTGACTAACGGTTCTGTGAGTTACAGCCTGCTTATTGTTTTAGAAATAAAGATATTAGTATGCAAATGACTCTGGAAGGTGTTTCTTCTCATTAGAGAATGGAGATCATTTGATAAAAGATGCAGTGTGCTTCATCTATAAAAAGGCTTAGCAAATTTGTCTTGTCTCAACAGCACTCTAACAACAAGACCAATTGGATAATGCAGCAAAGAAAGCACAGGAGACAAATGGTTTATGACACTCAGGTTACCTTTACTGTGCAAGGTGGGCGTGAAATTTTTTATGGTGAGACAAAAAGATGATGGGCAATTAACTACAAACTCATGCAGCAGGTTTATCATATGCTCAGCTCATCCATCTGTGTCTCAGTCTCCAGTGGACTCATGAGTTTCATCAAGAAAACCATTTTCAAACCAGCAGACCAAAACAGATCGTTTTTGTCTCCAAGCTCCATTGAGGCTTTGCAGTAGTTTTACCTTATGTTTACGATTTATGGATGCAACATATACATGTAGCAAAAGAGTGGTCCAAATGTTTTTCCCCTTGCAGGGTATGGGTTTTAAAATACTTCTCATTCAGGGACCAGTTCTGCAAATACTCATATGCCTGCAAATAACTTTATTCAGATTAATTCAATTAAATCCTGTGGGGTGAGATGGTAAATGTGGTATGTAACTGCATTTAAATTCCAACTTCTGTCCTGTGATGACTCTGATAGAATAGGTTCAAGGAATTAGGACAGGAAGGATGAGCTGGTGGTTAAAGCACTGAATCAGTATGCAAAATGTTGGTTCTCAGTTTGTGCCCCTGCTGCAGACTATCTGTGTGACCTTGGATGAATCTCTTGGTCTAGTTGCAACTTAGTTTTGACCTGTAAAGTCAGGATAGCTGTTGTTTGTGCCAACCGTTAATATTTAACTAATGACCTTCACAATATTATGCCAATGAATATCTTATTAAAGACATCTGAAAACTAATCTTACATAACTAATATTTTTCCTTAACTAATTAGTTTGATGTAGTCTTGCCAGATTGGGTAAAAAAAAAAACAAAACAGATTTTCAGAATCGAAGGTAATTATTTTATCCTATGAATTTTCAAGTCCCTCATCTCTTTTCAATCTCTAAATCTAACTGCTTCACAAAATGTATACACTTCTTCCCAAGAGATCACACTGGGGAGGGAATCAATAAAGTCAGAGCCATGGGACTAATCAGTTAAACTGTCACAAAGCTGAGATGATGTCTCTTTTTTTTTCACCATGAAAATAAGGGAGAGCACTAAACCTAGGTCACATAGAAATAATACTAATAAGTTTTATAGAAAATGAAGCAGTACAAGTAGGGCAGTGCTGTCCTCAGGACTGCCATGGGGCCTACTGGTGCTGGTGGATGAACATCTGATGACCTCGCTATGAAAATGATGTACTTCTAACTGTTCTCTTCCATGCCATTCTCTCTTTTGCTTGTAGGAAGATGAATATTACTTGCAGGAAGGAGAGTCCTAATTTTTCATTAATTTGTCAAATACATGTAAGTTTCTTGTCGCTTTAGAATAGTACTAACATTGATGTCATACTATGCAACTCTATCAGGCTTAAGCGAGTGAAATGCTCCTTTAAATTCACTCCCTCGCTACTCAACACTGCTGAAGAAAGTGAACCACTGAAGAAAGATATAGGCCTCATGGTCTTTCCTGGCAGTTAATAAATTGGAGTTTTGTCAGCCCAAAGAGACCCCATAAAGACAGCAGATTAAAAGAGATTAGTTCTGCCAAGTGGCCTGAAGAGAGAATTTACGGCTCCCCTTTGCCTGCCTGGCAGAGCCAGAGGATGTACAGGCTCCAGAGGTCAGCAAAAATCCTTCTGCTCCTTCCACAGGGCTTTACATCACAGCCAGAATGAAATCTACTGTGTTGACAGGAAGGGGGAAGAAGGGATCAAGAGATGTTTCTTTTCATTTTTCCATCTATGTGTTACATTTGCAAGAAGCGCACTTTTGATTTCTGTCACAAAATATTCCCTTCGCTTTGGTTGGTGGTTGTTATTGCAATCAGTCGTACAACTGAATTCAAAGGCCTAATAGTAACTTAAAATTTTGTAATATCAACACAGGAATTGTGCTGTTGCGCAGTGGGGCATGTGCTGATATTCACATTGGTGGGTGTTCAAAAAGACGCGACATGTGCACAAGTAATGGTGACTGATTCCTCAAAGCACACATGGGATGCCCAGGAGACTGAGAGGTGGGATGTGAAGGGAAAGGAGGTGGAGAGCTGACCATAAGCAAGCACCAGAAGTTCAGATATCAATCATAAACTGAGTTTAGTTTAAAGCACCCGAAATTCAGAGCTGCAGTTGACTGTTGTGATATCTTTGCATGTTTGGTTACCTTAAAAAAAAAAAACCAAAACAAAAAACCAAACAAACAGAACAAGAGTTGGAAAATTCAAATTCACTTTCAGATGGGTCTGAAAATGTGGCAAGTACAGGCATCACTACTAGATTTATGTTGGTTGATAAAAACTTCATAAGCCTGGTCTTCATGTCTCAAAGCTTCCCTTGACTTCAGACAGGAGAGTAGCCATGAGAACAGCTGGGCAGCCCCTGCTGCAGAAGTCCTGGCTGGGAAAAAAGAATAAAGTAGGGTCACATATTCTGAAGTACTGAGGGAAAGAAAGAGCTTTTACCGGGGAAGGTAAGAGGGACCAAAAGGTGTTACAAACATGCTGTAGTGAAATGCACTTAGACCTAAGAAAGCAGAGTTGCTTTAATCCCTTTGTTCAGAGCAGGTAGCAAAAAGCCATGAACTTATGGAGCCCTTTCATAGCTCATATGAAGACAAAAGGTGTCCTTATCCCCTACACTGCCCCACAGAAAGGCAGCAAAACACTGTAAGTTGATGGCCAAGTTTTAAGCATGCCTTATATTTTGCACAAAAAAAACCTGAGACGTATGTCTGTATATATAAATAGAGGAGAGGATGTGTCTGGTTTTTATTTTAACCTTACTTTTTTATAGGTAAAATTATTTCCATCCTATTTTTTGTCCCTAGATTTCAACAGCAATTTTCTGATTTCTGGTATAAATGCAGATATCTCATAAGTCTTTATAACGTGATACTGCAAATTTGTTGGAGTAATGAGTTCTCTTTGCAATCTGGAAGATGCCACTGTGGTTCTTGTATTTTGATCATAGTAAGCTATGGAGAGAAAACTTGGTGTAAAAAGGCAATATGCGCATGTGGTAGATTGTCTTTCCCATTTTCCTGTTTCCCTCAAATACTTTTCTTTAAATCCTTTAGAAAATCCTTTTTTACATTATTTAACAAAGTGATACAAGGTGAGGGCACAAAAGTTTATATACTTGGAGTTAGTAAAATAGACATAAATGTCAGAACCTAAATAGAAATATCAGTATCTGATCATTTTAAAAATGCATAGTTTATTTCTAAATTTAGTTTGAAATAGTTTGAGATAGAATAGAAATAGAAAATATGAAAGGAAGGCTATCATATCCATGAAAACGCTTCGAAAACATGCCTTTCCCTGTGGTTTTATTTGCCTGTGGAGGAACTATTCTAGAGAGAACAAGTTCATCTAAAAGCATGTATTTTACTTGATGAAAAGGATATTTGCTTTCTCCCAGAGACTGAGTATTCTGGCCCCATTTGATTCACTGAAGAATATTAAATGCCAAATAAGTAGGGAGAGGAGAGCTGTAATGGTAAGATAGATGACATATTTGTTTTATGTACATCATGCACGCTTCTCAGAGCTTTCAAATGGTCTGCTAAAATTTATCTTAATGTTAAAGTCAATGTTTTTTCATTCTTAAAAAATAGTAACATGTGCAAAACCACTGACCCAAAATAAGATAGAAAAGGTTAATTCCATCTATGAAAGTCTTTCTACAAACATAAATCCTGTAATTTAGATTGCAAATTCAGTGATGCAGGGGTATATTTTATTTGTACAGCACACTGCACATGATGACTGCTATCTAAGACTGATGTTCCTGAGCATCATTGCAATAAAATTGATAGGATTGATTTTTACCATGAGTAAAGGAAATGGTCACATGACCATTAACACAGTATTAAGGAACTGGGCTTCCCAGTTCAAGAAAGACAGGGAACTACTGGAAAAAGTGCAGGGGAGAGCTACCAAGATGGTCAGGGGACTGGAGCATTTCTCTTATGACGAAAGGCCGAGAGACCTGGGCTTGTTCAGCCTGGAGAAGAGAAGCCTGAGGGGGATCTTATCAATGCTTATAAATATCTGAAGGGCGGGTGTCAAGAGGATGGGGCCGGACTCTTTTCAGTGGTGCCCAACGACAGGACAAGGGGCAATGGGCACAAGTTGGAACACGGCAAGTTCCACCTGAATGTGAGGGAAAACTCCTTTCCTGTGAGGGTGCCAGAGCAGTGGAACAGGCTGCCCAGAGAGGCTGTGGGGTCTCCTTCCCTGGAGACATTCAAACCCACCTGGACGCGGTGCTGTGCCCCTGCTCTGGGTGTGCCTGCTGGAGCAGGGGGGTTGGACGGGGTGATCTCCAGAGGTCCCTTCCAGCCCCTGCCAGTCTGGGATTCTGTATCACAGGAGCTGTTTGGAAGGTTTGCTGGAGCTGCCATCAATACTTCAAAGCTTTGTTTAAAATTCAAACAAAGTAGTCATCCCATTCTCAAGTGATTAAGTGAATATATTTTAAAGTAATCAATTGCTGGTTAATTGCCATGCAGGTTGCTATCCTGTAAAAAAAAATTCCTGGAAATTTTAATTGCTGTAATAAGCTAATGAATTTTTGTAAGTATTTGTGTTAAGAGTGAACAATCCTAAGGTAGCTGCATAGCTTATGCCTAGCTTGCAAATCTCAAAGAGGCGTTCATAAATTTTTTAAAAGCGTGAGCTGGCACTGTTTCAGTAAAAGAATGGAATCAAATGAAAATCCTGAAATGAGTTTTTGGGAAGCTTAACTAAAATAACTGCTGATACAAAGTGCTAAGGGATAAGACCCGTACATAACAAAAAAATTAGAAGTTTGTAAAACCAATTTTTCCTTCAAAGCAGTCGCCTCTGAAAAACAAGTCTTTCCCATCAAATTTCTGATAGAACTTTAAACCGTTTTGCTGTGAATGGCACTGTATGTATTTTGGCTAGGGAAAATATTTTATTGTGGTCCTGAGCTATTTGCTGGCTTCTGTATGCCACACATGGAATGCAAAAATCATATATCTGCCACAAAACAAATTGTGGGATGGGCTAGGTCTCCAGGAGCAAGACTGATTTCCACAAATGAGTGCTCAAACAACTCTGAGCCTGTTTGAGATGCCATCAGTTACACCAGTCGAAACGGTCACACCGCTTGTAGCTTTCCTGTATCTGGTTGGACTAGTTACGTCCCGCCTAAACCTCCATATAGTGTATGTACTAGCAGGTGCTCAGAGGGTACATTTAATGGTGTTCAAGGTCCTATAGTCCTATTCTATCTCTGAGGCAAATTATCATACAATAGTCAATATTAAATGGTTTATGCCATGCTGTAGGAATTCTGGTGTCATTTTAGTCTCACATCTAACTACAGCTGTTATGACTTACTCTCACTGCAGCAGACAGCATTGCCAAACCAGCACAGCACAATTAGTTGAAGCTGGCAGACATCTGTGCTGATCATACCATCTGCATTGCTTCAGCTTGCCTGTCATTGGCTTTTCCATTTGGTAACTCCAACTCTGAAAATATGTCACTGAATATTTTGGCTACGTTAGTCATCCTGTAAAAACTCAAAAAAGCCTGCTCCATGATGTGGCAAAAAACCAATTTGCCAAACTTCTCTGAAGCCAGGACCTGCATCCTGGGGAGACAGACAGATTGCTGACATCTGATCAGCTTCTGGGTCAAGAACACCATGCCCCATGCCGCAAGCTGTGCAAGAATGCACAGCTAAGTGCGAGTCCTGGCACTAGCACTGGTAAATTTGAGTTATTCCTCTAGCAGTGGAGCATTGGACATACGAAGGACCTGTTATCTGCCTGGTGGAGGTCTAGAAAAGAGAATGCAGATATTTTAAAGCCAATTCTGGTTGTTTTGCAAATCTGAGCTGTGCTTTTATGTATACTTGGATATTTTAAAAGCCTGAATTAGTATTCAAAGAACTGTCGGTAGTTTTGGGGCCAGATTTTGCTCTTATTTGCCTTTGTGCAAAATAAGAATGTATAAGTAGAAATTGGCACTGTACACAGGACAGATTTTAGCTTGTTTAAACTGAGTTTCTAGAATTGCTTTGCTCTTCTTCAGGCTGTGTGAGTCTCCAAATTGGTGCTTCATTCGGGAGAGTAATGCATCCTCTGGGCACTGCACTTTGAAGAACATCACCAGCTCAGCTCTAGGTTTTCCATGGTGAAATCATGACTCGACTCTGAAGTCCAGTCCTGCATTACTTTCATCAATCTAGCGTTTTATACTAGCTACCCTCATTTGTGTGAATTTGGGTAGAGTCAAGGTATTTGCATGTGTCCTGCCAGCTTTTCAAGCAATTGCTGACCATACAGCAGCATCCCTTTGATGGACTGATGCAAGGCAGCTTGTCACGCTGGCAGCCAGATGGACGTGCTGCAGTTTCTATGCCGATATTTTGTTCGTTCTGTATTTAGTCTTGGAAGCAACAGAGACCCTTTACAAGCAAAACTAAATTGCTGAAGTAGAAAGGCAGTGGTGGAAGTTTACAGCACATAAAATCAAAAGCTGCATTTTTCTGAGTTTTCTGCAATCTCCATCGTGTCCTTACCATTTGTATTTTACTGCAAGTGTAAAAGGGATGGGGCAAAGATTTGTAGGCTTTCCCTCATGAGGGGCTGGCTTTGGAAAAGATGGGCACATGCTTGATTGGCTTCAGGGAGGTTATAACTTGCAGGTAGTTGCACAAATTTTTTAATTGTTCCGGAAAGTGTTTATGTTACGAAGGCCAAACCCCACAAGCTAAAAGCCTGTGAGACATGGAATGAATTTAGAAAGACCCATAGCTGTATGCACTCCACTGCCATGGGCAGTGTCACTGTTCTCCGTACTGCTTGGTGGGAACTACAAGAAACGGTTTGCTTCTCAGTTTCCTGGTCATAAAAGAGAAATATCTTCCATTTAAAAGGTAATTTCCATTGTTCACAAGAAACGTGTTAAATTATAATCCCATTAACAGTATTATTAATCCAAAGTGCCTTTGAAAATACAAATATAGAACCAAATTGTGACTAAGAAAGCTTGCATTCAGGTCTGACTGCTTTCTATTAATGCTCAGACACTTAAATGTAAGATTTTAAGTTCTCTCTTCATGAAAAAAACAGCCTTTAGCTTTCTGTAAGTTAGTGTAGAACTGCAGCAATTTCACCCTTTTAGGCTATTTGTGTGTGAAGGACGGTCTAGTAGAGAGCAAAGCCCTTTGATGAAATGGATGGGGTTTTCCTCATTAAACTGTATGATAATTATCTCGGGTGTTCATCCTCTTTGTAACACATTGCTCATGGGAAAGTGCTTTTTGGTTCTTTTTGGCAGCATACCTGACCCCTTCCCTCCCGCACCCAGAGCAGAAGAAGGGCTGTGGGAGGAGTGGCCTGTGTCTAGCCACCTTGTATTGTACTTCTAGTGTTTGGTATGGCTTTTTTGACCACCTGTGTAGGTTCATATTAATGCAAAACAGGAAATAAATAGAAAGGAAAGCTGGAGGAGAAAAAAAAAAGTAAAAGGATTGCAGTGAAAATGTTTCAAAATTAGTTTTGTTTTGGACATTTTCCCTTCAAGAAATATCCCTTGGAAGAAAATACCGCTTGACTTGGTTTTTTCTGATGAATTTAACAAGTATTTAATAAATTGAAATAATTCTCCATACCCTAATATATTATAAATACTCTTATATAAACTCTTGCAACTCTCAGTAAGAGCTGACTATCTATAGCATTATTTACAAATCCAGGACACAAGGTTCTGGGGGAAATTTTTATTTTGATTTTTCCATCTCACTCTTCAGCTTTTAGAAGATGACAGAAATTTGGCCAGACTACAGTTAACAGGAGCAAAAGGGACAGCTATTCTGTTTGAGGTTCATGAAAAAAAGCCTGTGAAGAAGGACAAAAATATCAAAAATCGATACTTAAAAATGTCTGTCTTTCAAAAAAGTTTTAAAAACAACCTCCTCCCTGCCTCTTCCTCTGAGTTTTTGCTGAAAGGCTTTGTTTTAAGGGAGGCCATTTTCAAAAAGAGGGGGCAGGAGAAGGCTGGGAAAAAAACCCCCTGTTTTCACAGTTCAGTCATTCTCCAGAGGAGTAATATGTGGGAACCCTGCCTTCAAAGGCTAAGGGGGAAGGCAGCAGAAATAAAAGCATTTGTTTCCCCCTGTAAAATCTGCCAACTCCTGTTGGCTGAAACATTGTCATATTTTGTTTAAATTTATATATTTCTTTGGAACTTCAGGATTGCAGGCAAAGGTTTAACTCCCTGACTTGGTCTATGAGGTGCAGTAGCTAGACCTCTGCCTCTAATTTGTGTGACGTTTAATTAAAAGGAATGAAGAGAGGGTTTTTTGCCCTCTTAAGTCACTCTGTCTTGCATTTGCAGCTTTTTTTTCCAGCAACTGGCCATCTTGCAAAAAATAGACATGCGAACATGTCATTACAATAGAAATAAATAGTAAATGATGGCATTAAAAGGTAACCTTCCATTAGCTACCTATGACATGAACCAGACCTGAGACTTTTTAAAAGAGTGGGTTAAAAACAATGGCTTGGAACAGAAAATAAAAACAGAAAAATGTATCAAAGAATAAAATGTAGTTGCTGTGATTTAGCTGAAGAGAGAGACCTTCTGTAAGAGGGACATGGTTTGGAACATGGAGGAAAAGCCAGGAATTAGTCTCAGGAAAGTTTTAATCCTTTTGTGGTCATGTTTTCTCCCTAGCTTCCTGCAAAAACTAGGTTAGTGCACCCGCATATTGTCAGAAGGTAATTACTTCAAATGGAATTGAAGATTAAATGTGCACTTCCAATGTTGCATACTATTAGCTTACTGTTTGTTCACTCATTTAGCAGAGAACCTTTACTGTTTGTACCTTAACTACTGACCTTGTCATGCAACACTTGTAAGTCACTTCATCTGTCCTGTCTTATTAAGTCCACCCTTCCTAAAGGAAGGAGGGAGCAGGGCTGGCCACCTTTGAAACGCAAGTGGAACTTCATGGTAGAAAGTTGTTCAGAGGTGCTAAATATTTTTAAAAGAATGGAGACAGTGTAGCCTGACCTGTGATGTTTTGAAGCTACAATTTCTCCCCCAAGTGCTTATCCATATGCCAATTTTCAGTATAAACATTGCAAGTGACATGGGAGGTCATCCTTCCATGTTCCTTTCTGTCATGGTTTTGGCTGGGATAGAGTTAACATCACTTGTTTTTTCCTGGGTTTCACCTCTCTCTCTCTCTCGTTGTTTTCCTTTTCATCTTTCATTATTATTATTATTATTATTATTATTATTATTATTATTATTATTATTATTATTATACTGTTCTTATCTCAACCCATGAGTTTTCTTACTTTTGCTCTTCGGATTCTCCCCCATCCCACTGAGGTGGGGGCAGTGAGCGAGCAGCTGTGTGGTGCTTAGTTGCTGACTGGGGCTAAACCATCACACTTCCCTATTAACCATCAGACTGTGAACAATTTCTCTGGGGACACTTGCTGGAAAGATCTTCAAGATCTGGATGCCTACAAGAGGGAACGTAATTTTTTCAGCATTTCTTATGAGCCACTGAGCTACTCCATGCCACCAAGGAAACCATCCCCTGACTTGGACACTGCTGCCAAAGCAATTAATTCTTCCATCAAATCCTAAATTACTGGAAAAGCAGGCCCTTATTCTGATCTGCTGGCACCACATCTGCTTTTTTTAGGGTGCTGATGTATGAGCATTGACATAGCTGAAATCCTGAGGTTCTCTAGGCATTCAGAGAAACCACAGTATGAACACCACAAAAAATGTGCTTCCTCCTTTTATCTGAATATGGGTTCATTGAGTCTATTCCTTGCACATGTTACTGTAATAGGATCCTCTGGCTTAGGGTCAACCTCCTTCAGTGCAGTTGGGATTATGGTGGAAAGTCAGTGGTTTGCTGTAGCATTCTTTCTGGGTCATGCAGATGACACAGATGACTCTCTTGTCTCCAGCTGCAGTCTTTTGCTTTTACTAAAGAGGTTCATTTGGGAATTGTTGACCAAATTGAGGGCAATTTAGTGCTTGCACTGAAGAGGTCTTGCATGCTGTGAAGGCTCCCTCCATAATGTTCTCTTACCTTGCTCTACAAAAGCCACCATGCTGCCTTATCCCAAACTGTGAAGACCTCATTGTAGCCCATTACTAGCCTGGCTTCATAAACTGTTCCTTGGCACTGCATCCCTTGTCCAAGGCAGATTCTCAAAGACATGAGTCATGCCTACCATACTCAGTTGTCACATAGTCTCAGTGTTTTATGTTGTCAGTCATAACCTGAGTGCCTGGGTATTTACAGTGCTGCAGACAAAGTCAATATACTAGGAATGAGTCATATTTAAATGTAGTTTGTTCTTGCTGTGTAGAACACACTGATTCTCTTTCACCAACTGCATGCCAGCCTGATGACAAACAGCTGTTACTGACACATTTTAATTAAAATGGAAGTCTGACCTGAAGAGTTCTCTACTTTTAATGCGCAACAATAGCAATATTAAAGTGAAAAAACTTGGGTAAGTTGGGAGGAGAAAGGAGAAATAAATGTTCTCTGTACCGTTGAAAATTTGCCTCTACATTAATTCTTGGAGACAAATGCAATTTTACTAGCTTCAGAGTGATGGCAGGTTACACTGGAAAATGTCCAACCTTAAAAATCCTTTCAAGGTACAGATACATTGGGAGTGCTCTCATAATCATGGTTATGTTGTCACCTCTGTACCTGAGCATGGAGCTGTTTTCACATCATCATTCATCATGCTGTAAATTCACCATTGTCCTCATGTTGACTAAAGACTATTTTTAGTTATCCCAAGTTTTTTGCAGTTATGTCTATAACAAAATGCGTGTGAATCAAAATAAGGCTCTTCCTATACTTTAAGACTTATTTTCATCTTTAGAAACGGAAATCTCCTCTTGGCTTTGACTCTAGTAGTGATGTTGTTGGAGATGGATTTTACAGGGCTTCAGTACTGCAATTCCTTGTAGGCTGTAAATACCCTGAAGATATTTTATATATTCTGTTCTCTGTGTTTTATTCCATTTTTCCATGTTCAGTGTCAGTGTCACCACCTGCTCCTTATCCTGCCACACTTTCCAGCTAGGGACATAGTCTTTAAGCTAATGTTCTTGCTGATGAGGGCTTAGTCCCCAGATAAAAGGCTGCACGATGAGCTCGTAGTCCATAAGAGCAGCTGCAGCAGAGCTGAAAAGAATTCAGCCCCACTGGATGTGAAGGGAGGTGGATTTCCCTTATACCTTGTATCTTTTTGGGGAAAATAGTCTCTTCTTGCAAACTCACTCTCATGTGAAGGCCATTTCTGTAGCAGGAATTCTAAGTGTTTATTTGACGTGGCTACAGGAGTTATTTCCATATACTACTGATGACCTTGCAGAACTCAGAAAGTATCAGAGCAAACCACCACCACTAGAGACTTACAAAAACGTCAGCAATAACAAATTAAGATAAAGTATTGACAATTGGTCTGCTAAGTCCTGTACTTATGCAACAAGACTTTAGGGGAGATTTCTTTTAATTATAACCTTTGACGGCCACTCTGTTTTCACAGAAATCTACCTGTCTCCTCTGCCAACCTGCCAACTGCGTTCACAGAATGAAGCCAGTTTGGCAAAATGAAACAGATTCCTCCAATACAACTGGAAGTCCAGAAGTCTCATCCAAGGCCTCTTTGGAGATGCATCCAGACGTACAACAAAAGCAGCAGTGAGTACGTATTCACCATGCCATCTCCTCTTCCAGCTTTATGAGCTGAAAGGTCTACTGAGAAATGTACCTGTCTTCCAGGGAATGACAAAGCACAGGAGCAGGAACAGGTCTTCTCTGAGACTTTGCACCCATGTTGGCTTTGCTTCCTTTGGTAGCTTCATCCCTTCATAGAGCATAGACTTTTGGGGGCTATAACTCTGTGTTTTTGCTTGTGTTTCTCTGACAGCTACATCGTGGAGAGCTAGTCCTGGCTGAAACCTCCTTGATAATGGGTGTTGTATGAATAATAAAAGACTGTTGTAAATGTACTGGATAAAATACAAATGTGCTATATTTTGAAGTTTTTTTTGGTCAAAAGAGCTTATCCCTAACGTATTGAAGAAGGACTTTCACTGATTTAGTGGGTAATACATAACATTTACGTAAATGTTGATAGGTATAGTTTGGTTTGAAACCAAAGATCTCTACAAAATACATTGCAAAACAGAACAAGCCCTCAGCTGTGGGCACTGGAAAGTTAACTTCCAGAAAATCTGTGATTTCCTGAAGTGAGAAATTAGCAATAAACCCCCATAAATAAAAAAACCTTCCTTTCATATTAAAATAATAATAAAAGATTTCTAACAAAATGGCCAGATAAATCAACATGATCTGTGTCAAACATTTCTAAATTTATTTTTTTTAAGAAGGGCATTACCAGTACTTGTTTATACATGCAAATAGAAAAATCAAATTACATTTAAGAAATTTAATTTCCTCTAATTCCTCAGAAATTCCATGTTTTTTAAAGGAAATGATAATACTCTGTCATCAATCATGAAGCACATTGGTTTACCTACGTTAGCCATGCACTGCGTCTAGATTCACCAGCTGTCCACTGATAACTAGCCAAACAGCAAGGAGCAGTATAAACCATACTATGAGAAAGGCAGTGAAAGACAAAATGCCTACCCAAATTACATCTATTTATTCTCTATAATCTTTGTGCCATGATCCAGAAGACTGATGATAATCCAGGAATAAATGTGTACCTTTTACGCAACATTAACTTACTTTCTTCTAGCTTGTCGAACAGCTTTGGGATTTATTATGTGTTTATTGTATGCCTCACCAGTTTCTTTCCAACTAGGGGACTGCATATTTACTTTTACCTTCCACCTTTGAGCACTGAATTTTGCTTAGTGAAGCATATTTGGTAATGGATTTTAGCACTACAAGACCGCAAATTTTGTGCATTATTTGGAATGAAGGGACATGGGGGACCCAGGGGTGGAAATGCAAGGTAACTAAAAACTGCCACTCAAAGAAAGAGAAAGTTTCCCCCTCTAACAAGGATTAATATATTTTCACAGCATACTATGCATCAGGGCTGTAAAATTGAAGTTCCAGGTGTCTGGAAGGCTACATATTTACCAGAGTTCTCAATTTCAAATCTTTAGAGAGTTTTTGGCTATATATTTGTAGATAACTCTTTTCTCATGTTTCTTCTCAATAGTTTACTGAGTTATTAGAGTGACTGAAATTATCACAAAAGTTAAACTGGATTATATTAATCAGTGGTTATAGAAAAATTGATTTTTGATGAACCGTTAATGTACCAAGTGCTTGTAGTTCCTGAATATTTGCTATTTTCCCAGTTAGTGCTATCCATTGAACATGGTATGCCTAGAAATGAAACTGAGCCAGTTTCCATCTCAGCTCTGTAGTGCCATTAATGGCTCTTTAATTCTTATTTAAATTTTTTTGGCACAATTTTTATTTAAAATGATTCCTGAATGGACAGAGCTGGATTCTCCCTCACTGCATTGATAGTCCTGCAGCTGATTAAGTGCCCACCATTAATCCTGTGATTAGAGATATACTACATAAATAGGTACCTGTTGTGCTTTGCAAGTGCAAACTCCGCAGTGAGTTGTGGCTAAGAATTATTCTGTGCATTTTTGGATGGATAAAAGTCGCGACTGCCCCAAAGGTCATACTGTGAACTAATGACAGGCGTTCACCTTGTCCTTCAGAGTTGTGTTTTGATTAGCGTCATGATGAGTTGCCAAAATAAACTGAAAAGGCACTTATGCTTTTAGTGATTTGCTACAGTTTAATTGGGCACATCCAGTTGAATATCCGGTCAAACAAACTCCTGTCTTTTGTGGCTACTTTTGTGACTGAAACAAAATTTTGCCATGTCTGTTTAAGTTTTTTTTGAACCAGCTATTTCCAAAGAAATTGGAAGTATGGTGATACCTGGAACAGGGATGGGACTGTTTAGGCCTATGGTATGCATGTCACAAGAAATGAATATTGCTAAACATCTTTTCATTAGGCAGGTAGTCCTCCCCAGCCGGCTGAACCCTTCTGTCCATGTCTTACCTTGAGCACTTTTAACAGATTTGAGCTGTTCTTGTTGCAAATAGGCATTGGTGGGATCCTGTTGGATGCTGTGCTGTGCTCCCATACCATTTATCTGCAATGTCACTGAAATGCATTTCCTCTGGAAAATGTGGGTGTTGGGTCACATGGATCCAGAAAGGGCTAGGACATACCTGGAGACTAGCAACTAAGAAGCAGATATAATTGCTGTCAAAATTATTTAGTTCTGACAAGGTTAGGTACCATTTTAATTTCTCAGTTATCAACACATACAGCAACAACAAAGTCCTCTGGCAATGGAAAAAAAGTCTTGAAATTGTATCCACTACTGAGCACAATCGGGGGTGGGAGGAGAGCAACGAGTAATGATGTTATTTCTTTAAAGCGTTTTATAATCTCCTCATGCAAATCTTGCACAGAAAGTTGTCACACCTTTCTCCTCTATAATTTGAGCCTGTTGCCCTCCATGTGTTCCTGAGAAGGAGCTGTACCACATTTCATAGCTCGGGAAAAGGGAGGCGTGACTTAGGTTGCCAACAACAGCACATCCATTAGCCACCTATATAGAACGAAGAAACTGGAGATCTCCAGGGATTTTTCTTTTTCTTCTTAACTTTTATCCCTTTATTATAACTTGCTCTGTCTTTGCAAACCAGGGTTGAATACTGTCCTGTAACAAAATTTACTAGCATAATCTTTTATATCAGAGAATCAAATGAAGCATTTCCCTTGAATAAGTTACTGTGAATGCAGACATATGGCCTGTATTTAAGAGCTGGGTGAGTTCCTGAAGTATGTGTTAAATAGAAAATCAGTGTAATAACTGTATCACTCTTCTTTTTAATGCTAATACAGATACAGCTACAGATTTTGGCTCCTTTGTGGGTTGTCATGAAGTGCAGGATTGAATTATACTGTTTCTTATCATTTTTTCTTTAATTAATTCTGGATCAAATTCTGGTATGTTTGTTAACTGTAGCAGCTTCCACTTAAGGAAAGAGGTTGGGGAAATATTGTTGTTAAAGCAATTTTGGATTAAAATGGGATTAATAACTATTATGACAGAAGAACACAATGTGCCTTTGTGCATCTCAATGACAAAATGCTGATCTCATTGTGCCATATTTCCTGGGGCAGTGTTTATTTATTGGCCATATCTAAATAAAGCCATATTGAAGGCTTTAAAGAAGTTGATTCTTCTTTTTGAATCTTTCAATGATTCTGAATCACAGCTTGTAACTCTGCTACATCCTCTGCTGTGTTAAAGCATGCCAGAAATCTGAAAGTGATTTTTAAAATTTAGCAGAGCATCTGAAAACAGTGTTCAGTCATTTTAAGATCTTGTAAAGCCAGGCTGCTGCAGTTACCTGTCTGGGCAGTGAAGTTCCCTTACTGTACTAATTAGCAGTAGTAGCAGGGCTAATGCACGCCTTGAATGCCCCTCGATGAGTGTCAGGTTTACTACTAGAGATTCAGCCCAGATCACTTAGTTGGGAGCTAATCCTAGGTCGTTCAGTCCTTTGGTCCATCTTCAGGTCCAGCACACAAGTGTTGCACCATCAGGCATCAGTGTTGAACCATACAGGGCTACATACCTAATTTACGGCAGGTTTTAGATTCAGTGATCCATTCCCACTGAATTTCATGAAATAGTCTGCTGGACTTCACTGTGAGCACATCCAGTCACCACTGAACGCTGATTATGTAAAAGTTATTTACTGATATCTTCCTCAGTAGATAGGAAGAGTAAACTTTTTCCGATTTTAAGTATTATTGGTTTGATACTTGTAATAGTCTTACAGGGAACTGGACAGCCTTACAGTAAATTTGTAGACTTTGCCTCTTACAGATTGGTGCCATCGCCATTGCCCAGCAGTCACAGAGTAGTGTCTAACAGGTCCCTCCACTACCCCCTCCATCATGCTGCCAAAGGGGACTCGTGTTCGAGGCAGGTATACCTGTCCTGTGGAGCTTAGCTGAAACCCTCAGATTACTTGTGCAGGAATCTGACAGCTCTGTGCAGTTCTGAAACCAGCAGTTACCAGCAGATTTATAAATGGAAAACAGCATTTCAATGACGTGGTCTCAACATGCTTTGAAGAGAAGCAGTGTCCATGCTTGCCTCTCCTGACCTGATGGGACGACAGCGGTGGACAGTTTCTAACATGCAGCACAGAGGAGATGGAGATGTTTCTTGTCTGGTGACAGTTGCCTGGCAGGAGTGCAGAAGAAGGCATCTGGTTTGACTAAGACAAACTCCCAGCTGAAAATAGTGCTTTTATGGCCACTTTACCTGGGTTGTTGAGCGGTGTCAGCCTCCCGTGGAGTCAATGGGCTTTGAATGTTCTCAATCCTTCCTGGGTATATTTAGCATTCAGGATCAGACACTGCACAACTTTAAACTCAGTGGAAAACAAGTAGCTGATGCAAAGCCACCTTTATGGACTCTGTTCTGGTTTTTATAGCTCTCGTGTAAAAGAAGTGGATTTAACCCAGTTGCCCTGTTGTTGTTCCCTTTCCCTGCAAATAAAACCAAAGAAAAATCTTGTTATACTTCTAAGTAAAAGATTTTTAGTTGCAGGTTCAAATGTATGTAACTATTATTTGCAGGCTTTGTTCAGTTTAGGTTTCTTGGTTAGTGTGTTTAATTTTGAATTTTTTAGTCCTTGGGACTTTGTGAAGCCTGCTTTGGTTTCCTGACGTGCTTTGTGGGATAGTGATACACAAAATGCCTCTATATCTGTTGTGATTAATGCTCTGGAGGAACCTGTTAATGGTTATGGAACTACTGCAAGTTTGAAGGTTCTGACACAGCAGATAATTTTCCCCTACTTCCCATGCCCCGGCAGACACAAGATTTAGACTTGCAGACGCTCCGCAAGAAAAGCTCTCCTTATGAGGAGTCCCAGACCTGGCCCGCAGAGCCGAGATGTTGTGATGGTGGGGATAAGCTTAAATAACCTCTCTGGCCACGGCCAGCTTATCTAAATGAAAACGCAAGTTACAAATGCTTTGGAGTCTTTCCCATCACTATCGCAAAAGCCCATATTTAAAAAAGAAAATTAAATGTTTCAGTTTTCAATTTAAAGAGGGTGCAGGTATTTCGGTTCCAAAAAATTAGATGGTAGATTATTAAAAAATGCTTCAGTGTCCAAAAAGGAAGTATTGCAAAATTCCACATTTTATTCAAAGTAAACAAAAACAATCAACCCCTTTCTGGTGGAAAATGGTGGAAATATCAATAAAGATGTTAATTCCTAGATCGCCATTTTCTCTGGAGATGCTCACCATTTTATTTTTTCACTGCAAACCTATAGCAGCAGCGTAGGGGAGCGCTGAATGGCCGGGTTAAGGCTGTTTTGGGAGACAACCGAACTCTGCTATTATGCACGATGCCGCTCGATTTAGCAATGTGTGACACTTGATCCGATGCCCACGGGAGCTGATGTGAGCTCTGATGGACGTCAGCATACCCTGCAGCCTTGCCAGTGGCCGCCAGCCAGGTAATGTGCCACAAACCTCCACGCTCCCATGCAAAGCGGGAGGCAGCGCCGCTGCGGCATCTGGAGAAGGTACCGGCACGTGGTGGGGAGGCCACCCTAGGTACGCGCAGATCGTACTAGGAAAATAATTACAAGAGTATATTTTTAATAGGAATCAAAGTTATGTTCTTTTCAGATTTGTCTGGGGCATAAGTTGGAAATCAAACACCTAACAAGTTTGTTATATCCCTGCTGAAGGTCTCCAGGCTTAATTTAGTCAACATTCTCAATTAATTTTCCTATTAAATGAATTCTTTCTTAAAACATAGGGGGAAAAATTTTTCACTGATAAGATTGTTCTGTGAACCGTTCCTAATGAGCTGCTGTGTCATTCCCTCATGCTTTCTATTTATCTTGTTTAGATTGCTTCAGTTTTAAGTATTCCAGTCCTTTACTGCCTATTAAGAGTTTGTTTTATTTCAACTAGGAGCTTCAAATAAATTTTAAAAGCTGTTAGAAAGCAAAATATTTTTATATATTTATTTAAATTGTCTTTTATTCAGGTGAGTGGATATACAAACGACTTTAACCTCTTTTATCTCTTTCTGTGAAGTTTATAATCCAAATATCATTTTTGATATATGTTCGTTGTTGGTTCCCCAAAGTCTTTTTTTTCTTGCCCCTGAGAACGTACTCGAAGTCCATAGGGGTTTTGGAGGCCTGGCTGCCCTAGGACCACTCCTGGGTCTGGCTGTAAGGTAAGACTTCAGACTTTAAATCTGCAGAGCAGTACTCTTCCCTGGACAAAATAATCCACTTCATCAGAGAATCCCCTTGGTTTTGAGCATACAGTTCACTTCAGTTTCTGCTATTGTAGCGATGACCTAAAATCATAATTTTGCTAATCAGTTTTCTGATATTGATCATATGTCAGTTTTTATTTCCTATTTAAATCTGCCCACAGTGAAAATAAAGTCCTGCTTACATTAAAAACTTTGATTATACTGACATAGCTCAAGCACTCTAATCTCCATACTCTGTATGCATCTGTGTTGGCATTAAAGTGCCTTCTGGCTAACTGCTGCCACTCAGAAAATGGAATAGCTATCACATTGCCATTGGAGGAACTGTTACAGATAAATACTTGTTTGCAGTGGTATAAATGCATTAGATCTTGTTTGTTTGTTTGTTTAGTTTCATGTAGGTATATCGGTATAGTTTTCAAGTTTAGCTCAGGCCCTCCAGAACTTGTCCTGTTGAATGCAGAAGCAAGTGATTTATATGTAGCAGAGGCAGACCTTTATGCCCTGTTCTGCAGCAGGTACCATGCAGTGAAGAGCCCCAAAGCATCACTGAAGCTCTGCACAGCAGCCTAGCAGCGGCTTATGGCATCTCTGCCTCGGATGGCAGCTCTGGATTCCTTTCACTGCAGTAAGACACTCACGTGGATATGAAATATATTTATAACTTCTTGGTAACCATTTTTGAGGTGCCTTTAAAAAAGGAGGGGTGAACACTGAGGGGGAAAAAAAATCTCTCAAGATAAAACAGAGTCATTTAAGAACGCTTCAGGCTAAAGCAAGGCTTTTATTTTCTGACTGGCTAATTTGAGGTGACTCCCAGGGCCTTGAACATCTTAAAACATTGCTGTGATTATGATTTTTTTTGGACAAGGATATTTTGCGAACATTTTGTGGGATTCATATAGCCAGTTTATGTCTTAGGTGGTATATTGCAATTCATCCTTTTTTTGTTCAGCCCAGTGCATCTTCTTCCCATTTTGCGCGAGAAGATCAGACTCTTGCTCAGTGGTGGTGTTGACTTTCAGCACTGAATACCGTAGCATCTCCCATCTCCCTTTCAAACCAACCTCTCCCCAGCTCCCACACATGGTCGTGGGTGCAGGCGGGGCCTCAGCACGCTGCTCACCCCCCTGGTGCCGATGGGGTGCCCTTGGGGGGGATGCCCTGGCTGGAGGACCACCGACAGCATATTTTATCTCACTGAGACTCTCCTTTGCCTCTATAAATTTCAGCTCAAGGTTTTCAGCTTCCCAGTATATTCTAAGGAATTGAGTAAATTAGAAAAACTATTGAAGCAAGAGCTTTTCTCTCCCCTTGATCAGGTAATGCTATACTCCGTATTTATCTGAGGAAAGAAGAACTTTCACAACCCAGTGATTCCATTTTTTATTCTTTTTACACTATGAAGTATCATAATATTGTTTAATAGTGTCATACTTATATTTCACAGTCTAATCCGCTTTTCTTTTCCATTCCCATTGTATTTTATATAGTTTGAAGTCGCAGAGCCCAGAGTATGTGCTCACAAGGCAGCCTTCTCCCTGCGCCTTGTGAATAAAGCAGCTTTCAGGCATTCATTAGGAGTTCTCTTTTTTTATTTTTTTTTTATGGAAACAGTGTAGACTTCGTGCTGTAAAGAATTATAATGTCCTGTGCATAATGTACATTTTCTTTACCTTCTCCATTATCTGCTTCACAGCACAGCACATTTGTCAATGGTTTTCTTTCCTTCTGGCTTAATGAGAATCTCAGGTTTTGGAATGTGCTGTTTCTGTCCTTTGTGTCTAATCTGTGCCCTCTATTTCTCTCCCCCTCTTGGAGATAAAACTGCATTTTGCTGCTGTTGCAGTTCCAGACAAATTTGATCAAGATAGAGGAACTGACTCATCACCTTTTCTTGAATCTTTAGGAACGGTACTGGCACACGTGTCCTGGAGGAGACGGGAACAGCATCGTGCGGTGTCTGGTTGGATTGCTTAAGAGAGAACAAGGGGTTTTATTGTTGTTTTCACCCACACTCTGCTGAGGCTCTTTTGGGTCCTGATTCCGTTGGTTTTATCTTCTGTAAATGGAGAAGGAGGGGAAAAAGCTAGCCTGATGGCTCTGGGAAATATTAGAAAGAGTACTTGAGAAGGAGAATGTCATAAAATGTAATGCTTATCCCAGTGTGTACAAGGCTTAATGTGCCAGTATTGCTCTCAAGGGAATTGTCTTGGGACCCATGTTTAATTTTCTGTCCCATGTAATGTTAGACCCCTTTACATGAGTTGTTATATGTACCACTTTTGTTCTGGCATAATAATAGGGCTCATAACTCCGGCTTAATAATTTGCCTCGTAATTCAGTTGAGATCAATGATAAATTTCTAAAGGCCATTCAGGCACACTAGGGCAGTATGAAGTGGAGTTTAAACTGAGATGTTAACCTGTAGGAAGTGCTGCTTTAACAAGCAGGGCCACTTATTTAATCCAAATGCCATAGCTGTATGCAAGACGCGGTGGCAAAGGTCAGCATGGATTGCAAGGGAATTGAAAGTTGAATTACTGCAGTGATTGTTTTCGCAACAAGCGTTATCGAATAGGTTCATTTTTATATGGTTGTAAACACATTCCTTTCTTATTTTCAGCATCAGCTTACTGGCTGTTATTTCCTTGGGGTCTCATTGGCACTTTTCCTTGTGGTCATTACAGAAGTTTGGGAAGGGAAGAGCTTTCTGCAAAGGAGCACAGAATATTTTGTGTGCTGCTTTGGTCCAGCATCTCTTACGAGTAAGGAAAATTGAATCTTCTCTAGGACTTGCAGTGATAGTTTACTGTAGTGAAGAGGTGTGTTTGCTCTGGGGCACATTCAGATGTACCTCCTCGTACTGCAAATGAAGAGGACTTTTGAGTACTTTTTGCAGTATTTTCCAGCGATGCGTTAGCGGTCCATTTGCTTTCACTGGGCACCGTGTTTCTTGCCTGTGCCGGCCCAGAGCAAGGTAAGCATCTTGCTGCTGCCTGGGCTGCGAGGGTGCGGGCGGCCCAGGAGGGACTGGCACCGTGCTTGTTTCACGTGCTAGACCCCACCTATGCAAGTGTACGCGGCTAATGCTTCTGCAAGCAAAACGCAGCCAAGTAGGTGGGATTTGCGTGTGGGTTTCTTAACCGCTTGTTTCGGGGGTTGGGAGGGTGGGTTGAGTGGCAGAGAAGACGAGAATGATCCAGGAGATTATAATGACCTGACCTATCCGTACACATTGCGGCTGCGCAGAAATATGGGAAAGTCTTTTGCAGGCGTATTCGGAATTGCACTCCGAATTCAGAACTGGGATTTGAATTTTAATTTTTGCACTTTCTTGTGTCAGAGGGCACCAGAAAATGTTTAACTCGTTTGGATTCTGATCCTCCTAGCCTAACTGGTGTGTTTAAATCCAAATAACTAGAAATCCACCTTTAGCAGGTGGTCCATAATTTGTTTTTTATCCTGTGTGCAGTTTGCGTTACTGCTCCTCACAACAGTTATTGTGCCTATACTGCCATGACACTCGCTTTATGTCTTTTTCCTATATTCCCTTAAGCCTCATCTCTGCTCTTCTATTTTTATAAATTACTGAAATGATAGTTTTTATATCTAGTGCTGCACTTTGGCAAGGTGGGCCGGAGGAGTTTTTGAGCATGATGACATTTTTCTGTGGAGATTCAGTTTCCTATGTTTTAATTAATGCCCATGCCAGGTAAGTTGTTTTTTTTTTTTTTTTTTTTTTTCTGGAAAACAGCACTTGTTCTGGCAGCGCTGATCTGTGCACCACTGTTGCTATGCAGCAGCGTCAACTTCAGATTTTTTCAGATTTTGTTTTGAGCAAACTCCCCAAAATCCAAAGATTTTTCTTTGTTTGTTTTGCTTTACTGGGCCAATATTTTAGTGCTGCAATCTATGCTATTGCAAGAAAATTTTAAAAATTATGCTTCCCACCCACTGCAAAGGATCCAGCAAAATAAAGTGTCTGTGTGGAGGGGAACTTTGGAAGGAAAAGGAAAAGCTGTTGTGCTATGCAAAAGAGTTTTCTTGCTTCTTTTAACTGTGTCTCTTGAGATTATAATTCTTTGACTTCATGTTTATCATTCAAGCTAGTGGAAGATATGATTCCTTCACTTCGGTTTGTCAAATAGATAAATACCATTTTGATTTTTTTACAGCAAAATGAGGATGCACAGTAAATGTAACAGTCCTCTGAGAGTAAAATGGATAACTTTAAAATGCATGCAAAATTTTCTTGCATTCATAATATTGCTACTAACCTTATTTTTGAATTTCTCAATGCCCTTTTTTATTTAATGGTAACTTTTTTGTTTGAACAGATGGAGTTGTATATTTTAGAAGCTATAAATTCTCTTACAAAAAAATTATAAATGAAGAACAGGCAGAAACTTTAAGTGTTTTTTATCTATAAGGAGTTTTAATGCATACACTTATGCTACAATGCAGTTTCTTCTAGTGGACAATTGCAAACTTATAGCAGGTTTTGTCAAAACTGAGCTGTTTTCCTTCCTTTCTTCTCTGACAGGTAGAGAAACATTGCCTTTTAGTTTTGATCTGTCCTTTTATAACCCGCCAGCTCACACTTTTCATTTGTGCTTTTAATGGTATAGGAACAGCTTAAGTGACACAGTGGAGTTACAGATATTGTGCATCAAATCATACTATCACAAATTACTATAAAAATCCACAAGAATGTGAATTTACATTTATATGTCATCGGAGAGTTGAGTTTCAGGGTTTAAATATGATGGTGAAAGGGAATGGAAAGAGGCAGAAAGAAAGAAAGAAAGAAAGAACATAATCAGAAGAATATTGAAGTTGCAATGTTAGTTATTACTGATTTAAACCTGCAGCCAGATTTTCCTGCACAAGAGAGAGACCAGGCAGCTCTGGCTGAGCCTGTTCAGAAACCCTTCTCTTCCCCATGCCCTTCCTCTCCTCATGGGTACATGTTCTCCAGCAATTTCACAATATTTATTGCCAACATTGAGCGAATTATTACAGGTCTTACTGGGACATGTTTTCTTAGGCAGCTCCTTAAAGAAGGGCAAATTCCTTAGCCTGAAGAGTGCACAATCTGAATTTAATTGTGATGGGATAAGATGGGAGGTGGCAACTGGGTTTTGGGGACTGGGTGCAGTGAAGAGGATTGGGTCTTGGACCGAGCCGTGATCTTTCTCGCCAAAAACGGAAAGCAAACCATTTGCTTGCTCTACTCAAGAAATCAACAGGGCAAACGTAATTAACTTTACCTGAATATTAATGTTAATTAAGCTTTACTCAACTTGTAGGAGGGAACAGTATTTGAAGAACATTTCCTGCTGAGATTAGAACAAAGGTGAGCCCCGTGTGTGTGTGTGTGCAATGTACAACTGCTTCTGGCATGATGAAAACCAAAATGCACAGCCTGGAGACTTTAATCTAAATGCCATTTATGCTAGTAATGTAATCTGAAGCTAGTAAATATATTCACAATAAAGGTCTGCACCTAGTAAGCCCAAGCTGATCTGGTTTTCCTATTACCTTTTGACTCGTCTTTGAAAAAATATTACCCGCGTACAGTTGACCTTGTTTTGCACTTGATATCTGAAATTCACAGTTCATACCTGGCTTCAGTGCAGAACAACGTAAAAAGGTGATGAAGATTTCAGTGGCATTTTACAGACTGTCTTGTTCAAAGTGTGTGGAACCTACAACTTCTGGCAATCTGAATAAAAAACAAAGTCCCAATGCCCCAATGCCTTATTAATAAAAGAATTTCAGCTCCCAAGTATTTCCACTGAGTTTGTTTTGTTGAGGCTGAGAAGTCAGAATTGGAAATTACACCTAATTTTCCCCATTTTGTTAAATAACTAAGAAGATCTTTTGTATATGATTCTTAGCGTCACATTTTTGGTCTTGGCTCGACCTCCTCAGGGTTTGGAGCCTTTGATGTCGTTACAGATTGTACATTTCACAGAGCCTTTGTCTTGGAGGAAAATTTCTAGCTGACAGACACACACACACACACACACACATCCCCCGTGTCACATATATGCGCTGTCAAAATATTATGTGCCATCCTAAATTATTTGGTAGCGATGGGAAAAACACCTGCTTCCTAAGAACATTTCTTCCTTTCAATTATCTGCAAGATTTTTTTTGGAGATGTATTATTTAAAACGGTAATGACAGCCTGATGTAAAAAATAGGTAATTTTTGATTCTTCTTGTTCCAGTACTTGACATTAGGGTACCTTGTTCTGATTCCCATTTAGCCATGTGCAAATGGCTTTCACAAGGTGAAGTAAACATATCCTATTCTTCATCCA
This sequence comes from Morus bassanus, assembly GCA_031468815.1. Classification (NCBI taxonomy): domain Eukaryota; kingdom Metazoa; phylum Chordata; class Aves; order Suliformes; family Sulidae; genus Morus; species Morus bassanus. The sequence continues at coordinate 2,004,539 of CM062580.1, read as the reverse complement.
TTACATCTGTGTACTATATGGTATGCAAAACCTTTTAGGACTTACTGTGCAGCAAATGCTGCTTTTTAATTATAAATACATATAAAATATACAAAAAGATAAAGTCGACAGGAGCAAAGAGAGAGCAGGAACATGAGATATGTCTTGAAACCACTGTGCTTTTAAGTGAACTGGTAATTTTTGAAAATGAATTAGTATGATAACATTCAGAGGTGTATTTTAAGTATCTTGAAAACTTTGGGTCTTTAGATTGTTAGCACTATTGGGAAAAGGCACTTTTTTGTATGGCTGTCTAAATAGTATGTAATATTTAAGTTTGTCAAATGTGTCTGTCTAATTAGATACATAACTTTATCATATGTAAAGCATTTTAAGATTCTTACTTGTAGGTTTTAATAGTAATTGTTGCTTAACAGGTTTTTTGAGATAAGAATACTGCTCTCTTTTACAATACTATGATCTATGTAAACTGAGATACACATATAGGGACACTCTATTCCTCTTCTTACATATCTTTGCAAATATAATCCAAGGAGGGCAGGAGCATGAACTAGCTATGAGGCTTTTTTCTACTGTCTGTGTCGGGGCGTGTCGGACAGAGTGCTTCTGCCAAAATAATAATCATTAGTTGGTGCGAAGGGTGGGACCAGGGTGGAGATGCTCAGGACCGAGCTCGGTTGCATCAGACAGAGGAGGAGCCACCCATCAAGCTGAAAGGGACCAGCGGCAGGACAAAGAAGTGTCGGGGTGGTGAGTGGAGCTTCCCAATGGGTTTTTGGTGGCTAGGATCAGACAAACAGATGGCCTTATTCCACGGGCAGTCATGAACTGGGGAGGTCAATGGGAGAAGATGGCACTGAGCTCTGCCAGTCAGAGAGAGATCAGACTTGTGGCTTCTACTGTCACTCCCAGCTCAGCTGTGTCAGGCCAGGGTTTTGCAGGGACATCTGGACTGTTGAAAGCCTCAGATGTTTTAAGACATTTCCATTTACTTGTTTCTTTACCGGACACCTCACCAGACTGAATGACATTCAATTAACTCTGGAGTTTTCCTTGTCCAGAAAGAAAGCAGTTGCAAAGCAGAGCTTGCATGAAGAGAAGGGATGGAAGCAGCTCCTGCTTGCTAGTGGGAATGTAGATGTTTTTTTGACATCTGGTGGTTATAAAATCACAACTACTTTAAGTGAAAATGGCAGTTCAAAACCTTCTGGAGAAAATTCTTCCTTGTAAGATATACGTACATACATACATATTTATATACATGTATATGCAACTTAGGTATATGCATACACACACATACACACACACACACACACACACACATATACGTATTGTATTGGACTTTTATGTTCCCTACCCTCTGTTGCTTTAGGTTTTTTGCATATTTCTTATATGGAGTTAAAGATGATCATGTTATTCCGGAAAGAATGCTATAAAACATAAAAGACAGGGAAAAAAGGAATCTTTATTTAGCCAGGAAATTTAATTGAAGTTAGTGTAAAATATGTTGGCATAATGATTACATAATTTGGCCTGTGTTCAACAACACTTGAGATTACACCACATGTTTTCACTTATAGCATTCATTGCATTCAGCCCAATAGCACCAGTCATGTTGCTTCTGTGCCTTTGTATTGTTTATTCCAAGAGTTTTAAACCAAAAGGGAATTTCGCCGTACGCTACAGGCACTGGGAGGGGGATATGGCAGGATTTATTTGTTTTATTACTGGCCCTAGGAAATACACACTTGCTACTGCACAATACGATGTCATGTAACAGAGGCATTGGATATGAGGCAAATTACTCTGTTGGTTGTTGTAATTAAAAAGATAGCTTGTAAGGCTTCACTTAGGCTAAAATAAATGGAAGTACTATTATTTACTTTAGTTGGCTTGGATTGGGCCCATTGTATATCGTGCTTTTTTACAAAATGCCTACTACAAATCTAAAGACTTTATAATACTCATCACAGTTTTTTTTAGACAAATGCTATTGTTGGCTCTTGCCTGACCTAAATTATTATGATAGTAAGAAATGCAAAAAACCAAGTTAAATTACTCTTTAGCAGAAATTTCAGGCAATGGACACTTTTCCATGAATATTTCATATAAAGCTATAAATAATTCTGTTGGATTTTGAAGATCAGAAAGTGACTACTTGGATGATGTAGGGCATTTATGTAAGCCTTATTGCTTTGTGCATGCTGTAAGAGACATATTCATTCATGGAATTCAAGTCATGTGTGGGTAAATTTGATATTTTTTTCCTTAAATTTCTTTTAAATAGTTATTTGTTTCGATTGCTTAAGACTGGAGTAGACAAATATAGCACCGTAATTCACCTCTGCTGTTACCTGAGAGCTGCGCACACTGAAATGTTTTTCACAAAGCTTTTGCATTTTAAGAATGTTTTATTCATTATTCTAATACTAGTGCTGAATATATTGTGCTCATAAAATACATGTTTGTTAGATTACTGAAGTGTAGGTCTCTCCGAACCTTCATTCAAACGTAAAAATCAACCTCACTTGATTGAATTTGCCTCCTTCTGAACTGATTTGGATGTTTTTTTTCTGTAAATGGTGGTAATTTCTTCATATTAACTGGAGGGAAAAAGAAAAAGAACTATAATTGTTTTATCTTTGTGTCATATTTCCTGCAATTTAGGCAGAGAATTTAATCATCCATCTAATAAAAAAGTAGATTTCTTTATTATGAAGAAAAAACTTGAAAAGATGCTTCATTTAACCATAAAACACTAACCAAGAAGGCAACCCAAATACCTGAAATTTGTTGACTGAAGAAGGAAAGAACAACTGATTCTTGAGATGCTACTTACCATAAGCATAACCATTAGTTACAGCCCTTTCTGCATGCCCAGTTCCTCCCTGAATTCCTCTCCAAAGATCACATTAACATCAGCTTTCTCTGCATTCAGATATGTGCTAGCATTGGGGCCAGATGCCCTGCAAGGAATTCCAGGGTAGGGCTTTGCCTTTGCTTCTCATGTCTCTTCCTCCTCTCTGTGGTTTGAAGGGTGGAGTTTCTGGCCAACAAACAAAAGAAATAATGAAAATATATAAAAAGCTTGTTCCTTAAATCCCACAGAAAACAACTGCAAGCTGAACATCAAAGAGCACAAGCAAAGTATTGCCATATTAAGGTCTCCTGTGCAATGGGAGTTCTTTTACTGTGTGCAATATGCTTATCCTGCAACTACTGAAACTCTTCTCAGGCAACAAGCAGAATAGCTCTCCACCTGTCGGCATCGCCTCCTACTCAAACACCTGGAAGGTAGGTAGACCTCGCAGCACCCTCTGAGGTGCACACCAATGCCCACAGCTCACGTGGGGACTGCTGGTCCCTTCATGACTCCAGGCAGGTCCTACACGAGCATCTCCTCTGCTTTCCCTGCAGAGGGACTGGCAGTTGCTTGGGTATGCAGGTCCCAGCTCATTCACAGTTTTGTAAGTCCCATTGAACCTGCCAAAAGCAAGCCTGTGAGCAGGAATAGCAGTGTTTTCAAGGTACCACATGGTCTCGGTTTCAAAGAGACTGAATAGAAACCCCTCTGGGTTTACGCAGAAGGGAAGCTCGCAGTGTGTCCCATGGCAAGGGTTCGTTCCCGGGGCGACAGCTTCCACCCTGCGGAGCTGCTGGTGCCTGTAATTAACAGAGCAGAGACCTCGTGCACCTCAGGTCAATGGTTACTTACTCAACAGGTTCTGCTTTTAATCCTCATCAGCACTGTATGTTATTAAAGTCACCTCATTGAAAATACCAGCAATTGAATACTTACATACATAGTTTAATTCTTCTGTTCTCTTTCTGATATGTATTAATTGTTCCAATCACATCCTGCTTTTCCATGCATAATTTTTCAGAAATTGCAATGGTCATTCAGTTAAGTTTGGTTTTTTTTTTCCTCTACTTAGATTTTTGCCTCTATTTTACCATGGTAAAACTAGGATTCTTTATAACATTTCCAAACTGTGTTTCATTACCATTTTTCACAATTTATATGATCGCTTTTGTAATGCCAGATTTGCTACTAGTACATGATAAATCTGTACAGCAGCAAAGAACTTTTCTGTTTCCTTTTTGTTTACAGCTAATCTTTTAGTATGAGAGAAAATGTTACTCGCATACAGATTTGATAGATACCGCAAAACAAGGACAAAGGAAAATGAGTTAGCAAGCCAAGCAAATTTACCAGGCCAGAGTCAAGAAGACTATTTATATGAAACAAAATTCAAATAGGTGGGAAAGTACATAGGGCAGCAATAAAATCTGCCATGAGATGTTTGGATGAAAGACAGATCAGGTGGAAAGAATCCATCCACCCAGGTTAGAATCCAGAGAACTTACTGACGGATTCTCCCAAAGTAACAAGAAGAAAGCAGGAAAGCTGATACACTGGAAACACTATCCCCTTTGATTATGCTTTTTAATTGATTGCTGTTGCCATGCTTGCATCTCCTCCAACCCTTCTGCAGCTGGTATGTAATTGCATTGCTATGGAATGTGCCCAGATTTCATTCTTTCAGAGTTTCAGTTTTACATTCGGCCAACATTTGGAGCTTTGCAAAGTGGTTCTTTACAGATGTGGATTTCTCCAAAGATGAGAATCAACTTCATCAAGCACACTTGTTAGCACGCAGGGTAACAAATGGCTGGTAGATCTTTCTGCCACTGTCTAGCTGCAAAGTCTGAATAAGGTTGGGACTAAACCGAAATGGAAAAATAAAAATAAAACAGAGCTAAAAGGACCTTCCCAAATTTATAATACAAAAGATTGGCATTATCTCCAGGGATGTCTGCATGCAAATAGATTGGATTAGCAAGATGTGGCATTGCTTTCACCATAAAAATATCCCGTCTCCAATTATTTTAAGATACTTTCAAAACAGGGTGGAATGAAAATATTTGTTTTAAACCAGCCAGGGAAAAGGTGCTGGGCTTCTTGCACAGTCATCTTTATTGCTTTTTATAGTCCTTCCCCACTCTCAATCGTTTAGAAGTTCCATTTCCCAAAATACCAGCGATAACTCTGTCTCCAGCCTGTATGGATATTTGCTGTTATACCTTTTCATTCCTCAAAATAACTACTCATCACTTTCTCACTATTTTGCTACAAAAGTAGTCTAAACTGGGTTTTTTTAGTCAGATTATTAGCTGTCAGCCATAGCTGCAGACACTCGTCCATCTCCCAGCACCTACATCACTTGCTGTGAGTTTTGCAGCCTGACAGGTTTTTAATTCACCATAGTATTTCATATTTCATACTTTCTGCTTTGTACCTTGACATTTAACTATTATTGACCCCTGGCAGCATAAGGCTTCGAATGGCAGGAGAAACTTAATGAAGTACTTTACAGGTCAGTCATAAAATGCGGAAGCGTGTTTGACTGTTGCTGTTCTGAATCTGGACTTATTTTCATTTATATCTTTCATAGCCAAAGGTAACGTCACAATGGGTTCTTTTCTTGCTTTTATAAATCGAATCTCCAGTTTTCTTCTAGGTTCCCTCAGGAACCTGTGAGTGAAATTGTTTTCCTGTCCTGCAAAACACTTCAGAAACTTTCCATTCCTGAATTGAGGTGAGTGGTTTTGTTTCTTCATTGTTGCTTTTTCTGAAAGTAATATGTTCCATTTTCTGGTCATTTCAAAGCACTTTGATTTTATCAAGCTTTAATTTTAACTTTTTTCTTTACATTTCAAAATGAAAAGTATTTTTCAGCTTCATGTTCTGTCAGTTCAGGAGGTTTTTCCTGTCAACCTTTTCATGTAAACAATATTAGTTTGGTCATATCATATTTTCAAATGAAAATATTCGGTTGAAAAAGTTGCAGCCATTTCTTGTACTTAACCTTTTCCTGATATGTGAGGGCCATAGTGTCTTCAGCTGTGGGGTCTTTTCCCTTGAATCTCAAATCTTTCCAGCTAATTTTGATATGTAAAATTAATTTCAGATTCTCTTTGCACCCTTATTTTCCCCTTTCGTCTCTTCCAGGTTCTCCTCTCTTTCATTTCTGTGCGTTTTCTGGATTTGCCCTTGTTCTGTGAAATCTCTCGGGCCAGTTGCAGCTGGAAGTGCATCTAAGCACGTTTCCTACTTCTGGGTTCTTCAACATACAACTGCAACCAGCTGGTGAAGCACATATTGCTTAGCTCTTTTAATAACATCTTAATAAGTTCAACATATTTGTAAGGGCAGTTGTGGTGTACTTGCCGCTATGAGTAAATCTGATAAATTCGATAACAACCATGAAAACTGCAAGGCAAATAATGTAAGGCACAGGAGTCAATAGTTCTGGTTTTGCAGCCTTTTAACTGGAAATTTTTTTTTGGGAGGTTTTATTTGTGTTTAGTTAAAAGCTGTGTGTCTCTTACCTGTGTATACTCAAGAATATCTTTTGATGTAGGCAATTAAGGAGATTAGTCTTTAATAGCTGCATAATAAATTCCCAGAGAGAATGTGCCTATGAAGGAGTTAACTGTAATTATTTCAGCATCCCAAACTTCTTGCCCTGTCTCCTGCAGAGACCATGTGTCACCTCCTGCCAAGGGCCTCACATGCAGCAGCACTCCGAGAACCCCAGTCACATGGGATTGCTGGGGAAACTGGTACTATAAACCCTGGTGAAGGTTGTAACTGAGCAGTCCCTGTCGCTGAGGTGGGAGTGTCCCATGTGTCGATGCTGTGATTTGTTTCTTCTGGAAATGCTTTGTGTCCACAAAGTGAATTTGCCCCGTAGCCTGCCTCAGTGCTTAGCTCAGCGGTCCTTGTTTTGCCTTTCATTTCCTCTTCCCAGTATGCTATTTGGCATTTTACTGAACGTCATTTTTATCCCATTTCATTCTTTCAACTTTGGGCAATTGAGTTTTGCTCGTGCTTTTTCAGCGTGAGGCCGCCTTGGGTTTTAGAGGTGTACTGAATAATAGATTGGGTTTATTTGGTTTAATCTTAACCAAAAGTCCGGTTTAGCTTTTTTTGTCTTTCTTTTATAGTTTTGTTTTCTGAATCATGTAATGGGATGTTTTAAATCATCCTTCCTAGTATATTTCCATGTATCAAAGTATCAAAAGCTTGTCAACAGCTTTCCCCGGTCTTCTTACTCCTCCTCCTCAGCCTTCTGGGTTCTCACCCATTCCACAAGATTTTAAAGACAATTACTAATGGCTCATAAGTTCACCAGGATGAATTTTACCATGCCCTGATAAGTTGAATGCTTTTCATTTCCCTAAGTGTTCTTTGACGTGTATTTTCTTCCCAAGACCTTTCTCTGACGCTAACACAGTGGATAACCTGGTTACAGACAGCCTGACGTACAAGGACAGAGGCAAGTCGGGCACCAGCAGCTTTTTTTGCTCTTTGTGTTTTCTTTGCGTTATTCGCTCTCCTTTCTTGTTAAGGATCTAACAATTCCTCCATCGTCCATGTGTACTGGGCTGGCAGAGCCTTTGCTTGCCCTACCTTCTTTGGCACTTTAGCCCTTTTGATTTTGCTGTCTATATACCAGAAGAAAACTGTCATGTTTCAGAAGCCTTTTTAATGACTTTTTGAAGCAACCCCCTTAAAAAAGAAAAGTTAATCACTCCCAGCTGCCTATACACTGCACTTTAATAGCTGCCAGAGGAGCTCTTTTCCTGACCTGGAGGAACTGTTCTTTGTGTCGGTATTTTTTTTTTCCATAAAATTGGCCTGTTATGAAGACAATCATACATGATAGAGTTTGTGTGGGTCTTCTGTGACACAATATTTCAGTGCTGTTCTTTCTGGGAAATGCACATTAAACTTTTGGAAAGAAAAGAGAAAAGAGCATTTTTCTCCTCCCTTAAAAAACAAACAAACAAACAAAGAAAAAAGAAGAAATTGTTCAAAATTTGGAGCCAAGTAATACTTTTAATTTAAAAACAAACAAAAATATGTGTATTTTTCAGGCTTTGGGTTCTACACCAAAGAAGAATTATCTGAGGTTAAAAGTGAATCTTAAACTATTAGAATTTGAGAAATCAACATAATTTCTTTTTCCAGTGAGGGTACACATTGAAACCTAGTGCCTGGTTCTGTTTGTGCTTGTGTGGAAGTGTCCTGAGGGCTGCCAGCATCTGCTGAGAGAGATGGAAACCCATGTGCTCATCACTTAACGCTGCCGAGCTGCCTGTTTCATTTGCCCTATCATATTTCAGGTATGTCATATGTACTACATGCAACTACTAAACTCTGCACTACCAAAACCATATAGTTTTGAAGTTACAAATTGCCATAGACGTTACCATAGAGATAACCCTTGCCTTTCTTACTGAGAGAGAGCTGGATGTGCGGAGATGGTAAAGCAGCGAGGCCAGCTAAGCTGCCTGTGGATTTTGTCAGTTGTATTTTATTTTTTATCATATTTTAACAAAAGAACTCAGAGCCACAAAGCACAAACATTCCCCAAGCCCCAAACTGTGTAAATATTCAGAAATATGCTAATCTAGATATTTACAGGCTGCTGCTTTGATTGTTTTCCCTTTCTTTCTAACACACGGCGTTCCATTAAGAGGCTGACAAGCTATTTAAACAGCTCAAAGAAATTACCAGTTTTCCCTGCTCTCAATCATCTGTTAATTCTTTTCCTTTTGAAAAGTGCAAAATTTTCTCCTCTACCTGTCAGGCTCTGTGTAATTAATGCTGTCTTCCTGTTCTCCCAGCTCCCACATCCATTCCTTCCCATCTCAACATGACACCCTTTCCTTTGCAAGTTTGAAGAAACCGATTATTCCACTAAAAAGGCAAAAAAGTTCAAACTATTTTTCATGTGACAGCACCACAGAAAATCAGCTGCCGTTTTGCTTGAAAACTGGTGCATAATTTTCCAAGACTGGATATAAACTTGTCGATTCCAGATCTCTCTGGGAGCTAGACCCTGCTCCAGCCCCTTTGGGGTCTGCGAAGGGGAACGTGGCCCCAGCCCTCACATTTTTCTCTACCCGTGAAACTGCACATCCGGGAAAAGGAGAGTGGAGGAGGAAAGCATTCCTGATCTTGCTGATGTGGAACGAGAGGGTGCAGGGGAATGGAAGGGATGGTTTATGACTGATTTTGAGTTTGATCCTTGTGGAAGAGGAGACGACCTCCCCGCTGCTGTGCGGTCAGCAAAGGGACCCATCACCTTTTTCCAGAAAATTTATGGAACACCGTAACTGGTACCTGTATGCTCACAGACACACATCCAACGCAGTTAAAAACCTGCCTTAACTCAGTGATGAAACAAGCTTGACATTCAACATCTAAAATGAAAGGGCACAGCTACATTATAAGAGAAGTCTTTCTGCCATTGCTCAAGCAAAATTTCTTGCAGGATTTAGTGAAAACATTTGCATTACAGAACCAGATTTCAGCCAGCGTCTGGGTTTCTCCACAATTTATTACAAGGCTTTTTTTCTTTTTTTCCCCCTCAGAGACAAAACAAAATGTTAAAAAGGCTAATCTGTAGGTGGGTAATACAACATTCCTTACCCCTAAACACTGCGTGTGTACAGAATAATTAACTGTGATTCTTCTTTTAATAACAGAATGAGTGTACTTTGAGAAAAGGTAATGCCGGTGGTGGTCGAAGCATACCAATCAGTTGGCTAAAAATATGTCTATTGGCTAAAAGCTACTGTCTGTCGGATGGGAGGTTACTGGTTTAATTGGTTTGGATATTTCAGAAATTAATTGTGTTCTGGGGCTTAAATATGGTTGAGATGTACCCTAACTTTTAAGAACAGGTGACTATTACGCAGTATTGAAAATACAACAACCTATTGAGAGGGGATTTAGTTTGCCGTATTCTTCAGTTTGTTACACTCGCAGCTTTATAAATGTAAACCAAACATCCGCTGTTTTAGTTTTTGTGGCCAGTTGCCATGGTTGTGCCTCTTCTGCATTTTTGCCGTAGGATTGTGGCAGGGAAAGCTGCCGCTGTAGAAGCCAGGAGGTTAGTCACAACTTTTGGGGCTGCACTGTCTCATGGCCCCAGCACCACCTCTCTTCTACAAGCTTGCTCATTTTGACCTTCCTGGCACCGCTTTCTGGTATTATGTAGCAAGAGGGTTTCTAAATCAGCTTTTGCATTTTTTTATCATTGTAGCCTATTTCTGTTGTGTAGGATTTTACTTGGCTATAAAGTAATGTGAGTTGATGTCAAAACCTCTTATAAACCTGAGCTGCATAATACAGTAAAAAAAGGGTGCGGGCGGGGAGCAGTTCAAACGCTCGTCTTAAAATTAGCAAATAGCACTGCCTCGAGCCTCAGCATAGAAACTGGGGAAAAAGTAAATCCCTGCCTCAGATGTCCTTACCAAACGTATTGCTTCTCTCCCACCAAGCCAGTGCATCAGCTAAGGAAACACTTTACCAGGGAGCAGGAGGCATCAATGTACCACAGCATTAATGTGGGAAGAACTTTGCCAAAGTATATTGCGATTTGGAAGAAATCTTGCAGAAGCTGAGTGATGAGGGGTAATAGCAATTCTTCTTTTACAATATTTATATTAAATTACTATAGTCCAAGGGGGCAGGGAGCTGAAGTTTGGAGTTGGTTTCTGCTCTATGCAGCTGAAAGAGATATTTTTTTTAAATTATTTTTAAGAAATCCACAGAAAATGAATAATTGTTTTTTATTTTTAATACGGATGTTAAAGATTCAGAGCACAGAGCCTGTTTCTTTATCACAGTAAAGAGCTACTTTGGCATTCCATCTTACAGAAAACCCAAAGGCCATTCATTCATCTACCGCACCAATGCCGAAGGCAGAGGGTGTCTGCAGCCATTTATAGCCGTCACTCTCCAGTGGGATGGAACAGGAGAATCTGTTGGCAAGAGCAAACTTTTCCTTATGTTTTCTGGTTTTCCAATATGTTCTCTGAGTACTTCCAAGTAAAACACTTTCAGACACGTCTGCCAGCAAGCAACAGAAATGAAGTATGATTTCTTTTTTACATGATGATCTTACATCCTGGTGGGGGAGATGGCAACCCCCAAACCCAAAGTTAGAATCGGTAACTCAAGCAATATATTGCCATCGACAGTAAAGTAGTATTGCTATTAAAGGCTAGTTGCATAACTTGCATCACTCCCATATGTAATTTGACTGACTTGGCTGGAGATACCTGGCTGGATACCTGTGTCTGGGGATGCCAAACCCTCCTTGCTGTGCCCAGAGTAAGTGCCTGCTACCCACAGTGTCGGGGCCGTTTCTCCTTTCCCGTGGCTGGAGGAAGGGTTTGATTACGGTGTAGCAGGGCGCAGCCATTTGGCCAACCTGTGTAGTTTTTCATAGCCTTAGTGGAGGTCAAAGATTTGAGGGATGATTACAGTGCATAAGGAACAAGAAAACAGTTTGTTCCACATTTGCAGATAATTAAAACTCATTTTAAAGTCCCTCCCTATTCTAAGCTGTATTAATTACTCCTCAGCTAATCCTATGCAATCTGTGAGCCCTTAAAAAGAACCAAACAAACAAGCTTTAAACAGATAGAACCTGATTTCACAAGGAATATTCCTCACATTAGTCTCTCCTCCCTACAAACTGAAAATAGGCAGCTCCTACAGCCAGAAAACTGCCAGCTTGCCACATGGGTTTGTTGGGCGAGTGGCGAGTGGTTTGGTTGTCCTAAACATATTGGGAACAGTTTCCTGCATTGGGTCCTTGATTTGTGCTATCAATAAATACAGTTCTTACTGATGTGAGCAAAAATAATATAAAAGCAAAAGAAAGTGATGTCTTATTCCTGCTATAGTGGCTGGACTCCACACTGGATTAGCTGTGAGGGTGTGTGCAGCAAAAGCCTCCTCTGCATCAGCACTGGGGTGCTGTTAGGGAAGGGATGGGGATTCTGGTCTCTGCACATTTACATGGTATTGTACAAGATTCACCGTTCATGGACTATCCAGATACCCTTGGTACAGCACAATGAGCAGCTGGAGACACACTGCAAGGGGTTCGAGGGTACATGAAGTGCTGCAAATGCCTCTGTGACCCTTACGGTTGCACTTACTGCTTTCATTGTCCACAACCCCTTGGAAATGGGTACCTGCCTGGATTTCAAACCCTGCTTTCACTGGAGGTGTCAGTACTGCAGCAGAGATGGTGCTGAGGAGGTCTGTGAGGTCCTCACGTGCCAGCAGTCTCTGGTTAGCAAGTCCTGCTCTTAGACCTCAACCCCTGAATGAATTAGTATGCAACCATATTTTGTAAAAAAGCGTTACTGATTCCCTTTCTGGGGAAGAGGAGAAGAGGAGAGGAAGGGAATCTACCAGATATTTTTTTTAAATTGTTTTCTATTGGTTCAGCTTTCCTAGAGAGCATTATTAATAATCTTTTGTCAGGATGCCATGGATCTGTCATTTTAAATGCCACATAATTAAGTGGGCAGTATCTGCAGAGGTGTGCAGACGTTAAAGCTGCTTAAATGAAAGAAAACTGGAGAGCTAAATTTTGGAAGGGCACTGGGGAATTTTATTTTCTTAGTGGATAAAAGGACAAAGGCTTTGAACTGTAAATACCAGCTACAAGATCTCATAGGACAGGACATACTCCCTAAGTACTTTTGCTTTCTATTGCATCCACCGAATAATATTGGTAACCCATGACCTTAAGGTTTTGTTCAGTCCCAATTTAATGCCAACTAGAAATAATAAAAGGGGAAGCAAACAGATTGGAGTTTGATGAGGAGGGAAGATGTAATTATATGGACAGCTTTGATTGATAAATGCAACATCAAGGTAGCAGAAGTTCTGCTTCTCATTAATACAACGTTCAATATAATCTGATAAGCTATAAACTAATTGTTGAGCTGCCTTTGCTAGTGAATCCCATTATTTTCTTTGGTTTTGCACTAGCTGTGTTTGAATTTGACATACATATATAGGTACAGATTCCCTGTTTTTTTTCAGATTCTTATCCTATTGAAAAGCAAAAAAGCACAAAGATATACACAAGCAAAAGAGTGAGACTTTAGTAAGAGGACAGCAAGCCATTCTGTTCTCAAAAAGCCTGGTAGCTGATTAGTATTGATTAGGTCAAGGTGACCTATTCTAATACAATGCAGTTCTTAGGATCTCAAATTCAAAATAGCTATAGTAAATACGATTAATAGAACCAATTTGCTACTCCCAAGTAACATTGTAATATAGCTTCAAATGACTGGGTTCACATTGGAAAATAAATTAATGGCTGGTAAAGCACAATGGAAGTGCAGTTATGAATTTCCAGAGCAGTATACTGCTGTTAAGTCCTTTATTAATGGGAAGCGTATGAACCAGATTATCAGCTGATACAAAGTGACGTGGCTCTACAATATTTAAAGAGCTGTCACAGCCTTTTTTCCCCCAGAGTTCAGTGTGTTCCAAAGTGCTCTTTTACTTCTGTTTTCTGAATTTCTGGTTTAGTTTGCCTTTGGTCAACTGCTGTACAAAGGTTAGCTTGGGTGGGTCACCTAAAGCATACTTAAAGATACCTGATAAAAAAATTAAAATCTTTCTGTTAATCCTTTGGAGACAAGACAAAATAGGAGGCTAATGGTGTGTTGTGATACATTTCCAGCATCTAACAGAAAAACATAACAGGACAGATTTTCATTCTGGTTAATCTGAATAAAATACATACCTTATGGTTCTTTTACGCTTAGTTGTTAAGGTGGCCCCATTTGGCAAAAAAAGACACTCTCTATCTTCTTAGAAGCAGCCTGTCTTTTAATCTCAGGAAACTTGCTCTCATTTTCCCTCTGTTTTACACCTATTTCCTTCATTCTACCAGATTTCAACACCTCTCCGGGTGTTTATTACATCTAGAATGATGTTCACAGCTCGCCAAGCAACAATTTATGTTCTCTAGAAAAAAAAAAAAATGCTACTTATGTCTAATTAACTTCACTACAGCATGTTCGACATTATGGGAAAGTAACCTGCTGAGTCCAGGGCAGAACTGTGCCAGACTGAAACTCTCCCAAACGACTACTATTGATGAATAAACAAAGCGGGTCGGCGGAGGTGATGGTAAACAGAGTATCTTAATGCATGCACTGCTTGTATAAACAACGTATTAGCCGTGGAATGTTCATTCGGCTTGTCTGCAGACCACTAAAATTACCCTGGTATTTAAAACTACAGAGGCTTAGAAAAATGCATATTCATTTTTTCCCCCTGAGAAACCCAACTAATACTGAATCAATATTTAATTTCAGGGGACAGCCTCAAGACACTGAGAAATTGTGTCTGAGAAACTCTGTGCCTCCTGAAGGAAGAAGCCAAGGGAGATGTTTGTGGTAAGCTCAGCCTTGTCAGCCACGGTGCGATTTGCTCTCAATCATTTCCCTTTGTCTTATGTGATGTAATTGTAAGCGCAGGGGCCGTTCTTTCAGCTCTATATTTGTACGTGGCTAACACAAGGGGGTTAACCTCTGTAAGGTAATATAAATACTAAATAACTAGGGAAGCTGCTGCACCAACTATCATGCTCATTCAAGCGAGACTTTTAGGCTCGGTTTTTAAGCTCCTGAAGCGGGGAAAGGATCCCCTTGTCTTGCCAAAGCCTTTCATGCTGTGATTTCCTCTGATTTACGTCTGCTACAGAAGCAGCCCTGGAAAGAGACAGCCAAATTACGCTAGCTCTAATGCTTTTGACAATGTTTATTGCTTCTCCTTAAAATTACAGCTTTCCTTTTCCTTTTAGGTCTTTTACATTTGTCTTTTCATATCAGTTTTGAAGAGATGTAGACTCCAAGCAAGTGATGTACACACACCCCAGCACAAACATGAGTTACTTTCATGGGCAATCACACGTCAGATATTTTTCTTAACAGATCCTGCTGTTGGGTCTTTTGTTCCCCAGCATGTTAATGTTTTATCTATTCGTTTGGGAAAGGTGCCAGACAATAAAATGAAATATCTTGGGAAACTGAGACACAGAAATTTAAATAAATGCAGGTTATCTAGAAGATGTTATTTCATATTCACTTCAGGCACATCAAGATGTTCCAGAGCTGAAAAGAGTACAAAAATGATGTGACTGTTAGGAGCATTGCTAAACTAATTATACACAGGATTGAATGAAGTTCCGAACTAAGCAGACTTTATACTGTAAGTCATGTCCTATCATCACGGGAAGAGGTAACATTCAATCGTGAGAACTGCAGTTTGAGCCTGAAACGGCAATGAATTCTTCTGTAATAACAAGTTTGTTAAGGTATGGCATATCCTCCTTGCAGACATAATCTGTTACATTGGATTTTGCCCCAAAGTAGCTGTAAGCGAAGGATGATGCTGAACATCTCAGAGTGAAAATGTTGCTGAGGACTAAATAACAACGCTGTGATTTAGGGCACTGTGATGGTGCTCACAGTGTACAGAGTACAAATGAAGTTAAAGCGCTTTGGGCACAGTAATTACCTCTTTCGTCTTTGGTGTGCCAGTGCTATAGAGAAGATTTTATATTGCTGGAGTTAATAAATCATTCACTAGAAGTACAGTGTAGTGGTCCTTGCACAACATAATTAACAAGCTAAACTGTGACTACAGCATGCCCAGCTGTAGAGATAGGTGTTTAATTAAAAGTGGGATGCTTCCAATGACGCAAAACTCTTTCAGGTTATGATTTCAAGCTTTTACGGACTGGAACGTTGATTTGGACTTTATAAACTGAAAACCATCTTGAGGACCATAAAGTCCTGTATGCTGAGGCAGTAATGAGATCTTTGCTTGAACTTTTCCCAAATGTTACATTTATTAGCCTAATGCCAAATCCAGATTCAGCCTGTCTGGGGAGAAATGTACCTCTGCAAAAAATACTGATGGATCTCCATACCGAGGCCTCAGTGTTGTTTAGGTCAGTCTTTGCTTATGCAAAGTAAATCTGTTTCTGCATTAGGTCCCATAGCTGCATTTTACTTGCATAAAATTCCATGTGAAAAATCAATGCTTATATTTATAACAGGGACAAACAAGGCCCAGTGGATTTAAGAACTTTGGGTTTAGGAGACGTCATCTTTCTCTCTTACGCACTGCGCTGAACTTGGCTGGGTCGCTTGGACCCAGACCTTTGAGAGGGTTTTGATTCCTATTGATTGCAGATTTAAAATTTAAGTACCCAAGCAGCTTTTGAGGACTTGGGCCTTTGATGCTCCTCATAGGATGCAGAGTGCGCATCGGATCACATGGGCCAAGTAAAACCGTCTTTGAGGCATTTTCTGTGCTGCCTCCAGAGCAGCGCTCTGCGCTGTATTGCAACACGTTGGGAACATGCACGTGTTCGGCCACCTCAGCTCATCTGGGGGGAACTACAGCTTCTTTCAGCTTTTAACCTAATTTAGATTTTTTTTAAAAATCCTCATCAGTACACAGGTGTAGCAGAAAGGGAAATGAATATAAATACATTTTAAAGATTAATAAGTTCTATAATCCCAATATAGTGGGATAGATACACGTGTGTTACTAAAACATGTGCAGGTTTGCTCCCTTTGCTGCAGAATTGTCTCCCCTGCGTAACCCCCTGGGAATTGCTAGGGACCCCCGGAGTGCCTGGGGTGTCTGGCCTCGTGGGTCAGCCCTCCCGCACGCTGCCGGGTGCACCAGCTGGGCTCCTCGCCAAAATATATTCAGTACTAAAAACTATTTTTCTTTTTCCATAGCTAAATATAGCAGAATTGTCAATGATTTGTGGTAGCATCACAGGGTATATTTCTGTCTCTTTTTAATTTATAAAGCTTCAGTTTAAAATATTTAAAATCCGAGAGTGGAAAAGAGCACTGAGGGGTTTGCACTTCAGCATCAGCCAGGGGTGCTGCAGGACGCCCGTGTCACCGCAGGGGTGTCAGGCAGCTGCAGTGCAGCGTGCGCCAGCCGAGCTGCTCAGCTCTGATTACTGACGAGGCCTTCGCTCCTTCTTACTGAGGACAGCCCCAATTAAGGATTGCAGCCTAACCATTTTAGTTAAAACTAAATTAAAGAAAATCAATTCCTTTGAAGGCTCTGAATAGCAAACAGGAAGGATAGGTTTTGCTTGTCTTTAATTGTTATTAAAAGGTTGTATTAAGACAAGTCAAACTGCTTGTCACCGTAGGAAATTGTAATCCTCACTCGGTAGCTCTCACATTTTTCGATAAATATTTCAAATGCTAACTGTGACTGTTACATGGCTTTAATTAACAAAATGTAGGGTATTTCTTTGAAAGAGACTTTTCATTTATTCCAGGCATCTGGAAAAGTCAGATCAATAAGAAAAATGTACTATTGCTCTGCCTTTGTAGTAGGTGGTGAAATGCAACGTTAAAGACACAAGAAAACAAGGCACTTTTCCCCTACTTCAGAAGTCTTCCAAAAGAAGGATTTCAGTGGTGTGACCCATTACATCCCATCATCTCCTTGAACTCCTACTCTTGTGGTGCTCTGTTTCAGCTTGAAGCAAAGGAGATAGACTGTCTTTTCAAAATTCATGCAAAAATGATTGCAATATGTGTCTGAACCCATAATCAGGTGTCTAATTTTGCACAGATTAACCTTGCAAAATAAAAAATGCCAGTCCAAATTCTACTTTCCTCCAACATCACTGGAGATGAATTTACTACTGTAAATTGTAAAGCATACTATTGGGGTGAAATTACTATCTCTCCATTCACTTCATTATGCAAATATATATACATACTGTATTATTAAATATATTAGTTAAAAAATGTGAGCTGTACTGCTTGTGCAATCAAATAATGTTATTACCAGCAAGCAGGAAATAATGACTTACAGATACTGGAAAGACTTAAGTCAGATGATTAACACAAGTTTCCTATCCCAGGGAAGAGTGTGCCCGTTCAGATTCTTATAGCTAAAAGCTCTGGATTACACTGAAAGGGACTGAATTATCTGTTGCATCAAAATCTACCCCTTTATTTCTTACTCCTCAACTCCAAAACTGGCTCCTGAAAAACACTAATTGGGCACAAAGAAAGCCTCCACCATGACCCTTAAATGCATTGAAGTCTCCCTCTGTGTTTCAATCATTTTGGCCGGGCGCTGAGGGTATGCAGAAGGTAAAATTGACTTTATTGCGGGAGGCAGCACGCCCGGGCTGTGCTCGCCGGGGAGAGCTCGTTGGAGCGGCACTCAGCCGGTGCGAGCCGCGGTGGCTTCTCCAGTGAAGGACGGGGCGCTGCACATCCCACCGTGCTGGCTACATCGGAAAGGGTAGGAGGTTTATTAGCTTTATTTGCTTATTTATCTGAAATTAGCTTTCTAGGAGATATAATATCTAAACTATTAAGCTATTTAAAATATGAAGATATCTATGAATTTGTCTGTGAAAATTTATGAGGAGAAGTCCTGGGGATAATGACATGGTGTCTTCTAAGTTCCTTTGAAATAAATCTTATTTACATCAAATTAAAGAAGAAAAGATTAAAAGCTTAATCTCTGTAGTAATATTTAGACTCACTAGTTATAAAAATTATTTTGAAAAATGTATCTTTCCTCTCGCTTGACGACAAGTGTTTTCCATCAAGGGAGCACAGGCGGAGCTCGCTGCAAGAGACCTGCGGTCACGTCCTCACGAATCACAGAATCACAGACTTCAGGTCACGGGGCTATTGATAGGAGGAGTTACAATAAAGTCCCTGTTTACAAAGAAACATGTCTCTAACAAAGTCTGGGTCCTGAAAAAGGAGTAGGGAAAATGCCTTCAAAAAGATGGCAGAAACATCCCTTCTCTATTTTATAGACAATTTATATTTAAATGCTTGTTTATTAGAAAGAGCAAAAGTGAGTTTTGTATGTTAAATTTTATCCAGAGTTCTCACTTATGGGTGACTGATTTAATTTTATTAAAAATTGTTTTGCATTTTTCTATATTCTCCATCAGTGTCCCTGCTTTCACTACTGTAATTATTCAGATTACTGATTCTGCACATCAAGTGTGTCAATATGGGGGAGGAGAGAGGATGAACAGTTCAATTAATTAAGCCAGGTTGTAGCAGATCATCATCATTTTTCAAGGTGTCAATTGAGGAGATCTCTAGGAGCGATGCAGATTAGCTGGGACCACCTGGGAATTCAGTCTCATTTACCACCACAACATTTCAGAGCACTCAGAAATAAGACTTGTCAAAGTTTAGTGCTAAACCCACAATAGCTATAAAGCATATTTGCAGGAGTGTCCTAAAACACTGTTAATTTCCATCCCTGTAATACAGAAATAACCCAGTGAAGCCAAGAAATTTTCTGATGCTGTGCGGAGAGGGTTTTTGTTGGTGGGCTTTGATAAAGTAAATTGAAGCAAACTGGAAATTTTAACAGTAATTTAAACATGGAATACTGCCAGTGTAGCAGTAAAGGAGGGGAAACCAGGAAAGCAAATACGTGATATGAAGCACGGGAAGATAAACGCGAATTCTGTGGTTTTCCCTTGCATGTCCAGTTAAGAAAAATATCTGAGTTTATGCCCAGCTTGATTCAATATGAAGCCATACAAATTTCTAGTTTGCATCTAGCAACTTTATCTAGCTTGAAACTAGGCAGTCTTGAGACCAGTCAATATATTTGCTCGCTCTTAAAAAGTGGTGGTACAGCTATCTCAATACACGTGAGCATAGAATTGAAAACCTTTTAGCTTGTGACTTATGCTGAGCGTTCACAGCTTGGAGTGCCACGCAGGGGTGAGAGCACACAGAGCCGAAGGACGCACGTCTCGCCTCCTCCATGTTCACAGCACCGTGCTTTGGGCAATTTCTCTGGTGCTCCTGTGTTATGGACTGGAAAGGTCCTGCAATATTTCATCCCGGAGTCATATTTGTGTTCCCATAGTCTGTAAGCTTCAGCATGGCTCCCTTTGTGAACTTATTCTGCACAGGTGTATATTTTTGACTATTTATTTATATTTTTGAATGCCAGGAGTATATGCAACCCACCTGATGTGACCCTAGTTCTTTGTATGTTATGGGCCACGCCCTTGATCTGTAAGACTGTATATCTCTGTGATGCAATGCTTCCTGGTTTTATTGCTTCATCACTATTTATTCTGCAGCTGTGTGTCTGTTTGGGTCCCAAATCAGAGTGCTGTGGGCCTGGGGAGGTGGGGTTGTGGAGTCTGCTCACCTGGGAGGAGGGTGGCAGGCAGCCCTGTGATGCTTGGCTGGAGCTTGGGGTTTCTGTGTGGCAAGGAGGGCTCTGACCAACACCCTGAGGTCAGGAGAAGAGACTTTTCTGGGGCTCTGGGAGCTGCTGCAAGTAGTTGCAAATGAGAGTGGAAGGAAAATCTGAAAGAGGTAAATTTGTCTCTATATGGTTTTTTTTTTTAATATTTTCCCCCAGTACATCTGCATTTTCTATCTTCAGAGAGTTATGCTGTTCTGGTTTTCTGTCCTAATATGAGAGACTGGAAGTTCTTTGATGTCTTTATAGAAAGTTTTGGCTGTGTGATCCAGCTGACCCTGAATCCCTTCACAGTGTCTGGGTTTTTTTTTAATTAACCCCGTGTAGAAAGACTGGCTTCCATGCCTTGAGGAGTGCACTACCCACTGTCGAGGGGCTGCTACAGCAGGCAATAACAGCAGACTGCTAAACAGCAACCCACCGTGTACTGGGTAGGACTGTTAACTGTGCCTTTGCCTGCTCTGCTTTCCGACATTGGTTAGCGAGGTGCAAGCTTCTCATCTTGATTTGATTCAGCCTGGTAGGGACAGCCTCCTTTTACGGTAGCTGAACTCTGTGCACTTGCTTCCAGACTGGGTTTCTCTAGCCAGAAATGCTGCAGGTGCTTCTGAGTGAGCAAGTGGTGGTTTGCAGTGGAACAGAAACGTACAGGTGTTGGAGCATGACTTGTTTGCTTTGAGAAAACAACCTTTTTTAGGTGATTAGATGTCTGGTTTTAGAATGCTATATTCAATAGTTGGAGAGAACCTTTATCTATCAGTCCTGAAATAGCTCCTGGAACAATAAATTTTCTCTAAAGGAACAATATAGGCGATACTTACTGGTTTAACATCAAGAAACTGGTGTTTGTGCTTAGTGCATAGCTCTAGAGTTGTTTTTTTTTTTTTTCCCACTTGGTATATGTAACCAAATTTGGTATGGTGTGAATATTTTCTACTCTCTTGTAAATAAGAAAGTACTTTTTTTTAAAGATGTTTTTGTGAATTAATATTTCATGTGCAATAATGACCTGAATCTGAAAAATCTGGGGAAGAAATGAAAGACTCCAGAACTGGATGCTTTAACCGCTAGTTATTCACCAGTGAGCACTGTAATTGACTGTACGATCAGTGTTGGATTCTTGCCTCTGTTCAGACACAGAAGACTTCTGCTAAAGTTAGTGGAGGTACAGTTAATTGCAGCAATATATTGGCAGGTTTCTCCTTCCTGTAGTTTGGCTTTAGTAAAGGCTGAAAGGGACAATAAATTTTGCAGCACACAGGTTTAGCCTCATGCTGAACTTGTTCTCATCACTACTTAGAGGTGCTTAACATCAAATCCTGGGGTACCTCCCTCAGAAAGCTGGTTTTCAGTCCCATTTATTCAATATCCTTATGAGAACAACTGCTACTCACAGGCAAGTGCTGGGCTGTGGGACCTGGACCTCAGCCCAGAGCATCTGGCACTGTGGGACTGGATGGGTGTATCAGATTGAATGCAGGAAATCCTATCCCACAGTTCCTCAAAATTTGCTTTGAAATACAATTAAATTAGTTGAGTTAGAAGCAAAGGTGCTTTTCAGCAGGTATTTTGTAATGTAATTTCTAGCACTTGACACTCCAAATACCTGAAAGGCGGCAGCGTGGGGTAGCATGCAGAAGCTGGTGGCCCCAACATTGCTACGGTGTAATACTCAGTTATGTACCTCTTTGGACCACCATTATCTGACACTTGGTAACAAGATGGTTTTGCCTTTTTAAGGGCTGTGGTTTTTCTCAGGTGACATGTGTTTTACCAAAGCTGTTTAATCAGGAGGTCATTTTCTGATTTTGGCATTTCACCTGTCTGGGCTGTGACGTGTCTGCATGTACGTGTCTGCATCAAACTCCATGTGCAAACAAATAATTTAAGGTGGCATGTGAAAAGTCTGCAATTCTGGTGATGCAGCATCCGGTTTGTAGATACTCGGCATATGAATACAGCAAAAATGCAAGAATGAAGCAACCGTCACCGGTGGTGGCCAAGGGGCTGTGTGTGCTCTCTTGGGCAATCAAATGGTTTTTGCAGGCATCAGCGTAGCGCCTTCTTTCATAAAGAGATAGAGCCTAATCATATAAATGGTTCGGTTCTTCCTCGGGAGAGCTGGAAGGTTATTCCAGAGTTTAATTTTCCTGATTGTTAGAAAGCTTGAATTTTCAACCTTGGTTTTCAGCCAGCTTACTTTTTCTAAATTTGTCTTATAGCATAACTGTTTCTTCTCTCATTTATTTACTGGCACAAAACCTAGCTAATTTTCTAGGCTAAATAAGCAATTTTGTTTTAATCTCATCCTCTGTTCCCACTTCTTGATCATCCACACAGTTCTTTGCAATACTCATATACATTGTAATTCATCTTTCTTGGGCAAAGGTGTACAAAATTATACTGAAATTATATTGAAAATTGAGGTCTTCATGTTTCTGTCTGTTGGAAAGATGATGTGTGATAGGATTTAACTATTTTATTCTCCAATTCCTATTGTACATAAAGCATACTTGGTTTCCTCTTCTCTTACTTCTAACTGATGAGTTGCTGATAATTTAACAGAAATTCTTGTTGTTGCTTCCAAAAAGCATCATCTTTCACTTATCTGTAGTCATATTTCTATGTCTCTACACATAGTGGTAAAATTGAGTCATTCTGTGACTCGGTATCAGGTAGTTCCTTCCAATGACATCTGATACTCCCCAGTGAATGAACCCTCCTGACTTCTATTAGCTAATTTAATTAACATATTCAGGTTGGTACCAAACAAAAATCAATAAGGGCTTAAAGATAATCTTCTATAAGGCTGATACTTCAAGAATTCAGTTAATAACCTTTGTGCAGCTTGAGGACAAACTTATCCTTTTTCCTTACCCCTACATTACCTACTTAAAGCTGTCTTTGTAATGCCTGTCTCTTCCTTTTGAATTCACAGTTTTCATATTGAATGTTCTACTGAAATTCCACTATAATAGCATATGTGACACTAATCATAACACTGGAGACATTAGACATGGAAAGCTTCTATTTGTTTGATTAATATTGTACAAAACGTATCCGTTGCTGTTTTTCAGGGAACTGCTTTTTTCAGTCTCGATCACAAGAAGGCCCTCAGGTAGCTAGGTCCCTACACATATACAGCTAAGGCAAGTTAAAATTCTCAGATAAAGAAGTTTGAATTGCATTAATTTGGATTTTCCAGCAAAAATGACAGAGAATAATATTCTGATTAGCTTAAAGAAAAATATATCTTCTGTTGATTCCTGCTACTAGTCTATTGATTATAGGGCTTTTGCTGTGGGGGAAAGACTTGTTGCATTTAGTATGGTCCCCTTCAGTAAAATACATAAGGAAGTCTGCAACAGCACTGTTGCTTATAGGATAGGATCTGGTAAATATTTTGCTGTGAGAGTGATGATGCGTAGTTATGATTTAGACTATAGAGAGTTACAAGAAAAAGTAGTGTAAATTTTTTTTATTTTTTGATTTCTTAATTTGTCAGAAGAGAGATGTGCTGGATTTGGACAGACTCTTTGGGCAGATTCTTGTGAACAAGTAAATAAGGAATATTTCACAAACTAGTAACCGCCTTTGAGTTGCTTTTTGAGCAGCACAGCTCTGCTGCTGGCTCCGCTGGTAGCGCAGACTGATGCTGTTGATGTGGCTCACTGACTTTACATTAGACCTGCTGACTGTGAGGATCTGTTTCAGAAAATATCTTCTAATATTTGTCAAACGAGGGGGGAAAAAAAAAACTGCTCCAACAAACTTTTTGTCCTCTTGGCAAAATCAAGCTGACGAGCTGTGCAAAGCTCAGAAGTTTCTTGCCCTTTTGCGGGCGAGTTTGCCGGATGCTGCAGGGCTGAGTGCCCCGTCGGGCACCTCCAGGTGAGCAGGAGCCTCCGAGGAAGCACCGAGGGGTTGTTCAAGCTATGCCCGGGGAAGGAGCCAGCGGTGCTGGGGGGATAAGACAAGCTGCATTGTGGGTGCGCTTTCCCAACTCTCTCAACTTCTGTGGCTCTGGGTACTCAGCCAGGTTTTCACGGACTGTTTTGGTGGCAACTGCTGCTTGAAGGAAGGAAACAAACCCCTGCCAAATGACATTGTCAGCTTTGTGGTGGCAAAGCGTTCTGTTGCCCGCCCCACTCCGTCTCCAGGTGGAATTTTGGACCTCAGAGAATATCCTCATGAGGAGCTATTAAAAAATGCAGACAGAAGCCAGAAAAGCATGACCTGTTCCTGAGCTTGTGCCTGGGTGCAGGGCACCTCAGTTCCCTCTGTCTCAAAGCCACCGATGGGTAGAAACCTATACTGGCTGGGAAGGAGGAGGGAGAAAACATGTACTCATTTGCTCTTACTGGCAACACTGGAAAACAGTCCTGGAGCCTAAGCCAAGTCTAGTTGATCCCTGAGCTGGAGAGGTGAAGGAAGGGAGATGAGAGAGCAGGGTATGGCACAGGAGTGAACAGAAGACCTCACAGGAAGAAATAAACTTTTTTGATGCTTTTAATGAACGGTGCGGATTTACTCACTTTCCAGAAGCAAAGAAGTCGGAGCTGTTTGGGATAGCGGAAAGCTTTTATGTTTTGTAAACGTCTTGCATTTCTCTCTTTATTTGCAAACTTGCTACCCCGTCATTCCGTGAACTTTCAATGCTATAAACTCACTCCTCCGAGAAGTAGAAATCTGTGGTTCTTACCTTTGCAAAGGTGTGTGGATGTGGCTATGTTACATCAACCCTGAAAATTATTTTACTCGGATTATGTTCCTGCATTACATACGCTTCCATTGGCATGGAGACGTATTTTGGCCTGTGACTCAGGCTGACCAGCTTTGCTCTGCTTCATCCACAAGAAACTGTGTTGTCCATGTATTTATTTTTTGACACACTCCATGGTAATTTTTCTTCTTTAATATTCTGTTGTCTAATTGCAGTTAATTGTGGTTCTTAATCTTGCTAATTACTGTAAATTATGCTCTGCCAGCCATCCTTTCTTTCAATGGCAACAAGGCGTTTTTTTTTCTCCTTGGAAGGCGCGTGTAGTTTAATATAATAAAAGTGTCTCAACAATGAGGATTTATTGGCAAAGGCTGTAGAGGACTGTGTGGCTGTATGTGAAAGCAACATACTGGGTTACAAAAAAGGGATGGAAAAGTCAGAGCCTGTAAAACACTTTATTGCTGTGAATGGCAGTCAGTATAACTTTAATTTTATGTCTAAACTAAGGTGGCTAAACGTAAGACCTTTAATTAAAACCATTAGAAGCCTGTAATGTTGCTGGCATACTGTTTGACAGGTGGAACGTTACCTCCAAGCAATTAGCATTTCAGGCACAGTGTACTGGCATCTCTGTGGTCCTCCTGTAGGTGTCTAATCTTATAAGACTTTACATACTGAATGCTTTTGATTTCATGGCTAATCACTTGGTCAGATCACCGTATTCTTTTAATGTGTATAAATCTGGTCAAATTAGGTTCAAAATTTTATGTTAAATGTAGGCCTGTGTAAAGGTCTCCAGATCAAAGTTTTGATCCACTACAGATTTTTTAAAGGGTTTAGAATTTGAATGCTATCTGCATGAATATTTTTGTACTTGAGTGTAAGTGTTGGTGGTAGAACTGGCTTTGAGGTTTCAGATAATTCCCATGAAGTAGAAAATATTTGTGTTTAGAGGAAATATTAAACTGGCACACTCTGCAGAATGCAGATTTACAGTTTAGCCTTAGAAAGAAGAACAGAAAGAATTGAATAGTCACTTGAAATAGACTCTGAGACTGGGACCATAGAAGTTAACAAGTAATGGGACTTGTAAGAAGATGACTAAAATTTATTTTTGATGATTAAGAATGCGTGCATAGAAAGCTGGAGTTGCAATTCATATCAATGATATTTCAGATTATCAGCTGAGATATCTCAGGTCAGGCATTACCAGCTCCTGGTGAAGTGGTTTTATTCCACTCTCTCCCTGTGTTCTCCTCCTGGAGTCTATAAATAGCTGCTAATGACAACCTGCTTTCACCCCACTCTGCTCTTCTCCTACTTGTTATTTAACAGCTGCATGTTGAAGCCAACCAAGTAATCAAGGAAAAACTATATTAGGCTCTCCATGTGATGTGTCATTTTAGAAGGAAATTTTTAATAATGAATTAACATTTAATGTTCATCATGTATCAGTATTCTGCAATGCTATTTGCATATATTGTTGTGTTATTAATTACTTAGCACAGCTGTAAAGGATACGTATAGGCACACTTTACAGGTTGCTTTCTAAGCATGCAGCATCATTTAAAAGATCGTAATGGTATTGCTTGTAAGACACAGTGTTATTCCTCGCAGTGCAGCTACCATGCTTAGAGGCATCCCCCATGCAAGTCCTCCAGTGCTATTTGTGTCCTGCAGCACCCATGGTTATCAGCTGGCCTCCGGAGCTTTCCCTGTGGGACACTGCGGAGTCAAGCAGTGATAGAATGTCCCCGTTAACTTAAGATGAGTCAGCGGGCAGGGATATTTTACTCCCCCTGTAGTGAAAAGGAGAATTATAGCAGCTGCTTTGAACCTGCTGAATGCACCTGAGGCAAAATTTCTTACCTGTGCAGCCTTGTTCATGGATTGCTCTTGAAAATCCCCCAAGAGCACCCTTGTTTATCCATCTTGAGGAGACCCAAGAGATGTCCCAACAGATTTTTAAAGCCATTGCAGGGTCCCTAAGACTATGTGCAGATTTTTCTGGAGAAGCTGTATGGCATGATCAACCTCATTGTGTTTAACATTTTGTATTCCTAATGTTCCCCTGCAGAGCCTCCATGGCACACTGGTACTGACTGAGCAGCTTAGCCCAGAGCAGTTGCATGTTGACATGTCAGGACACAGGGTTGACGTGTCCTTAGTGGCATGGTTCTTGAGAGGGTCTGTAAAAGCAACACAGAGGTATGACAGCATGTGGTTCCCACATCCCATCCCATCTCGAAGACAGTCCATACATCATGCAGCCTGCCTCTCGCCAAGGAGCAAGGAATTAAACGCAAGTTTCTAGATTCCTCGACCAACTCATTCACCCATAAGGTGATTTAATCAAATGAAAGGGAGAACAGGATACTCTGAGCTCGAATATTAGTTATGATCAATCCAAAACATGATAAAATCCAAAAGAGATTTCTGAAACTTGCATGAAAATTGAATCAACTGGCAAAGATCACAGTTGTCTTCTGCGTATTTGAGAAATAGACACAAATTAAATTTTATTTTAAGAGCTACTATTTTTCCTTCCTGTATTATGGTGATTTCAGTTCCTTCAGAAAAGAGCCGCATCCAACACAAACCTTTGCTTTCCAGTGAGTGAATTTATTTTGCTCTTTTCATCCTTTTAGATTTGCTTGTTCCTGCGTGCCCCTGTTTGTGCACCCAAATATGTTCTTCTTTAGCCTGGTTTGCTCTGGGCAAATAATTTTGTTCACTGCATCAGTAACCAGAGATATGGAAACTTAACTCTGATGCCTGTGTTGGAGATGTGATTGCCCTGCCTAGGGGAGGTGAGAAACATTGACGGGGCACTGACATTTTGGTTAATTTGTCTTCAGGATTTTTGGTCATTATGAGCTCAACCTGTGATAAATATGATTTTTTGACTCATGAAGAGGTTGGGAGAGGGAGATGCTGATACAGGGAAGTTGCTCGTTGGCAGCTGACAATCTTTTCCCTTCGTTGGCTTATTCAAACTGGTGGGGAAGATGATTTTTTTCCCCCCTCTTAATTTCTTTACCTTTTCCATACCTCCAAATATAGCAAAGATAAAATATATTTTGAGGTGAGTTGTCTCTGTGTTCATTACTTTTATCATGTAACTAAAAAGATGCTAAAATTTCTCAATCCTTAGAAATGAAAAAGAAAAGTCTTGAGGGATTTTCAGAGGAGTCATGTTTACCTGTTTTTGGGTATCCGCAGAACCTCTGAAATAAATGTCTTGTTAAAGAAAATACCTTCATATTTTCAATACTGTAACTGAATTGTGCTTTATAAGATCAGATGTCAATTTTGAAAGCTTTTGAAGGAAAGGAATATCCAGTCCCATCATATTTAAATTCTTAAACAGCTTTAACTGTCTCTTCCTGGAAATAAAGCACAAGTGATTAAATGTATTTGGAGACTGACTGCCTTACAAGACAAGCTGGAAGATTCCTGTATATTTGGTAAAACTCTGCTCCTCTGAGATGAGCTCCTCTGTTAACAATTTTCTTCAGTTCCAAAAGTCCTCATAAGATTCACTGCATAAATTGTGTTCACAGTAGTTTACTCCATGTTCTTAAGAAATTGCAAAGCTTTCTGCTGATTTCTGAGAACGATGCAGAGGGCTCCGTCTCTTGGAACACTTTTTGCTTTAGAGCTGTCGACATTTTTATCCAATTTTGAATACATTAGCTAGCTAGTCAGACAACATAAATGTTTTGTTAAATGTCCTTGTTTCGAGCGCTGCTTCCCATGACAACCAAGTCAGGAAGTCAGAGCAGATGACACATTGTCACACACCATCACTCCAAAAGTGCTTGGAGTATTCCCAAACCTGGAAGAGGAGTGCAGACTCAAACCATAATTGCCATGAGGACAGGCACAACATGAATGCACACTCCTTTGATGGGTGGTCTTAGACTTCAGTTATACAATGAAGTCCTTAAATGGAGAAAGAAGGAAAGAAAAAATTAAAAAATTAGGTATGATGATTGTGTAGTTCAGGAATTCTGAAACCTGGGTTTTCATCAGTACTTGAAAATCAAATAACAAATTATTGTGCTATACTTCTATGTGCATGTTCCAAGCAACAAGAACAGGTATATCATAAATGAGATGAAGGCTTGACAGAGTTTTGTAATTTGCCTCTATTTTTACAGGACTTATACATGGCCAAGGGAGAGTGCAGCTGAAGATACTGATTTCCTAATTTTTACGTAGTATCTCTATTTACCTTCCTAATTTTAATCGTCACTTTAATAAATGTTATTTCATATTGGTTATTTCCCTTGTGGGAAGAATCTTAAGAACTTAAGATTAAGTTTTATTTTGTGCCTCTGTGAGTAGCTTTTTTTTCTGGGGAATGTTAAAAGCATTCCATTTGTGTAAAAAAAAAAAAAAGTTTTTCCCAAATTATTTAATTTATAATTCATTATAATATTGATCCTTTGAAATAATGAATAAATGAAGTCAAAATCAAAGGTGTAATTGTTAATATTCTGGTCCATGACAAGGCCCCCATCGACCGGAAGGGGGTCAGATTGCTGTGACCTTAACACCATTAGCAGAGTAGTTGTGCGACAAATTGAGAATATTTAGATGCCAGCTCTCTAGAAAAGAGTCACAAATACTTGCATATCCATTTGATGCTTAGATTGACTAAATCGAGTTGGAAAAGGCTGAAAGTAACTGAAATCTTGTCTCCAGATCAGCAGAAGCATCTGAGATTCAGAAAATTGAGTTCTGATTTGACCCAATTGTGATTACATCCAGAAATATCAACGATGTGCTTTAGATACATTAATGTACAGCAGTTATTTTTAATACTGCGTCTTTCAAATTTCCCAAACAGAAGAAATTACGGATCAAAACTGTGGTTTATTGGGGGGTGGGGGTGTGCTTTTATACTCTAAAACCAAACTGAATCTGTCATGATTATTCGGATCACGTTATTCCTTCGTTGTGGTGCGATGACCTGAATCTCCAGATCTGTAGTCATTGTCAGCTTCCTGCAAGGTGTTTCTACTTTCCAGATGAAGGAAGGGGTTAGAAATGAGTTAACTAACTGTTGGACATAATTTCCTTTTCTGTACCAGATATAGATTTCATGTCTGCATCAGCCTATTTAATTTGCTGTCAGTAGTAGTTATTTCTTTATTACCTCCTTGAAGAGTTTCTTCATTAATGAGCAAATTAAGACTTCTGGCTTCACACCGTTAAGTGTCTTTGACTTACTCTATGCAAACTGCCTCTAAGCATGTTTAGCCGTATTGCCTGCTTAGCTGGATGTGGTTTCTACTTAGGTACCTGCTCTGGAAAAAAAAAATAAACACCATACTTTAAGAATTTCATTTTGATAGCTATTCAAGCACGTTAGCAAGTTCAACATCCACTTTTATACAGCATATAGGTACATATGGTCTATATTTTGGCATGCCTAAACAGATCTTATGTTTGCTTGTCACACATACAGTAACTCGGTAAGTTAGGGAAACATTGAGATCTGTAAAAGAAAAATGAGAAAATGTCTGCTTAGGCTGATTTGGTGAGGGCAAGGGAGGGAAGGGTTAGAAAAACAGGGGTGAATCTACAAAGGCAGGTTGAATAGTTTCTGTTTCTATGTTTAATCTGCCAGTAATGGCCTCGTCCCATATTTTTTTCCCCCTCCTCCTTCCCTGCATGGTTCTTGCGATGCTTACTGTTGCTCATCAAGTTAATCCTATCAAGTCCAACCCATGAAACCACCTCACACCGTGTTGCATCAGCCAGCCTTACTGTGTTATTTTATTTAGTTTGATCATTTATATAACCTGATTTGACTTGCTGGAGTGCAACATATGTCAACTAGAAAACAAAAAGGGAAATCTATTTGTTAAGTGCAGCTAAAACAAACCTCTGTTTGCTTCTAAAACTAAGAAAAATGAGTTAAGCCTATAGCAAATGTGGATGGATAAAAGAAGTCAGGAGATTCCCACAAAGAAAGATGTACTTTTATTTTTGGAATTATCTTAAGTTCTTGGGAAAATGGTGGTAAATCACTTGGGATTAAGTATAAGTCATGTTAGTCTTAAAATCAACTACAAATTTGAGCAAGGCCTTCAGGGTTATAGCCACTGAATAATCCTCTGTTGACTCCACCAGGAACAGAAGGGGGTAGATGCTGAGCGCTCTGGAAATCTGCCCTGTAGTCAATCTTGATATTTGGATCCTCAAGACTTCATACATTAATTCATCTTGTGATTCTGCTTTATTAACATTTTGCCAATAACTCTTCTGACCCTCTGCAAAATAAATCCTCTAAATTACAGAGCTCTGTTAAAGTGTTTTCAGTTATACGTTACACAAAAGCTAACAGCTCACTGTTCTGTTCCTCTGCATGCTTAGACCTAATAAATCATGGCACCTGACATGTCCTGGTTCAGATAGTCTGCTATTTCTAAGGAGGGATGATGTAATGGGGTTACTAAAAAGGGAAATAGTATAGATTTTCTTTAGTCATAGTGTCATCAAGAGTGTAAATCTGACCAGTTTGAAAAATCCAAATCGATTTATTGTGTTATGAAAATTCCTTAATATATTTTCTGTATTGTAGAACATTGTAGCTTCCAAGTACCATCCTTTGAAAAAGAGAGCTGTTACTTGTAAAAAGATTTTTCCCTAAATTATCTAAAAGCATGAATACAGAAAACTGAAGGTGGCAAAAGATAATATTTTTTTTTCCCTTCTAGCTTTGGATCAGACATCTTGTATTTTAAGAAAAGTAGGCAAAGGAGAAATGTTTCCCTAGTGGTGATATTCATAAATTCTCGACAAGTTATGTGATACTTGAATAAAAGAATTGCTTTGTTTTACCAAAAAAAAAAAAAAAAAAAATCATTGCTACCTCAGTACACCATGTATTACATGGGCACAACTCTGGCAAATTCTGTAGCCTGTAGAAAATTCTTCAATGTTGACTCTGATAAAATACAATATGGTGAAGAGTATCTGGTCCTGCAGCTGTAGGAGGGATGAGCGAGTGGCATGGGTGAATGTGCTGTAGGTTTTCTGAACACCTAATACCCAATAGATGCAGCCCCCATGTAGACCCTCAAAATTCAAAGTGTTGCTGCGTTATCTTCCTTCCTGAGACGTTCTGGCTGGTTAAGACAGAGCAGTCAGATCCTCCTGCTTCTTTTCCCCCCTCTCCATGTCACTTCACCCTTCAGTGCTGGCTGAATGAGCAGAGCAGTGTGCGGACTTTACCTAAAGGTAGAATATTTTGACAAGGTGGTCTGATAAAGGAACCTCATGTACAGTTATGAGTGTTTGTGGTATTTATAGGGTATGGAAAATTGCTTTCTCCTGTCTTTTTTTTTTATTTCCTCTCCCATGTCTTTACAGCTGCAGTTTTTCTGTGTACTCTTCTGAGAAAGTTGGACATACAGTGGTAGCTTACCGGATGGACAAGGGCTAATTAATTGCTGGGCCATCCTCAGAAGGCCAGACTGGAGAAGCCAAATCCTTGGGCTGGTTGGAAGCATCCGTAATAACAACTCTTCCAGGCTTCAGAAAGAAGTTCTGTGAAGGGGAGCTGAAAGCACAGAAATGGTCATGATTTTTCAGATCTTAACCTCCAAATGAACAAAATCACACTGGAAATCACAAAGTGCTTGAGCCAGTCTAATGACAGAAGTATATAGCTTGATCATAAGCACTTATTCTCCTGCTATAGGTTCCAGCACCTTTGGGTTTCTTTATCTACCAAGTTTGAAGTTCCAGTCCAGCAAACTCGGATATGGCAGGAGACTCACAACACCAAAACGTGGCATTATGCTTTACCCAAGGTCAAGATGGTAGGCCAGATTTAATACAGGAACTGCAATAGAAGCAGGGATATATATGCTATTTGTATTTTTTTTTTCAACAATAACAATGTAGTTTTGATGGATAGAAAATTCTGGCAATAATTTATGGTATCACCATTACAACACCGATATTACTGCAGTCATATTAAGCCAGTTGACTCACCTGTTCAGTGATAGTTAGGACTAATGAGCAAGAGCCAATATATTTATACATAACTTTCATGACAATCTTTCCAGTATTACTTGTCTTCAAGATTCTCAATTAATATTTATTTTTATTACCTAGTAATATGTTGGTTGTTAGCTCGAATCCTTTTTATGTGGATTCTTTTTACAGATTGTTGACACTAAGTTAGATGTAGTTTGAAATGACATAGTAAGTTATAAAAGTGGGTATAGCCTGGCGTTTGTGCTGTAGAGCACGTTCTCTGCCTCCAGGCTTGTTTGGACCGGGTGCAGAGTTTTACAGTTTCAGGCACTATGCAAGTTTTAAAAATTGTCTTCTGGATGGTGTATTAAGTCCTGACCCTGCTTTAGGCAACACTGACAATTTCCCCACTGTGTATTGACCAGTGTATGAAGTTAAATGATCCCCACTGCTGTAGGTGCTGCAAGATACTGGCAGGAGAGTAACAATTCTTGAAGTAGGCTGCTTTTATAATGAGAGTGAAGAATATGAAGACATTCCTTCCAATGCATTTTTGAATGGAAAATATGGGATTTTTGTGAGTTGTTCTTATACAAATTATTAATTTCAGAATTTTCTGCTTTCTACTGAAAATCCTTTACAGATAAGATTTGTGAATCCCAGATGCTGGGGTTTTTTACTGCTCACTGGGAAACACAAAATTTTGAAGAATAATTCAATTGCACTTATTGCTTCCTATCTCAGAAACCAAACCAAGAATACAGTGGTCATTTTGGTCAGATGGGTACCCATCTCATGGTTCCATCTTTTAACTTTAATATATCTTTTTTTTTTCTTCTGTTGTATTCTGCACACTGGAAAAAATGGGATAGGACAAGAAGTTTCAAAGCTATCTTCTTAAGTAAACCTGAGCTCTTCTTTTTAGAAGGCTAGCAAAATAGGTTAATTCTGAGTTGTTAATTGCTTAGCAGCTTTCACTGACAGAGTTTTAATTTCTCAGCTGTTTTGAATACAAGATTGTGGTTTTTCCATTACTTTGTTATTAGAAATAATTTTACAAGGTAGCTAGATTACATCTTGAATATTTTGAATGATTCATAATTTAGTTTTCAAGACTCGCCAGGTGAAATTTGAATTAAGTGATGAACGAGGATAATTTCTACCATGTAAGGATAATTTTGGGGGGATGACGACACACCTAAACACATAGTAACCCTAAGTTATTAATTGCAAATTATTCATTCAGATTTTATGGAAAATGATCTTTTTAAATATAGTAAGTAGAAAGCGTATTAATCTGGTTTTTAACTGTCTTATGGAAATTAATATAGAAAGGTGTTCCCAGTGGAAAATTGCTATGTTTCAAGAATACTATATTAAGAGAGTAAGGAATACATTATGAGAATGTAATTGCATATTAAAGCAATTATCCAACTAATCATAAAATTCCTGTTGCAAATAATAATTAGGGAAATATTTAGGTTTATTTAAGTATAGAAAATGTAAAATGACAGGAAAGGTCAGAATCCACTGTAATAAAGAATAATTGACCAGCATTTGACCCTTAAGAGTCTATAAATACTTTTTAAGAAGTCTTATTTTTAAAGACAGCTCATGGAAGCTGGACACTACATTTTACTTGTGTTTAACATAGCCTGTGAGCTAAACTTCAGAGGTGAGAGGGGGATGAACGGGCACTTTACTTGAGAAAATGTCAGAGAACTGCCTTGACTGCAGCCTGCCCAACAGGAATACATTTTGCCCTATTTAGATTTTAAGATCATGTTTTCGTGTTCAATTACCTCCTGTAATATGGAGATAATTTTAAGCTACTGATTGCGATGAAGGGCCTGCCACAGAGTTAATGTTCTTCTGGCACCAAACCAGCGCTCATGTGGAGGCTTCAGTCTGCAGATGCTCCAAAACCTTCCATGAAACTGCGTTTGAATTTGGGGAGACTATGTACAATTTTCTGCCCTAATAGTTTAATTCCCTATTGGTGGGTGGTGTGGTGGGCAGGTAAATAACCTTTATTTTTGGCTTAAATAGCTATTTTTTTTAACAGATTCTGTATGAATCTGTTGATGTATTTCTCTTGCTTGTGTGGGTTTATATACACATACTTCCTAAAAGAGTTCTCTGCTTGTGGATGGCATCTTTGGACAGTTAAAAGAAAAAGCAAAACCAGCGAGACCTCTGAAATGTAACTGAGGCACTGTAAAGCTGTCCCGCCCTCACCTCTGTACTGTGGGAGTGGAAACGAGGCAATTTACTCATTGAGGTTGAGACCAGATGCTTTTAAAAGCTGCAGGGCAATTCAGAGCAGATCACCTTTGGGGCCTCCGCAGGTCCCAGCGGCAGGGAGGGATGGGGAGAACAGCTCTCGTACGCACACTGCCAAAGGAATTAACTAAGCCCTTTGAAGTCGGAGATGCATTAGTCACAAATCTGCGAAACATGGATGTTTGCATCAATATTGCCCTCTTTACGAAGCCGGAGGTGTGTTTTATGTCAGCTGCTGTTTCTGAATGACACTCGAGTGTAACTCCGCGTGGATCTCTGCAGCAGCCTGCTCTGGCTGTGTCGGGGATGACTCAACGCGAAGCACTCCGTCAGAAGGATGGATGCGTGTCTGCCAGCTGTAAAAGCCTGCCTGTCTGTAATGGGTACTGTGCTCCAGCAAGGCTGAGTCTCCAGGTTACAAATGCAATAAAACCCCAGTATTTGCATACCCTCACGTAAAAGGGGTCGGGGTGCTTTTGGCGCTTGCTGTCTCAGTGAAGTTGTTTCACACAGATAGCTTGTCTGCTCGGGGTGAGCATCCTTCAGCAGCCTGCAGCCACCTGCTCCCCTGGTTCCTCTGCCTTGAAGCTGATGGACCTGAGAGTAGGTCTGAAAACCCATCACAGAGAAGCCAGGCCTCAAGGAGACCCAGACCTCTCGCTGGTGACTTCTGCTGCACCAGGAAGCTTTGAATATTGGAGGGGTGTTTTTTCAGTTTGACAAACTTTGGTTACTTCTCCATGAGTGGGTCACTCAGCACGGGAGAGGATCAGTAGATTAAATCCAGGAGTATGTATCTACACTGCAAGCAGAATAGGGCTTTTCTGCAGACTGTGTACAGTTTGGCTCCAGGGCCAAGCTACAGACGTAGTTCAGAGCTGTCAGAAGGACGAAGAATTGGATGGAATCATATGCGCTTGGAGCTTAGCTGTATGCTTTAATATGGTCCAAACTAATCTATTTTCTAACACTTATGGAATGAAGCTACTAACTTAATTTCCTTTTAAAGAAGTCTAGTTGTTGTTCACCAAAACTGCTCTGTGAATTGCATTAATATCTGGTAATTGGGATTGATTAGAGGATTTGTTTCTAATCCACGCTGTCTCTGTAATCACAACACTAATGTATACTCACCCTCTACAGCTGACATTGAGATTCCACTGTTGAATGACAAGGCAAAATACTGTAATGGTTGTTGGTAATAGTTTGGGATTTCCTACAGACAAATTATAAAAAGTAGTTTTGATATGACATCTCACAATATTAAAAAGGTTTAATGGAGGAATTTCACCTGTTCAGTTATATTAATAGTGATATTGAGAAGCATTTTTCCATACATGGCTTATGCAATGATGCCAGTTTACACACTGCATCGGCTTTTGTGAACCTACCCCTCAACAGGCACGTGAAGAATTTCTGCGGCCTGTTCTCAAGTGGGATTTTCAGGCACATGTAAATGTGGGCTCATAAATAATATCATATAAGGGAATCTAGTCTTTAGCCAGCGCTTTGGCAGCATGCATGTGTTGCTATCCCATGTGGAGGGTCTTTCCTTTTCATTCTTTCTCCTTGCGACCTGCGAGTGTAAGTCTCCTGGAGACTTGCTACCACGTGTGCTCCGTCACCCTTCTCGTGCAGTGTAAGGTCTGCTGGTGTGACGGCTATGAGGCCATAGGCACAGTGATTCTCATGGTGCTTATCCCTAGCATGGTTATTGCATGCAACATCCAAGCCCATGCCCTTTTTAAGTCTTCATATTTGCATATCTTGATGAGAACAATCACTTAGCATCTCTTCTCTCTTAGGGTCTGCTAATGTAACAACTGATGCTTTGAATCTTAGGACTGACTGAGCCTATCTAGACTAGGCCTTGCTAATTGCCAGAATTAAATATTGTTGTAGGACTGGGTTTGCCCATGCAGCATCACCTCATATTTCTCTTTTAATTTTAGACTAGAATTAGATATATATCTTCCTAAACTAAATTATTCAGCATTGCATCTCATGAATCTCAGCAGTGTGCACACTGTTGTACATGTTTTACTCTCTCATCTGAGAAATGCCTTAGCATTGTGTAGTAGGCAATTTAGGGAAAAGATCCTTTGATCAGATATCTTTGTTGCTGAAAAGAGAGAGCAGAGTGAATGCAGAGGAAAATACTTTTTTTTTTTTCCCCTAAGAATTGGGTATCTTTCAAGATAAATTTAAATGAATCATGGAAATTTACTACAGATTTCTAATTAAAACTAATTAGAAGCAATCTGTTTTATCACGTGATTTACCTCTGAACAGTTTCAGATTCTTTATAAGACATTTTTATATGCATATTTTTGGCCTATAATTAATATAGAATTTAAAAATATTCACTTAAGTTTTCTCTGGGTAAAGCTTAAAACAAAAAAAGTCGGTAGTATCTTTTCTCCTCACAGATTTAGGGCTCTGAATAAAAAAAAAAAAAAAGCATTCAACTTGGTTAAAGGTTAGTGTCTTAAAAACTGTTCACATGAATCACTGGGATACCTCTGTAGTCCTCAAAGTATCTATTTTTGTATTTGCCTCTTGTGACATTATTCTGTTAAAACTAGGCTGAGTTAACGTCCCTAAAGCAAGCTAATTTGCTGAGCAGTACATCTTTACACATTTTTATTAGTAAAAGCAATGCTTCAGGTTGGTTTGTTTGTTGTCCTATTTCAAATATCGGTTTGCGTGCTTGGTTGTCACGTCAGTGACCAAGTTATTTTCTGCATCTCTTTGAATCCGTAATTCTAGTGTTGAGGCTGTGGTTGGAGCTGATGGAGGTGCACAAGCGGCTGCTCTGTCTGGCAGCAGCACGACTGTACGACAGGCAGTGCTGTCGCTGCCTTGTGTCTTACCCTCCTTGTTCAAAGCTCTGCAGACAGAGGGAGATGCTGTGACACGGGGTTGCGGGCTCGGGTCCCGCAGTTGGGTCCCTTGCATGGGAAGACTGTGTCAGGGTGGCATTACCTCTCCAGGGTCAGCGGTTGGCACCATGAGCTGACCTCTCCCCGGGTCGGCGCTGCTGGGGAAGGGCCCAGGCAGCCCCCAGGAGCCATTGCCTTGGGCTGGCATCTCCAGCACATGCTCTGTATTTGCAGGGTGTTACTGCTCAGTACTGCACAACCCAGAGCTGCTGAGAGAACATCCAGCCACAGAACATCTCTCAAAGGCATGGATGCTGCCTTCTGCTGCAACCTTCCGGAGCCCAGGCGCCAACATGGAAAATGTTTGTAAACAAAATGAGAATCAGGAGAACAATGTAGAAACAGGATGGAAATGGAAAAAAAAAAAGTATTTGCTCTGTCTCAAAGAACACTAGAGACACAGTTAGATGAAACTAAACTCCCTTTAGAGTTTAACTCCTGCTCTGACCCACTTAGATCCTGCTTTCCCAAACTTTTCTCTGCAGTTACCAGGGGAAGCTGTATCGATCCTTTTCTCCCGGTGTTAGGCTGCAGTGTGGCTGGTCACGCTGACGTAGCAGTGGCTCAGTCTGGACTTGACGGCATTTCGGGAGCTGCTGAGATGGAAACCGCTTTCTGCGTGAGGTCTGAAAGTTTGCAAAGTAGACTTTAATTCTGCAGCACAAAACACGTGTGTGAGCATACAGCTTTTCTGCTCTGCTAACACTGCAGTTATATTAGAGATCAGATTTATATTTTTTTAAGATGCAGCTTGTTTTCTCTATTCCTGGAACTTAACATTTGTGAATATTTTCTTCATAAATATTACACAAGCATTATGAATCTCCCCAAGAAGTTTGTTCATAATTATATGTATTTTCAATCACTATTTTTAAGATGGTACCAACATAGTGTTCTTCTATCCAGTCTTCTAAAAGTACTACAGAAATAATCATGAAAGACTATAAAGAGAAGCGTAAAAGTTTCTTCTAGATATACAGCACTTTGACTAGGAAATTTAAGTCTTGTGTTATCTATTAAGCAAATAAAAAAAAATCATTTAGCTGTTCAGTTAAGATGTTCTAATTGCTTTTTTCTTTAATAAAGGTATGTGGCTATTACATTCCTTAAATTGTGCTCAATAAATGCATATTTCTTCATAGTGTGCATGACCCTCATTTAAATAAGTATTTAAACACATCTTAATGATATAGTGAGATATTCCAGAAATTATCTTCTGATCACGTGCTTTGAGGCCGTATCAGGAGGGTGGTTGCCTGATTAAGACAGTGTTGTACACAATGAGAAAGACACGCAGTGTGCAGTGACGTCCCCACAGGTGAGGACGTCCTCTGCCAGACAAGTGGCCCTGTGCCAGCAGCAGCTCCTCGGAGCAGGGACTGAAATCAGGCATAGGTGAGGGCAGCCAAGCTGCTGGAGCAAGGAACGGGCAATTAACTCCCAGGGCACCGATGTCTGCAGCAGAACTGCTCCAAGGCACCAGCCAAAGCCTATATTTTTGGAGAAGACTCTTTTGGTGTTGCTGTTTTTATTGCTAGATACTCTCTAGGAGTGTAGCAGTAGCTTAAATTCTTAAGTTTGCTTAACTTCTGCTAAGCTCTGATAAACCAATTTAATGCATGTATTTATAGCTTAGTCTTCTTGGTAGCATGGGATAAGCTCCAGTAAATTAGTTAGGTCTTTTTTATGCTTATAAAAATAATGTTCACTCAGTCAAAAAAAAAAAAAAAAAAAAGACGCTGGATGGGATTTTCATCTCAAATCAAAGACCAAATGATAAATATTCCTCCTGAACCTGGTCGAGCAGGGAGAGGTGCTCCCACAGGTGCTGACATCCATGGGCAAAAACCTCCGTGGTCACAGGCTCCAACTGACCGTAGGTCGGGCTTGAAGAGAAAACTTAAATTATAACACTGCTTCTTCTTGTTACTTTAATTGGAGAATATTTTGTCTGTGACAGCCTAATGGTTGCAAATGAATCTGCTTGAAAAACTGTTCTAGGATGTTTTACATACACGGAGACACTTTATACTTGCCATTTTTTCCTGA
The DNA here is from genome assembly GCA_031468815.1 of Morus bassanus. NCBI lineage: Eukaryota > Metazoa > Chordata > Aves > Suliformes > Sulidae > Morus > Morus bassanus. Next base: position 1,964,380 of record CM062580.1, on the reverse strand, counting down.
TTTTGCATATTTAGCTGTTAAAACAGTATTAATATCTGATGTGACAGATAAATTTCACTACTTGCAAATATTGGTTTCATTCTTTTGCTTTTTTTTTTTTCTTAATTCCCAAAGGTTAAGAAAACCAAACACCAAAGAGCTTAAAATAGAAGCTCCAAATGTATATCTTGGGGCCATAGGACTGAATTTTGCCAGGGTTCTGCTACCTGCACTGTAGTGCTGAGAGGTTGGATGATTTTTTTTTTGTTAATCATTTGTTTAGATATGAACATTTTCTCTCATTTCAACAAGCAGTCACAAGTGCAAAAAGACAGGCTTTGCATTTAGAAGCTACTTTTTAAATTCATCTCATAAAAATAAAATCATTGTCCTATTGTTCTTGGTTTGGATTTTTATGAGTTTATTTCAAACTATTGTAAAACTAAAAGGAGAGGAAGTTCCCAGGGAAATCACTGTTACTGTTCAGGTTCAGGCTGAACTTCCATCTTGTCCTGAACTAGTACCTTCAGTTAACTTTTAGAGACAAGGGGGCTTTTGAAAGATGAGTTGAAGTTACTGCTGGGTTTTTTTGTACTCTGTGTTTTGTGTTGATTTTACCACTTCAGGGAACGGGGATCTTGGGCAGAATTGGGAGAAATATGAAGCTCATGTTGAGTAAAAGACGCCTCTGCTCTCACAGGGGCTGGGGGCTATAGGAATGCTCCCTGCACTCAAAGTGGGTAAAAGGAGCAAAATGTAGCCATATTACCCTTCTTCATTGCTGTCCCTGTGTAGCAGGATATACTTACCCACTTTTCCCCTTTTTAACAACAACCTCCTGTAGAGCATAAAATCCACTTATGTTAAATGCGAGATGTGCTGTACGTGATGCAGGAGCCTATGGTTTCTTGGACAAAAGTAGAATTTCATCAACATGCATTTTCCCCAGCATAAGACCAATGCCACTGAACAACAACAATCTAGTTTCATTGCTAGCAATAGAACAATGAGATTGTTCTATTAAGATTATTCAAGCGTAATAACTCCTGCTAATAGGTTAGAAAAGGAAAAATAAAAGACTCTTATATAGCATGTCTAACAGAACAAATGCCAGTGATGTCATGAGTTTCTTACAGTCTGTAAACTGTGGGTTTTTCCAGGATAAACTTTTTAGTTATACTGTTGAACAGTGGAGCTAAAAATTAAAAAGCCTAGATTCAGAACATCATCATGTAATTTTATTAAGAACAGATGGGTGGAAAACTCCCTTGAGCGCTATATTAGCTGCCTGCCATTCACAGGATGGCAGCCGATAATGTACTTGATGGACCTTTGTGTCCATCTGTTAGTCGATCTATCCAATATTCCCTGGCTAAGGAAACACTTCAAACTGCATAGTTAAATGCCAGAGATGTTTTGTAGTATTTATAGATTTTGCTAGTTCACACTTGAGAACATTTTCTGTGATTCATCAAGTGTTATCTTGGTTTGTATCATTTATTAGGAGTATATTTTAATGACTGACTTCAGCTGCATAACATACCTTTACCATTTGATATTCAGTGTTCTGATAAGACAATCTGAAACAACACCTACTGTGATTTATTTCCTTACTGACTGATTATCCTATCCTTTAAGAGGTACATGAATTAGTATAGATTCTGCTTCAGGAGACTACAGAATTTTAGGAGGAAATGATCTTGGTATTTTCAGAAAAGGGAAAGGGCAGGGGAAGCTCCAGGAGTTACCCTGCCTCTCTCCCCCAGTTTGTATTGGCGTTGCGTGACTAGGGATGTTGTATGCTCTGTGGAAAAGCTATTAATCTGGTTGTCAAATAAAAAAGCCATCTCTAAGGAGAGAACACTTAATGGATTTTGGGGGTTTGATCATTATTTTTTGCTTATTTCCTGTTGCCTTACCTATACTTGATTGGGAAGAGTGCCTTGAAAAAATAGAGCTTCATAACTTAGATTGGATCGCTCGTCCTCTAGCAAAGAATGTACTCTGCAGCTCCCCTATGTATTAAACAAATAAATATAAAAGGTTTAACACCGGCTTGTGTGGTTACCAAGAAGTTAAAGCATTACTTAAAGCAGTAAAAAGGATGTGAAGATTTAGTGCTGCTGTGCAGTGCACTAAATAACACCAAATTAACTCATAAAACATGTCAAGGCTTGGTACTTCAGCCACTCCATCTGTGTACAGCTGTCCCTGCAACCAGGCAGCCTACTGTGCTGGTGATGAGGTTTTGTAGGCACCTTCGGAGAAAATGCTCAGTGGTGCAACATATTTGTGAAAAGACTTAGCTTAGCTGAGATGGACTAACTTCAAAGAACATAATTTTTTTTTAATGACTGTACTATAAATGCAAGTGTCTGTTTTCCATGAAAAAGGTTCTTAGATCAGGATTGGGGGAAGAAAGAGCAAAAAACCATTGGGTTGCTAGTGTCCACTTGAGATTTGCTATATAAATCTAACTTATCAGGAGGTTGTTAGACAGCAAAGTGATGCTTACTGTGGCTACTCCAAAGAAAACTGTTTAAGGTGTCTGGAAATTTTCACTGTAGTGTAGTTTTTCTAAAATATTTTAGAATTTGAACAACATCATAGCAAACTGACAGCTCTTTCTCTGTTCTCCCTGACCTAGTAATGTCTGATGTCTGTAGTAACCACAGCAAATGTTTTATCGCAAAATTTATGCAGGTATTTTCACAGTATTTTTTTAGCTACTTTTAGGGGAGAATAGGAGAAGGGATACTTTATTTTTCTCTTACTCTTCTTTTATTACCTGCAATGATCCATCTCCTTTTCATCCATTGCTCTCCTGCCTTCACTCGTGCCGTGTGTGCTTCGTTGTGTTGTGGCTTCCGACTCCTGATTCACAAGCCTCTGCTGCACGGGTTCCTCCTACTCCTTGTCTCCAGTATGCTCTTTCCTTCCTCCTAGGACATGGACTAGAATATTTTCTTAGTCTCATGTCTGGTCTCAGAAAAGTTTTTACTTCTGTTTTGCTGAGTAACTTTAGCCATTGGTAGAAGCGTTTGTGCAGGCTCCTCTGCTTTTCCAGCTGCACCTGCAAGCATCTTGACTTGTCCTTGGCGATGAAAAGTTTGAAGAATGGCTCATGTACTGGAAATGCCCATGTTAGATGACAGCCTGGCCTCTGCAAGCAGATGGAAAGTACTCAACATTCATGTTTCACAGTTATATATGAAACTATTCTAGGTGGGGAAAAAAAAATTGTTTGAATTATTTGGGTGTAATTTCAAAATTGTAGGTGAGTACACTTGATCTCCATTTGAATGTGCCATCCAGAGAGTGTGGCCTGCTCTGCAGAATAAAATGATGGTGAAGGGTGTTTGTGCTTCAGATAAGAGAAGCTGATTCATCAAAGTAGTAAGAGTATTAATTACATACCTAACTGGAGGTTATTTTTTTTCAGTCAACTACAACCACTTGCATGAACTTATTCTCTTGTGTATAAATGTAAATACTCTCCTGTTGTTAAATAATCCTAAAATATTATTTTTGGTGATAAATTTTATGTAGGGCCCAAGGAAAACATCACAGAAGTTTTGAGTTTGTGGCATTCAATATGTTGAGCATACGTGTAGTTGAGTAGAGAAGCTGTGAAATATCTTTCACTGTTGAATTTCAAGACAGTTTGTTTCCTGTTGGAGTACAGAGGAGATGGTCTGGATGACCTCCTGGTAGACCTTTCAGCTCCTGTATGGGAGCAGTATGTAAACTTTTCCCAGGAGATCACAACTCATAGAGTCTTAAAGAGCAGGGTAGCTTAAAGAGCAGGCAAGCTTTCACAGGAGTCTTGAGTTTGCTCAAGGCTTCATGGCTTCCTTCTTAAAATTCTGGACCATCACTGTTTTTCTGCATGGGATGTCAGATCTTATTAATGTTATATCTGAGCATTTTATTAGAGAAAGTAATTCACTAATGTATCTGTGACATCATAGCTATCCTCACAGTGCCCTTGCAAGGCACTGGAAAAGTTACCCTCATTTTGCAGCTGGGAAAACTGAAGGATGGAATATAAAGGATAGATGAGAAAAGGATTTTTGGTGGCACTTATGCATCTGTGCCCAAAGTTGTGATTATGAAAATCCCACTCAGCTGCTGCCTGAATTCTTGGAGTAGCTTCTCCTTCAACCTCAGAGGTCTTCATGTGTCTCAAGCTCTGCTTCTCCATGCCCTCAGGAAGGCATTGGTCAGTCTGATCTGGACACTGGGACTTTGGGCTGTGGGGCAGAGATATTCCAGTGCTTGGTGAAGGCCAAGCTTTAGGCACAAAGCAATGGGAACTTTCTCTTTTCCTAACTGAGTGCAGCTAGCTGTAACACAGGTCTGAGCATGCTCTTGGTGACGATGCTCTTGCCTGCGTTACCCGCCTCCCTGCAGACGACCAGACTTGAAGGCTACAGGGTCTCCGGTACCATTTGGAAACACAGGACAGTTTCTGTTCATTACATGAGCGTCTTGCTGTCCAGCACAAGTCTGACTCCTGCTTTGGGTATCTAAAGACTAAATGCATCTAAGAAGTCTGTTGTCCCTGCTTGCAGCTGGGTGATCTTTGTTCCCTCCTTCTTTCAAGAAAAATGGAGTTCCACAGACAGGAATGATACTGCATTCACATAGCATAGCATTGCAGTATGGAAAAACAGTAAAAATATCAACTAATATATTAAATTATTTCAAAATCACAGCAGCAAAGAAAATAGGACTGTCAAGGTCCCTTAAAATTTATCTAGTTTGTTTAACTTCATATTTTATGGACTTCTGGTAGCTCTCAGACATCAAAGTCTTGAGAAAGGTGAGGAAAAGACTCGCATGTATATTTGGTAATGCTGTATGTCAGCTTTAGAAGAACTGCAGGTAGAAGATGGCACTAGGCAGTTACTGCAGCCTAATTAAAATGTTTAGCTGTAGCAGGAAAAGCACAGTTAGGCAAGTAATATCTTAATTCACAGATGTACTTCATTATGCCTACTCTATCATGATGATCTGTGGATTTTTTTTTCTTCAAAAAAATAGTTGGCTGGTCACTTTGTTAGAACATTGTTCTAATTCACCCTTTTGCTCTAATTACACTAAAACTGCTCCTAACTGGTAATTGTGTTATCTGCTTCTTCAACCAACCAACAAAAAAACCCATCCAGTGATCCAAGTGTAACCCTGTTGCTCCAGCCTGATTGTCCTGACGTTGGAGTACTTTGCACAGTGCATAGTCTGATGTTTTTTGTACTCTTTCCTCTGTGGGCATGGAGAGCTGTTTACTCCCTTTGTTTTTTTTGGCAGCCTTTTACTACACACCATCTGTGATCCTCTTCTGTTAACTGCAAAAAGAGATGCCTGGGTGGAGAACCCAGGGAGGGCGGAGAAGGTGCATTTCGTTCCTCGCAGACAGGCTGCTCACCGAGGAGGATAAAAAAATGGGTGGGGGGATGTTCAGGCATTTTCTGACCATGTCATCAGTGATGGTCACAGAGTTTTAAGTTAGAAGGTGGAACTTCTAGGTCTGGGTATGAAGTGGTAAATTTGGCCTCTGGTTGCAAAGTTTAGAGTTTGAACTTCTACCAGTATTGTGGGTGTTTTCATGATGCTACTAGGTGCATAGAAGTTTAGCTAAGACAGCCACTTGCAAGGTAGATGATTGCACATAAGGTTCAAAATACTGGAAAGGAATAAATGGCAGGCTTAGTATTGCCTCTGATGGAGCAGCTGAGAAGTCTGAATCCATTTTTTATCAGAGAATGAAAACTTGGTGAAATTGCCCAAAATGGATAAGGATGATTTATATAGTGAAACTTTTTTCTCTATAAATTATAAAGAAGTAATCCCTAAGCCTGTGAAATAGATGTCTCAATTGCTTTTGCATACCTTTGCTCTTAAGATTAAAAGAGTATAAAAGTTGTCTGAATATATGGCAGATGAACATGTCGTTTTGGAAATCTCTTGAATTTAAATTATTATAGGAAGCACACAGATAATTTAAAAATGAAAAAAATTCTTAGACTGTTACCTTTGCTATTTATATCCATTTGTACAGCTTTTGGATACCAGCTTGATGATTCCTCAATAGCTCAATTCTGAGAGTTCTTCCATACTTTGATAAGTTCAGTGCATTTGCTGTGCTATATTATATTAAGACATTCCTTACTCAAATTAACTCTTCGTTTTCCAAACTAAATATCTGGTTTATTATTCAGTCTAAAGGAGTGTATCCATTAAAAATAAAGCTGTAATTTCCATCACTCTGGAACTTTGTGAGAGCCTTTGGATGTCATGCACAAGTGATCTACTGAAGGCTTGGATTTCACTTCTTCACATATATATTCTTAAGCAAAACAGAGTAAGGGGTAGTGCATTTTAGTACATCAGAAAAAAAAAACCAACAAAACCACAGAAGACTCTGGTGCTCGAAGACTTACCTCTCTCTGCATCGACTGGTCTAACAAAACATTGCCTCTTCCTGTGAACTTCCCCTCACTACATCTTTGACTGTTGCAGCCACGGAAGCGTTAATACTCCCTACACTTTTGTATTCTTGTACAGTATTAAGTTACTAATGAGGTCGTAAAGAAACGAATGTCATTATGAAATTATATTTTTCCCTTTAAAAAATGTACTCCTGATTTCTCTTTACTTCCAAAGGAGATGTTGTATCAAATTATGGGATCAGCATATGCAATCCCATGGCTGAGTCATCAGCGGAAAAAGCACAGAGAGAAGAATTATAGTTTTCCATTACTTGCAGAAGATAAAATATGTTTGTTCTTTTCCTTCATACTACATAGGCATAATTGCTCTATTACTCTTATACTTGGCATTTTGAATTAGCTGCTTTAGTGATGATTCTTTCCTGAATCTTCTGAGTCAAGGTGGGCCACCAAGCTGCCAGTTTGATTTTTTTTTTTTAGGTGATGATAATTATGAGTGTTTAAACTCCTTTCCGACCTGTGGTTTTGGTTCCTGTAGAGCATCCTAATTTTTCCATGATAGCATCCCATTCTGGCAGAGTAGGTGCCTGCTCACCCATGCCTGGTCCATCATCAATGCCTGGCCCTGATGCACTTGTTCACATACTGACCACGTTTTTGAAAAGGTAGATGGGAACATTGCTCGTTACAGTTGGTTTCCTGTCCAGTTAATGTTTAATGTAGACTACATTCTGAGGTTTAAAAGTATTGTATTTGATTATATTTTAATTTACTTTGCAAAGCACCTAGAGGTAGTATTTATTATAGTACACAAGAGTTGGAATCAGTAAAGTGTAATAATAAATATTGTGCAGAAGTTGATGAAGATCAAGTGTCAAACAATCTTGTACGGATTCATTAAAAAAGTGACCAGAACTGATATCCAAAATCTTTGCTGGTTTGGACAATTACTGAAAAATTGATCCCTGTATTTAAGGAAAACCAAAATTTGAAATTAAATGGACCAAAATGCCTTAGTTGCTTACAGTTGTTGTGTTTTAGAATTTTTTTTTCTCTGCCTGCTTCTGTATGTCGTAACAGGACAACTGGCTGTAATTGAAAGTGAAACCAAGAAAATAACAAACCAAACCAAGTTGCTTATAAAATTGAGAGGTTCAGAGGTGTGCATTGACTGGGCAGCAAAAACCAAACAACAAAAATCCCCCTTGCTTGACCACAAGGATTAGCTTAAATACCATGCAAATTTTGAGCCTGCCCTGCAGTTGGTTAGCTTATTGAACAAATTTCAAATTCATTCTGTTTTCAGTAATTATTTGAGGCAAGTAACGATGGACTGTGAATTTACAGCTGGTGTAATGCAAAATTATTATCACAGTATACAGTTTTCTGATGGCTCTTTCCAGTGCCCAGTGCCAGGTTGTCTTTGGGTAGGGGCACGGACAGGGACACAGATGCAAAGTTGAAAAGCGTGTTGCTGTTCAGAAGTGGTATCTAATGGTCTCTCCTACTCCAGTAAGCAATTATATACTAAATATTCATGTGCTTCTAGTCTCGGTCAGTTCAGTTCCCCTGGTTTGAAATAGAATGAAAAGAAGGAAAAATTATTTGGAAATTGAAGATATTTATCTATGACATTTAATTAGTATAAAGGGACTTCTCCTCATCCATGAAATTCCCAGTGCAGCATAAATGTATCTAACCCTCATCAATGACAAGGCCATCCATCAGCTTATAAGCTCTTTTCTATTACCAGAAGTTTATCCTCAGATCTAGCGAAGGCCATTCATAAATTCATTTTAAAGGTATGTTGTTTGGAGAGGATATTGAATAGTATAATTCCAAGCTCAAAACCAAGCTGTGATAACCACTCTCTATCCGACATGCCAAGCTTTCAGTCACACTTTATCACAGTTACAGATGTTGGTAAACGAACAGGTTTTTCCCAGAAACAATATAGATAAGCAAAGGTGGCTGAGACTGTGGGAAGAGTAATTTAGAGAGGAAAGCAGGTGTGGTAGATGTCTTCATTTTCAGTATCCTTCATAAGAAAAAGCACATAAAATCTTATATTTAAAAATGACTTTGAATAATTCAATAAGATGATTCTCTAACCCTTATTTGTCTGCTCCAAAATAGAAATAAAGGAATTAATACTTTGTCAGTCAGTCACATAGGACCTTGTATCAAAGAGCTGCTGCAAGCCTCTGGGAAAGCTGCTACGGGGAAAGCAAAAGCTCCCTTCACTTCACTTTCCATTAAGGTGAAGGGGATGTTTGCTTGTCTGCACTGAAACGTGGGTCTCAAAGGAAAAGCAGAGAAGGATTTTATTAAGCTGGACTGACCCTTGTAATCACATGGGCTGTACTCACTGATCACTAACCTGGACTGACCCTCCTAGCCACAGCTGCTGAATTGGGAAAGTTACTATTTCTTGCTTCCCATTTTCTCTGCATCTACAGAAAAAGTTTGTGGGTGATGAAGTTTGTAAAGGGACAGGAAATGTATTCTCCCTTATTTCTGTTTTGTTCGAAATACAGCTTTGAACCAAACTAAATCTTTTATCGAAACAGACTTAAAACAGTTTCTTTGGCTTTTTTTTTAATCTTGAATTTGAGTTTGAAATAATTTGAAACAACAAAATGTTTTAGTGCAAAACCACCAAAACAATGATTTGGCTTCTCCAAAATTGTCCAGGTTCCCTCCCTTCCGCCACCATTTTATTCTTTGGATGTTTTCAAATTTGTCTGCTTGATTTTTGGGAACTAATAATGTTAAAAGATACACATTTCTGAAATGATGCTTTTTGTGAAGAATGTTAAAGGTAAGTCTCAATGAATTCAGTGTGCTTTCTGTATTTTGCACAGCACAAGGAAAGATAGTTGAAGATGTTTTCTTTATGTTAAATAGTTCGGAGGTGACACTGCTCGGGCGCTCACAGACAGGCTGCTGCCTTGCCTGGGACGTAGCAGGGACTGCCAACGTTGTCTCTCCTCTTCTGCAGAATAAATGGTACCTCCAAAGTGTGGTCTATCATTTAGGCAAACTCACTGACATTGACATTTTTATGTCAGCCGGTGATCTGCTTTCTTACCGAAACACTTCTGTGCCTTCCAGATGTGTTTATTCAGTGATGCAGTCTGTGTTTCTTAATGCTAGGCAGCATTTCTTACATGCTTCAGCTTTTATTTCGTGAATGATCATTCTGTGGAAAGAAGAAACTTCATTGGGCTTGTACCAGTTCATGCTATATTTAAATGTGGTCTCGTGAGACACTTCTTCAGAAATTGTGTTGTACTTGGATTAAAAACAACCACTCTGAAAATAGTCTATATAACTGAAAAGTGAACCCAAACAGTGTTTTTTGTTTTGTTTTGTTTTTTATTGGAGTCTGAGGATTAGTTAGAGCTAACTCCAATATCTTAGAATTAATGTGGTAAGGTTGTCTTACAGATGTAGGAAAAAATAGAACTTCAAGAAATGTAGGAATTCATTGGTAAAAGAAGCCCTGAAATTTTTCTAATAGACCACAGAAATTCCCATATATGGGGCTAAAAATGAGGCAAAAAGACATCACCATCCTGGGCTTAATGGTGGTAGCTGTCATGACTTGAGCCACAGGCTTCACCAGGAATCTGTATTCAGACCTGGTTTTCAACTAAAAAGGGGGAAAAAACCCCAGACCTCTACGACCAGATGTACATTGCTCAATACTCCAGTATTCCTGGTCCACTAAAATTCTCTAATGAGAAATTAAGAATGAAGCAGACCATGGAAGTGAGAAAAATTTGATTTATGCCTTGGTAGGCATGAGTCAATAGTCCTAGGCTGAACGCAAGGTTGAAATATGAAACCATCACATTAGCGTCCATCACTGCAGACCTGTGGTCGTCCTTGAGAAAGGGGCATGCCAATACATTCCCCGTTCCGTGGAATTTATTAATAAGAAAAGGAAAAATTATAAATTACTTCTTGGGGAAGAATAAAAGCAGAATTGGTTTCATAGCCTGAATCAATGAGCAGCATTACTGGGCTACCTGTTTCGAAAACGAGATTATTTTATGGCTAACGTGTATCTGCACAGAATCACATCAAAGTGCATTTCAGGAGAAATAGGACTTCTGTATAATTTAAACAGGCAGCTTTCCTTGGACTTAAATAGGAATTGAATAATGCCATAGGCACTTTTATATTCATACATGATTTAAGAATTATTAAGATACATTACCACCCTTACAAACGCTCCTAATAGAGGGATAGAAGCACCCAAGTCACAAGAGTAACCTTCTGTTGCACACAAAGCTCTGTAATTGATTTCTAATTGTTGATCATAGCAGAATTCCTTTTATACAGTAGCAACAAATGTCAGGGGATAACTTATATTCATGGATAATTATTACCAAAACCAGGTGTTATAATCTGTTTAAAAACATTTGTGCTTTACAGAATGAGGAATACTCCCGAAGTGCCTGAATGTGGTCTTCTCTTGATCATGTGGAGGTCAGAGCCAGCAGCTATTGCTTTAATATCATTTCAGAAAGATACAGGAAAACTCCCAGCAAAAGGCAACTGAGCTTTAGTAGGACTTCAACATGTCCAGGCCAGTGGTCTAGACCAGTCATTCATTCTGTGTATTACTTTACAGGCAGTACCTCCTGGTGCTTTAGTATGGTGGAACCATAAATCTCAAGTTACACTGCTTTTCATATTGGAATAATTTTTAGGGGTAGATGTTGTGTATTCACCTGACCTGATGGCTGAAAATTTAATTGCTGATAAGGGGTATTTTGGTTTTGTTTTTTTTTAAGCTCACATAGTGTGGGACTTTAAGTCATGGTAGTACAGGATTTCTCATCAGGCTGTACCCTAGGTTGTGTTGCCTTTCTGGGCAACAACCTTGGGACAACCAGCAGTGTGGGCAGGAGCCAGTTCTGTCTTCTCTTTCTTTCTTCCATTGTAAGTGGGAGTTTATAGAGCAGAATGATGATCCTGAAATTTTTTTTTTCCCAATTTTCTGCTCACTGTATAGAAAAAAACCCTACTGCCTCACTGTAGAAAAGCTTGTGATTCTGAGAAGTGGCAGAAATGTTTAATCCTTTCCATGAAAGACAAAGCTGGATGGAAGGGGAAGAGGGAAAGGGGCAATGCCCACCGCCTATGCTGAGGGCAGAGCAGGAACTGAAATGGGATGATTGAGGCAGGGAAAGAAGGGAAAATAGAGTGGATCTTACAGCTGCTTGGAGTTTAGAAGTGAGATCAGAAAAAGGAGGGTCGGTGCAGAGCCATTAAAGTCAAAGGAGGCCCATATGGAAATGGAGAGGTGGTGGTGGTGCAAGGGGCATCCCTGTGGGGGCTCTCCCCACCTCCCCGCTTTGCTCTGCAGATTTCTTTTTAAACTGGACATGGGGGAGGAATTTTCCTGTAACGTACCTTCCAGCTGGGTGTGGGAGGTGTTTAGCTTGATTGCCATCTGCTAAGGAGGTGTTAGAGAACAGAGAGGGCTTTTTCCCTGTTCTATTTGAAGAAAGCAAAAAAAAAAAAAGGAATCTGTGTGTGTTTCTGTGTCAGAGTTTGCAGCTTACCGTAATAATAGCAAAACCCCATATAACAGCTGAAGAAGTTCTCATGTACACTTGTATAGAAATGTGAAATAATAATTACAGTTGATTATTTTCAATGTTATGGTAATAGCATTTTTTTCTCCCAGAGCAATACTCTGTTACAGCCAAAATGGATAAAGAGTTAACAGTCAATTCTGTGCTCCCATACTAATAATTTGTTATTACTTTGAATTGCCATTGTTGGGCCACTACATAAAGGAAATTGGAAGCAAACAGTCAGTGACTCCAACGTACTTGCTTTACACACACAGCCGAGATAAAGGCTCCAGCACCCTATTGACCACAGATGATAACTTAGGTCAGGGCAACCCTGTTAATACAGTTCAATTAACTTGCATTACTCTGATCCTCCTGCTTCTGATGACTGTTGAAATAAAGGAATGACAACCCTTTTTAACAGCGCTCATTGTGGAAGCACTTTCACAAATGTAATGAAGTATTATAATGAAGTGGTTCATCGTTCCGTCGCAGCACTCATGGCCACACACACCAACCCCGTTGTGCCTCTGGTCGCTCTCCGCCGCCGAAACCAGTGGGGTCCCTTGCACAAATCTCAACGGCAAAGTGATGGTGGGCTGAGGAGCAATTCCTCTTTTAAAGCATGGGCACGGTAAACTTACATCTATATTTCTGAGTATATTTACAGAAGATTGGTATTTCCTTCCATGGCTAATGGAGCCTGTTAGCTCACCAAATGGCTAAGACTATATTCTATGAACAAATAAAAAATATACTTTGTGTTTATTTGTCCCTAACTGATCTCTGAAAATTATGTCATTGATTCTAGCCAAAACTTCGTTCTAAACTATTTTTGCTTTGTCTTTAGGTATGTTTTTGTGTAAATCTGCATTTCTTTAGATAGCGCAATATGGTGAAAATTAGTTCCAACTCAGTAAATCAGTAATATTTGAAATTATTTTTTGTGTTTTATTCCTAAGACTTGATTCAGCAAACCTTTCTGTAGTTGCTGGAGCATGGACTGAGATCAACAGATGTTTTGCTCAAGTACAGACTGATGATAATAAGCTTAATATATTTCACTATTATTTATCTTGAGTACATAGATAATGGAAGAATATGCTTTTCCTGAAAGAACATACAAAATATTATATTACTACGTTCTCATTTCAAGGTAAGTATTTCACTGAAGTACATCACTCTCTGATGCTGATCTCCCCTGGCTCAATTCCGCTTGCAGTGGGCTCCTGTTTCAAATGCAGCCTGGAGGCTGGGGATCAGCATGCTTGGAAGCAGCAGTGTGACACAATCTGAGTGGCCTAAATGACATCATTATTTCAAGCTTCTGCATTTTTGAATGACTGCAGTAGCAGCATCACCATATTTTCTCAGGTTTCCTAGCCTGATACAGTACTGACTTGCAAATACTTATCGATGTGAGTAATTTTGTGTGTGACTTCAAGGCATGTACATGGATTTTCTTTGCAAACTTAGTAAAAACTCTGCTGTTTAAGTTGTTGGAATACTGCAGCTGTTTTAATCCCTTTGGAAAGATGTATGGTCCCATCCTTACCGCTAATGCTGCTGAGGGAAAGGCTGAATCATGTGCATGATGAGCATCAGTCAGGTTTCTGCAGTGTCGTTACAGTCTGAGGGTTTTGTGTGTCAGTAGGTGTCAGCATTCAGTTACTGTGTAATTGAGCAGCCTGATTGAATACTCATGGCAAGACGCCTGCAGAATTAATGCCAAGTACGCCACAAACTGTGCTTTAGGATAGGATTATTCCGCCAGAAGTTTCTCGATATGCAAAGGGGAAAAAATACTTAAAGCTCTATTCACTGTCCAAAACCCTAATTTCATCACTGAAAATAATGTTCTGCTACGTCATGGTTGGTTGATAAGACACAGTGCAAACCTAAACACCTATCTGTGCTGACTGGCTTGTGTTTGGACTTGGGCTTGCATCAGAACGGTGCTGCCTCTGCTGTGCAGGGTGCTGGTTATGGTGTGTGGCGCTCTGGTTAGCAGGAGCTATTGCTTCTTTCCCTTGAAAAGCTGAGACAACTCTCACTTGAGCTTCTGTGATAAATCTTTGCCAATAGCTTCAAAGCGCCCATGGTTGTACCTCCCTTTCTAACCATGTTACAACCTTACTTTGCTCTCTAGGCTTGCAAATCTAGTTTAGTGTTTGGTTGATGAGTTAGGATTAACTACGATGTATGCCATAATGGCTAGCTTGCCTGGGGATGCTGTAATCCTATCAGGGTAATGAGGATGCTTCTAGAAGGGTTTTCAGAGGTGTTTCTGAGCAGCTGGAAAAGTGGAGTGGTAGGACTATCGCTCTCCTTACTGCTGCCCACTCATTTTCAGGAAAGACGCTTTGAGGAAGAGGAGCTCTATGGCTCTTCCAGAATGCAGAACTTCAGTTTTAGCCCATTTGTGCAAGGAAACCATATGGTAACGTAATGAATCTGGAAATGACACAGATTACAGTCTAAGTACCGCTAAAAGTAAAGTAATACATAGAAGCTCTTCTGTATAAATGCATACAATATGAGTTGGGTTTTTAAAGGTGTTATGGTTGTTAATACTCTTAAATTACCACCCCGACTCTGTGCATGTAACTCTGCACATGACCAGTCCTTGGCAAATGCTCCAGCAACCAGGACCAGGAGAACCAGGACCCACCTCTTCACATAGATCACAGTTCGTTGGAACTGATTAATTTTTTCTGTGTAATTGGCTTGTGAGGAGCAGAGAACCCCTCCAAAGATCCAGTGCAGCTACTTCCATATCAACCTGAATACTGTTTCCTCTAGTAGATGCAGAGATCTAAGTTAAAACAGAAAGGCTCAGATATGCCTATGCTTTCTGTTTCTTCCATCTTCTCTCTGTTCCCATTCACTGTAACTGCTGACAACAGTTGAAACGGCAAGAAGTAATACTTTTTTCACGGACCTAGTGTGCAAATGATGTTGGATTTATAAACCTGAAGGGGGCTTGCTTGCCTTCCCAGACATGGAATCTCCGAAAAATTTCACCTCAGCTGCAAAATGCAAGTGTAAGAAATGTGTTATGTTCTCCAGCATGCGCAGAGGACAGTGAAGCGATCAGACAACTCTCAATGGTGTCTGGGTCCTCTGTTTGGCATTAGGAGCAGATTAGATCTCATGTCAGGCAGAGCAGTGCCCAAGGCAACCTCTCTCCATCTTTACAGTTTATGGTCCAATTCAGTCGATTAAGGATCTCTTTGTATCTTGTCTTAGCGAAGGGTCCTGAACTGGGAATCACCTTATGCCCCATTTATTTCCAGTGATAAGGTGGCCTCACAGGTCCAGACGTTCCAGCCTTGAGGGATTATCTGAAGTATATCACTTGCCCTTGCCATCACAGCCTGTTCCCTGCCGAGTCGGGGAAGCAGCTGTGGACTCATCTGCTTTCTTGGTGGCCATGGACGGCTGCTCCCGTGCTGCTTCATGAAATGTAACTGTCCGGTACGTGACTGTGTGCCTTTGATGTTGGGGACACGACATGTCCTAGTCAGTAGCGTGCCGCTCTGGTGCGAGAAGGTAGGGTGTCATCTGCCAGGTCCGATGCGTGACCCTGTCTACGTGTCCCCCTCTCTTCATCAACTTGAGTCTCTCCAATAATTTTTTTGTAATGTAGTTAAAATCTAAGGGCAAAAAGTATTGTTTATCATGCAGCACTGGAGATGGTGGTACAGAGGTTTTTTTATTATTATTACTGATTTACAATATTGGTGAAGGAAAAATAATTACCAACTATTCATCAAGCATTCCTTTTAACCATCATGCCGCAAGAATATAGCTAGTGCTGGCAACTAATCTCCTTGTAGGCTTTTGTGAAAAATGCAGGATTATCCCCTTCATTTCACCCATTCAGCTTGTTTCTAGCTCATTTTGCTTTGCAATTTCTCTAAAGAATGCCAATTCTGCTTCATGACTCCATCCCTTCCTGGCTGACGCATTGATCCTTCCTCAGGAGGCTCCGTACTGTGTTCCTCGGTAGTTCGGTATTATATTCTAACCTCAGTATAATGATTTCATTTAAAACACTAAGACTTTCTTATCCTACAGGTTTAAAATATGCTACATTTTGCTGTGGTGCTGTCTGCATTCAGCAGCCCAACACAAGCAGAAGTGAATCGGGAACATTTGCAGTATGAAGCGGCATGTTTTAATGGAATCATTATTTTTACGAGGGAACATAGTAGTGGCGTATCTTGCAGCATCCGGACTTTTCAATTGAGTTCTCTTTTTCTTAAATATTCTCAGAGGAAGAGGAGAGGAGCTTTCTGTGAGTGCAGAAATGGAAGTGGTACTGGGTAGGGGTGTTTGTCAGATCCAAGAGGCTTTGTACCCCAGGTTAGGTACGTGGCACAATGAATTGTGCTATAATGAGTGTGATAAAACCAGTTGGTAACCCCTGACCTAGGACCAGCTGTTTGTGCCATGATATGGCTGCAGATGACAACATACCTCTCAACTGCTCATCGGTGTGCATGCTTAGGCAAAGCAGATGAAGTTAGGATACGGTAAGGGCCACTGGCATGTAGTTAGGGTTAAAAGTACAACCCCATAACCCAGAAGCTTGGGAAGAGAAAACACAATTAAAAAAGTGTTGGGAGTTTTTTGCTTTGGGATCCACTAGTAGTTGGAAGAAAGTCTACTGGGTGGCTGTTGATCTTCCTATTGTTCTTAAGGTGATGTGAAAGCTTTTCCTGGAAGATTCTTCAGCCATGTCTTCTGATAAAGGTGGGAACACTTTTAGTTACTGTTCATTTTAGGTAAAAATCTCCTATCCGCAGATTTGGCAAACTCTGTGAGTAGATTGTCTGCCATACAACAGATAAAAACAAAATCATGTGTAACTGAACATGAAAAAGTACAGTCTTTGCAGGGGGGAAATGGTTTAGGGTTGGATTATAAAATATTTTCAATCCCAAATTAAGTTGTTTTATGCATTTGGTTTGGAATTGAGACTGAACCAAACAAGTGGTTTTGGTTGTTTTGGGGTGGTTCTGTTGCGTGAGTTTTTGTGTGTTGGGTTTTTTCCCTTATTTTCACACAGCAAAAACAAAGAAGCGTGTTGGGTTCACGCAGGTTGTCTGGTCTTGCTGGGTGATGCTCACCCTCCTTAGACTGGTGGATTCCACCTTTGAGAATGACAACTACTGACCTTCAAACTAGTAGCAAAAAGCAACGCGCATGTGTTATAACCATCTTCACAGAACTAGAGACAGAAGCTGCTGGTGCATTTTCTTCCCAATAACCCCAGAAGCACTATGGCCCTCTCTCATAGTGGTGGCACTTCAGCAGCACCACAGCTCTTTTCCTACTACTCCTTAAAACACATCGCTTCTATGGTATGCTGGCAGAGTCAAAAGAAAAATAAACAGGGAACCTGCCTTAGACCCAGAGGTGACATGAACTCTTCTGCACCATAATACCTTGACTCTACTGATATTTACTCTTTTCTTCCCTCTTTTTGTGCTTGGTGGTTGATGTCAATTTTTGTGCCTGTACTAACCTTGCATAAATTCTGATGATGCCTAGGGTCAATAGTTCTGCATTGTTATTTAGTCCTATTTCCTCCTTTCTAGAAGCAGTTTACCAGCACATGATGATTTGATTTTCCTGGCACCCCACTTACTTTTCACTTCTTTTTATCAGTTGATTTACTGCCTCTAGACAGAAGATGAATAGTTTGCACTTTGTACTCTTAAATCAAAATGGAATGGAAAAGACTGGTTTAATCATATTTTATTCCAACCTCACTTATCTGTATCACCTATTGCTTAGCCCTGTCAAGAGTGATATGTCTGCAATATCCTATCTTTGCTGTTTGCTCACCACAGTTCCACAGGTTTTGCTTATTCATGATTCCAGCATTGTTTTATAACAAAGATGCGTGAAAAACTCTGAGCAGCTCATCGCCGATTCTGATGGTTTAAACAATGAGACCGAGTTTAGTCGGGAATAGCAATTCAATAATGGTTTATGTTTCCATTTAAACCTCACCATATTTTGCATATGAACTGTAAGCTAGTTCGTAGTTCAATATGACATTTACACATATTCTTAAAATTAAACTTATATGTAGCTGGAAAGCTTGAAGTACGTTTTACCTGAAGTAGTAATGTCCAACGTACCTGAAGTCCAATAACCATTTGACTAATGATTATTTTAGCAGGGGCTTATATACCTTGTCGAATCTGAGTCTGAATGCAAAAAGTGGTTTTGCATTTCTGATTTGAGTTTCATTCACATTGGGTTCTAAAGAAGAAATTAAAGCAACCTCATTAAAACACTATATGTATATCTACCTATATATTTAAAGCACCTCTTTTTTAGGTGATGTAGTGTTTTTATCTTGGATGAAAACAAATGTTTGGGCCAGTTTTTCAACGGACATTGAATTTCATGGTTCAAGCTTCATGGATACACCTCCCTAGTGTTTTGAATAATGCATCTGGAAACAAACAATCCATTCATTTCATGGTCAAGAATACACCACTAAAACTATTTCAGTGTAGCTTGACAATGCAAAATGGTTTAGATCTCAAAATACTACAGGTCAAAAATTTAGATTTGGAAAGTAAATAAACAAATGAGTAAGTTTCTCACAGTCCGTATTGATATAAATACATATGGAGCATTTAAATTCTTTTGATGAAAAGTAAAAATCTCTGATGGAGCAGACAATGACAGGATGGTTTTTTTTGTTGCTTTTTTTTCAACTGTATTTGAGCTGACATGATGAGTGTAGAGGAGCTGACCTTTAAACGGAGTTGGGTTTTCAACCTGAAGCACACCGAAGCTTTCTGCTCTGCTGTACTGATCTCCGTTTTTAGCGATAAAGCAATTAAAGATATCCTTTATGTGATCAACTGGAGACCACCACTGGTGTGATTTTCATTTTATTTTCTGCCTGTTGCCAGAAAACAAAATGATTTATAATGGCTGGAGCAATACTGCATGCGGTTGTGAAGAGTTTATTCAGAATTTTCCATTTCTTTCACTGGAGTGTAGCCACATAAATGATACCATGTGTTTTTAACTTGTTTGTTGTTTTACTGGCTCGGAATTAAACAATAGAATAGCTTTTGTGTTCGACTTCAAAGGCTTAGGTTCAAGACCAGATTCCATGTCATCACTTAATGCTGTGGCCCTTTTGAGGGGACTAAGCTAAATTGAATTGTATGTTTTACAAGGCTAAAGCTAAAACCACAGTCCTGGCTGAGTAAGGCTTTTCAAAGTTATGCAATTCACTGTGTGGTTTTTTATAATTTTATAATATTTTTACAGCTTTCTCCACAATCCCATTAAAAAACACTTTCATATTTTGACCACTCATCTTGTTATTATGTACAAGTTCCCTTTCAGCAGCCAAAGGAAACTATAATAGTCCAAAATTACTGCATTATTGAGATAAAATACAACTTGCAGCTCAGTCAGGCTAATAAAATTATTGGCCACCTCAGCCTGTAAGCTATTGTGCAATTCATGCCGAACCACCACGGGATGGCTGGAGAGGCGAGCTGAGGGATGCGTGTGCTCTGAGCAGCTAATACTAACTTTGACCCGTAAGTGCAAAAGTGTGTTTGTTTTAAAGGCCTTGGCTTGCCCAATCGATAACACCCCCTCCCCTTATTTTTTGCCTTCTTAAGCTTTATTCAGTCTGAACTTGCTTTTAAAGCCACGGGGATCGCTGAAGCTGTAATCTGCTACTCCAGTTACCCATGGCAGTGCTTTGCTGTGTTTCATCCCTTAAAGTCAGTTAGTGAAATCGAAGGTTTTTCCCTCTATGCAAATAAGCTAAAAGGTGATAATAGGTACCTAGCAATCCCTTGCAACCTTTGGGAAAGGCACCATGGGATATTTAGAGATAAGAGCTTCTGAGCCCAGTTTGCAGGTGGTTGGTTGAAGTGACAGGCGGTGCAGAGGTCAGACCATCCAAAGCTCAAGCTTCTCTGCTTAGGGGAAAGAAGCAACTGAGACTGATGCTTTTGTTCAGGAGAAGCTGAGGCTCCTTGGTGGGATGGGTAGCTTGAGCACTCCATGTCTAGGCAATGTAATGCGTAAGAGCAGCCTGACTCCCTCTGAAAGCACTAGGACATCAGGAGCTGTAACTGCTGAATGCCTCCTGTGTTATGCTGAAGCGAGACCTTCTCTAAAACTCAGGAAATCAATAGGCTTTTCCTGCTGTCCTTAACTCTCACCATGTTATTAAATTGCTATTCTTCTCTTGCTGTTTTTCTTACTATACTTGTTATTTTTAAGATTGATGCAGCTGCAGAGTCATGTCTTACTTGGGTATCACTGAGATTTTACTGAGTGTTAAAAGATGGCATTCATCCTTTTAAGCCTAACTTTGCCTTGGCTTTCTTGGTTGATAGATGAAGGAAACGTCCTCTGGTGATCCCTGTCTTTCTCCATCGCTTATGGAATATCAACCAGACAATGCTTCAGCAGCTATCATTGAGGTGAAAAAATACCCTCCCTGCCTAAGACGACATAGCTGTAAAAAAATAATGGTGTCTTTGACACACAGGGGAAAGTTTAAAACACTTCTGATAGGGATTACCCTGTTTAACAATTTCTTTTCCCTGCGTTTCTCTTAAATGCAGTACAAAGTTGACTCCAAAGTGAATGGATCCTGGCTAAGATGTGCGGAGCTTTATAATTAACTAAATTATCTATCTGTGATTTCTGGAGTTCAGGCGATGTGTCTCTCGCTTTCTACCAGCTCATAAGAGGTCACATCACTCTCAAATGCTGTTCTGAAAATCTCTACTGAGACCACTGCTCCTGTGTGCTGTCAGGACCATTGGAAAGCACACCACTGAACACTGTTCGCTTGTAGTGCCCTGGAGCTGTATCTTTTTTTTTTTTTTTAATATCAAAAAATGAAGAAAAATATCTTTTTTATTTGTTTGTTTTGTTCTGTAGGAAGATTATTGAAATTAATTTGTTCCAGTCCATCAGATTGACTCAGGCTGGTCTCTGTTATGTAGTTATACCTATGTTCTGTAAGGCAGCAGAGGTTAAAAAAAAAATGATAGTTTTGCCATTGGCATTGTAGGGTTGGGATTTCACCTGTCACACATCTGAATGGAAAGCAGTGCGGCCCCGTAGATTTCAAGTGCATAGAGCAATGATGTGGGAACAAACCTTTTTCCTTGCTTATAAAAGTGACTTCTAAGTAGCCTTGATGAATGCGACTAGGAAGTATTTTGCAGTCTGAAAATGGTATGATTATTCCCAGTATTTTCTACTCTCTGTGAATGAATGAATGAATGTTTATTGTTAAATGTAGCTAGCAATATAAAGATGTACACTTAGTCTGTTATTGACCAACAATATTCAGTACACTTCCCCTGAAATTTAAATATGTTCTGTTAGACTGGCCTTTGCTGCATCTCCAGTGAAGTTATTCTGTAAAGCACATGTAATTTACTGAAATTAATTTTACTATCTGTATTACTCCTTTTATCACCATTATTAAGGCTCTGGTACCTACAATATTTGAGTTTGTCATTGCCTGTCGTCCTCTCTTTAATATGCAATCACTATACACGCTTTCAAATTTCTCAGTGTGAATCTGGAATTACAGGTAAAGTCTAAGTGTAATTCAAAGTGCATTCCTGCGCATGAAGAAAGCCTCTAGTAATTACCCAAGTGAAAAATACATATTGGAGAGCAAAGGGGCACATGCTCGCACATGAAGTGTGCAGGCCAGAACGCATGGGCAAGCAGGCGAGGTGGATTTTGAGCCAAGTTTGTCAGGTGTAGCCCCTACTGCTGTTGGATGCTGCTGTTGGCAGGAGTCACTTGCACTGCACCACATCACTGCGGTACCCGGGCGAGTAATTCTGTTGACTAGCGTAAGTAAATCAGGCTGGATGTCTATGGTGAGTAGAAAAAAACAGAAATAAAGTCTGGTACTAATACTATTACTGAGGATCCAAGAGTGAGTAATTTGGAGATTAATGGGTGAAGCCAGTCCGTGCAAGTGGCAGTAGAGGTGTGCAATACCTTGTCAAATGCCCTGCTTTTCATTCCCTGGCTATTTTTCCTATAGAAGTAACCTCCAGAGTCTCTGCCTCATTGATTCACTGTCTATTTGCAAATCACATTTGAAAACATATTTCTTCTTCAGCGGTTATAGGTTCTAATTTCTTTTTTACTCTGCCATTATTTAAACTCTATAACTGCATTATATAACTCTGTAAATCATTCTGGGAAATTATTTCTGTGAATTATATTATGTGGAACAAAGGTATATTGTACAGAACTGCATAAGTAACTTATCTGTAAATTCTTGGTACAACACTCTTCAAGTGGGTCAGATACTGGGCAAGAGAAAGTGTTGTCTAAAGCCATTCATCAGCAGAAAACTGGCTTGAAACGAGCTGCCGTTTGGCTTACCTAATACCTGATGGATAACATTGGCTGTCCTGCGAATGTGAGCAAAGGTTTTACTCTCAGAACGACAAACAAATGTACGTTGGTACCAGGTCTTTGAAGTGAGGACTGACAGTGTTAAAGTGATAAACAAGGGTGGAAACATCTCTTTGATAGCATATAGTGGCTACAGTATGTTGTAGAGGTAGATTTCAGACATTATTTATTGCCATTTGTAAATGAATCCTTATTTGACCTTGTTCATAGGTCTCTTCCAGTGCATGATCTGTAAATATTTCAGGAATTAGGCTCCACTGGTATGCAGTGCTCACAAACCTGCATGTTGCAATAGGCAGCAGGCTACAGTTAACTCCGAGTCCTGTGGCATTTAAGTGGGTGCCCATTGATTGATTGATTGCTCAATGGTACGTACATACCTGCACACACTACAGATTAATGTGCAAATCCCGTTCTTTTGCGGGGGAAGGGAGGCTGCTGTAAACTAATTAATATGGCAAGTTAAAGCTGACATGCATCTATTGACTAAAAAGGTCAATTACATGTTCAGTCTGATTGTTGATGTCTGTGATTACAGTAAGGAAGGGTTATTGACTGGAAAAGTTCATAGCAACATTTTTCTAGTCTTTTCCATGAGTAGTTTGGGGAGTTATCCTTAG
The DNA here is from genome assembly GCA_031468815.1 of Morus bassanus. Classification (NCBI taxonomy): domain Eukaryota; kingdom Metazoa; phylum Chordata; class Aves; order Suliformes; family Sulidae; genus Morus; species Morus bassanus. The sequence continues at coordinate 1,941,268 of CM062580.1, read as the reverse complement.
TTCTAGCTGTTATGCTACATTCTGAAATTAATCTTTAATATCATTCTTAATCATTCAACAAAGTAATATTAATTTAAATCAACATAGGATATGTATTTTAGAAATGGCTTACCTTCATCTTAATGTGACCAAACACAGTGAATACCAGAGATTAAAGAGTATTTCTAATGCTGGAGGGTGGAAAATGCTGGTTAGGGCCTGATCCTGGAACGCTTAACATGTGTCTTGACTTTATCTAAACTCTGTTGTTCCTTTCTGTATTTACTGCTACTTCTTTTCCTTGGCATTACTGTTAAGCTTACCAATTAGAAATTGTTGTAAACACTGGGAAATATTAACATCTTTGTGCTTCACTTGTACCATAAAATATTTAAATGCAATCTCTGATATGTTTTTTCCCCTCATAATTTGTCTGTTCTTCAAAAATATATATTGGCTTTTAATTACTTTATACAGGCCAAGTGCTCATTGTATAATTAGTTCGCCTTTCTGAGTAATATGTTCTAAACATGACATTAGCTAAAGCATTGAGGGGCTTTGAGCTGTTCCCTACCTGAGTAATTTCTCCATTTTATTTTCTCAGTTATCACTTTGAGCTGTGAATTGCTCTCTGGGGTGGGGGGAAGATGCTCTTCCGGATGAACCTTCTGATTCACTCTGCAGGGCACAGAGATGCTCAGCAAGAACAGGGATCTGTGCGTGCTCTGTGCATGGTCAGTGCAGCCGCCTGGCAGAGAAAGCCATGGTTCTGCAAAGAGAATTTTTTTTTAACGGAAAGCTGATTTCAAGTGATTACTTCTGTGGTGTTCATTGGAAACTGGAGTGTAAATTTTTCACCTGGTCTAAAACAAGCAAGTAAAAGCTTTCAGGTGAAACTTATTCTTGTGCTTGATCCCGAGATATTATGATTTCAATTCTCATTTTATTTGGTTTTGATCAGAAATTAGAGTTTTCCATTGAAAACACTAGGCTTTCTGACCACTTCATACACCCTGTGTGTATGGGTACGTGCATGTGTATATTTAGTTGGGTTCGTCTCTTTGAAAAAGAGAGTATGTTTTGTATGGTGTTGGTAAAAATGTTACTCCCCTCTAACTATGAAGGGCAAGGGTAAAGAACCTAATGATGACCTTGGCAGCTGCTTTATGTAGGAACCGTTTAATGCAGTCAACACTTGTGACTATCCAGTCATCCTGATTCCTTACTGACATGCTTTGCAACAGAAAATGTGCAATGTTTGTTGTCTTTTCAACTACATTTTTTTTTTTTAATACTTTTGCTTGGCCCTTATCTAAAGACTTAACACCTGTCTGTTTGAGCAGGCTAAAGGAGATAAGTCTATTTGCAAGAAGATACAGATGAGGGCTTCGGGGCATTAATTAAAATTAAAAAAAAAAAAAAAAAGCCTGTCACTGCAGAGTCATGGGCTTTCCCAGCCTCCAGCAATTTGCAGCTCTGGGATTTCCCAGCCCTTTAGCCTTCCTTTTAATGCTCCGCTTAGCTACAGAACAGCCAGGTTTTATTTCCCCTACTTGTGCACCTTGATCTTGACCCAGAAAGACAGTTTTTTAAAATTCCAGGGACCAGTTAATCTTTAACATCCTCACAGCAGACAGAGCAAATCAGATGCCTGTATAATGCAGACATCTATCTTGTTGGAAATGTTCTGAGATCAAAAGGTTACAGGTGAATGAGGAGCCAATAAAGATTTATGGAGCTATTTCTGCGGTTGAGATCTCTCTTCAACAGGGGCTGATCCCTTGTGAAACACATCTGGAGTCTTCATCTGCATTGTGGTTTTCATCCCAGTCTTGACTATCTTAGACATAAATTCAGGCCAGCCTTGTGGGTGAAAGTGATTTTACGTCTGGAATTCAGGTAATCTGTGTCACAAAACATTGGTTGTACAAAGAGTTTTTCCCTTGTCTGATGGTCCAGCTCTGTGTTAGCCTGATCACAGCACTGAATTACAAAGACGAATTTTCAGTATTAGTTCTTCTTTTATGGATGAGTACACTTTTTTCTTTTCTCTTTTTTTTTCCCCTTTATAGACCAGAATGAAGGATGTATTTGATCACCAGAAGTTAATTGTTAAAGAAGGAAAAGAAGATTCATTTCAAAAGCAGATGGTTCTTAACATTCACAGCAAACTGGCAGCAAATCAGTTTTCCTCAAACTCTGTGGACCTTTATCAATATGCAGCTGAGTAATGAATGAAAATAAATAATGGAAAGAAAATTACATCAACTGGGTGGGTTTTTTTTCTTTTTCTGAGGGAATAATATGGCCTTTTCTTGCTAGCTAGCAAAGGAAAGGAGGTAAAGAGGGTGAAGTTTTGGGATTTGTTTCTGGGTCTGCATGGTTCACTGATTTACATGCCATGTTGCATCTGTTCATCAAATTAAAGCCATTTCTACCGGGAATAATGCAAGCTAGTATACTAAAGAGCAAAATAGTTTTGTGCAGGGCAACAACATATCTAGGTTAATAAACATATATGACATATATGAAAGAGTGGTCAGGCACTGGAACAGGCTGCCCAGAGGGGTGGTGGAGTCACCATCCCTGGAGGGGTTCAAAAAACGTGTAGACGTGGCACTTGGGGACATGGTTTAGGAGACATGGTAGTGTTGGGTTGACAGTTGGACTTGATGATCCTAGGGGTCTTTTCCAACCTAAATGATTCTATGATTCTATATGCTTTTAAACAATATCGTAATCTAATTGTTCTTTAGTTACGGAAATCATATTTGCGGGGGGCGGGGGGTGCGGAATAGCCAGGCATGTAATAAGTATGCTACTCATTGTCTGCTGTAAGGGCTTGTGCTGAAACACTTTGAAAGGCATTGGATAAAACCCCAAATTCACTGCACTGCATATGAGTTCTGAGTCTTTCAGGGCCTTCACTTAAAAAATCATTAAGAAATAACCATTCTAGGCAGAGCTCCAACCAGCTGGCATGTTGGCTACCAACCGTTTCAGAAATAGGATTTAAGGGCTTTCACATGTTTGCAAACCAACTACTCTTGATACGTGTGAACTTTCCTTCCCTCCTCCTCCCATCCCACCTTATGCATAAAAATACCAGGCAGTTAATTCTAAAAAATACTGATGCATATTGAACAGTTGCTTCAAAACCACTTCTACTGTGAAAGTATCCTAAGGAATTAATGCACCCAGTTTCTAATGCAATACATAGAAAGTACCTACAGAAAGCTCCTTGGAAGGTCGTAGGAAGCAGAAAACTAAATGTTGGGGTTTGTTATACCTGTGTAAGACGCTGAGCCATTCTTCTGAAAACATCCCAGTAAGAGAAAGACATTAGAATAGTATAAATTCATTTCAGAATAAAATGACCTGTCACGTAACCTTTGAAAGCTTGAATTCTTCTCTAGGGCAGTGTTGCACTTAAGTGGCTATTTAAGTTATTTTGAACCATAACAGCAGTATGGTCTGGTATTATTGCATGCTTTATCATGAACACTTACAGTATATACCACGTGGAAGGTGGGATGATGTCATCTGGCATGCTAAACTGGATTTTCCTATGAAACTTGCTCTCAACGATGTTAAAGCAAGTTTCAAATGAATGAATTTCATCAAAATGCCAGTACAGTGGCTGATCTGAGAATCTACATTACCACTAATTACCATAATATAAAAGGTTTTGTTTCACTTTGTTTTGATTTTAATCTGCCCAAATGTGTTCGTAGGCAAGGTTGGCTGTGCCATTTTTTTGGCCTTCAGCTTACAGTGAAGTTTTTAAAATATATTTGTGTCTCTACCTATGAAAACAAAAAGTCACAATTGGTATTAATTGCTTCAAAACCAGTTCTTTACGGTTTCTATACCTGCAGTGGCCCTTTGCTGTGGGAACTGAATCCCTGCATCTCTGCTGGCCCCTGGCCAACCCCCTGCCTGCCCTCCTCCACATCTTTGCGCTGAACTTCTGGCTGTGATTCATATCTCCTCATTTCTGCGCACGGTCATTTAATCTCAAAATACTTGTAATAGGCTGGAGGGTAGGTTTGGGTTTTGGGTGCAGTTCTTCCTAAAACATCTGCCTTTGTGGAAATCAGTCCAAACCTTTCTGCAGATACAATAGAGATAGAAGTCCGATCTGGGCTGAATGCCAGCTAGGCACTATGCTTAAGTAATAAGCACAATTATCCTGCTTTCTATTAGCATCTATTATCCAACTTTGAATTAAACTCATGTTTGTAGATATATAGGATACTTAAATGTTAAGTGGAATTAATTAAAATCTGAAAGAGGTTCTGTCACAGGCAAAGATATAAAAAATAATTGTGTTTGCTTTCAGTATTGTAATTACCTCACTTTCTTTTAGAATTGGTATTTACCTTAACTCACCAAGGGAAAATAGTGTTAAAACCATGACAGTTTTACACAAACAAATAATTTCACCTTAAAACAATATCCATTGAATAAAATAAGATAGAGACATGTATTACTAGTATAGAAGTTTTCTGTGTATAAACTTCAAGCCTATGGAAAAGGCGACGATGTTAACCCACCACCACGTGTGCTTTCAAAAGCCTTTGTTAATGCGCCCACTTGGTGCGTGCTCAGATCCAGGTTATATCTGTAGGTTAAAATTCTGGTTGTTCTAATGCCTGTTTTCTAAGTCATCCTTGCTCTCTCAACAGAGATACCAGAGCCAGTCTTACTGATACACTGTACAAAGAGGAGTATTATCACTCACTTTTAGAGTACTCTTAGTCTTCCATTTCCACTCTCACTGTAGGTTGTGTCAGTCCTCTGAGCATCCCTGAACATTTTGAGATGAGTTGTTTATGAAGTATGATCCCAAAAGATCCTTCACAAGTACAGAAAGGTTTTATTCATATTTAAGAATGTGGAGACAGAGCTAATGTTTGGTTCAGGCAATGAAACAGGCTACAAACTTGCTGCCAGCTGCAGTCTTTAAAATGTTTTACTGTGTCATCCCTGTCTGTGCTAGTGTCAGGCAGGTCTCAAAAGGAGGAGAAGAGGGCAAGACTTATCTTTTTGGTTTTCTTTCCTTCCCTTTTAGACTGGAGAGTGTTTTGTTCCACTTCTGTCAAACAGATAGGTGTTCTTCCTGCAGTCCTTCGAAAATAGATGTGAACTTCTGTGTGCCGTTCACCTGCCTGGTATTTTCCTCTTAAGTTTTAGTCTTAATTGGGATCCATGTAGACATGCATTTAGTTTATCACATTGAGCAGCAACAGAAGAGAATACTCCCTGCCATGGAGGTAGACTCGGGAGAGGACTTTAGGGCAGGTAGCTCTGTGAAGACCCCTGCCAATCACAAGCAATTTTCCTTTAAATCCTTTATTTTTGAGGTTGGGGAGGGATTCGTGGAATCCTTGCCATCTGTATGTTTCTGCACTGATGTTAATCGAGCTCCTCTGCCAGGTAACTTTTCCCTGTGGGCCCCTCTTAAAAAGAATTTTCTAGTTCAAAGGCTCTGCAGAAATCCAATGTATCTCAACTACTGTGTCCAGTGAGAGCTCTGAGCCGGCAAGGAGTTTATTGCTGAAATCCCTCGATCTGTAATTATAGCAAGGCTTTGTGTGATGTGGATCTCCATCCCGGTGGGATCCCTTGCGCTGACGGGAAGGTGGTGAGTGCTCCGCTTCTTTGCTTCCTACCATTTCTTTGAGGTTTTTTTTGAGCTTCACCTGCCCTTTAGACTGAACTCTTCGTGCATGAGTAAGGATGTATGCTTTCTTCTCCCCACGCCCCCCTTTTTTTTTCCTCCTTCCAAAATAGTAATTTAGGTCAAGATATAATGTACTGGAGTAGCCATGTGTCTAACATCATGCATTTGCAGGAGACCTTTCCAGAGTGCTGCTAGCATGCACAGGCATGACTGTCTACTTATCTAAGGTCCTCGTGTTCACCATAGATTGCCAGAAATGGTGATTTGCTGGGACTTTAGATGGACAGATGCACTTGTCTGAACTTAGAAATGCAGTCATGACTTTGTGTTGGAGAAAAAAAATTATGATAATGTACAAAAATGTTAATTGAAATTGATCATATTTGCTGTACCATCTAGAAAAGCACTAATGAGGACAATACAATTAGACAACATAACATTAACAGAGGGTGAAGCAGCAAAATAGAAGACTGAAGATACAACACAGAATAACAGTGCAAAAAGGGAAAAATTAAATACAAATCTGGCTTCATGCCTGCCTTTAGTGTGGAGGTTTTGGCCTGTGAGAAGTGGGTGCAGTCTCCAGGTGGGCAGGAGCAGGCGGCGGGGCGCGAGGTGTGCACGGTGCCGGGGATGCCAGCAGTGGTCACTCCCTTCCGGGGAAAGACGTCATTGTGTAGGGGCTTTGCCATCACGAAGTGAGGAACAGTGCAGAGGCATCCAAATGTCTGTGCCTTTGGGTACCTGATGTGAACATGCATCAACCTTGCTCTCTTCAAAACGTTGCCTAGACCATAGGTGGCTATGAAATGCATAGAAAGAAGAAATAAAAGGTTTTGTTGGTTTTTTTTCTCTGAAAGAGATGATTCCATTTGAACCCATCCCAAAGTCCCGTGGTCCCTATGGGAGTTAGAGGTACCCTCTGTCTTCCTTTCTTTGACCGGTACTTTTAGCAGTATAGTTTACACTAATTTGCAGGCAATGGTTTAACTCTTTTCTATGAGTTAAATTTTTATGCCAAAAATTGGGAAAGCCTACCCACGGTTATCAATAAGATTGTTTCTTTCTAATCAATTGTATAGAGATATTCCAAATCAATGCCTGTGTAAGAAGTTGGTTTAATTTGGGGTGATTTATTCTACTGAATAAAAGCTTTACAAGTAGCTTTAAGGATCAAGCACCTTTAAAGATCATGTTATCTGATAACTACTGCGTTATTGTGTCAGAATTAGAACATAAAATCATTTAATTACCCTATTCTGTATGTTCAGCACCTCAGGTTATTTTCCCTTTCCACATCATGAAATTGGCACGTCCCCAGGCAGATTATAAATCATAAAATACCACTGTCAGAGGTGAGTATCCTCAAGCGGAGGTGAGTGTTTTGTTGGGGGGGTCGGGGGAAGAAAAGACAAAGTAGAATTTGCTTTATCACTTTCTTTGAATTTGTCTTCTTTAAAGCCAACTAATTTATCAGGGATAGCAGGCAATGGAGAATATTTATGGAATGTGAATTTTAAACTCAAACATGAATATTAACACTGGAAAGCTGAATGTATAAGTGGTTTTTGCTGCTTTTACCAATGAAGATATCACAAATATTGCACTGCAACTTAAACATCCATATGTGCAACAATTATATACAGAGACTGTCCAGTAAATCATAAATTTAATAACTTTTACATGACCCAGGGAGCTTGAGGAAGGAAAAAGATTGCCCGTATGCCACTGACGGTAATCAAATTTATCATTTGTTATTATTTCACTCAACTAATAACTGGTTTGTTATTATTTCACTCACAGCTTCCATGGCTGTCCATATTTATCCCCAATGTCTGTGCTAATTAAAATAATTATTTTGACCCAGTGCAAATAGATTTCCTGCTCATTTGGTAGCTTCTTTTAAACTGTACAAAGCAACAAGCTGTTGAAATGTGATAGATACAATTAGACCAAAAAAGAAGCAAAATTTCTTGTTGGTCCTTCAGATGGTGGCTTAAGAGAGGGAAGTTGATGTGTGGAAAAATGACAATGTTTTAGATTTGAATAAAGAAAGGGAAAATGGATTGGTAACAACTCAAGCAGCTGCTACTTTCTTTGTGGGTATTTTTTTTTGTTGTTTGTTTTGTTTTAACAGCTGCCAGAAAAGATGCCTTTGGGAGTTGGATTGCTTGACATTTCAGGGGTGATAAAATGGATGCACTTGGTCAGAAAAATTCTAATGCCTTTCTCCGTCCACCCTGGCCCCCTGCCACTGACAAACAATTTAGCTCACAGGAAGAGATTTTTTTTTTCTTTTTCTTGACAGCTTTGAGGATTTTGTCTGTCTGGTTTTTGACAAAGTCAAGATCAATGTTCCATCAGACTTGCTTATGTCTTATAGCCTTCTCATAGGATTTCTATCACATCTATCAAGGTGGATGAATTCTTTTTATAGATAAGCAACCAAAACTTTAGACAACGTTTTTCCCTTAGCAAAAAATAACAGCATCAGTCTTCCACTCCAGTGGGGATGGCTAGAATTCAAAAGTTTGTCATAGATGATTCAATATTTTTATTAGCTCTTGGTGAATAGAGAGTCCTTTGTAATTTTTTGACCTCTATAGGAGTAAGGAGAATGTCCTTTTAATTTCATTTTTCCTTTTTGTTGTCTCCTGTAAGGCATTGAGTCTTAACTATTAGTACTGCAATCTTTAATATAGTTAATTTTTTTTTTCCTTCCCGGTGCATTACTCAGACCTCGTCATTTCATCTAGTCCATCAGGATGTCTTCTGTTTAGAATCATCATTTCTTAGGGTCTTGTCCTTTCAGCTGTTGAATATCCCCAAGACCCCACAGCCTCTGTGGGCAGCCTGCTCGTACTTGATTATCTTCACTGTAAACATCTACCAGCTCACAAAACTCCCCCTCTCAGAATAAGCTGGCTGTCTGCTAAATGTTACTGTAGGGATGGCACCTCCTGACACCCGGTCTTCAAACCCCATGAACACAATTAAAAAAGCACACATTTTTAGTCTTTCCATTTCTTCTAGGCATTATGAGTTTGAAAGACAACCTTCTGCAGAATTTATGAACTCTGTTTGTAATTAAGAAGTATTCATTCAATTATATGTGCCTGGCTTTGTAGGAGCTGCCAGGAGCTTAAAGACATCTGCTTCTTAGGCATGATACCACTGCCTTTTCCCCAGGATGCTTTACCTGGTAATAGGATTTTATTCTATTTCTCTCGTGATCCCCTAGCTAAAGTACACGGTGACTTCAGCCATGAGTAATACACGTCATAACTCCCTAAACTGGTCTAGTTTCTAATTGCTTGTCCTATAGAAATGCCAAAAGGCCAAAAAATGATGCATAAGTCCTCTTGCACTAACAACCATGCACATATGGTCCAGATTGACTTGTGTGAGAATTTAAGAGAGGATGTAATGAGAGGTAGTGGAAGGACGGGAGATGTAAGATAAACAACACTGGCTCTATAATCTCATTGGCTTGCAGTGCACATATATCAATATATTGTTATTACTGCTAAATTATTTTTATACTTTAGATATGTAGATAAATATTTGTCAATAGTTCTTATTTTTAGTTTTATTTAGGAATTGTTATGACTGAATAAGCACCTTTTTGTATGTCGTCTTCAGAAGGTCTTTAAATAGGAAAAGGCTACAGCAGATCTCAGAGCTTGTCCAGGACTTATTGTAATTCCCTGCTCATAGCACTTGAAGGATCAATACCATTATTGTTAATGGGCATTGCATGCATGACTCAAGATGAAAACAGCTGCCAAATGTTGAATCACATTCAATCTAACCATCTCAGCGTTGTGTTCTTGCAGCACATTCCCAGTTAAGCGTGAGTGTACAGGATGGAGCTCTGCCTTGTGAGTTATGGGGAGAAAGCCACAATTAAGTATCAGGCTGTTGCCACAAACTGTTTACAGAATACACCTTTATTTTTCACTGTGGGAAACAGTGCAGCCAAAGGTCACTGGAAGAAACATAATCCTTTCATGCAGTTGTACGTGTTTTTTGCTTTGAATATCTCAGGGATACACAAATATTTAGGTGCCCAAGAGTACGGAGGAATATGCATTGTGACTTAGGAATGTGGCCCTGCATTTGTACCTTTGCATATTTTAAATGTTTCAAAATGCATACGACTATTTCACAATCTGGCTTTTGAATGTTGTATGGCAATATACAACAGGGTCTGACCTCAATAGATTTACACGGTCCATGTACAGATATATTTTATTTTTTAAATACGTTTGCCTTTGTTCAATGTAGTTGGCAATCTTGGTTCACTAAAAGAAAACCGTAATAATCAGCTGTGTAAAAGTGATTTTTATAGTACAAATGGGCTTGCTGGGACTGCGAGAGCATTTTGATATTTTCTCAGTGGAATAGATTGATGTGACATCTAAAATGACAGTCAGGAATAGATTTTGAACTGCCACCTTCATCTCTTAATTAGTACAAGTAATTCTTTTGAACGAAATATGGTTATCATCGAGTTCATTCTGTCCCAGTGAGATTAAAGAGTGCTTGAATTTAACTTTTTTTTTGTCCCAGGGGTGGGATAATCCCTGTAATTACATCATATTATCCACTGTTATTCATGTCTCATCTCTAGTGATACTGGGATCTTCTGCAGATCACTTCGAATATTTAAACAAGCCTTGCCAATACACTTCTTCTCATTCAACAGCTGAAGATTGCTCTAGTGGAAGATGCTATTTTGATATAAAACTTCCCTAATTGCTTGTTAAATATATGAAAATCCTGTTAAATGTTGGTTTTTAACCTCACTGTATTCCAAATATTGTAAATACTGGGATTTCAGTATGTACAAAAAAATTGTAGCTATTTGTTACTCCCGTTCATTAATTTAGTGGTGTATGTTAAGAAGTCACACAGTGAAAATATTGCATGTAGAAGTCTTCAGTCAGGATATAGCTATACTGGGTATAGCATACGGTAAGTGCTGGGTGGATCGCTGTGTATGTATGGGGAGATGGGTGGTACGCTCAGAGAAACCCACTTCTCTCCCTTTAACTAACTTGCAGCATGTTTAGATCTTCAAGCAATGACCATACCGGTCTTGTCCCTGGCATGTTGAATTTTTAATGGCAATTTCTGACATATTCAGTATATCCACTTTGTTCCTTTTATGGTTGCTTCCAAAACTTTCATTCCTCACTTCCATTTGGGATCCCTAATGAGATGATAAAAAGCCAAAAAGGAGGAGTGCATTCCCTTTTGCTCAGCTGGCAGGTGGCATGATTCTGCATACACAGCTACGCAGTGAGGTCAGGTTTTCAGCTATTTGCCTGGCTTACCCTGTTACCCCGGTCACACAGGCTTTTGTTCTGGACTGCAGATGTGAGAGTGACTTCCATTCCCTAGCAAATATTGACTGCTCTCTGTCAAAATCCACAGGCGATCCTACTGAATTTGGTCAAGAACGTGTTAATGTCCAGGTTTTCTTGCAGTGATCAATCCTACAACCTTTTCTGTGGCCATCAGCCACTGTTTCAGAGCCTGCCTTGGCTGCCCATGAGGACTGCAAGTTCTCTGCTGGTCCTTCCAGATGCGATGTCTCTCAAACCAGACCTTTTCCCCCACTTTGGACACTGACTGGTGAGTAACTGTTCTTTCAGGATCAGACCCCTATGGCTTTAAGTTTGCTTTAAGGTCACTGCAGCCTTTATTTTTTTGCAGGTGGTTTCTAGGTGAAAATGTGGGTCTCTAGCTTTGCCTTTTCACAGTATGCTTCAATTTAAGCCTAAAAATTGCATTTGCATCTTGCTATCTGTCCTTTTTCCTGGCATTGTGGTACTAATACACCATTATTGAAAGAAAGAATTGGATAGAATGACTTAATGTCTCTAAAGCAATGCTTTCTATATATTTGTTCCAGACTGGTTCACCCACACCCCAATATTTAAGCATGGGCTTGGTCACACAGGAGGGTGTGAGGCACCAAGCTGGCAGCTGTCTGTTAACAGGAGGCTTCCTTAAAACTGTTTCATGTGCCAGATTGCGATTGAAAATTCCTAAGTGGTCTAGATAGAAGTTTTGTCAGAGAAAGCAAGGTTGAGCAAGGCTCTTGAGGAGTGATGCTAACAAGCATCCCCCTTCAAAACAATTAAAATACATTGAAGTTGTGTGATATCTTCTTTGTCATGCTGCTGTCTTGAGTTCTATATAACTTGGGATAAAATACAAATTGATTTCTGTCTATTTTATTAAATTGGTAGGTGATCAGAACACACCCATGACTGCAGTCCTTGGCCCCTCTCCCTTTCATCTCAGAGATGATAGTGAAACACGTGACTCAAAACTTTATAATTTGTTAAGTGTTTGCATTTTGTTGGCAGGTTCAGCAGTGAATGTTGTTTTTCTGCACATATCAGAGGAAGAAGAGAAGGGAATAAGTGGATTTTAGTTATTTCAGGAAGACCAGGGAAAGGCTGACACAAACAGGATTTCAAGCTCTGTTTCATGTATGGCTAGTAAGATTCCACATGTCATAACAGAGAGAAAATGGAAAATGTCATTTAGGTTATGAATTTCTACATAGTATTCCCTACTGAAATCAATGTGGTGTTCTCACAAATGGTGTCATGAGTGAATTCCTTATGATTGACTGAAAGCATTAAACCCATCCTATGCTGGTGAGATGTCAACATGGTAAAAAAAAAAAATTCAAGTATCTCCATTTCAGGTATGAACGCTGTGGCAGATAAAGAGGTTGAATGGCTTTCAAAGGGTGCATTTTATGTTGAAAATGACAAAAAAGGGAAGAGCTCCATTTTTCTTTCCTCCGAGTTCCATTTCCGATCTGCCAGGTCACAGGTTTACTGAGGCCCATCATTCCTCAGGCATTCAGTTTGTATATACGTTAGTAAGTAGATAACACTTTTCAACTGTTTGTCAGCCTGGTTTATCCTGTGCACCCATCACCAAAGGGCGTAAGAGCTTACTTTTGCTTTGTGATGTAAACTTGCTCTCCTTTCCACAACGTCACTATGTATCTTCTAAATTCAGGGAGAAGAATCACACTTATGTACAGTGTGATGGCAACTCATGAAAAGCACCTTCTGACAGTAAATTTTTTCTTAGAAATGTTCTTGCACTGTGAAATTGGATTTCACTTGTGTTGTATCCTGTGCACGTATGGAAAACAAATCTCACTAATGGCAGAATTGAATGGTACCGAGAACTGGGAAAATTGTGGGAGCGATGAGTGTTGCAGAGAGTGGTGCAAGTGAGGAATTCAGAGTAGAGCTGGATATGTGGAAAGCAGGGTGGAGTGGTCTTGTCTGAGGTCCCAGCATTTTGTCTAGTTGCATCATGGAGGACGTACGCATAGCATCAGCACACAGAGCATATAGGATTATTTTTCAAGCAGTGGTGTGTTTTACAGGACATGTTAGGAGATTAAAGTCTGTGAATCCTCTTTAGCTGCTCGAGGGATCATAGCTTTCAGAGGACTTCTATAATTTCTCAAAACCTGTGATCAAATGCCAAATAAATGAGCTAGGAAGTTGTCAAAAAAAGACTGTGATGGCTCTTTAGGAAGGCAGGTTTTCAGGGCAATATCAAGAAGCTCTGATATATTGTGTCACTGCTTGAAGGGAGATGCCACGGCACACTGGTCTCCTCAAAATGGACTGAAAGTCTGCTCCATAGATGGCAGCAATTAGGGTGAGTGATGGACGGGGACTCAGACATCCCCTGCTTGGTGCTAGTGGGACTTAGGAAAACACCTGATGACTCTAGTAAATGCCTTCCTGTGCGGTAGGATCAAACAGGTAGAGAAAATTTGCTGTACCAGAAGTTCTGGGAAAGCAGTGGTGGCTCCCTTTGCTCCCTGCCATTTTGCAGGAGAAGGGACTGATGGGTTTTAGCTGCTGCAGGAATGTTGGAGCAGCCTGCCCATCGCAGAAGTGGATAAATTAGCACTTTATGCCCTGTTGTCTGCTGAGCTTATCTGTGTCTATGGATAATGCACATACTGGTTTGGAGGGAATTTATCACACGCAGGGGAAGGATAAGAGGATAATGTTAGAAAAAGGCTTGATCTGTGCTAGCAAATCAGTAAGACTTTGGGCTAGAAATTTGACAGTAAATGTGCAACCTCCAAATGCAGTCTATAAGTAAACTGAACCTATTAAAATAAATGGGCTATACGTCTGTTAATACAACACGCATTTGAGGATCCCACACAGCCCTTACACAGACCTAGCCTTCATACTGTCCGTTTTTCTTCAGCAGTTTCTTCTCTTAATCACCCCTTCTTGAGCTGCTATGGATTCAGTCCAGTTGTCACACATCCCATTAGCATTAATCAGGTCTCAGGACAGAAATGAACTTCATCGGTAGACTGCAGGTCTGCTGTGCCAGTTTAATTTACAAATGAAGCAGCACTGCAGAGAAGCCTTAGTGAGTGTGTCTACCACACGCCCGGGATGAAAGTGGGGGGGATTAGTCATGGGTTTGAGAGCTTTGTGGTTATTCTGCAGCAGCAGCCTTGCACAGAAGTCTTGCACCCAAGATGCAAGCAAAAGTATTTGCAGGGTTTTCTCTAATGTGGGTTCAAGGGTTAATTGACCCATCTAGGATGGGGTGGACTCAAATCCTAGGCTGCAGGAAGGGTAGTGCTGGTGTAGGAATACGGTATGCTGTGCTTATCACCCTTATGTGAAAGGAAGATACAGATGTCACAGGTTGCTATAATTAAGAAAATGTTAAAATAACCAGTTACTCCTCCCGGAATTAGACTCGCTGCTTTTAAAATTTCATTAGATAAGAATCTAAGTCACAGAGAATATATATATATATATATGGAATCACAACTACATAGTTCAAAGATCTCTGAAAAATGGGATGCCCAAAAAAAATGACCTACCTTTCCTTCCGTTTCAGATTTCCAGGGATTTATTAAAAATTAAAGATGCCTTTAAGGAGCTTCCCGGAAAACTGTTAAAATGTAGGACATAGTGTACCAGCAGGTTAAAATCTGAAACAACTTTTATGCAATATATTGTGCTGCAAAGCAATTTTGTTCCAAGTATCTAAACTATTTCAATTAAGAAAAATAAAGATCAAGGACAAAAAGCATTTTGGTAGGAAGGGATTAGATTATTTCTATGGTTACTGTGCTGGAGCTGCAACTAGACTTAAAGTTTTAAGATCCAGGTTATATTTACTTTTTTGCCTAAGGACAGGATATAGGAGAGAGCTCAAGCTATGACGTATTTGTATTGGTTTAAAGTTATTTGCACGTTTCACTGTTTTGGCACCAAACATGGTGAAGGTTTTGGATATTCCACATTTATTTCTTAACAAGTTTGAATTTGAATCACACGGGGTCCTGCAAGCAGTGATAATATACTGTGGTTTCATTTTTTTCATTGAAAGGAAGCCACATACAACAAACCGGGATAAAAAATATTTTAATATATTATCCTAGCAAATTCTTACATTAGGGGTGTGAGGGTTGGTTTTATGCCTTTTGGGGGGAAGGATGTTTGTTTCCTTTTAAATCAATAGCTTTCAGAGAGCATCGTGGTATCACTGTCCCTGTTTTGCAGGTGGTTCAGGAACAAGGTGGTTTGCTTTACATTATCCAGCAGCCAGGCAGCACAGCTAGAAACTGTGCCCAGGTAAGCCAAATATCCTGCTTTGGGCTTATTTGATCAGAGCTGTAATAATTACTGAGTAAACGGGTCTTGCAAGACCTTGAAGAAGCTACTGTCTGTCAGCGCCTCTCCTAAAAGGAGATTTGTCTTTCGCAATAAAACGAGGCGAAGCAAAATGGGGTGAATGTAAAATACTTGTGGGTTCCTCCGACTGCTAGTCTGTCAGGAAATGTCTTCTCAAAGCTATGGTCTTTTCTCTCCATATGTTGTCCTGGAGTGGTACTATAGTAACTGCAATTAATAGAGGGGCACCGGAATAACTGTTGAACAGTATTTACATTAACAGTAAACAGTTGTACTTGGCTTTAGGGTTTGGGCATGGAAGTGGCTGCAACAGCTGTGCTTGAAACTATTTTTAAAGGCCATATAAAGATATGGAAAAAGAATAGAAAATAGGTAAAATACTTGTAGACTTAAGAAAGGATTTCATTTTAACAACATTCCTATTGCTTGTCTCTCCCTGTCTGCTGAACAAGAACTGTATCTGTGTAACGTTAAAAATAATCAAAGCTCTCATTTTCTTTGTGTGTGAAGAAAGGAAATTACCTGAACTGGGTGGAAAAGAAAAAGAAAGGGTAAAAGAAAAGGGAAGAACACAGTAGCCCGTGTTTTCCCTTCAGGCCCCTGTCAGTACTTAGTAAAGACGATGATACAAGGACGATAAAGTCCACTTTCTTATTCTGCTCTATTAAAAGTTTATGAGGGACAATATTTGTTTTCATTTCTCTGTTGGGGCAGCTGTTGAAACCTGCTGTTGATTGCACTAGCTTGCATTAAGATTTAGAAGACTCTGCTTGTGTTTGGATAACTGCTTGCTGAATCTTTCTGTCTTAAACCTGCAAGATCATGTTGCTCGTCATCTACTGCAGCACTTCAGCCAGCCTCGGCAGGAAAGAACCACAGATTGGTTTTGTCATTATGAACATTTCATGTTCAAATTCATTTAATTAGAATATAGGTTTGTTTTTACAGAGGTGCTAGAGATTGTGTGTGTGTGTCCCTGTCCCCCTCTAATTAAAAATTAAAAATGTTTTCTTGTAATTATCGTGACTGATTTGTAGCTTAATTGCACCAGGCGCCTTTAGATTACCACAGTCTGTCCAGCTGCTTCGAGAGGCGTACTGAGATACCCTTGCTCTAGGATTAGATCATTTTGCTACATTAGAACTTAATACTAATTTCATATTTAATAAAACACAAGCCATGTGCAGCCATCAGCTTCTGAAGGGGAAAAAGGGAACTGAGGGTGGAGCTCGACGCAGTGTGCCCAGCCACCCCTCCGGACGCGGAGCCGGGATGGGGAATTGCTGGAGGGTTGGGCAGTGGTGGGGTGGGGACAGGGCCCATCACCTCAAGGGCACCGGGGACTCTTGCGGCCATTTGTGCCTTCGGGTTTGTTCTCGGCTGCCACCAGAAGGGTCTGGAGGTGACCACCGACCTGAGGGAGAGCTGTTGGGGGTAGAGGGGACGTGGGACTTGCTCTGCAGATTTTCTGTGGGAACTCTTACCATGTGGGATTGCAAAGAACCTGTTTCCCTCCAAACTGTTGAGCTTGCTTGTATTTTGACAGTTTGTTTATTGTGGGTCCTCAGACTTGTCAGGGAGATTCAGCTAATGCTTCTTCTCTCTTGTCTGGCTAGAAAAATTATTTGATAGGATATTGGTTTTCTTTTTTACTATTATTGTCAAACTAAAATAAGAAGTGAAATGATAACAAAATAGGGGATTATAACATGATCTTTGGAAGCTTTAGATAAGGTATATAAAAGTGGTAATTTTTGCCTTGCTGCACTAGCTACACTTTCGAGACTATACTTTCCTCCCTACACTGGGTTTGAATGGAAAACAAGAAATAGTGTCATCATCTCCACGCAATTCTATTACTCAATTGTCAGAACATAGTCATATTTCTGGCAGCAATGATTCAACTCCATTTCCACCTCCACATGGATCAGCAGTGACCTTGACATTCTTGGTCAACGCTCATGTAGAGATTGCTTGGCAGGTGCAGGTGCCAAGCTGTGGAATATAATTTCCTGACAATGTATGGTATCTGGGTGTGTAATTGGCTTCTGGGCTGTCCCTGCACAGCTATAGGGTCCTTTTCTGAGCCTCTCAGCTAGTAGTTTTTAATGACCAGGCAACCAGGAACCATCTGTTTGTACAGAACTGTGGAACTACACAACTGTTGTTGGATTTATATATTTTTGTATGCTTCTCTCAAAAATATTTTAAGCACGATCCATTATCTAATTTTTAAAATGGACTATGAGACAAGGAGTAGGTTTTTTAATTAGTGGCAAAGGTGGAATCATTATCATGAAAGAGAACACTAAAAGGCAAAATTGCGTAAGCAGAGTCCAAAAGTAAAATCTCCAGCCACAAGTGTTTCAAGCTAAATCGTGTCCCTGGGGATGAAGTGATGCAGTAAAGTAATGGACATTAAAGATCTCCTCCCTTCTCCTTTGCACTCGCTGCTTTGTCCATTAATGCCTGGGCAGCTGCCCATTTGGCCATTAATGCCTTTCCTGTGTAGGTGTGCAGGAAAGCATTAGGTGCAGGTAGAGCTCTGGCTCTGTTTCCACATACGCTACCCGGCACAGCTGCGCTGGCACAGCGGGGGAAGTAGGATGCACCAGAAAATGCCCCGGAGCATGCGGAGTGGCTCCTCGGCGTGCAAGAGCCACGGGGGCAGCACACCTACGTGCGTCTGCCTCGGAGCACGTTAAAACCCACAATTTTGTCATTGCAGATTGTGCCCCTGTGCGAAGCAGGTACGTGGTTATTATTCTAAAGGAGTAGGAGATAAAGAGCAGCCTTACACCAGACCATGCTGCTGCTACAGGCAGTATCCACCAGGATGGCTGCTGGGACACAGGTGTTATTTGTCTAAAGCTTATTTCCACCAAAAGCGTGGCTTGCTCTGGAGCAAACCTGCTCTCCAGAGGGGAAAAATAAAACCCTCATGATTAAAGGATAATTCAGGATGGACCTGCCAAAAAAAAAAAAAAAAAAAAAAAAATATATATATATATAACTGGAAAAGGTTTACGGCAACACAGTCCACAGAATCAGGCTTTTAAAGCTGGTCTTTTCTGTTCAACTCCTTGTGCATAAACTTGTCACTCCCCATGTCCCTGGCACGCGTATTGGTCATGGAGGGAAATCGGGTTCGTGTGAGACATGTTTGTGTTTACTCTTCCAATTTAGTGAGATCAGAAATGCACAAGCTAGAGAAATGGATAAAACTTAATGCTAAATGAAATATATGTCTGTCAATGCATGAACATCTCCTTTGCTTAATGTCTTATTAATTATGCAGGGTTTTCAAAAGTCATCTTAAACTCATGTAACTTGTATGTGGGATAAGCTGAGAAAAGACAATGATATATTGACATTGCCTCTTCACAGAGATAGTTAGTAATAAGATAATAACAAATGTGCCAGATGTGCTTTCTCTCCTGCTCAAGAAGAGTGTACTACTCTGTGAAATAAAAACACTGAAGTGTAAACATCTCCCTCAAGTCAGCAAAGTGCTGATCATAAGGGCAGTTTTGGGCTCTAGGTAATGAGAGAGGCTTAATGACCTGAAAGATCTTTCTACATTAAAGAGATATTTCCACCTACTACTGTGGGGTTTTGATAGTAAATCCAGGCTCAGTATCATTTTCATTGGAATCTATGAAGCAACAAACTGAAACAAATCCAGCCAGCTTATTGATCAGAGCTGGAGCCTCTTCTGTCTTGTTTTGGCAGTTACTTTCTCATGTTCTTGTCCTAAATATGAGCTACTGTAGCTGAATAACAGACATGGTTGAATTTAAAAAAAAAAACAAAGTTATAATATAAAAGATAATACTGAAAAACATTCTTATCTGCTTCTCACTGCTAATGACAGTCTTAAAGGGTGAAATATTGATGAGGACTAGTGAATGCATAAAATGATTCAGCAGCAAATTAAACCTAGAACACTTAAACACCTGTTTCTTCATTAATTCCACACATTTTGAAGAGTTAGTGATTTGTTTCCTTCATCAAGGAGCTGCAGTAATATAATTACATGTTCAAAATCTGTGTTCTAGATTTTCTTCTTTGCTTTTTTGTCAGTAGCAACACAGGGAGATACAGACCAACCACGAGGATTGAAATCGGTACCTAATGCAGAAGATTTTTTTGTTTGGTTTTCTTGTTCTTGTGGAACTAGTTCCTAATCTTTTGTGATCATTTAATAGGTTAAAACCTCATAAGTGCCTACTTCATTTCTAGGACAATCTATAAGAGAAAATAAACTCAGCCTCCAACCACTAAGGTTTGGTTATGTGAGCCCTCAATGAATTTGTATCTAATTAGGGCACTAGTGCTTCATACAATTAATTTTTTTTCCTCTTGTGCATTGTACAAGTTGCATGTGTGGAAATACTGATCTGTTTGTGAATTCCTTTATCTCTCAGGGGCAGCAGAGGCTTTCCATGTCTCAGGGGATGCTCTGGAAGTGTCCCAGGCTCCGGCTTTCATGGAGGACTGGATCCTCTGGAATAGGCAGCCAACAATAGCATCAGTTTTCTACTGTACACTCTGCACTGGAAATGTCTGCCCGTTTCCCATCAACACATTGAAATAGAGTGAGGCGAGGCAGGTACACAGGTTTTTACGTATGGTTGTAATTTTAGGTTCCAGAAAATTCATTGTAAATAGATGTAGCCGCGTCTACGTGGCTGTGCTCAGTGGTCCACGCCTGAACTGAAGTCATTGTAATGTTCTTTTTCCTCAGAGCTACCAGTTATGCAAAGTGAAGCTTTACCTGAGTAGAGACTAGGGTTTTCCACGTTTAGCTTAAACCATTTAATGGAAAGTGATCTCTCAGGGGAGGGAGAAAAAAAGGAAAATCGAAACCCCCTTAAAAACAAGCGTCTTATTTTAGCGCTGTGTCTTTCATAAATACTAAAAGTTATTTTGTCTCTGCCAATACTATTTTGTTTAAAATTAGCTTATGTTTAGAATACAATAAGGAGGAAGAAGAACTGGATTCAATAATTTTCTTTATGCTTCTAGTAGTTGTTCCTTACTTTATTATTTGCCAAAGTGCCAGAACTGACAAATTATCCAATAACACGAAACTGAAGGCAACATTGAGTCGTTGTAAAGCTGGATTAGTTTATAAAGTATCGTTGTTGTGTTGCAGAAAATGAATAACTAATATGCAGCAAACCTGTTGCAGATTCTTTCCCCTCTTCTTTCTCTTTCTTCTTTTTCTTTCTGGCACTAAAAGGAGCAGAAAGTTAGACATTTATTTACTTGTCAAAAGAGAGGAAATTATTCAAAAAGAAAAATTGTGTGCTACCTAAGCCCTTTCAGGATGTGAAAGGAAATGCATTGGATTTCCAGTCTGCCTGGCACTCCTGTGGGTAGCTACCTTCCTGGCGGGGGGGCGGGAAAGAGGCTTTGAGGCTGGCGGTGGTGCAGTAGAGTAATTTTTTTCCAAAGGGTAATACTGAAATTTACTCAGTGAATTACTAAGTACTATATATTGAATTATAACTAACAGCTGATTTAATATTAAGCTTAGAGTTTGCTGAAGGCTATTGTAGGAAAACATAATGCATCAGAGCTGGCAGTTACAGCTTTCTGACGGTTTTATGTATGTTTGTTTTGTTGTTTGTTCTTTTTTCTTTTTATACTGTGAACTGCAGACACAGGCTGTTGTCTTATGCATGTAGGTGTGCACATTTGATGTGCTTTGTTGTATAGCAAAAGATGCCCAGAGATGACAGTGTTCCTGTAGAAATCAGTGCCCACGGGGGAAAAACAGTACTGAGCAGCAGTAAAGGCAGCAGGTCAGGCTCTGCGTGGAGAAGTTTTTGGATGAGTTTATGATGTTTTGCTGACTTTGTGTTTGGGGTAGGTTAAGCAGAGCTCTCCACAGGGAGCACTGCAAGAGCCTCACTGATGTGGGAAGGAAGCAATATTAAGTCCTGCTTTTTTTATATATATATGCTCTTTAAAAGCTTGAGTATAGCAGTGTATGTGCATTAACACATCTGGAAGCTACACAGCTTCCAAAATAAAATTGGGCTGAGTTCAACGGTTCATACTGGGGGCAGGGCAAACCTGCGCTTCTTGAATTGCTCTGCAAAGCCATTCCTCCTCACCTCCTTCTTTTCTCCCAGAATGTAGAGAGGGTGGAAATAACTCTACAGTACTTTATTCTGTTCCACAGCAAAAACAGTTGCATTCTGACCCAACACTATGCAACTTAATAATTAAGAAATATTTTATGGCACAGATATCAGTAAGACAGAGCAAGTGCAGGTCGTGTGGAAAGCACACTGAAAGCTGTATTTAAGTTCATTTGATTTGACACTGGTCCCTGCATCCCCTTCCTCTCGTGTCACGATGCACAGCCAGAAGGATGCTCTCCTTTATGGCTTCAGTAGACACAAATTCCTGAACTCACATTTAACACCTGACACAAAAGGAGGCAACCCAACCGCACCTACTCCCATGTAATTACGGATTGTTTCAGCCTCTTGCTTCCCAGGAGAATGAGCTAATTGAAGTCACTTTACCATGTGCCACTGAAGGATCATCCAGATCTTTGACAGATCCTCTCTGGATTACTTTTAAACTGTAACCGGTGTTTTACTGTGCCATTGATGTGCTAAGTCACCCCTGAATGCTTTTATAAGTACCTCCAAATAACAAGGTACCCAAATTAATTCTGAATGTGCTTGCTTACAAAGGAGGAGCATTGTAGTAATGTTAATGAATCAGTCCATAACAGCTTGTATGTCCTGGTTTGCAACAAAATTGATCGACCAAGTTACGCCTTGTGCAAAAACTGTAAAGTGACAGGACAGGACAGTGCATGCTGCTGAGGCCACCGCTGCAGCATGCTAGCACCTACAGCATGTCCAACTCTGCTAGCTCCCTCTTCCAGTTATGATAAGAGCTGCAAAGCGCAAACAGGGTCAAAACAGAAAGAACCTCTAAGTTGTTATATTCAGTCATTTATATTTAGCACCTACCTGTAGGATGGGTGGGAAACTGGCACAAGATAATTAGGTACGGTTTATGCTGAAAGAAGAACTACTCTATAGGACTGGAGTTATAAATAGAGTTCATTAGGAACAGTTTTGAGACCGGTGCTTAACTTAGCAGTGTGTTAATGAAATTTGCCGGTGACACAAAACCTAGCGAGGTATTGCCAGTGCAAAGAAGGTTTGGTATATAGGAAGAGACAGAGGACTGGGAGGGCTGCAGTGATGAAAAGAATACGAGTAATAATAAAAAGTACAAGATTATGTGCTTTGAGACTTAGAAATGAAAAATTTATGCCATAACTGGAAAATTGCAGTTGTAGATGATGGAGGAAGAGGAGGACTTTAATATTCAAGTAGATCTTTTCTTGTAAACCAGAACTTGGTACAGCTATGCAAGCCATTGCACGTAGGATGCTGTTTACAATTCTGGTCACAATTGTTCAAAATGAATGTTAATCAGAACAGGTGTGGAAAAGGACTTTCCATCTTCCCCATCAGCATCACAGCCTGTCTTTCAACAGGATCCCAAAAGAACTCACTTAAAACAGCCAAGCAGAGCTGGAGAAGCGGTCAGCTTGTTTCCTGCAGATGCATCGGGATGAAATATCAGATGCTGACCTCAAAACCAGAGGAATGGTAACATACACTCAGATAAGCATAAATTTCTCCTGATTGGATTAAGACAAAAATCCGCTAAAGGAGCAAGGACATGGAACCCCCATTCTGGCAGAACAGACCATGCAACAAATCTCACCAGTGTAGTGTGGAGACGTCAGTTGACAAATGAAATGGCGTGTCGTGGTTGCCTGTGCTAGCAAGGGACTCGGCGAGCCAGGCTGGAGGCTGCTTTGGGTCTTTACGCGCTACACTGATTTTTAAGCTAGGCTCTGCTTTTGAAAGGCCTGCCATGCAATTTTGGTGGTGAACAATACTACAGATGATTTGTCTGTCTGTCTATTCCCTTTGTTAGCAGCATAGATGGGTTGCTAGGTAGGAGAGGTGTGATTTGTTCAATCCACATAGAATAAAAAGCAGAGAGGACAAGATTTAACTGAAAAAAATCTTAAAGTGTCTTCAGGGACTGCAGCTCTGGAAGGGGAGGGCAAAGCATTGGTAATTTTATTTATTTTTTGTGATGCAATTACATTACCAGTGTGGCCAAGTCACCAGGGAGTACTTCAGGCAGGTTCTGAGTGCGTTTTGAGGTTGTGGTGAGAGCCATGATGTTCCCAGGGCTCTGGGAAGATATCAAGAAGGTGCTGACAGATAACAGCTTGGCAAGTGAGCAGAAATTTTAAAAAGTTCCCTTTTAAATCTGTGCAAGACTAGAGCTACCCCTCAAAGTGGCCCATACCCACAACTAAATCTTCTGTTTTCTTTTCAGTGTGTAATTTCACAGCAATCTGATTGCTCTTCCACAGCATTTTCATCATGCTGTACAAGAAAGGAGAAAATTACTAACAATTAGCTGAACTCTGAAGTCTTCACTGGGAGCTCTTTGCATGACTGAATTCAGATGTTTTCCCCCCCATTTATCATTTGAGTAAGGGCTGAATAGAACCCCTATGGGACCCCAGCACAGTGCTGGAAGAGAAGATCTTTTTCCTTCTTGTTATTGGATGCACTTAGAAATATTTCTAGAGAACATGGTATATTGATAAGAGGATGTATCACACTTGCGAATACATTTGATTAAAGCAAGACTGACCATCAGCCATGATCTGGAGAGGCAGATATAAGAGCAAGGCCCTATAAGTGATTGGGAAGATCATTTCATTGAAGGTTTTAACTTTTAGAGTACTGTCATTTTATTTTTTTTTTCTTTTGTGGAGTACATTTCAATGCATGATGCAAAGAAAACATCTAATCAAACAGCTCTACTTAATCCAGCTAAGAAAATTATAAAGTGAAGGAGCAAACAAATACACCTGGATAAAATGATGGGCCTTATGTCTGTTGCTATAAACCTAATTGTAAAGCACTTAGGAAACATCCAGTAAGTCTGTATGAATGACAACTTCCCAGATCCTGATGTCTGATGCATTTGGGATTTCTTGCCCACAGGGGATTTCTGTAGGTTAGATAAATCCTTTTGCTGATAACTTGTGAAGCGGGGAAAGCCCTGAACTCCACAAGAAACAAATAGATGATCCTGTGCAGGTATCTAATATTAATAATAATAACTTTTAAAAAAAGATCTGGAGTCCTATGTATTGGGGGTTGCTGGGAGGGCTTGGAGAAGGACCCTACATGTCCAGAATTAGGGTTCACTCAATCTCTGAACTGTCGGTAAGGTTGTACCCTGCCCTGGGGATTGAAGCAAACTCCATTTTTAAGCATTGACCCCTATTCTATCTTTACCCTTGGGAAGCAGCAAGCTGCCTGTCTGCTGCAGAGCTGCCAAGGTGAGCGCGGGCATGTGTGGATGTTGCTGCCCCCGTGCCAAGGCAGCTCACACCTCTGCCGGTGAAGGCAGGAACGGTCGTGTCTTTTCTGTTACCCCCAGCAATATGCAGTTTTGGCAGGCACTTACTTATTTTGCCTATGCCAGGTGCTAGTGCTGGCAGGGGCAAAAGGAGGTGGTGAGGACCTTCGTGTCTGTTCCTACCCTGCTTCTCAGAGCAATCAGGTTGAACAAGGTCCTAGATGAGCTCCGGATCAGGTAACTCACCCCTATCCTTATCTAACAGCATCTTTTAAAATCAGCAGAGTGGGCGTAACTTAGATGGCTGTGACCGTTTCCGTGAGCTCCTAACATTGGTGATACAGAACTGGAGGGAAGTTTTGGGGAGGTAAGTCACACATTGATTCATTCCTGATGCTTTGATAACCTGTCAGCTGCCGTGAAAGCCGGAGACAGAAACATCTGTGTTTGCAAAGCTGATGCAGCTGGCTGAGACAGACGCTTGGGTTTTTTGGAATGACACCCAGCAATCTCTGACAGTTGTGGCATCGCTGGGACTGTGTCCCTACATCAGTCGGTGCCGTCTGTCGGTGGGTCTCTGCAGCTCCTGTCGCCTGATTAATTCTGGTACGTTCTGCTCTTGGACTGTAGCACTTCTTGTTACTGCACTTTATTACCATCGCTCACCCCTCACCCCTCCAGGCATTTCGCCATAATATATTTTTCATGACTCTTGCAGCCAAATGATATTTTTCTCTTCAACCTCTATCTCCTCACTCTGCTTGACATAAGGCTTTGCCCTGGCTGGGGGATGTGCTGAGCTGCCAGGTCCTGGGGTGGGCAGGGTGAGCTGGGCTTTTCCCCCTGAGTAAAGGTGAGCTTAGCTGGGCTGAGTCCCCAGGGAACAAGCACATCCTTGAAACTGCTTTTCCTCTACAGCAAGGAGGGTCCAGCCATTACCAGGTCGAGTACCACCATGCTCAGGTTCAGCTCTGCTGCTGGAGGAGCAGCAACACCGTTTGTGGTAGATGTCAGTACAGGTGTAGTTTAAATTTAATCTCTAGTTAAGAATGGTAAAATGAATATTTTTGAGTAAATCTAGGACTTAAAAAAAAAAAAAAAAGCCTGTTCTTTCTTCTGACTTTTCTTTGCTTGACAATAGGAAGAATGAACTATTCTCCTAATGTTTGACACTCCTGCAAGACCGTCAGCTCGCTCCTACCAGTTAAAACACATTTGCCTTTTCATTAGTTTATACTTACAGGAATAAAAATCTTTTTGTTAAGCAAAGAGGCATTTGCAAACATCAGGATTTAGAAAACAGTTATTCTCGCATGCTCCTAAGCCCCGTGGTTTTTCCTCTCTTTGTATTCAAGTCTAAAAATGACAGGAAGGTTGACGTGACAGTGGCTTGAAAACTGGGACCATGAATTTGACAAATGCTGCAGCCTCATATGATTTTACTTCCACGAATAATTTTTATTTTTTTTCCCCACAAGACCACTTCTTGGGGAGGAGGAGGCTGACCCATGGAACCCTTCTAAAAGACACTCTGATAACTCAGGTTCTTTTCACTTCAGCAGTGCTATTTGTTTGTGTGCTTGACATTTGTCCCACATTTTGGTGCCACCTACTACAGCTCCCCTGATCGAATCACTGCTTCCGTTATTATTTCTCCTTTCCTTGACTTTTTCGAGTGAACTGAAAATACTTTCATTCCTGTTTGCTGTTGATCAGGTAATCCACAGGTCTGTGCTGCTCTGACATACTCAGGACTGCAGGTTGATGTACTGGAAAACAAATACATATAAAGAGTAGTTTACACGTCTTTCCCTGTACTTACACAATGTTTTAATATTTGCAGTACATTTTTTGATGCATTACGATTGACAGTAACTACATTACAATACATATAGCGTGTGTTTCCAGGAGGGGTATCTAAGAAAGCAAAACAACCAGTAATTCTTTTGAAAATACTCAGCTCTGCTCTTTTCGCCCCCCCCCCCCCCCAAACCCACTGTTGTAGATAAAATAATTGGTTTGCAACTAGTGTCTGAATACTTTCAACAAATTTAAAAACATTTTCACTATTTAAATTCTTCTCAAGAGGGGAAGCAGCCATTTTTCAGATTTAGTGAATATAAATGCATGCTTTTCTGTGAAGGGTTTCCTTTAGCTCTTGCCTTTTTTGAATGGTTTGGTATAGAAATGTCAGAAAACCTATGGCAAAGGGATGCTGCAGCTCGAGAAGCCCTTCCCCAGGCATCAGGTGTGGTTCTCCCCTTAGGTTGTTACATTGCACAGGCTTTTTTCTCAAGCATGACAGGAAAATATGACGCCGACTAATTTAGTAGCAATTAAATCACCATTCTGATATCTCCCAGTCATCCACTTTCCTCACTGAGTGCTGCAGCTGTCAACTGGCGATGGGGATGAAACTTTGGGTATTCAACAGCCAGGTAACGGCAGCCCTATGCAAGGGACCACACTGTCTTCTCTGTTACATCTGGATATTCTGGGGGAAAAACAACGTAGAAGTATCAGTCCACAGTAGCTAAATGATAGTTAACGACTGGTGCATGGGTGACTGACTTTGAATACGGTTATTCCTGTATGGTTCAAACTTTGTAAGAGGGGCACAACATAATAACCTCACCAGGATACAACATGTCTTAAGTAACCGTAAATATACCGAAAGCGATGAAGAAATTGGTCATTAGAGGTGGTGAGTTGAGTTACTTTCACTGGTCTCTTACTCCAAAAAAGCCTGAGGGCATTAAATGCTTTTGAAGATGAGATCATACTGGAGGATAGAGTTGCTCTTTTGAAGTGTATGGAAGCCTCCTGCTGTTGTTCATCCCCAGAATCCAGCGGTGGGATGCAGCACCGCTACCAGAGACGCACACCCCCCAGCACATCGCCTGGAGCTTGTAAAGAGAATTAAATAACAGTGTCCCCGATTTATTTCTTTATTTATTTACCTTTAAGAGAAATACATTTTCTCTTTAAGACACAACAGCAAAGATTTTGGAAACTTTATACGGCTCTCAGTATTTCATAATGGGTTGGATTCAGGTTATCTGGTGAGCTTAGGCTGCGTCTCTCTTCCCCTGTGAGCTCTGAGTGTTGGTGTGCAGCTTCCAGCCTGCATGGCAAGAGGAAAGGGCCAACACAGCAGCTGTTCCAGGCTTTTATCAAAACTGAAGTTCATGAATTTTTGGAGGTGAGATTGGGTGCATTTGCATGAGAAGTTCAACAAAACTTGGAAATGTTTGCCCCTGTCCAGCTGGCCACCTGCCCTGCTCAGCAGAGACTCCTCCAGGAGCTTCTCCAAAGATTTCTGGAGCATCTGAAAGCAGTGGGATTTCGGATAAGAGAGAGCAGGTGGATTTGCTTGACCTTAGAGTTTGGACTGTTGACTAATTCGGGTGTTCATGCAAACCAACCTCCGAGTTCTTTCTCTGTCTGAGAGATTACTAATAACAGGGTCGATTCATAACCTTTTCCAACCTTCCAGGCAGCTTCAGCCAGGACAAAAATATTTCTTTTTACTTACACTATTATTACCACCCAGATGACTACAGAATTATAAAACTACTTGCTTTTACAATTGAGCTGCATTTTTACTGCATGATTTATAGGTCTGTGACAAGGAGACCCTTCTCTAATAAAGGGCTTTTCCAAATGAATTTGCATCAGTTTCATAGGTCATACTCCTCACTTCAGTTCTTTTGTCTGCCATTTGCTATGGCTGTTAAACAGCCTTAAAATTAAACTGTGATTATTCAGAAATCACTTCATAAAACATTATATGCCATTTGCCACCGTTTTTTCCTTTATATCCCACACTAGGCAAGAGAAACTGCTGAGTTTGAACTAGCAATGGAAAGTTCATTATGGATAATTGTTGATTAGATAGGAAAGTGAATTATAGAAAAGAGATCAGAAACATCTAATTGTCTTCACCATGTACATGACGCTTTACAGATGGAAGGAGCGTGCAGCTTGCAGTATCATTGGTGGCACTGAGATTACTAATAGAACTCTTGCTAATCCAGGCTGACAAATACAGGACAAATCGTAGAATATTCCACTGCTGTTACAAAGCACATTTCCTTTGTTCAGCTTCTGGAAGATGAATGAATTAATGGGAAATTGTATTTTTAAAGAAAACATGTATTGGTGACAATGCAGGGTGGGCGCTTTGCTGAGGAGGAAGGTGGTGTTTTAACTGTCTGGATGAACAGTTTAAAATTATTTATCTGGTATTTCCTTCTTTGGGTTGATCTCCTGATACTACTGGTCTAATGATGGGTATCTTACCTCTACCCCAGGTAAGGCACAGAGGCAGTTGCCATCGCACATATCCCAAAATGGGGCTAGCTTGTGGTGAAATGCTTTTATGGACCAGGTGGTCCTTCCCAAGGAGTGAGAGAGAGATAATGATAGGAAATTGTAGTTGTTAGTGTTTTGGTTCTTTTTTTTCTTAGAATAATGAAATGCTAAAATAATATCAACAGCCTCAGCTGCTTCAGTATTATTATTACTTGGCTTGCTCAAATACTCCTGTATAGGATGGTATTACACCTTCTGAGGGAAGTGAAAGTATGAGAAAGTAGGGATCTGGAAAAGGATTTTATTATTTAGAGTAGGATGGTAATGGATGGCAGGAAAATAGAAGGAATTAAACCCAAAACATTCAGTTAAGGGAGAAAGAAAATAAGTTTATTTTCTGTGTCTTTATGCAACTGTGCTACCAAAATCAACCGTTCAACAAGTAATGATTAGGGATATTGTGACCTGGAAAAGAGGCCACGTCTTCCTCTCATAACCAGTGCGTGAAAATGGGGAAAGGAAAAGGCCAATTAGTAAAAGAGTGAAAATGTCAAGAAAATAAAGACGTCTTTTAAAGTATGGGGACTTTAGAGTTAACCTGAAAGACAGAATGTTCTGCTGAAGCTAGTGTGCAAGGTTAAACCTGTACATATTTCTCTCCACCCAAAGTCTGCCTTTTCCAAGCCTCATTAACCATTTTGCTGAACATTACAATCATTACTCTTCTGCCAGGTTATATCACATTTTTCAACCTTTTAGGTACAGACCTTAGAATTATTGATCCAATGAATCACACTGACTTAGGTGCTGGCTGCTGCTGAAACACATCTGTAGAAACCAGGATGTTGGCTAAATATCGACTTTTTTTTTTCCCCCGAATATTCTTTATGTAAGGGAGTATTTTTCCACATGGAAGCAGCAGTGGCATGGGGGCACCACCTCTTCACAGATTCTATGTCACTGCGTGATGTTTAAGGCATCTAATGGCAGTGATATACAAACACTAAAAAAAGTCAAACGTATTTACCTTCTTCATTACCGAAAATAATGAGATCTGTCTACCATAGGGGCATTCTCTACTCAATACCTGAGGCTAGTAATATCATTTTGGCATTTTATTTGCAAACTGGGTTCATTTGGCATGCAGTGGAAGGAGTATGAACAGGTTTGACTGACCTCTTGGGTGGTAACCTCCAGCAAAAGAGGGTTTGTAAGAATCACCCATTTGCACCAGCACAATGACTGTTGATTATATGTCTATAATATCTACAGTGCTACCGTAGATGTGATAGAAGCAGGTAGGCACTGGCTATCCCTTTTCTTTTTTCATATGTTTTGGGAATGCCAAAAGACTAAGCTATTTGTGTGAATAACTGATTTTGACAGCTACAGAAAAATCCCGCCTTAGCTGCCAGGGGGCATATGTGTGCATTGCATTAGGAGCTTTGGATTTTTGTCTGGTAATCAGGATTGTGGTTCTTAAAGAATGGGCCTAGAGTTTATCCACCACACAAATGATTAGTATAATTGGAAATCTAAAATAAACATGCAGCCAGATGTGATACTTCCTCAGACTGTGTTGATGTTCATTGAATCTGGCCATAAAAAAACCTGAAATAAGGTCTTTTAGAAGAGAGACAGTTAAATCACTGACGAAATCAACAGTAGTTGGAGGTGAGAAAAGCCATCCTGTTCCCCATATGTGTCGCCTAATTACAGAGTTGTTCATAAACTTTGATCGGTTTCTGTAAGAGACACGACAAGACAATAACGATAAACTAGTTAAAGATATTAAAGATGCCCAAGCATCTGCTAAGTCTGAGATGAGACATAAGAATGAATAATTTAATCCTGAAAAACTTGGCTCTGGTGCACTCATCTCAGATTGGATCCAGACGTATTTAGGGAAAAAATGCAGGACTTGATGGACAGGAATTTGTCCAGGGGAAGTCCTGAAAATGGACTGTATTTATTAGATAGGGTGTAAAGAGAAGGCTTGACGGATCATAACTGTAAAGCAAAGTATTATTTTTATTTTCATTGTTTCAGTGCCTGCCATAGGACAGGAACAACCACCTCCTGCTTGGAAGAACCTGAAACCAAGACCAGGCAGGGAAAGCACAGATGCTACCTGCCTTGCTCGTATTTCAAGTTGCTACAGGGAATTTGTAAGAGAGGAACAAGATGTTCTGAGTCTCAGACTAGTACTTGAACATCAGGTTTCTTTGTCTTCTATCTCGGGTACTTCACATTTGGTTTTCTGTCATACCTGGGCTTCCTAAAGCTGCCAGAGAAATCCTGCACCTTCCCCTGGCATCCCAAGCACTACATGGTATCAGCCCTAGACAGGAATACAAGAGTATCCCCCAAATAATATAAATGAGGTACAGTCTCTTTATTAATTTTTAGATAAAGTATCATGATCTTTAAAAATACCAAATAAGCTAATTATATTGTAAGCACTTCTTCTTCTGTGTTTACAGAATGAAATACATAATTCATGAGTTTAACAACTCCCAGCACTAAACCGGGATTACAAAACTGCATATGGATAGCCAGTTTACTGGGAAATATACATTGGCAATGAACTTAAGACAACATATTTTGGCAGATCTGAGTTGTTCTCTGTAAGGCTCAAAAGAAATGAGCTGTATGATTTATTTTGTAGAAAAATGTTTTGATAAAATATTTTGACGGAATTTCCTAATTCACTTATCTGTTTTGTTTTTAAGAGTAAAGAGATTGAAATAGTTAATAATTTTGAATAAAATTAACTTTTATTTAGCAGAGCAAACAAAAAAAAAAAAAAAAAGCAAGCTGTGGAAATTCCCTTGCAGCTTTCCAAAACAATTAGGCAGTAATGACTGCTGAAGACATTTTCATGTTGTTTCAAACACTGGTTGGAACAATTGGAAGCTACAAATTTTTCTCATTGTGACTTTATTATCTGAAAGGAAATTACTAATTTGGAGTTTGTTATTATTGTTTTATAGTCCATGAAATATAAGTATATAAGTAAACATTTCCATGAATTTAAATATATAAAATACATTATGTGAAATAGTTAAAAATTGAATAGTTCTCTAGTTGAGGCTGAGCCAGGCTAAATTATAATGAGGGCTGAACTCTCCAGCTTTCAGTACGCCAGCACAGCCTGCCTGGATTGGAGCTGCTGGCAGGTTCCACGCTGAAAATCACCCTGTTGATACAACTGGGACCTTGACCTTGGCTGGCCGCACAGCTCGGGTCTCGGTCCGGGTGGCCGGGGGCTGCCAGCCTGTGCCCCGCTGCTGCACGAGGGGCTGGCGGTCAGACCTGCCCGGCACTGCCGGGACGGGATGCTCTCGCTGCAGCCTTGACCTTGTCAGGACAGTGAGGGAAGTGCTGTAGCCAAAGCACACGCAGACCTAAGCTTATGAGCCAGCTCCTACTGTATTATTATTATTTATGCAAGTAAAGAAATGCTCTCTCTTACCAGGCCTATTTTTCATCATAACTTGTTCCCTGAGGTCAAATATGTTGTAAGCAGAGGAGTCTCGGGGAGCAACACATCTCTACATCCTCTGGTCCTAAGCTGTACCTCGAGCAAATGTCTTCGTAAGGCAGGGGTGAGGACTGCTGAGGGCCCGAGAAAGAGGTGAAGCTGGTGGGTGCTGCTGGTCGGGAGCTGTGAGAGGTGAGAGCTGATCCCAGGTGTTTTGCAGATAATAGTTTATACTACTTATTCACCACTGATAGCTATGTCCCTTCTGAGATGCATGCCTATATATACATATATATATATATATAAAAAGACCAGTAATTAATTTAAAGATGACCTGTATTTAAGAATTATTGTATATTGCCTTTCAGTGAGACTGCTTATCCTGATTTTTTCTTCTTTTTCTATCTCAATTTGAGTATACGAATGAATAATGACATATGAATAACACTTGAAGGAATGGGTTCCTCACCTTTGAATGACTGTTGATTAAAGTAGTTCCATTAATAGGGCAGCAATGAGAAGCATTTTTTTCCTGTGTGGATTCTCTAGCACATAATGAGGTCTGGATTTATATCATAGTCTTTTTCTTCCTAGAAATGCCAGTATAAATCTTGCTCCTTTGCATGTCAGTCCAGGGTCTGTCTCGCTCCAGCCTGTCTATTCCTTAGGAGCTCTAATCTATTTTTTTGACTTTCATCCAGCTGTACTGCCCCGGGTAACTCCATACAACTATGCACCAGACGCTCTTTTTGGCATTTCACCTTGCTCCTCACCTCGCCTGCATGGTTTAACTGTCCCTGAGCTCTACCTGAGAGGAATTTTTCCAGGCTATTTTGATCCTCCTCCAGACCGTATGTATTTCCTTCCCTTTCAAGTGCAGTAAGTGTGTTGCTGGAAGCGGACGTCCCTGTCGATCACATCCTGCCCCTTCCTCCCCAGCAGCACTTGAATAATGTTCTCTCCATGCCTTGTCTTGCTCTGCCAGCGCCAGCGCTTCCCGTCACCTCTGTGCCTGCCTCCCTCAGCTCCCTTTATGTGATACACCACCCTTAAGCATAGGAAAAAAAGTCCCAATCATTTTTGTAAGCTGTTATATTAACCTTTAAATCCCTTTTGAAATCTCGCCATGCTCTGATGGCTGCAGCTTGCCCCTCTGGCGCTGCTTAGGTAAATGACAAGCTGTAACTTCTGCTCCCTGTTATTTTGCTGTCCCCGTCTCCCAACCTTCGCCGCTTTCTGTTTTTCCCTCCTGTAGCATCCTGTCCGTCACACAGGTTATTAGCTCGCCAGCTGTCTCCTCTGCTCTATTTCTTATAATGCCAAGAAAAATGGGATCCCAAATCCTGATTTCTAGACTGTGCCATAAAGAATAAGGATTATGATCATTGGTGCCACTCTGATTTATTCCATTATAGTATCTGTTTATAGCACATGAGCTTCATTGTATAGTAACGATAGAGATAAATTTTGGCCCCTTATTTTTCATAACCACTTTCTAGCTGTATATCATCAATTTTCCTCTCATTTAGATACTTGCTTCTACTTCAGGGAAAAATAAAAATATCCCAGTTGTCTAGGTAATAAAGCTGGTGAAACAAATTCTGAAGTGCATTTTACAATGGAATTTGATTGTGATAATTTTTCATGTGTGAAAAAAAAAAAAGCATGCTGGCTTTCTCTAGAAATGTTTGGGTGTATGTTTTGTTGGGATTTTTTTACACCTGCAACTTGTAGTCATGTGGAAGATCTTTTTTCATGGGAACACAGAAACATTCCAGCACTCACCAGCCGAGTTCGCTGAAAAACTATGTATTATAATTTAATGATGCTTGAAGTTTTACAGCTAACAATTGAAACAAAAACTTTAAGCAGTGTGAATCTGAATTTTGAAAGTACACCTTCCTGCAAGTCTGGTGTAAATACCTAGAAAAAAAAAATGAGAAACACCAGGTATATTTCAAATGAAGTGAGTGGGATTTGTTACTGCAATGGGTCTGGATGCTCTTCTGAAGAGCTTAGTCAAGAAGACTTTTGCATCCAGAGGTCAAGTGTCCAGCCAGGGGAGATCACATCTCTTTCAGGCTGTGAGTGCCCTTCCTGCTGCACCAGCAGCTTGTACGTGCGGTTTTGTGTAGCAAAACCTGGGCTTGGTTTCATCGGGGTCTGAAAACTGGCCAGCACGTTTGCTTTTGGGGGACGCAGCTCCCCTGAGGCTGTCAGGATTTCAGGGTCTTGGAGGAGCACAGCTGCTGCGGGCTGCTGATGCTTGCGCTTACCCCGTGGCACGTTGCTCTCTACCCGCCGTGGTCCTCCATCTCCACAGCTTCCAGGGCGTTGTGTCCCTGGATGGAGAAGGGCGACTGTAGCTTTTGGGTTTTCGAAGCAAACCCAGCACCCTCTCGCACCCATCCGCATGGGCTTGCACTGTGGAAATTGGAGCTGCATAACTGCTCTCACCAGGATCTGTGTGCCATTTCTCTTTTGGTTTGTTAAGGCTTGATTTCATGGTTGGCCAAAGCATGTCCTGGATCGGCTCCACCTTTTTACTTCTCAAAGTAAGACTCTCTCCCTTGACTGCCCAGTGAAATAACATATTTTTCTGTGTTGTTTCAGTTACAAAAACTATAGATAGGTATCTTGGCTCTCACGGTTATCATGCTGCAGAAATTCCCTTGTCCCTTTGGGAAGTCGGGGTTGGGGGGGGTCAGCAAAATGGTCCTCTCAGAAATCCCTGAAGAATATCCTGTTGCTCCAGGCAACACAGATGTTCCCCTCTCCCCACCTCGTCTTACCTCTCCTTTCCCAATCAATACACATGAATTTACCAACCAAATGTTCTTAATTTTATTTATTTTGTATTATTAACAGGGAAATTGAAGAAATATTCAAATAAGTTGGAAATGGCCCTATTGCAGGAGAATGAGAAATTATCTATGTGGTGGTTCTGTGATATTGTTCCTCAGCTGCAGTCCTTGGGAGATCGCCACAGTTGTTCCCATTCAAACAAAAGGAGTCTAATGAAAGTATTTTAATCTGCTGATCAGCTATTCAGAGAGAAAGGGATGGCCTTGCTAGGTGTCTTTGGAGACTGGAAATGAGTGCTGCAATGGTAATAAGAATATTTGTATTTATTTACACTTCTTAGCAAGCTATTGTGTGCATAATGTTGGAGGTTGCTTTAGCTTCAGACTTCATTATCTGCTCCTTGGGCTGTTTAAAGAGTTCCAAGCCTAGTTACGCTGCTGGTCTTGATGTATCAAAACCAGGAGGCTCAGGTCCATAAGCTCCCCATGTAGTTCGGAGTGGAAAGATCTACTGGAAAGTAATTCAAAGAAGCTAATTTAAATGCCTGTTCTGCTATTCTGAAAACCTTTCTGATAGTGTAATAATTTGTTTTATGTGATTTAAAGAAAGGGGTTTCTGGTGGGAATCCAGCTCTTACAGCTTTCATGCTGCAGAAGATGGTTTTTGGTAAGGTCCCTAACTGCACAACTCCAAGTAGTTTTCTGTCAGGGCAGACATCAACAAGGACAAAACCTCCTTTAGGAACCACAAAGTTGATGGGAAGTCCTCTCCCCCTCCTTCATGCCATGAATATTGTGATCAGATAACAAAAGTCTTGGTGCCACGGGAGCGACAGTAGACAGCTTTCAACAATAAACATTTTATTAGAGTTGACAGGTTGAAGGGGAGTTGTCTCAGGTCTCACAGGTAGTGACATCTTACCAACATCCCATCGCACGCTGCCATTCATCGTTCCACATAAAATCCTTTTACAACAGAGCCTACAACCCTCCTAGTCCTTGCTGTTGCATGAACACGTTGCAGGAGGCTTGCTTGGAGTCGGCCGGAGAGGGGAGATGTGTCGTTTCCTGCTGAGTCAAACCCACCTGAGCATCAAAGGAAGGGCAGAGAGGGGAGCAGAAGGGCTCTGCACCAGCCTGCTTAACCATTTGTCTTTGTGCCAAACCAGCTGTTTGGGTGGGATATTCACATGACAAATATGTGGTGAAGTTATTTCTGACAGTATGTTCTTTTCAATGTTGGAAATAACGTGTCCTCTTGTTTGCGGTAACCCTGAGAAGAAGGAAGATAAGAAGTGGATGCAGCTGACTAAGATCCTTAAAGAAAGGCTATGATCCAGCTTTGAGGCAGGCTTCAGCTGTAAAAAAAACAGCAGTAAATGGAGTTATATTAGGTAAGAGAAATTAGTCACCCATATGCTTATAACAAAAGTACGGAAAGAGGGTTTAGGGAATAAGACAAAGTTTATATTTCTTTAGATCTATTTAGGTTCCACATTGTGTTTAGAAAGATGAAATGTCTTTAACTGCATTTATTTTCCTACCAAAAGAATTTTTTTTTTATTTTACCAAAAAAATACACAAACTCTCCCAAATCCTCACATGGCTGTGAATAACCGGGCAAAGGAAAGAGCCTCTGGATAAATCTGTGGCTCACCCCAACACATGTGGAGGGTCAGAACAGGCTGAAGCTGTTGAAAATTACAGCTTTGAGTAAAAATTTCCTCTAAAAAGAACAGACCAACTAACAGTCCTATTCCTGATACACTATGGCTATGAAATAGTGCTGTATCAATTTCAAGTAAATTCACATTTATGTGAATGCCAGAGGAACCAACAATAATTAGTCTTTGGTTGTTACGATTTCATATACATGTCAAAGTATAGCACATTGTATAGAACTTTTAATTAAGAAAAGCGAATTTTTGTGAAGCACTTCTTATTTCTGTCTGTCACATTTCTCTACCACGTTAAGCCTTTCTGCTTTGCCAAAAACTGTTGAGCTGTTGCATCAAATGGCCACACGATATCACTTTACCCAGAGGAGTGTGCTG
The DNA here is from genome assembly GCA_031468815.1 of Morus bassanus. Taxonomy (NCBI): domain Eukaryota; kingdom Metazoa; phylum Chordata; class Aves; order Suliformes; family Sulidae; genus Morus; species Morus bassanus. Next base: position 1,903,775 of record CM062580.1, on the reverse strand, counting down.
TACTTACATAAAGGAAGATATTTTTCTTTTCCTGAAATGCATCCTTAAGAATATATTCTGAAATAAGTGAAAAGAAAGGACACACAATGCAAGAAATTGTCCATATTGAGAATGTAGATTTTGTTCGTGCTTTGTCTAAATAATACCTGAAGTCCTTGTGCTGCTGCTGCTGTTTGTAGTAAATTATATATCACCTCTTTTTTGACTCTTTTTACTATTATCTTCTCTGTTACCTATTCTTCTTTTCCCTACTCATCATCTTCCTTCCTCTTCATAAAATGTTATAAGAGAAAATTACTAAGCTTGAGGATCAGATGGGAAGAAAATTATGTGCTTCCTGTCCATATGATCAGCCTTTGCTTGTGATCATATCTATGATGGGCAAGGAAAATAACTGTGGGACCTGTGTAATAGTTCCGAGTGAATTATTTCTGATGAATAGTAAATACTTTGCAGTCATTCTGAGATTATTTTCAGATTTTTGGGTCAATTCATAATTTTTTGGTAATAAAATATAATAAATTTTCTGGATATGTGAGAAAAAAATCCAGGAGATGATCCCACAAAACTGCTGGGCGCTGTGTATTTTGTGTGTGTGCGTGTGTGTGTGTATATACCTTGTGGAATATGGAGGTCCAGGTTTTGTTCGTTTTCTTTAAAAAGGAAAAGAAATTGTTTTTATTTCTCCAGTCAGGAGAGTGTCTGAAGCTGTTGGTTATCCTGCTAAGGCCTGGCTGGGGTCTCTCCTGGTAATACTCATCCTCCTTCCACAGCCGAATTCCACTAGTGCACGAACTCACGCCCCACCAAATGTCACAGCGGGTACGGCTGGTTGAGCATACCAAGAGTAAATACAGGATTTATTTTCTGCATTTGAGAAAATCCACACCTTTTACCAAAAAGACAAAAGATAGTAACATTTACGCATCCCTTCTTATGAACAAGGAAATTGAAAAGAAATGTCCGTAAGTAAAATGCTTTTGTGGCCATTTGTGGTGACTACACCGATTACTTCCATGAGACTGAGAGCATCAGACTCTCCGAGTTAGTTTTGACAATCCTTTGCTAGTCCTTAAGCTGACGCGGGTCTTGCTCTTCTTTGAGCATGTGCACCTACGTTTTATGTCTGAGATGTGAACAGAAGTGTATAACTTTTATTCTCCTTTTAGAGAAACAATAAATGTTGTACAAGTGTTTCAATCTGAACTGAGATTTTAGTAAAGTAATTAAGGAGACAGCCTCATGGAGTCAGTGAACTCATATTGGGAGCTTGGTGCCTGCGGTGAGATGCCGCATAGCCATCAGTAAGAGAGACTATCATGCTGTTCCCTGAGTAAAGAACTTGCATAGCATTTCAAATACATTTGCTAAAACGCATATAATGATGATAGAGCTAGGGTGAGTTTCAGTCTGCGGCTTTTTCCCCCTGGTAAAATAAATGAGGGTTTGTTTTTTTTTTTCTGACCCTGCTGTGTGTTAGTGTAGCGTGAAAACCCTATTTATTGAAAAATAGGTTGCACAGTGAGTTCTAGGGCTTGAATTTACTCTCAAATAGCAAGAAATAGACTGTGGCTTTCCTATAGCATTTAAGACTGTAAGGGCTAAGAGTGAATTATGTGCTTTTAATGGGATGTTAACTTGAGATAATGTAACTTCATTGATAAGCCTTAGAACATACTTTAAATAGATTTTGTACTTGGTAGCAGCCTCGACTGTAGCTCATTACAAGTGGAATTGAAAACAAAACTCCTATATCCTCAGTGGAAATACCCACCGTAGCATGGCATAATAATATTGCTGTTTATGTAGGCATTTGCTGCCTGCAGTCTGTTTCCAAGGCAAAAGAGATCGAAATCCCTGATTGTCTGTGTAGAGGATATCTCTCTGTTTTCAGTGGTATGGACCCCCAAAGCCACCCAGAAATATTCCTTCAGTGGCTAACATGTTATAAAACATCTCACATCTGGGAAGAAGTAATAACATTTATGTGTGTTAACTATGGGTACTTCCTTTTAAAATAATGATTAAAAAAAAAAAAAATCCAGCAATGAATCTAAATGAATTTCAGCTGCTAATGCTCTTCCAGTCTGACCAACACTTCCATACTCTGACCAAGTGACTGTTCATGTCATTGAAAGCCTGGACGACACGGCTGAAGGGGAGCAGCGTTACTGAAAGTCATTTTGCAGACAGTTCACCGCCTCAGGTGGGCAATTCTCCTTTTGCAAGCCTTTTGGAAGGAGCTGGTGTTCAAGCCAGCCTTGCACAACTCGGAGCGTGGTCATTAAGCCAAGCCTAAGCTGAAACAACTGAGCAGAATGCGTGTGCGTACAGATGCCGGGAGAGCCATCAAAGCCGGGCTTAGGGAGAGGAACCAGGTATGAAATAGGCTCCGTGGCCACTGTGGGTGGGGAGGGCTGAGTGCCCGAGCCCCCCGCTCGGCATTAGGGAGCCCCCCCCAGCTCCTCCTGTGCCTTGGGCTCGGTGCTGGGACTGGGCGGGCTGTGGGAGCTGAGCCCAAAGGCAGCAGTTAACCTTCCCAGAGACTTACTTTGCAGCTTCTGGCAAGAGGGAAAGTCTATGGAAGAATATTCTGGAGGATCTTGTGGAGAAACTCCCATCCTTGCATTAAACCTTTCAGCCTCTTGTCCTCTCTCTGTGCGTTATGCCCCTAATATTGCACAAAGGCAAGATCCCAGCAACGCCGATGTAAAAAAAACAGATTTTTTTTTTTTTCCTTAATTGGAATTGCTTTTGATCAAGTTCCAAACAGGTATTTTACAAGCAGCAGGTGCGTACCCACATTATCTCCATTAATTGTATCTGGTGGTACAATTTTTGGGTTTAGATTATATACCCGTGATCTTAACCTCAGCCACGGACAGCGGGAGCGCTCACAGAGCTTTAGTCTTCTCCTTTACCACCATTTGCTCTAGTCACTGTGCATTTCTGCATCATATAATATGGTAATAGCTGCAAGACTGCACAATCCCCCTACTTAGGTCTGTCTTTACCCGCTTACCTTTAATATTTTGGGAACTGCAGATTTTATTTCTTCCTTGGGAATATTGAGAGAATGCAGGAAGGCCATCTCACCATCAAAAAGAGATGCTATAAAAAGAAAAGTGTGAGGAAAAAAAAATGCTGGAAATCTGTTTTTACTATTGAAATGAAGCACATTTCATTGCCTAATGGAATTTACCTTCTCGGGTAATGTGTTTTGTGCTGTAAGGAAACAGACAGCCGTTTTCTCATAAGATTCTCAAGGTACAAGCTTGTGAGAGCTGTCAAAATATATTGTGTTGCTGAAGCTCACTGCCAGCTTGCATCGCATGGCGTGCGGGAGAGCCCCCAGCTTCGTGCATCCAGGTACGTCCCTGCCTTGTGTGTGACTCCAGTGGTTGTTCCCAACTCAAAGCACAAAAAGTATCTGCACGTTGACAAAAATAATGCAAGAAAATCTTCCCAAGCGTCACGCTGCTTACTGCAGCGTTCAGGGAGGAGAAGGAAGGTGCATCACTCGCTGGTGGTGGGAAGGATTAGGAGCTCGGATTGTTATTTCTTGGACTGTTTTAGTAGAGGTGCAATGCTTCCAAAAACCCTAGGAAACCTGTGGTGGGGGGAGAAATGCAGGTGTCCGCCAGCAGCGCTCGGTATTCCCGTGCAACGGGGGCCGTGTGTTGTTCCTGCTGCTCCCGGTGCATCTGCCCAGGCTCTCTGAGCAAACTTCCCCCAGATCAGTGGTACGGGTAATGCATGCTCCAAGCAGGAGTGACTGCTTGCCGGGAGCTCTTCTGAAAATGCTGAGAAAAGAGAGAGGAGTATGTATCCATTAAAAGAGGAGTAAATTATTTCTTGTTGCTGTTAGCCACAGCACTGTTACATTATACATGACTCCTCATGGATCAAAGCCCAGCAAAAGGCAGCTTCTCTCTCTTGTTTAGGATTAGTCTTTTTGTCGGGGAGATGGCATGTGATAACCTCTGCAAAAGTAAATTGCTGGTCTTTCACCCTTCCCTGTAAACATTGCATAACTGGCATTTGTGTTATAAATACACAGAGGAAAAGAGTAGTCGTTATTGCATTGTGGTACGGAGAGTCTCAAACACACGTGGGATTTTGACTTCTCCTGTCGGGGTGCACTGTGCCTTAGCAGGATGTATATAGCTGCCACACCGCATTGGAAGTGCTAGCTTCCATTTTCTGATTAGACCTGTTAGATAAATCTATGGGGCTGCACAGATCTTGGGTCGCTAGTTTGCAGTTCATGTTAATTTTTCTCTGTATATCCTGTTCCCTGATGAAGAGAAAATGCATGTGATTTGTTTGGGGGGTGTTTTATGTTCCTCCTCCCTAAATTTCCTTGAGTTTTTGAAAAAAATTTAGTCTTTTACACAAGATTAAATACTCCAGATTTCTAAGGGCCAAATTAAATGGACGACACAAAATACATGATTTCAAATAAGTTTAATTTCAAAGCCTCATTTTATGGCTTTTTTTTTGGTTTGAAATAAGCACAGTTTGAGCTCAGAGGCTAGTGGAGGACAAGATGTGCTATAAGAAAATTGTTAAGCTTTTGTTTTATTCTGATGGGATTTTAAACAATGACTCACCCCCACACACAAAGTTTTGCTGGGTTTTTACATATTTTCAGGCTCAGGCTCACCACCATTCAGGCTGAATGCAAAAAAAAGAGAGAACTGACTTCATTACTTGCACTTTGGAAATTATTTGACAGCCATTTAGAAAAATACTTAAGATCCACGAATTTCTCTGGTTCCTCCTGCCCCCCGGGAGCAGACTGAGGACAGATCCATGCATCTCCGTCCCGCCCAGCAGCCTGGTGCGCGACGGTGGCTCGGCGGCAGCAGCGATGCCCGGGCGCTTTGATTCATGCAATTAATAATCCCAAGGCTCTACCCAAAAAGATGGAAAATATGGCGTGACACCGGAGATGAGTAAGGATTGTTGTGTGTGGCAAAATGACTGGGCTACTGTTTGTGTCAACAACTAAAGCCTCCTGAGCGCAAAGGAATGATGAAGTTCCTTTGATTTTTCACTTCTTAAATTTTTGCTTTAAAGTTGACCTTATTCTCAGTGGTAAATACGGTCTGGTGCTACATGAACAAATTTGTGAGTATGTTTAAGCTATGATTTATTTAGGTTGTATTGCCTCCTTCAGACAAAAGTTTATATTAATTGGTTCATTAATTTACTCTAGAGCTTCTATCATCTTCATTTTGACTTGCATTCCATGAAATATCAGTCAATTGGGTAATTTTGTGGTTGTTGTAAGGATAAGAAAAATGTTTTTTGGGAGGAGGCTGTTGCTTGGTGGAGACTCCTATACAGCCATGGGTTTCCTTAAATATGCTTCGACCCTGACCCTGGAGCCAGCACTGCCCAGTGGCTCCGGGAGCCCTGCTCTTTGTGTCCCTAAAAGATGGAAAGAGTACTCTCTTGAGATCAAGGAAAATGTAATATTTATCATACTAAAATTTATTATATGTTAGGAAAGAAGAAATGTTGGCTTTTGCTGTGACAGATTTCTGTTTTATCCACCAAATTCATTGCTGGATCAAGCTGGTGCTTGCTTCTCTTGAGTCATGCGGAGGGGGATTTTTGGCACCTAATACATTAACATGCGTGTATTCTTTGTGGCTACAATTTGAACAAATGTTTTGAAATTATGACAGTGAAAATGACTTTTCTTGCCTACATTAACAAGTAGGTGTCGTGTATTTTAATTACTGTGACCAAGCTGCAATTACAGCTGATAAACATATGAAGATTAAGCTGCAAAATGAAAGGAGCACTTACATGTTCTTAAGGAATTGCCACAAAGATGAATAGAAAAGGGGGGAAGGGTGGACAAAATGATGCCAAACCTACTTATTATTAATTACTGCAATACTGTGCATTTACTGTATATAGCACACTCTATGACCTCAAAGAACTTAAAGCTCTACTACATAAATAAGTTTGTGATAAAAACTCATGTCCTTAGATGAATGTAAGCATCCAGATGTTAAGGAGTACAGGCATGACTCCATGCGTAAAATAAGCCCACAAAGGCTTGTACCACAGCTTGGCTTAAGCGTGCACGTGTGACGCTGGAGTTGGCAACAGTGTCATATAAATGTGCTGCAGGATCAGAACATAGCTACAGTCTTCTGATCGGATAACAAGCATGACCGTATAATTGAAATAAAATGTGTTTTAGGAAAGTGTCCACTTTTTTTTTCTTTTTTAATCATTGAGCTCTATGGGAATTCCCTAGAGACCTTGGGAAGTTTGTACAGACTCACAGATGCTGTTGTTTCTCTCAAGATTCAATATTTGCAGACTGATTGAAAAGGTTTTCCTGTCTTGTACAAGACTTGGTGGAACGACCGCTGTGCTGTGAACACGCACCATGGCTGGTGCTGCAAAGTGCGGTACGTTCAGCCCAAAGGGAGAGTGAGACATAGTGACATATTTCCTCACAGTGCAATTCCCAGAAACATCAATTGGCATTAAAACATTTCTACAACGTAGCTTTTTCAGTAGAGTAGGCTGACCAAAGAAAAGCACGTTGCAGCCAACCATTAAGCACTTTTCTAGTGGCTTTTGAAATAATCATATATTCATTAATTTACACTAGCCTTTGAAATCTGTCAAGAACTGTGCTTCCACAACTTCATTGCGTTACTGTAAAGTTTGTTTCAGCATGGAGACATGGATGCCTGGCTGTGTGCTGCAGCCGAGAGAAGAGAAGCTCTGTGACCAACTGAGAAGGCAGGTTGGATACATTTCACTCTCGTAAATGATAGGATAACATATTGATGCGGAGGGAGATAACATTTGCCATATGCTTGGTGCTGAAGTTTTTTGCCTGGAAGAACAAGAGTTGGCCCCAGACCAAAGCTCTGTGGTTAAACTTGCCTTGATCTTTAAGGAAATTCTCAGCTTCCTTTGGCAGCTCCTCACGGGTTAAAACAGAAGAGGACAGCCATCAGTTGCTGTCATCTCCAGCAATCCCAGTGGCTCTGTGGCCTGTTAGAAAAGCTGAGGACTGAACGACCTGAAATTAAAACCTGGGATCTCTCGGAGGTATTTCTGGTGACTATCTTCTGGGGGAGGTATATCCTGGGTTTTTGTAATACCATAATAAGAGAATGTCAAAACAGTAACTGTTGAGAGATTCTTTTAGTTCTTATAGTATTTAAATTTATATCTTTTGTGATGGTGTACCCCATTTTACAGGTCTAACATAAAGATAGCAACATGATTTTGCACCGTAATATGGAGTTCTGGTAATTTTAAAGACCTTTGCAACTATGCAGTCTATAGAAAAAAAGATTTTTGCTGCCTTATACACTTTACGTATGTGAAAGCCTTTGAATTAGCTTCAGATCATTGTCTAGTACTTCTCCACAGACTGGATTTAGTGACTTTTGACAGCTGGCTGCCCAGGGCTTCTGTCTTCTGCAAGCCTTCCTCCAGCCAGTGGGCTTCAACAATGTGAAATAAATACTAAGAGTTTTAATTTCTTCCTGGAAGCTGGCTTCCCTGTAATGTTCTCACAAGCAATAGTTGGATATGTTGGAGTTCCCTTACATTTTTATTTACAGTTCAGGTCCTAGTAAAACAAATCATTTATGGCTGCTGGCGTTACCAGCAGCGAGGGATGTTCTGCAGCCGGAGCTCTGGGGGCGTTGCTAGAGACACACTTGATCCTAACGGATAAACGTGAGTGCAATGAATCCAGCACCTGTTAAATGAGCTTCAACTGGTCATTCGAAATTATCCTGCCTGAATTCTACCCCCACCAAAATGGGGAAAAAGACAGTTTCCTCTATTGGGCGCCTGAATAAATCTCTATGTGTGAAACATTGGTTCCCATGAGACACTTGTACTTTGAAACTTGGAGGTTGGCCTGTACTTGGCTTCCATGTGTATCCCTGGGGCTCCCACCGACCTGAAGACGCAGTGTTCGGTGGCTAATAGCTGCAGCTCGGAGCGGTACTGACGCTTTGTCTCTTCTGCATTCTGTGTCTGTGTACTTCAAACAGATAACAATAACACCTTAATTTTAAAGAGTGAAATTTTCCTGTGGCCTCTAACTTGCTGATGTTGTGAATGGCATTTTATCTGGCAATAAAATCAACAGTGTACCAATCCCTTTCTTAGGCATAGTCGTCATCAAGGGAAAAGTTTGCTGCAGATCCCAAAGATTTTATTTCTCAGTAATAAATACAGAAGCCACCAGCTATGCTTTTTTGCTGTTAGCATGAATACAGGTTAATTGCCACATTTTTATGTTTCCCTTTGTAATTAAGAGTTGAGCCTTCAGTACTTTTCACTGCAGTTACTGACAACTGAAGTTAATCTTTTAAATCATTGCAGAAAAAAGGCATGGACTCTAGAACAAATCCCACTCAAAATGCACTGGCTTTGTACATTTGGAAGCATGTCTACATTTAGGAAATATGGAACAGTGTATTGGAGAATATGCATTTTAGAAATAGCAGTTTGAATTTTGGTTTGTCTGAGAGTTCATTAAAAGTTATGCAAACGGAAGCTAATTCCCAGGCTGGGGCTGTTACAGGACGAGCCGTGATTACATTGCAAGCTGCACAGAAATTGCATTGCCAGACATTTTGTTCTTAAGGCCCATTCTGTTTCCTGCTGCTTCTCTCTGTTTCGCATTTTTGTTGTGTTACGAATTATTCCTATTGTATATTTTTTTTCTCATTCATGCAACAAAACTCCATCAGGGCTACGTTAGTGAAAGAAATTGGGCTTTTTTTTTTTAAGCTATCACAGGTAGTCGCTGCTCTAGGAGGGAGGGTGGCTGTAGGTCTGCGGAGAGTGAGAAGCTCTGATGGGAGCACGGAGGGGCGGCAGCAGCCAGCAAAGTGCACAGGGCTGCAGGAGGCATCACGCCTTGCGACAGCTTTATCTTGCACAGACAACCGAACAAATATGTGTCATTACGTAGTTTGGGTATAATACACTTGTTTGTACGTTACCATTGTGAAAACATGCTTTGTTGTTTTAATAAATAACTGTTATGTTTAAGAAATTAATTCACGTGGAAAGATTTATTGTAGTACACAATTATAGGAAGAAAAATGAAAAATTCGGCCCTTAGACTGGTTTGAAAGAATTTCTCTCTCATCTGATTAGGAGAAAAGGCTACTTTGTCTTCTTAAATTATTTTTCATGTATTTAAATAAATCTTCTGAAATGCTTGCATGCCTGCAAGAATTATAAAAGGCTGTTCAGACCTAAATCAAGTGTTCCAGTGTTGCTGCATGATTCTTCCAAGGTAATAAACTTTTGGTACCTTTGACAAGGCTTATGATTCAAGATAGGTGCGCTGTGCTATGTACCGTATTTCAAAGTAACGCATCTGAATAGATCATATCAATTTTTATATGCTAATAATTTGTTTTGCTATTTTAATACTAGGAGCTATAATTCATATCTATCACGTTCCCTAGACTACAGATAATTTAAATAACATTTAGAGAAAACTCACTTTAGGAATACCTCCAGTATTGCACTTTTCCATTGCGCAAAGAAGGCAAGAATAAACAAGTCCAGAAATTAAAAAAATATATATATATATATTGAATCGAAGCTTATCAGCTTCAGCTCGGGATTGTTCCCTCTGATGTCTTCCTTTCCCTTAGCCACAGTACGTTTTCAGTTTGCTGAGTGTTTGGGCTCTTTTCCATTTCCTGTGGTAAATTCTTGGGTAGACAAATCAATCTTGCTATTTGCACACTCTTTTTGCCTGGAAGTATAATCTAAATGTTTCCTTTCTTAAATTTACCTCAAACTCCCACTGATATTCATGGTGTATTACAAAGTTTTACCTATTCTAATACATTACATGTTGTGGGAGCAGTTGAAACTTAGTTTTGCTCTTGCAAACTGGATAATGAGGGCAGCGATATTTGCAGTAGGAGCAGTTTGGTAATGCTATGGTAATGCTGAATAGTTATAAGGCCAACTGAAAACTATTCGGAGGGCAGGCACTACTGAAAACCAGTATAATCTCTGCAGTTTTGTAGCAACTCAAAATTCCTCTTTCTAAACATAAGCTGTGGAAACAGCCATGAAAGCTCACCAGAACCTGCAGGGATTTCTAAGTGTTTTGTGTAAAAGAAAATAAAGCAACAATAAGTTGAAAAAAAAAAAAATTGGGGAAAGAAATTGAAAATGCCTAAACATAGAGAAGATAAATGAGGTTAAAAGCCTATTTTTATTGTTTCTCCGGTAAAAATACCTTCAGTGCTGAAATGGAAATCTCATTGTATGGTAAACAGTTTATCAGCTAACTGATCTTGAGTACCTTTGAGACCCCATCCCAATATTTATATTCAACTTGGCAAGCTGAGAATGATTTCTTTCTTCCTACTGCAGCTGCCCTCTCTCTACATGCACAAACCTATCTTTATTAATGGTTGTTTGTCCCTGTGTTTAATATAATTAATTCTGAGTTTTGAAGCTGTTTTGACAGAATGCTCTAGATTACGTCTGAAAGAAATGATTGCCAAAGTATTCAAGATATGAAATCTTCAGATTTATCTGTAAGAATTTTCCTATTCCTCTTAACCTTGCAGAAACAAAGTGCTCTTGTGATTATTAGAGCATGCTGGTTAATTCTCCAGGAGTCAAATTTTAAAAACTCTGCAAAGCACAGGGAGCGCTTCACCATCACCTACTTTCCACCTGTATTATCTTGGTGTTTTCCATGGAATCTGCACCTTTGATATTTTTTTTTAATTTCTTTTTTTTTCTCTCCTAAGTTATGGCTTGGAGAGTAATTTTGTTCAGGTGATGGTGCAATTTCACGGGTTTCTTCATTCCTGCCAGGAACCCAGTGCAGCCCACAGTCCAGAGATCAACAGCGAAAATGCTCAGAAGAGCCCGTGTAAATATTGGCATCACAGCCCTGCACTTGGGGGATTTCTAACCTTTGCCAGCTTAACATAAGCGTCATGCCTTGGTGGTACTAACCATGGCTGTAACACAAATCGGTGTCTTCTGCTGTCTCTGTTGACTTGAGTTCTTACTTTTTTTCCTCTCTCTCTTTCCAGGGTTTCCAAGACGAGGCACCTTGCTCTGGTTTCTCCCATGGAGGGAACGGGACGCGCAGGCTTTCCCCCGTGCCAGGCTATTGCCAGGGAGCCAAGAGCAGAGCCCGGATGTGGTGAGACGATCGTTCCTCTATGCCAGGAGAAACAAACACAACCCAGCCCTTCCTCCATGAAGAACCACAACCTTCCAAACCATGGAGGAACTGGTTCGGTGCTGAGCTTCACCCAGAAGTAGGGCAGCCCTGGCATCCCATGGCTTGTTGTTCAAGTTTGTTTCATGAAGACTAAATGGATGTTTCCCATTGTGAGCTTTTCTTATAATTTAATCTATTCAAAAAGATTGATTTTTTAATCAATTTAAAAAAAAAACCAACCAACTATCAAAATGGAGGGGCATGACTTTTGTAGTCCTCATGGTATGCTCATTAACCTGTATTTCAGATAGATCACTTTTTGAAGAGGAGAGGAGACGTTTGCTCTCTGGCTGGGATTTTTCTGCTGTTTTTTGTGTTGTGATTTTTTTTTTTTTTTTTTTTTTAAGTTATCCATTAGTTAAAAACAAAATGGCCTTCATGAAAAGGCCAAAAGGGAAACTGAGAGTGAGAGGGAGGGAGGGAGGTACAGAGTTTATTACTTGTGCCATTTTTCCTTGGAAAGAAATACATCACCTTATAAGGAGGAAGAAAAGGACGCTGAAGGGAAGCAGGGCAATATTGCAGGGATACAGCTGGCGGGTGAGGCAGCAGCAGAACAGGGTGCATACGTGCAGGCTTAGGGAAAAAGGACAGAGGTACAAGTCATGGTGTCCAGCAGGTGTTTAGGCTCTTCCCTAATATCTCTGAACTACATTGAAAACATCTTTGTTCTAGTTGTCTGTGATATAGAAAGTCAGCTGGCTACTCTAGAGGCAGCCTTCATATCATTGCAAGAAAACACAAGAAAAATATTGTGAAAGGAAGAAAAAGGGTAAAATCTTTCCATTTGAGAATTTTCAGGAAAAACTACTTTTCATTTCTGCCTATGTCAGGGTAACGTCACTTGGAGGAGTGGGACAGGGCAGCAGCCTTTTCCAGATGAGTTTGCAGTTGATTTAATACTTGTATTAATGTATATTCAGGGCTGTATCCAGAAACCTTGTTCTTTTCACAGTTGTGTGCTCATAGAAACAGTGTGTAAAATGAAGCAACTCTTCCCAAAGAAGATCATGTTTCTTTTTTAATTACTGTACTCACATAGCTCTTCTCAGGAGATAAGTTGCAGTGAATATAGTCTTTCTTGCAGTAAAATGATGGCATTGAATAGCTAGCATGTATTTCTTCTTTATCATGTGAAATGTAAAGGGAGTCTCACTTGACAACACTGTCAGTTTGCACCACTTTATTGCAAATATTGAGACGGTTAACGTGGTCCTTTTTTATAAAGTTCTGGCTTCTGGGGGAAGGGGGTGCAAAGGGGTCTTCTCCCTTCCCTAACACTTTCTTTTCAGGATCTTTTCTAGCCTTTGGGATCAAAAGCAAGCAATGGGAGATGGGCACAGCAAGGTTAAACATTGTGAAAGATAAAGCCAAAAGGAAAATTAACTTCACAACCACTTAATGTTAAAATCTTGAGAAGTTTAAGTGATTTCTTTGTTTTCTGAGTTGTTGACTGAGACTGAATTCTCTGAGTTGGCTGTAAGGCACCGATTTAATGGGCAGCAGACTCAAACCACAAGAGACCTGGAAGACTCAGTGTGTTCCTGTTTCCCTCGTTGATACTCTCTCCCTGTCTTTCACAGCTTGGCTGTTGGTAATGCTTGTCTCCAGTCTCCCCAGGGCTCCCATGCAGGAGCTCCCAGCAGGAGACCGTGTCCACTCTCCACGGGACGGGTCCTTCACTCAAACCCTGCGTTTTATATGGCAATGACACAGAGCTGTCTGTTTTGGCTGGGAAGTTACGGAGACTGTGGAATATCTTATCTAAGAGTATCTAATCATCACTGCTTGCACTTTGAAATTAAATATCCCTCGTCTTTTAAACCAGAAACACACTGCCTGCTACTACATGGCTAGGCAGAGGGGACAGATGTTGTATTACAATGCAAGTCAGAAAGGATTTAAATAATGCAGTCAAAAGGGAAGGAGTAGCATGGGAATGCATCAGCAGCTATAGGGAGTGTGTATATTGTACCTGCAAAACTGTGGAAAATTACTTATTTCACATCTTCTGAGGACTATAAAGGAGGCCAAAAGAGTGGTAATTGTATTAGGAATTAATCCACTCGGCCCCTCAGTATGTTGAGTTGCCTCTTGTTACAGAAAGGACAGAAAAATGGAAGGGCTGGGGCCTCCCCCGAGCCTGTCGGGGAGCGGGGCGCAGGGGGAAGTTCCCCCCCATCCTCTTCCTGGTGCCAGCGGGTTTCATGGAGACTTTGTCTTCTGGTTACTTGTGCTTTGGGGTAAGTGTTCCAGTCCCGCACTTGAGGCAAGCCATGAAATACTGTAAATTGACTGTTATTTGGTTTTCTGTACCTTGATAATTGAAACTAATAGAAGCAAATAGCTAATATTTTCTGGTGGGATGACCTTGGGAGCAGGAGACCAGACAGTTGTGCCTTCCTCCAGGGAAGAAATTTAGAGGAATTACTGCCAAATAATAACAGCAGCAGCGAGAGCTGTAATTCCCCCCTCTCCTACTTCGGCATCACCTGAACACAAGCATGAAGAAAACAAGTCATTTATCAAGTATAATTTCTTGGAATCACTGTGTGTGTGGAGCAGAGTGGGGGAGAAATGGGCAGACCGGTTTCTACCTCATCCCAACTGTTAAGGAACTGGCATATAATTTTCCCATTTTGGCAATTTGTGCTTGCTTAGGCCAAATCTGGATATGGACTAATATGACTTGCTTTATGTCCCCATTTCCTTTTTAAGGCACTCCGAGGTGCGAGCTTTGCTGCACCCACCTACACTTACTAATGAGGGATCTGACCCCGTTGGTCTCTGTACTCCCGAGGTTCCTGTGCAACCACAAATCACCCACCCCGGCTCTCATTTTGACCTAGTTTGTTGTTTGGTTTTTTTTTTTTTTAAGAAAGTGAATTTCATATGATACTTGCAGAAATGCTGATCCTTTTGCATCTATTTTGGTCCCTCTAAAACCAACTAGGCTTTAGCGTGAGTGAGAAAACTCAGAGATAATTAAGTACTAAAACACTTCTTATTAAAAAGTTGGTTGAAGGAAAGTGCTGCCCTAAAGCAAAGCAGGCAGAACCTGAACATCAAAAACTGTTTGGCAGTAGCATCTGGCCAGGAAACCAGCAGGTGGAGAAATCCAGGCGTCAGGCAGCATCATAAAACATAGTTCATGTGCACTGGGGTTTTGTTCGTCATGGGGCTTATGCAAAGCCTTACGGAAAAACTCATTACAGACTCAATTCTACAGAAAGATCAAGCGATGGAGGAAGAGGAATGGACTAAAGAGTTGGGTAGAAACATGTGAGCACATGGCAAAGAAGCGAGTGAGTGAGAGGTACCACCTGATTTCTGGGTGTTAGAAGCTCATTTCTTGCTAAAAGAGGTAATTCTGGCCAAAAATGAAGTGAGCCTGCTGTGTCTCTGTCTGAAAATGGGGAATAAGAGCCAAATGCCAGAAGGTTGTACTGGTTTCTCTGGGGAGGAAAGCAATGAAACACTGGCCAAAGCAAGATGGCTGCAGAAGAGGGGATGCGGTCACAGCGATGCCCAGCATGTGATGCCACAGCGCAGCCTGGAAGAGGGAGGAAATGGGTAACCTTAAGCAGTTATATGCAAAAAAAAAAAAAAAAATATCTTAAATGGAACAAGAAGCTGCTGTGACACAAGTATAGTAAAGAAAATATTTGAGTGGTTCTGAAAGCTGCAGATCTGCAAGCTGCCCCTTCACCTGTAGGAAAGGTATTAAACCAGTAATTGGAAAAGCCAGGTCTGGGGGTGAGAGGTTTTGATTGAGGAAAGAACAGCATAAAAAAAAAAAAAAATCTGTGATTAAAATCACTCAAGTGATTTCATCTGAGTCCTCCTGGGCTGAGCACGGTGAAGAGGAATAAGCTTGGCACAAGAGCTGTGCTCGTGCCCTGCTCCTGCCGGCTGTGATTTTTTTTCTTCAAGAACCCACTCCATTTCCAAACCTCGTTTCCTGGTAGCACTTTACAAGCTGCAGGCAGCATGGCCAGAACCCCTGTTCTGCCTCGCTGCCCCATGCTCTTTTGTCCACTGCCATATATCCCCTTCTGCAGAGAAAATGGGAAAATTTGGATGTGTTGCAGCACCTGTTAGGATAATCTGAGCATCTGGAATGCTACGAGGAAAGGAGGGACCTTACATGGTAGATATATTAGTGGGTAAAGAATAAAATAAGAATACAGAAGAATGAAATAAGAACAAATAACAACAAAGGAAGAAGCCTGGCTCCTTGTTATTAATCTACAAATTAGAGAATATAAAGTATCGAATGAAGGTGTTTTTGTGGATTTGGTCCTGATGCCAAATTTGCATGCGATGGGCTCTAGGGAGTTCCTCTTCATTAGGGGAAGGATTCCTGCAGAAGGTAGGAAGGTAAGAAAAAGTCCTATGTGAACAAATGACTTAGGCGGCAGAGTAATTAGGTGAAACATTCACAACATACTTATTGCAGAGATTTAGTTACTTAATCGCTCAGTAGATAATGTGTGTGTACGAACGCATGCAAGTTATGGATGTTTCTGCATGTAATTATCTATGAATATGCTATATTTCTATAAACTGGCTGATAAGGGTCTAAGATGACTGTCATGAGTTTAAAATGCCTTTGAGCTTAGCTTTGCCATTTAACTCAGCATTTCACTAACAAATGGAAGGTATTAAAAACCTTAGAGGGCAGAACAATCCTGCTTTGCAGAATTTGAAGACGATTCAGGTGTTGGAGGGAAAAACAGGACTAGTAAATGCATTTTTTTCCTTTAGACCTTTTTCTTACTAAGGCCAGTCCATCAGAGAAAGCCATGGCCACGTAGCCCAAGGCCATGGAGTTACTGAAGCTTTATGAACGAGTCTGTGTCCCCGGTGCTGCAGTACATGGCTGTGTTGTATTCACAGCCAGTTCCAGTTGGGAAGTGAGTTAGTTTAAATCATTGTGAAGACAAGGTTGGCTTTAAGTAAGTTATTTTATCTTTCTTTCTAATGCTTTGAAGGAGGAAATTTTGCTTCTTATGTAACTCTTGAGAGCTGTTATTTCCAGCAGCCCAACCTGCAAGCGGAGTGCTGAAGGACACTGTTTACAAGGTGTAGCTGTTGCAGAGCCATAAACACGCCGGCTGTCATTATTGAGCAGAATGGGGTTTCCAAAGGAACCGAGGAAATTAGTCACCCACTTTTCCCCGTAAACAAAAAAACAGCATGCCTTTCAAAGATAATTTTCCCATAGCTAAATAAATCCTGGGCGAGGGGGAGGTATCGCCATCATGTGCTGTGACCCCACATGAAAGCGTGGAAGTTCTGTGGAAAGTTTAGTACACTTTGCTCTGGAGGAGCTACGTGTCACACTTTCCGTGTCTGCTTTGAACTGTAAATCTCCCAGGACCTTCCGAGTTCTCTTCATGCTCTACTTGAGGCATTTGGTCAGGAAGGTGCTGCCTGATCAGGGGCTTCTCTTTGACGGAGCAGAGGTAGGTCTGCAGCAGAAGGGGTCCGACTCCCTCCCAGGCAGGGAGCTCATCTCACCTGGAGACGGTTAAACTCAACTGGTGACAGATATAAACTACCCTTTACTGGGCTAATGAGGAGTTTCCCTGGGGCGTACTATCCTGCAGTTCTCATCCCAGGGTTTCTGGTTTGGTCCACTTCCCGAGCTAAGCAAATGGAATAAACTCATTTAGCAATATCTGGATAAGTAAATCAGTGTTGGCACTGAACAGCATGCTGTTTGTCACCTCCTTTTTACTTCTCCCTGAAGAAACGTAAGATTCTCACCTTCACCAAATCCTGTCTATTAAAATCTAAAGCTGGATAATCACATGAATGAGTTCAGGTCCTACAATGATAAAATAAACGTCTGCTGCTCTATAGCAGCAGAAGCCAGTTGGTGACCTTTCCCACCCAGCTTCCCTGGTGATTCACAGGTTTTATTTTTTGCTAAGTACAAAAGCATTTTCCCTGGCAAATGCTCCTTTACTGAAGGTGAAAATGAATAAAATAAACCCACAAAACACTGAGGGGAGGGTTAGGTCTTTTCACAGTTATCACTATTTATAACATAAAGCAGCTGAAGTGTGGTGAGCTCTATGGAAAAATGCATGCGTTTCCCCACGCCAGCCTGAGCTCAATGTTCCTGAGTTAATTTCCTCATGTTAACAATTGTTTGGTGTCCTGTATTTTCAGCAGGGAGCTTCTCCGTAGCTTGGTATGCCAATGTGATCTCTTTAAATGATAGGTCTACTATTGAGGGCATTTGGCAGTTGACTCTATTAAAAAATTCATTAAGAATTTATATACTGCATTTTTCATCTGAAAGTCTGCAATCAGGTAGCAAAGTCTGAATATTCATATGAGAGTAATATCCTTTCAGCATTCATTAATCTGAGTCAGTAATGAACCACAGGTAAAACTGAGTGATAATTTGGAACAAGTAATTTATTTGATTATTTTTCTCATCTTCCCTATTATTAAATATCCATGAACAGTTTAATTGACCTTCCTGAATTTTTCATTCCATATTCAAAGGTTTTTTTGGTAAATGGTTTGCAGGGCCGTTGCGTGTTTGGTGTCAGCTGTTGGCCACGCTCACCCGGGCTGGCGGCACGGGTGCGGCCGGTGGCGGTGGAGCTGGAGCTGGAGCTTCCCCTGGGAGCGATGCCGGTGCCGCAGGGAGCTCTGCCCCAGGGGCTGTGCTCCTTGGCAGGCTGCCCTCATATTTACCCTGAACATTCCTCATCCAGTTCATGGCTGGTAGTGCAAAACCCTGAAGAACAGATCATTCCTTTCCTCTTTACTGTTACGTTTCTGTTTACGTTTACTGTTACGTTTGTATTTTACGTTTCTAAGTTTTCTCCTCAATCTCTTTTTGTTTTAGGGCTCAATTCCCCAACTCTGTTTCACCCTCTCATTGATGATGTTTTCTCAACCTCTGATCTCCTTCCTTGTCCTTTTTCGATTCCCTCCACTTAGTCCACAACTTTATTCACACATAATATGTAAAAATATATATACATTTCTCCAGTGAGGCCTTATTAGGACTGAATTTAGTGGAAGGATTATTTCCCATATCTTGACAGCCACACTTCCATTCACCATCCCAGAACGATTGCCTCTTTCAGAGCAGCCATCCCCAGCTCCCTTTCCCCAACTTGCTCTGCAGTTGTTCCCCAGCCTGTAATTACGCAATTGATTATTTCTGCCCAAGTATAGCATCTTGTATTGTCTCTCCTGAATAACATGCTTTCTTTAAAGATTATTTCTGCAATTTGTCAAGACCTTTTTGAATTTTAATCCTCTCCTCTCCTGTGCTTACAGTCTTTCCCTGTACAGTGTTATCAGCAAATTTAACAAGCGTATTCCTTCTTCCATCATCTGAGTCATTAATGAAAAAATTAATAATACTGAGCTCAAGGAAGGTCTCTCTGAAACTGTATTTGATTCATCCTTTCATTTTGAATAGAACCGTTTTCTGGAAATGAATGGTCTTCTAGCAAGCTGTGTAGCCTGTATATGTTTCACCAAATGCCATGTTAATAGCTAAAGCTAAAGTCAAGCTGTGCTTCCTTTATGTCCTGTAGAAGGAAATGCAACTGGTATGGCGCAATTCAACAAATGCTCTTTGCTGCTGCTCGTGCCTTCAGTGTCTTGTTGCTTTTATAGAATGAGTATTTTTCTGTGGATGGATGGTTTGGGAGCTGGATGTGGTTTGTAAAGCAGGATCTCCTCCTCCTCCTTGAAGACATGGTTACTTTTTCCCCATCTTTCCCTCTTTAGTCTTCCATGATAATAGTTAAGATTCTGATATTGCTTCAGACAGTTCGTTAAGTATGCAAAGATAAAGCCCATCAGCATAACCCATTTGAAAACATCTAAATTAGCTAGGCACTCACACCATTCCCTTTTTATGAGATTACAATCTTCCCTCTTTGTTACAGTATTATTGTGCCGACCATCTGCTCTCAGTTGGCCTTTTTCATGAAGATTGAAGCAAAGAAAGCTCATTAAACACTCAGTTTACTTGGATAATGGCTTTCCCACTCCTTTTTTGGTCTTTCTTTGTTACTAATGTACTTACAGAATGATATCTTGTTAATTGCCCCATGCTTTGTACCCTGACCTCTCCAACTTCCTCGCTGTACTTCTCTGCCTGATGAAACGCTTACTGCATTTTTTTTAAATGCTAGAGCTCAGGCTATGCAATCAAATTCCTACACATTAAATCCAGGGAGAATATATAATCAGTTTTCACCTTCCAGTGATACTTGTGGGTCAAGCCTTTCATATGAAAGGTAAGTGTGGCAGCCTCTCAGCTAACACCGACCCGAGCCCACAGCCAGAATCAATAGGCAGGAGAATGAAAAAGCCATAAGTAAAATTGCTGAGATTATGATTTTTTTTCAATCTAATAATATGTAATTTGTTCAAATGGCATTAACTTTTTTTTTCCAAGTTCTCCTTTCCTGACTTGATCTATTCTTAGTGCATCACCTAGATTATCTCTTAGGTGTTTAGAGTTCTCTATGGATTTCCCTTTATTGGTCTCCAGTCTACAAGTAATTGTTATCCGTCCTTGATCCTTTTAAAATAGCTACTGCAGCATGTTTCACCTTTGTAAGTATGTGACCTCAAAGGCACAAAAAAAAATCCTTCTCAATTACACTGGACAGCTTGTAAAGAGATTTCCAAATTATTGCAGCCATATGTAAACACACTAGGGTTTGGGGAAAAATAAAAGTAGTTCTAGTCACAGAGGTGCAGATCAATAGAGACTTCTGGTTTGAATTCACTCATGGTATAGCAATTTAGATAATAAGATGGGGAACATAATAACATGAAATTTCACTGTTGCAACTTCATTTTTTACTCTCACACTAGACACTCGGGAAATGAAGAGAACTGTGATTTGCAAAGCTAAATAAAACAACAGCGCAGAGGAACTTGACTGGGCGGGCTGACCTTCTTTTTAGTTTTCAAGCAACTCGAAACTGAACGTTACTTAGAACTGGCCATTATCATTGTTTTCTAATGCAGAACCATTAACCTATAACTTATTGAAGCAAGCAAACGGTTTTTTGCTGGTATTGAAAAAAAAAAAAAATCCCAGCCTTCCTCATTTTCTCCTGAAGCATCCGAAATTGGATAAGCTGTATCAGATCCTAATGTTTCTAATCTGCAGAAGACAAGGGAAGAAAAAAAAATGCACAATGTTGGTTATATAATGCAAAATGACTGAAAATAAACAGAAATTTGTAATCTCTCTCAATTCTTGGAAATTGAAAAGCAGGAGCCTTTGCTGCAGGATACTGCCTTTCTTTAGGGGGCTGATAGGGTAGCCTAAGCCCAGCCCTTAGGTAACTGATGCCTGAAAGCAGCTCCGGGTAGCACTGAGTAAGCTCAGTGCTGCAGGAAGCATCATAATTTGCTCTCTATGTCAGACTGGAGGAACCTATTTCTTGCAGAAAACCAAACTGGAGAACACTTAGTAGGGTGGTTTAACCGGCGAATATCCCCTCCAGTTTTCCCACAGTCTGAACGGGTGTGTGAGCGTGTTGCAAGGCAAATGCAGAGTGAGCAGAACAGAAAGAGTAACGTTGTTACTACTTCGACTAAATTAAATGGAAATAACTGCTACTTGCTAGAATTTCCCTTGTACTAGGCAACTCCTAGTAATACATGTTACATGCTGATAAATGCATATATCAGGCCACAGGAAGACCGAGTCCGGGGTGAGCAGCACTCACCTGGATGCTCCTGGCTGGTGGTCCTTGCAGCAGCTTTGTCACGTTATGCCTCCTCGTTGCTCTCCAGGTACCCAGTTTCAAGGGAGAACAATCCCCACCTTCCAATCCAAACTGTGCGAAGAAGGACAGCCGAAAAGGAGGAACTGGAGACTGAAGGTACAATATTAAACTGCGGCTTCCACAAGAAGTCTTTACTTACAGCTATGCAGATCTCCAGCCAGTCGTAGCTTCCCCCCTCCCGCGCCCCCGGCTCTTTCTTTCTAGCTCTTTGGTTGAAAAGAAGAAATTAAAAGCTTGATCTGGAATCTCTAATTCTGAGTCAGTCACCCACAGGCAGATTGTTACTGGTCGATCACTGTTTGAGATGACTCCAGACTTGTTTCAAATGTAGAAGTTTTTGTAATAACTGCAGCCAGTGGACTGCAAACTTCTGCAGAAAGTGAGTGAGCAGCCTTTAGGAGGCTCTAAGAAGGAGGGATCCACAGAGAAAGCAGGTTGTGCTTTTTGAGTAAGTCTCTTTTGACAAGAGAATTGAAATATCAAGCCAATTAAAATGCCAAACAATTTTCAAAACATAGCCTCAACAGAGAAAATATGCCTTTAAAAGTAAATGATGTAACCAAACAACACAATCTTGATAGGTGACACCAACTAAAAGTGGTTTATAAATAAGGGCTTTTTTCCTTCTTATCCATTGCTTCAAGCAGTCACTCAAAAAAAAAAAAAAAAAAGGTAACTTCCAGTTCAGTGAGTAAAGAGCTTAAGGTCTGTCTTTGGCGGTGGGAAGGACCGGCTCTGCAATGCAAGCATGCATGCTTCAATATGCTGTGATATTTTCTGATGTATAAACTGAAGAGTAAGAATACTGAGGATGGTCTAAAGGTCAGTATAATAAAATAGCAGAATCTACTGATTCCCGTCCGAGTATATGATCTGAGGAAGATCTCTTGTTTCAACTGATAAGATTTCTGAAAAGCTGTATTAAACTTTCAGAGTGGAGGAAGCCATTCCAGGGGGTACGTGTGGTATGATCGATTCGCTGCTTGCCTGAATCTCCTGAGAAATAATTAACCTATGACTGTGGGTTTTTTGAGGGAACTCATTCGGGGTCAGGAGGAAAAACTGGTTTTCCTCCTCCCCACAGTCTTTTACTGGAGATATTTAAAGGCAATGCGGAGCTTTCAGTCTCCATCCCAGAAGCCCTTGAAAATGCAGAGGTGGGCGCCTAGTCGCCCAGTCTGTGATGAGACACGTTTTGTGCTAGACAAATGTTGTGGTACCCTGACAGCAGGAATGCTTCTATTTTGTCGTTTGCCCTTCTCACCCTAGAAAAAAACAAAGACCTCTGAGCTTTTTTAGTTACTGAATTGGAAACTGTTAAATTGTGCTGAGCCATTGCTTGAAGTAGTGGAAAAAATGGTTGAAAAAGTAGTTTGCTCAATAATCACACGAGCTGGAACTGCTTGTTCTCTGCCACCCCCAATGGCCATTCAGCTATCAAGAATTTTTTTCTCCTGAAGGTTGATTTAAAAAAAACCTCGCCTTTTTCTGATTTTTACTTTTATATGATATTGGAAAAGCTAAATCATGTTTTAGCTCCAAAAATCTTATTTAAAATCTTTTGACAGCCACTTAAAGCTTCCTTGTATGCCGTTGCTACAGGGCCTGTTTTTTTTTATCATATTTATGCTGTTGGAGTGCCTCTATTTAAAGGCATGTTCTTCAGGTTCAGGTGCTACAAGTAAAATCAGAATGAGGTTTGTTTTCTTGTTTCCCTCACTGCCAATGTTTTTACTGAGCTGTTGAACTAGACTTGCTGAGTTTTACCTTGACACTTTAATTTGGAGGCAATTTAATATGTTCTGACTGAAAATTTTGAAGTGGAAGTCCCAGTGCATAGCAGAAACAAGGCATAAATTCCATCATTCTTGACCTGTTATCAGTTTTATTTTTAATCTGCCACTTTAGAAACTATGTGTTGCTTCACTCCAGGTATTTTAACAGCTCATTTTAGTCTTGCTGTCATTGCTGTGTCACGGTTCATGTCTTTTCTGACATGAAGCTATCAAGTTCTTCCATTTACTCTTCCATTTTACCTCTGCTTACAAATGAGGTTTAGAGAAGCTAAAACCCCTCTGTGTCTAAGGTCTCTTTTATTTGAGTAGTGTTGCCCTTTGCATTCTATAATTGCTGATATATGGTTTCAGTCAAAAGACTCTACATCCTTGTAAAAAACTTTGAAGAATGACTATTTTAAATAAATGTTAGAGAGTAAAAATTGTTAAAAATGTATCACTGTGGCTTTCATAGAATTTAAATTTCTGTAACATGAAAATGATTCAAAATAGCCCAGTGTTTCTGTTTTCCCGCAGTACCCTTTGCCGGCTTGTCTTAAAAGTTAGACCAGCATTCAGCCTGTCTGTGATCTTTCGGTGCTCATCATGGGTCCGATGTGCCACCTGCCCTTCCCTCCCCCTGCTTAAAGCAGCCAGGTCTGAGCAAGAAGGAAAGCGGGTACCCAAAGGCAAGCCTGCCAACTCTGCTGGTGCATTCTCCAGGCAGCACAAAGAAACTGGAGGTGTCACTGTCTGCATTAATATCTCTTCATCCTTGCATGCAATCATCTGGTACTTCTCACAGAATTCACATATATTTTATTTTAAAATGCGACAGGAGCATGTTTTTCCATCTTTTCACCAACAAATATAGCTGGAAGGATGCGTAGAGGAGAGTTGTGTCCCCTCGCTGACTGATGCACCGTGACACGGGGTGTAGAGGAAATTCAACACTTTGTCACTTCGGCAGTTGGCAATGTGAGTCACCACGCAGAGGTCCCAACTGCTCGCGTCGATGCAGAGCCAGGCTCCTCTCCACAAGCGCAGGGTGTTAGTCAGGCATCCCAACCTACGGCGGCAACCAGGAATACTGGGTGGGGGAATAGTTGGCATAATTTAGTAGGATGCTGTGCATCAGTAAACATCATCTTTATTTTTTTAATGTCTGTACTAGTCGGTTGGATGAAATGACTCACACAGAACAAAGTTGTGCTTATGAATGGTCGCCTAAGCTATACATTTTCATTAAAGCTCAGCAGAGCTGAGCTGGGTCTCACCCCAGTCTCTACGGCCACCAGCCTTGGGGCGGTGCAGAGAAGCTCGGCCGTGGGGGTGGATGCACAACCCTGGCTTGTTTTCCCTTCCTCGAAGAGCCTTACATTATTATTGTCTTTGTGGCATTCATGGGAACAACTTGTTTTTTATTTTTGAGCTCTGGAGAAGTGTTTTGTGATACGAACAGCAAATTTGCACCTTGTATGGCTCTGAAAACTTCAATATCCTTTGCCATCGTAATGAACTGAGGACACAGAGGATCAAGTACACAAAGCAATTTCAGGTAATTTGATAGGAAGGATGTTGTAGAAATGTACAGTATCTCATTGTTGGGCAGTTAGTGCCAAAGCACTGATTCTTCGGATGCGTTGGACAGCAGTTGGGTCGCAGCCCGGCTCTTCCCTTGCTAACACCAGAGCGAGGTCATCCACTGGTTGCAAGCGACGCTGGGATGAAGGTTTAATTTTCTGGTGACGTGCAGTTACACATGGCCAGTACTGACGCTTGAGCGTGATTTCTGAAGCTGGATCCAGCCATGCTGACAGTCAATTTGTTTCTGATGGGCCACTTACGTAAAGGAGGAGCAAACCATATGAAATATTGCCAGGGGAAATAAAAGGCTCGACTGCTTAGACATTGATAATATTTCTTTTTTTTTTTTTTTAATCTATAAACCAGACTTCTGGTAAGATGAACTCTGAAGGAAGCAGATCTAGTATTTACAACTTAAAGAGACTGAGGTCCCCATTTCATATTTGGAAATGAAAGACAACATTTATTTGTTCTTTATCTTTTAGTTTTAAGCCTGTTTCCACACCAAAAAAGTGTGGGAGAAGAATAAGAGATAAAAATGTGTTTGAAATACAAGCTATTCTTTGAAGCTTTTACAATATTTTAAAGCTTTTCCCTACAGCTATTTATTCCATGCACTTAACATCTGTTTTGTGCTTTGATATATTTTGCAATTATTTTTCATCCTTAATTTGATTTTCTTTTAATAACATTGTTCAGAACAATAGTGGGTGACAAAGACAACTAACATGTGTCAGATAATTCCTATCTGACCAAGAAGAGTTGTTTTAATTATGTACATGTACATATTGTGCCATAGATCTGCTTAAAGTTTTTATGATTTTAGGAGGCAACATTATGGGAAAATAACTTTTCAAAGGATTCAAAGTGTTAGTTGAAATAGTCTGGCTTTTACACAGCATGGTGTTCCAATTACAAGACAACAGTTTGCCACCCAATTAACAGCTGCAATATCAAGCCACCGTGTAGGAAAGAGCTCAGAAAGCTGGATCCTTAGCACGGATGCTGTCATTGGGGTAGTTCCCTTAAAATCCCAATGAGCAGCGAGATTGCTTGGCCCTACCGATATCACCCGAAGTGCCGTGCGAGAGGGGTCTGACCCCCCATTTTCATGCCATACTTCAAATTGTGCAAGGAGAGATACTCTCTCACTAAAGTAAAAATCGTTTTGTTATGAATTATTAATATTATATGCATTGTCTCTTTTCCCATTTCTTCTTTTTTTTTTCCCTGATTATGTGAATAGTCTGTTTTCTGACAGTATTTGATTATCTTGTTTGTGTAGGGCTAGCTTTGATTTCACTGCTGCTAAGTTTTCTCTGAGAATTAGATATTACTTAGATATACAAGCACTACTCTGAACAGGTGGTTCTGCCTCTGACAAAGGAATGGGAACGTAATGGCGTTTTTCAGTGTTTTCTATTATAACTCTATTATATATTACTTATATGGTACCTAGCTGTGGGTAATATATTTCTTTTATTCCCTGGCAATTCTAAATTGCCTGGGGAAAAAAATAAAGCTTTGTTTAAGATGAAAATGATTAAAAATTTTCATTTCATCCCAGATTCAACAAAGTATTCAATTTGACCCCACAGCAGACATTTCATTTTAGTTGCTAAGTAATTTACTATTTTTTAACACAGAATAAAATTCAAAATGAAATACTTGACATAAAATATTTTGACGAAAAAGAAATGTTACTTAAGCACTTCTAAAAAATTAAGACAGCTTGCTGAAATTGATGGATAGTTGTGAAGCATTTAGATCAGCCTGAATTTGTGGGGTTTTTCAAAGGGAATAGTTTTTTAACAAACTTTTCTCCAGCTCAAGGTCAGACTCTGCCACGTGCATATACCATGTTTTACATTCAGTCAGACTTGTGCAGATTTATGTTATTACAAGAAGAAATTTATCCTCGGTGCCTGAACTCCCTAAAATGTAGTGAATAGTAACCCCTAAAAGCAGAGCTGCTGGGTGCAGTCCCTAGAGGTGCTGACGTGATCCCCGCTGACGGCAGTGCGGTAGGTATGACCTGCTATTGCTGTATCCAAGGACAGCTTAGAGATAATTAACAATCAGCTCTATTATCTGCGCTATTTGCATGGTAACTGCCATGATAACCACCAGAAGCGCACGTATTGTGTTTGCACATGGTGAGAACAAACTACTGATTATGTCCATTTCTGCCCTCCCGCCCCTCCATAGCCACGGGTTTTCTTTTTTCATTTGTCATCAAAACATTCCTATATTTCTTTTTTTTTTTAATGATAGGCTCCCTGGCTTTCTCTCCAGGTAGATTTGAACCTTATTTTCTCACTTTTCAGCTGAGCCTTCTCCTCATCACAATGCAAATGAACCCATTTGTACGACTTCATCTATCATGAGAGCTCTGTCATTGTCTTTCAGCTACCCAAAATTAAAACAATTCATTTTTGTTGGCTGTGGGTCTTCATACAACATGCCAGCAAGGACTGCTGTGGGGACAGGACCTCCAGCCTCATGAATGTGATGTTTTGAAAGAGCCGTCATTAAAATTGCATCAGCTTCTGCTCTTACCTAGTAGTTGGGATCTGGGACACGGTGGGAGCTGGAAAGAAAGGAGGAGGATGGAGACTTTGGCCGTGCCGAGCTGTGCCAGCCTCCAAGCACGTTTCGCCCGGGAAGCTCCAGGCTGGAAGATGAGCTCTTCACTCCCGCCACGGGCAGGTGTTCCCAAGGGACAACATGCCCCTGAGTAACCCTTTTACCCCTGCCCTGCTGTCCACAAGCAAGTCAAAATAGAGAAGACATTGCTTATCTAGTTAGTTCAGTGAGATCATTAACTCCTACGTAAGCATTGTTATGCTGTAATTTGTTGCTACATATTCTACATATTTTAGACTAGCTGATGACCTTTAAAAGAAATTAATGTTCTTATTTTTCAGTGCTTAGGTATTATAATCCTTTCTTTAAATTTCCTTTTAAAATAATTTTTATTATTTAAAGCTTTCCTCTTTGTGCCTTAATACGAGACTCTTGTTCGATTTCATTTTATATCTATGATATAAATCTTTGATCTTTATTTTAGCTTTGTCTGTAATGTAACTGCTAAGGAAAATGCTAAAGATGTCTCTGATTTTCTGTCATTAAAACTGTGATCAGGATTTTCACAGAATTCAGCGTGAGGTAATGCTTCTCCAGTCTGGTTCTCACATTTTAAGAATAAAAGTCAACAAAATGCCACTACAGATCTTGGGGTTTTTTGGTGCTGTAAATTGCATTTTGATGATTCTCCACTATTGAAAGAGCACTCCTTCAGCGCTGCCAAGAAGCATCCCTTGTTGCTTCTAGCAAGAATTGTCATGGTGATGCATTCTGTTGACCACACTTTGAAACACAGATTGTTTCTAATTTGGTTTCTTTAATTTACTCTGGGTACTGTAATATCTCTGTTTCTTTCTCTCACTCTCTGTTTTTTCAAGATTTTTATCATGACGAGCTATATATATATATATACACACACACACACACACACTAGGATCTGCCCTCTCACCTTCACATATGCAAAACGTGCTGGCTGATATATTTTTGCTGGTTTGTCCCTGTGTAGGTTTGTGCTGTGGCTGCGGCCCCTGAATCGTGCCGTTCTTGGCGTCACCCCTTCGGCAGTGCCAGCGCTGCCCTCTCCCTGTGCCAGTACCCAGCCACCAAAAGGGCATCTCACCCTCTGCTCCTGGACCGTGGCATTGGAGAGGATCCCAGAGTGCTCTTCTTCCAGGAGGGTGCTATTTTGCAGCTGCTATAAAAGACATACTTCAGATATTGAATTGCTCTCTGCAAATGCAGAAGGAGAATGGGAAAACCCGACGGGGCATCGAGTGGAGGGCTTGTTTCCAACACGCAGGCGCAGCCTTTCCGTGGCTAATTGTGCCTCTCCAGGAGAGGCTGGGCAGTGGCCTGAAGAGTGCTCAGTCCTCAGAAAGGCTGGCAAGCTTTTAACTGAGCTAACAGGCTCCACGAAGAAATTAAATTTGGCAGTGAAAGTGCAGTACTTAGGTTAGTCTCAAGTAGTCTTGAGATATAAAAATGTTTCTGTGGGAGTTCTTGGCTGAGCATAAAGGTTGAGAGAAGAGTCCAGCAGCTTGCAGCATGGAGTGGTGCTGCTTTATTAGTTTCGTGGTTGTGCTGATGGTTTTAAGAGGAAGGATTGGCCTAAATGTACGTCTAAGCATTTATTGTGCATTTGTGCAAGGACCAGAGGCAGGTTTTCCTCTGGTACTGGTCCATTTTGAGCTGTAAGGCAGCCTGGGAGCTCCTGTCCTCTCTGTGTATACAGTGTGAACAAAGTCTTAAATGCAAAGGGAAACTGGGGGCACTGGGTGTTAAACAAGCACAACTTCTGTTGATACTTCTGCTTTCCTCCAGCAACCCAGAGCTGCCACAAGCCCAGTTCAGTCCCAAAACTCCAGGACGGAGAATTTGCCCTCCTGTCCTGACGGCTGGGACTGATGGGGCAGGGGCTTTCCCAGGGCACTGTGTCCTCAGGCACAGTGCTCTCCTCCCGGCCAAGCACCCCGCGGTCCCTGCCCAGGACACACGCGAGAGGTTCAAACAGCTTTGACTTGGTCGCTGAACCTATTTCTGCTCAGAGGCATTGTTCGTTGGAATGCTGCTGGGGGGTCCATCTCTCCCAACTGCTTTTGCTGAAAATGTTTTACTTTTTAGAAGTAACTAAGTAGGTTTTGGGTCAGAGCGTGAGAAGGACAGTTTCTGCAGGGCCTGGCGGTTAAAGGCTTCTGGCTTGAAGACCATTGTCTGAGACTGTCTAACTGCTAACATGCAGTGCAGCAGCCTTGGGGGAGAAATGAAGACGGTTGTCCCCTGGAGGCTTTACAATGGTTCCCTGGAGGCTTTGCAGCTCTGGAAGTGGGAGATCTGGATGTAAAATGCTGCAGCAAAACAGGCAGAGGAGAAAAATATCCTGTGAATTCAAGACTGACCCATCTCCAGACAGTCCCCTTAACTCCAAAATGTGGATTTTTTTTTTTTTTTTTTTTTTTAAAAGGATAGGTAAATTAGATCATCCAGACTTTAGGAAAGAGCTCGCAGGTGTGACTATGGAGGGTGGTGGGGTGGGCTGGGGTGAGACTCGGGTACCTAGCTGTACGGGCACAGCCCTAGGGATGGTGAACAGGGAAACGAACCCCTGGGAATGAGGGGTGATTTGGGCAGCTTCCCATGGGCTTTCATCTGCTTTTTAACATCCATGACTCGACACAGTTGATGGAGCGACCTGCGGTTTCCAGCCATGGACAGCATTTGTAGATATCACTCAGAAAAATAGCTTTATTTTTGGAGAGAGATTGTAATTTTTTTTTCTTCCTAATCTCCAAAGGCAAAGATTACTAGTGTGAGTTTTTCAAATAATAAACCCAAGTATACTTTGCATATGTTTTCTTCTGTTGTTCAAAAAATATAAATTGAATTTAAGGAATGCTGTTTGTTTTGGCACAGTTTCATGTAGGCCATTCCAAAGGAAAGAAAATCCTTCAAGGTGCAGAGGAAGATGATGAAAGCCGCTGGGTCCTTCTTCCCCCGTGGCATGGATAGCAGTGCCCTTGCTAAGAGATCAACAGAAGACAAACCCCAGAAGAGTCAGAAAGGCTAAGCTCCGCCTGCACACCAGCCACGCTACAGGTAACTGCCTCGCTTTTACTTAAACATAAGTATTTTCTAGAGTTAAAGAAAATTCAGAGATTATGTGGGGGCACTAAGGCTTGAAACACATCTCAGTAGAAACTTGGCTCCAAACCATTGTCCTGAGGCTGAGGAACAAATAGAGGACGTGAGAAGCAAGGCCCCGGGATACGGGGGAAGCATGTTTGATTACAACAAAAATGTTGATTTATAAAAGGTGGCAATTTCATATAATTTATGCAAATTTCACCAAGTTTTTAAAAAAAGTTACAAAAAGGACGCTTTGGCATCAGCTTGAAATGAATGTAAATGAATATATCCTTAACGCGCAGCCTTGCTTGCCAGCAAAGACAAGTCTGAAGAGCTGTATTTCCCACTGAACTCCTGGAGTGATAGCAATGGGGACACAAAGTTTTGTAATTTTATGCTATTGCAAGGAACAAAGTCGTCTGGTTGGGGATCTAATGAATCTGTGGCTACATTTTCTGTTTTTTACATCCTAGTGAATGCCATGCCTCTATGTAAGACTACACATAATGTATAGGAGGAATATAAATTATGCAAAACACCACACAGATGTCAGCACACATTAAGAGTATAAGTGCTTTGAAATAAGTCGATGTATAGTTAGTAAGAAGCAATGCCAATACGCTCTATTGGATAATGAAGGAGCTGTGTGTGTGCTTGTACAGAAAAGATGAAATTTCAGCTTGCGTGTATGTAGAGAGAGGAGGTAAGACTGGGCGCCTCGGTGTCATGGTAACAAGGCAAAGCACGCGGCATATAAATATCTGAACATCACAGTCCTCACTTTCTTCTGGGATGTGCTGCTTATAACTTTGTAATGACCTCAGCCAAAAACTAGGCTGAAAGCCAGCGTTTCTCATCGCAAAAAGGACATTCCTCTGGCAGCTAACATTTGTAAAGTGAGTTAATGGTAGAGCTTTGTTCATTAAAGAGGAGAGGTAAGAAATGCGCGTAGAGGATTGCTTCTAATTTATGATTATCCACAATCTCCTATTACCTTCCATCACCACCATCAAATATTTAGAAACACCTTAAATCAGATATTGTTAATGGTGGATAATTATATCGTAGGATCCCTGCCTGGGGTCCTCCCTGGGTCCTTCTGCAGCCATGCCCAGCTGTGCCCAGCTGTGCCCCAGCCCCGGCGGGCCCTTGCCATCCCTGGCTGGCATCACATTTAGAAATGGGGAATTTAAAGAGCTGCTGAGTCGAGGCAGAGTGCTGGGGTTGGTGGTGAGGGGGTGTCGCTGACACATCTTCTGGGGCGAATCCTGGCTGTCGCAGAGGAAAACGTGAATCATTGTAGCCCTGACAGCCATGGCCGGTACGCTGCCAGCCAGTGGCCCTCTCTGATCTTGTAGGATCTTGGGGCTGAGTGGAAATCTCTGAAAATGAAAAATTAAGTGAAAAATTAGATTCCTTCTAAGTGTTGGATTTTGTACCTCACTGCTCTTTTCTCCATGCTTTGCTGCTGTCAACTGCTAGCTAAGAAATAGCATTAGGTACTCCTTTAAAATCTGATTTATGAACATTCTTTGTGATTAAAGTAATTCTGAATTAGAATTCTTTATATATGGCACGTGTTTGGACAATTTGTGGACATGAAAACTTTTTTAGCAACAATGATTTTTAAAATAAAGATAATATTGAAATATTTGAACAGTTGAATAGTTGTCATTATTTTGTATACCTAGTTTTTCCTCTGATCTCATATTCTGTCCTTCTTGATGAAGGTTTCAAGTATATTCTTTTTTCTTTCTTTTGAAGAAACATAAGCATTTCACTGAAGAAAGAGTCTTAAATATGTACCACCAGTGAACTGGGAGACCTCTGTGGTTAAGTGTAACCATTCACATCAACAAAAACCCTACCATGGTTTTAGTTATACTCTTCCTTCACTGTGACAGTTTGTTTAGATTTTATGTTAGACCCTTGAAAAAATGGTTTTATAGTGAGTTTCAGCCAATATATAAAGTAATCTGGAATCGATCCTCCAGAGATTTAATCCTCTGCTCAGGCACGCCATCAAAGCCAGCGAAATCTTGGCCTCGTTTTAGCCTATTTTCACACCTTATTCAGATTAGAGTTGAAGGAAGCAATCTAAGCAAAACCAGATTGCCTTGAATGTAATGGCTTTTCTTGCCTCCAAATTCTCCAAAATCTATTTTTAAAGTGTTTTTTTCTAAATTTAGTCAGAAGTTATTTGCTGGAACGAAGAGATGTTTTAGAAATCTCTTGTAGATGCTGAAAAAGCACGTTTTGTACGTATTCAGAATTTACATTCGTATTGTATTTTATTTGGATAAGCACTCACTACTTTTCACTGTGGTGTCCTAGAAAAGGTGTCCTGCCTTCTGCTTGGTCCTTGTTTCATGGTTTGGATTTTCTTGTCTGCATTCACATTGTGAAGGAATTGATGGAAAACCTGTATATTTTAATTAATTAAAGAGAATCAATATGAGGCTTATTAGGAGATATTTAGCACTAGCTTTCTCCTACGAGGTTTACAGATCTTTCTTATTTGATAAATGTTTCTATCATTCAGTAAAAAAATTTCATGTTTGAGACGTAACTATGCAGAAGTGTGAAGAACTAATTCACACTGTGATAAAATAGTTATGTAAATGAGATGGGGAGGGATAACTTATCTGAAAGATTACTTGGGAATAGCATCAATCACCAGTATCAGATAATGAAGCCCTATTCCTGCATGGGAAAAGCAATGCCGTGGCCTCTAATATTTGAACACGGAGAAGGGGATTTACCAGCTTCCTGAGGGTATTTTACATCTGCTATAAATAGATGTCACAAATATTGTTTTGCAGTTAGATTTGCCATTGTGCAGCATGGGCAAATTATTGGCTTTGCTAGCAAAGCTCGCTATTCTGTAAAGGTCAGAACAACAAAAAAATCAGAAATTTTGCACTTAATTTAAAGTAATATGAATATAAACAATATTTTTAAATGTAATGTAATATGTGTAATGTGCAAGAAGTAAATGAGTAACTCTGAGACATTTAAATTTTTACAGGTGTATTGAAAAATGCAAGTATATTTTGTAAGAAGGTTGTATTTGGAGTACATAAAAATGTGCTCCAGGTTTATGGAAAAGACTTTGGAGGTGAAATTGCTCCTTTGTGCACTCTGCTGTTCTCTGAGACGCCCACGCTGTTTGTCCTGGATGCCCTGCGCTGCTCCTGACGCAGCGGCACCCTGAGCAGCCGGAGGCACCTTGTCCCCTTGCCTGGTGCTATCCTGGGACCCTTCCCTCACTTGCCCGCCCCTCATGGGAGATTTGACAGGAGATTTTACTGTTCTCTAATTATTACCTGGACTCACCCACTGGGAGGTAGAAGCAGCTTCTTTCCTAGACTCTGCAGCATGGAGAGCGACGCCAGCAGGAGTGACGCCAACCAGCTAATGGCAGCAAACAGGAGTTTTCCAGGTTCCCCCCCCTTATGCCAGCCGAAGGAGTTCACAGGGGCAGAATATCCTCTATACAAATGCAGGAAGAAGGCGATGTGATAGAACATAAACAGCCGTCAAACAGCATTTTAATGAGATGCCTGTAGGAACAAAATATAATTCCAACATAAAGTTGGTGATAATAAGTCTATATTGATGATGGTGTATTTATCCTCTCAATACACTCAGTGGACACGTGGCTGTGACTGAAGACCATAGGGAAGAAGGAGAAGAAGAAAGCCCTGGGAGCTGTCGGAGCAGGTAATCACATAAATGTATGGTTGTGTTAATCCGACTCAATCTGCAAACTGGAAAGGACCTCAGTGAGGGTTAAGATGTAAAATTACAGACACGGAAGATGGCATTTGTGGACATCGGCAGGAGAAGCAGGTACAGCCTGTCTGGGGGTGTTTTCCTGAACCTTCAGACCTGGAGGTGCACCTACACAGCCAGGAGTGGGCAATGGGTGGGGGAATGGGGGGAATGCAACATGCTCTACGTGATGGCCTTCTGGCAAGGCTGCGTCACCTCGTCGCTGCTGTGGCTGAGATTATTTCCCAGCCCCTGCCATGGGGTATCTCAGGAACTGCGGAGCAAACCTACACGACGGTCCTTCATCCCCAAGCTCTGGGTCATCGCAGCTGTGTCACGGCACACGTAAGGGGAAGCAGTCTGAAAGGAGAGTGAGCTCACACCGTGCATAGGCACAAAACTTGCGTGAGCTGATCGCTTTGGTACGAGCAGCGTGGGAGCTGTCAGTAGGACCTGTAGGACAACCAGGTGAGTATATGAGAAGAGATTGTATTGGAAAATGGGGGAAACAGGATTAATATTGCCAATGCAATCTGAAAATCTAATTGAAATGGTAAATTTCCTGCAAATGATGTCTCTTTTTCAGCAGTCCTGGGACACAGGACTTGCCTTCCTGCATGTAAGCTCTGATTTTTAGCAAGCACGCTTTGAAGAGAAGAGTTTCCAGTAATGATTGTCTAGGAAGAATTTGCAGACAGAGGAGCTCATTCAGATTTGTGTGTGTGTATATGCACACACATACAGTGATTTGAGACTGAGCCTTGATCGCTTAGAGAACTTTTCCATAGTCAAAATGTGTTACCCTGGGCCATCCTGTGACAGCAAAAGCAATAATCCTGTTTTGTTATCCTGTCAGCTGGAATCATTAAGAAATCTGCAATTTTTCAACTTTCTTTTAACTTTAATTGCAGTACAGGCATCAACAACTGCTTAAGAGTACAAAATCCAGCGTTTGTTTAAGCGAAGAGGACAGGTATATAGATACAGTCTTGCAGTCATTATTTGTGCAGACCCTTAAAAATTATGATGAAGATCAGTAAAAGCAAGTGTGTATGAACAAAACCCAAGCTGATCTAAAACATAGATGGAAACTCTGGTGTTTAACGTGTTTGCACTGTGGTGCTGCTTATTTTTGAAAGATGCCTTATCCAGGCCAAGTGAGCATGTCCCTTTAGACCTCCACACCTCACTGAACAAAAATTGGATGGAAAAGACCTGGAGTCAGATCCTCTTTTTGCTTTAGCTCATCCATCTTTTCCTAAAAGACAATGCATAACTTGCTTCATTTTTTCATGACGAGGGCAAAAGTCCTGAGATGCTGGTGAGGACCAGCATGCCTTTTCCCTTCAGATGGGGAGGGAAGCTGCCCTCCTCTGGCTGTAGGTTCTGTGCTGCTTCCATTGCTCCAGCAGCACAGAAATTAATCCTCTGATAGGAAACTGCAGTCTGGGGAGGAGCAGCCAAAGAGTAGCAGCGATAGCTGTGGCTAAAGAGATCTGCAGCGGTGATCCTGCCGCATGGACGTGGATTCTGGAAAGCACAGAAATCAGTAAAACTCCCCTGGCTCCTCAGGCTGTGAGGAAATACGCTCATGTAGGTAAAGTATTTGACTATTGCATATGTAAACTTCAAAGGATGGCTAATAAGTCACAACAAAATATGTAAGGAATAGATAGACTACGCAATACAGACACAGCCAATGCATGTGGTATCTTACTCGGTAATTCCTTAAATATCTGCCCTAGAGCAGCACTGCTATATGTCCTTCATATGGACTTCAATGCAAGATTAGATTAGACTGCAGTTTTCTACTATATTTTTAAGCAAAGAAAACTTAATTTCATATAATTATAGCAAAATAATTGGTTTAATTATTTAAACCTTTCCAACTGCATAGAGAAGGAAATTGCATGATTTTTCATTTCATACCATGCCACGTTGTTATGATAGTCTGAGTGCTGACAAGATACTCCTCAGAGATCTTTCTTTTGCTTTTAATGAAAAAAAATATTTTTTCACGTCACAAACTCTGCACTGACATGTAAGTCTCCATAGCAAGTTGTTGTGCTGGATCTGATTTACACTGCAGACTGCTACTTATGTGATGGTAAACATCTCCTTTTCAAACAGGCAACCTGTCACAGGTGGGATCCTCCAGGAATCGATATTGGGCCCAAAGCTGTTTAATATCTTCATCAGTGATCTGGATGATGGGATCAAGTGTACCCTGATGAATTTTGATGACAATACCAGACTGAGTGGGGAAGTAGACACTTTGAAAAGCAGAACCACCCTGCGGGAAGACCTGGATAGGCTGGAAGAGTGGGCTAACAAGAACCTTATGAAGTTCAGCAAGGACAAGTGTAAGGTCTTGCATCTGGGAAAACATAATCCAAGAGTGCAGCCCAGGCTGGGATCTACCCCTCTGGGGAGCAGCTCTGTGGAAAGGGACCTGGGGGTCCTGGTAGACAACAAGCTCAATACGAGTGAACAGCACGCTGCGGCAGCAAAGAAAGCCAACAGGATGCTGGGTTGCATCAGCAAGGGCATCACCAGCAGAGATAACGAAGTCATTATCCCACTCTGCTCAGCGCTTCTCAGGCCACACCTGGAATACTG
This sequence comes from Morus bassanus, assembly GCA_031468815.1. Classification (NCBI taxonomy): domain Eukaryota; kingdom Metazoa; phylum Chordata; class Aves; order Suliformes; family Sulidae; genus Morus; species Morus bassanus. The sequence continues at coordinate 1,867,227 of CM062580.1, read as the reverse complement.
TGTTCAGCTTTGGTCCCCGCTATGCAAAAATGATGTGGACAGGCTGGAGAGGGTCCAGAGAAGGGCCACAAAGATGATCCAAGGACCTGGAAGCCTGCCATATGAGGAAGGATGGGCAGAACTGGGTTTGTTCAGCCTTGAGAAAAGAAGGCTTAAGGGAGATGACCTCACCAGTTCCAGTATTTAAAGGGTGGCTACAAAGACAATGGAGACTCCCTTTTTACAAGGAGTCACATGGAAAAAAATGAGGGGTAATGGGTACAAGTTACTCCTGGACAGATTCTGACTGGACACAAGAGGAAAATTTTTTCACAGTGAGAACAATCAGCCATTGGAATAATCTCCCCAGGGAAGTGGCGGATTACCCAACAGTGGACAGTTTTAAGATTCGGCTGGACTGGGTGCTGGGCCATCTTGTCTAGACAGTGCTTTTGCTAAGAAAGGTTGGACGAGATGATCCTTGAAGTCCCTTCCAACCTTGTATTCTATGACTCTATGATTCTGTGACTATGTAAAACAAGGAAGATGATATAAATTGGAGGTAATAGGACAGAGTGTGGAATGAAAGAAGATTATATTTTTTACTTGGATGCTATTTTAGCACCTTGAACTTGTGAGACTACTGAGTTTGTTTGTGCATCTTCTGCAAAATTATCACCTGACTTTTGACTGGGAAAGCTGTTACAATGATCATGCAATAAAAAGCACAGAGGTATTTGACCTTTAGGGCCCCATAATATGTTGTAGCTTGGCTGACAATAGGGCTAGAAAAATGTTCCTTTCTTCATTTGTAGGCTGGGAGAATTTCTCCTGAGATCTGAGAGACTTGCATGGGAGGCTTACAATAGCCTTTTTGTTTTTTCCACTGTATAAATAGAATCCAAGATGACGTTGTTAAAATTATAGGCAGACATACATTCTTCTTCAGACTTCTTTTTTTTAAAGGTAGATGAAGTTTAATGTTTGAACTTTTAGGTATCTCAAAAAATTTAGACTTTATTTTCTAAGTAAAATTGTGATAGCATCTCCAGCAAAACATATCCTTCTGCTCGTTAAGCATTACAAATGGTCTGAATGCCCAGCCTCAGAAGGCACAACCTCCTCTTTCCTCCCACTCACTTCCTCCCTGCTCCGGCCCTGGTGCAGGTGTCCACCAGCAGCCCTTCCCTGCGCACAGTTTTGTTCAACAGGAACAGGAACCCCTGAGTGCTGATGAGCATAACCAGGTGAACTGAACATGCTAGCTCCAGCAATAATGCTTGGAACAGGGCATTTTTGGCATCTTATTTGGCACAGTCACCTAATGTTCATAAAACAAGAAAAGCCACTAGCAGTTCTCCTTTATTCTCTCTCTTTGCTTCACCCCAACACAGCAACATTATTTTTTCTGTAACTGAGGGTCTCTGCTATGGTCACACCTTTTACTGCGGTGCTGCTTTGCAAGTTCTCTTGAAGGTGATAATAGCAGATAATCCGCAGCAGCATAAGACTTCTTATGAGCCAGTGCCTCAGCATTTAGCCTTAGATCCTGACACGTTGGTACAGTCCAGACCGAAGCCTGTGGTGCTGGCCACCGTTATACTACACAAAGCAATCCAGCATGATTTTTTTCTACACTTGTGATTTTGGTTGTCTGGTTTCCTGATCCTGTGCTCACACCCTGAAGTTCCTCCAGAAGCAATCTATCACAGTTTTCCTTACAGAAAACCAGTCATTTGCAATTGCAACATAGGGCTAATTTAAACAGAATCCTTGGGAACTGGCAAGAAAGCAAGAAACATTGCCTCTCCGTTAAGCTTAACCAGCAATAAGCCTGTAAAGCTCTCCTAATTTATATGATGTCAAAGTATGTGGAGTATTCCCCACTTGAGCCTCATAAAGGTAATTTCTGGGAAGCTATGTTGTTCATCAAGTGTTGTCAGAGAGAAGGGAAAGAATATGTTCTTTCAGTGTCTTTTCATGGGATTCTTGCAGTGAAATGTGTGTGTGATAATGACAACTGTTCTCAAAATGATAAAAAAGACTAGCTGAAATGGAGGTACTGTTTTAAAAGAGCTTTCCTGTTAGATTCATGGTGGGGGGGGAAATACAGGAGCAGCTCTGGGCTGCGGCTGGTTGGTGCCATGCTCCTTCCTTCAGCCTCATCAGAGCACACAGCACTTGCTTATTAAGTGCCAGCAGTCATCAGAAAGTCAATTATCCTATGTGGTTTCAAAGATACAGAGTGCTTTAAAATGCCACTGATTTGCATGAGTATTTGGGAAAGCACGTGGGAATCGCCTCCAAAGCTGCCTTTGGGAGGAGGCACGTACCCTGCCTGCACGTGGGCACTCGCTTTGCAAGGAATTCTGCTGCTCTCCTTTTGGGGGGTTTGGTTTGTTTTTCAATGTATTGCTTTGAGGTTAAAATATATTTTCCTAACTATGTTTGTCAGGGAATGAAGGAATTTCACATAGCAAAGATCTATTTTGTGAAGAAATTGTCCAACCAAAAGGTGACATCACATTATCACCCTAAAGCACAGTATTTATGTAAAGCTTTGGATGTTCCATTGGTTCAGCACTCTTCTTGGGCAAGTACAGATTTTATGCATGTTTTATATACAAGAAAAACTACTATGAGAGGGAGAGAGTTTTGTAGATGGCCATCAAGGAAATCAATGGCAGTATCATGATTAAAACCCAAAGCCAATTGACTCCTACCCAACCACCAGGCTTTGCTGCCTGCCCCATCTGGATCAGAACATCTCACTCTGTGTAAGCATTGGAAATATCTTATCACTTTTAGCCGTACAGGGCTTATTGACAACTTTCTGTTCTTCAGTTCTATTATTTATGGCAAGCAGTGTACTCTGCTGTAAAACCAAACGTAAAAACAAAGGCAGTACGCAGCCTGGCTTAAGATGTTTTGCAAATACAGATGAGGTAAGAAAAAGCCATAAAAGCTTTTGAGACCTCTTGACTTTTCCCCTTTGAATCCATATGTCATAAAATCTCATAGAAGATAGGATGTACTGCAAACTCAGAGGTAAAGCTAATGTGCTCTTTGATGCTGCTGTTTGTGAAACCTCTGACATATTAGCAATAAATTCAGGCGATGTGGTCACCCTGGAAGAAGTGAGTTTTTTACCAGCTTGTATATTGTACGTGGCATTTGATAAATGCTACCTTCGGTTTCGGGAAAAGCAGAAAAGCACTACAAGTGGTCAGGTGCTGTGCTCAAGGAGATGAATAACCAAAATACCTTGTTTTTTAGGAGACAGAGTCCATCGAAAGCAAAGCAGGGAAATCACTGCTGGCATGCATCTCCTGCCAAGTATAAGCTGAAATCAAACTGGCAGAAACTTCATGTAGAAAGTTTTTTCAGAAAACCCCCCACTCTCTGATGAGTGTAAAAACATAGAAAACCTATTTTTCTTGTTGTGTTTAACTGTTAATGGAATCTGTCATGCTGCTGCTAAATGTGCATGCGATATCTTTTTCAAACGATGGATGCCGTATGATCTTGATCACACGCTTAATCGCGCGATGCAAACAAGGAGACAGCATTGTTTTCCTGCAGAAATCTAGTTTTGCCTTTGCTGCTCATGTTTTTTTCCAGCAGAAGTTAACAACGGTGCAACATACTTGAAACTACAGAGAGTGCTTTGAGGAAGTAAATATGGTTGAAGCCTTTTAGGGAGGGATGGAAAGCCCGTGCAACCCACCAGTCTGAGAGAGCTCAGAACAAGTCAGAAATGTATTTTCCTCACTTGTTGCCAAACAGCAGGGTTTTGACAGCTGTAAGTATCCTCTCGGCATGGGGGTAAGCCACGGGGGTGTCCAGCAGCAGCAGTGGCACAAGTCTGAGCTGCTGGAGTTTGTTGTTTTAATGATATTCTCTTCTTGTGCAAAAGTGAAGAGCATTAGCTTTAGAGCGCTGTACCTGACATTAAAGGGACTCTCAGTCCACACTAACTGTATTCCTTGAATTCTGATATGGTAATAGAAAGTATAAATTGGATGGTAAATGGTGAGTCATTCTCAAAAAAGAAATCATGCGCCCTTTTATTTTTCTTAATTCAACTTCTGGTGTTTTCATTTAGTATATAAACTCCACGGTCTGATCCGTCTCCAATTCATACTTTATTGTCTAGTGGGTTTTATTAATTGCAACACCTTCAGTTGTTGTTTTGTTTAGATAATAGAGGACTATTCAGCATGAAGAAAATGAATTTTCCTGTTTCACATGTCTTTGGTTTTGCTTTTTTGTTTCTTCTTGTAGTTTTTAAATGAATTCTAGAAAATAGCTGTAACAATATGGAAAGAGAGAAAGACTGAAGTAAACACTGATCTTTACCGTGTAATAATTTATGGTACCAACTTAATAGGTGGTGCGACATGAACAGTTTGCCATCCATTTATCATGCGTTGATAGTTTGATACCTGAATTTTTAACACCACTGCTTGCTTTGACATAATAAAGGACCTGCCAACATTTCCATTAAAACTATGAGATTTTAGGAGTTTCTGCTTTGGCTATAAATATCAGTATTTGTAATCTATGAATTATTATGCAGAGTAGCAATCAATGAATGACTTATTCCAGCAACTATAAAAAAAAATAAGACTTGGACATTTTTTAACTTCAGGAGGACATCATCTTCTTTCCAGAAGAAAAGGCTTACAAATACTTTTAATTACATCCACCATAAAAAGTTTACAAACTAAGAGACAGTCCTGAACTAGAATAAATCACTTTAATTCCGCAGATGGCAAGAAGGAGACAGCAATTTACATTAAAATGTTCTGATGAGAGTTGTCTTGAGCTGTAGTTTGCTGGCATAATAGCTTTAGGCTAATCACATATACTTCCAGTATCTATAGTGTGGTTCTAGTCAGGGAAATGAATGTACAAAAATAGTATTTGAGCTTGGCTCTCAACAGTCCCAGCTCAAGGACTTCCCAGTCCATTTTGGTCAGCATAGAGGTCACATTGGAGTCTGGTGACTGCAAGTCTTTCAACTGGGCTGCAGATAATAATGTCAAGTCAAATTATTTCTGCTTCCTACATCACCTTCTTCAGATTTAAAAAATGCTATGAAGCAGAATAACCCCCCTGACATTCCCTAGCTGTCTGCCTTCACCGTGCCATCCGTAAGAAGCCTAACTTGTCAGTGGAATAATACATAAACATGTTTCAAGTAGTTATGATTCACGTCCGGGTTCTCCATACTTGCTTTTCCTAGTGAAATCCACTTCAAATAAGGTGCATGATAATAATTTCAAGCATATGGCTGGTTTAGGTACCAGGTTTTTTGAATGCTTCAACTTTTGCAGAATATCATTGGGACATAGTTCTGTGAGTTCAGTGCTTGGTGTTAGGTACCAAGCTCATTTGGGAGTTGTGAACATCCTTATCGCTGTGTTTTATGGCTCGGGGAAGCATGTGGAGGCGGGGGTGATGGTCTCACCAAATGCTTTCAAAATAGTCTTAATCTATAGAGTTTGTTTTAATAAAAATACCTATGGGAGAAAATATACTCATTGTTTCCCCAGACAGCCTACAGCATTGTCATTAATAAGGTGCAACGAAGGTCCCTCGCCGTGTTAAGTCTGTGCCAGCTAACTGGCTCATCACACTCTGGGTGCTTGGAAAGTCCAAGTTAGAAACAGCAGACGTGGGTATGGAGTAGGGACAGAGCTCTCATACAAAGATGACATTACTAGACATCTGGACTAGTTTTCAGTGCAGTCTGTTCCTATAATATTTTTCAACTTCTTAGCCTGAAACCTATGGCCTCACTTCCATTCTTTCTGGAAAATATATAAATACCTCTAATGACTGAAGACTCTGAAATGGCTTCACCTTTTGGTTTTGCTGGTTCAAGAACCCAGGAAAAGAGCGACATGGAAAACAGAAATTGTGGGTGATGGAATAATAGTGAAAAATAAGTTAACTGGTGTACTAAATTCTATTTATATCCACAGTTTCTAAGGAATTGCAATAAAAAGGATTTGTCTTACCTTAGGTTGTAGGGATTCAATGTACCCTTTATAAGTCATTAAACATTTTTGTTGTGACGTTTGATCTCTGTGTTGATACTTTATTACTGTAGATCACTTAGAAATGGGAAAGGGAGCTAGGAAATCTAAAAACAAATTATGGTTTGTTGGTTTTTCAGTAACTGGATGATTTAAAAGCTCCATTTTTAGTAAGAAATAATGTCTTGCTTTATTTAGAGAATATTTAAAATGCTCTTGAGGTATCTATTGAATATCTTGACATAACAGATAAGTAGCAGACTCAAAATTAGTTCTGCACTGTTATGTATTACAATATGCTCTATATTATGGAGGATGTTATGCATCCCTTGTATACTTGCACGTTAGATATGGAGGAAGAGATAGAGTCTGTTTTCAAAGCTGTTTTTAACATATGAGCATGCTTACCCCCTGAAAACCTGCCAGGATTTGTCTTTGAAGTACAAAGTTGGTGTATTTGTGGATGGTCTCTGATAGGCTGAAGATGATAGTTTTTATGGCCTTTTTCTCTTTTGGTGTTGTAAATGAATTATTTACATATCGAAAAGTAATTAGGAGAGAGGTGGTTGTCATCTGAATTTTAAACTAATTAAACTGACCTAATTCCTGTCAAAAATAATTAGGATAAAAACTGCACTCCCTAAGCAACTCTTTCAAGATTGAAAACTGGTCTCCAGAGTCTGGGTGCTGGAGCTGCTCTGGGTGAACAGCCACACGCTGCCTGGGTAGCTGCAACCTGCGCCAGCGACTGGTATCGAAACGGTATGTGCTCTGTGACGCCAGAATCATTAAGCTGCTTTTTTTTTTTTGTTAGCTGAAGTATGCATTTTGTCCAGTCAGTTAACTTCATGCATTCCCAAATTAACCAGGACCTTACTGCAATTAATGGGAACCTTTCCGTTGCAACAAGCATTTGCTTTAATGCATTGCTGCAAGCCAACGCTGCTGTTGGTCCCCTTGTTCTGCTGGCATTGCCTGTAATCACTTACACATCTCCTATAACTTCTGGTGGGATTCATCTACTCGAGGAAAGGACTTGCCAGCCTTTGGAATGGCAGTGAACTGATTCGGTGGTGTTGGGTTTTTTCCCCCAACACACACATCTATGAGCATTCACTAAAACATTCCTCAAAACAGTGTTTGGCAAATAGCTGCCTCTTTGCTTCAGAAAACAGTTTTGTTTTAAGCTGAAACGAATGAAATCATCTCCTTGTTTGAGCAGACCTACAGGGCTAATTCAAACCAGTTGACTTTGTGGGGAATACACAAGAGATTCATTGCTTTTACCGTTAGAGAACATTTATGTTACGTTACGTTACGTTACGTTACGTTACGTTACGTTACGTTACGTTACGTTACGTTACGTTACGTTACGTTAAAAAAAAAAAAAAGAGAGAGAAAAGCAACAGCAGTGAGGATAACGGATGGTCTATCGCTGGTATGATGGCAAATACCAGTGTGCCAGGCTCTTCTGTCTGCATTAACCACCAGCGTTACATAACAGTTTATCTTCTTTGGACTTGGACCTTGTTTTTCAGGATAACATATAATAATAAAGGAGCATTTTGAGTGATTTTGTTAGAAATACATCAGACTGTCTAACAGTCTGGTGGCATCAATAATTCCCTATTAAGCCTTCTACACCCATTATGGTTTGTGCTTTTACTTTTTTTTCTAAGTTAGTTTCCAGGCAACCAGTAAGAACTGAATTATATTAAGCTATTAATTCAGGACTGCACACCAGCTCCAGGTTCTGCAGCCAGTTTGTTCCTCTTGCATACAAGTTTCCTCATAAAAACCCTTTTATGGGTTTAATCTTCAGTGGTACCCAGCCCAGAGAATTGATTTTAAAATGGCAGCGCCTGTACTTGATTTTTGATTCTTTGTTTTTTCATGCTTGCTGGTGGGGTTTATTTTTGCTGTGTAATGAAGCAGAGGTCTGTGAGGAAGAATTGGTGTTAGCCACCATAAATATATAGTGCTAGCTACCAGTGTATTCTTCAACACCGCATAATGTATTGGCTCATATTGAGGTCTGATTTAAGAAGATTCTTGTGATTGATTTCCTCATGGGGTGCAAATTGGAAGATTGGTTATTAAGAAAATTTAACTTGTAGGACCTCTCTTTATCAAGTGGAGAAGTGTGCTGTACTTCCTCAGCTGCTATTGCAACCTCCCAAAAGTTTAGAAATCTCGTGCACAGCCCTGTGATGTGGGATGCGACGGCCCGTGGGGCAGCGTGGCATGAACAGCGCTGCTCCGCTTGTGATCTTGCAGCCCTGAGCGCTTACTCTGGCCATTAACTGCCGATTCTCCTCTAGCCTTTTGTTGAAGAAAACTAGAAAATATAGGGTTTTTTTCTCGATATGTAGTCTGGAAAAAGAAAATGTGGGAAATCCGTTCAATGACAGAAAGCTTGTATCAGGACCGGAGTACCATTTTTGTAACTTGAACACAAATAGGCAGATATTATGTCAAAGATTTTTTCCTTTCAGGGTAATACATGGATTAAAAATGCAGTTTATTAATTAATATTTGTATGGACAGTGCATGTACATCAATAATGGAAAAATAAAGAAGAAGCAGTAACAAGATGTAACCACCCCTAGCGTGACATGAAAATCTTTGCAGATATTAAAAATGAGTAATTTTGGTGTTATGATCCATTGTTAAATGAATGTAGTGCCAGAAAAGGGAATTAGACTGGCAGCTTGATAATGAACTTCTCTGCTTATTCCCTGAAGAAGGTCAGAGGTGCTTTCCTCCTAGACTCAGCTGAAAGGAGATGTCTAGAAGTAGGATAGAAATTTTGGGATGAAATTGCAGCTGTGTCTAATAATTACAATTTATGAGTTACAAAACCCAACCTATATGCTGTATTGAGCTATCATATTTTTTATCTAAGAGGTCAGAAAGGGCATTATCCATTCCTCAGCCTATATTCACTAGGGCCAAACTCAGAGACTTCTGCCATCCAGGTATTTGTACTGTCTTTGTCTCAGTCTTTGTATTGGTGTCCGTGAGTTGTGGAGGTCTAGGACACTTAAAAAGTTGTGCTCATGATGTTTGGTGAGGCTACAATTAGAATAATAAATGTTAATTAAAGGCATTTGTCTTTATCGTCTGTCAAAAAATAACAAAAAGTTATAATAAATATAATACCATATAAGACTGAAAACAAAACACCAAGACAAAGGCCATTTCTGATAAAGATACCATGGCTTTTGTAAAATAGTTCACTTAGGATGGAATTTTTAAAATGGTGATTTTTTTTTTTCTTTTAAATAAACTACAGTTTTGAGCTGTTTCCAATTTTTGTTTTTTTAGAGAAGTGTGATATGAGTGTGAATCATAGAGGTGAAAAACTCAGACCACAAAAGATAACCATGTCTTCGTAAAACTTCACCTGAAAAACAAAATAATTAAAGTTCTGCTGTTTGTAAGCAGAACATATAATATATGCTCTTCCCTGTTGTAAGAAGCCATAAGAACTTGTACGGCTAAAAAGGATTTTTATGCCTCATCGGTTACTCAGATCTCTTGGAACAATTATAATCATCAGACTAAGTGTTTTTCCCCCCCTTTACATTTATCACTCAAATGAAGAGTGTGTTGCCATCATGAGGGTCTGTGGTTCTACCAGCAGATCCAAAAAACCCCCGTGGTCAACATGTTCAATCTAATCACTTTCTCCATTCCTGGGACATAGTTTATTAAAAATTTTCATGACTTTCAACTGTGCATTCATACCTCAACAGATTTGTATCTGTAATTAGGAGAATTGTTATTTACCAGCAGATATAAAGCTGGTTAAAAAACACCTTTCAGCAACATAATTCAAATGTCATGAGTTATTACCAGTTCCCGATTAATAGTACAGTTGTTTTGGTACAGGTTTGGAACATGCCGTCTGTCGGAAACCTTTGGAAATTGTTCAGAAATACTGGGCAACAACTAGTTGTGATTGTCCGGCTAAAGAAAATCAGATGTATACGAAAGAAAGTGATCCCTCTCCAAGATCTCCATTCAGTAATGAGGTATTTTTTAGTTAACAAAGTCCCTAACAGATGGTGTTTCTAAATTTTGAATATTAGGGCTGTTTTTGAAAGAGGCCTCCACACTGGCTGATGTACCGCAGATGAGATTTTGCATTTAAGCTACAGCTAAGAGCTGATGGTGCTGCCACTTCTGATTGCACTAAGGCACCAGTTCCCGGCGTTGAAGCCACAACGCCAATGTCTGCACGGTGACACCCCTCGTGTCTGCAGCCACTGCCACCAAAAGCACCACCCTTGTGTAGGGGGCTCCTTCGAATGACACCTGGGAGGTGTAGGTTGTTCAAATAAATTAGCTGTTTATTGTTGTGCTTTGCAAAAGGTATCTTCATGTATCGTAGCAGTTTCTTAGTCACTGTTATGTGAGACTTTTACAGGTGGTTACTGGAAGGTCTGTTCTCAACACTGCCACCTTTATCAGCCAATTTTCTAATCTCACAGAAAGAAACTCATTAATTTGAGAGGTTATATTTTCCATAAATCCATGTTGCCCTGGCATTAAGAAGCAGAAGATGGTGATGCCAAACAAGTCTAATCAACAGCCTTGCTGTTCCCTAGGGTTGAAAAACTGGAAACGACCATTTTTCACCAAATCCAGTGCCACGGGTGCCATCGCAGCACGGCCAGTTTACCAGACGTCATCCCTTTGCTTTGACTAGCTGCCTGTGCCTCCATTGCTCCAGACAGAAGGCTTGGTCTTCTGATGGTGAGAAACTTCCCACGCTCTCCCCTATGCTTGTTCAAACCCAGTTTATGCTCATTTGTACAGTGGTTGCTTTTGCTAAGCTGTTCAAACCCTTTGGTCTGCTTCTGTAAACACTCTCTTATCCTTTGAAAAGAGTGGAAAGACATTTTCTTTGTTTCATTCCTGCAAACCTTTTTCAGTATCAGAGATGTGTTCCTAGTTGTTCAGTCACTTCATGAATACGAAATGCATATGGGCTGCATTTTCATAGTTTCATCTATTTTCTCCATAAGCAATACAAGACGGTGGGGTTTTTTGACATGGAAATGCAAGCGATCTAGATTAAGGGGACTACGCACATGTAATTCAAGAGAGTAGCTTTGGGGAAACATCAGCTAGGGGAAGAGAAAGAAGAGAAATTGGAATTCAATTGGATTTTAGTAACTTCGGATTGGTTTTGAATCATATTTACTTGCTTTTCTATTTCTCATATGTTTGCAAGTTTTATTGCAATAGTTCTAAGTGTCTTGGAGCTATGTGAATTAGTGAATATGTTATTACTGAGCAGAAGATGAACTGTGTTAGCAAGAAATGAGATCGTTCCCCAGAGTCCTACACAGGAAAGTTGTGGAAAACCTGGAACTGAACCCAGGTCCCAGGAGACACAGAATGGCCCCAAAACATATGGTGTTATGGGCCAGGAACTGCCAACAGGAAGTTCAACTCTAGTTTTAAAACTCAATTAGCATGAAGTATGCTGATGGAAATAAGTACATCTTAGGCAAAATGCTCCCTGCCTCTCGTGGAGACCCAGGAGCTTTGCAGCTTTCTCTCTATTGCTTTCCGTGGTGGCTAAATGTGAGAATTTTGTGCAGTTTCAGGTTGAGAATGAATATAAGAAATCTGTTAACACCCAGAGCTCCAACGGGAGCATCAGCAGGAGCTGAATTGATGGAAATGCCCAAAACTGATGGTGGCTTTAGGGTGGTTGTTTTCATTGTTGGTTGTAACCTTCCTGTGAATGCTTTTCTAAGTATGTATTTTAGAAGAAGTCAAAGACTTCTTGCAGGGTGAACCAAATAAGAAATTATGGTTCTTGAGAACTGCATCCATAAAATGAAAAATATGACATGACACAGTAAAAATAGGACTGTTGTCCTAAAGTCTTTAGATCTGACATTAAAAGTATACTTTGGGGATTAATCATCAAATTATTTTGTCATAGTAATTTGATTCAGGTATTTTTTTTTGCTTATATTGAAGACTTAAATTATACAGCCACTCACTGTCAATTAAATAATTCTAAATAATGCAGCTGCTAAACTTGCCTGGTTTAGCTATTGGCTTTGCAGCATTTGGCCTTTTGCTGGGTAATGTTTACTTCTGCACGGTCCCGTTTCTCCACCACAGCCATGCTATCTGGAGGCCTCTCCTCTACCAGCGTGAGAGGGTGCAGTTGCTTCCTTTGTTTGTAAATACACAGAATCTTGCCCACGGGGGAATTTAATCTTCTCCAAACACCAGCCCCACGCTCCCGTGTGCATTTGAGGGCTGGAGCACTCCCAATGCACCGCAAGGTCGGCTGTGCACAACAAAATGACCAGGTAAAAGTGTTGACTAAAGCCTTGAGGTCCTGCTTATAAACCCAATGTGGAGGTCCTGGACACCGAAGGCAAAGGTGGAGGTGGAACAGGTCTGTTTCCTGCAAGGATTGCACTAATGGCCATTTTTTCCTTCTCCTGATATTTAGACCGAGTTCCTTAGATGTGAAAAATACCCTAATTGTATTGGTATAGGAATGGAACAAGAACTCCAAAATACTTTGATCTAGAGAATTTGAGTTTAGTTCTAGTGGGAATTAAGCAGGAGAAGTTTCAAGTAATTTATGTTTGAAATGCCTTCATAACTTTTGCTTCATAAAAACAGAGCGGTATAAAATGATAGTAAAAATTCATATTTTGGAAATGGACATTCTCCTTTCTGGCAATAAAAGCAAAGGTAATTTGCTCTATTTCAAAAAGACTGTTAGTAGTTACTGCGATTTCAAACGATGTAGCTTTAATGCTCAACACATCTTAATCTTGCCGACTATAAAACATTCCTTTGACGGTAAGTTGATGATCTATGGGTTTGAATCAGAATTCATGTTTGAAATTAATTTCTTGGTTAAAAAGAAGAAAAAAACTTCATGCGAACTCTCGTGGTTTCCCACAAGCTAGAGGCCAGTCAGCAGCCTTGTCTGCCTTGTCGTAGCCACGGTGAAAGCTTTGCCCTTTGGAAATCCAGGCAGCTGTGAGTTACATCTGTTGATGTGGGACTTCCTTACGTAACATACTTACTATTGAAATGCCTAAGTGTAAATGGACAAGTTAAGAAGAAAATACAAGAAGAAACACAAGAGGGTCTTTCTTCCTCCTTAAGTGCTTTCATGGCTTTGCCTGGCTTTTACTTGTTCCCCTTTCCCCCAAAATCCCATTTTTTTCTTTTTGTTCCTGCAAGAGAATGAAAAGGAAAGTTGCTAATGAATTAAAAAACAAGAAAAGTTACTGATTTTTGCACAGGACACTGATTTTTCTTCATGTTTGTGGCAGAGCTCGAAACAGAGGCCACACTGTGAGTCTCTAGTCAGCGCGGCTTCGCACTCGTCAGCTGGCCCTCCAATTAAATCAACCGTCTGAAATTAACATATGTTCCAGCATTGCTCTTTTAATTTCATTTTCTGTTTCTCCAAACTGAATTGCCTTTAATATAAACCTTATAAAAAGAGGTTTTACTCTTGTCTACTAATGCCAATCCTGAGCCACCCTTTATATATATTTTAAAATTTTCCATTTGATTTAGCCAGTTATACCCAAAGTTAATGGAGAAAGCAGAGTAGAAAATAAGAAAACTTCTGAACTTATAGATAATACAGAACACTGTCAAGGTAGGTAATTAAAGAGAAGTATGAAAAACTCTCCTATTTTAATTCGAAAATAAATGACGGGGAAACTAGTACTGCTGCATGAACATTTCATTCCCAATAGTAAAAGCTTGTTTATATCTGGGTCAAGAGAAAAAAAAAAAGTTGCTAAAATTAAGCAATGCTTCAAAGTTTGGATTCATTGGATGAGTGAGGTTGAGTGAGAAATACTGAATCGTCATGTGGTGCAAATGGTGTTTTCTTAATGGGATGGTGAGTTTGTGTTTGATTTTTTTTCTTAAATATTTACAAGAAAAGTAACCCCTGTGTTTCGGTCCTGTAAATATCCACATCAGGTTTTCATTTTTCATTAGAAGGACTAACGTGCATAAATATTTGCTGAATTGCATCCATGACCCCCAGGTTAGATATACAGAGAGATTTGACTCCTTGTTGCTGAAAAGGGGTGCTCGTATTCGAACTGCAGAGTGGAAGCTCTACACTGTGTATTTCTAATAGTACTGAACTGGGGGAAAACGGTCTCATTACTGACCTTTTCTGTTGAAACACACCAAATGTCTGAGCAAGAGACGGTCTTTTCAACTCAAGTGAAGTGTCCCAAAGTACTTCTTGATACCGTCTACCTGATAGTGCCTTTTGGGCTGACACGGGTCTCGTTTCTCCTTGTATCTGCCTTTGCTTCGGTGATAACGTGCTCACAAGGGATCTTGTTACTTTTGTTATCCGGGTGTGATGCTACATTCCTTGCTGGGATTGCTTAGCTTTATATTTGTAATTTTATATCCATGGAAGTTTGTGGAAAAACCTCATAGTTTTTGCAAGATCTTATTTAAATAGCTATTTAAACAGGTAATTAATTATACGCTGCAGCAGAGCTCAGCATCCCTTCCTAAATGCATTGCATGTACATCTGGTATAAATTTCTTGCTTAAAGAATTCAAAATCCCCAGGTAAAATCTGCACCTAAATATTGGTTTTGAATGTGGTGGGTCTATGAGCTGTGTATTACTAAGTGTCGTTCATCCATAGGTGGCACATGTCAAAGGCCCAGCTTTTCGAAGAAATTCCGAGTTTCCCACCTGAGGGTAAGCAGTGAGGGCAATGTAGAGGGATTTTCAAAAGCCCCTACGTGCCCCAATTCCCTTGCTTTGGAATGGCTTTATATGCTTTATTAGTCAGAAATTCCATCCTCTTTTATACCATCCACGTTTGTGTGGAAGCCCTCAAAAATCTCAGCTCCAATTTTTTCCCTTCTCAAAGCTGCCTTGTGAATAACAAACCCCACATTGTTCTTGTGTGTTCTTCTGAAATTATTTCATGTCATCTTTTACGGAAAAAAAAAAATACAGCTTCTCTCACTTAGCACCCTTTGGGACAGCAACTGTAGATGAAGAGCAAGCAATCAACATGTCAGGATAAAATTAGATTGCCACAGAGTACAAGGTTTGATCCAATATCTATCTCAGATTTGGTTTTCAGCTGTGCACATCACAATAAAATAATACTTGCTGAAGTTGTGTGGCACGAAGCAGTTCTAAAAGCACGCAATGCTTTTCATCTGTGTACGCAATGAGGAAAGGGGGGGATGAAATCAGGTGTTTTACACTATTACCTCAATATTTAATTATAGTAACAAATAAGGAATTGATGCAAGAGTTGGCACTTTTGCAGTGTTTCCATGCCTCAGCAGGAGATCATGTACGAGTTCAGTAGAGGACAGTGATGGAGTACCAGGTAGCAGTGCCCACAGAAGTGGTCTCCTGGAGCCCAGGGTTGTATTTTATAAGCAAATCTCCCAACTGTTGCCATTTACCATGCTCTGCTTTTCACTGGGGCATGGCTTTGAAATGAGGAAAATGGATTAACTTCAGTTAAACAGCATGGGAGATGATGGGCTGCAGCAGCATGCCTAGCACGATCCGCTGGCATCCAGTCCAGAGCAGAGCCAACCCAAAGCAAACCCCCCGAACCAGGTGTAGTTGGATGCTGGGTCCTCAGCCAGGACCTCCACTCTACAGACCCAGTCCTGGATGCTTACGTGGCCATCATCCTTACAGACAGCTCCGGTAAGGCCAGGGGCTGCCCAGCTTCTGGATTACAGCTTGCACGTAAAGCATCTGCATTTTGACATCTTTTTTTTTTTCAACAAAATGCCCTAATAATGTCAAGAAATAACATTTGCTTCCATTTCATTGTAAAAAGAATAGTGAAAATGTTTAAAATGTTCATTCAAAAATGTTTGGTTTGGGTCAGACAAAGCGTTTTGGTTAGCTTTAAGCATCTAACAAAACTGAATTACCAGCAAGCCGGAAAATGACAGCTACCTGCAGACACAACCGACTCTGACCATGCTGTATTAGATAAAAGCTACAGCCTTTTTCTAACTGTTTGTATGTGTTCCGCTAGGTTTCTGGTTAACAAGAATTGTCTGTATAACTGAGTCATCAGGATAGCCAAAGTTTGGCTGGGACTTCTGTGAAGGTATTGAGCCAGCGCCCGTATTTAACCCCAGGGCATTGCAATTTGTACCGAGTCAAATCTTCAGCCGTCATAACGCTGTTCAGTTGCACCGATAACGGCAAAGTCATTGATTTGATCTAATTGAGGATAAAATCCATTTTCTCTTAGGTGTAAAAATATTGATATGCACACACAGGCTTCTCATAACACTTGTGGCCCAGTTAATCTCCTGTTTAAGGAATTTAACCTGGTTCTGCTTGTACCCAGCTATAGGATTTGTATTATGAGACTGCAAGGATGTCTCCTGTCCTTGCATTATTTAATTCTTCAGACCTGCTCCCACTGCTCTGTCAATAGCTTTCAAATTAATGGTCCAATCTTTTAAATTAATGAGTTTTCATCGACCTCAGTGGAAGTGGATCAGCTCGAGACTGTCAGCCCACCCAGCTGTCCTCATCAGTACTTCATCTAAAAGTAGTTCACCTACTTTCACACACAAGCCCAGCACCTTGGAGCGCATCGTCTGAAGCTGTGTCATTCAGATCTCATTAAAGCAGCCATACGTGTCCTGCTGCTCCAGACAGAGAGGGTTTTAATACAGAAATTTTTGGTTTTGTTTGGCAGTAACTCCGAGTTATTCTGGGCTCCTCTCTATACTCATTTACCTGAAGCAACTGCTCTAGAAAGCTCTTATTAGCCCAGGATTTCCTGAGAGAGGAGATTTAGCACCTGCATTTTCCAAATCCCTAAAAGTGGTCTGAAAAAACTTATTTCAATAATTAAAATAACAAAAGCATCCCAAACAAAAATATATTATCAGAGCAGCTCGTAGGTGATGGAGATGTCTCCAGTCACTGCAAAATATTTTTTTTCTGTGGAAAACGCAGCAAGTCTTGAAGAGGCGGCACTCTGAAACTGCTAGGCTGCCACCCGGGATGCGGAAATCTCAATATTTGAGGATCTGTTATGAGCACAGCCTGGAGTACAGCTTGATATTGTTTGAAAGTGCTTTCAAATGGCTGTCACGGACAATTGATAGGACACAGGAGAGGAAGAGGGAGAAAGGGCTGGGAAGAAGATTTCTCCGCAGTGGATAGACCCCGACCTAAACCCCGTGGCTCCAGACCACGCTCCCACCCGTGGAAGGGCCTCGGAGAGGCTTCGCCCTGCAGCGGCTTCCTGAGGGGCAGAGCAGCCGCCCCACCAGCCTCAGGGCTCCTCCAGCCCCCTGCAGTGCGGTGAACTTGACCCAGGTCAAGGACCCGGCTCCCTCTGTGCCACAGCAAACTTCAGCGGGACGGGCTGGGGGCAGGCGGTGATGCAGCACGGCAAAGCAGGACCCAGCTGCTGGCTCGTCTGGAGAGGAAGATCAGGATCTAGTGACCCACAGGGCGAATATTGAGAGAGGTGAAGCCAAGGAAAAGATTTGCTTTAAAAGGGAGTATAATAGGGCATAAAAAGAAAGTCACGACTGAGTACCAAAAAAGGGGGAAACGTCATAAATGTCTAGTACTCAGTCTATCAAAGCAAATGAATAAAGGTAAAAATCTATAACATAAACCCACACCAACAGAGAAGAATCTGATATAATTAGACAGGGAGACCTGATCGTCAACGTATTTTGCCGGAGGTTGCTTATTGTTGTACACAGGGATAAAATCTTGCATAGACCAGACTTTCTACAACATGAATGGGGAGAGACATCAAGGGAATAAATAAAATAGATGTGGAAAAGATCTGCACTCTTACAAAAAATGTAAAGCCATGAAGAGACCTTAAAACAAATTTAAAACTTAATTTACGAAGAGCACTCCCGATTTCTGTCATAAAATGTTCCAAAACAATCTCATGACTCAATTTCTGCAGCCATTGAAGTAGGGAGAATTACATAAGATTCTTGCTGTTTGCTTTATTTTATGCTTAACTCATATTGTCAATGATTCATTATCAAGATTTGCCAGGACTAATTAAGATGAGTGCCAGCTGTGAGAGCGTTTGATATCATGGCACCTTGCTCAGCGGGGACTCAACTGAGATAGCTCGTTGTGTAAAATTAGCTAATAGCAACCGGTGATTTAGTGGCCTGCTGCTAACTGTGGTCTGAGAGGTTACAAAGGTGAAGGTATTTAGCAGCCCCTGCGGATAAGTTGCTTCTTTACATGAAATTAAATTTTCTGTAACTGTCTATTAAAACACCCAACCAACCAAACACTAAACTTTATTAAATTACATCTATGATTTTCTTTTCTGTGGCAAGCCACCTCTCTTTACTTAAATAAAAATAATTAAATTTAAAAAGGACACAGTTTTAAATTCAGGAAGGTATGAGTATGAAAATGTTATATTTTGTTATGACTTTGTGCCCAAGTTTTTAATTCTGATATGAATGATCCGGTGGGCTCATAAGCCTCTGGAAGTAGTTTACAAACAAAACTTTTCTGACCCGTATTTTGTACAGGCAAAGTCATCCGTCATGTAATCTGTGCACAGTTCTGTGCACTCTACTACAAAAAAAAAGTAACTAATTTCTGGGCAGCAATGGCAAAACATCAGAGACTCACATATAGGGATGTGAGCGGGGTGGCGTCCGGCGGCACAGCGGCGGCTCCGGCTCTGCTCATCCCAACGCGTTCGGCTTTGCCCCGGCAGCGCCCGGGCTGACAACTGCAGCGTGCAACGCGTGGGAACACTGCTCAGCACAGGTGGAGAGCCTCCAGCTCTTAAAAATGAGATTATAGAAAGCAAGTCTTAAAAAAAACACCCAAACCAAACAAAACTCAAACTCGGCAACTAAAATCAATGGTATTTTTATCTTAATGGCTCTGAGCCTGTTGACCACTAGCCCTTCTGTAAACAGGGATAATGATAACACTTATCTTGTGAAAATAAATTACTGTTTTTGAAACACTCAGACACTATAGTGATGATCAAGACAGAAAAACCCAGGAAAAAGTTTTTAGTTCTGACTCAGTACATGGCGGGTGCTCTGCGGTAGGAGTCTTGGGGACACACGCTGAAGGCTGAGGATAAAGCAACATATTGAATAACTGTTGATTAAGTGAGCGCTGCCTATTCTGTGAGCTGAATGAGGTAGGGGCTCGGCAGAAAATAAAGTGATGTTTGATCGTTTAATTAAAGGCTACGTCATAACGTGCAGAACGGGCTGAGGAAGCAGTCGTGGTTCTGGTGTTTTCAATGGCGGATTCTGCATACTTAATGTTGCTTTTTAAGTAGGCGTTGTGGCTTTTTCAGGGAAATACTCAAACAGAAGCCTGAAAGGAAGAGGATGCCTGCAACTTCAGCGTGAGACAAATTCCCTCTTCTCCCGTCTCGTCATGTCTTGGCCGCCCCGGAGCGTCTCAGGCCGCTGGAGGCATGGAGGGCAAGGTCCCGCCGTAGCCAGGTCACAGCGTTTTTCCCAGCTCTGCTGGGGTGTCTGGGGGGTGGCGAGGCTGGTTTTGTTCACGGATGGGCCCTGCACGCCAGGCTCTGCTTGGCGCTAGGAGCTCATCCGCTCTGCACGGATGTGTTCTGTGTTGGTCTCCTCTGAAGGGGACCCAATGCCATGACCTAATCGGGGGGGCTGGTACAAATGTTACCAGTTAAAGATACTTTTTACAAATATTCTTCTCAGAAATAGAAAAACCCTTTTCTGTCTGAATTCTTTTGAAAAAAAAAAAAAAAATATCAGTCAAATAGTTTTAAAGTACTTTTGCTTAAAATTTGGCAAAACTGTAAAGAACAGAAATGGGGTGCTCATGACTGGGAGGAAGAAGCCTCCCAAAAGCACCCTGAGCGATTCCATCAGCCCAGCCCGTAGTTTTAATGCCACTTTGTCCCTTAGAAAACTCCAGGCACCCCAGACAACCGGGGAGGAGGGGACCTGCCTGCGCTGGCTGGATCAGTTTATTGTCTGCCATTATAAAAATATTATTATTTTGAGAAAGCCATTTTATTTAATTATCCTGAATGTGCAATTCCTTCATTTTTAATTCAGCATTGGAGGAGATGTTCCAAACATTAAGTGAATCAAAATATTCTTAGTAAATCAGAAACCAAGAGAATAATAAGTGTTTGGAAAGAAAAAGTTATTGTTCTCTGTGGATTGCAGATTTTAATGATTTGGCTGAAGTGCCCATCTAATAGAGCTGCCTATTTGAAATATTTGTGATCTCAAAGGAACAGTTTTAAAGCATCTCCCACGTAATTGATTGATCCATTCCTCTCAAATGCTTGGATGGCTTTCAAAGCCAGGGGACAGGTATTGATGGGGCTTCGAGGGGGATGTGTGTTTTACATGGTCTGGTGGGAAAAAATGCCTCAAGTCCCCTCCTGTACTGAAGGCAGAGGCAGAGGTGACTGAACTCATGGGAGCTCCCGCTTAGAAAGTGGGAATCGCTCAGAACTCACCCAAAACTCATTCACGGGAGGAGCAAGGGCTTTCCACTCCTGCCACCTTCGTCTTTCCCTGGCAGTGTGACAGGGGTACCCGACCCCTGCACTGGGACTCTTTTTTCTAAGCATGTGCTACATAGATGGGATCGTTTCATAACATTTTGTTTTCCAAAATATACTAAGTTTGGCTTTAAAACTGAGTGTGTGCTGGTACTCAGAAAAAAATTTATTTCGGCTTTGTTTTCTTCTGAAACTGGCTTCCTGATGGAGACAATTACAGTTTGAAAAACAAAACATATCCAAATAAAGGTCCCAAGACTTGTTGAAAATATTTCCCCTGCTTATCCTGCAGGTTCTATGTATCAGTCTGAATAACCTATATTGATGAAAATTACAAAACTTACTATCTTTGCACTTGTGAAAACTTACACAGAATCACAGAATGTCCTGAGTTGGAAGGGACCGGCAAGGACCATCGAGTCCAGCCCCTGTCCCTGCACAGGACAACCCCAAATTCACACCATGTCTCTGAGGGCCTTGTCCAAGCACTTCTTGACTATCGCCAGCCTTGGCGCCGTGATGCCTCCCTGGGGAGCCTGTTCCAGTGCTCCACCACCCTCTGGGGGAAGAACCTTCTCCTAATATCCAACCTAAACCTCCCCTGGCATATCTTCCTGCCATTCCCTCGGGTCCTATTATTGGTCAGTGTAATCATCTTTTTTAATAGTTTTATCAAAAATTATCTTTCCAACTATGTTGAGCTCCTAATACGCAGGATATATCATAGTATAAGCTACGCTAAAAATAAGAGCAGTCGCTGTTACTGCACACTGGCACCTTCTGTTATAGCTGCTCTTTTAGCAACGAGCCTGTTTTCATAGCATAGATAACTTCAGAAAGGTTTATACCTTGGCAAAAAGGGCTTGGCGCTCTCTTGCAGGCTTGGTGAGCACTCCCCTGTCTCCGTGCCAAGGCACATCCCTGCCCCATGGGAGAATTTAGTGGCTGGGACGTGACCCAGGGCTGCAACCCCGTCACATCCCATGCGCAGAGCAGCAGGTGAGGGCTCCAGCCCTGCTCTGATGCCACGGAGCATCTGCCACCCCGTGTCGGGTGCCGGGAGGTCTCCCCATGCCGCTGCGCCGCGGGGACCCTCGTACCACGTCAGCCGCGGGGTCCCTCCTGTTCGTGGCATCTGCCGGCACCGCGGTGACCTGCCTCCGACGCGGCCAGGCAGCGAGGAAGGAAACCTCTCTTTCAAGGACTTGGACTAATCACCACATCTAACAGATTGGCTTCAACTTACGGCCAAGGGTTTTCTCGTCCTCCCAGAGCCTTTTTCTTTTTTAAGCAGTAGCAGCCTGTGCACAGGAGGCAGGATCCAGGAGGTGACTGAAAATAACTGTAGATGTGTAGATCTGTGGATCTTTTCAAGCATCAAAAAAAGACAAACGTTCCTCTCCAGAGCTGCACTGCTTTGGTTTTATATGGTATCACCCTAGTGTGTTGCAGCCCAGATACTTCCTGTTTTAGCACAGAGTATTCATTGCATTTTTTTTCATAGACTTGGGAACAATCCGTAACACATATTTTGTATTTACTAACTTAATATATATTATAAATTATAATGTATTTAGCATTTAGAATATATTTTAATAAGTTATAATTTAAGAATTTATAACAAAATACAAATATAAAAGTAATCTTTATCTTATATGAAGTAAGATCTAGCAAGATTTCCAAGCTACTATATCCTTGAAGAGAATTTGCTGTCCCCTGTCCTCCCTGGAAACCAGAGCCACAGTGACACCTTCTCTTTGTAAACAGCAACAGCAGAGCACCGAGTTAAGGATCAGAGTTTTTCACCGGCCTCTGCTCCAAAAATTCATTATTTTGTGTACACCAGATAAGCAGGGGCTCTGGCTGCTATCCCAACACTGACTTCACCCAACAAATTAATTGCTTGTACCACGTCCATTACAGTTGTTCAAAATGACCTCCAACTGTGCTCGGTGGCACCACGCAACATTACCAAAATTTGAAATATCGTTTTATTTCTCTTTTCTGCTAGTCCATTGCTCTTTGTTTTGCTTCCACTGGTCGGTTGTAACATGATTTTGTGTTCACCCTGCCAGTTGCCCACATAAAAGCAATGTTTACTTATACAGCATCTTTGAAAGTAGATGCGGGTAAGATCCTCCTGTGATGGAAATTGCATAGCTCCCCTGAAGGATGCCAGCTATGATGCTGATTTCTTTCTGGCAAAATCTTTGCTTATCCAGTAGCAATTTGGCTGAATCCACGTTCTTATTTGACAGACAAGTTAAGAAATGTTTTAGAATATGCTTTTCGATGTGTTTAACCACTGTTTACTTCTAAACAAATTCTCTTGCTAAAAAGATCAGGCTTGTTTTTTTTTTTCTGTTTTGGGGTTCTTTTTTTCTTCTTTTTTTTTTTTTTTCTTCTTGTGAAACGTTGGGTTGTTTTGTTGGGTTTTTTTTTTGTGAAGCAAACCGTCACTGGTACTGTAATAACATTGCTTTCTGAGAATCATTTCGGAACCACTCAGAGACGGAGCGTGGGAAGTGTGCAGGGAGGGGCAGCGTCCCTGTGGGCGGTAGGGGCATGGGTGGGCTTCTGGGTGCCTGGTCCTACAGGGAGGAGTAATGGCGCTCACACTCATCAAAACCCAATGCCAACCTCCCCTGCACGTCACTCTTTGGGGGAGAAAACCAGAATAGCTTTCTTCTTATCACAGGAGGTCTACAGCCTGTGCTGGTGTGAGCACAGTGCTCCCGCGGTTGAACCAGGGCATCTACAGAAAGCGCTCGCCGGGCTCTGGGAACTTAGCGAGCGACTTGTGCTGGGGATTCGATGTAATACAAGAATGACTAATTGTGAAGTGAAATACAAAACGTCACATGGAAATGACTTTCCCACCATTCCCATATGCTTCTGCCAATATTCCCATTAAATACATAAAATGCTGCTTTACTGTAATAACGTTGCTTTCTGAGAGTCATTTCGGATTAGGGCTACAACTTTAACATGATTTAGTATGTTGTAACTTGAAATTCCCACTGATGGCTTTAAGAGTGGGTGAGTTCAGTTTTGAGTGGACATAATTGAATTTCTGCTTAGGGACTGCTTGTTGAATGCACTTAGCGTAGCTGTTCTGGTGGGCCGTAAGTAAGGAGAGGAATTTTTTTTAGATTCAGTGGGATATGGGTTGTTACGCAGCGCAGGTGTGATATGCTTACAGTGGTATTTAGTCAGCACTGTCTCACCTCCAGGTATTCAGTAATCCAAACCAAAATGAAAGGCTTCTTCAAAGTAAAATATGGCAGTGACAGATGCCCAGGCTATTATATTTAGTTTCTTGTCGGAGAGGATCAGATTGAATGTACGTAGCTGAATCTACATAGTGGATGGGGATCAGGTACGATGAAAGGGAGATTAGTGGCTATTTTAAGAATTAAACTTAAAAAGCAGGAAATTGAAAACTGATAAACAGGTTTTTTTCAGGCGATGTCCAATTTGTCGGTGATACTCATTACCACGGGAGGCCACTGAAGCCGAGTACTTCGCAAGAGTGGAAGAGGGACTGGGCACTTTTATGGATGTCAAGAATATCCAGAGCGATGATTAACTATATCAATTTTTGTAATGTAATTAGAATAATTTTTCATGCTTCAGGGCTTAAACCAATTTCTATATATGAGAGACCAGGATGAGACTTATGGTAGGAACAGATTAAAGACATCTGCATATTGCAGAGCTCCTGCCTTTTCCTCTGACACATCTGCTGCTGTTCCAAGACAAGATATTGGGCTAGGATGGACCCTGGGTCCACCTCGATCGACCGTGTCGTTTTCTATGTTCCTTAGGGAATCTGGTGTGGAATATGTAGACTAACTTTTTAGGTAAACCAGGGTGTGCGGAAAAGGAGGATGAAGTAGGCAGCAGGTGGATTTTCTGTAATTTTGAGAGGACAAACATGTTGAATGTAACTGCAGATTTGCCCAATGGAAAAAATAAAAAAGAGAGGAAGCTTTCAAAATCATGAGGTAGCTTCCTGCAATATAATGGGGTTTATTAGAAAAGATGACTTATATTTGCATCCTTTCTGAATCTTGAGTGCTTAAGGCAAACTTGACTCATGCTTGCAAACTCTTCTCTACAACCACTAGAGTCAGATTTTTTAATAATAATAAATACAGCTAAGATTCTCAAAGAGGAGCTTGAAGTGGGCAAGAGGTAAATAAATGCTGAAGAGCTTACACTTTAACTGCTCATGTTCGGATGTAAAAGGGCGATGGAGTTGATATTAGCAAGGAATAGCTGAGAGGGAAATCACTTACGCTGCGCGGCAGATGACCCGATGTAAAGAGTAAAGATGCGTGTGGGCATCGAGGGATGCTAAACGGGCGCTGGTTAGGCTGCAGCGCGACGGGCAGAGGTTGGAAGAGGAGTGGGTGTCTGACCCTGCGGCTGCGGGGAGGCAGCAGCCAAGTCACCAGCACCTGTGAACCCCACCCAGCACGCGTGCACCTGGTCCTGCACGTGAACTTTCCACTCTCAGGAAGATGGTGGTGGACAAGTGTGGGTTTGTCAGGAAAGCATGGCTGTGCTTTCATCCAGTGATGAACGAAAATGCTAAACAACAAGGCCTGGGTGATGGCACAAGCTGGCTCACGATATCCAAATTACAAAGAAATAATCTCTTATGATGTTTTCAGTCCATGGAAAAACTAACTTTTGGTCCCAAGCCCAAAAATTATAATTTCTAGTGGAGAACTCCAGCTGCTTTTATTGTTGTTTATGCTTGTTATGTCCTGGCCCTACTGCAAAATCCTCCGAACTGCTTCGTCTGTCCAGTTCTGCTGCCGCTCTCTAAAGGTCTCATTTCACCAAGGAACATGCGTGGGCCTTCTCCGGTCGTGGCGGTATTGAAGAGCACCAGTTGGGAAACCTTGGTCGTAGTAACTTCTGCCAAATACTAGTGGACACAGAGAACCAACGTACAAAGGCAAGAAAAAAAGCTGAAAAATATGGTAAGGACACAATTTTAAAAATACAGAGATTTAAAGGTGTTAAAAAGCCTTGATAATTACTAGAAGATGTGTCACTAACCCTGAGCCAGCTCCATCTTAGTCAAGACCTGACCAGCAAAGCCACTCACTTGAGTCTGCCAGACTAGTCGCGCTGCAACATTTCAGTGTTGTGACATAAAATTTGGATAGGCTGAAACAGATAAAAACCATCAGTTTTTACCGACGTTTTTTACTGTTACAGCAGTAACAGTTGTGTTACTCTGACTTCACTGAAATAAAATGTATTGGAAATTAAGCAATCGCTGTAGCTGTCTATTAGAGAGTAACACTTCAGGGCTGTAGCTGGACTAGGCAGTCTGAACTACTACACGTCAAGTGCTGCTGGTCCAGTGTGTGTCAGGGGCCAAATGATGGACCACAGTTACCCTTGATCTGGTGGTTATGAAGAGGGGATTAAAGGTTGTCTCCAAAAACTACGCTTGGGCTGGTGGGAACCAGCTGTCAGAGAGGTATTTTGCATTAGTCTCGAATTGGGAATGTGACAGGGCGGGGATTTGCTGGTCAGCAGGGAACGGCAACAGGTGTCACCTCCTTGGATGTTACGGTTTTGGGATGAAGGGAACAAAACCAGGATGTTCCGGCATCGTCAGGATCTTGGTGTGCCGAACAAAAACGGGTCTGGAGATCTTAAAATAGAACAAGATCAGCTGCATTACTTTGGTTTTGGGAGTATGGGGTTACATCCAAACTCCTCCTCCTCCTCCCTTGCTCCATCGGTATCCACCTTAGTGGGGAGGAGGATCTCTTTTCTATGTCAAAATCCGAATTACTGGGGTTTGCTGCAAGAGGCTTGCCAGCATGCTCCTGCACCCGGGCGGCAGGCTTCGGCTCGCTGGCTGTCCTCGCCCGCCGGACCCCGCCGGGGTCCCCGGCCCGGGGCTGGCACCGCCGGGCCCCGCTAGCTAGGGGCGCCCGCCGCCGGGGGGAAGGAGGAGGAGGAAGAGGAGAAGGAGGAGGAGGGGTGGGGTGGGGGATGCTCCAGTGTGGCTGAGCGGGCGTCCCCCCCCGGAGGCGCCTTTGGCGGGCGCTCCCGAGCCGCGGGCATCCCCGCACACCCGCGCCCGGCTCCGGCTCCCGGCGGCGACCCCCGGCCGCTGCCCTCCGGCCCCGGGGAAGCGGGGCTGCCCCGACCCTCCCCGGCGCCGCCGGCGTCCGGCCGCCCCCCGCCCGGGGCAGGGCTGCCGGAGGGGCCGGGGCCGCCCGCCCGCATCCCCGCCAGCCCCGGGCCGGGCTCGGGCGGCGCGGCCGCATCCTGCGCAGCGGCGGGCGGGGCGGCGGAGGGGGCGGGAGGCGGAGAGGACCGGCCACCATTTAAAGCGGTAGCGGGGCGGCGCGGTTCCCCAGTGCCGGGCTGCCGCGGAGCGCGGCGGAGGCGGCGGCGGGCGGCAGCGGCCGAGCCCCCCCACCCCACCCCCCCCCCACCCACCCCGTCCCCATCCCCGTCCCGCTCCCTCCCCGCCGCCCATCCCCGCCGCCCCGGGCCCTCCGGGCGCATGAAGGCGCGGGGGAGCGCGGGCGGGACCGCGGGGCATCGCCCGGGCGGCGGCGGCGGCACCGGCACCATGGTCCGCCTGGGCAGGCTCCTGCGGCTCCTGACTCTGATGAAGTTGCCCTGCTGCCTGCTGGAGTTCCTGCTCTCGGAGGCGGCCCAGGGGCAGGAGATGTACGCGCCCCACTCCATCCGCCTGGAGGGGGACATCACCCTGGGCGGCCTCTTCCCCGTCCACGCCAAGGGCCCCCCGGGCGTGCCCTGCGGGGACATCAAGAAGGAGAACGGCATCCACAGGCTGGAGGCGATGCTCTACGCCCTGGACCAGATCAACAGCGACCCGGACCTGCTGCCCAATGTCACGCTGGGCGCTCGCATCCTGGACACCTGCTCCCGAGACACCTACGCGCTGGAGCAGTCCCTCACCTTCGTCCAGGCTCTCATCCAGAAGGACACCTCCGACGTGAGGTGCACCAACGGGGAGCCGCCCGTCTTCGTCAAGCCGGAGAAAGTAGTTGGAGTGATCGGGGCGTCGGGAAGTTCAGTGTCCATTATGGTGGCCAACATCCTCCGGCTCTTCCAGGTAGGGCTGCGCGGCGCCGGGCCGGGCGGGCGGCGGGGCTCTGCCCGCCGCTTCGAACCCCCTTCCTTGCCCCTTCAGGTGCCCCGTTTGCCTCCCCTCCGGAGCAGCTTGGTTCCCCCGCCCCCCGGCCACCCTCTCTGTTTCAGCATCCTCCCCCGTCTCCCTTCTCCCCGGTGCATGGCACTTTCTGGATTTATCGCCCCATTTGCAAGAAGCAATCCGTGAAGGGAAAGGGGCGGGGGGGGGGGGGGGGGGAGAAAAAAAAAAAAAAAGAAAAAAGAAAAGGCGATGATTGGGATGGGTTTGCGTTAGAGAGAAATATGGCTCGGCAGAGACGCGGGGGTACGGCCGGGACCGGAGCTCTCGGCGCCGGGGGGGGGGGGGGGGGGGCAGCGCCGGGGCCCAGGGGGGGGGCTTTTCCCGGCGGAGGAGGGGGGGGCTGCGCTGGGTAACCCCCAGCATCTGGCCGCTTTCCGGGCCGGGGTCCCCCCGCGCCCCCCCCCGAGGGCCCGGACCGGCCCAGAGCCCCGGACGGCGGGGGGGCGGTGGGGGGGGGGGGTGGCGGGGCTGGGGGCGCCGGGCCGGGCTCCGGCTGCAGCCGGGGAGCGCCGCTCCGCTCCGCTCCGCTCCGCCGGCTGGGGCTCCGGTGGCTCCCGCAGGCGCCGAGGGATGAGCAGAGCCGGCGGATTAAAGAACCGTGTGTGTGTGCGGGGGAGATGCGCTGCAGCGCCTGCCCGTTCCGCTGCGCCCCCCCACCCCGGGCGGGCTGCGATCGTGCCCCTCTCGGCGCCGGGGCTCAGCCCCGCCGGCTGTCGGGGCACGGAGACCTGTGTGTCCGTCCCCCGCCCCAAGGCTGCATCCTCCTGCCCTTCTCCGGCGCCCCAAGTCCGGCGGGGAGAGCATCTGTCCGGGGCTGAGCCGGGGTTTGGCCCCCCGGCGGCGGGGGGTCTGGGGGGGGGCGGCCCGGGGTGGGGGGTCCCCCCGGGGCGCTGGGTGAAGCCGCCGGGGCCCGGCACGAGCCCCGGGTGCTCCTCGGCAGCGGTCGCTGGTGCGGTGACAGTGACAGAACCGCCACCAGATGCATCGTGAGCAGTGGAGTTTCTCGCTTCCTATCCTACGCCTTCGCATGCGGAAGGTGGTGGTGGGGTTTATTTTTATTTTTGTGCAGCGGGCGGAGAGATCCCCCGCTTTTCCCAGCTGGAAACTTGTGAGGTTTTTCACAGCAAATCCACTCGCTGCTGTCAGCAGTCGTCGTTACTCCTTATTCCCATCTGGCTGTCGGCGCCAGGTACGGCCGTCACATGCAAGACAACCGGAGCGATGCGCCTTCTCCCATCACTGCCCGGTGCACTGCCTGGCTGGACTCGGTCCTGTCCATTTTCCTGAAAGAACATTAAGGATCTGGGTTTGTTTTTCTCGCTCGCCTCCCCCTCTTGGCAAATTAAAATGCGACTTGTACTGCTTCTGGGTTCAGCAGTGTACTGAATCTCTAACAATTTGTGCAGCTTTAACATGCGGGTCTTTGGATTGAAATGCTACCTCCGAGAAAGCAGCCCCTCTCGTGTGTGCGAGCAAGCCTGGCATCGCTCGGTACACTGTACTTATTTCTGTTTGAGACTTCTTGTGTTACAAACACCCCTTCCTGGGCTGCAAAACAGATGATCTCATGTTCTGCTTGAGCTGGAGCCGAGAAGCTTGGAGGGATGCGAGCGGTGCTGAAGTTCTGCTGAAGTACTGGTTCAGCAGGCGCTGATCTGCTGTAGGCTTCCACCAGCCAGTAGATTGAAATTAGCCAGCTGTCTTATACCAAATCGCATTCAAGAGCAAATCCTGGGCACTCTGGGCTGAGATCTTGCTCAGAAGGAAATCCCGGGCACTGGGAGCCTTTTGTATAATGCCACAATACCTGCAAAATCTTTGGTGATATGTTATGTAATGGAGTTTGCAGAAAATAAGACATTTGGGCAGTTTCCGCGTGTAGCGGTATTTATATAAATCTAAATATCTTAATGTATTGTGACTAAGCATCCGTTCAAAATTGCTTTTTAACCAAATCATCCAGAAAGCAGGAACTGAGAGAGATTTTACTGAATATGTATTTTCCAGCTCGGTTCTGCCTTCTTTAAAGCAGATTTTTTTCATGCAATAAAACTGTTGTTCCCTATCATCCTCTCCCCCTTCAAAACACAGCTCAGAACATGTCCCAGCCAGAGAGAAATAAGAAAGAAAGGACTATTTTAAGAGAGAGGAGGAGAACTGGACCTATTAAACAACTAAGTACTGTGGCCTTCGGGTGGGTGAGAAGCTGTAATTTATTGGAAAGAAAAAAAAACCCAACCAACTACCCAACCACGAAAATACTTGTTAACCTAAATCCTTTCTCAAAAGCATGAGCTGCTGCAGCCAGCTTGCTTCTCTTGGGTCACTGCAGGTTTTACTGACCGTGGCAGTGGTGAGGGTGGGTGAATGGCTCTTGAACACTTTTTTTCATGCCCAAACTGGCTTTTCCCTAACATCTTGTAGATGAAAACTCTTTCCATCTGTGGAGGCCTATGCAAAGAAATCTTACTAGTGTTTACATTTCTCTGACAGTATCTTGGAAGAGAAGTATTTGTACTCTACGTTAACGTAGATATAGCCTATATATGTACATCTAGCCTATACAGAGCACAGTGGGGTTTCCTCAACCAGCTACTGATGCTTCAGGGGCTTTCTCTCCAGGGTGGGTAAGATTTAGGCTATTCCTCTTCCTCTCTGCATGTGAGGTGACGGTATCTCTCCATGCAGCTCACCTGTCTGATCCCAATCTAGCACAGAGGTTTGGGAGAATCTTCAGCTAATGCCAACAGGTGGATCAGCAGGGGAAAACAGTACTGAGGTTCTCAGGTTTGAATTCATCTGTGTAATTACTGGTTGAAGTTTTGTAGCAGCTTTCCTTTTGTAAAAAATGATGTGAAGGGTCTATATTAGACTTGGGCTTTTTCCTGCGTGATGAAAGCAAAAGTCCCTCTCCCTGCCTCTATGTGTCTCTCCCCACTTATCCCTGAATTGCACCTTCGATAAAAGATGATGGGAATAGTTGGGGTGGGGGTGATTTTCCCCGGAGCTGTGGGGATGGCACCGAGTCCCAGCTGTGCACAGCTGCTGTGGGAGCGAAGGGGAGCCGTAACTCTGACTCTGCCTGCTTTTGACTGACGTGCTGGTGCTGATGGAGCGAAGCTGTCGGGGCTGCTGAGGCTCGGGCGTAGCAAGAGTGGGTCATGGCTCTCTCTGGGTCACACAGGACGTGGCAATGCGGTGGAGGTGGGCACAGGAATTGCCAATGAGGGCGGCATGCCTCCTAAGGCCAGGTACGTGAGGATTTCTCTTCCAAAAGCACAAGTAATGAGAGATGCAACTGCCCTGCACGAGCGCAGGTTTAGAGGAGGGGGGGCTTTGCACTCGGGTTCAATATCTGTCCTCCCCATGACCCTTCCGCGAGTTACTGCGGTTAAAATGCCCAAGAGCATCCCAGCTGCGCACCGAGGTCCCGTCTTCAGGAGCAAGTTAGAGCCCACGCCTCAGAAGTACTGAAGCACAGTTGGACGTTTGACTCGCTTTTGCAGACGAGCTCTCTCCAGTTCGGCAATGGCTCACCTTGGAAGGGGTCAAGCCGGGGTGCCTCCGGCTGGGTGATTTGGCTTTACATCTCTCTGTTATTTAACTTTATCCTCTTCAGAAGCAGGGGTGTGAGTGCCCTGGCCGGAGTTAATGTGAGACAGCCCTTTCCGACAACGTCCCTCGGCAGACAAGACCTCCTCTCCTCTCCTGGGGGTTGTGCCCCACGCCTGGCCTGGCGGGGAGGGATTGTTAAGCCGTGAATTTTGGGAGCAGGGCTGCGTGGGGCAGGTGTGCTGCCCAGCACCAAGGGCCTGTGTCTTTGCTGCAGGGCCTCGGACTGATGCAACAGAAGGGGTAATATAATGTGTGGTGGACCGTGGAGATATAAATGCATAAATATTCAAGCGTGTCAAATACAGTGACTTTTTCAAAATACAATTCTATTAAAGCATGCCAATAAATAGTATGCCGATTGTAAATTAAATATCTGTTCTAAAAATAAAACAGAAACAATTTGGAAAGCTGTTTCTAAATGCATCGGGGAGTTCAAGGCAATATGTTTTTTAGGTTGCTCGTTCTGCATTGTAAAAAATATTGTTACTTCACAGTGTCATAGCTTTCCTTGCAAACTTAACTCTATAAAATTCAATAACTGTGCTGAAAAAAATTGCCAAATGTTTCATCTGCTTCATATTTTCTGGGAGTAGAACCATGCAATATGGGGAACATCGGCACGCTGATTTCTTTTTTTTATGCTGGAAAGCTAATTTTTGGACTCCCTTAGAACTACAGACTTCTCATTACAAGCTTTAATAATGAACTAATTACTCCTTCAGGTTTCTGTCCTCAGTGGATGTAATTTTAAATAGTCAATCAACAATCATTCGTTCTTGTCTAAATACCTTCTTTCCTTTATCAGTGATGGTTCTTGTGCCCATACGGGTGCGTTACCGAGCCCCTTCAGGGAACTTCTTAGAAACCAGCGTGGGATGAAGGAGTACAATGAGATGGGGAGTGTAAAGTGAAACGTCCCTTACATCCCTTGGGGGCTTTTGGCTGTATTTCCTTCCGCTGGCACCTTCGTACTAAATGAGGAAGATGAAAGTTGCAATCCTGCCTTCTGCGCTAGACACAATGAAGCCAGTAGAAATGTGATTATTCGGAAAGGAGTACAGCTTAAAAGCGCAGCTCTGAGTTGGATGCTTCTTTTTTCTTAGAAAAAGGTGTGCGTTTTCCAAGGCTCTCTGAGTGAGGGTGTCCTCTTTGCCAAAGCGGTGGTAGCCGCTTGCATCAACAAGCTGTGGCTGGCTGAGCCGCAACGTTCGAGGTACTGCGACTGGTATCGATGGAGATGGGGGTTCTGTCTCAGCTTCTGGCTCGAGGGAATTCAGTTTGGCTCTCGGCAGTCATCGGTGCCTGTTCCTGCTGGATTTGCAGGATGGTCACGGGGAAGAAGGATGAGGGCTGTATGAGAATCACTTTGCAGAACGTGTGATCCCATGATTTCAAGAGATGCTTCTCAAGTGTTTGTTTTTTCATTAATTTTGCGCTGCTCATCTGATCAGTTTCTATAAACTCCTTCACTCTGCAGCAGAAGTATTTGCCAACTGATTGTTCCTCCCTCTCGTTTTAAGTTTCCGGCAGGAATACAGGAGGTAGGCCCAAAGGTTTCCATTTGTATAGGTTCTGGGTGCAAAGCCAAAGGTTCATGCTGAGACCCGTCCTGCTGAACTTGACTTAATGACGTGGTAGTAAATGGCCAATTGAGTTCACTGCACTGTACCTGCCAGGGCGGGACTCTTGGGTTATCACTGGCATTTGGGAAGAAAACTAACATACTTTAGCACTATTTTTCTCTTGATGCTAATATATTTTGAACTCATTACCAATTTACAGCATTTTCCTCTTCTATCTTTTAGTAAGACAATACTGCTTTTAGGAAGTGGAGCAATGAGTCATTTTTTAAAAGATATTTCAGGAAAACTATACATTTTTCAGTTAGACTCATATGGAAAATTTAACAAAAAGCTAAAAATAGGAAGCAGTAAGCTTCAATTCTTTGCCTTTTTTCAAAAAATGCCTTTTGTGTTTCTCAGCAAGCTTTCATTTTCATCAGCCTCTAAATATTTGTCCTTGTTGTTATTGATGCACCTAATACACGTCAACAAGCTGAGCCATGCCGTTCCACTGTATTGTTGTTGAAATACTGGGCTGTATTTAATAGATGTGGAATCTTACTTTCTCTCTATTAATCAAAAGTAAAGGAAAATCCTTGCTTCAGGAATTCACGTTTCCATGTGGAGTTCCTAGTGGGAGGCTGGCGTTGCTATGAATATGTTTTTCTGGAACATGGTGTTTGGAGGTAAAGTTTATTTTCTTGACAAGGCAGAATTCCACATTAGCAGTAATCTCAGCTTTTAATCTATTTTCGAGCGTCTCTCTGTAGACGTCAGGTAGAAAGGACTGCAAAGAGTCATGTGGAAGAAGATGGGCTCTCCCAGGAGAGGGATGCTCGCCCATGGAGAGAGACACAGAGGGATGGTGGTGCTTCTGTGAGCAAAGCCTTAGCAGATAGTTGGGGCTGGTGTGGGGGGCAGCACAGGGGGATGCTGGAACGTGTCAGCTTCTGCGGTGAAAGCGTATATTCAGCAAGTGCATTTGTGCAGTTCCCAATTTTCTCTTTGAAATGGAATAAGGTGACCTCTTTGGAATGACGAATGGAGGGATCATTTCAAGGCATTAATTTTTATGAAAGAAATATTGATCTGGTTTTGAATCTCATAACACTAATACTGTAAAACTACATGTACTATATTACGTATTTTATTCTATTAAATGAGTTTTGCTTGGAGGTATTAAAACCATCCAACACCATACTCTGCATCATAATATCAGATGTTGTTATTTCTATTTATAGTGATATTCAAATTAATCTCAATGAGTGACAATGCTGGCTGTCCCAGACATAGGACCGTGGTGAATTTTATCATAATATTGGAAGATATGAAGCATGTAATTAAGGCTGTTTGGAGAGCATGGAATCCAATATAGTCAGGTCATTAGTGTGGTGGAGTGGGTATCCAGACAAGGAGAAATCTGAAGAAAAACAAGTATTTCTAAAGCCTTCCTTGTTACTGATGATTCACAAGGTCCTATCAAGCCCTTC
Organism: Morus bassanus; assembly: GCA_031468815.1. Lineage (NCBI taxonomy): Eukaryota > Metazoa > Chordata > Aves > Suliformes > Sulidae > Morus > Morus bassanus. Next base: position 1,832,734 of record CM062580.1, on the reverse strand, counting down.
CGCTGAAGGCAGTAGAGGTATTCTGAATCATCACCAATTTAGCTGAGAGTAAAGCATGGCCCTATTATGGACCACTAAGACGTGGTAGCCCTGCCCTGCCCCAGGCCACCGGTCACTTGTGCATTTTACCTTGCTGGAGTAACTCTCGTACCTGCAGAGCTAGCATAGTTCTTCCACGTAGTTGTACTACATCAGGAAGAGAGACTTCAAATGACAGCAAGTAATATGTAGGAATGGTCCAAAAGCTCTTTAATTTCTGCATCCCCACATCAGAGGGCCATCGTGCTACCCCTGCACAGCGGAGGTTGCCGTGGCACATTTCTGTTTTTTGCGGCTCGGGGGCTGCTGGGCGTGATGGAAATGGTACTGAGGGGTGGTGTGCGGGCTCCCGTGTGCTGTGTTTTGTAACAAAGCCCTTTGCCGGCACCGTGCACACACCGACCCGGTGGCAGGGTGCAGGATGCAGCACCCCCAGCACGCCTACAGCGGGGCGGCTGCCGAGAGCTTCACATTGTGGTCTCGCTCCTTCTCCAGGGGGCAAGTGCCTCCATTTGACAAAATTTGACAAGTGGTGTTACGTTTCCAGAGAAACTGTAACTCCAGCAGTATCACCCAACTTCCCTCTAATTTAGTCTCTATTGTGATAAGTGATGCTTTTGCTGTGTCATTTGGGATGTTTGGGAGAGGCTTTAGCACACTGTATGAATGCGAGTGTGGTGCAAAGTATACCTCCTCTTATTCCTTGGCTGACGGGGTAATGCAGGCCTATGCCTCCCTTCCAAGTACTTTTAAACGAGCTTGGCAAGCATGCCCAAACCCCTGCGAAGTGCTCCTCGTTAGAGATCCTCTTTCTCCTTGCGTTGAGATCACGCGAAGCACTCGGACTACCTGGCCTCTGATTTACATGGGAGGAGAGGGCAGACCTGGGAGACCTTCCCTTCTGAATGCCATGCGCTGCCTGGTGTGGCACAGATAAAATCTTTTCACATGTAGGGCACATCAAATAGCTCTATTTTTGTTAAAAGGATAGGCTGACCTGTGGGGGTGCAAGATTTCATTCTGGTGATGGTTCTGCTTAACGTCTATGAACGTGTTTGTGTATGTAGGTGTTCTTTATATATATAAATATTTATACTTGCATATATATAAAAATATTTTTTTTGATAGATATTTATGTTGTAAACATAAGTGACCCGTCTTTTAACGTCTTGCTTGGGGATGAGGCTGGGAACGGGAGAGCAGGCACCAGTGCCAGGCCGTGGTGGGTGAGGATGGGATGGAAGCACGCCTCCGCTTTTGTTGGCTGCCACGGCTGTCTGTGCCGACAGTCATGTCACCTGCTTGTTTGGCTTTTCGATTCTGTCTGTCTCACATTATGATGATGTTAGGACTCAGAAGAATCAATGATGTGTGATTAATAGAGAAAAGACGTGTTTTAGTAATACAGAGCCACCTCAAAGGCGTTCAGCAATACAGTCAACGGGTTGTGTTCAGGCTTGGCCATTCCTACCTGGGAAGTGAGTGAAGGGAGGATGGGCAGAAACTGTGATTTTTTTTCCCACCCTGTGAGCAGGGGTAAGAGCATGGAGAGGTCGGTGCGTGGCTGGTACAGGGTGAGAGGGTGCTGGAAGGAGGATGCTCTGCGGGACCAGCTCTCCCTCTCCTCCCACCAGCAGGAGCCTCAGGTCTTTCCCTGACAGCAGGTGGGGTGGCTTGCCAGACCCCGGCACGGGCAGAGGGGATGGACAACAGGGCTGTGGTGGCTCTTTCCTTTGTGGCAGGCCATGTGCCGGCCACCTTGGTCTCTGCCTAGAGTCTGCTCTGATGGATCAAAGGGAGAGTCAAGGTCAGGGTGGAGGAGCTGAGAGTGGTCACTGCGCAGCGCGTTGCCCTGGCAGGGGAAGCAGCCAAGGTTGAGTCCGGTATCTGCACAGCCCAGTTCAGTGCCAGGTGGTGACACAGGAGTCTCAGGGAGGACACAGCCCTGTCAGCGGGTCACACGGCAGGTAGCTGGCACAGGGCTGCTCGCCTTAGCCCAAGGGCAATGCGTTGCTGGAGCTGCTTTGCTGCCTCCAGTTCAAAAGCCAGATAATCTGGACCTGGCTTTGGTGTGGTCCCTGTGCTCTTCCGCCTGCTGTAGATACACCCTTAGATCTTGCTCTTACAGTTTTACATCTGTTTTTGGCTTGTCGCTTGCGGGTATAACAACTGCTGACAAAGCCAAAACCTGTAGTTGTCCTGAAAAATGACTCTGATCCTGGTGGGCTGATACAAACCCATATCCCCACTGCCTTCGTTAGAGATTTCACATTTCTGTGGCTGATAGCAGGACATAGCAAACAGCCCAGTGCTGCTCGGGGTGCCCGCAGCCGGTGGGGTCCAGCGATGCGAGCCCCGTGGAACGAGCGAGCATCACCACTGTCAGTGCTGCAGGCTTAATGGGAGCTGAAGGGTGAGCCGAGCTCCACGCTGCCTTTAAACAGCCCTTGTCACTGGAAACGTAGAAAAGTTGATTGTAGCATGGCTATAGGGGCTTTCCAGGGCTAGCTGGAAGAGTCATCCTTTTTGTTCATAAACCAAATTTCATTTATAGAAATGACAGTGTAAAAGTGAATAGAGATCCCCGCGTGTGGTTTTCATAGCAGCCATTTATTGCTAGTCTACACAAACGCCCTAATCTTAATTTTTCTTAGAAGAGTGCCCATACATAAATAGGACTATAAATCCAACGATTGTAGAGGACAGAAACACACAATTCTCTCAGCACAGTTTTCCAGCGTTTTCTTCGGATGCTCCAGCACTGCCTGATGTCGGTGGGAAGGCAAGCAAGCTGGACGAGGATCTGGCTGATTCACTTGGACAGTTTCAGGCATCCCTTTGCCCTGCTACCGTCCCCTTGGCCTCCCGCTCTGGCCCCTCATGTGCTCTCCTCCTGTTTTCTGGGGACAGAGGTTATTGGCGTGGCTCCTGCCACCGACTCCTTCAGCGGTGGTTCTCCATACTCGTGGTGAGTCATGGGTCTGAGATGGGACCCATATGGCCAGGCTGGTCCTAGCTGATGCTTGCCTAAGTTCTTCTATAAACTTTTCTGAAGAATATTCTACAACCTTCATGAAAGACTATTTTTTCCCTCTTAATAGTCAGCTTTTATCCTCTTTGCTGGAAGTTTTCCTGGTTTTGTTTTGACTCTACTTTCACAGCAGGCTATGAGGCTTAAGTGCAACCCAAGATGCAAGAGATATCTTCCTAAAGCAAGGCTTTCGCTTTCCCTTCTACGCTGGAAGTTAGGTACAAAAAGTAGAGGTTTTGAATGCTTTAGTGGGAGAGATTTATCTGCAAGATAATACACTCAGGTGGGACTTGTGAAATTCCATCTCTGTCTGATTCAGGCTTGAGATGGTAACCTAAATTTCCAATGATCTGGATGGGTACTAGTGGTTATTTTAAATTCTGTCTCGTCCCAGTGATGCATTTCCAGTCTAGACTACCTGTGTTAAAACCCAACCAGACAAAAATCCCACAAGATGTTTGCTTCCTCAATAACCCTTGTTTAAAGAAACGAAAATTTTCCAAATGAAGAAAATAATACGATCCCAATTCTCTCTATTCAGTATCTTTGATGGAGAGGACAGAGGGTTCAGGATCTCAGGAGACCTTTGTGCCTCCATTGTCTCCGATGGAGATGCTCAGGTTTGGTGCCTTGCAAGTTTGTTTTCTCTGCTGCCATTTTAGAATCTGTAGAGTAGAGCATTCTGCAAGCTCATATGCAGAAGATTTTCTAATAAATGTATTATTTCATAAATATTTTAATAACAGTAATTATGCATTCATCAGAATGGAGATTTGTTTCAATGTCATTAAATTCAGCCTCATAATTATATGCATGGTATTTTTGCACACAGTACTAACTGAGCGCAGTTGCTTTGTAAATGTATTGCAACACTTGGCGACACGGGAGGAATTTACATCTTTGCAGGGTTGTCGTGTCTGGCCATTGGCATGTTCAATAGACCAAGAAGAGTGGGACAGCAGGAAATTTTCTTCCATGAGAATGGAAGATTTGGGACTGAAGAAGTGCAGCAGGCTTCTATTTCCAGCAACAACAACCGATGAGCTCCTTGATACAAGATCACAGATAAAATGCAAATTGTGAGATGCAGAGGTGCCAGCTGTGCCACAGAGGATGTGATGGTGCCAGAACTGCAGAGACTTTGTGGGGGGACCTAGGGAGCCCTGTTTCACACCGCGACAGCCGCCACTGCTTACTGGCCTACCAAAATGCTGCTAAGATTGACACAAATATACTTTTGAAATAAATTTATGAATTATTTTTGTGATAAATCTGTACTTTTTTAGCACAAATTTATTTTTAGACATCTTGAGATAAACACAGATAAGTTAGAAGTTCTGTTGCCAAAGAAAGCTCGACTAGACTGACTACAAGTCTTGGCAGCAAAATCCCTTTTCACTGTGAACACGGCCCTTTATCCTGGGAGAGCCATGCATTCGCCGGGTTCTAAGTACCTCTGCTTGATAAACATAACTTGGTAAGCTTAATCAACATTTTTGTTTTCAGTCGTGATGTCAGAGGGGTATGTTAACCTACTCTAAACACTGAGGATCGCTATAAGCACGTACTCTCTAACTTAAAAGTGAAACAAAGATCATCTTTTTTCCAGGATGAACTCAACTGGCTGTAGATGTTTGATAGATCTCTAATGCTCATCTTGAGTTGTGACATGTATCTCAGTACTTCATTTCCATGTTAAAGAAGAAAAGAGTAACTTGATCAAATCCCACATGTCAGCCTGTTCCTTGTGTATCTCAAGGGCGGCACAGTTTAGTATTCACTGTCTTATATTCTCCGTTGATTCCCCAGCCTTCAGCATTTGAATTTTCTTTGACACTCACGTCCATAACCACCTCTCTTGTGCTGTAACAAGTATTCTGACTGTGTCCAATGCTTGCTGCTGCTCTCTCCGTAAAACTTTGACGTTCAGACCTTGCATCTCAGCTGATGCAGCCAGAACAACCTGTGTTGCCTCCTCACCTTCCTGTCCTTCCCATCACGTATAAAATGGAGTTGATAAAGGCCTCTTGGGCATATTATTAATGTTACCTCCTTTATCGTGTCTTTTCCACTGCTGTTTCTCTTGCATTTTTCTACCTCTACCCGCAGGGGTAACCCTTTCCACCCTGCCTGCCCTCACGAGAGGGTGCGTTGGGACCATGGCTTCCGAGCGGACCACCCACCGCTTCCTGGTTAAGGAGGGCTGATGGCATGGCTGGGTTTATTCAATTTAAGAAAGTGATTCTGTATGGTTGGGGTCAAGTTCCCTGCTGATGGCTGTAAGTGGAGCTCTGACAGCTTATACCAGCTGAGGCTGTGGCTTTCTTTTCTATGTATTTATTCCTTTTGGAAACAGGTACGTTCCCCAGTTCTGTGATCTCTGGGGCATCAGTTGTGCCGAGATGCCCTTAGCGTGTGGTCATGTCTCAGGGCAATGCATAATGAGATGAACGTGAAACAATAAGATACAGGTTAATCTAATGGATGGCTGAAAGCTGATAAATTCTCCTGTTGTCTTGAATTTAATGATGGCTCATAAGAGCCTAGACAGCATCACCACCAGTTTTAGTCGTGCTAGGGCCTTGCTGCTGTAGAGACAAGTCCAAGTGCCCAGAGTTGTTTCCCGTGCTGATCCCATCAAGATGGAGCCCTAATAGGTAGGATCAAGGCCAAATCCCATTTAATAAAAAAATGGCAGGAATAAATCAAAAGTTAAAGGGAAACCAGCAACTGAAATTTGGCTGGAAGTTGTTATTTTTATAGAAATAAAATCCAGCACTCATAGAGATGTTTTAGTGATTTTTAAAGAAGGTAGTTTTGCAGTAGTACTTGAATGCACAGAAATGATATTGACAATAAAAAATAATTAAGTGACTTTTTGTGGGTTTGTAGTTTTTCTATCTGACAGCAGTGCAGAAGATCTCAGAGTATTAGTGATGTGAAAGAAATTCTCTCTTTAAGGTGCATATACCACCACTACAGTGAAGGGTTTTCAGAGTTAGGAAAGGCTATTTTGGTGTCTTGATTCCCCAGCAAGTCTGTGGCAACCGGGAGCTCCCTGCCTGTTCCAGTGCTTGAAAACATTTCCTGTAGTACAAAGTTAGTGTCCTAGGTGAAGTGATTTGTGTACTGTTTGGGATTCTGGAAGTGGAGATAAAAAAAATTAATTTTCCATCTGCCTGCAGCAGCCATGATGGGATCAGCCCTTAGAGAGTTACAGCTTGTTTTCACTTTGTTAGCTAAATTGGATATGTGGAAATGGAGAAATGACTTGACTTCTTCAAGCTTTGTGGGGGATGTCCAGGAAGGCTGCAGAAGTAAGTCTGTAACACAAGGCGATCTGTAACACAGCTCTGTGTGAGAGCGGGAGGATGGTGTGCAGGGCTACAGAGCAGAGGGGCCGAAGTCTATCGAAAGGCAGCTTTCCATCTTCAGGCATTTTTTTGTGGTATGGTAAACTGTGAAGGGCATTAAATCCATGAAGAAATGAAAGAAATCACAAACATAGTTTTTCCCACCTGTGATAGATGTATTTTGCTAGAGAATCAAACTATTATTAAAAAAGGCCCCAAACCCTGTGCTTATTTTCTCAGGAAGAATCTTCATACATTTCAAAAGAAAATAAATACTTCTAAGCACAAAAGCACTGAGGAATCAGGCTGATAACTCTTCTAGAAAATGTCCTGCTCGAGACGAGCAAAGCTTCTACTGCTCTCTCGAAGAAATCCATCTGTTAGTGAAATAATTGTATGTTCAAATGTGCCTTACATGCCTGCGTTGATGATGAATGCATGTATGTGAAATAAAGCCCACGTTTATTTCTGAGCATGCACCTATGCTGTGCTGTAACCCTGCATGTAGTATTTAAATATGTGATGACTCTTTCCTGATTATCATAACCTAGCAGTTGGCCCTGGCTCAAAACTCTTATTGGCCCCGGTGAAAATGCCACATGCAGAAGTAGAGCAGGGCCGTCAGCCATCGCACTGCGGCCTGGCTTTGGAGCAGATCTGGGACTCCTTGCGGGTAATAGGGCACGTTTGCATGTCAGCAAGCAAGGAAATGCTGCAGCAGCAAGGTAGCTGAGGTACATCATTCATTCTCCAAGCTATGAAAAAAGTTGCAACAGTTTATCAAAAATATGAACTGTTCCACGGGGCGAACTAGCTGATTTGTGGTACCTCTATGTGGCAAATTATTATATACATTTCCATGCAATGGTTTATTTATAGATATTGTTTTGTTTCTCCTTTTGCTACTTTTTCAAATTGAATTTTTTAGCAGTAAATGCGCGTGCTTCTCCCTCTTCCCTCCCTCCGCTGTTCCTCACGCAGCTCCTAAGCAGTCTGGAAAATTGGTCTGACAGTTGATCCTAATCTCCAGGGTGAATTTTAGATAAGATGCTGTTGGATTCATGAAAAGAAGTGTTTTTTTTCTTGTGCCATTATAAAAGTGTTATGAGCTAGCAAAACTAGCAAACCTTTTTTTTTTTGTCTTTCCTGCTGTTTTTGTAGAGCATGTTAAATATTTTCACTTAAATTGTAATAAATATAGTGCACATTAAAAATAACAAAAACACTGAGGTATAGTTTAAACACACAGCTGGGAGAAAACATGATCTTTCTCAATTGAACTGTTTGTTCTGTTCATGAATATTTTTGTCGTATTTGTTGACTGAGCTTTTTTTTTTAATGTGCTCCATGAAGACAAATTAAAAATGCCAGTTATTTAATGAAATAAAATTGCACTGAGGTTTGTGCTGCTTTACCTGTCAGTTTTGTGCTTTGCATTTTACCTGGTATCCTGAAAGTTTCTCGGTGGTACTGTGGTTTGCTGAGAGGCGAGATGGAGTCTGGGCTGTAGCGCTGGTTTGTTGCAGCATTACCTGGGGAGGGTGGACATGCGCCCTGGGGTTTGGAGAAGTTGGGGATTGTCTAAGCCAGTAAGTGGAAATAAAGCACACCTCCAGTTCCTCCCATTTTCATTTTATCCCAGCCTATGTCTGAAAATCAAATCATTATATCAATTGTTACTATAAAACTTAATCAGACATTCAGTTTTTAACTGGTGATGGTCTTTTGGAGAGTGTTTTGATGGTGAAAATTAAAGTCACAATGAATTACTCAGACCCTTTGTCTGCGGTCATCCTTCTTACCGCACCTATGATCTTTGAGTGATAATTTTCCCACGGTCTATGATTGCAGGGTCACTTGCTTAGTTTGCTTTGGGATGGCTAAATCTGTGTTGACTTTGGTTGACCAGTGGGCAACGCAGGGATGCTTTGGCTCTCCTGTATTGGGAACGTTTTCTCATGGTCCGTGGTGTTCTCCTGGTGAAACCAGGACCGTAGATGATATGGGACCTAGTGACTCCATTGAAGACCTACAGCATGCCTTATAGTGAGCCTTTAAGGAAAGTGTCTATGTGCTTAGTGAATTACCTGGGATACTTATCGCAGGGACGGGGCATATTCAGGCTAAATGACAGCCTGTCACTGCACAGAACAAAATACTCTTATAAGCTACAGCAATTTTGAAAATAGAAACCAGGGAGAAAATGGTCTTGCAGGTACATAGCACTCAGGCAGACGGGAATTGGTCCTAATGGGCCTTGAGCTGTGCTAGAGATGGAGGACTGTGAGCTCAGCCGGGGCAGCTAGCTGCAGGTGGGAGCAAAGTTACTGCTCTCGTATGTCTCCCCTTACCAAATTTATTTTTGTTCCTAATTTGGACAAAGAACTCCCTCAGACTTGAACTGTTCCTTGTTTGGCTGCTGGCAACTGCGCCGGGTGTGATGGGGGAATGAACCGCAAAAACACGGCTGCTCTGCAGGACTTGCTTTACTTTGCAAAAACTTGCATCATATGACATCTGTTGGGCCTAGATTAGATGATATCTGATTTCAAAGAGTAATGCATGACCTGGCTCCCAAGTCTAGCAGATGAGTGCTTGGCGTAAGCCTAGTAAAGACAGAAATGTGATTTTTAATCTACTCCTGCACGCTTCTTGCTCTCAGTCCTGTGAGCTTTCTAAGTGAGCCCCCCAGCAGCCCCAGGGATCCTGCTCCTACGCAGGGACCAGCCAATAACTCCCCCATTGCCCGGGAATCCCCCATGGGCACTCAGACTGGTCTCACCGCTGCTTTCTGCAGCCGAGGGATGCGTGGCAGATCCATAGCACTGACGGCTGGGGTGAGCAGGGTCTGTCTATTCCTTGTGTTCGGGTGTGAAGAAGCTCTCTTGAGCCTCTCAAACTTGACAAGTTTATTGCCAGAACAGCAAAAAAAGGAAGAAAAAAAAATTTTGCTCTCCAGGTCGTTTCCGACCCGCCCCCCCCCCCCCCCCAACTCTCTCCCAGTGCTCACGTAGATTAAGCAAAACGTGGTACAACTGGAATCTGTTTTCCTTAACGGTTGGCAAAGTGTAGTATGCACTATTACACCTGAATCCATTGGCAGATGCAAAACCCACAAAGCACTTCACCTTTGTTTTTTTTAAAGGCATACTGCTCATCTTAATTTCAGGCATCACAGATATAAGAAAAATATTTGGAAGGCATTGTTTGTTTTTTTTTGTCCTATAAAATATACCCTGTCATTGAAATCAAGGTGTAACTCGGCAGAATTTGTGTGTACTGTATAAATCCTTCACCATGAGGACTATCCTAAGTGCATCTGTCTGGAAAGCTGTCCAGCAAGGTTTTGACCTCAACTGGGGCTTCTAACTGCCAGTATAATACTAAAAATATAGAAATTATTGTAATGACAGTGCATAAAGAGCTGGGTGTTTTTGGCTGGAGTGAATTTGTCAGCAGAATTGCAGAGATTGCCCTTACCTTAGGATTTTGCTCATTATCTTTCAGAGATAAACACAAACTCTACCCGTAAATAACCAACTCAACATTTTCTTCCACAGCTTTGAAAAGAGAGAAACCCTGCCGATAGTCTAACAGACTAATAAAGTGAAGTGTCTTCTCATGCAAAAGAAAATTCTGTCCACTTTTAACACGGATGAATCTCTGACTGCCAGGATCGCTGACTTTTCAACATATCATTTCTTGGCTTGAGAATCCCAGTTGATCAGGAGAACAATGCCCGTTATTTTGGCAATTAAGTATTATTACCTTTATTGGTTGTGGTCAGATGGATGTGCTTCGACACAGCTTTGACATAATGGTAGATGGGAAGAGCTGTAGTGAAATCTGGTTTCTGCATTGGCTAATATTTGTGCCTAAAGTAGCCTTGGGCATGAACCAAAAGGCGGTATGGATGAACACAGAGTCGTGAGTCTTAACCCCAGCCTGCAGGAGGATTAGTGTCTTTTTCTTGGCAGTACAAAGGGAATCAATGCTATCTTTAACTTCTGTGTAAGAAACCTTATCCCTGAAGTGTCAGAAGTAAAACCTTGCTTTTGCAGCTTCAAAAATGCAGGTGGTTGTTACTGGACCCGCTCACTGATGTCAGTTTGAACTGCTGAGTGCTAAGCACTGTGAAAATCCAGCCCAGAGAGTGGAGCCTAAGAGGAGGCAAATGTGTTATAGCATTATTTTTTTTCTTTGTGTTAAAATGAACTTCTCAGGTTAATTAGTTGATTCCCCCCCCCACACACACACTTTGCAATTTATCATTATCTCCAAATGAGTTTGTAAATTCACACCTTGTTGACAAGAACGTTATTCTGGGGAGCAGCGATCACAGCTTTGCTGGTAATGTGTCTAACCAGCAGCATCTATGAGGTCCTGGTGAGACAGGAGCGCTGCACTGGGAAAAGCAACAAACAGAGCCATCTAGGTAAAAGGGGAAATGTGATCATATGCTTTACTTAATAGGTGATCACACTCATCAGATTTTTGGGGACTGGCATTTTTTGTAAAAAAACCCCAAACCCTACCCAGTCAGAAAAAACTCTTAAAACTTCTGATTTTTTTTTTTAAAAACTTGCCAACGTAAGCCTGCCCAGAAGGCTTAAAACTCAAAAACATTATGAAGGTTTAGCACAATTATTTTAATGGAAGCGTAGATTCTCACAGTAACTCATGGCTACAGGAGCTAGGATCATTAAAAATAGTAATGCGAATACAATTGCAACGGCAGTAAAATTACAAGGTTCTAAATATCCTGTAAGATGCTCAGGACATTTCTCAAGACTTTCTCCGGTACAGGGAAGAACCTAAACTTGATAGAAATTTATGTTCACAAGCAATTTTTAGATTTTCATTCAGTAGGTTTTGGCACTTTGACAAGTGAAGGTAGACATGTTAAAAATAAAGAGGTCTCATGCTCTCCAATTTAAAAATACTCACTAGTACAAAAAGCTGTTGAGATTTGATTAAAATCTTGCATGGTGAAAACTTGTACTCGTGTGGTGTATGAAACAGAGTGCGTAAAGGTAATTCACGTGCCCTGGAGTCCCATCGGTGACCTCAGCTGTGGAGCCATGTGGACCTATCGCGTTGATGGTTTTGCACTTTTCAACTCTCAGTCTCGTATTTCGTTCACTAAATCCAGTGCTTCGGCTGGTTATTTGGCATCCCAAGTGCTTGATCCTCTTCAAGTAGTTGATGTCCTCTGAGCGCATTCATTCCTCTCTGGTATTATGATAAGGTATTGATGAGAAAACTTGGAAGATTAAGACTTCAATTGAGTAAGGGCAGGACTAACCTTAATTAATGTGTATTACTGTTTCTTATATGACAGTTTATCTGCTCTTAATTAATATTGTTAAAAGTACATTATAGATATGTGATTATAGACTTACTTAAGAAAGCAGTGAGATGGTGAGTAGCTGTCATGATCCAACAAAAGGTATACTTAGATGGCAAGAGAAAAAAGGTAGTTACCAATATGGCTAAGTCTTCTGCACCCCAGGAATCAAATGAGATGACAACTGGCTGTGGTTGACCTCTCTGTCTCTTATTACATGGAAATTGAACTGAGCAGCCTAATGATTCTTTTTCAGTTTTGCCAGTTTTTATTGACTCCTGTAATTGTCCTAATAAGACACTGCATTTAAGTTGTCTAGTCTCTCCCACCCACTATTTTTTCTCTAGCTTTTCTGAAAGTCTGTTTTTTACACGGGCTGTTCTCATACGCAGTTCTTTACATTAACAGTTTTAAAATGACAGTTCTTCTATATCTTTTTTTAAAATGTTCTCTGGGGAATTGTGCTTCAAACAGGGAAATTGTATGTTTCATTATCAAAAAGGTTTCAGGCTTTATCAGAGTCTTTTTGTTATAGTTGTCATGGAAGTTTTTATTATTATTGTTAAATTGAATAATGGGGAGGAACCTGTTCTTTAGTCTTTGTACAAGAACTAAAATTTAAATCCAGATAAATCTCCTCTGTTTGTAAAAGTGACTTTTTAAGGTTAACTGCATTTAGTTACAATCATTGGAAGTGCAGCTTTGTTACTTTATCTGAATTAGATAGCAAGGGCTTCTGCAACTGTAATAAGGGAAGATTGAACCTGACTTTTAAATGTAGATTGAACACCTGGTAGTTATTTTTCAGGGACTCTTATTTCTTGGTAATCCGAAGAAACCTTCCCTTAACCTCTCAGGGCTGCTACAGGACCCTAGCAGGGATGAAGTCTTTTTGGTAGTGGCAAGGAAAGAGATGCTTCAAAAGGATCTGGACGTGGATTTTCTCTGTAGTAAGTACAAAACACTTCCTTTTGTGTGGGGAGTGAGATGCTCCCCAGGCGGAGCAGGTCGGACATGTCACCGTGTTCATGGTCCTTAACAAGGACAGGCTGAGCAGATGTTACTGGCACTGCTCATTCTCCTAAACTGCGGTAGCTTGGTGATTTGAGCCAAATAACTGTGGACCGCTTTCCTCTGGCTTTACCTGGTTAATACAGGCAGCGTGGCCGGTGCCGGAGCATCCTCACCCACAGCTCACCGATGCTGTCACCAGTTAGCAACACTCTACGGAAGCGTGCTCTGCACCAGCAGCTCATGAAGCTGGAAAAATCCCCATACTGGAGACGGGATGCTAATTATTATTCTGCATGAACTCAGTATTATTCATAGCCATCAAACATCCCTGGGACGGCAACAGCTCCTGACTTCTTGGGGCTGGGATGGAATCTGAATAAATGATAGAGATAAAAAGCTCAGATCTGAGCGAGCTCTTGCAGCTGGGAGTCACTGCAGCAAGAAAAGCAGAGGCAGCGGAGTGTAACCTTTTTGAATTGTGGGTCAAATTCAGTGAATAGTTTTGAAACAGTTTTGTCCAAAAAAAGAAAGTAAAAAAAATCATTTCAGCATATTCAGGCTACCCCAGACTTTAGGGAGCTCCCAGTTCAGAGAAAGCATGAAATGTAAATACTTTATATAATGCTTGCTGTGACCATCATACTCATTATGCCTATGAAATGCATCATTTTTTCCTTTGGATGCTGAAATTCGTTGACAATCAGGAATAAGAAGAATCCCCCGGGATTGTTTTGGTGTTACACTATGGGAACTTTCCTTGTAATTATCACAGGAAGGCAAATTGCAGTAGGCATTTTAAAATAACAAGTTTAGATACTGACCTTTTTCAAAGGCTTTGATGAAAGATGTGAAAAATTGGAATTCATTATAATATTTCTAATTCCCTGACATTAAAATAGGAAAGACTTTCTCAATGTGCATCTTCTCAAATAGTTATCGTCAAATGTCCTAGTTTAACAAAGGTCCCTTGACTCTATGCATGCCAATGAACTTAACTGCTGAATTTATAAATCGGTGCTAATATATGCATTCCAAAAGGAGAGGCTTTCTTTCTGTGTATACATTGCTGTCATCCAATTCATTACTGTGGTATAAATGCCTGAATGAGTTTGGTCTAAAGGTGTATAAATACATTTCAATGGATTAAAAATTAGGACTATTAAAATAACTACACAAATCCTCTAAGAGCATTTGGGGGCAAAATTAAATTCACGACACACATAAAATATATATAGAAAAATATATATGAATGATTTTATATGATTTCAACATTGTCATTATTTGTTTTTTATTTAAAGTGAGAATAAAGCACAAAAATAATTCTTAAAGCAATTTCTAAGACCGTAGGGAAGGTAAACAAAAACATCTGAATGCTGTTTACTCTTGAGAAGAACAGGCATAATTCTGGTTTGGTGCCAGTTTGTTTATTTTTCTGGGGGTGGGGTTGTTTGGGGGGGTTGATCATCAACTCGGAAGACCCTAACCAAACCCATTCTTTAAGGCTTTGTTTAAAGACACAGTGAGAGAGCCCCTGCTCTAAAGAATTTACCATCTAAGCAGAAAAAAAACAAAGGGATTGGAGGAAAGATGTATTATCTCTCTCTTGCAGATGGAAAACTGAGAGGCATAACAGATTAAGTGAATTGCCTCTGACCGTTTAAGACAGTCTGTGAGTGCTGTGCAGTGAACTTCGATAATGTAAGTCCCCGTGAGAGCCACGGCCATGAAATCATCCTTCCCCATCCGGACAATGGGGGAGAAGGGAGCGTTCTCCGGTGGGACGCAATTTCTTTTCCTTCTTCCTTGCTTCTAGGCCTCGATATTCACACACTGTTTTCCTTGGCATCCTCCACGCTGCTCCTAACATCTGTAATGCAAAAGTCTTCCCTTTGGCGGAATAGTGGGTTGTGACAACTCTGGTTTGTTTCCCCAGCGCGCTGAGATTTCTTATTGTCAGGTGAATGTGTTGACAGCAAGCCGGGTAATAAAGATTAACAGTGGGTGAAGAGGATAGTTCTTAAGCACCTGTTGCTGTTTACTGATAAAACTGAAAGGCTCAAAATATCAATATAAGAGGAAGTTAATGCCATTCCCTTTGGAAAAGAAAAAAGGGAAAGAAAAAAAGTAATGCCCCAGAGTAGCAATACAGTCTGTCTGTCCAAGGAGGAAGCAAGGCTAAAGCAGGTGGGAAGTGGAGGTCAATTAAGGAGACAGTGACACAGATGGGATCCATCAGGAGGCAAACGAGGAGGATGGTAAATAAGGGAGGAACGCCCTGTGGGGAAGGGAGAGTGGCAGGAGAAGATCAGCGGAGGGGAAATGAGGAGCAGCATGGGGGAAAGAGCATGCTCTTATCAGGTGAGCGATAGTCCAGACTGATTTGGAGTAATTGCTGTTGTTGCAAGATGAATATTCAGATACTGTAATATACTCTACTTACAGGATATGTTTTTCTGAAGGAATATCAGAAGATAATCTCAGTGAAAAAGGCCCTTTAGCTTTCCTTTCCAGAGGTGCTTCCAGTGCACTTAAAACACAAGGTTGAAAGTTCCCAAAGAAAGTTCCTGTCTTGCCATGAAGTAGCTGAGACCCAAATTTCTCCCCAGTAATTCCTATCTGTCATCTTCTGGCTCTTAAGACCCTACAAATCTGTATGTTAAACAACCCCTTGGATGGGCAGAAGAAACTTTTATTCAGTGCAGTAGTTATCATCTTGCACACTGGTGTGCAGCTTTGCTAGGGCCTTGTTCTGGGCCTTGGGAGCTGAATGGAAGCTTTTTGCATTAATGAACCTAAGTTAGTAGGAGCAACAGAAATTCCAGTACTGGTTATTTTTTTTGTGGAGTGTGAAGTGTATCACACACATCTTGGAGAAGGTTTTCACTTTAGAGGAGGAAAAGGAGCACTTTGGAGTTCATGCTGTGAAATTTCTACACAGAATGACTTTAAATGCACTTTTTTTGTAATGTATGACTCTTTTATTTTGAAAAAGGCTGCATTATTAAATTTATTTTTTCTGTGTGAACAAACATGAATTATTTTGTTAACTCAAGTGTCTTCTCAGTAACCCATAAATAAGAAAATGACTTGAAAGTAAAATTGATCAAAAATGATGCATTGAGTTTTTCCCTACAAGGAGGCCATTGAATTCGGAGTTCTGTCAGGTCATGAATTTCTCACTCATCCACAGAAAGCCTTTCTCCTTCAAAAGTGCATTTCATAATAATATCTTTGTTTTCTGCAAATGATGCAATAATTCAGATAAATCTGCACTCATTGAGGAAAAATAGAAATGAATTGTGTGTGACATGTAATGAATTTCCAGCCTATTCAGAGGGAAGAGGTAAACAGGTCTGACAGCTGGCTCGTGGTTTCTCCCTGATGAATAAGGGTCTGTCCAGTGGGTGCTGGGCAGGGCAGATGAGAAGTCTTTCCAAGTGCATTAAAAATTAACTGAGGTGATCCTGGAGAGGAATATCTGGGATGCCCTTGTCCTTTGTGCTGGCTTTTCTCTTTCCACCACCCAGAGGGTTAGGATCATGCATGCTGCAGGTGAGGAGCCCAGGCCGTGGCTGGGCTGGTGGTGGGAGCTCTCAGGAGGAGGCGCTCGGGCTGAGCTGCTCCCCACATCCCCAGGGAAAAGGTGTTGGGCTGCAGCAGCTCTGCTGCGTGAGGATGGGGGTGCTGGCTCCGGCACGGCGTGCTCTCCTTCTCGAGCTTCTGGGACTGCTTGTACTGGCTGGAAATAAGACGGATGGTTTCTTGCACGAGCACGTCCAAGCAGCAGCAGGGGAAGGAAGGGACTTGCATCCTTGCAGGTTTTGGGGACTTCTGCCCTTAAAGTGAGTTTGACTCAAACTTTGTTGAAAACCACTTATGTTTGCTTAAGAAATAGTATCAGGTTATTGTTTCCCAGATTTTTTTTTTAATTTTAGCAAGGTGTGTAGGGAATGGGCTTGGGATTGCCTCTGTCAGCCAACGAGGTCTGGCTTTGTGTTGAATTGGCACCTTTCAAAGACAGCAGGCGACTGTGCAATGCCCTGGCTTCTGTGCATTTCTGCCAGCCAAATTTTTGGCTAGACTACCCTAAGAAATACCCTGGAGATATTTAAAAGACATGTAGATAGTGGTGCTTAGGAACATGGCTTAGTGGCAGACTTGGCAGTGTTAAGGTAATGGTTGGACTCGATCTTACAGGTCTTTTCCAACCTAAATGATTCTGTGATTCTATAAGAAAGCACTTACAGATATTTTGCCTTAGCAGTAAATTATCTAAATATTGTTGCAAATCAGTTCCACGAAGAAAGGACAGATTTCCAGTCTGGACTGTAAGAGCTGCAGCCACAGTGATGCCAAAACAGTGCATGTTGCTGCCTTGTCTATGTTGACTGGTTTTTGCACCCTGCTGTTGTAGTCTGTCTTCTGCATTGTCTGAGGGTGCCGGAGGCCTGGAATTAGGAGCATCAAGAGAATTTTGACAAGATCAGGTATGCAGTTATAAGTAGATTATGAAATGTTGGCTGTAAAACTGAAGTTTAGTAAATGGGTCGAACTTATGCCAGTTCAGGGAGCTAACGCAGACATATTCCAATTCAGAGAGCCCAGCATCAGTGCCATTTAACCTACATGTTACTGGCATTAGGACAGATGCACTGAAATTAATTTGATCTGTTTGACCTACATAGTTGCACAGGGTGCAAATAATAAGAAATAAACAAGAAGATGAGACCGCATTAGAGCAAATCCTATTTTTGTCCTATTTTTTTTTCTGCCTAGTGAATACTAATGTACAAATCAAAGGGATATACTTAAAAGTGTTTTAAATAACCATCCTTGTTAGAGGCTGGTGAGAAGGGAAAGGCTTGTCATTATGCAATACAAAAGATCGAGATGATCTTTACATGCAGTAGGGGAAAATAAGGAGAAAAAGAAGATAGTAAACTCCTCTTTCCTGAAGAAAGGAGCAAACCCTTCTGGTGGCTATTCCAGACCCAGAGCAGTTACAGACCTGCACAGCAGAAAAATATGCCTCAAGATGGTCTTTAGTCAGCACTGAAAGGTGTGGTTACTGAAATCGAAGCTGTATTTCAAAACAGTGTGAAAGAAATAATTTTCAAGGTAACGGGATTCTTAAAACCCCAAGATAATTTGAAGTGCATTTGGGTATGTATGTGTAAATGTAGTATTCGTTGGTTCTTGCCATATGTGGCGGGGAGTTCCTGCTCCTCGAGGGAAAGGTAGTGAGCTCGGAAATGTCACCTCCTGCCTTGGGGGGCTGGCAGCACCCGCGGGTCCTGCCGGGGTGGTCCATGGGCAGCACGGCAGGCAGGTGGCTCCAGGGGAAATGCGGGAGCTGGCTTAATGCTAGGCATCACTTCACTGGATTTAGGTATGAATTTGGACAATTCAGGGAAATGAAGGCAAATTAAATCAGCTGTGTACTATCTTGCATACATCGTGCTTACGTGCTTAGGGAGGAATGTGCTCTCATTACTTGAAGTGGGGAAGAAGGAATGTATCTGGGGGCAAAGCCAGCCTGGATGCTGCATGGTCATCTGGGATGTCCCCAGCCATGGGCTGCCATGTCTACCAGGCTCGGTGTGTGAGAAAGGAGGAGGAGAAATGCTTGGTCTTCCTTGTCTAGATGGGAGTGAAGAGAGGGAGGATGAGCCTGTCCCCACTGAAACAACAAAACCTATGAACTCAGCTGCTAGGCTGGCTTGGCTTTATTTTTTTGTAATGTTAAAACTGTAATTCTTGGAGAGAGTGAGGAAATGATTGCTAAAAAGGCACAGTCACAGTGTGTCTGAGGATATTGTTATGCAACTGAATTTTGGAGAATCAGAGGGAGGAGGAGTTAATGATGCTTTTCGAATGTTGTTATCTGCCTAGGATGCTGGGGTTTGAGAAACAAGCAGCTGAATACGGGAATAAAGACTTTTGATGAAAGGGATATATTAAGTAAAAGAAATGGATCAGAAATGTCATGACTTACAGGTAATGGTAGGACAAAATCTTTTACATACAATTAAGCTAATGAGTCCAGGGTGGACCTCTGACAGGAAGGGCAGTGGTGAGAAGGTCTCACCAAATGCCACAGAGCATGGGGAAGCTCCTGCTCAGGAGGTGTTACTCAGCAAAGTGGAATGGCCTCCCGGGCTTGTAGTACCTGTAGCATCTGATTTACTGATTTCCCTTGCTTTAAGTGAGAAAAAAGTTTAAAAATCCAATTTCAGCGTTCCCAGCTTTGTTTACTTCTCAGGTTTCTGTAATGGTGGGACTTAACTCAGCATTACAGTTCCCATGCTGGGATGTGTGTATGAGCTCACCTCTAATCCTCACCCCCTTATACAACTTGGATTTCATTCCCTCCCCATTTCTGTGCTCAGGTGTGCTCACTCCCTTCCCCGGGTGTCCTCTCCAGCCCTGGTGCCCACATCTGCTTTCCAGATCCCACAGCCATACTTCTGCTGCTTTCCCCCCTTCTTCCCCCCCCCCCCCCCCCCTTCTCTCCATCAGTCCATTGCAATAAGGAAAGATTACTAAAACCCTGTCTCTTAAGGATATCTGTTTATCCACTTTGAAGATGACTGTGGCTAAATGTCTTCTAGAGACTTCAGGGTTTTCTGGCTTCACAAGAAGGCAGTTTTCTTTGTATACAGAGAACCTCCACTGCAAGACTTTTCAAATCTCTCAGGTTTCAGAGCTAACTGCACCAGTCTTATGCCATTAAATATCAGTTATCATAAATCATCACAAGATGTTGCTCAGATTAAATATGCTCCTACTGGGTCTTCCTGTCGGGAAATATACAAAGTGAAGAAATGTTAAAATGAGTTGGATATTCCACGGGTTTTCTTTCTTTTTTTTCATTTTTTTTTTTTTTTAGTGTTAACTTAGTGTCTTGACTGAGTTTCTTGTGACTGTTAACATTAAGAAAAAAAATCTTGTAAACTTTATTGGATGAAGCGTTCTCATCTAAACTTACACGGTTGCCCGTTCTCAGGCGTGTCTCTCCTTTGGCACGGAGGTGGCCTGTTCCAGCTCAGACTAAAGGCACGCACGGACTAAATTAATTCTGGCGCATATTATTAAAGCTGCATTAGCTCTTGGTGTGGAAGTCTCCTGCAGAACTGACTGTAGTTTAGTTTCATTTAATTCACGCTGGATGTGGATTAAGCCTACCTCAGCCTTATTCTGAGTAAGCGTTTATACGAAAGGCTGAATTGAGGTGGTTTTGCTTCTGAAATGACAGAATTAGTATTTGAATTGCTGCCATGTGGGCAAGTCCTAGATCATTTTACTGACTTCCCGATCACAGCAGAAGAATTGCAGATATGTGTGTGTGTTTTTAAGCTTTGCAAAACAGTGCTAATGTCTTAAAATGTGAAAGAAATTCACATTAAGTGGTGAAGGAGAGCAAAGGAGGGAGACATAAATCTTTTTTTTTTCTTTAGTGGTGACTGTTTCACCCATGTCTCGTAGTAGAAGCAATGATGAATACATGTAATGTTTTCCAACTAATTTCTGGGTCATTTCTCCAATTGCTTTTGAAAATGACTAAGCAGTATTTAATCTGTTTTTACAGATACACAAATCAGAAATTATGGTTTCCCTGAAGCAAGGCTGGGCACAGATCCCAGGTTGCTGGACTCTTCAGCTTGTGCTAACTGCTGAAGCCCCAGTGCCCCCAGCAGTAATGCGCTCTTGGATGCTCGGGTGCGCTGCCCGGGGAGTGTTACCTTGCTGGAGCTCTGGGATGCACAGCAGCTGGGCTGTAATCTCTAGGTGCGTCTTTACAGGAATGTTATCTACTAGTTGAGGTCTTGTTCGTAATCTTGATAAAACTTATTGCCACAGTCTACTCTTTTCCCATCGAATGTTGTCACTAGAGAAGCGGGATAGGTCACACGATTCCTCCTTATTTATTCTTTAGCTTCTTTTACTGTGAAATGGGAAAAATGGTGACCGACTTCCCCACCCCATCCCAGGTACCTGGAAATCTTGTGATGAAAAGATGTACTTTGGATCAGGGAGGCTATTTCTTTAATATTATTTGCATACACCTGTAGTGTAGATGATGTTGCTTGTAGAGCAAGTTCAAAGTCAGCAGTTCAGTTCGAGTACAGCTATTTTGCAACAGGAAGTGGTGTAAAATGTAATGCATCTTAACTACGATGATGTTGGCACTTAATGGCAAACTACAGCGTTTGCACCCAAGTTGTAGCAGTATCTGCTTGGAGAACATGGAATTACCTGGTCTCTCATTCCCCTGACTGTGCAGCACCAAATGACTGTGCCACAGGGCTACCAGGCTTCTGGCACAGCTCTGGATTAACAGGTGAGACCTGCAGTGAGCAGTGGCTTCCCTGGCCACTTAAAGCACTCCGCTTTCTTGTTTTGCGTTTTGTTTAAATAACAAGTGCCTGATCCAGATGCTCTGTTGTGGAAGCTTTAGCAACATCTGCCACTTTGGCAGCCTTCTCAGACAGTTGTGTCAATGGTTTCTGAACAGATTGGGTTTCACAATGGCTGATTTAATCTATTGGGCACTATTTTTCTTTCTGACTCATCTTTGAATAACTTTGTGCCAGTCTGAATTGATTGTAAACCCTTGTACAGTCCATATAAACAAATCTGTGCTTGTAGCGAAACAGGGCAGCGACCTAAGAAATATGTGTGCTGCTCATGCCCTGCAAGAGAAATTTTTGCTGTTCCTTGATTTCAGATGTACATCCAATTACAAGTCATTTCTAAGACAAATGTTACTCAGTGATTAAAAAGCAACAACAAATATATATATAAAGAAACACACACATTCTTTTTTATTATTAATGTATTAATAATGCAATACCACATGTTATTCGGAAGACGTGGCTGTACTGTTCAACAGACTTCAGCAATAGGCAGTAGCACTGCCTTGGCACTGAGCAGGATGCAGATTCAGACTTCAAACTGAGCTATGAAAAGAAGGGGATTGGACCTCCTTGGCTTGAATTTTACTCTGCCTGCATGAGTATTATGGTCTTTATTTTGCATTAGTAGCTTAATCTTATTCTGCACCACAGCTGCCTAGGGCAAATCTGTCTTATAGAATA
Source organism: Morus bassanus (assembly GCA_031468815.1). Lineage (NCBI taxonomy): Eukaryota > Metazoa > Chordata > Aves > Suliformes > Sulidae > Morus > Morus bassanus. Next base: position 1,810,852 of record CM062580.1, on the reverse strand, counting down.
AGTAAGAGGTCAGATGTTCCTCAGTTTGGATCTATATCACTGCCTTTGATTCGAGCAATCTTTAAAACAGGTAGGAAGGAATGAATGGTTGGTGAATTAAGTCTAGGGTGGTATTTATACTTGACTGAAGCCAATGAGTTTGTATCAGGCTGAAGGGTCTGATGCAGATGCTACTGAAACCAATAAATGCCAGAGTCCTCCACTGGGCTTTGATTCACGTTCTGATTGTCTGTCACAGTAACAAAATGTGGACAGGAGGAGCCGATACGTTTCGAATAGCAGAGTTGCACTTTTTGTGATAAACACCCATTCTCTTGGGTGACCATTCAGCTCTCTGGTATGTTCTGTGTGCAAATGATAACACCCTTTTAATAACTACGGGTAACTGGAAAGAAAATACTGTGGAAAATATTACAGACAAACCAGGTGAATGAAAGGATGCTTTTGCATGTGTTTCACTTACCTAAGACCTTCAGTGAGAGGCCAGTGTTCATATTGGTTTGAGCAAGTTTGAAGTGAGAAAGCTTCTTTCATGTCTACCGATGGGGTGGTGATTGTTTAATTCAGTGGTCAACCATCCCAGTATCTCTTATCTTCCAGAGGTGATAATTCAGGACAATAAAATAAATCCTTGATCCCAAGAGAGCACCACTTCAGGCCCAGATATATCCAAACTAGAGCTGGGAGGTTCGTGAACAGAGCATTGTTCTGCTTTAATGATCTTTGACAGCACTTTTTCTGCTTTGCACACGAATTTAAGCTTATCAGCTCTCACTTTGGGGCTTTTGGAGATCGATGGAAATTGCCTGTACTTGCTGTGGAAGGTGGCAGTGCAGGTGTTGGCAGGTCCAGGCAGGCAGGAGGATCTTGGTGTGATCACACCAGCCCTTCGAGGAACATCCATCTGCTAACAGGGGGCAATATAGACATAGCATTTCTCCTGCTGTTGTCCTGGAAAACAATTTTGCTTTAGTTTTTCCAAGGCGGGACTTACTGCTCAGCTTCTGTTTGGTTCGTTTCATAGTCAGGCATCCTTTCTTTTCAGAGAAGCCGTAACTTCGATGAGTGTCTTCTGTGATGTAGAGTATCACAGCTAAGTTATCTTCTTTCCTGAGTTACATGGGAAACTAGAGTTCAGCTGGTTCTGTGATGTGTCCCTGTTTTTTTCCACATCTCGTGAGATTGATGTCAAAAGACTTATTTGGTGAAATCTGCTGCATTACAACCTTTATGCTGCTTAACAGGTCAGACTAGATAAGTGTAATATCCCCTGAAACTCTGTTTCTCCTTCCCTTAATCCTTACAGTCTTGTTTTTCATGAAACCTGACATTTCTATATGGGTGAATCCATTTCTGGAAGTTCATACGTTTGTATAATACATAGGGGTCTGGATTTCTGGTGTCTGATAGGATGTCACGGAAACACAACTGGATACCTTTTGAATCTCATTTAAACTAACATATGAGTGTTTGGATTCACAGCTACATAAGATTAAGAACTGTCTTGATAATATCCTTTAATTCTTTCTTATGATCGAGCTCATGCTACTGATGTTTTACAGATGCTGACTGATTTGCAATATTGTCTGAAGGAAAGATAAGTCGCAGAACATGATCTGCAAGCATTCATGAGTGTATACGCACTGATTTTATTTTTGTTCCCTCTTTCACATTTGTCTAGATGACTTAAAAAAAAAAAATTAGGACATGTATTTTGCTTGCTGTAAATGTAAATATAAATCCTCATCAGCAACTGTGTAATCCAGCAATGATCTCTCTTAAATTGAAACAAATAATAAATTTTGTGAATAGAGCTGAGGATTGATGGTGTCATCCTTGCAGGCGGTTTATATGTAAAGAGTTTTATATTGACTATGCAAATCAACGTTGAAATAACACCAGAAGGGAGCAAAAGATAAGAGAGCTGTTAAACCTACATGTGAATACTTGCAAATCAGCTACCCAAGCAACCTCCTCCCTCTTTCCACTGGGAGCGAGCAGCCTGCCTGGTCCCAGGGACAGTTGTGACTTATGGCAGGGCTGAGCATGACGCTGGAGTTTTTCCTTTGCTCGGGCAATTAGCAAAAACTAGGGAGCTTCCAGAGACAGCTCCATTAAGATGGTATATAGGTCAGTTATGTCCTTAATGTAATGCTTATTTATCCAAAATGTCCTGAAAGGCCTTCTCAGCTAGTAGAAACAAACACAGACTAAAGGAAGCAATTTCTTTGTACAGCTGCTGCTCCAGTGTATCAGTTGCTAAACAGTCCTCCTTCCTGCCACTTCATGCTTGCAAATACACTTGGGTTTCTCTTATCTCCAGCACATGCAGATTGCAGCCGCCGGCCATGCCCCCATGCATTTGTGCTCAGGGAAGCACATCGGGCTTTGCAATTTAACACTGATCTTCCCTATGACTTGGTGTTTCAGAGAGTAGACCCCAGTCCCAAGCTGTTTTTCTGATAAAAGAATTTAATCATGCCTCTGTGTCTGCAAGAGTAATTGGTGCAGGCTTTGGCTTGAAGATCTGGGATCCAACCCTTGCCTGCTGCATCTATTAACATGCCTCAGCATAGTAGAAATAACACTGTTTTGTTGAAAATCTTGCTTATGGTTGAAAAACAAATGATAAAGCATAAAATGTACATGTGGGTTGGTCCCCTGATGATCCTTCAAGTAAATTAATCTGAAAAATAATGAAAAATCCTTGAAAAAACCCCAAAACATCTACATCCCAGAGCGCATTTTAATGAGTCTTTCTCAAGCACAAACAGAAATAAAACTCCACCCTCTCCTCTCTTTACAAGAAAAGCAACATCAAAGTAGAGGAGAAATTGTCAATATAATTACAGAAAGCAGTGACATTACAGAAAGCGGTGACATTCTTCTCCTCTAGGAGTTTTACGAATTTTGCATTTTGGAGCACTGTCCCCCGTTGAGGCTTGTGCGTGCATGTGTCTGTGCGTGTACCAGCGGCTCTTGCTGCTCCCTGGACCAGTTAGTGTGTGTTTTAACTGCCGAGTCCATGAGTTGAGTTGAGGAGAAGTGGTGGTATTTGCAGCAAGGATTAGTCCTGGTGTTACTTGAAGGTCCCTGTTGTACCTGACCTGAAACTCTTTCCAGGTGGGTGTCCTCCATGACCAGCAAACGGAGAGGAGCTATTGTTTTGGGGAGGAGCAAAGTGCGCTGTAAATGAAATCAAAGTGAACGTTGCGAATTACAAAGCTCCTGAGTATCAGAATATGGGTTACTGTACGTTTCAGTGTTAATTTTTTTATTGGATTGGACATTTTTTGATTGCTATGGTGCTACATCAGGGGACCTCTTCTGGGTTATTAGCATGCTGTTTGAGGATGGAGTTTGTGGTATTTGGTAGCAGATCACCACTGTTACGAAACTGGAATAGGTAATGTGTCTTTTCTGAATTACTACTTGTGGGCTATATCTTTGGTCCTGGTGTAACCAGGCGGGTGCCTCGTGGTTAGCTGAGGATGGGCTCAGCGCAGGGGACTCTGGAGCGCAGGAGCAGCGTCCGCCTCTTCCGCACACCTCAACCCTCCTTTAAAAAGGACTGACAGTAGGAAAGGGATTTGACATCCACTGTGCTACAACAACCTTTGGGTTTAATGCCAGTTTCTTAATAGCTCAATAAAGGCATAGGCACTTGGATACCCGCTGGTGGGGAGGCAATGTTACGAAACCCCCAGCCTGTGTGCTGGGCTAGATGCAATGGTGAACGTTAGGTGAAAAAGGGGATGCTGTGGTGGGGGAGGGTGGGACCCGACCACTGCCCATCGGCATAGGTGTCAGCTGCAAGAGCAGTCACTCGCCCTGTGGGGTTTTAAGCTGTTTTCAGAGGTGTATGGTAATGCACACCTCCCATTTCTCCAGCTCTCCCATGCAAGGGGCACAGGCTGGTTTGGGCAAGCGTCAAACTGGTGAGGCTCCAGCAAAGGGGGTGGTGGGTGACACGGACAGGTTCCTCTGCTCAGTCCTGAAAGCCTTTGGCATGTTAGTTCATGCTAAAGTGCCCACACTACAGGTATGAAATTCACCCAAGATACTGTGAAAAACCTCTGGTGAACTGGGCAAACTGTACCGTGGTTCTGAACCTAAAACATCTCTCGGCCCTGACTCCGCCACGCGTCATACGCCTGGGTTTATTGTGGAAGTAATCCGTCTGCAGTCGGCAGGATTATTTGTGGAGTTAGCTGCTGTTCAGAGTAAATAAGTTATGAAATCTGGCCTGATGTTATCAAAGAGGATATTTCAAAGTCGTATTTATAGATTCACAAGTATTATCTGAATGAATGTGTCGGTCTGCATCCCACTCGCACCGCAAGCCTTTGCCGCCGTAGTGATAAACACAGGGCAGACAAAGCACCAGGCAGAAAATTTGCAGGTAAATGAAGATTCATTAATAGAAGTGTGATTTTTCAATAGGCCTTTTTGTATGTTGGAAATGTGCTACTAATGCTGTGATTGAAATGTCCCCCAGGAAAAAAAAAAAGCTGACTTTAATGGGACCGAAATTACACAGTGAAACCTTCATTTCTTGCCATGTTTCTGTGGTGCCCAGCAGCAGGATTTCACTTATTTCGGTGCTGCTTGCGCTGCCCTCCTCTTTCTCATGTGGAGAGCTCTTAACCGAAGCACAAGTGCCAACAAGGGGGTAGGTCACTCTACCCGGAGCAAGTAAATCAGATGTTAGATCTTTGTTTGTCAGATGTTTTCGCTAGAAGAAGCATAATTAATCAGTCCCAGCAGAATGACTCAAAGGCAGTTTCCTAGGCTGAATAACTGCAATGGTTTCTGTGGGACAAGCCTCCTAGAGAAAGATATTTAAAAACCCAGTGACTTTAAGTGAGAATGTCACACCAAATGCAGTAATATTTCTACCCTTAGTCCCACTTCTGCCTGCAAAATAGAGATGCTTGTATGTCCTCATCCATCAGCTGACAGCTTCTTGCTTATGGAAGTGGTGATGATTTGACATCAGACCACTTAAACTTCCTTAGGGGCTGGGTTGGAAACCTCTAGCGTTTTTCATCACTCTCCCTTCATCTTATTCACTCTTTCTCAATTAGGCTGATACTGAATCTCACTGTAGTGTATAAAAGTATACCAAACTGGACATCACATGAGACAGAATACGTACTAATGCTTGGTAAATATGAAGTGTGTTTGGGGAAGCAAGAGAGAGTGGAGTTACTCTGGGATTACAGCTACTCCTATTTGCAACTCAGGTGGGAAGGTCAGGAGTTCTGTGGCCCAGTCTCTGCCCTCAGTGGGGCTCTGGACCAGGCCATATTGCTTGGCTTTATCCAGACTGGTCCTGAAAACCTCCAAGGCTGGAGCCTGCACAGCAGCTCTGAGCAGCCTGTTCCACAGCTTGGCCACTCTCGCGGAGAAAAGGTTTTCCTTAATGGCTGTATATAAGCTCTATATAGCTTTTTACATGTGCGTACATACATATAGCATTTCTGTGGCATAGTCTGATATATAGCTGTTCCCGTCAAGATTGCGAGAGCTGATGGAAGTGTTATTTTTAGACTTAGGTGGATTGTAGGGCCACTAGACCACCCTGAGATAGCTGGAAGAAAAAGAGTTGGCAATTAAAACACTTACTGGCAAAGGGCTAAAGTATAGAGGAAAACTGAATGGCTGTGGGAAAAATAAAAGTTAACGGAAAGTAATTTGGCAACTTAATCTGGAGGCTGGCAGGAATCCAAGTGGATAACAATTTGATTTCAGCTGCTTTTGTGTACTTAGTAATTCAGATACCCTGCAGAAAGTCACACTGAGCTCAGCTGGCTTAAGATAAAGCTAGGAGCTCGTGTCTCGAATTGGTCAGTCCAGGCTGTATGAAGGGCCACCGCTTCAAGCAGTTGATCAGGGGTACAACTAAGGTTTGATGGCATTTACACTTGTGTATTGATATAAAATCTTGCTTTGCAGGGACATTTGATTTCCTATCGTCATCTTGTTGTACCAACTTCTAGCTTAGGCAGTCTAAGTATGTATCTCCTCCCCCTCATCTCTGTATTTCTAGCACAATTTGTTAGAGCCGCTGTGACAGTTAGACAGGCATCATCTCTCTCTGTGTGAGTGGTATCCCCATTAAGATAATGAGAAAAATCTGACCTAGCACTCAACATTTCTACACATAACACAAACTTAATGAAAGTACCAGCTATTTCTGTGCCTTCTGAATATGCTAAATTCTCTGAGTGTAATTAAATTGCTAGGGTGCAATTGTTTTGCCCTTTCTTCAAGTTTGTGTCAGCATCCTTGTTCAATACCTTGTTGCTTTGTCGCATGGCTTCGCCATCGTGATACCTTTAAATGTTTACTAGTTATGGAGATTGCCTGATCCAGGGTGTGCTGGTCTCCAGGTGCTGAGGATGAGCACGTCCTCTGGACCACTCAGCTAAACCTCATTATTTTTTTGTTCATCTGTTGTGGTGTGTTGGGGTGGTGTTCTTGCCTGTTGAGAAACACTGGAGTGGGATGCTAGTAGTGAAGAAAAATACCGTTATTATATATAAATTGTGTCTCTAAAAGTATTTTTCAAGTACAAATGCAGTTAGGGCTCTTCCCATGTAATTTCAAGAGTTTCTTTACCATGCGTGGGCAGTTTATGGCTGAATTTATTTTCATTATGTAATTTTTCATTCTAACGAGTCCTGTATAGATGGACCCTGAAGACTCCAGTTTAGAAAAACCAACCAACCAAAAAAAAAAAAAAAAACCCAAACCAAAAAAGAGATCACCGTTCACCTTCTGGCATAGGATTTCTAAGTCATCAGAAGTTCTCCAAAATGTATGTGGGACCTATATTGGTAGGACATTTAGGTGCATCCCATTCCGTTTGCATGAAGAGGCATCTGCTGGACACCTAAAAATGCGTGAAAGGAAATACCAGTTTGAGCTAACAGCAGCGGAGGTTGGGAATCTTGGGTGCTTGGGAAAATGGGCAGACACCACCTAATTACGTGCCGTGCTCCTCCTGAAGCAGCTGAGCTGTAACATAAAAGAGCCATTGGCACTTCTCGGTACACATTGCTGTTGCCATCTAGGACCAGACTCTGGACATATGGCTAAGAAAGTCTTTGGTGCTCTGAATTGTTTGTTAAATGTTTTATGCTCCTCTCTGTCTGTCTGTCCAATCTAATGTCATTAGCAAGATAAGGAGGGAGTGAATTCCAAGAAATAGTCTCTCCCTTCTCCTAATGCAGCTCTTTGTGCTTTATATGCCTCTCTCACATTTCTGATTTCCTTGGCATCAAATTGCCCTTCAGAATGGTCAGTGATATTCTGTAGTGAGGGAAATGTGGCTGTTGATAGCTGAAAATAAAGCATCAGGAGTAAAATATTAACCCTATTGTAATGTATTATCTAATTAGTGTAACTTGCTGCAAACTTTAACTGCCTCAAATGAGCCCCAACTCAGTCTTAACTCAGCAGTAAACTTATTATTATAAATATACCAGAGACTCTTGAAGTCTGTATGTGTGACTCACCCATCTATTTGGGATATGGAGCATAAGTCTCTGCATTTCTTAGTTTTAACTGTGCTTTGTCAACCATGCTATTGGATTTGAAGATTGGAAAATGCTTTTATGCAAGTATTCAATTTTTGAGGGTAAAGAGTTTGCAGATTTCAGCAGCTAATTATTCTAGTTGCTTTAAATTAATATCACGAAGATCTCCCATTATGACAGTAGCAGTGGAAATAAATTACTTGCTCTGTTTCCAAAGCAGAATGCTTTTCCTGACGAGCCCAGGATAATGCCTGTGTGGCTCAGAAGAGTGGAGTCACTTTATTCTCTGGGATTCCAACTTCTGAAGCAAGGGAGAGGGAAACTGGCATTGCCTTTCTCATGGGTCTAAAGATTAAACCTTTCTTAAAGACCTGAGGCAGCTCTTCCAAAATGCAGGGCAGTGAAAAAGCTCCCTGTAAGTAGCTTAGCCTTTAATACTAGATGGAAAGATGATAACAGTAACCAGTGATCAAAGCTGCTACCACTCTTTCAGGGCTGTATTTACCAATCTCCTCTCGCATCAGTCACAGTTTCCCATGTATATTATATTTCTGTGGAATTACAAAAAGCAGGATATGCATTTTAAATATGATGGTTTTATTAATGCCCCCACACCCATCAATTGAACTTGAAATTTTGTAAAGATATTTTTCTTGTCTTGAAAAGCAAATGCTCCAAGCAGAAGAGTGTTTTCCTGATGTTTAATGTGGTTACAACAGCTGTCTGGTGGTGTCCATAAGGTACACTAACAAGGAATGAAAAGGAGCGCTCCCAACACTCAGCTGACTTGGAGCCGATGCAAACAATCCAGAAATTACAGCAAACTTCCTAAACGTATTTCTTGAGGCAATATAGGAAAGTTGAATTGGTGGTAAGCACCTGACTTCCCCAAATGGTAGGAAATGTAAACTAAAAAACCAGAAATGTGCTTGAGGGGCTGAAAACATGCACCCAGCCCAGATAACTGCTCTTGTGCTTGACGTGACAATCCATCCTGTATTTTGCATTTTTAGGGACATTTCTTTAAATTTGTGTGCAGGGCTCCATAATTGACAGCAATCCTTCAGAAGCCCATTCAGTTAATGAGAAGAGAATGTGGAGGGAACCCAGTTTCCCTCTGGTAAATCCATTCTGGGTGTTCCCTTTCTGCTGCTTGTCCTTCAGGCTTCAGGAAACGCTCTTCAGCAGGGTTTGCTCTATAATCTTACCAGGACTTAGGTGAGACTGGCCAGCCTGTAGATCCCTAGATCCTTTTCCTTGTTCTTGTTGAATGTGGGCGTGACATCTATTCCAGTCATCAAGGGCCTCTCCAGTAATGCAACCTTTCTGTGTTGGAGTACTAATGAAAATTGTCACTTATCCCTTCCTCTAAGCAACAGGGAATCTCGATAACTTGATAGTGCAAGAAAATAATTATTTTCAAGCATAATCATTCAGATTTAAACTGTGTCCTTCTCTTTTTGCAGTTGTCAGCCAGTTGGAGTAGTACATTTCCAAGGTTAACTGTAGAGGAAAAGAAATAAACTTCAGTGTTATGGAAACTGTTGCGGTATGAGAACATGTCAGCTTGTAATACCTTTCATTAAGAAAACTGCACTGATGTATATACATCATTGAGTTTTAGTTAAAATACTTCATTTTTGATCCAGTTTGAATGTTTCTGGACAACAAGACCCATTAGTGGCCTCATTCTCCTCTTGCTGAATTACATCTTGGCATCGGTGTGGCCGCATACTTCTGTATACTACAGGTTAAGCAGGACTTCATACTAATGGAGGCTTTCTGCTGCCGTGGTATTTATATTGAGCTCTTTTAGTGGTATGGAGCCAGGTGAGCCTGTGAGAGAAGGGAAAGACGAGTTATCTGGTTGCTGACATTTGCCAGTCCCGGTACTGTAAAACTTTGCACAGTCGCATGTGTTGCAGTTCTGTAACTTGCTAGTCTGAGACATACAATCCCAAACAGTGCTAAAACAGCCTGTCATGCATTGTACAGTGATATATATCCTAAATTCTTGCAAAAGATGCCAGTGTTCTGTGGTGATTAGCAGAAGAGGCCCTGTGGAAAAAATGTTTTACTGTTGTATCAAGAAAGCTATGAAGTCTAATGTAAATTATCTTTGTGGGATCAGTGGGGAAAAAAGGGGTAGTTAAATTATCTTTTTTGACAGAAATTCATCAAAGCCCATTTTATTGGGCTTTTCTCTTTGAAGATTTCCCTTCCTAACCAAACTAATTTCCATCCCATGTTTTCAGTGTTGTAGAAAAATCTCAGATTCTGCTTATGTCTGAGGGCAATCGAAAGCAAGAAACTTACAGGAGCACTTTAAAAAGGTTGGAAAAATAGGGACTGGTGCTCTCCACATAATCCTTGAACCAGCACACAGCACGTCAGGTAACAGTGCAGGTGTCCTCCCTGTATAAGACACTCATAGTATTTTAGGTACAGTTCATAGAAAATTTGGTTCCAATGCCCCTCTACTCTTTGGACTTGCTTCTAAGGTTGTGCTAATTCTGAACTTCGTCTCTTTTACATAGAAGTAGGAATGTACAATTTATAATTTTCAAAATTTATTTAATGTATGTTTTCATAGCCTATTGACCAAGTTCAAGGACATTGTAAAGTTTGGGACTGAGACACACTTTTGGTCAAGAGTTACAGATGAACAAAGATAAATAATTTTCCCTGTCTTAATCCATGACTTAAGTCAGCAGTGCCACCTCCCCAGGCAAGTAAATAAGGCCATGTTGTGGATGTTCTGTCACCATTGGTCTTTGAGTTGGCAGGCTCCAAGACTGCAACTCACGGGTTTTTTTTTTTTTACATCTACAGTATCCTGTTTGTTCAGATCTTAGTACCTTGTGAGTAAGTGCTTTAGCAGCCCATATGCTTCTGAGCATATGGTACATATATGTTATCGGTTCATCCCTTGTTACTGGTCCTTATCAGCTGAGTTTGTTATGTGGAACTGTTGATCAGTCAAGTCATTACTGATTTAGTGACTCTTTTATTTGGTATTTTGCTTGATCGATTTGTTTTGTGTTCTGTACGAGAGAGGAAGTCGCTTAAGAAATTTCAAGTGGGAACCATTAGCTAACATTGTAAGAGTTACTGTTATGAACCACGTCATTCATTTAGGTTACCATTACTATGTTGGATATATACCCCCTTAAAATTTGCAGACAGCAATAGAAATATGCTCTCTGATGTGCCAAAAATAAAGTTGTGACAGTCTGTCATGTCGGTGTTTGCAGCGTTGGTCCTGCAGCCAAAGAGCTGGTGAGACTCTCCTCTGGGAGGAGGCAGCAGTAGCACAAGCTGATTCAGCACAAGGACCCTTAAGCCAGGTAGATGCTTACGGCAATTTCTGCAAGGAAAAGCAGACAAGCTCTCCGGTGAAATATGTTTGCCAATCTTTTTACAGATGGAGAAAAAAATCTTTTATACTTCAGTATCAGGGGAAAGTCAGGTGAAGCAGAAGACAAAGCAAAAGGTGTAGCTCTTAAAGGAAAAGTCTGTAAGTAAGGCTGGTTTTGATCCAGAAATCAAAATGAGTAAGAATCCATTCTTCCTTCTAACTGAAAAGCTGTGTGAGAGTCAATGAACATAAAAAATAATTGTATCCTTCCTGGCTGCTTTGGTTCTTGAAATGCTCACTGATGAATTGGAGATTATTTTTTGGCCACCCTGAATTTCTTGCACTGAAGACATCCATACTGACGATAAACTGTCACATAATTTTTTCCCAGATGTCAAGTGCTTGAGGGAACAGTCATAGATTCATCCAGTACATCATCCTTTGTAATCTGGAAGTCCAGAAAGTTGCACAGCCAGATAGCCAGCATGTAAGAGGTTGAATGGTCGCTTCTCTCTCACATTTTGTGGATCAGATTTTCATTCCATCAATTGTCAGATACCCTTCATGCACGTGTAGGGTTTCTGCATTTTGCAGGCTTGGCTGGCAGCTCAACCAGGCTCTAAAACTCCTTGATTGAAGAAAAGTAATTCTGTGTACTTGAAATTAACAAAGTACAAACCAAATAATTATGTATTTTAATATGCTGGAGGTATATGCCTGGCTCTGTTAACAGCTACCGATGCATGTTTGGGGTAGTTCAAATCCAGTAACATTTACATGCTCTGTGGAAAAAGAGGGCAGCTCTGAATTGATGTGGCTTTTGTTATTTTTATTCTCTCTGTTACTCCACCCAAAGCTGAAGCGGCTTATTTAAATGATAACAGTTTTAGTGACTTCACATTTCAATCAATAGCAAACCAATATAGCAAGAAAGTATTTTAGACTCTGAGTTTTTGCTGTTATCTTTAATATGATCACAGTAGTAATTCAAAGCTCCTTGGCTGCTCTCTGAAGAACAGATGTATTTACTGGAGTGTCTCCTGCTAAATCCCAGCTCAAAGGAGTTAGTTATCTTCTGCAGAACTTTCCCTCTGAATCATATATTCTTCTACGTGCGTGTGTAAGGTGTGTGTTGTAAATTGTTCTTTCTTGGACTTCAGTATGGAGGTAGCTAAGTTTTAATTTGGGGGGAAATGATCTTTACATGTGAATTTCCTTACATCTTGCATTGTGGTTATTTAGCGTTGGCAAAGCACTTTGAGATCCCTCTGCTGAAGAGACTATTAGATCTAAAATGCATTACTACTCACTTTTATAAATGACAGAAATATAAAGTGCTACTTTGGCAGAAAGAACATTTTGAAATATTAAATTTATTGAAAATTATTGTGTGTCCTACTAGTAAGTCAATTCTAGCAATGAAGTCTGTAGGCCAAATACCTGTTTGCATTATCATTACTGCAGGCTGAGTGCTAAATGGATCTGCGTTGCCTGGAAAAACAGTCTCTGGGTGGCTGAGATTAACTGTAGGTCCTCTGCTGTCTGGAGTTGTGAACAGCTCTCTGAAGTTAAGACAGGTTTTGTTGTTGAAGATATGAATCAAATTGATCCAAACACAGGCATTTGTAATGCATCTATCTGCTCTTGGTAAGCTCTGTTCACTTTCCAAATGACTGGAAGTTTAATGTGTTGATGAAGCTACTGCAGGATGGGAGTTTCACTTGAGGATCAATGCTCCAACAAGAGGACTCAGTCCAGCTCTAGAGTCTCTTTTTGTTCTTCCTCCTTTTTCTGTCTTTTGCCTATTTACTCTGTCTCAGATCAGCCTCATTAAATAATCTTATTCTTCAAAAGGAAAATTGTCTCTGTGCATAGTGGGCAGCCATTTACTAGTGGCTGGGTCTTACCAGCTGGTTTCAGATCCTGGGAACACTTTTACCAATGGAGTAATTTCAAAATCAGCTTTCAGCTGTAATGCTGTCAGGTAGTCTTTGTGAGAAGGATTTTGGGCAAGCAATTTTAATTTTAGTCAGGAACTTTCTAATTATTTCCGTAGTGTGCTGGTGTTACATCTAAGAGTCATGATATCAAACACACAAAATACTCCTTCTATATTGTGTTCATAGGATTTGAGATTAGATATAATTTAGACCATTCTGTTTAAAAAATAATTTTTGAAAATAACTTCATTGATTTAGAATAATGTTACCAAAAAGTGACTTCTCTTTTTCCAGAATGACTTATTTACCCGGTTGGAGGCAATGTACTCTAATTGTCTCTGACATTGTGTACTCTGGAATATCTCTTATTTCTGCATGAAGTCAGAGACTAGAAACTAAAGAGCGGTACAAGGTTTTGGCTGGCTTTTTCCCCTAGAAGTTGGTTAGAAGCTATCAAAATATTAGGGCACTTTACTAATTTAGTAATTGTTAATTATTAGAAAACTTAGGAGGACTGGCTGATTTCCCAAGTAACAGAAAGGACTAATGGTTGGGTTGATTCTTCCCCTGCTGTCAGGCAATTAAGTGTCCAGTGCAGCCAGAGATTGTGTGGGAGAATGAAGATTGCAGGACACGAGCATTGATTCTCCAGGAAAGCTGACAGTAGCTGTTGTGTAATATGTCCTGATCTCATGCATGTCACAAGTCTCCCTGTGTCACTTCCATTTATTTTCAGTGCTTGTTGTTTCCACGGTGAATTATTATGCAGAGTGCTTTAGATTTCATGAACTATTTCTCCCCACTCCTTTGAACTCTTTAATCAAAGTTTGCTAAGCCAGCTATAGGTTGTACTTGGGGTTTGAACTCTCCCGTTTGTTTCAAAATGTCAGAACGTGCCTTGCAATACATGAGGGCTTGTGAGCAAGTCAACCAGGAGAAGAATGATAATCTGGATCAGTGGCTGCGTTTTGTACAGGATTACTGGCAAATGGACACGTTCTCAGCAGCTTTTACTCATGTCAACCCGCTGAAGGGCTACAAAGCCACCCCAAGGCGGGATGGGCTGTGTATCTGGTGCTCCAGCAGTCCCTCCTCGCTCCTGCCCAGGGTGGGCTGCACTGGAGAACTCTGCTGGAAACAAGCTTGCTGCTGTCTTGCTGATGTACAGCTTGTGTTTCTTCCTCTAATAGCTTTCCGGGGTCTTTCAGCAAACAGCTTCAGCTAAACATGTGGTAAGGCTGCTGCAATTTGTTTCAGAGGCAGACCTGGCACTCTGCAGCCCACGGGCTGGCGTTGGGAGGTGATGGAGGCCACCCTGGTGACCTGGCGTGTGACGACCATGTGTGCTGACAGCCAGCAAAGAGGCAGGTCTGCTGGGACTCCAACTGTGTTAGAAAATCTAAGGTGAAACTGGAAGAAATTGCTTTCCAAACCACATTGTTCAGGGGAGACAGAGGAGGGAAGAATATATTCTGGGATACGCATTAAAACCCACTTCTGCTAAAGCTGTCAGTGGTTTTCACGTCAGGTACTCTAATGTTCCAGCTGGCTTGGTGTCCTACATTTTTCATGACGTGCTTTGTCTCACAACAGTATTTTGTCTCACAGTAAACTCCTCCTCACCATGAACTATGTCCTCTTTGAGACTATAATGAGTTTACTTCTCAAGGTGTCCAAAATCTGCTATTGCAGACTAAGAGGGAGCCTGTGCTGGGTACCCGGAGTGCCAGGCTGTGAAAGGATATGAATAACAACGAAGTGTTACACGTTCAGGTGCATACTTGGTTTTTTAAGCTATTCATGTGCTACTTAATTTCTTTTTCCTTGTCGTTCCTCCATTCCCAGTCTTTTCATCCAAGGTGTGCAAAGTGCAGAAGCCTACGACCAGAAGGAAGGCGGGGCAAGGCAGGGTCTCTAACTGCATATCAGATATGCCTTATGCAGGCCTTCTTTAGCAAGCTCATCCTTTGATGTGTCCGAGGCTGTGATGTAAAAAATCTTCCTGTAGGCCTTGCTGTGTGAGCAGAGAAACAGGGACAGGCAGGGATGGAGGAGGACTTGCCTAGCTAGTTCTCAGCCTTTAGGACTTTAATGCACACCCTTGAAGACTGTGGGATTTTTACTTGTTTATTGACTTCAGTGAGAATAGACCAGGCTTTCACATGTATTTGATTTAGTAATGTCGTTTCTTAAGACTGGTAGAGACCTTCCAACTTGAAACACATCTTGCTTTGGCTGTCAAGACTTGTGGCAGCTCCCTTTACTAAAATTATGCTGAAAAAATAAAATGAAACTTATTGCAAATTTAATTGGAATTTCACTGCTCTTGTCCATCCGATAATGAATTAGTCTTCAGCACAAGAAAAAAATGCAAATAGAAAAGATTCTCTTGCAGAGCCCAGTGATTGCTGATGGTAATTATAGCCTGTATGTTCAGTTAATAGGAGTTTGAACTGTGTTTCCAAGTGCACAGCTTGATAGAAGTGTTTTTGTACACTCGGAGAAAGAGCCCTGAGTTAATATCTGGACCTCAAGGGCTCCCAGGCTTTTGCAGGGTTTTAACTAGAAAATCATCATGGTCAGGACCCAGAGGTGTTGGGAGAGCGTGTCACTGTCCCCCACAGACGCTGCGAGGGGATGGGGGTGGTTCTGGGGCTTGGAAGGAATGGCCGTCCCCTTCGTGGCCAGGTGGGTGGTGGAAAAGGTCTTTGCCTGGGTCTTGGCCCTGTAAGTTTTGTAGTAGATGCAGCCACAGGAATCTGTGCTGAAGACAACTGACATAATTTGAGCCTTAAGCGCAGTCAGCTGCTGTTTACAAAGAACTTAATGCCAGTGGGTAGAATATTGAAGCAACATCTGGAATAAAAATTTTGGCAATAGTAATGTGAATTATAAATCCCTTTGTATGCCAGTTTCAACTTGATGTCTCTATTTTTGTTTGAAATGACCTGATTTTTCCAGAAAGCCTCTTTCTTGCTTTCCATACATACAAAAAATTTAAGCCGGTATGTTTGGAGAGACTAGATTTTTCCTAGCGGTGTCTGGATGATGCCCTATCTGTTTCCCAACTCAGCAGTGGGCATGTTGATGAGAAAAAGGAGAGAGAGGTAAAACTAGAGGGACTGCCTGGAATCTAATAAATCATGAAATTCCTGTGTTCTTTGGGAAGATGAAGGTGCGGCTTGTTCTTGCTGCCCTATGCGGAAGGGAATGCAAGCAGCCCGAGGAAAGCAACTGGGTTTTGGTTCAAATCCCTGTCCTCTCTTCTCCCTTAGGAATGACCATATTTCACTTGAGTTTGGTGTTGGTCCAGGTTCAATCTCCCTCTAAGAGTGTGTTAAAATCACATTGTTGAATGAGCCCTTGATGTCATGTTGTCCTTCTCAGATGGATGAGAATGTTTTCTGTTACTGATACTCCAACACAATAGCCTGCGCTCTGCAGGGAGAAGAAAAAAATAGTCCCCTAGGAACTTTTGACTTATTAAAAAAAAAACAATTGCAGGGAAAGAGAACCACTGAAAACAGTAATCATTCATTGCTTTGACAGAGCTTCCCTTGTTTGGGAACTGCAGTACATCTTTACACTAAAGGCCTTGTCATCTGCAAGAATAATGTAGTCTTTCTAACCCCCAGAAAATAAACAATTACTGCAGAACAGATAGTATACACACACTTAAGCAGTGCAGAAGGCCTTCTTTGGTAAAATAAGCACAGCTAAAATTCAGCAGTAACGTTTCTCTAGAAGCAGGAGTCGGATGCCTTCTCCTCGTGGCAGCCTCTGGGATAGGAATGAACCAGGCTGGGCAGGCAGCCTGCCCGGGGACGTGGGGCTGTGAGGACGTGGTGGGATGTCCGTGTGTGTCTGTAGGCAGAGGTGGAGGGGGTCTGTGGTAACGGGGTGGATGGAGCCAGCCCAAAACTGGTGCCTCCCGCTTCTGAAGAGCCACTCTGGCTTTTTCTCTGGGCTTAAAATCTTTTCCAAACTCCTCATTTCTCTTCAGTTTCAAGGAGCTGGGGCTTGTTTTCCAGGCTAGGTCAATGTGGTGATGAGGTTCATAGATTACTCCTTAAAACACTCAAATCGCGAGGGCTGTGCAGGGCAGGCCCTAGCTAAATACCCATTGCTACCAAAGACCTGCTGCCACTGCAATTGCAGCCTAAACTTCTCTTTCAGGGAAGAAATGCTCCGAACTCTGATATGGCCTTAGTCCGTACCCCAAACTGACTCAGGGCTGAGGGAGCAATAAATTGCTGTTACTGTGCGGGCAGTTGACTGTTCTGCTCTCTCATCATGGAAGTCAAGATATTTGGACATCCACACACCCCCCCCGACCCCCCCACCCCAGTCTGTTGCCGTGGGTTTTAGCACTGATGTGTGTTCAAACCCAGAGATTACTTAAGACATCAATGTAGACAAGGTCAGGGATTTTCTCCTCTCATATTGGAAGTTATTTCTGTCAAGATATTTTTTTTTTGGTCAAGGTGCCAGGACCTGAAGCAGATTAAAGCATGCAGGAAGGTGGAGATGGAACACATGCATTCTTTCTCTACAATTATTTTAAAAAACTATCTCCTTCCTCCCCACCCCCCAAAATTTATGTAAATTATTAATGAATGCAAGGTGAACATATACTTGAAACAATAACAGGAATGATTACCAGCCCTGAATTAAATTAAATATATGAGAGCTTCCTTATTTTGGAATATAATTCAGTGGTAATTATATCATACAGTCAAAGCACCAATTGCTTCCTCCTGATCCCCTTTCTCAGCCATAGCACTCCGGTGGAAAGCTAATGCACTTAAGGGATTACGCAGGAAAAGTTTTCTGAATGTGACCACAATACTTCCAGTGGAGCAGCACAATCTCTCCCGCACTGTTCTGACCAATTTGAACTGTTACTCTGAAAGGATCCTCAAATTCCATTTCTAAATAATTGTTTACAACCAGTGGCTGCTGTTTACCCAGATACAAGCTCCTATTTTCTCTGTTCAAATTGCATTGCAAAATAATTACTTGGTATCATGCTGTTGCCAGTAATGGAAGGAACCGTCTCCCTCACAGGTGCCACGCTCACCAAGAGCAACAGCATCCTCTGGTCAGCTCAGAAGAGGGCAGAATTTCTGCTGATTTTATTTAATTACCTTGATTGCAGGTCCAGGACTGGCCGGACATTCAACCCAAAGGCATTCAGGCACTTGCACAGTGCAGGGTTACGATGTCAGGTGTCCTCAGAGGTGCAAACTTCATTCCAAATCCTTCATGTGCAGTGGTCAAAAGTAACAATAAAACTTGCAGGAGATCAGTGTTGTGCATCCAATGGCATCAAAACCCACACTTTATTTGGCTTATACGCTTGTAGGGAGCTGTATTTATCTTCTTTTGCTACTGGTCAGTCTCTCCTCATGGATGCAAAGGTCATCTTTGGCACTACCTGGAAATCATATGCTCCAGTGATGCTGCATGTATATAACAAAGCTAAATTTCAACACTTGGCCAAATGAGATTTGAGGCACTTTCAAAACTTTTTTATAGACAGGTGTAAATGTTTGTGGTTTTTTCCTGTTGGCTTTCACTGTTGCATGGACTATAAGTCCATTCTCATCAGTAGAGGGTAGTAACTTCATGTTGTACTGACAATGAAATTATTTTTCATATTCTTCTAGTTCTGTAAGAGAAAGATTTTCCAGGCTTAGCTGGTAGCTTTGCATCATCTTTTCTGAAATTTAGATCCTCTGTAGTCACAAAACAGGGAAAAGAGTAATTACGATCAAGACAGGTGTTCAGTTTAGTTTATCTTTGTGTGGATTATACCAGGCAAATATCTCTTCTGAAGCAGCTGACCAGCAATAACCCAAAGTAGGTTAAACTATGTAAAGAGTCAGGAAGTGCTTTACTTCTGTGGCTAATGCCGAATCCTGGTGGAATCTGGCATAAGCCTGGATCTGAGCTCTGTGGATCTTTCCACTGACATTGTTGTGCATGGTTATGTGATATCCTACTGTGTATGGTCACCTGCTATCCCGCCGCTTCCCCGATGGGGGAATTTTGTTGCAGGTGCTTGTGGCTGCATGTTGTCCCCGAGATATTTAATAGGTGCGGAGCGTCTGAGGCTGGCACAGGGGCAAACTCCATCTGCCAAGCTCCGAGATGTGGCCGTGGATCACATTTTACCTGTGTCCATAACGGAGGCATTGCCAGGAGCACAGGGCATGAGGCGAGGGCTCTGGTCTCGTTTGTGTCGTCTTAGAGCAGATCACTGAACGAGTCTGTCACTAACATCTGAAGAAGGTGAATTTCTGACTCTATCTTGCTCTTCTCTTCTGTCTGAGAAACAGGGGAAAAAAAGCATCAGGACAGGCTGGGCTTCATCTAATTAAAACCCACTTGCTCTTACAACCTCAGGAGCTGACTCCAGAGTTTTAAGTGTGTTAAACATTCAAAAGCAATGAGTTATGGTAGGTATAGGGGCGTATACTGTGATTGCTCTATCAAAGGCAATGTCTTTAGCTTGAAAAACTTACACCGATCTTGCCCAATGATTCATTGATTTAAATCAATTTTCAAGGGAACATCTACAAGAATTAAAGGATTATAAAAATGAATAAATAATTTTTCTCAATCCATTGTTGATATGACTAGAAAAGGGTAGATGATTTACTCCCTGGCAATCTATAATTCTGCTTGTTAATAGGCTGGATGAAATCCCTCATATTTATGACAAGGGATTACAGGACTCTCCAGAGAATTAGCACAAATCCCAAATGAATCTACTGCAAGTGGCAGCATAGATGAGGATTTATAAGGACCTGATCAAGGAATTTTCTGGAAAGACTTGCGATGACATACTTAAGTTTGTGCATATTTCCCTAAGCTTCTGTTTAAAAATAAAGATTATATAAATTAATTGACAGTTATTGCATCATAATCATATGAAGAATGTAGTGATACTAATATTATGGAATTCAAACTTCAGAATGGTGCAACACCTTTTAGTAAAGTAATAAGGCCAACTGTACTAAAGAAGGCCAACTCTAACTGTAGTTACTTGTTAGGCAAACTCAAAGGAGGATACAGAAATTTGTCTAATAGGCAGTTGTCACCAGCAAGTTAATTATGCATAATGGCAAAAGAGGCACATCTTTCAAGAATAACAGATCATCAAGGGAGACTTTGATACATGATTAAAAACATAAGTGTTTGAGAATTAGCAGATGCCTAAGAAGGGATATAAACAGTGATCAAAAAGTAGAGGCTAGCAAAACCAGATAGCTCTAGGAAAGTCCGCATACTTGATGTATTGCCTGTCCCCAGAATGGGCAAAAACAATGAAGAGGCAGAAAAAAGGATCGTCAGACAATCAAATGAAGGCTGGGTGGCGACTGCGCAGTAACAGCCTTATCAGGGCAAACAAGAGGGGCAGAGTGCAAAAAGCATGGGGCAGTCTTCTAAAAATTAACAATTTGTAGTGAGAGCACAGGAAAAATAGTGACAAATTATTAGTTTGAAAAAGCAAAAAGTCAAATGAATGCATCTATGTACAAATGACCTGTGTTTGCCAGTAAGGAAATAGACTCCTAATAGTCCCAACAGTTTCCCAGCAGTCTTGTTAATTTGATTTGTCTGGAGCAAGGCAAAAGTGGATGATCGGAAAACCTTTAAAACAGATTGAAATGGATTCTCTTCTTGAATTGGATTGGTGAAAGCATCCACGGACGCTTGCCACTACCCAGAGATATGCGTGAAGTATAGTTTGAGTTTAAGCTTCTAGAAAAATACATTATAAACTTCCCTGAAACACCGTCAAATCAGCCTCGTTCCTGCACTGTGGTCAGAAATGAGGCTTCTGCTTACACCTCGAGACCTGCCTTGTGAGTTTTGGGATGGTCCAAAGACCAAGGATGAGCCCCGAGGACTGGATAGCGGCCTGATAGCGCTGTCCTCGTCCCTGCCCTGACGCAGGCACGACCTGTGCTGTAACCTGACATCAGGGATGAGGCAGGTCCTGTGTAGCAGCCTGACAGCAGCCAGAGGGATCCATGCAAAGGTGGGATCTCTCCACCTGCACGTGCTGTGAGATCCCTTTATCCTGGTGCAATGGCCCGGAGGGGATTTGATATGGCTGGAGGATGAGCCTTGCACCTCCTGGTTCCTTTAGAATCTCTGGTCCTGCTTTAGCAGTTGCAGCTGGTTGTACTGGAAATGTGGCTGTGGTTCCTGTGTATCCCGCTTGTACAGAGGAGTAATTTAATTAGCCAGCTGTAGAACATATAGGATGGAGTGTCTCTTCATAAAATAACAATGGTGCTTTAAAGCAATTAGAGAATTTGCTGATGTCCTAAGCTGCAGAAGCACAATTTAAGAGTTTTTACAAGTTTGGGGGGGGGGGGGGGAACCCAACAGATTAAATTGTACATGGCTAATATTTAATTTGGGACCCTTTAATTTTAGTTACAATGCACTCAGTGTTATTTTGTAGCTTCATTGCCATCTTTGTCATCAGGGGACAAAGATGAGAAGAATATATACAGCTTTAAATGAAGGGAGGAGTACAACAAATTGCATATATTTGACTCAGTTTTGCTTAGAAACTGTTTACAATAATTTTCCAGAATGTTGGGATTGTGAACAGATTTTACTCCAGAGAAACAGGGTGTCTCTCACACATGCACACACGTGTATGCATGCTCGCTTTCTCTCATTCACTCTTTTTGTGAGGCTAGCGGGAGGAGGTGGTAGTGTCTGCTCAAGGGTTTTAAATACAGAGGAAGGCGTTTGTCTGCTCTGTCTTATTAATGCTCTTTTTGTGAATGTCTGGCTCAATGAGGAGCAATTATGCTGGTCCTGTTCTGGATGTTCAGAAGTTGAAGGACATTTTGAAAATCTGCACCGTAACCACCACTGAACATGAAATAAGTGTCTTTGTGCTGTAAAGAACCTCATCTTGTTGCAAGGGAAAGGTCGGTGTGAGGCAAAGCAGATGTTGTATGTGGGTTTTTCTGTGTTATGTTGTTTTATGAGGCAGTGACAAATCACTGTGCAAACCTGGGCTCTTTGACACTGCACATGTGTGGTGAAAACCATTAGCTAAAAAGTCTCAGTGTTGACACGGGCCATGCCTCTGAAATTACTGGGAACTCTCCTGTTGATTAAAAGGGTGGAGAGCTGAGGGCAAGAAGTCACCTGGGAGGTGCAGCTCCTGCAGGGTCCGTGATAACTGCTGGAATTGGGCAGTTGCGTTTTAGATGGGTTTGCACCATCACACTGGAAATGTTTGCTCCTTAAATTCCAGATAACACTGAAAATAGGTCATCTTTCATAGATTTCTCTGGTGAATATGACTTTTGCTGACATCATCTGCTAAGTGTATTCACATTTAGTTGAGGGAAGGGAGGAGAGAAGATACCTGCATCATCTGAGTAGTTTGAAAAGCTGCAGCTGCTCTGGTGAAAAAGAAAGCCTTTTCCAAACTACAGCTGAGTTTGACAACATTGGAATGGTAATAGCCTTGCACCCACAGAATAATGCTTTATAGTGGGGGAAAGAAATTTGCTCAGCTAAAACAGAGCAGGGAGGCCAGCAGGGAACATGGCGCATCGCCGCCTCCCTGTGCTCGGTTCAGGACAGCTGCCTGCGCCAGGGGTTCGGGCTGTGTTCGTCTGCTCGTGTGTCTGAATGTCTTGTACCCAGTTTATTTCACTTGTTATCCAAGTAGCCTTTCTTGGACCAGGATGATATTTGGATGTGAGATGGTCGAGGGTTACAGTCAGACTGGCAATGTAAACTCAGAGGCAGCATTAACGGTGCAGTACCTGTCGTTACTCCATGAATTACGCTGCAGACTGCCATACACGTGGCAAGGCTTCCGCTGCAGTAATGGATGTTGATGTAAAACTCTGTTGTATTAGGCCAAGTGTGAAAAATCAGCTTTTTGGATGGAAAAAATAACATTCAAGTTTCATGTTATTGCTTTTTACGGAAAAAGAAGTCCATAAACCTAGATGTATTCCTGGAGCAAGCAGCATCTTTAGGCTACTTTTTATTGTGTTTGATGCAGACAAAGCGATGCCGGTTGGCATGAGGAGTCGAACCTCGCAGAAATGAAGCTGCTTTCCCACGGTCACCGGCTGATGCTCTGCTCCCCCAGGGGCCACGGGCAAAGGCAACACCGGCACAGCCCGCACCCAGACCCGCGGTGGAGGGGAGCACAGCCTCGGGTGGGACATCGCAACCAGCCCCGCATCTTCCCCCCGTGCTGGGGATAGCCCGTTGGAAAGCCCAAGGGGCCCTTGGGGAATGTCGGCAGGGTCACAGCCGGGGAGCGCAGGGATGCTGTGATGGGAGCATCCTGGGGAGAGCCCTGGGTTTCTTACCCGGGGAAAAGGGCTGAGCACAATGCAGGGAGATCTTTGCATAGTGACATTTTACAAGAGAGCGTGCATGTTGCTGAGGCTTCTTTCCTGGAAAGCGCTGAAGTTTCTGCCTGTGGGACTCATTCTTTCACAAACCTGCTCTGACCATCATAAAACTGGGGATTGTCTGTCTTTTGTTAGAGTAGTACCATGATTTTTTTTTCTTTTAGTGGAGGTTTTGATTTTCAGGATTTGCTGAGCAAGAACTAAGCTCATGTTTTTTGTAAGGAAGCTCAGATTTGCACAGAAGCACAGGGCTGTGGGCACAGGACCTCAGAGGGACACCAGAAACTGCACTCCCAGCACCAAGTTCCCACCAGTAAAATAGAGGTGCTCGTGCAATTACTACCTGCACTTAGCGAGAAAAATACTTCATTCCTAGCTTCCTATCAGCTATGTTTTCTTCCTTGTGATCTGACTTGCTTGTGAACATCTTAGGACTGGACTGTTATAGTCCCTTACAAGGGTTTAATCTTAACTGTAATGTAAAAAATTTCAAAACTTTTTAATGTCCTAAGTTGATAGAGCATCACTTTGTATCCTAATGAATGTTCCTTTAGTATTTAGGATGTGATGCAGAATGCATTTAAATGCTTTCACTGGGTTTGGGAGAGATGTGGGTTCCTTACAGGAGAGAAAAACCCCCAAAACCTAGAGGAATAAAGATGGGGGCATTCTAGCAGAATATATAGAGTTTAGTAAAAGACAGAAACAAGGTTTCTGCACATCTATTGTGTGAATTGCAATCTATTGTAAGAACTGAAGGTAATAAAATACTAATGGTAATCACTATGTGTAAATTCCCTGCCTTAATTTTGTGCATAATGGGCAATGCATGGCAGTACCAATTATCCTGTATTCTCCATTTGCAGAGGTAGCACTAAAGATAATGCTGATGTTCCTCATTGCAAATTCTATTATCTCTAAAAAGAAACAGTTAATTAACCCCATAAAACCATTAGTAGATCATTCTTAGTATATAAGAGACGTCTGGGTTCTGGGAGAGATACTTTTACCAGTAGAAGCCAGCAAGATTAGCTTCAGGTTGCTCACAAATGGTGGCTTCATATGGGCAAATAGTAAATAACAAAGCAAATAATGTGTTAATGATCAGCGTTGGGTAGGAAGGATACTCTTGAAAGGTGTAGTCGTGGCCAGAAATCTCAAAAAGTGAAATACAGCATAGTTATGTGATGCTGTGGCATCCATTATGATATTGCTGTAATTTAGTAAATTTTCTTGCAAGTTAGTGCCCCTTCAGAATAACATTCTTTCAGCGGAAGGGCATCTTCAAGTCGACATAAATGGTACAAGCACTGCATACTTAATGTTTTGTGATGGTGTGGAGTGTGAAGGCTCCTTATTCACTCAAAGGAAAGAAGCATTTTATGTTCAGCATAACTTTATTTTTACACAAACAAATGCCTTGTCTCAACAGTGAATTCACATCAAACAACGAAAGAGGAGGATTTCATAATTCTTTCTTTCAGCAAGGAGTAAAAATTCCCCAAGAAACAAATATGTCAAGGCAAAGAAAGGCAAACTGTAGAAATACACTGGGCAATGCTGATTTTATGAGTAAAATAGATAGTGGACGCTATATATTTCTTTAAGATTGTACTTGCAGTTCTTCCAAATAGCAATTTTAAAATAGTATAGCTGACTTAGGGTTTCTGTGTTACAACGCTGGTGTGCAATAGCTCGTGGGTTTCCAGGGAAGCTGCCCCTGTACACCCCAGCGAGCCCAGTTCCCCCGAAACAGCCCGCGTGCCACCATCACGTCCCGCTTTGTCCCCTGGCCCTGCACCTCCAGCCTGCCTCCCCTCATCCTCTTAGCCCTTGTTCTAATCCCATTATATTTTTCTTCCACATGGGAAGTAAGGCATTTGAGATGTCAATTGGAACTGATTTTTTTTTTCCTTTTTCTTTTTTTGTAAAGCTGCCATCAACTATTTATAAATGATTATATAGATGCTGGAGGAAATTAATCTGCTAACCAGATAAAGAGAGTAATATGTGGCTCATTTACTCTTCTCTTTTCCTGGCTTTCTCCAAAATTAATTGGACTCTGCCTACTGATGCCTGCTTAATTCCCAGATGTTCCTGAGTGGATCAGATATGTCATTCAGAAGTTATTACAGTCCATTCAAAAAAAAGGTGCAATTTCTCAAGGTTAGGCGATCATTAAGGCCTGACTTGATTTAAACTTTTTGTAGCAGAAAATGATCTTTTTCTAAGGGATTTTAAAGCTTACTGTATTTAATGCATTGTAGGGAAATATGATGAATTTCTGTAAAATTGAAAAGAGGTCTTAAATCTGTAAGTGAATCTTCTCACTTGTGTGTAGTATCCGCTCTCTTTAAAGAATTTGAAATCTGTAGGTTTTTAGAATAATACATATATTTTTTTTTTAATTAACTACGTCCCTTTAAATTTTTCAGGTTTTGCACTTAATACTGATGAACCTCCTTTTGGGACCAGCTCTCCTGGTGTCTTCCTCCTTCCCTTCCAGTCTCTGCATCTGTCACTACAGCTTTGTCCTTGGGCCACTCCTGGTTTATTACTTCTTGATATCATTGGGCAATTTAATTAAGTTTTAGTGTTAGTATCTTGCCCTGGGGGAAGAGTCTTGAATCTGCGTGTTCAGCCTTGACCTCTCCGTGCGTATTCAATCTTTTGTCTTCATCTGCCCCATCAGCTTTTGTTCATGAATTATCTGCCAGATTTAACAAAACAAGAACTAAACATCCAAAAGCAGTTGCTCCAACAAATCTGACCATCTGTCCCCTGCTCAAAGCCATTCAATGACCTTACCTTATTTCCTACATTACCTTTACGTTGGTTTTTGCCTTCAAGGTACTTCTCAATTTAACTGTTGCCTATTCTTGGCTCCTTTCAGTTTTCTGTTTCCCTCTCTTCCCTCCAGTGCCCCATTTAAGAGTGTCTATCTGTTCCCTCCAGTTTTCTCCTCCTCCCACCCTTGCTATGATTGTGCCAAGTGATGTCAAATCGAAGGATATGCAAGTCAAGATTTTGGAGTTCAGCAAGTTGCAATTCAGAATGATTAGTAATTATTAAAAGTCACAAAAAGTGTTTAAATCACAGATTTACATGCATTGACAAGGAACTGCTCTGTTCCGTGAGACAACAGGGTGATAAGAGGAGAAAAAGAGGCAGTAATGAGAGCATGGGAATAACATTCAGGTCAGCATGAAGCTTTCTGTTTCTTATAATATCTGCCTGTTTTCTACCCGTCTGCACAGACAAATACCAGAGACTGGAGCTCGGAATAGGACGTGCAGATCCTATCCATCTGCTCCAAGTTGTTATAAAACTCTTCCTCCTACACAGGGAGAAGGAAAAAAAAAAATTATAAAGGACTCATGAAGGAAAAACCCCTGAGTGTGAGCACGCTGCAGGCAGGTCAGTGACTTTGGTGCTTGTCTAACCTATGGACATAGCACCAGGAGGAGTTCTCACGTTGGTCATCTGCTGAGCCTCTACGAAGAGAAGGACTAACTGAGCACTTCAGAAACCGGCAGCAAAATTATGAAATCGTTCCCCCATAGCGTGCAGTGAGGCAAGGCAACGCCTCTGTTGCTTCCTTGCAGCAGATGAAAGCAGGGACACAAACCATGTGATAACCCGCGGGAGCAGCGCTGGTGCTAGGCTTTCATCGCACCCTTTCATTCATTGCACGGGGCTTTCAAAATCGCTGTTGAAAGGATGGTTAAAGACAACTGAACCGGTACTGCGATCAGGCATGCGTGGTCCAGTAATTTAATGATGGCCAAGGCTGGCCACTTAAGAGACTTTGTGCTTTGCATACTGATACCGTAGTCTTCTGAACGCTGTACCTAACGTGGCCTGTAAGCAAATATCTCTTAAATTTTTTTATTCCCCCCCCCCCGATGCAAACATAATTAATTCTGGTGATATTTCTACCTCATTGGTTTGGGAATTTTTTTTTAGCTAGTAAATCCCCTGATATATGAATTGTGACTTTTATTGATGTTTTCAGAGTATCTAATGTAGTGGGGACTCGCTGAGCTGTAGATAGCATCATATTTTTATCAGCAATGATAATGTTTGTTTATTGAAAAGCTGCCTTCTGTAGCCAAACTAGAGATTACTTCCACTACACTTTTGGGGGAGAATTTTTGCTTTATTTGGCCTTTAATCTATTGACTTTGTCTTTAGAGTGCTGGCCTGTGCATCCTGTTCATTTTGTGTTGAAAGAGCCCTTTAAAAATGAAACTAACCTTTAAAAAATGAGTATCAGAAGCAGTAGAAAAAGGAATGAATGTTACAAAAAACAATAGCCATCTGGATGTTTCTGCTGTACCACCTGTGTGTGGTTTATACGGCCTATTCATTAGAGAAAACCCCTGCTTCTGTCTTTCCCCACTTCAAGATGATGGTAAAAACTGTTTAAATCCAATGCTTATTTTACTGCACAAAGCTTAGAAATAAATTACTATTTTAGTGTTCATGTGTGAAATGCTCTATATCTTATAATCTCAAAGGAGGAAATATCCATGTAGGGGAATGACTGAGTTGTCTTGAGCATCTGTTAGAGTGTCTCTGATGTGAAAAGCATATGGAAATGCACTGGATAGGTCATGTTTTCCATTAAAAAAAATTCTCAATGCATATTTTTGCTCTCTGGTTGCATGGTGAAGAGCAAGAGAAAGCAATATGGGAGAAGGGCTGAAAAGGCAACGCTAGGCTGGGTTTGAGGCAGTGGAGGAGGAATACTGGAGCAGCAGAAAGTGGAAAGTATGGAAAAGCCAAGTGTCCTGCCGTGAGAGGGGAGGTGAGCCCAGCAAACTGGGAAGAGGGAGAGCTGAGGTCAGCACGGCACGGCATCCCGAGCAGTTTTGGGAAAGCAGCAGAAGCAGGGGGATGGAGGGAGGGGTGGATGCTGTGGTCCTGGGGAGCAATGTCACCCCATCAAGGGCACTGGCTGCAGGTTTTTTTTCCTCCTGTTCTTGTCGTGGTTTTAGAAGGCAACTTCCTAGTGTTTGGACCACTGCAGTAACTAGTAGCTTTAGGTCTTTAGAAAGTATTTCTTTGTTCTCCAGAGGCGAGATGAAAGCACATCACAAAGTGTGCAGCCCCATGGAGCGGTTACCTGTTTGCTACCCAGCGGTGATGTGTGGGCATAACTTACCTGTTCCTCCACCCGTGTGCTTTTCTTCTCGTTGGTCTCTCTGGCTGTCGGTCTGTGTCTCAGGGCTCCTGCGAGCACCAGGAGCAATCAGCATCTCCAAATCACCGTGTTGCACTCCCAGCTTTCCTCATTTCATAACTCGTCTCACCCCTGAATAGAGCAGAAAGTAGTAAATAGGTCATCCTGGCTTGGTCCGCTAAATGATGCAAGCTGACATAACCTGAGGCGTTTGGGTGCATGAGTCGCAGTGCATCAGGAGTCCCCGGTGCCAGGGCCGATGCTGGGCAAGCCCTCCCTGCTGGCGGCACGGCCCCGGGCTTGCTGCAGCAGGAGCCGGGAGCTCAGCAGAGCTCTCCTGCTTTTTGAGACAAATGTGGCCAAGTGACTTGTCCTCACTCTTGCAGCTTGAGGGTGATCAAGGAATAGAATAAAAATAAGGTAAAGAAAAGCATGATTTTTACTTTCATTTTTTCATGAGCTAGGAAGGAAGGAGGAAGCTGAGATTTAAAGCATCCTATGTCAGAATTCAGTATTTGTATTGTAATCTGGGGATGGGCCAGGAGTCAGGCCATATACACTACATTTAAAAGCATGTAACTGAAGTGAAGTTACAAAAAAAGAAAAAACCCCACATTTTCATGTTCTCAGACTTTGATATCCTTCTCTGTCTGACCTATTCCAAAAGTATTTTCATTTAAACTGGCAAGATTGTGTATTATCAGTGTGATGGGACTTGACACCAACAAGGAGTCCAGCCTGTGATTTTTCTCTAGTATTAATGAAGCGTGATTAAGATTTGCCAGAAAAGTTGTCATTGCAGGAATCCTTCACAAGGGAGATCTCTTATGTGTTGACTGGGGGGTACTTAGGAGAAATACTTGGGAATGACAATGATACTTACGTTAGAACAGTGTTACACTTGTACCCATGCTCTTCTAAGGAGGGCAGGTTTGTAGAGAAATAACCTCATTTACAAAATTGTATGCATAGAAGATAATGCCTCCTCCTTAAAGGCACACTCTGTTTTTAACTTTCCACGTGGTATTATCTGGAGAGTAAACAATCATTTGGCTGGCATTTGATCAGCAAACTGATTTCCTGTGTTGTACCTCCCTTTCCAGCAGTATTACAAACATATGTTGTTATGCAAATTTCAGGGAAAATCCTCTCCCTGCTTGAATTGTCTCAAGCAGTGGAATAGTGCTGGTGTATCAGTGGGTTCAGCTCAACCCCAGAAATGGTTGAAGGACAAATCAGCTGTAGGGGGGAAAAAAAGGGCATTCTCCCCCCCCCCCCCCCCGCCTTTTTAACCAGGAGAAAGAAACCCAACTTGTCAATTTTAATGTGTCAGGTTTCGGAAGACAGACTCGATGCAGGGGCAGAAATGGCCGTTGTCGTTGGACAACTGTCTGCAGGAGTTGGCTGCCTGCTGCAGTCAATCACGAAGTTCAACAGAGGTTTTCAACCAGTGAATGTGCAGGAACAGGTGACAGCAGCTAGGTTATGTCCCTGTCAAATTAGAGAGCCCAGAATACTGATAAGCCATCAAGTCGTTAAAGCCCATTTCAAATGGAGTCACTTCAAATGAATGGAAATTAATGGAAATGGATAATGGAAATCATTGGCTTTAACAGAGATATAATGTATTTAGTTTACATGTGCCTTAATGGAAATTGATGATCCTCATTTTGAATATAATGGAATTCCTGCAGTCTTATTGCAATGTAATAGAAAATAATATTCTGTAATTGAAAATCAATTCAGATAATTCCTATTAATAATTAACACTCCTATCTCGGAATTGTCTAACATCTATAATTTAGTGCAAGGGGAAGATATACATCTGACAGTGAGATGAGGCTCAGTCCTGGATTTCAGGTGTGCAGTCTGCTGAGAAAATACGGAGCTGAGTTGATCTTCCCCGGGCTGGGAGCGAGCAACTCCCTGGATGTGAACTGAAGTGACTGGGCTCCATGGTGCAGTCACTGACTCTTTGAAGGGTTTTCCCAGTTACTTGTGGAGTTGCACCTGACCTTTTGCCCTGCAGTGTTAAGCAAAATAGGGTGCCTCTGCATGTGATGTGCATTTAGGTGCCAGATCAAGAAAAGCCCACTCAGAGCTGCTCTACCTCAGTGCTTAATGCCAGCAGAATTTGAGCATAGATTGCATGAACTGAATTAAACGTGAATTTAAGATGAAGCATAGGTTAAGGTACCTCTTCCTCCCCTTATTGTGCAAAAATCCCAGCACTACCATCGGGCAGACTCTTGCTACGTCTTGTGTTCAGTTCTATCCTTCTCCCTTTAATCTTTCTTGGGTGGATTGAGGACCCAGGCTCGCACTGAGGGGTGGCAGGGCAAACCAAAGTGATAGCCCATCACCTTCCCAGTGCTCCAGAGCCAAGGATCAGGAAGGAACGAGGACTTACTCTTCTCGTAGTTTCTTTTGTCTCAGATGAAAATGACCATGTTCATCTATAGTGGGTGGATTTCTCCAGGCCCTCGTAGGGTACAGGCATTTCATCCTCAACTGTAGACGTTTAAGAGATGTGCCCTTGACCTGCCTCATTTTTTCCATTGACTGTTGAGGGAACCTTGCTCGCCCACAGGTGTCTGCACTGGACATATCTAACACTAGTCAGGATAAAGCCTGTCCCATTCTTTGTCTGAATTTCTGCAACTCCTAGCAGCTGGTTTAAGTGCTTAAAGCAATTTGCGTTCTCTAGAGATGTGGAAGTGGCAACATGTGCTGCAAGCCTTTCTCTGCCTGTAAATGGACAAGGCAGCAATGCAGTCTTTACCACCTCTGCAGTCCATGGGAACTTGTTAGAAGGGTGACTTTTACCTGCAGTATGGTTGCCTTGTAAGCTTGATGGGGGGAAAAAGCCTTTCTGGCCATGTGCTGAGGTGTTGCACCTGATTCCTACTCTGAAAACTGTATATTATAAAAAATAACATAATCCTTCAATTTCCCACCAATTGCTTATTCTTTTCAGATAATATGGGTGGGGCAGAGAATGTATATCGTGGTCTGGATTAAAAATATAGCTCTGTTCAGAGTGTTATGCGAAGCCCTGGGAGTTTGTTTTGCAGGAGGAGGGAGCACAGCACTTCACTGGATTTGGCTGTTAATTTCCCAATTCAGTGAACAATTGTGTTCGCAAAGAGAATGGCTGTACAAAATGCATTTCAGCTGATAAGTAATGGCACTATACTGCAAGTATTTTAATTGAGAAGCTTTTTCGTTCAGGAGACTTGTACATTAACAGCATTTAATAGTACAAGCACCCATTTTCCATTTCATTTTCAAACTACAGTTTCTAAATAATTCAAAAATAATTCTCCTGAATGCAACTTTTGTCAGTTTTTACAATGAGATTATTAAGCAGTGTCACTTCAGCAGTTGCTCCCTTCCTAATTATACATTCAGGTCCATGGAAATCCTCCTTTCTTTTTAATTAGCCTTTTGACATTTGATCTACAGAATTTTATGGCTACCAGTTATTTTTTCTTTTTTTTCCTATGTTTCCTCCATTAAACTGATATACTGAATTGCTTCTTGCTTAGAAACTTTTGGTGTTCTTGACTTTTAGAATGACTACAGAGCAAAATCTTTCTGCTTTTACAGTTGAGCTTGAGAGGGAGACTTAAATATTGTGTATAGGTCTACTTTAGCAGCCAAGTCTAGATAACTCTTTATTCTTCTAAAGATGAAGTTGGTTTATGTCATTTAGGCTGCTCTACTCAAGGGAAGAAATATTGATCCTGGTTCTCAGGAGACAGGGATCTGTTCCTAGATTACTTGTGTTTACCAATCGTGGTAGCAGGTATTAAAGTTTATAAAATGATGAAAAAAGCTAATGCTGATTTACAGTTTTACTTAGTGAATTCTAACTTTTTCATGAGAAAAAAAATCTGGTTCACAACTGACTGAAGTCTGTAAAACTACCATCACTCCTTCTAGTGTGCTCTGGCTCAACAGGGAGGTTGCTTTGGCTGCAATCCATCAGGGCACTCAACGTGAGAGCTGCTTTGCTGAGTACCGGATCCAAGAAAGGGCTCGGGTGTTTGAGATCAGTGTCCCACAGCTAATGCTTAGACTCAGGGATGGGGTCCCTGTGGTGCTCCCGTGGGGAGTTTGAACCGTGGGGCAGGATGGGGCACACTTGTGTGCCAAGCGATGATCTGCTGCCGGCACGCTCCCGCTCGGGGCTGCTCTTTGTATCCAGTGATTGCTTAACACAAGTGGCTTGTGGGCAGAGAATAGGTCCTTGTGTTTCTCCAGCGAGGTGAGCATACTGTTTTCCAGTCTTAATGTCTCACCTTCTTTCGCATTCTCTGCTACCAGGGCAGTTATTTTGTGTGAGCGGCACAAGTTTAATGCAGGTGTGGAAGATGCTGGCGTGCTGAATGCCCCCTCGACCCGGGAGAGAGTGCAGGGCTCTTGCCTCCAAACCGGGTGCTCCAGCCACTGCTCCATCGCTTGGGAGGGCTCTGGCTCTCCCTGGCTTGAGCAGCTCACGGAACTTCACAACTGAAACCCACAAACGTGTCTCCAGGATTAGGCGGTAGCTGAAAGAGGATTTTCAGGCGTGCAGTCTTAGATGTTGGTACCTAAAGACCACTGATGTTTTGTTTTGATTTTTTTAAAGGGCTTACCCTGGAATTTAACAAGAGCTTGCTATTGAGCTTACTGGTATCAGGGAATTATTTATGAGTTCCAAGTTAAAAGTTTCTTCTGGATCCCCGGACGGATATTTCATATGCGCCTTCCTCCCATTTCGAACAGCAAATGGCATTAATTTTATCATGAAACCTCAATTTCAGCAGGTACTAATTGGTATAGTTAGTTGTTTTTAAATAAGTAAGGTGCATTATCTGTTTGATGAGCCTGAAGAAGGATATGATTTTAATCAATGAGATAATTTGAGGTTTCTTGCCCCAGCTGATGTGGATAATTTTGTCAATCTGAAATGTGTGCCCTGTTTTGCGTTGTTTTACCACTTGTTTAATTCAAAGGCACCCAGACACTATAAAGAACATTTATGCATGTGCGTGCTTAATATAGTCTCTGCATAACACAGCATCGCGTGGAGGATCTTTAAAGTAGGACAGCATCAAACACTGGAGGGAGTGTGACGAGCTTGCTACAGAGTAGCATCTGTATAATATCTCTTTAAATGCTTATCTGAAAATATAAAATAAACCATTCTGAGTAGAAAACTGACATTCCCTGAAAAACATGTGGGGGAAAAAAAGAGAATAATTGAAATAAAAGCATAGCATCTGCTTTGAAATACTCACCACAGTAAAAGGAAGAGGAGCTGTAGAAACTTCAGAGGGAAATGATTCAGTAGGAAGTTTCAAAGACTCTATTAGATGGTAAAGTTAAAACTTTTTTCCCTCGAGGATGCTGTTGAGGTAGCTGTGTATTCTATCATCTCTCATTATTTCTCTGTTGTGCGCTATAACTGTACAGAGTTGCACGCAAGTCTTTGCACCCACACTAATATTTTCAGGTCTTTGCACCCACAGTAGTATTTTCTGTAGTAAGTGTGGGCAATGCGATGTACCTTGGATGTATCTCCCAATCTTTATATATTACGTATTCGTATTACATATTTACAAACACTGAAGATGATTTCTAAAACCACACACTTCTGCACTGCCTTTCATCTTGGGTTGTCTCCTCCACTAGCAGAGCATGCAGGCAGGCAAGGAGCCGGGATTTATTAGTCTCTTAAAACATGTTTCTCAGGAGTAGAAACAATAACCAGAGAGACAGGATCCAACCCACTGCAATGAAATGAAGTCAGCTGCTCTTCTCCTGCCCCCACCATGGAACTGCTTCTTTCAGTAGAATTAAATAATCTGCAGGAGCAAATGGAAAGAACTCGAGCACAGTTGTTAGAGCTTTGCAAATATCAGCTGACACAGTCCCTACAGTGGTCGTGTAAAGTATTACTAGTCCCTTCTACAGAAGATGGCCCTTCCCCGGGGAACCTGTGACCCGGGGGAGGCTGGATGTGAGGCCGTGGTGACCACCGAGAAGGTGCTGGGTCTCGGTCTGTATTGAGGCTGCACCCTCTCCTCCGTTTGTCCTCGTCGGAGTGGAGGAGCTGTCTGCTTTGTCTTCACTCGAGGAAACCTTGGAGCGCAGTTTATATTTCAAAAGCTTGTCTCGAGGGGCTTCACAAGATTGTATCTGGTATTTAGATGCATGCATTGCATATCTGAAAACTGCCCTGGATAATTACAGGGGGGTCGATGGGGGGCCTCTGCAACAGAAATTTTAAAAGGAACCAACTTGGAGTGTCATGAGAACACAGACCCTGTGAGCTGGTGTGTCCCGTGGTACCCATGGCAGGGATATCATGTTCTCTGTCATTTTTTAAACAAATTAATGCCTCAGGCAAGGAGTACAGTAGAAAGCAAATTGATTTAATGTTAAATGAGCAAGTTATTTATAGGGTTTTTAGGTATACATTTTCTGGCAAAACACTGTTTAGATGAAAGGTGCCATTTCTGATTCTATTCTTTCTGAAGTGGATTCAGGTAAAGGAAAACCTTCATTATCATGTGAGGTAGTAAGAGCTTTTCCTCTTTAAGTTGGGCTGAGCTGAAGTGTATAATAATACTGCTACACAGGAATGATTTTCCCTAGGTAGGGAAAATAAGATATTTTACTGTTTATATAATTTTGCTATGTGCAAGCTACAAAGTGCAATAAGGTGTCAGTCATTTCAAATGAGCTCGTTACTGAGAATACTCTGACCTGTTTTATGTGCTGGTGCAATGAGTAAGGAAGACAGACCACGGTCTCCCCGGCACTGGGCTGCTTTCTGCTGGAAACGGGTAATGAACATCGCTGAATCAGGGCTGTTTCCCACCAGGACTACCTGGGGGGCTCACAGGCAGGTGAAAGGGAAGATCTGAAGTCTTGGCTTTATCTCTAGCTGCTGCATGCAGCAAAGCTCCGAGGTCAATGATAATAATAATAATAATTATGCCTGCTAGAGAGGTAGTAACTGGAGCCTTCCGTCCATCCTTCACCCCGTAACGTACCTTTTCTCGTAGGCTGTCACTGGTTGAGTGCTTCCCACCCTGACCGCAGTAATGTTGAGCACTCAATTGGAAAAATTAAAGTGGGTTTTTTCTTACTAGAGGATCTTCTTTCCCTTTAATTGTAATGATGGGACTTTTACACTCACGATTAAAAATCTGGATGTGATGCACACGTTATTTGTTTACTTGAGGCAAGGGTGGCTGCTGCAGAGAGGCGGCTGCTTGGGGGGACAGCAGTGTAAGTGCTGAAACTGAGGAGGCAAAGCAGGACAGAAAACCATCCTGGAAGATAAATGTAGGAGAAAAAAGGTCTTTTGGAGATACTTTCTCTGAAGTGCATCCATTTGTCGAAACAGAATCGGCCAGAAGAAACTTATGATCAAAGTGTGTGTGTGAGAAGACAATGAAAGTGAAATGGGAGATTAAATGCATCAGGCACTGTGTGAAAAGGAGTGATGAAGGGCTCTGAAGTTGGATGAAACCAGCAATGCAAAGGCACTGTGGGAAATGAAAAGGTGAAACGGGCAGCTACTGTGGCGGGGGGTGGGGGGGAAGGGCTCGCTAGCGTACGTTTTGGGAGAGGCAGGATGGACAATTTTAGACTTGTTTGAGTAAAAGCAGGCACACAAGTAGCATGTAAACCCTGCAAATATTCATGTAGAATATAGGGAAAAAATAATGATGAACTGTAAACAGTAAACGAGCAAGATCATGATGTGGTAGGTGCAGCTGAGCTGCTGAGTGTCGGCATCAATAGGCAAGTGTCATGCATGGAGGAGATGGGCAAAAGCCACGGAGGTGAGTTCATCTCCTAAAGGACAGGAATTTGTGAATAAACAGGACCTTCCAGGCCAGCGAGGAACAGCTCCGAAGTCAGTGGAGTTGCTCTGGTTTAGGAGAGTATCTGTCAGTGCAGCACATACTGCATTATAGTGCCACATTTATGCAGGTGCACTGAGCACCCAGCCTGGCAAAGGAAAGCAGAATCAGTTTTACACATGACCAAGAGGTGTAAAACCTGGATAAGCCAGTAATAAAGATCCTAATCCTGGTACTGTTGCATAAGGTGATGAAATGCCATATCGTGGCAAGTTACAAGGAACAACATGCTGACACCATAAATAAATACTTCTGGTAACTGGCAGCATACAGCTAACTCACTGGGGGGAGATTTTTTCAATTTAATCTTAAAGTGTATATTTATGTGTATTTTTTTTTTACGAATCGGGTCCCTCATCACTGATGTCTTCCTATGGTGTCAGGCAATTCCAGGCAGTCTTACATTATGGTAACAAAGGTTGGAGGCAGTTGTTATTAAATAGTATAAAACAGCTGGAGGAAAGTGATTTATTAGGGGACGGGTGAGGGCACAGGAGCTCGCTGGGAGGGAGAAAGGCACCCATGAGGCTCCAGCAAAGCTGCCCTCCTCTAACGTGGATCTTCAGTTACGCCAAAGGCTTGTCTCAGTCTTTCAGATTTAAAATAATAACACAAATGTTCTTTCTTCATAGCTATAAAAATGTGATTAAGAAAGGGTAGATCAGAAATACTGAAGTTTTATGCTGTATAACTTTTCTTCCATGCAAGTATTTAAATTATGTTTTGTTGCCTATGATAAATCCGTCACCCCAGGAGGAGCAGATCTCCCGAGTCCAGCTCTTGGATTATTAAAAGAGCTCTGTCACAGGTTCATATATTTCAATCTTCTCTGACTCGCTAGGCAGACATTGCCAGGTATGGGAGCTAAGTGGGTAAAAAATGAGCTATTTATTTATTCCCTCCACCCAGCATACTCCCAGTAGGAGTATCACTGCCTGAACACCGTCAAAGTGACTGGAGCTGAATCTAATAACAGATCCGTTGATTGTATTAACTAACTTCTTCCTTGACGATGGAGAAGAATGTGCGATTCCTAACTGACAGTTTTATGTGCTAACCCCGTGATCGTGTCTTCGCCGCCTCCTTGTGCCCCCGGACTTCCAGCATCACATACGGACTGTGGGATGCGCTTACCACTTGTTGAAGAGGGCTGGTCCTCTGCTAAGCCACCGTTCAGATGCTGTTCCTCTGCAAATGCTGGCAGTACTGCCTGTCTTCATGGATTAATCCATAAAAGCACCAGTGCAAAATGCTATCATTTTCTCAGCGATCTGCTTATCGATTGCTGTGTGTTGCAACAGGATTGAAGCACGCATGGGTGAGCACGGAAGAGAGGGGGCCTGAGCGCAGGAGGGGCAGGGACGTACAGCCCAGGGGCCTTCCCAGCAGCGAGGAAAAATACCTGCTGTCTTGATCTGTAGCAGAAGTTATTTTCTGACTTCAGTCTCCTCTAGGAGATCTCGTTAGAGATGAATGTGGCCTGCATCCTGAAGTATGTAACCCTCGTATTTTTACTTTTAAAATTTAAATTAGTCATTCTTGAACATCATGTAGAGTGATGACTCATCAGCTGTTGAACCGGTTAAAGCTTTTGAAAAAAAAATGCTTGTTGAGGAATGGTATTTAAAATGCATTCTTTACAGTGCAACTATCATATTTGATATTTTTTCCGCTTTCTGTGGAGAGTGCTATGCCTTTCCAATCTAAACCACTCTTATTGGAAAGCCGTATAAAAATATCATCAAAATGGATACAAAAAACCAGTGACCAAAAATCTTAGGTGCGTTCTGTTTTGTAAATGAAAAAGGCTTGTAGCTATTTATCATCTTTTTTTATCTTGAAAAAAAAGTTATTGTGGGAAATGGAATTAGGAGAGAGTGCAGATTAGAGATGCTTTGGTGAGATGTTTTTGGAATCAAAATGTCCCGTTTCCACGAATGTAGCTGTGGGCACTCCTTCTGCTGAGATGCTGCTGACACGTTGGAGCCCTCTGCTTCTCCACCTCCCGTTCCCTCTCGCGAGGGTCTCCGTCCTGCCGACAGCCCGCAGGGGCTCAGGAGAGGCAGCACATCGCTTCCTCGCACTCGGATGGTATCAAAATGTGTTCTTAGTGCTTTGGGTTAGATTCACCCACAGGTTTAAAACCTGCATTTGGAAACCTTTTCATGTCTCTGTCTTTTTTTTTTTTTCTTTCCTTTGCAAGGGTAGCTATTGATTTGAGACTGAATAATATTTTTAAAAAGGATTCAAGGGGGATAATAAAACAGGAAGGGGCTTTGCTGTGATATATCAACCTATCATCTGTAAATCAATGAAAAACTTTATTTAATGGTTTGAAAACTCAATGGATTCAATCTAATTAACTCTGTAAGCTGTAAAAGATATTTATGAAAATTAAATTTTAATATGTATTCCTTGAAGGCAAGATCAAGTTCGTTCTCTCTTAAACAAAGATTGCATCTCCTGTTTGTTTGCCCCCCCCAACTCAAAAATAATTTCTTAGGGGCAAGGAAGAACACAGCAGAGGCAGTTTTGGTGAGGAGACTTTCTCTGATTCCAGCGTTCCTCTCCACCTTAGCGTTACGTAGCTCTCAGGAGGACGCTTTATGCTATTTCTCTTCTGAATCAGAGTCCTTGACTTTTCAGGAAAAAATATTTAAATATGTGCATCTTCTTTCTTACATGCACCTGTAGCCACCTCCTCCCAGTTTTGCCCATCTCCACGGTATCAGAGCAACTCCTTGTCTTTCAGTGAGCTCCTGCCTTCAGCGGCACGGCGCAGGGTCTGCTGTTCCGCCCGGTTTTGCAGATGAGGAGCTGAAGCACCAAAAGTCCAAAGGGCAGATTTTAAGTATTTCTTTATATATCTCAGTGACCTGTTCCACAAGAGCTCTGCTCTCCTGCCGCAGGGCTCGGCACACACCGGCGTTTCAGGTGGTCAGAGCAGATGTGCAGGATGAGGCTCAGTTGCAGAACAAGGGGTTTCCTTACCTGTTCTTAGCTTTCTTCTTCTCAGCCTTTCAAACCTGAACCTGCTGGTCAGTGTAGGATAGCACTTACCAACCAGGGGACCCCGGGCATCTTCTGTTCCGTCTCCCCACGCCTGGCCTTAGGTGCCCCTGGCACAGTCCCACCAGCCCCCGGCGTTAAGCCTCAGCCAGGGCTGTAGCTATTAGACCATCATCGTACAGCAGCAGGGCAGGCTCTGCCACCTGTATAATATCTGGGTCAAGACTAGAGGGAGATGATGAGTGTGGCCAGCAGGTCGAGGGAGGTTATCTTCCCCCTGTCCTCTGCCCTAGCGAGGCCACATCTGGAGTGCTGCGTCCAGTTCTGGGCTCCCCAGTTCAAGAAAGACAGGGAACTGCTGGAGAGAGTCCAGCGGAGAGCTACCAAGATGGTCAGGGGACTGGAGCATCTCCCTTATGAGGAAAGGCTGAGAGACCTGGGTTTGTTCAGCCTGGAGAAGAGAAGACTGAGGGGGATCTTATCAATGCTCATAAATATCTGAAGGGCGGGTGTCAAGAGGATGGGGCCGGACTCTTTTCAGTGGTGCCCAACGACAGGACAAGGGGCAATGGGCACAAGTTGGAACACGGGAAGTTCCACCTGAATGTGAGGGAAAACTCCTTTGCTGTGAGGGTGCCAGAGCAGTGGAACAGGCTGCCCAGAGAGGCTGTGGGGTCTCCTTCCCTGGAGACATTCAAACCCACCTGGACGCGGTGCTGTGCCCCCTGCTCTGGGTGTGCCTGCTCAAGCAGGGGGGGTTGGATGGGATGATCCCCAGAGGTCCCTTCCAACCCCTGCCAGTCTGGGATACTGTGATTGCCGCAAATCTGTAATTTTTTCGCCCTTTGTCATTTGCTTTCATGCATGAATTCCTGTTCTTGTTTGATCCTGCTTGTTTTGGGTTTGTGGGAGTTTATTCAAAAACACTTTTTCGTTGTTGAAAAATAGTCTAATGAATTCCTCTAGTGCTTTAAGATCTGTAAATGAGAAACATTGCTCAACAACACAATTATTTTATTGCCTAAGTTTCAGAAGAAAAGCTTTATTATCCAAAAAAAAAACCCCAACCCACTACATTAATTGATGTAGTTAAATCTTTACTGTGAAATACAGGGTTTGTCAAGCAAAGATCCCAACGTTTCAGAATGAGCTTTTCCCTTTGGGCATACGCACTGGGGATCAGCAAGGACAGCGTGTGGCTCACCTGGCAGCTCTCTGGTTTGTCCTCACAAGCGGTGGAGTGGTGACACTAAGGAGAGCCACGAGGGGACATGTTGGAAGGCATCAGCGGGTTGTGTCTTTCTGGGAAGAACCATGGGTTTTCCTCTCTTGTAGAGCATTGAGTTGCTTAGTTCCTCCTTCATAAGGCCTGAGAGCTTTCATAGAATTGCACCTGACCCGCTAATCTCTGAGTACCGCAAGGTAAATTAAAGGAGGGAGTGTAAGATACTGTGAGAGATGCTGTTCTGACAGTCTCCCATCAGCTGTGTGCAGCTGAGTGTTCACAGGGATGGGGTAGATGCAATGCTGCAGTGCTTTCTGAGCTGGGATCTTCTGAGCCCTTGGAGTCATTAGTCTCTTATTTTCTCTGTTTTGTGGCTTCAGGTCTTGTGGTCCGTAATGCTCCCAAGTATGTATGTTTATCTAATATGCAGACATAATGTATTTATAGGTTTTGTCACTGTACAGTCAAGCATCTCTTCTCAACCATGACATAATTTATCCTTCGATGGAGATCTGGGTGGGTTTGTTCTGAATCAGTGAGCAGATAGCCAAGATCTCAGTCGCATTATGTGCCAATGTATTTTCTATGTTTCTCCTTTGGGGAGCACAGCAGGCAACGTAAAACCCAGCGCGGCAGCTCTGCTCTTGTGGGTGCCGAAGTCTGCCATTTGTTATGTTCACCTGACACCAGCTGCAGTCCTGTCTTGCTGCTTTTACAAATGAAATTAGATTTCATGTCTTGAAAACGCAGTGCGGGAGCCTCTTTCTAAATGGTTTCTTATTCTTTATTTATTTCTGTTTTTTTTTCCTAAATGCACGTTGTTCCATAGTTAGGGGAGCCACACGTGCAGGGGCTGTAGAAACTCCCCATTTCCATTTGTCACCACAGGGCAGCCCCTTAGCAGGAGATTGCTCAGTGCGTTGCTTTTGTTTCGGAAACAGCTGGATCAGCTTTCTTAATTAAGAGAAGTCTTCAGCCGCGCTGGGCAGCTGTGCTTACCGGTTCACACCTCTCGGGCTGTATTTCCACCGACAGGCGCCTTTGGAGAGCCAGGGCTGGGCTGGGAAGGATGGCACGACCCTCTGCTTAACGTTGGAGGAGAAGCAAAAGGGAGCCTGGATTTTGACTCAGTACAGACACCGTCTGCTTCTGGTATCTGGAGGTGAAGTGAAAAATGGAACGGGGGCAAGTGATGCTGTTCAGCTGCAATTCCATGTTCTCGTGGCAAGTGGCTCATTATGCCTTTGCTCTGGTTCTCCATTTCCTATCCAGTTGGTAGAAACATGGGATAAATGCATGGAAAGGACTGTCATGCAGTGATGCCATGATGATGGGATCCTTGCAAGTAAATGTGCCCAAGGGAAAGTCTGTGCATAGGTCATTGTTATATACACAAGATGTCTTTCAAGGTGATTAAAAAAACCCGACTTGGGTATAATGTGCTAAAGGACAAGACACATGATTGTGCCCATCTTTTAATAGCAATCTTCTGTTTCAGCACCGACCTTGCTCTGTTGAGGGGTATCTCATGTTGGGGAGCTGGGGATTGGCTCCAGTGCAGAACCAGTCAGCGATCCAGGATCCGCTGAGGCTCCAGTCAGAAGCGGCTTGACTTCAGTGTGAACGTTGGCTGGTCAATGTACTTTACCAAAACTTTCAGACCAAAGGGAATGCATAGGTCCCAGAAAGCAGCTTGGCTTTAAGAAGCGATCTGGCAAGAGCAACCATCTGCCCGGCCCCGTCTCCTTCCCCTGCACCAGCCAGGAGCTGGGCTGCGCGAGCTGCTGCCGGCTGGCGCGTCTGCCCTGTTTTAAGACAAACCAGAGAAAACTTTTCCCAGTTTTCCATTTTCCTCATCAGCTATTCAACTTCAGCGGCTTTCACGTTTCCTCTTATACACGGAAGAGGAATAAAGCATTATTTATTAAGAACTGCAGCAGGAGCGAGCCACTCTGTGGGGCGATCTTTTGAGCACGAACGAGTAAGACAGTGCCTGTTTACACATTTACAAGTGTAAAACCGCAGAAGCGCTTGCATAACCAGTGCCTTCATTTTTCCATTGCACAGCATCCTCGTTGATAAGCTAGAGGTCATAATAGGGTTGCTGCTTCAAGGGAGAAAAATAATTACAGAATGTTTTACAGCTCTGCAGTGATCAGATGCACCATGGAGGTGGCGTTCCTGTTTTCAGCTGACCATTTCAGAGTGGCTACCCATGATGGTATTTTTCTAGTAGGTTTAATGCAGATAGAGATGACATGTATCAAGTTTGCCTGTTGGAGGAAAAAAATTACTCCTCTTTTCCTGGGTGCAGAAAACTGAGTTGTAGATTAAAAAAAAAATAAATAAGAAAATGCTCGGAAGGAGAAAAAAAAAATAACATTGCTACACCTTTCGGGGAAAAGGCCATGAGAAAGGCCTCCCAGATTTGTGAATCCATCCAGCCAATTCACCAGTGCCAGAAATCTGTAGCACATATTCTTTTTTACCACTTTTACTACTTAATCTGCCACTGGCTGTGGCTACTAGAGACTGCCTGTCTGTTGGATGGTAAAAGTGAGGTAGCAAAAATTTACAGCATTCGCACAACTAGACCTGGGAAAAGCATCACCTTCTTAAGGCTTTGCTGTGCTGCTTTTTTTTTTTTTTTTTTTTATCTTGGTCTGCTTTGAAAACATACGTGATAATACATAATACCCTTCTCCCGGTTAAAGCATTGAATTTTTCAGGCTGCACACCTTGCCCAGGACTGTCAGAGTGCTGAGCAGCCACTTCCACTTCTAGATTTCTGTACCTTGTTTGAAGTGTTGTCTAAAGGATTCAGCTGGGGGAAAATGTGCAATTCTTTGCATTTCTCTGAGCTCTCCTAGCTGAATCTCTCATCTGGGTTATTCACCTCAGGTTGCTTTTGGGTTTTTCTTTGAGTTTTGCAATTAAATATATATCAAAAGCCTCTTCTGATTCTGACGTATCTTAAAGCTTGTGTGTTCAAGCATTCCTGCTTTCCCTGGTGTAGCTGGCGGAGTTAAGCCACTGGTTTTGTAAACCGATCAGTTGTTGGCTTTGCATGTGTTACTCTCCCTGCTACAGAACATTTATAATGTGCCTTCTGCATTTTTCAGCATCAGTGCCCAGCTCTGCATGCAAGCGTAAGGGATGAGGAGGGCAGATAGTGACTTAAACAGACAGTGCAGCCCTGTTCCTGTGGGATGTGTGGGATCAGTCCCTGTCCCTGGAATGAACCAGGTGAAAGCGACGGATGGATGCACAGAGCAGAGAGACCGGCTGCTGGTCCCGGCCACTGCCAGCCCAGGGACCTCCGTATCCATTCCCAGACCAACTGACTGCGCGTTGGACTCCCATTTCCCCCCAGGAATAACATGTCCTGGGCTGTGCTTGCTGTTAATTTTTCAGATTGCATATCTACTTTTACTTAACTTTCCCCTACCTACAACAGAATGTCACCTGGGGACAGCTGCTGGCTTTCTTTAAATCACATAGGGTAGAGTAACCAAATACTTGATATAACCGTAGCTATGGATTTGGTTCAGTCAAGTAGCTAAGCGCGTGTTTAATTTTGCGTGATTCGTTGCAGTGAACTTCAGTGTGATTCTTATGTGTTTAAACCCTGATTTCTCGAGGTGCTTCAAGTGCATCTAAGTATTTTGGGTATTAGTTGTGTTTCTGGTACTTCAGTGGTAAAGGTAATTTGTGAAAGAATAATTCAGCCACCATGTGAACAGAATCATGTTGGTAACTTAACAAGTTTTATATATATGCATTATTTTCAAATTTCTACTTATTCTACATCTGGGCTGGAAATGACTGAATCTGAAGCTGGCATCTAGTGGTGCTTATGGGGGCAAGT
This sequence comes from Morus bassanus, assembly GCA_031468815.1. Classification (NCBI taxonomy): domain Eukaryota; kingdom Metazoa; phylum Chordata; class Aves; order Suliformes; family Sulidae; genus Morus; species Morus bassanus. Next base: position 1,766,377 of record CM062580.1, on the reverse strand, counting down.
GGAACCTCATACAGAGCTGAGTTTTGAGGGAGATTGTAGTGTGAGGTTGTCATAAAAGAGGTTTATTGGGTTATGAAATTTATTGAGCAGAGAGAATGGGTACCAAATGGAGGTTTCTGGCAACTCACCTTGCTATCTTTTTTCATTCCTTTGTTTGTACAACAGCAAAGTACGTGTTTGCAAATGCATCTTATTTCTTATCCTGCAATGAGAATTTAGGGACAGATTGTCCTTGATCCACAGGTCTGGTTAGGGAACTGTGCATTCAGAGCCTGAGGAGAAAAACGCTGTTCAACTTATGCAATTTATTTCCAATGAGACAGTACATTATATTAAGGTAGAACACAGTACAGATTGCAGTCATAATGCAAGTTTGTGGACAGCAAAAGCTGACTTGCACATTCTTTATATTGAAACCATAAAATTTTATGATGAGCACCAGCACGCTTCCATTACCATTTCCTGAAGCACGTGAGACATTAGGTGAGATCTGAGCCCCTTCTGGGATGTCCCAGCACCTGGGACTGGGTTTAACCTGGGGCTGCAACAGCACAGCAGCGACGCCGCTGCTCAGTAAGCTCCCGCTGGGATCTTACACTTTTGACCAAGGGATTTGCTGTGAATAAAATCTCTGCCTGAAGTGGCCTCCATGGGTGCCCTTTTGCTCAGTTCAGAAGTGCCTTCCCTTTCCCGTGGTGGGAATGCCCCGTGCTCCCTGCACCGGCTCCCCACGCCGGCCGGGGTACCTGCCTTCACTCAGGACGCCGGCAGTTTCGAACGCAGCATGTAAAACAGGACCTCTTGGCTAAAACCTTCTTTCAGTCTGCTTTGTTGTGAGTAACCCAGCTTTTATGGTCTTTATATCAACCATGTATTTAGTTTTAAGTGGGCTTTTTTGTTAAAAAAATGCAGTTTAGTGATAAGTAGATTGCTCTCATTTTCTCCTAATGATAGAATACAATAATATTGTTAAATTTGTTTTCTCACTTATGCAACATCATTTTGAAATCAGATCTGAAAACATCTTTTTCCTTGCCTTCAAGCCTTTATTTTCCCTTCCCTTTGATACTTGGTTTTTATTAACTGTATTGTTTAATTACGTGTAAGGCACTTTCCCATAGAACTCTTGTGAAGGAGTGTTTTTTTACAGCAGCTTTGGCTTGTACTGTAAACCAAATATGATTTTCTCTTCTCGAAGCTTGACTCAGCATTTAAATGCACAATGCCTCATTCACACTTCTTGCACAATTACCTGCTGCATACAGCTTCTGCTTTTATAAGACAGGCATCCATGTACCTCTGGGCATGTTGATGCTGCTCGGATAAGGGAGGTTGTTTTCCATTCCTGGCTTTCTCCTCGCAGCGCTGGGTGCAGGTGTCTGTGAGACAGATTAGCCATGCCTCCCTCTTGACACCCTGAAATGACAGGGGTTTGTTATAAATGCCATATTTCACTTTGCTGAACAAACCAGTGTTAGTGACTAGGAAAGATGGCGAACTGATGGCTCTGGTAAGGCCGTGCGAGAGATGGAATGAATTTCCGAAGTGTTCTTGGACAGGAGATTTGACTCTTCCCTGCAGGGCAGGGGTCAGCTGCTGGCCGCCCCGCTGAGCGTGCCGGCACGGGGTCAGGACAGGAGCAGGGCTGGGACCTGCCCGGTGCGACTTCTAAGCCATCACTGAGCTCTTTTGAGGATGGGGGGGGTCAGCACCAGCATCAGCCCCCCAGGCTGGCTGGGGCCAGGGTGGCACGGCTCCCACGGCGAACGAACGCTCCGGGGTCCTGTGGCCACTAAGAACCGATGATAAATAATCATTTACTTAATGGGAATTACTCCAGTGGCTGCGATGGGCTTGCGCTCAGGTGTGAGGGTGATTTTTCAGGTCAGGGTGGATGCTGAAGGGAATGAAGCTTTGACCTCCTGGTGCTCCAGAGCATCCCACTGGGGAGATCCAGCTCCTGCACCCGTTCAGGCAGCAAGGCGGCTGGGCACGGGTCTGTCCGCAGCAGCAGAGGATCACAGCGCCTGCGGAAGAAGGGAATCTGCCTGTGGTTTTTTGACTGCTGTTCATTTTCCTGCTTATTTCATGCTTTAGCTTTCTTTGTGATCCTTTAAAAAAAGAGCAATTGCTTATTAATAGTTTTAGCAATTAAAATCACTCTATTATCTGAAGAGAAAGCGGTCATAGACATTTCATATTCTCAGGTGGCATGTCTGCTCGAAGAGCTCCCTGCGAGGGCTGGTTGCTATAGAAGTCCTCACAGAGTGGCATATTTATGGAGAAACTTGCAGGGGTTCCTAATTGTCTGTGAAATCTCATCCAGCCAGGCCCTTGTGCAGCCTGTATGTCCTAATTTGCACCAAACCACTCCAATTTGAGGCGGTCCCACTCCTGAAGATGTTCTGTGTGAAGGTGGATAATTTCATCCTCTTCAGCATCCGAGGTGCAGTCTGAAACCAGTTACAGATTAAGTTCAGCTTGTGTTTAAGCTGTGAGGGGAATAAAGAATTCGTTTATATATGTACTTGAAAAACTAGCAACACTTGAAAAAATCTTAAAATAAGGTTGGCTATTTGGTGATAGGTTTGCATTTAAAAATGGGAAGGATTTTGAGTTTGATTTACATTTATTACAGCATATAAGAAGCTAGATAAATGCAACACTGCACCGTCATTATAAACAGGAGCCAGTTTTGAAGCTCTGTTTTGAATTATAGATGTAACTTCGTACTGACTGATAGGCAATAATCACAAAGATGAAAAGAAAGCAAAGAAGAAAATGGAGTCGGTTAAATAAATGTAGCATATTATACTGAGTAGGTAGTTGTGAACGTGGAGCTGGAAGTCTATGTGATCGATGCCTCTGATAATTAAATATTCATAGTTGCGCGTATATACATGTTGTGCCAGCAGCTTCAGAGGTGGTTAAAGACCTGTAAATCCAAGAGCTCCTCAGGAGCAGAGCAGCCTCCCTCGGAAGAGTGAGGACAGGACCGGAGGCAGACAGGTGCTGCTGAGGATGTAGGAACAAAACTGCAAGTACCAGCACACTGCAGGGCTTGCTCGGGGTTTGGGCTGAGCATCTGGGGAGGCTGCCCCGCACCCCGGCGCTGCCCCGAGCTGCTGCTCCTGCCCACGGCTCTGGGTGTGGGTGCGGGACTCCGGAGGGGACCTGCTGCCTCTCACCCCCTGCACTTCAGGGATACTTGAAAATCAGGAAGGGTCCCTGGGACACCCTCCTTCCCTGCCGGCTGCTCGCTGCCATCCCCAGCCCCGGCTGCAGTGCCCGAGGCAGCAGAGCACCGGGAGGTAGCTCAGGGATGGGGGACCCGCCTGCCTGGTGGCACTTGGGCCACTTGGCAGTGGATGTGGAGAAGGAGAAGACAATATAGCTACACGCAGCTGGCAGAGGGAGGTGGCAGTAGCAGATAATCGAGAGGAGAGGGGATGTGATTTTGTTTGCACGTGGCGTAGATTTGGAGCGAGGACTCCTGAACACGTGGAGGAAACCGGGAACTGCCCAGGCCCTGTGGGGCTCGCTCGGTGCCTGTTCCTGGAGCCACCCAAACAGCCACGATAGCCTGAAAGACGAGTGCTTTTTCCTTCTGCAATCCTGGTGAATGCTATGGACTCTGGAGCCTGAAGCGATGCTGTGCGGAGGAGAGGGTAGGAAGGTCTGACAGCTCCCTTCTCCATCAGTGCAAAAGGTGGAAGAGACATTGTTTAAAGCATCTGTTTCAGTATTTCTGAAGCTGTTGCTGGATTCGTTCCAGATGAATCTAAATTGGAAGGTGTTGCAAGTGCCAGATGGAGCAGGGATACGTAACAGAGAAATATGAAAGGCTTGGCAATATAGGCAATATCTTTAAAGATAAACCCACAAAAAGAAAAGCTTAACAGGCCTTGAGGGGAAGAAACCAAAGACCTGGTCCTCGGTGGGAGAGAGGGACATACGAGGAGGCGTGACAAAGGATACAGTTAGCTATAAAGCAGGTCGGAACATCTCCAGTACTGTTTTTTGGTCTAAATACGGCTGGTTTGCTGTTGTTGAACACTTTTGTTCTATTTTATCCTATTAGTACTGCTGCAGCTTTGATGAATAAGAAGAGTGAGGAACAAATTCATTTTTCTGCCTTAGCCATGGCCCTGGCCTGGGAAGCTCTGCTCCTCGCCCTCTCCCCTTCACGTACTACGAGCTGCTCCTCCCTGCTTGTTCCAAATCAGATGGCTCAGGGGCTTGAGCATCTCTCCAGTATTCCACCTAGGGCTCCAACTGCTGGGCTGGCAATTTCTGTTTGAAAACTGGTATTTGGATGTAATTCCTTATGAGAAGATGCAAATGATTTTGTCTTGTTGGATGATAAGAAAATTGCAATTTCTGTGAAAGACCATCCTTGTTCTTTGCTAGGTATTGTGAATTGAACCTGCGAACGCACATCACAGCTGGAGGCATGCATGTTCCCACCCTGAGATGAGAACAGTTGATGATACTGTATTTATAAAGAGCAGCTTCTTGGGGATCTTGGTCGGGTTCACCAAAACAAGAGAAACTCAAGCTCCATCCCATCCTTACCCTTGGCTACCACTGGCGCTGCCTCCTACAATGCTTCTGCTTACTGCCATTTCTGCTGGAACCGAGGCCTTTTGTATTCGGGCTGGCATAAACAATATTTGAGAGGCGCTTTATTTTTAAAAAGAAAAACAAAAGCAGGAAGCAAATAAAAGCTGCTGCTTAAAGGGTACAACAGGGCTCATTCTGAAGCGTTCTTTTCACATTACCACACTTTGTTTTGAAATAACCCTTTGCAATGTTCTTTGCCCCTTTTTGACTGTATATGTCTGGCATGCCACAATTTCATTAAATTATTAATGCAAAGGATGAGAAAGGCGTGTGTGAATAGCTGAAGTACATAACTTACTTGGTTTTGATGCTTTCCACTCTTGTACAGAAACACATTTGGCAAAGAACCTGTATAAATAGTACATAACTCTCAGCGAAGTCAGTCGCTTGGTGTCAAGGCGTTGTGAGTGTTTTTCTCCGATGGTTGCCTTGAGGCAGAGCTGAACGCCCGCGGTGCTGGAGGGAGCCTTGCCGGGTCTGGCTGGGACAGGTCTCCTCTCTCCGTGCGCAGGAGAGGGGTGTCTGACCTGGGCATCGCCTGGCCACGAGCAGCTCTCTCGTGGTGGGATGTTCAGGTGATGGTCCTGAACCTCGTCGGGTTTGAGTCTGTGCTGGATGCGAGAGCTCGAGGAGGGATCTGCCCTCTGAGCAACCGCTGGAGCGGGAAGGGCTGAGGTCTACATGGAAATGTTAGATTTTCAGTCTCGTAATGGACCTTAGCATGGGTTGGTGACCACCTACAGCACGTATTTCAGAAAGTGAACGGATATTCAGATTTTCAGCGGTTTTCAACTTCTCTCTGCTGGGCAGAGGGGAGTCAAAAAGTGACACTGCGGCCCCCAGGCTGATGTCCCTGCAGAGAGCTGCTGTGTGCCTAGCTGTTTGTTTCTTGGGTTTCCAGTGTTATAGAGGTTTCCTCGTCCTTTTCAAATACCGAACTTCAGATGTGTTTTAGGATATACTTCATGTTTATCCAAGTTCAATGTGATAGAGCAAATGCCATTTGAAATAGTACTGTATACTCTGAAAATAAGGTTTGCATTTATTTGAGATGAACAAGATGGTCTTATTTCATCAGCATTGCTTCCATATGTACATTCTGGGCAGCATCCACAGGGGCTGTTAACCAAGAGTAGAAGAATACTGCATAGAAATGTTTACGATAATGGTTACTGTAATAGATAAATCTGATATTTAGCAAGTGCAGTAGATTTACATTAAAATCCCGAAACATGTACTTGAGTGCACATCGCTACAGAATTTGGCTCTAATTCAATATTCATCCTGGATAAAAGCCATTAATAGTAATTATCTCTAGGGACAATTTTCAGTGAGTGTCCCTTCTGGGGAAAAAAACTCCTTCTGAAATATTTTGAGACCATTTTTCACCCAAATAGTTATTTGCTAAATTCCTCTTTGTTGGTATTACCATAGAAATCACGGCGCTGTCATACAGACGACATTTTCATTTTTACTTTCTTTTGATATTGTGTGTAATACTGTGTCTAGTATCTGCACGTGAACTTGTCAATACCGCCAAGGGCATAAATGTACTGTGATTCAGACAATAATTGTAAAACTTGATATTGTGGCTGCATTTACGGAGACTAAAGAGCAACTCAATGCCCCGTCGTGCTGCCCTGGGAAGGTCAGCTAAGCTTCAACACAGCAACTGGGCTTTGGCCACAGGCACAACGTGTCCATAATCAGTTCACAAGCGTTTTTAACTCCATCTGCAGTGCTCATCTTGCTCAAAAATTATTATGGTCTGACCAGCAGGTGGAAGCAGAGAAAAAAAACCTCTCACAGACTCTTGCATGCTTCCATGCTGTTCGCAGAGAAGCTGTTTTCTTCTAAAATTGCAAACCATTAGGGGATATAAAATACTATATAATTTTGGTGAGTCTTGCATCTGGTCCATAACAGCCCAATCTGTGCGGTTTTTGAAACAGCCTCCTCTGTCGTTGATCGTTACCAGTGGGGTTTTTTCTTTATTTCATTTTTCCCTACTTTTATGCATCATAAGCAACAGGAAAGCAGATTTGTGCTCTAGACCCTATGTTTTGCATTGCCATTTATTAAATTGAGTTGCCGTTTCCCTGAAATATAAAAGATCTTTGTTAAGCATCTGGCACAGTGTTAGGTGCATAGGTTCAATATTTAGTCAAGTCTTCTGTGGTAAAAAAATTGGGAGTATCAAGACCAGATTTAGTTGTTTAGGACCGTGTGATATCTCAAAGATATTTTTTAGTAAGTGGATACTCGTCTACTAGAAAGTGCTGTTGCCTTGTCCTGCCCACTGCTCCCCATCTCCCCCTGGGAATAAATAAAAAAGATGAATACTTGCACTGATGCATGGCCCAGGGTATGGTGTGGTGTGGGGGTTTGCAGAGGGAACTGCAGGAGCCTCCGGGTTTACAGCCAGCGTAAGCGGTGGGCGCGGGGGTCCCCGCCGGCAGGGATGCAGGCACCGCGGGCGGCCGCTCGGGCTCGAGGGCAGCTCGGGCTTTTGGGGATATGCACCGTGCTTCGCACAGCAGAGCCCTGCTCGTGGCGAGGCTCCCCAGAGGGCTGGGATACCTGGTTGTGGTCGCTGGGGCTGACGTGGACGTTGAGTCATGGTCCTGGTGCGTGGTCAGTCGGAGCTGGAAATTCATCTCCGTAGCCCATATTGCCGTCACATAAGCTCGTTTCTTTGTTGAGGGTTAAGTTTTTGACACCCTGATTTGTATGTCAGATACTTGGTGATGTCTTATAGTGCTGTGAATCTTATAAATTATGCATATATATATAGGTACTAATTATTTAAATCACAGTGGACTGTTGTAAAGTAATAGTAGTCTTCAGTTTGGAAATAGAAGTGTGATAATTTACCGCTGTTCTGAATCAGTATAACTTGATAATCTAAATATATATAATGATTCTTTTCCCCATGAAACAGTTTAATTTCTTTGTAATTTCAGTAGGTTTTAGCTTTATAATTTCCAAGTATTGGCAGTGTTTGCAGAGAGGGGGAAAAAAATTACAAAAGGAAATAAATACAAAAACGTAATGCTATATGCAAAATAAAAGTGCATTTAAGCTTTAACATGTCATATAATCAATCAGCCATTTTATATACTGATGTCTTTCTGAGCTCAAACACTTCAAAGGGGAGTATCAATATGAAATCTAAAAGGAGGATAAAAACCCCAAATCAGGAATCAGTTCATTGGTTTAATGGGTCTTTCTGTCTTTCTCAGTGTGAAATGCTCCATGCTTGAGAATTTAGGAACGCGAGATGACAAACTTCCCTGCCTTCAATCTGTGGTGAAGGAAGCTCTGTGTATATTTTATAACAGAGAGGCAGTCTACATTAATGTTTCAGGTAAAGAGCCAGTGTAACTGATTGACACAAGCAGAAAGGCAATGACCCTTGCTGTTTAAGCTGGAATAAATTATCAAGTCGTAGATTGTACCATTCTGATTAATGGCTATAAAAGCATCTCTGAAAACTGGGTGGGATGTTTTTTCCTAGTGAATGATGAAGACTTTTTATTCTTAAAATATTTACAGATTTTTGTTATTATTTTATATAAGAAAAAAATTTCTAACCTTGTTATTGTCATCTGAGGCATGACAGAGCTCTACTAACAGTTGTTCTTGCTCTCTTAATAAGAGTGATCTTCATATCAATCCTCAGTTTATGAATTGTAATAGAGCTGCTGTAACAGTAGTAATTGGTGAAATTAGTTTGGATGGTTGCATTAATATTCATGCATTCCTGCAACAGTACTGAGCTAATTAGTATCTCTTCCTTCTCTGTGATGGTGGCAAAATGGGACAGAATAAATCTCAGAGGTTAACTTCTGTGTTGAACGTGGTCACAAGTCTGAGATGCAGAATATTTCCGGCGGCATGTGCTGGAGCCACATTGCTACTGGAAATGAGAATTGCTGACGCAGTCGAGGCCACGTAAGGTTGTCCATGGGAGCCCTACAAGTTTGTGGATATGAGAAGGATGTGGAAGTTTGCTTCTGGGGAAACACTGAAGTCACGTTGTTCTCTGTAATTATTCCGCAGTAAGCAGGAGAGAGTGGCCGGGAATCTGCGGGGAATACTCCTCCGCATTGGCCTAGATATGGAATAGGTGGTCTGAAAGGGTTTTTTTCCATCCCTAATTTCCATAGTCCTAGAAGATACCAGTGAAAGGACTGAAGTTTTTCTGCCTGGTTTAATGAGCTTTGCTGTAATATTTTTTTTTTTTCCCCCTTCTCATTGAGAGCTGTAAAATGAACAGAGTGAAGTGGCTTCCTTCTTTCAGGGGACAACAGAAAGGGGACAGTCATCGCTGTTTCATTTACCGCATTACTTAGCAGAACAAAGCAACAAAATACTGTGTTTGTAATGTATCTGTAGGTGCGGAGCTCCGAAGCAGAGGGTTTGGAGACACATTGCTGGGGAAGGGTGGCATGTTGTACACGAAACCTATAGGTCCCTAGGGGAGGTTCAGGTGGTCCCCCCTCTTGAGGAACCCATGGCAATAGGGTTTCTTCTCCTAATACTGAGGCCCAAAGCACCCATATTCCCCTCAGGTGGGCGGGAGTGCGGCTCCCACGAGGCCAGGACAGCCCTGCTGTGTCCTCGGCACAGGTCGGAACACGCTCCCATCTGTCACATCCACGTTCCTGATGGCTGGGGTTGTATCTGGGGTACCTTCAGGATGCTGTAGGAATGAAGAGAAACTCATCAAGAGATCTGCAAGGCTCTTGCCATCTTATTAAGAAAAAACGTTGTTTAGCAGGATGGTAAAAGAGCAAATATAGATAATATTCCAATCTGTTTCTCCAGTCTGGGAAAAAATAGAAGGTAGCAGTGGAGTGGGGGAAGGAAGTGATCCAAAGGCCATTCGTCTCTTCTGTGATACACCATGCTGTGCCAGGCACCCTTCTTTAGAATGTTAAATTGATTTGCCCTTTCCCTGTGGTTCGGATACTTGGAGTAGCAGAAAGCCCTCTCATCTGTACCTGATGTGCACGGTGTCAGACATGCCATGCTGTCCTGAGTTTGCAGGTGATTGAAAAAATGCAGCGCCAAGGTTGCAGTGAGTGTTTCCTTGAGTCTGGATCTCTGCGCTAATTAATTTGAGCTCTGTATAGGATTGCTCTCAATTATGCACTGCTCTTTCCTCTCTCTCCCACTTTTCCATCCCACCTGGGCTAAGGCACAGCAGTCAGGGGCTTCCACTGGGGCCAGGATAGGGCTGGGGAAGAGAGTCCCGGAGATGTCCGAGCACCCGCAGGCGCTGGGACTCGTACAACTACAGAGACACTGCTTTATTTTTTTTTTTTTTTTGACACGAAGGGGAAGCTAGGTGCTTCACTCAACCCCTTTCACAAACAAATGAATAAATAAAATAAAGCCATAAATTAATTGAGCATTTCTGTTGAAAGCTTGAAAGGCAAAAATAAGGAGAAAATGCTATTAGTTCTATTTTTAAAGACTTGCAAGCTGCTTGGATACCATGGTGATGGAACCGGTGTAAGCACCTAGATAGATACAAATCTCCTGCATGTCTGGAATAATGTAAATGGACCAGGACAGTATGCAAATGGAAAGTATTTCTGTTTATCTAGTTTTCCCTTCAGCTTTCTGTTATTAAACATGGTGATTTTCCAAGCTGTCAGCATGGATGTTGAATCTTCTGGCATTTCTGGCTATGAAAAAGTCCTCAAGACAACAAAGCCCAAAAATAAAGCAGCTCCACGTGTGCATTTCCAAGCGCAGCGAGTGCTGAGCACTCGCCCAGCAGCCCCAGTGAGTGGGGGGCGCTGGGGAGCGGGGGGGAGGGGAGGGAACCTGCCGGCTGCAAATGGCCCAGCCGAGGGTTTTGTGTGGCACCCGTGCCAGCTACGGGGAGGTCCTGCCCCGTGCCCAAATGCTAATAACGAGAGCATCTAAGTAGTAGATGTTGTATTAGTGGGGAGTGGCTGCCAACCATTTTGAGTAGCTCCTCAGCGGCTCCAGAAAATCACAGAAAACCCCAGTAAGCACCTGGGTAAGGAATGCAGAGGGGAGTTTTGGGGGGGTCACTGAAGTTTCCAAACACGGGGATGTGGCCAGCATCCTCGGCAAGGGGAGCGGGGCTGGCTGCTTGGGGGGTCCCCGGGCACAGGGCAGAGGTGCTGCTGCTGCCTCTCCTTCCCTTCCTTCCCTCCCTCCCCGACTGACAGCTGTCAGTCCTGAGCTATTAACAATAATGTTGCTGCCATTTAATGCCTGCCAGTGAACTGTCAGCTAGCAGCAATGCATAACTAAGGATACTCCCAGAGCACTGTTATTTAGGGGAGGGGGGGGAAGCAGAACAGAAAGAGGCTTGAGTCACTCAGTTGTGACCGTATAATGACTCTGTATACAAATTAGATGGATTCACATAGTGCTTATCTAAATTAGGTTGCCATTTTACAATGCTAATTTTCCTGTTGGTTGCTTGTGATACCAGAACACAGCATTTCAAAAATTCCTGTGCTGCTTTTTTCCGTGCTCCAAAAATGTGGCGTGATGCAGTGCCTCAGTAAACTGCAGGGTTAGCATAACCTGCGGAGCTTCGGCGACGAAATGCTGGCTTGATCCTTTTGAACTGCTTGTAAGGTTGATAACTGTGACTGCAGTAATTAGTAGCAAGTCTACAGATCTTGATGAAGTATGCACGAGGGGCTTGTTCCTTTGCGCTGTTCTTTTACCCTCCAGAGGAATAAATAACTGGAGGGAAGGGAATTGGAAAAAAAAAAAAAGTAATGAAGAAGGAAATAAAACCTCTATGGTTATTTCAAAAGCTGACATCTAGGAATCGGATAAACACTTGCAAGATCTAAGTGTAAAGAGGCAGCACTTAAAAAGCTACCAGCAGCCTGATAAAAATGCTGTTGTGCCATGGAGTCAGAGAAGGAGGTGCAACAATGGAACGGGAGTCATGTGCTGAGGGTTTGAAATAATATCTGGATTTTTATTTGTCACTCATGTTTCATTATGGCTTGTCACGCGGAACTAAGACAGTCCCAGTTTGCTTCTTGTCTGGGAAAGCTCGCATTCGGAACACTGACATTTAGCATTCATGTAGATAGTTTTTTCATTCAAAATTCTTAAAATACTTTAAAGTGGACAGTAAAGAGCCCTTTCCCCTTCCCCATCCTCTCCCCTCTCCCATTCCCTTCCTTGTCCCCCACTCCCCTTTCTCTCCCCCTCTCCTCATTTTGTGGAATTGGGGCTGGAAGGGCCAATCCGTTCTTGCAGTGAGCTCAACCACTGTGATGGCTTTAGGCTTCTGTAAACATGGGTCACGGAGCTTGTCTAATTCCTGTCAGCGAGGATGATGTGCTGAGCGTTGCCCTCCTGGTCAGGGACTAATAGGGAAAAATCACATCCCATCACCACCATCAAAACAAGCTCTCCTTCCCACGGACCTTACGGCACTGCTTAATTTGTTCTGGGGATAGCTGATGAAGACCTGTTGTATTCAGTTGTTCAAAATGATCTGAAACCTGACATTAGGCATAAACTTTCTTTCAGAAATATCTATTCAATGAGAAGTAAAAAAATACAGTGATTTAGGGTATAAACTCTGCGCATGCATAAACATGAGGTGATCTCCAAAGTCATGATTCTCATTTTAATATGATAAATACAGATGCGTGATTATTTGCAGAGCACCATTCATTGCAGTGTTAATTTTGTGCGTCAGATCTCCAAGCTGTGTAACGTGGTAGAGCTCCACTGAAGCCAACGGCAATTTTCACCAGCCGAGGATGTGATGCGCTATGTACCATTTTTGTTTCATAAACAGGAAAACTTATGGTATCATTCCTTCTCGCCTGCAGCTTTTCCGCTGCTCTGCCTCCATAGTTCACTTACTTCACACGGTTCCTGGAAGTAAACAGGTTTCTCTGCTCTGTGGGCTTGGTGCATTAGCACCTCGCAGGATCAAACCCTAAATAATGATGAGCACAAGGACGTCCAGCATTAGCAGCCTGTTACGTAGAGCAGGGATCCTGAAATATTTAGTGCTTTCCAGAAATGGGTTCTGTACCTTTTTATCTTCAGAGCTTTTCAGGGTCAGAGTGATCTCTTTCATCTTGACGAAGCTTGCTTGCCCTGTGCATGGATCAGCTAAAAAATCTTATGCAAAATTTCAAGACATAACTGCCAGCGAAATCCCCACAACTGAGAGAGAGTCAAACATGGGAAGAGAGATTACAAAAATACGAGACTGCCAAGGGAGCCCATTAGTTTGATCTCTGAGAGCTTAAAGGCAACTTGTAGGCACGGCGATGAACCAGCCAAGGAGCCCATCCACTGCCAGAGAGCGCCCAAGTTGTCAGTTTGTTGAAGAAAAAGGTGTTCCAAATTTTGGCATGTGGGTCCTCCAGTACCATTCAAATTTCCAGATTGCCTATTATTTTTCCTGCGAAAGGAATTGCAAGAAGAAAACTATCAAGTTGGTTTTGAAATTCTTCTAGTATCTGGGTAAAAGTGGCTTTATTTGCACTTGTTTTTCTTCTCCTTTCATTTCAAAGTATAAATAAGCCCAGCTATGTGCAACTGTGACAGCATACAACAGGTCGAGTCTGTTGCAACAATTCTGCTATCAGGAGAGGAAACTAGACCTAATTTACTGTAGGCGTGCACTTTGCATAGACATTGTATTTGATTAACACTTGCATGTAATATCCCGTATATTGAATACTGACAGCAATTTACACCAAATTTGCACACACGGAACTTCAAAAGGACACTTGGTAGGGAATTGTGATCCTTTTTTACGACTGAAAATTATGTTAATGATAGACTAACATTGACCAGTTCAGCAAAGGTAAGAGAAAAGCAGATGAGGACTAGGAAGGGTCGTTTTATTCATTGAAAATGGCTCTTGGTACATTTTACTTAGGATTGGTTTCATCACAGACGTGGATAAGCATTTTCTTGAAGTATCAGAAATTTTCTGTACCGTTTTGTTGGTCCATGTACCTATAAATGTTTGTCACTTATGTGATTTTATAGGAATGCCTAAAATTGCCTGGGGGGGCAATGTTTCTGGACAAATTGCTGCCCCAAATTGTATGTATTGCCTTCTTTTAAAGAGAAACTTTAAGTAATTGAAAGTTGGTATTTGGTTCAAGGAAAATCGTACTTAACAAGGCTACTAGAGGACGAATGATGATAAAAATAATCACGTGAAGAACATACGAGATTTCTGCAATTTTCCATATTCCTTTAAGTGACTCAGTTTACCAGCACTCTTTTAACTGAAGGGATGAGGTCCTATCTGTGACGTATTGCCATGTGAGAGATGAGGCAGGGAATTACATTAGTTCCATCGCCCAGTGCTTCACCAGCCGCACTGGTTCTGGTTCACAGCAGTCGGAGCTAGGGCATCGTGCTGAGATACAGGCTGAAGCACCAGCAAAAGGTCAGAAGGGAGCCTTGTGTGGGGTTGCATTGCATATGAGAATATTTCAAAATGATTTTCACTTGGAGATGAAACAAGAGCTAGAAACTTAAAATTTCCCATGAGGAGGAGTGCAAAATAAATAGATAGATAAAAAGAGAAATAAGTAAGAGGTCATTGAAGAAGAATAGAATTCTGTTTGGTTACAACAGTAGAATCACAGCACGGCTGCTGCAAGGAACTGCCCGAATGGCAAGAGTCTTTTCCTGCTGCCCTGCAGCCCGGCTGTTCCTGGTGACCCAGGGGAAGTTTTGGTGCCTCTGTGGATTGGGGGCCGCGGTGTCGGTGAAATCGGCCTCTCGCGCCCAGGCTGCCGGGGCTGGCAGCCGCCTGGCTCTGCCGCCAGCAGCTTCGCCACGTCAGGGAGCTGAGTTCAGGGAGCGGGGTAAAACTGATCTCCCTTCTCTCTGTTTTGATAATATTGTTTGTCTTTTTTTAAAAAAGGGTCTATGATCCATGCTGGGTGCTGCTTCTGACTCTTCTTGTTGCACAGAGTTCACCGTAGGCTCCTTTCCTTTGCTCCGGCCTTGCTGCAATGCGAGGGAAGGAGTTGATGTGGCCCCTGTGGTGTAGTTTTCATCAGGATGCCAAAAGCTGTTACAGGCCTTTAAAAAAAAATAATATATTTCTATATCTGGTTGCTTCTGCATGTGTCTAATAACATGGCCCTTAGAAAGCAATTTGGATTAATTAGAATGTCCGGGCACTTTTGCGATAAAGACATGCCGAGTAATTATCCAGTGTCCAGAATAATCTATTGGGCTTGTGAAGTTTAAGTCTGAAAATTATTCTCCCCTAAGTATTTGTCTTTCTAGCTGTATTTCTGTTATTAAATTTGTTTTCCCACAAGTTAGATAAGAAGAAATGTAATTATTTAGCTGGCAAGCTTAATGTTGAGGTGCAGACAACCAGTGAAGGTAAAAGTGTGATTGCTTTGTGTTTTTCCTGTAATAATACATAAATATTTATATATATGTAGAATTACATGGTGATGATGCGCCTTGTAAAAGGCCAGAGATGAAATATAAGGAAATAAAAGGTATAGATATTCGTTGAAACTTCACTATGCCCTATAATTCTTGTATATATAGTCGAAGAAATGTCAAATGCAGATTTCTCCCATAATTATAATCCATTCTCGCTTACATCTCTTCTTGCCGCATTTCCTCACCCTCCTTTATGCCTGAAGTCTGTGTCCTGAAGGACCTTGTTCGGTTTCTTATGCTCCGAGGACACCACAGGCCTCTTTACTCATGATAATGTTTATTTTGGATTAAAGAAAACATGAAATCAAAGGCAGTCTAAATATAATCACACAGTCTCACTGGTGAAACTCATCCCCACACCCAGGGTCAGCTCAGTGTCCCTACAGAAGTGCCTCTTAAACTTACCAAAGCAATATTAAATGCTGCCCATGACTGTCTTATTTCCAAGGAGTGAATTTTCGACCTTGTGGGCGATGAAGGGGAAGCGGAGCATTTCGTGCTGTCTGAGCACTCGTCTCGGTGGTCCGTGCCTCTCCCTCTGCCTCCAGCACAGTGCTCGTCCTTGGGGGATAAGCAGGTGATGTCTTGGGTGCAAAGCCAGGGAAAAACAATTGCAGACCCCGGTCAGGCAGTGGAAGTGGGCAATGCCGGCTGCGCGGGAACACGAGGGTCTCGCGCCAAGGAGAAGCTCTCAGGAGAAGGCGGAGTGGCTGCAGAGGTCAATGTGTCGGTTGCACCTTGCCGGGGAGGATGCCGTGGGAGAAAAGGCTGGTGTGCTCGGAGACCACGGGGCAGACAGCTCTGCTGGGGGTCGGCGGCAGGGGTGCGGGACCCAAAGTGTTCGGGGTGAGTTTGAAGATGACGAAGTTATGGAGAAAGAATCCAGAGAGCAGTCCTGTGAGCATTTCCAAGGAGGGTAAGAGTCAGGCTCTTGGGGCCAGGGAGGAGGAAAACCAGGTAGGGATATGACCAGAGATGCTGAAGGATGACAAATTCCCAAGAAAAGGATTATGGTCCTCATGATCAGATCTGATTTCCTACCTGATACAGCCTGTGTCAGCTGGTGCTTTCCAGCTGTAGTTCACCAGGAAAATATCCTTTAGGAAGACATCTAGCTTAGCTACAGTGATTTCGGGTGACAGGAACCTTATTGTCAAAGGCTGGAGTTTTTCAGTGGCTGGGGTTTTCCTGTCTTTGCTTTTCGTGTTATGGAGCAGCAGGGATGCAGCTGCGTTAGGAACCGGGAGGGAGGCGGGGAGCAAAGCAGGGCATCGCAGAGCACGCGTGCGGCTGCAGCCAGCCCTGGGGCTGGCCAGGAGCGGGGTGTGGGCTTCCCCGGCTGCTGGGACCAGGACCTTCTCTCTGCTTCCCATCCGCCTGCCTTTTCCAGCCCCACCCGTCAGATCTGCTCCAGCTATTTTGTTTGAAAAACCCCAGAACTGTGAAAGCTGAGAAGTGAAAGCAAGTGCAATCTTGCCTGAAACCAGCATCTTTCACCCGATTACATTTCAGAGCTCTGAAATAAATGTTGTATTTCGTGGAAGGTCCTGGGACCATCATCACACTTGTATCATTCTCATGCAGTTTGTAGTTTGCAGCTCAAGGTTAGTCCTGGCTGTAGTTTATGTACCTCATTTAACTACTGTAAACCTTTTTACATTAAATTTCTCTTGCTATGGGTTAACAGCAAGATTTTTTTTTTTCCTCTGGTAGAGTTGTCATTGCTGCAGCAGGTGATAATTTTTAACAGAGAGCTCAATAACTTTTAATAGAGATACACAAATAATTGATCAAGGATTTTGTTACACAGAGGCAAACTCTAGTGTCCTAGACTACTGCTTTAGTACTAATGAACACATCTGAAGGAAAGGCTTGTTAACTGCTGTTCTTAAATGGAGACTTTGTTCCAGATATCTGAAACTGAGAACCCGTTTGTACCATCTCTCTACTAAAACTGTATACAGGAGTTTCCTGTTCACCTCACTATTTGTAAGGGATATGAGATAAAAATACATAGTTGCGTTCTTCCCCCCGCACAGCATTTTTCACTCGCTGTAGGAAAGAGTTCTTTGCTGTATGTACTGGTGGCCACTGAAACTCGGTGCATCTTCGATGCTCTGGAATGCTCTTCTGTATTTTGTAATGTAAAAGAAGGCAATTTGTGTTGGTTGGAAAAGAAAAAGAAAAGAACCAAGAATTTAGACGTTATTCTTGAGTTCATTTAGGTCATAACTTGCCTCTAGCAGTTGTAGGCATCAATTTGTGACAGGAAGGAAAACTAACGCTGTACATGCAGACATGGGATAATCTGCTCTATGTATTCAGTCTCTATATTCAGTCCGTATTCAGATTGCTACCACTGGGTATTAGACATTTGTACAATATCCAGAACGTTAATCAGTAGCTGTGGCATATTTCCTTATTCCTCTTATCCCCACGCACGGTGCCATGTGCGGGTACGAGCGCTCCTGTGCTCGTGTTGGAGCATCGCAGGCTTGTTAGGAGACCCTTTGGCTTAAAGGGAATTTATGCTACTTGACGTCACTGGGGACACTTGCAGAAGCAATGCTATTCCAATAAGTACAGGCTGATGTTTTGGTATGGGGAGGTATATCGCTGTGCTCATAAATGACGATTAGTTTTATAGCTTTGTAGTCATCATTTCCAGTTGTAGTTACTTAACCATGGTTTCACCCTGGCCATCATCTGTGGTCAGCACAGAGAGGGCCTTTTTCAGGACAGAAGGAATAAGTGAAAAAGCCTGTTGAAGCACGTCGGTATGAATGACCAGAACTGAAGCAAGGGATTCAAATAGGAGCTTATGCATATTCTTTTTAACCCACAGTTTTGCTCTTGCTCAACCTTTTAATAGTGTGCCGATCCAAAATGAAATAGTTTCAGCTTAAACAAAACCATTCAGGCAACCACAAGTATGTGACCATGTTAAAAACATAGTTTTTGATATTATTTGACACATTTTTAAATGTGAAAATATTCCCAATATTATGTGGAAGGAAATAAGGAAAGGATTGAGCTCCAGAAACCCTGTTTAAAACATCATTTTGCTGCTTGCAATGCAGCTCATACCCTTGTGAGATTTTTGTAGAGGGTCTAGGGGAGGGGAGCTGGAGGAATTCTTGCTCTGCAAGACTCTCCATTAAAATGAAGACCACTTGGAGATGTTATGAGTATAGATTCTTAATTTTGAAATATCTGATCAGTGAAGATATAATTCGTAGGAACTCAGTTGTGCTTATTGTGATATTCAGCTGCTTGCGAAAAGTCTAACTTTACAATGAAATTGTAAATAAACACAACATAAATTTGTGTGGACGGATTTTAGATGTGTTATTCTGTAAAGACAAGAAGGCCATAGGCTTTACTGTCCTTGACTATAAGACACTTTGCTATATTGAAAATTTAGGAATAAATATTCAAATCACAGCCTTATTTTCCACAACACAAACACGGATGCTCGTCTAGAAATGCAATTATGAGATATGCTCAAATACTAACTCGACAGCTTTCATTTAGTCTAATAACTAAGCTTTGAGGGATGATTTTTTCACTTTGTACCACATTGCAATTTGTTTCCACTGTAGTGGGTTTGTGTGTATCTGTGTATTACTTTCAGAAAACTATGTTAGGCTATTGAGCTTTCCTATCTTTCTGCCTGCCTGCTGAATAAGTCTTTACTGTTGTTGTCTTTATCGGGCTACTTTCAAAATCGATGAGATTTATACTTGCAGATTAAAAACCTTTTAAAACATGCATAGACAATATGAGGTTCAATTATATGTTTGCAATGGATGGAGCAATGTGTACACATAAATAAAACATAAAAGCTGCTTTGCTGTGTTTATCTTCTGGTTCTGATTTATTTCAAAATAATTAGAATTTGTGAGTCAGTATTTGGATGTGTGAGCTCCAATCACTGCAAGCATATTTACACTTGCATATATATATTTGGTGTACATACATCACTTCTCGATCTGTTCACAGTGACTGACTTCTCAGTTTTTGGAAATTCAGAGAGTGTAAGGGAATGGTGTACGTAAGAGGAGAAGAAAACAAATCTACCTGCTGCTATCATGTCCCCTAACTGAGTGTAGGGCACATATGGACTCCAGTTCTGCACTCAGCCCTTCGTTGAATGGTTGAAATGACCCTTCTGAGAATGCCTTGCTGGATATAAGTCTGCATGCTGTAGGAAGTAGGCTCCAGTCCTCAAGGGATTATTTGTTGGCCTCTAGAAGACCTTGAAGTGTGTGTTCAGACCGTGTAAGAGGCAGCCATGCTTTTGCAAGACTTGGAAAATCTTGACGTCAGCCTCTCCAAAATGTGAACCTACCTAAGACAGCATCCTTTCCATGCCCACGTGCCTGATGGGTTAGGCAACCATTAAGCTTATTTTTAGCAATGTGGTACAAATACAGTTGTATTTTTGACACAAGATATTTTCTTATCTGAGCATTTAATGGACAGACCTTGGTTTCTTCCCTTTGAAATACCATTGCCTGTTTTATCTGCTGGAGATATCGCTTATGCTTTCTTAGGCTGTGATAGAAGTAAACAGCCCCAAAAGCAGATTCACAAACTCAAAGAATACAGAATACGCCTCTTTTAAACTTGTTCGTTCTCCCTCTTTCATACAATGTCTTTGTAGTTATGTTTTAGACATTGTGGCGTGTCATGGGATAAATGTGTGACAGAATATCCATACATGTTATTTGTAGGCTGAATTTGAATCACAGCATGAGGTTGAAAAGCCTATTGCTGCATAAGCAGCTGTTGTACCATATGATTACAAAAATGTGGCCATTAGAAAGGTTATAGGGTCCCCATACTCCCATCACCTTATGTGAGTTCAGCTAAAAATTGGCTTGAAGTATTAGCTCGTAATAGACAAGATCCTTTGATGCTTTGTTAAGATTTCAAATTACCTCTAGCAGAGTACCATCTATTATTTTAATGCTGCTCTCAAGCTTTCATTCTATCAGGACCAGAGTTAAAATATGAAGAGCTGTGCATTCTTGCATTGCAATGGATGGGCAATCACCACTGATATTTTAACTGATGTATCCTAGGAGGAATATTCTAGTTAGTATTGTAAAATCAATGAATATGCTCTACTACATATAAATGTGCTGTGCTGGTCATATCTCATCCACAAAGATTTGCATACCAGTAAAGCTTTATCGCCTTGCTAGTTTATGAGCAAACCAGCTAAAATTCTTAACAATTTACATAGTTCACTTAAAAACATTGAATGCTGAAGTTTCATAATAGTACATGTTCCTTTGTCTTTGTTATCAATAATCTCTCTGGTGCAGTAGAGAAATAGTTCTGTTTGTAGACGGGAGCTGTAAGAGGTTCCCTATACCTGGATGTGTGTGTTGTGTCAGCCAGGGGAAATTTTGGCTTCTGTCTGTCTGCACACGTCCGTATGTCAGGGATGACGGACCCAGCCTGCATGGGGGAAGGAGCTTGTGCCTCTGCCTGCCTGCCTGCATCAGGGGATGTGCAAATGCATCTCTGGGATATGCAAAGGGATGGTGGAGTTTGAAGTCTGCTAGTCCTGGCCCACGCGTGTCACTGTCGCAGGTGGCATCTCTGTCAAG
Source organism: Morus bassanus (assembly GCA_031468815.1). NCBI lineage: Eukaryota > Metazoa > Chordata > Aves > Suliformes > Sulidae > Morus > Morus bassanus. Next base: position 1,745,663 of record CM062580.1, on the reverse strand, counting down.
GTGCGATGCTGGGAGGGACTGGCTGCACGGCCCGGGCTCCACAGCTCATCAGCTGCTGGAGGGACTGTTGGCTCTAGGCAGTCTCTCTTCAAAACAGAGAATGCTCTTTATATATCTTGGGCTAGAAATAACAATAAAATAAAAATTAAATTTTGAATTTAATATTATTATACTAAAATATAGAGAAAACAAGAGACATTAAAATCTAAGTGATATAAATAAAAACTAGTTTTACTTCTGGGAAGTGATCACTTAGAAATGATCTTCTTCATGATCGTATAAATGCAACTTTATGCACAAAGAGTAATTTCTACAAAGAAATCAGGCAAGTGTGTGTCTAAAAATCTTCTTCCATTTCAGTGTAAATTCAAATACTGATTTCTAGTCATTTTGTGCAATTTTTCTCAAGGAATGTTTTTGAAACACAACAAGTCCCAAGGTATGACAATGTACTGGAAAAATTAACGATTCAGATGATAACAGTTGGTCTTGGAAACACAAATAATACCTGCAAAGAAAAAGAACCTATTTTTTATGTTGTTGCGGGTGTGCTATAACACAACAGCTAAGAGATGTTAAAGAACATGACGTCTTTTGATACACAGGGGAACATATTTTTTGTCTCTTAAAGGAGTAGACTTCAATATGTATGAAGCTTTTGTGTCCAAGCTACAGCAGAGACTGAGATTTTTATTTAAGTAATTCTCTAAAGGACACGAAGTGACAGAGCAGTTGAATTCCACTTGGGCCTCACCTATTTCTAAAACAATGTGCAATATTGACAGTGGTGTTGAAATCCTATTCAGCCTTCCTCAAAGGTGTTCTATTTTTGTAGTAGCAGTACAGTGGGAACTGTGCTTTTTGGCACAGCTTGGTCCAAAGGTTTGAATGAATTATTTTTAAGAATCAGAAACTTTTTGAATTGGTTCATAGGCCCTGCTCAAAGGAGTTTGATTATAAAGAAGGCTCTTTGCCCATGGAAGAGGTTATTAACCTGTTAACTGCAAAAAAGGCACTTACTGGAGCTGTAAATCTCAAAACATTCAGCAAAGTAGGTTATATCTATATTGGTGCTTCATGACTTTGTTTGCTTCTCCATTAGCAGTAGGCCTTTGAGCAGATCTTTGGTGGTGACGTGTTTCCTAAGAAGATAATGTAGGTGGCCTTGCCTTAGGGACAAAATCCTGGAATTGCAACCCACACTTTATGCTACCACTTCACTCTTGTACTTCCTCCTACTGCACAATAGATAAGCATGACTGATATGACTTTTTGTTTCTCTAGTGTATTGATTCAAGTGTTTTTACTGTCTTATGGTGGTGTGGAAGAGCCAGGACTAGCTCTGTGGTCAGGTGGGAGCAGGTTAAAGTGCCTGCAGGCACAAGGAATGGGAGAACTTTCTTCTGAGAGGAAGGCAGTGTCATGGAAGAGATTGTTTTGAAATTTCATTTATGCCTATGTAGGAAAAGAAGTGATGGAGTAGTCATCACTTGTATATGTATACAAGACTTGTATATCACACAGTGCTGCAGTGAGCCTGTAGGTTCATTATAAATTGACACAGTACAAGAATGTGTAGATCTTAGCCGCTTGGAATATGTTTAGCAAGACACAGGTATCTGTCTTCGTGTGCCTGAGCACCCAATGCACAGATTAGACAAATGAAAGTATTAATGATAAAAGTAAAAATGGACAATTCTTAATGCACAACATGTAAACTTGAGACAGGTGTTATGTCCTTATTTATTAGAAGGACAGTATTATTTACAGCCTTATAAGGAGATAAGATGCTTATCTTCATGCTAAGACTAATTTTCATTAAAATTGAAGATCCTTGTTTCAAGTTATCTATCCAAGGATCTTTTAGCATTTAAAAGCTGAGCGATACCTCCTATCTTGCAGCTGTAAAAGCCCAAGCTATGCCATAAGCTCAACATTGTCACAAGTAGACCTAGTGCTAGGCACAGGTCATCAAGATGAAATACAGGGGTATTTCATGTTTATGGACACCTCTCATTTTACTGTGTGTTTGTAATTTTTTTCTTCCTGCCTCCTGTCTGAGTTGCCAAAGTGCTCCCATGAGCCACGTGGACAGTACTAATTGCTGTAATTATTGTTCCCTTAATTACTAAAATTCTTTTTTTCTGGAGTAATTCATACGAGTACTTTCTTATTCTAGAAAAGGAAGCGGGAGAGACCTTGTAGATGTGGAAAATACTCCTAGCTTGCCAATATTATTCAGGATGCCTTTCCACTTTAGTGCTGTGACAGTTATGCTAGGGAAGAAGGTTGATTTATGTGCCTGGAAATGGGCTCTTTCATATGCTCTTTTCAGGTTTGAAATAAATTGGGAAAAAAAGAAAACCCCAAACATTCAATTAGAAGGCCAGTTATTTGAGAAATCCAAAACAGCATTGGAGGTGTTTGTTTCAGTTATGGATTGCATCCATTATAGAATTGGTAATAAAGGAGTTGTGGATATTAAAAGGCCTTATTCACCAGAACCATCGCTCTGGAGGCACAACGGTACGCTGCGTTGCTCCATATTGTTGGGATGTCAGAGCAGTGGTGCATCGCTCTTCTAACAGCTCTGTTAAGGTCTATTACTGCACTGTTCAATTACAGTAAATCCTTTAACAGGACTGGCCTTCCCTCTTAATTTCCACCCTACAATCTGCATGGAACTTCTAATGTTTATTCATTATGTATTGAAAATGAAGTCTATGCTGCACAGCAAGATAATTCAGTGAAATGAAATTACAGATAACTTCTCCCTTTAGTTCCCTGTGTTTTGTCACTCCATTACCCTTTTCTGACACTACTTTATTCTCCTATCACTGTCACTCTTGAATTATCTGATACTGAGAGGTCCGCAAAGTAGTAGTGACCTCATCCAGTTTTTTCATTGACGATATGGAGAACTACAGGTGTTCTTGACAAAAGTATGGAATTTTGCCATCCTACTTGAAAATTCCCACCAAAAAAAACCCAACAACAAACAAACAAAAAAAACCCCAACAACTTACAAGCCTTGGGAGCTCTGACATACATCCTCAAATGCAGATGGTGAGCACTCTGAAAATCTCTCCTTTAAAATTCTTTGGAAAGTGGGATTTACTCTTTGGTTTTGTTATGTTAATAGTCCTTTTGGTCTATAAGGTCAAGCTGAGAGAAGACCTATCAGCTGAAGTCATAATACTGGAGAAGTAGTGCGAGGTGGAGCTCACACAGCATGGTGAGTTTTGGTGGCATGGGCCAACTTGTATATAGGCAAAATTCATGTACGTGAATAGTTTATTTGGTTTATTTTCTTAGTGTTTCTTTTGTTGCTCTTGAAGGTATTTGTTTTATTGAATGCACTTCTCCTCCAGGCTCAGCTTCTCATTTGGATTTGATGTTGTTTATATTTGTATTTCTGTACCTTATAAAATATCTATCCAATTCCCTTGTAGGTGATTGTGTTGATCTCTAATACATCATTAGGAATTCACTGTGGGATAAAATAAGAGAGGTGGTGATGTGAGCAAACAGGACCTTGTTTGAACACCGGTAGCTTTAGTAATTGGTAAACAGAGTGAGAGAAACTGGGGTGAACTGTAAATAGATTAATGGTCTTGGAAATTTTCTGTTATACAAATGCCCTTCTTTAGATGTGCTGCTTTTGTTCACTGCTCAGAGGAATTTGCTCTTGTCGTGTAACTTTTGTACGTAATGGGTTTGCCATATATAAACACCTTAGACTATGGCAGAGCTGTACAGAAATACTTTCTATTGCTGTTAAAATTGATTTACATGAAAACTTTTTTTGTTAATTGTTTTGCCTCATTTTCTCATTGTTAACATTTGATTCTGGAGTATAAAAAACAGCTTGAAATACACTGCTTCTAAAATTTCATCATAAAACATAATAAGGAGGGATTATCAAAGCACTTTAGAAGGATTTGTTCTCATCGTTACCTAAGACTGTTGGGAATATTATTCCCTAGTCTTTTAAGAGCCCTAGAGCAATAATTGCAGTAATATTTGTTTTCATATGCACCTTTTAGGACAGAAATAGGGCACATGCTGCTAGATTGACACCTCGAGAAAATCTACCCAAAGCTACCGATTTAGCAGTGTTTACTTGTTGGAAGGGCTCGCGAGGAGGAGACCAAAAGGCAGAGAGATTATTTGTTATATATACCCCCATGTCGATTAGGTGGCCGGCACGCCGCGAGGCCACCGACTGCTGCAGGGCAGGCGAGACCCAAGGCCATCGCACCACCCCGCGGATATCAGCTCCTGACGAAATGGGGTGAGCTCATATTCCCCCTCCAGCCTAGTGGAAATCTGCAGGAAGATTCATTCCTATTATCCTTGCAAGCTTTGAGTCATAATCTGATATTATTTTGTATCTTGGGTAAAATTTTCTTCCTGTTTGAAACAAAGTGAAAATGAAGAACATATAGAGGAGTTTTGCCCAGAGAAAACAGCTAGTTAGAAACTTCAAATAATTTTAATTCAAGGCAATGAAAACAATTATATGCAGTTCACAGGATGCTGAAGCTGTTTGTTATGCAATTTGAGATGTAAATGGTGAACAAAGAGTAGTTGTAGTAACTGATGATTAAATCCTGACATGATAAATTTCTACATGAATAAAATCTGAGACCTAAACAGATTCAAGATTGTTAGTCATCCATCAGTTCACACCAAAGAGTTTTGCAGCCAAGTGAAAAGTCTTCAAGCATCTTATTTTTGTGAAGTTAAGTTATTGGCAGGATTTTCCAATTTGTGTAGACTGACACTGCGCTGCCAAATAAGATGAGTTCGAGAAGCTTTATCAAAGTAGGGTATTTTTTTTTCTGTTGTCAGGAAATCATATCAATAAAACTTAATAGGAAGTTGAAAGTTAAAATGCAGCAAACTGTGAACTTAATATTACCCTGGTGGGAGCTCATTAATATCTCAACAGGTATACTCATGCATTATCTTAATTGCACATGGTCCTTAAGGAGATCACCTTTTCTGAAGTTTTCTGACTGCTGTCACGTGGTGAGTTGGGTTCAGGTGCACCATTTTATTAATCTTTTAATGAGTTACTGAGAAGATGTAGCCTAACTCACTCACATTTGAAGTAGCATAGTAGCAAGTAATTATTTTCATGCTTCCGCTGATTTACGAGGTTCTCGGCTGTGCAAGTGAATTTGCAGGCAGAGTTAGGCAGAAGTAATGAGGGTGCGGGCAGTGAGCTCAATGCTTCTGGCAGTTATCGCAGCTTTGGAGAGAGCTGGTTTGTCTCCTGGCACTGGGTGTCTTGCGTGTTTCCAGTTGAGACACTCGGCTATTAGCTAGGAGCTCGCCGCTTTCTGTCATTTTGCTTGAAAAGAAGGGTCTACTGAAAAGTGCGGGGAGGAGGAGGAGGAGGATACGGGGTGAGGTGATAATACAAAAGAAGTTTGAAATGAAGAATTGGAAAAACCAGTTTGTATTTCAGTTGCTTTTTACTCTGAAATATGCGGTTCCAAACCTGTTGTTGGAAGATGTTTGATGTTGCAAAGAGTGACTTAGGAGACTATCAGAGAGACGTGTTGATCCTTGGTGTGTTTTCTGCTGTGGCTTTTGGTGCAGCTGCTCACAAACAGGCCCTGCTTTTCAAAGCAAGACAACCAAGTGTGATCCAGAGAGAGCTTTTCATTAACAGAAGAAAATGATATAAATGAAGAATAATGTTCAATGTTAAAAATAAATTAACATTATTTAATCACTGACTAATGCAATGTTCCCAGCATTAATCATTCACTCTTACTGTAATCAGAACATCAGCCAGGCAAATGACATGTAAAACTCCTGAGTGTGATGTTTGCCATGGTCCTGTAAACACGAAGACTGCCTTCAGGAAAATCTACCTCCCACATCCGTGATCTGCTTACTCATCTGCTGAGACCCGAGCGTCCTTCAGAAAGCTGCAGCTACAACCGTGCCTTGTTATGGTGGTGAAGGCCCAGGCAGGATGCCCCTTTGCTAGCTGCTAGGCAGTACAAGAAGGAGGACCACAGGCTTTTCTTACTCACAGCCATGCTGCCTAAGGGCCAGGGGGATTTTTATCCCTGGTGTTTTATGGATCACAACTCTTCTGCCAAGATGTTAGAGCCATTTGGAAAGCAGGCTAAAATTCCCTAGAGCTTTTTGATGTTTCAAACATGTTTCAGAACAGAAAATAGAAAAATGTGATGGAAGAGAAAGCTTGCTTCTTTAGTCTAAAGTTTTGAATGTGAGATATCGATGACAAATAGCAGATTTTACCAAAATGAAAGAAAAATAAATCCGTTAAGAGACAAAAGATATTTATTTGGTTAATTAAAAAAAAAAAAAAAAAACACAACCAAAAAACAAACAAACAAACAAACAAAAAAAAAAAAACCAACCCTAATTTAAAATACTCTGTGCTGTGATCCTGACATGAAGTCATTGCAATGCTTGCTGGGCTTGTTGACAGCCCAGTTGTTCCCATGGCAGCAGGATGTGCTGTCTTAAACTGGACCATTGCAGGACCAAAAGGAGAATGAATATGGCCTAAGAGGAGAAGTGATGTGTTTAAAAACTTGTAAAAATGGGGAAAGCTATAGGGAAGGGGGAGTGCAAACCTTTTTATTGACGTGCTATTTATTTAGTGTGTAAGTTGGGCGAAGTGGGTAATCTTCCAATTTTTCGTGTGGTTAGAGCACGGCATGCTAGGCTAGCCAGTACTGTCAGATGGCTTTTGTTTGCAAGCCTGAACCATATCAGCAGCTTTCAAAACGGAAACAGAAGACTGCCAATGATTGCTACATCTGAGAGGACATGTAGGGGGCACACTAGGTAGCAATAGGACTACATTTAAGATCATCTTTACTGCTCAGGCATCCTTGGCATCATACTGCAGCTTGTTCTGTGTTTCACTCCTCCATCTTGTGTCTGTGCATGAACAGGAGACTTCCCGTTATAGGGCTGATCATTCAGCACCTTTCTGCAGTGCTAAATGCAGGTTTTACAAACTGATCAGGGTGGAGAAGAGTTGGTTATTAAACATCCAGTTATTTAACTGCTGTTTTACGTGGGTAGCTTTACTAAGGCTTTTTCTGCATCTTTAAAACTGAAATCCAGTCTGTGTGCATCCAGCCACTGCGCTCCTGGCCCCTGGGGCAGGAGGTTTGCTTGCATGATGTGAACTGGGAGGCTGGGGAGGCTCCAGCCCCCTGCCCCGAAGGGGAGGCCTGTGCCAGTCTTGAGAAGCACCAGTGTGTGCTCGAGAGGTGGACCAAGGGGCTGAATGTAATGATTAGAGTGAGTCATCAAATTATAGCCCTTCTTCTTGTTCTCCCTTGGGCCCCCCTCTCACCCCCCCCTTGCATGGTAAGACCATCTTCATCGTCTTTGGGAACAGAAAACTGTGAAGTTTGGCCAGCTTTGGGATGGGTCTTGATGAATTGGGTCAATCCGTTTTTATTTTCAAGTGCACTTCAACGTTCACAGGAGCTGAAGGCGCACGTCTCTGAGCTTACCGGGTGAGTAGCTGTCAGCATGTAGCAGCACTGTATATTTTGTCTTTTGGATGTTGGTCTGATTAGCGTAAGCCCTGTGAAGAGATTTCAGAGAGGAGAGGGTGTCTGGCCATTGAGATTTGACTGGAGTTGCCATGATGTTGTGTTTTTCAAACTGAAGTCACTCTCAGTAAAAACAAAACAGTAATGCAGAGGAACATATGGTGTGAAGCACGGGAGAAAGGTTTCCAGCTGAGTCTGTGGGAGGTTTGTCCATATCCAATTGGATGTGAATGTTAAAAAACAGAAGAGAAGAAGAAATGATGAATTGTTAGATTTTAGCTGACGTCCAAACTGAACATCTGTTTGCATCTGGGATGTGTGCATGGGAAGACGTGCAGGAAGGGAAAACGTCTTTCCTAGGTGTAACATGCTCTGACATACTGGACAAAGTTGAATTCTAATGGCTGCAGGCTAATTGTATCCATTCAAGTACTTTTCTCTTTGTAGTCAGACAAAATCTTATGACAATTCTACTCCTCATACATATAACTTTATGTTGCTTTTAGATATCCTGCAAGAAATGTTGGTAAAAAACCCCAATATATGCTTTATATACTGCGAGTGATTGAAACAGCCAGAAGTGGTTAATATTTTATGGACAGAGAAAAAAGACTAAAAAAGCCAAAAAGTCTCCTAAGTAATATAAGCAATGGAGCAAAATCTGTAGAAGCTTTGGTTTTTGTAAAAGGGCAGAATGTGCTCCTTTTGCTTTTTAGTTGAAAAAGCAGTTGTTGGCAAGTTGGAATCCATACACTTGCCACAGATAAAAATTCATATTTTATCCTTTCTTTTGTTTAGAATTAAAAAAAACCCCAGCACTCAGCTATCTCAGTACGGCTCTGTGTGTGGGACTGTATGTCGTGTACTGGATGCTTGTCTAATTAATAACGGGTATACAGCACCCATAAAGTCAGCCTGGTTAACTGTTCCACTTAATATTCTACCATCCAATGAATAGATGAATTAAGCTGATAAGCAGCTGAGCAAGCTCCGTTAACTGCTTTGTACAAATGAGAAGAGAGTGATCCTAAAATGTCACCAATCATTTATTACAACAGCAATTGCAGGCACAGACAAATTAGGAATTTCAATTATTTTTGATGGCCAGAGTGCCTGGCATTTTCTGTGCAACCGCAGTAGTTGGTGTTAGCTGAAAGTCATCCCCAAGGTAGATTAAAAATAAAGAACACTGATAAATTGGTGTAATCGATCTATTTGTCTTTTGAGAGTGGTCCCCGAGCTTTCCTGGCCCCTAGGCGAAATACTGAACAAGTAAATCATGTACCAGTGATCAACACCATGCTATGTTCTTCGCAGAAGTCTCAATTTTAACTTTTTTAATTTTCTGTGACTGGAGCACTGGAAGGTCTTGCAATGTGCTGTCCACAAGCCACAGATCTAAAATAAATCTGGCAAGGCTTTGTAGATGACTGCTGTCTTGCATTAAAAACCTAAAGCACCCCAGCTTTCAGCTTGATTAGCCACCTCCCTGGTTGTAAGGCTAGCAGACATGCAAAGGAGTGACACGACCCATGCAAAGGAAAGACCGTGCCAAGTGATAGGGGATTCAGTTCTCCAACATCCGCAGTGACAGCCCAAGCACCCGCTGAAAGCTTAAGTGTTTGCTTAGGTTTAATAATTCATAGCAAGTAAAAGCGTTACTATGCCTGGGCCCTGATTCAGCGAGCTCCCTGTGCGGGGGTCTCACCGGTCCAGGGCTTTGAGCGAGGGCCACGAGCTGTGTCTCGCTCTAGGCTGATGCTGAATGAAGCTAAACAGATCTTAAATAAGTCATGTGTTATGCTTTATTATGGCTTCTAATAAATCAGTAGATACTACCTTTACAAACAGGCACATGTTTCAGTAAATGTTGGGGTATTTAATAATTATGGGTGGTTTGGATAAATTCACTTATCTGCTGGATCTTCAGCAGCAATTTTGCTTTGGCGGTCTGCTTTCACTCTGCTGTAGTAGTTGCTGATATACATACAGATGTACAGATGTACAGATAGAGTGTGCATTCTGTGGAAATGCTGCGTCCGCTCTCATCTGTTACTGACCTCTGTGGGAACTGAAGGCACCGAGCCCTTTGCAGTATTGAGCCTGGGGAAGTGTAATGTTTATTCTTCTGAGAAGGCAGGAGAGCTAATAAACACTTGTAGGAATGCTGTGCAGAGGCAGAATGAGAATGCAGAAGATGCTTGTACTGAGGCATGAAATACTGACTTTTCCACAGTCCAGAACTCTCAAATTATTATATATGATCATGTTTATGTATATTGCAAATCTTTCTTTTCCTTCCTTGGCATCTCAAGTGAGAATTATAGCAGGTTCCTTAATTTAAGGAACAGTCCCAGACTGTTACTCAAACAATTACATAATGTGTTTTGGGATTAACATGCTGTCAGCTTGATAACTGCTTAGGGACCTTTGTTATCAAGGAGAAAATAGCCCCGAACAATATTCTAGTCTCTCTATAAAAAGGACCGTCAGCGTCCTTCACTGTCTGCTGTAAGAACGAAAAGCAAGAGCTGGTTTGTCACGCGCAGGCAGAGTTTTAGGACAGAGCTGAATCGTGACCAGGCTGTCTCTGTGGGACAGAGATGTCCATGCTCAGCAATCTTCATGACTGTTCTTCATCAGAAAGAATCAAAAATAAACATCCTTTTGTTTAAATCTGGAGTTAGAGTTTAATGTTTAAGAGCTTCTTCATCCTCCAAAAACTGATGAAGGGTCTTTCTGGCTTTCAGCCAGCGATGACGGGTATAGATTTAAACTTGGTTGCGTTCAGGATCCCACTTAACCTGATGCTAGTAAAACCAGAACACCAATAAAAAGGACATAATAAGAAAAATGGTTTGTGTGTGCTCTATTTGATTAAGACTGCCTGAAAGGAAGAAATTAAGAATGTGCACATATACAGTTGTTTTCAATTGATTAATGATTTTTTTTGTGTAACTTGAAGTCAATGAAAAGATTGTTTCTTTGACTTGTACATTGTAAAGGAACATGGTGGAGAAATATAGAAGGATACAATGAAGAGACGAACTGAGGCTCAGCTGAAGCTAACTGCTTTAGCTAACTGCTGCAAGAAGTGCAATGAGTATATGAATATGTATATTTATCAGAAATTATTTTTTTCTACAGATCCCACAAATCAGTTATGCCTCAACTGCACCAGAGTTGAGTGATGACAGGCGCTATGATTTCTTCTCACGTGTGGTTCCTCCAGATTCCTTCCAAGCACAAGCAATGGTGGACATTGTGAAAGCTTTGGGATGGAATTATGTGTCCACTTTGGCATCTGAAGGGAATTATGGAGAAAAAGGAGTCGAGTCCTTCATGCAAATTTCCAGAGAGGCAGGTAGGCAACGCCCATCCTCCCTCCAGCAAACGCTATAGAAATAATGAATGTTATTTTGTACCAAATGTTACATTATTCTTCTAGAACATATATTTGATTCTAAAGTTGCTCCAGTTCTTTTCAATGCCTCTGTGATGGCTCCTAGATACTCTCACTCCTAAATTGCTTACGGAGCTTCAGAGCGTTCGAAACCTTAGTGGTTTTCAATCATTTCTGGAGAAAACAGAAAACCCTGAGACTTACCAAGCTCCTACTGTTTCACTGGACGGCATTATATGATGTTGACATGGGTAGAAGACAGATTTTAAAATGCTGAGCTTTTATCTCTCCACAGCTAGAGATTCTGCGAAGACTGCTTGTTACCAGACATTGACTTGTGTCATACTATTGCTGTTCACCTTTCTGATCGCTGCCTGATTTGTATTGCTTTTCTTTAGCATTTCTCTTGACCAATTCAGTTGAGGAAATTCATAATCTTTTACCTGAAGGCTCAAAGATTACTGGCCTGGGATTTGGAGGCAACAAACTCGGCAGTATGGTGTGAGGCACATCAGACCTTTGGTGTGATGCATCATGTTTGTCTTGTTACTGGTTTCATTTAGTGGTGTCCCAAGAAGGCCAGACTGTGTTGAACAACGTCACTGTCAGTGAGAGATGTTCCAAGAGGACAGGGAAATGCTGTGTCTTGTGCTGGGTCAGGCTTATGATATAGAGATGAACTATCATAATTTTGTTGACAGAAATCTCTAATTTTACGGCTTGCTTTCCTGTTCTGGTACAAAACATAGAGCAGACCTGTCTCGAAGGTGTGATTGCTGTGTCAGTGTGCCCATACCCTTATGCTGGTAACTTATTCTGCCGGGTAAATAGTTCTAAATTTCCCCAGAGATGCCAGAACATACGAGGACTTTAGATGGCACTTCAGGGAGCAGGGGCATAAATCCATGGCAAGCTGATTTGCAATCCATCATCATAAAGGTTTGAAAATCGAAATATTTGAAGTTGATTCCTGTCCTGGTAAGGAAGAATAAGCAGATGATGTCATTTGTTATTGGTGATACATGCAAGGCCCACCTCCAGAAGCGTACAATGATATATCCTGATTGGGAACCTGGCATCACTGTGCAAGAATAAGCTCTATTGTATTCCCCAAATGAACTCGCAGATCTCCCACCCTGTAACTGCCCTGGCATTGCGTTAAATAAAAACAGCATAATGCGATCCACAGTTCGCTTACTTAATTACATAAATCACCAGTCAGATTAGTAAGTGCATGAAAGAAAGGGACTAGAACAGGACAGGCACTGCTCTGAAGCAGCCATCAGAGGTTTCCAGCTCCTCGGTTGTTGCAAAGCTGGTTCCACAGCATACGCTCTGCTTTTGCAAACTGCCTGCATTATCTGCGAGGTGGAGCATCAGCTCGCTCCCAAACTGCCACGGTGCAGCTGATGGATCGCTCTTGGCAGCATCATCTAAGGAGTGGGCGGAGAAGGCGGCTGCGCTTAGAAGAAAGGGGCTTTAGAGAGGGGAATCCGGAATTGTTTCATTATGTTGATATCACAGAAGGAACCTATATTTGCATAAATTTGTCTGTTCGTTCGAATGCATATTTATGTGGCATTAAAGGAAATGGTTTTGGATTTAATACTGCAGGAAGTGACAAATGCCAGTGTTCATTATAATTTAAAATTTACCTTATTTGCAAATACCCACTGTTGCAAAATCATACCAGAAATGCGTTCTCTATGACAAGGACAAAGTCTAGCTGAATAATACTCTATCATTTTATAGACCTTCTGTAGAATGAAATTAATGATAGGAGCTGTTCATGTAGTCAACATGTAATTCCCTATCCTTCATAAAAAATAAAGCACAAAACCAAAAAGAATACCCTGCTTGAAACAGCTTTGCATGTGGGGTGATATAGGTCATGTCTCCAAGATTAAGACAGTAACAGGGATAATGCATAAAGTTTTTTTCATACACGCAGCCTGCCTCGTCTGGAAAATGGAATAATCCAATCCCCGGTGCTACCTCTGATTCAGTACAGCCGCTTTTTCTTCTTAGGGCTGCGCTGAATTTTTTTTTTGTGTTACACAGATAAAGATTAGGTGAAGTTCTGAGGGGATTTAATACCTGTCAACAAATTCCCTGGGTTTTTAAAATCCTGGGAAGTGTAAGGAGATCCTGTTGTCTAGCTATTTAATGGAGAGGTGCTGCTTGGAGATATAGGTCCCAAACTTGATCCCCTATGGGGAAATGGCACCTTGTCCCCTGACTTCGGGGGTCGGTTGTGACCATCTCCCAGGTCCTGTTTTGGGGGTCATGTTGCAATGGGATTTGCCCGTGCCCTGGGGGAGATGGCATTGAAGGCGCAGTGGTTTTGGGGTTGCTTTCCCGGTGCCTGATGTGGCTGTGCCTCCTTGGGGACTTTTTAGGCGAAAGAAACGATTAACCACGCTGTCAGGTGATTGCTGTAATATCAGGGTTTGGAAAGAGCCTCCTGAAGAAGCAATAAGCAGCAATAATTTTACTGACTCGTGGCTGTGACGTAGTTAGTAGCTCCTTGATCTATCTATTTAAAAATGTTTAGGTGGTCAAGAGCCACGTGTCTGAATGCATGAAGTGAACAGTCCTCTCTAATGAGGACAGAAGGGACAGGAGTCTTCACGAGATAGAGGAGTATTACTAAGATCAGTGAGCTTCAAGTGATAATTATATTTAAATGGGTCCAAATATATGTGGCCTGAGTGAGGTGTGTAATTATGCAGTATCTTCACAAAAGCAGTTGAGCATGGCGATGCGTGCTGTGCCGTTGTAACACTGCGGGGACAAGGAGGAAGGGATGGGAGAGCACACTCGTGACGATCCTGCTGCTGCCACGCGAGTAGATTAATGTGGTGCTTGGGGTGCCAATCAAAACTCACGCTAATTAGAAAACTCGTGCCAGAAGCAACAGAAATGCAATAGCAGTGGGAGGAAGTTTTTTCCTTAGTCAAAAGATCCAATCCTTCTGGAAATTGAGGAGGCTGTGGATTACCTGTTCTTCCCAACTCAAAGGGCATGCTCTGTGTACCCTGCAGGGACACGGGGAGGTTGGAGGACAGGAGAGGGGTTTAAGTGGTGTAAGGCATATTTTACCTCGTTTTCCAGTTACCTAAAGCATGCGATGTTCATCCGGACGAGCTGTGCTATGCTTAAAGCATTGTCCATTTAATTTCTGTGTTTAGGCTTTGGTCTTGCTCAGGGTTTGGATGCCACAGTTGCCTGCTCAAAGCAGGCTTCAGAATCCAGCAAGGCTGCAGCGAGACTTCGCAGAAACACCACGTCTCTGTGCGGGCAGACTTGTTACTCCTCTGCTCTCAAACCCAGGAGCCCAGCGTGCAAGTAAATAAGTAAATGAAGCAGTGGCGCAATAAGCTCTGTAGCCTGGTGCAAATGAGGGAATGCAATAGGTGCATATATAGCTCCAGGTTTCTTTAGTCCTGGTTTCTTCATGCTGCCTGGGCTGCAGTTTGCTGATTGAGACCTTTCCTGGCTGGAGGGATTTCAGAGCTGGTGTGAATCCTGCCCCTCGTGACCCCCTTTTAACGAGCAGAACAACAGAGCTGGGAGAGGTGTCAGAGCAGGGTCCTTGTGTCGGTTCTGCCCTACGTGGCCCCTTAGGACCACGCGCATCTGCCAGGAGCAGGAACAGCCCCAGAGTGGAGGTAATTGGTCAAAGTGTGAGACACACCGGCAATAAGCAGTCATTGTTGGCTCTGTGACAATTGCCTCGCATCTCATAATCAGTGTATTTTGGCAGAAAAGAAGATTTAGTCCATAGGTACCAGCACATTTACCATCTTTGGCCTCGAATCCGAAGCAACTAATTATCCTAAATTCCGTGTTTTATCCAAACTTGTTTCTGATCCAGCCAAGATCTTAGGAATTGTGAGGATGAGTAGAAAGTGCTATCCTTGCTTAGTTTTCAAATATGCTTTAGTGTATAAAGACTTTGCATGATCCTTTGAGTTAATAATTCTTCACAAAGTGACTTTTATTATGAGTACTTCAGGCGAGTTTGAATATGTCATTGTGGCAGGAGATGAAGATTTGAAACATGCTCTGCAGTCTGTGGGATTAATAAATTAGGGGAATGGTCTAATGATGGAAAATCTAAAGGACAATTTCAGATTATTAATGAAACTACTGAATACTTGAATTTCAAAGATTAATTCATCTTTGATTTTTTTTTAGAGATTAATCTGTACCAGAAGGTTAATTGCTATCTGTAAGAAATATATATATTGAAGTCGTTAGCAAAAGACCACTTGAATGCCTCCTAACAGATAAAAGAAAGACCTAGTATGCATTTATTCATCTTTTTCTCTCCAAAAATCACCTGTTTTCACAGATGAGTACACTGGCTGCTTTGCTTGTCGAGACTTTGGTGCTCACTCCACAGGCTGCAGCCCACGGGGTATAAGGAAGGGGATGTCCGGCTCTGCAAACCCGTGCATCTGCTACCTTTACCTCTTTCTTCTGTCTTTCCATAGCTCCCTTGTCCAACTCCATCTCAGAAATAAGTATTTCTGCTCAGCAAGGCGGATTCTGAGCACAGTTCTGTTTGTTTGCACAAACTAGACCTGTTGTATTGTACAGAGCAGCATGCCAGTGAGAGAGTATCTTAATCTACAAAGAATTAATTAGTTTAGATGATGACGTTCTCAACCACTTGGAACGACTGGACAAGAAAAATTCTGGGAAAGCATGTCTTCTTTCTCTGTGTACTAAAGACATGAAAAAAAAAAAGGATTAAAGCACTTGTACCAGTGTTCTGCTATGATTATGTATACTGAAGTTTCTTCTGAAGACTTTTAGTTGTGGTGTCATATTTGTTAAAAGGCTATCATCACCTTGACAGAATAAAAAAGCAGAATAAACTTTAATCAACTTTAACATAGGAAGCAGAACACTTGCAACAGTCTCTTTATCTTCTTTTCTTCTTTTTTTGCTGAAGACTTTTTTGAAATATTCATTTCTTTAATTCTTCTGTCTCCGCGATCCTCGAGTCCTGCACAGACATCTGTTACATAAGGTTGAGAACATCTGCATGCAGCAGGGATGGCCTAGATGCACAAGCTGCAGGAGCTGAATTTCCTCAGAAACAGAAGAAACATCAAAACACATTCATTGTCCAGGCAAAGAAGAGACCCCTGAAATTATGAATCCTTTTCCTTACCCGCATAAGTGGAATTTTTTTTTCCAGCAGTGATACTGAACAGTATTTCTTTTCTGTCCCCCCATTTAAACTTGAATTTCCTTTTTATCTTGTTTTTCCCAGCTTTATATTTGCTAGTAAAAACCATACGTATACACACACGCATACCTATATGAGGCACATTGCCCTTATGTCTAACAAGTGTCACCCCCCCTAAATCAGACGACCCACTTTTTTTGCATGCCGTTACAATCTGTGCATTAACTAGTACAATCTCCTAATGCATTGGTTTCTTTATAAATTAGCTGCATACAACTAAATACCTCCTGCAGAAAATATTTTCTATGGGTTTGTTATTGGTAGCAAAGACTTTTTTAAACCTCTTTAGCCATCTAAATGTGAAAATATCTCAGTTTTTCCTAAAGCCTTGGTATTTGTTTTATATCCTGGCTTGTGTTTCTAAAAAGATTTGAATCTTTTGATTCAGGTTTTTGGTGATCTGAATCACCTCATGATACTTTCTGTGTAATCCTCAATGTGGTATATCATAATATGGTGCTCTAATTCAGTACCTGTCTTCTATGGAAGCTGACCCTGTTAAAAGCCAAGAGCTGCTATATCATCCCTCAGTGATTCACACAGTGTTTTTGTAGGCTCCCGTAGGTCTGTTCAACTGCCTGCGATGATCCTGAATCTGCATTTTTGTAACAGAATTTAATTTTTATGCTGTCTGTTGGGAATCCCATTAGCACAAATTAGTACCGGATAACATGAGAGAGTTAAATCATTGCTACAAGGGAGTTGTACAACTGCCTGTTTAAGAAGGGAGAGGAGGCTATTCTGCTGGTATATCTCAAATAGAGTACTGATTCCTATTGCCAAGTAGAAAATAATGATTTTTTTTTTGTCTTACATTCTGATGTTAATGAAACATCTCTCTTTTTCTTGATCCACTAAAGCCCTACTGAATGGGTTTAGAATACTCATTACAAGGAGCAGTCAGTTTACAAAATAATCCAAGCTTAAAAGAAGCCCAAAAATGAGAAAAGAAGGTGAAAAACGTTAGTAACATCACTGTGGTGGGCAAAGATTGCATTGGCTATGTTAATAAATAACAAATATTTACGATTTATTAGTGAAGCCTTTGCACAATGTGCTGGCAATAGGTGATACCGCACATCATCCAATGATGCCCAAAATGTATGATCTATGATTTCTATTCTTTGGCAGCTAACAGAACCCAACTTTTAACAGAATTAGTGTTCAAATATTGATTTGAATGAGTCATTGTCTTGGAAGAAGGCAGGCTAAGGTGTTGTACTGTCCACTGTGATGCCTATTTATTTATTTAGCTGAAGGAATAGCATTTTGCAAACTGTGTTCATTGGATCTCCCTCTGCCGTAACCCAAGGGACACAAACCCTCTATAGCATTTCAGTTAGAGCAAACAGCTGAGCTTACATGTTGACAAATTGGTCTATAAATATGTTTTTGAAGTGCAGTCCAAAAAACAGCCTAAGAAAACCATTCTCAAAGTGGCGTTTAGCATGTATCTCAGGTGCTGTCACTTCAGGGAACAGCAGCTCTCAGGAGGGTCACAGACCCCAGTGCTTTATGGATTTTGAGGCTATAGAGCATGGTTTGAGGTTTATGAAGTTTTCCCAGGTAACTACTGGTCCTGCAGACCACTCCCTTTGGCGCTTTTCTGCCTGGTGGGTGGCTCGGTGTCCGCAGGAAGGGATGGAGGTCTCTGAGGGGATGGAGAGGCCGTAGCTTAGGGCTGCTCCTTTGTCTTTCACTGTGTGAAATGATTATACTTTCCGATGGGAATGGCCTTTGTTCATTTAGTTGAGAGCCTGTGGTCTGGATGAAATATAGCAAAAATAAATATATAAACCACTAATGAAATGAAGTAATTTATATCTGAACACTTCAAGTGGTTTCCTTTTTTCTTTCTATTTTTCTCAAATATTCATGCATCTGTCCCTCTTGGTGTTCAGTGATGTTCTGTTAAATAACAATGTTATGAAATCTTTTGTTTTCCTTCCTATGTTTTGTCAAATAACGGATGTTTTGTCATTTCAGAAAAAAAGTCAAGAAAAATTGCTTTCTAAAGTTGTACCAACTTGTGTTGTGTGCTGCAGTCTGTTTAATAGGTTTAATAGGATTTTCTTTTAATTCTAACTGATCTAGTAGAAGATGTGCTAGACCTGATCCTCAAGGGTATTTTGGATTGCATTTAGAGTTCAGTAATGTACTTCTGACAGTGCAAAAGAAAAAGCAAAGTGCGTCTCTGCAAAGTAGATCTGTTACTCTGCATGCATAGTCTACGCTGCTGTGGCTTTTTTTAATAGCTTGTGAAAAGAGAAGTTGTTTAGAGAAGTGAATAGGTGATGTCCTTAAGAAGGTGATGATTGGACTTCTGACTTTCCTATGATATTGGGTAAAACTCATTAGCTGCCTGGCTTAGATGTTGAGAAAGCCTCTAGGCACCTGCCTGTATTTTTGGGTTATCAAAACATTGTGAATACAGTCTTCATCTCTTTAGCGAGGCATCTTCCTACCTAAGACATAACAGATGTCCTAAGTTAGTTGGCTCTGTTTCCTCTGCAGTAACGAAGAGTGATGAGATCTGAGTTGCCCTTTTGCAATGTCTCTTTCTCTCGCTTGACTACACAGAGAGTGTAGGCACCAAAAATAAACATGTCATTAAAGAATTTGAATTAAGAAAAAAAATAAATCCAGTCACTGGTATGTACGTGATATATGTATTTTCCTATCTGTTGTCATCATTTGAAGATAAATACCTGGTGTAGATTTATAGAGTTCTTATGATCTTATTCAGGAAAGCAGTGAAGCTGATGGGCATTAGGAACACATGGTTTGGCTACATACCTTACAGCACTGCAGCATCGGAAGCCCGTCTGCCCGAATAATGTTATGATTCTGTGATGGAACTAACAGGGGTCTGAGTAATTCCTCCTTCTCAAACCGACTCCTGAAAAATCAATAAAATAGAGTTTGGGGAGAAGGAAAGAGGTAAAGATATGACATTATGATAACCTTCGCGTCTGCTTATGTGAAATCCAAGACCTGTTCCATGCTGATACATGCGGAAACTTGCACTCCGTCCTCCTGAACGATCTCACACAGCTGGTTTCTTGGCAAAGTATTATTGGATAGCTGTAACAGGCTGCTATCACAGTTATACCATAAGTCATTTTAATGATAAATATCTGCCTTTTTATGGCATTTATTGAACATTTGGAGATTGCATTTCAAGGACAGAATAAAATTGAAATGGGCATTTCTTGTTCCTCAACAAATAACTGCCAGCATCCTTTAAAAATGTTACCCCAAATTTAATAAAACATTGCTTTTGTGGTTATGTGAGAAGTAGTACATGGATCAGCTGAAAACAAGTGATTGGTTAAGTCCTCGTTATTTCAAAGCAGAGACATGTAGCGTTGAGCCTTTATTTTTACCAGTAAAGTTGGACACTCCCGGGAATGCTCCTTCATTTTGCAATGTGCATGCCCCACGATGCACAGCTGAAGAAATTGGTTTGATGCAGATTCAGTAAGTCATCCCAATCCAGTTTTGTTCATTTGTTCTTTGAAAGGTGTTCTGCCTCTCAGGGGTAATATGTTCCTCCTGGTAAAGATAGCAGTATGGAGTAGAATTGAAGCAAGAGCATTCATGTTCTTGTTCTGCATTCAGAATTGGATCTTCTGTACCTTTTGTGTCATATTGGATCCGAGGTCCCCCCCTTCTGCTGGGAAGAATAGAAATTTGCTAAAAAATGGTGGTGGAAATATTAGGGGAAGGGACAAAAAGTATGTTAATGTGCATTAGGAAGCTTGAGGAGAAGGTCCTAGTGAAGTACAAAAGCTGATTGTTTTGGGGAGGAGGAGGGGAAAAGGAGGGAGTTCCGATTTACTGAACAATAAAAGGAAGGAACAAGTCTGTGGAAACAGCAAGACAGGTATGAGGATTAGGAGAAGGAGAAATGAAAAGCCATAAAACTGAAGGTTGATAGAAGTGGCTGGGGTTCGAAAGATTGAGCCATGGCGGAGGAGGGGGGAGAAATCTGTGGGTAAGGAAGACTTGCCATAGGGAGTAGGCTAGAAAATCACATTTGTTTCACCGAAAAAATTAATTATTTCAGAAACAGAATTGACTTTGTTCGTGAAAACTTAAAACTTCTGGAAGAAAAGAAATAAATTCTTTCCCGAGTCTATTTTTTCTGCTGGCGGGGCAGTGAAACCAGACTTCCTAAATGATTGTGTCTGAGTGCCTTTGCTCCTCACTGTACTTTTTTCCTGCTTCCCAGCCTACCCGGGGGGAGAAGTGGAGCCTGTGAATCCTGGCTCCCATTTTGCCTCCGCCTACAGTGCCTATTCCGGTGTGTGGTGTGAAGCGTCTTGTCAGTTTTCCTGAAGGAATAAAATGAATTTCATAAAAACCTTCTGCAGAGGAAGCCCCTGCTGTCATTTTGACTTTCCCCATGGAAAACAGAAGTATTGTGATTACACTGAGATTTTCCCATGGGATATGTCTGTTTTGCAAAGTAGGATGGATTTGTTGGAATGTCATTTGGGACCAGCTCTAAATGCATTTCTGCATCTGAAGGGTAATATATAATCGAATGCAGTAAGTTATTCCAGTTTCTGTCACTGAAATCCTGCATCCCAGGAGGAAATACAAAATATTGCCTCATCTTGTACCTTCCATACTTCACAGTCCCTTTTCACTTGGTGCTAATGCAAAGAACAGCTTTCATAGCCATGGGGGAGTAGCAGCACATAAATAATTCCAAGATGCCTCTTCCATCACGCGCCCTCCCCTGCCTCCTTCATTCCTTATCCTTCCTAAGACAACAGAGGATGACAAACGTCCTGAGCCCTTCACACTCTTGGAAGATGGTTTTCATGCTTTGCTAGCGATCTTCCAGGCATGCCAAAAACATTCCCTGGTCTGTCTCCAAAGCTATCTAAGCCTTCCTCAGACCAGCTACCTTGTGTAGAAAACAAGATCAATGAGAGGAGAAAGTCACTCTAACGGGGTATATGTACCCCGCTTTGCAAAATCATAGCAGGTAGTAAATTATGATCAATGGAGTTCATACTCTTTTCTTACACGATCTTAGGAAAGTTATTTATCAAGGCAGTGTTTGAAATACCCAGACTATTTGCTCTAGTATATTCAACTAGATATCTGAGCGGAAAATATGAACTGCAATACAGCATTTTAAGTGGTTTACACATATGGCCAGGACGTTGGGAAGATATATATACTCAGTTTATATTGCAGGCTGTTCTGTTTCCTTTCCCTTTGGTGTTTCAAGATTCGTGTATTTTCAATCTCTAAGGAATCAGGAAGCCATCTAGCTTGCTCTCATAATGGAGACTATTGGCATTATTTTAACACTTTACCAGTGTGCATTATTTAAACAAAAACCTCGTGCTGACAGTATCCCTCCCTCTTTCCAGGCAGGTGCCTCGCCGGGTCCCGTATCATGCGATGCTGTAGGTGTTTACAGCAGCACATGTACCTGACATGCCAGCAGCAAATCACCCTGTGCCAATCACGGTGCTTTCAATATTTCCCTGTTCACATAATTTTTGGCCTGTTAATAACAAAAAGTTGGTAAAAAACCAAATTATTCAATTACTTTATTTTCAAAAGAGGATTTAATGTATATTTCATTGTGTAAACACGGAGATAAAACAGGTTAAACTCTGGGTAATAGAAAGGCAACTCAAATAGGCAGCTGTTCATTTGAAACTTGAATTGGATTTTATGCTGGTACTGGATGCTGCAATATGCACTGAAGCTGTCTTCTTACTCATGATAAATGGCAACACTTCACTGGGTTGCTGTTTGTTTGGGAGAGCCCAAGTATGACAAAGAGAGTAGGCATCCATAGTCTAGATTTGTTTTTAAAATAAGATGTTCTACTTAAGGTTAGACACAAATTGTCTTTGCAGCCTGTGAAATGGTATCACTTGCAGGAAACACGGTTGCAGCGTGGGTCCCTTGGGCTCCAGCTCCTCTCCCCAGCAAGCTTGCTGACTTTCTTTAGGCAAATGCAGCCTGGTGTAGGATTTAGCAGAGCCAACGAAGAGCGGCTCAGAGCTCATTGCGCCGCTCTGCTCACCCGCCTAAGGCAGGGAGCAATTCCGATCAACCGTTCCCCTGTTCCTGTGCTTGAGTTCTGGTGCATCCGTACGTCCTGGTGCAGCTTCACAAGAGCGAGTGCCATGTTCTTACGGTGACGGTGCCAGGTGAGCCGGTTCCCTGGCTACCAGCACGTTCCTGACGATGGCCCGGCTCTGGGATAAGGGCAAGGGGCTTCCTATGAAAAATAAAAAGTAGAAGTGTTTCAAGTAGCTGCTTTACAATGGAAGATTTTATCCAGATGCAAAAAGTCTGGAAGTGGCTATCTCGGGCTATGATCAAGAAAATACTCTCTTTAAGCATTGGTTAAAGATAAATTATAATTTAATTCCCTGAATGAATTTTGTTTCTCCCCTTAATTTCACTAATTCACATGTCTAATCAACCCTTTAATTAATTCTCAGTTTATCTTATATCTGTATTTTGTTCATTTTCCAGCCTAATATATTTTTTTCCTCAAATCATTTTGTTCTCTTTCCTCACAAGTATCCCTCAGCGCCGTCCTTTGGTCCCACGCCTGTTCTGCTCGTTCAGGAGCCCCCCTAAGATAGGACTGAGTTCAAGCTGAGCAGAGCGGAGGGGAGGCAGCTGTGCTCCTGCCCTTCTGCTCTGCCAGCTTCTGCAGAGCTCTGCTGTATCCTCTGCTGCATCAACCCAGAGGAGAAGCAGGTCTTCTCTTGCTGTCTCTGCCCAGCTGGGGCGAGTCAAAAGTAGTTTCCTTCAGCTGGTGAAATTCTGACTCTGCTGTAAAATGGTGTCTTCTCTACCTAACCCCTGCACCGTGGCATCGGTGGTGTTACTGTGTCAGTGAAAAGACCATTTCAAAGCAAGCGGGACCGAGCCCAGCCTACTCTCAAGATGTGACTCTGCTCAGTTACGATTATTTCTATTGACTTGGCTTCCTCAAGCTGAGGGCCCATGTTGAGCTGTGTAGATCAGAGCTTTCTAGGAGAAATGTCCTCCGGTTAAGTTCTACGTCGGCAAGTTGGGAAGCTGACTGTGAGCTTGCAATGCAGTAATCCCAAATATAGCAGCTTTTCTGCTTAAAAAATGAAGGATTTCACTTAAATGATCATATTTTAAGAAGAGTGCAGGGTGCAGATGTGAAACAGCAGGAAGCTTTTTTTGACAGCTTTTCATTGACTTTTCAGTGCTGTTTATATATTTCTTTTAAAGCCAATTTTATATTCAAGCGAAAGAAAGTCTAGACAGATTGTCTAAGAACTTTTATTGGCTAATTAAGATTATACTGCTGGTATATCACTGCTGGATAACGTGGACTCTGCTTAAGAAATGGCCTTCATTTTTGCAGCATGTGCCTTTTGCCAAGATTTCTTTTATTATTCCTGGGGAGGGCTTTTTTAATATCTGACTATTTCAATGTCAAAACCAAATGCCACTTGAAGTCTTAAGCTTGAACATCTGAATCTATATAAAGCAACCTGAGTGCCTTGATTTTTTTTCTAAAGTACTGAGCATTTGTGGTTTCCATTCAGATTGATTGGAGATGCAATTGCTCTGTACGTACAGAAATCAATTCAGCCTTTAAATAGTTGCGTCTCAACGTTGCGGCCTCAGTGTTCGTGTAAGGTGGGGGACTGACAACCCTGAAAAATGCAGCTCTGGCGCCGTCGTGCAGTAACCTGGTGACGTGTCTTGTCAGAGACAAAATCCCAGGAGTTGTCGTGCTCCCAGAGTAATACCGTTTGCTTTGATACATAACTCGTCTCTGGTCTGAGCTGGCTGGTTTATCAAAGAAGATCATTTATTTGGAGGTTGGGATGAGGCATGTTTTCTTTGGACACTTGTGTATATTAAAATTGGTCTTATTTTGCTAGCTCAAACTGAGTGATTAGAACAGTGTCCTATTTACCCCAAGCCAGGATGAATTTGAGCTTGGGTATTCCCATCTCTGAGATTTTACCTCTTAGTAATTCCCTGAGCCAGTTCATTTCTTGTGTTCTTCATTCTTAGAAAAGCACAGAATATTCACGACAGCCAGAACTTGTCTCAAACCCCCAATTGCTGTAATCAAATAACTTTTATTTATTAACATCAGGAGGGAAGGCAGAGGAGCAGCATCACAATATTGCAGCCCAAGTCTATAGTACACAAGCTGTTTCTTGAAATAAATATCTTTTGAAAAATCTCTACAGAATGTCTCACAAAATATAGCCCCTCTCTAGGTTCTTCTCACTTAGATGCCCTGTAAGGCCACCACTCTGTAAGATGCACTAAAAAAGCAATTAGCACTTTTGAGTGTTTTGCAAGATTTTATTAGTCTTCTGCCTCTTGAGGCTCTGGCAAATAATGCTGTTTCACTCGAGGTTTCTTTGATGCATTTTTTTTTCTTCCTCAGTCTTTTCCAAGAACATATACAAGAGCTGGAGTTACAGTGCAGTCAATCCAGCAATTTACAATCCTACTTCTTGAGAACCTCAAAACTCGTTAAAAGCACTGCCTCTTTGTAAAGCCACACCATGTTCTTCCTCTACTTCACGCTTCTTCCTTTCCTTGCATTTGAGTTGCTGCCTCTGAGATTCAGGATTAAGGACAGCAGGAACTTTGGTGTCCAAGAAAGTCATTCATTTGACTTGGGAACAAATGCACCTTCTAGGCCATCTCAGCTGTTTCCTCAGGTAACACTGGGAAACAGGGAAAATCATTGGCACTCTGGGATTTAAACAACAAAAAAAAACCAGTTGCTTGCAGTGGGAGAGACTGTGTAATTGCTGTAGCTTGGGATTGTGGCAAAACTGTCTTTTATAGAAATTCTGCTTTGGAGGAGTGCAAATTATGTATTTATTTATTTATGTATCTATCTATTTATTTATTTAGCTCCCTGGGCTAATTATCCATTAAAGGGCCTTATTATTTGTGCAAGGCCATCGGTGATGCCGAGCTGAAACATCCAGAGCTGAGGGTCACACGAGCTGACCAGGAGCAAAACGAATGCTTTGGAGTGCATGTGCAGCACTCAGTCGGGTTATGAATCGCTTTGTTAATATTTATGGCTTGCACAAGTAACATGTTGTCCACTGATTGCCTTCTGCCTGCCTGTCTGCGCGGAGGCAGCAGCTGATGTGGCCTTGGCAGCCCCAGGCAGCCGCTGACACTTCCCACCAGAGCTTCAGACCTGGGTTTTGCCACTTTATTAATGCTGAGCAGGCTCTTTGATGCTAAAGGATGTCCACTCCATGAGAGGGAGCGGAGTGGGACCCTGAGTGAAGTAATGACTGAATCCAAAGCTACTCATCTTCCCAAGTTTTGGTGGAATATATTTTATTATATTTTATTAACCTCTGTCTTCTGAGCATTTCTGAGGTCTGCAAGTGCTCCTGCTCAGCAGCACACCCTGCAGTGAGCAGAGCTGCATCCATGGTTGGCATATGCAAGCCTTCTCCCTGGTTTCATGCCTGCATTGCATGTAAACAAAGCAAGATAACATCGTGTTTTGTAGTTGCTGTTTGATTTTACTGAGAAATTTCAATGACCTCCCTAACATGAAAAATAAAACACATTCTTTTTATTGTTTTTCAAATTCAAGCAGGTTTCAAAGCAAAACCTATGTAGTTTTGTTGGCTTCAGAAAGCCTTTTTTAAAGCATAATGCTATTGATTAAGCTCTGATGACATCTTTTTCTTAAAAAGGAGCCAAGAATCATAAACATTAAAGATAGGAAAGATGTAATTTGGATGTCATTGGTACTTAAGCAGCTTTTCTCTTTAGTACATGAGTGTGCACAGGTGTATTAGCAGCTGGGTTTGAATATAGGATTTTTTCCTGCTCCATCCTATATCAAAAATGGTCGAAAATGTCTTATTTGCAGATTGCAAAGCTTATTTGCAGATTCGTCCTTTGCTCATCTAAGCAGTTGTGTCATAAATTGATCTCCATCCAAGAGGAGCTCTCTCTTTCTCTCTTTTTTAACCAGCCAATCTATATATATATAATGTTGCTTGCAATGTTAAGTCCATGTAAGAAAATCCTTTCCTAGCTGAGGTCTTGATCCTGCTATCGGCAGCGTGCAGCCAGAGGACTGCGTCCACGGGCCGTCAGCTGCCGGGGGCCTGCCTGGGGACCCCCGCCGTGGGAGTGGGACTGCTCCGGCACCAGCAGGTGTAAATCACTGGTCTCCACTTCTCCTGCTCCAGTAGGTCAGGAGCTGGCTTAGTGATATTGGCCATGGTCTTCAGAGTCTCTTTAAGGAATCTGCTTCTAATTTAGCTTTCAATTTTAAGTAGAAAGCATACAATTATGTAGATTTAAAGCTTCCCTTCATCTCTGCTCCAGAAGTAAAGGTTTCTTCTGAAATGATTTACGTTATCCTCTACTTCAAGAGCATCTCTGCAGTGTAATATGTATTAGTTATGGCTTGGTGTTCGTGCAGGAGACCCCTAGATGTACTTGTTGTTCGGGACAGAGAGGAGAGCTGTGAATCACAACTGATGCATGTCTCAGCCTCGTCTGTAAAACGAGTGGTGTGGAATAGATGGAAAAAGGAAAAAAGTCACACTTTTGCCTAGGTGTGTTTATTACTGAAACACAGATGGTTACTAGTTTCTTCTTCAAGGTTAACAGGTACGCTTCATCTGTAGGTTTGTTTGCAGTGGTACAGAATTTCATTGTGCACTGAATTACAGGGCAGAACATTACTAGGGAATTAATCTAGGAAAAGTCTGGTGGACAGCTCCAAATATGCAAATAAAGACATATAAAGGAAACCAAAGATTTGGAGACAGGATCAGAAAACTGCAAAATCTTAAATATTCAAAGGCAAACTATATGACAATGACATGAGCAGACACAGAGTCACATTATTTTAACTAAGAGCCATATTTAGAACAGCCTAGAGAACATTTTCTGGGTAGCTAAGTCCACCTAAGTGAGAAAAATGAATTACCCTCTCAACTTCTGCTTTTCATGATCCAGTGTATGGACTTGGGGAAATGGTTTTAGAACAAAGATCGGCACTGTCATTACATCAGTATGACTTACTGTAAAGTGTTGGGCACTGTGGCTGGAGACAGAAAGGTTGCCAGGCTAAATTAATTAGAGGAAAAGCATGAAGCGTAATTGGCAGTAAGTGCTCATAGATGTGGTCACTGGCATTCTAGCATGTAAGGAAGTCTGCGATTGTCAAAGCATATATCATACTTGGGAAAAACATCTTTCAGTTCCATGAATAACCTTTGAACTTATGAATAAAGGATACCATGGGTCTTTGAAATAATATATTTCCGTTTGCAAATTGCAGCAGCTGACACCAAGTCAATAAAGGTAATATGTTATGGTGTCTCAAAGATTAACAGAAAAGTAGCTTGCACGTCTCTTAGAAATGTGTACGTTTTCAGTCTAGCTGTTCCTTTGAGAGGCAAATTAATTAGATCATAAAATTAACCCTCTTCTATGGAAGGAGGGTGGGCGTGGTGCTGCCCAGCTACACCTGCAACCCCACCACTTCACCAAGAAGCATATAAAATGGAAAAGGAAGAACAAACACTGCGAATTTTCTGTGCTGTGGTTATAGGTGCATTCATGATACACCTTCAAACAATGCGAACAGTCTTTACAGCAGGAATCCAGATGTGCTCGGACCTACCTGTTGCACCTAGTTTCGTATGAGCAGTTGAAGGGAAGAAGAAGCCACATATTTTGTTGCCCTGTTTGTTGGGGTTAAGCGTATTTTTTGGGGGGGTTGATGGTGTTCCAGGCCAGCTCGTAGCCATTCATGCTGCGAGTGCATATTCCTGGGACGATCTTCCTGCTTGTGTGTAGGGAGGTACGCAGGAATGCTTGCATGCAGCAAAGCAAGGCTAGCGTCTGCTCTGGAGGTCGCCAGTAATAAATCTGTCCTATCTTGTTAATAAGTCTGTGTCCCGTGGGCATGTGATTTGGCATACCATCAGCACTCCAGAACATCAACTGATTGTGGCAAACTAGACAAAAAGGAGGTACATTAGTTAGGGGGATGAAGGAGGTGATAGACAGCGGCGTACAAAGCTCTGAGTCTGATTAGATTTTTTTGCAGAGCAGTGCATGGTATTACCTCCCATCGGTCTTGCCAGACACAGTTTCTTAAAATAGTTTAAAGAGAGTTTTAGGAAGAGAGGAAGCATCATCAGAAAGAATCCTTCTTGCCAAAACCAGGGATAATATAGAGATGCTGGCGGAAGAAAGGTAGGTGTGATCTTGGACTTCCTTTCTTCATCAGAGAAGCGATGGGGCCAGATCCTTAAAAGAGAAAGAGAGCTCGAAGCTAAAGCAAATTGGGAAAGAAGCAACTGAAAAGATTGATTTAGTCAGCGAGGCAGGTTATTTAATGATGGCCTTTCAATTTAACTGGAGGAGGCTGAGTGAGGAGTAATGCTGACACCAGTGGTAATGGCCCCTCTTCTGCATCATTTCCAGATCATCATTAACAGGCGTGTGCCTCTCCGTGGTTTTCTTTCTCTTCTTATTCCTGCTTGAACTACAACCTGCAGCACAGTCATTGATCTCATGATCATTTTAATTTGGATTGTTTGCTGTGAATATAATTCATTCCATTGTAGCATTAGCTCTTCTTCACTCAATGGAAACATATATTCTTATATGCTGACTACCCTTCAGGAAGACCAAGTGCTTCTCAGGATAGATTCCAATAAATAAGACTGCTGAGATTATGGATGACAATTCTTAAGGCTTCATTAGTGACATTCAAGAATAGTAATTTTATTTGCGCGATTGTGAGGAATTATGGCAGACAAAACCCGACATCCGAACTCAGATCTCTATGTTAGAAAGCTCTTACTATTTTTGATATAAACATTTCCATGTGAAAGAAAGAGGAAAGAATTGATACCATTTAAGTCAAAGTGATTCTTCTTCCCCCACCATTTAAGTCATTAGTACGTCATTACTTACTTACAGTAAGTTATTTTGAAAATAACTCTTGTGCACCTAAGTAACTTAGCTGTGGAAATTCAACCCAGTTTCTCTTCCACTTGGTCCAAGGGCATATCTTTTTTAGTTCAGGGCAAAAATCCAGCTCTTGGAGCGTTCAAGAGATTTCTAATCCTATTATAGTGGAATGGTGAAAGTTTTCTTTGCAAGTCCTTAAACATCCTTATCAAGTGTAAATGTCTCATTGCTTTGGCAGCTGATGTTTTTCTTGAAAAATTAACTCTTCTATAAAAATTATATACTTTCAGTGAGATAAGCCATTTGATTCTGTCAGTTCATTTTCTGAGCTTCCAGCCCCAACTCAAATACATTTAAGGGGAAGCTGTTCGGTCATCAGTTAAGATACTGTACATTTATTTCCATATTATTTGAAGAAAATATTATTATACCATTCTCCTTTGCATTGATGCATTTTTTTTAATGATTTTTATGTAAACATTCAAGAAGTCATGTTTTCTACAAAGATAAAACAAGGAAATACATTGGCAGCAAAATGGAACTTGGTCAAATGTGAAAATATGTTAAACAGAAAAGGGACAAGAATAAATCTGATGTTTGGGTTTTTCATGTCCCCTTTGGTATTTCTCCCAAGTTCCTGTAAGTAGTCTCTCTTTTGCTATAACTAAATCTTCCATCTCCATTGATCCAAATCTTCTGTGTCTGTCAAAAAGCCCCAGTTACTGGAAGAAGGATTCCAACACTGGGAATAACATGCTGATGGTGAAAAGATAGCTGTGATTGCTCTTGATATATAATGGTTTTTTACTTACTCTACACGTGAGCCTTTTAGTGTTTGGCTATCACAGGGACACCAGGTATAAACCCAGACTGCCTGAAGAGGACATTTGTGTTACAGTTCAGGCTGTGGCATTGCCCTGAAAGCGGGGCTGCATATGGTGGGTGGATGCACGTCAGCACCAAGGAAGGAGAAGCGAGAGATGGCCAGTTTAACTGAAAGACTGCTTGGAACTGAAGGGGCAGAGGGAGTTCACATGCCCGGGGTTTGCCTGTCTCTGGAGGCGATGGCCACGTGGCTCGGGTTCCTTCGGTGAGCAGGCATGGTGGCAGAGCGGGGATGTTGGCCTCCAGGCAGCTTCTGCCCCGGGGGAGCTGCAAAGCAGCAGGGATGAGGCGAGGACACGGGCTCCATCGATGGGCAGTGCAGCCTGGCGTGGGTCAGACCCCATCGCGCCCGGCAGCGCTGTGCGGCACGGAGGCAGATGCAAGGTGGCAGGGATGAATGAATCCTCCCAGGCTGCCTGACAATCGTCAGAGTAGCTGTGAATGTCATGTCACATCATTCATAAAAATGTTTCTGAAGAAGCTTAGGAATGGGAAAATCCATGCAAATAGCAGTGGTGTTTCTCTCCTGACTTCCTGCGTATGGATAGGAGCCCCTGTGCTGGGGGATGGAAACAAGCCTGGTCAGGGGAGGGATGTAATTATTCAGCACCGGACAAACCCTGAGGTTGCTTGCAGAGATGTAATTCTCCCCAGAGAAGTGCAAGTGTGTTGAGAGAGCGCATTATGGTTAAACTTGATTATAGAGAGCAGCTCAGTATTTCTGATAAAATCATTAATCTAATTTTTGTCTAATTTTTTTATTCTTTATTTGCTGTTACAACCACCCCACATTACTTTCAAGCTGGTGGTGAGGCTAAGAAGGCTGATTAAATTGCAGAGCAGACTTTTAAATGAAAGGATCCATATGTAGCTACACTCATTATCAGTTCCAAGAAATTAAATCTACCATAAATGATTTACTCTAAAACAAATCAAATAGGCATTGGAAAGACAAAGGGCAGAGTGGCCGTACAGATTACATCTTGGTGGAAGGAAGCAGCAATCGAAAAAGAACCAGATGAAACCCAGACCTGCCGTAAGGCCTCCAGCTTTCTCTGCAACAGCTTGCAGCTTTGCACAGTAAGTCAATGGCAGTGAATCCTTGTGTCGCCTTGAATATTGTGCAAGTAAGTCATACGGTAGTGAGGAACGCAATGTTTATCTCAAGGAACTGAAAATGCTATTTTTCTGTAAGCTCTTTTATTACTGACTGTTACATAAGACACTCTAACACTTATGTTAGGGTGCACAGATTGCCGTTCCCCTCTGCAGATTTCTGTATTCATTATTCCTTCAAGGTTGCAATTAAAAAAACCCTCTGGAAGTTCACCTTTGCTCTAGCTGAACCCAGACATAAACAATGTCATCAGGGCGGAGGTGTTCCTCAACAGGCTGAGGGAAAGACACTGCAGAGACTGGCTGCATGGTGATGCACTGTGACTTCCCGTCCTCTCCTGTGCCTCAAAGAGTGCGTGTGTGTATACATAGGAGTGTATCTGTCTCTATATATATTTATATTTTTGTGTATATATATATATTTATAGTTACACGGTATGTCTCGAAGATCAGCATCTTCAGCTTGATCACTGCTCATCCATGTTTCTTAAACCTCACAGATTAATGGTGTTATTGCACCAGACTTCTGCCTGGCCCCAGAAGGGAGTGCAAGGGCGAGGGTTATTATTCCTGTGCGTTGGGCGGTGGGGCAGGAAAGCCAGCCAGGAACGCCCGGGGAGCCAAGTTAGCTGCACCGTGCTGTGAAATCCAGTGCCCTTGTTACTTTTCCCTTTTGGAAGGAGGATCGTAGAGGCTAAGGGGTGGCTGCCGTCGTGTTCCTGCAGCTGCACATGCAAACACCCCCAAACTGCTATTTTTCTGTGTGAATAATGCATGAAGCAAAAGTGGTGCCAAACTCAGCTGGTTCGTCCCCTCACTGAGCGCAGGTCGGTGCGGCGGAGGCACCGCCGAGGCGAGGGGAGGTGTCACCGGCTGGGCTTTGAAACAAACCCAATGAGATAGGACGAGAGACATGGAGCAGCCGAGTGCCTGTGGACATGAAAGGGAGCAAATTGAGTAGATGCTTGTTACTATGCTGCCATAACCAATTTGTTTGGTATATGAAATCTTTAGAAAAGAGCTGCTGAGTAAGGATGTACGCAAGCAGTAAGAATATGCTGTTACTCTATCAAAATTATATACCCCCTGACCTAGCTCTTGTGCAGACCACCCAGTTGGTTCAGTCTGCTGCCTGGCAGGCTGCCTGGAACAGATGTTACCCTTATGTTTAAAATAATCATTAAGAACATTTTAAAAAAGGCGACTCCCCCAACCTCTACTTCATTATTTTTAAAATGACGTGCTGTGTGTTGTTTAGAACATCCAGAGCACCAGTGGCAGCGTGCGATCAAACATCCAGTGCTGGGGAGAGCTGGAGGCTCAGTCTGCGGCTCTGCCATGGGTTAGATCCAGGGCTTTGGCCAAGGGTTTTGTGGAATATTCCAAGACTAGTTGAGGTCAAAAGAAGTCAATGAAATTTTTCACCACGCTGTTTCAGCTTCCCTGAGGGTAGCATCAGAGTGATGTAAGTTTACTTCATGTTTAGGCTTCTTAATGTTTTCAGTTAATGGCTTTGAGATCCTCCTGGAAGAAGCTGCAGGGCAGGAAGGCTGTTGTTGTTAGATGAGACTGTTAGACACAAGATGTGGTCAAATATAGCGGGTCTGTGCAAAATCAATGCGCTGTAAGTTGTGCTGGTCCTCGCCTTGCCTCGTATTTCAGGATCTGTCCATATGGCTGTTTAACTAGCATTTTATTTTGAGTTTTAAGTTTTAGTTAGCCCTAATTCACACATTTATAAAAAGTATATCATTTTTACTGTAAGTTCATTTTTCAGGCAAAAATGACGTAAATGTGGAACTTCATCTTATCTCAATGCATGTTGATGAAAAAGTTTAGCTGTGCTCTGGCTGATCTTGAATTTTAAATTAGCCTGAAGGAAAACTCAAGGAAGGAAATTTTTATGCTTTATATAGGAAAGAAAAGATGAGTCTTGTTCTGAAAGCTTTCCATATTCTTAAACCTATCCAGCTAGGAAAAGTCATGCTGTCTCCAGTACCCAGGTTGCCATGATGTGTTCAGGTTCTGAAACAAAACCAGCCAGATTAGCTGGATTTGCTAAGCCAGGAATTCACATTCATTTCATTTCAATTCACATTTTCAACTTCTAATTCATGTCCAAATGGCCAAGGGTTTTCTTTGGTTGATTGGTTGGGGTTTTTAACCTCCATTTTTTTGAGCCACAGAAAAAGTACAAGAAGGTGTTTTCTGGTACAAGAACTTTCAGACTCCATAGTTGGCTTAATTGTGCTCTGGGTTTGTGAAGTCTTCGGAAAAATCTTTCAGGGCAATCCTCAATTCTCTCCTTGCATGGGTGATCCACAAGACAAGCTTCTTTCCACTTCCTTGATTTTCTAGTATTTTTCTTTTCATGTGCTTTATGAAGAGTTTCAATTACTACAGAGGAAAAAGAAGGGTAAAGGGTGTTATTGTGTTATTGTTAAAAACTAGACCTGAATTTTATTTTAGTTTCACACTGTTTTTTGCATGTGTACAACTACTAATTAACAGAATTTAAATATATATATTTAAATCTATAAAATAGATTTAAATGGTATATTTATTATTATATATTTTATATTTAAAATATAAAAATAAAATAAATAAGAATTTCTAGTGATCATTTAAATAAAGAAAAATTAATAAATGCACAGGATTTTAAAAATTAGTTTTCACACGTGTCTTAGCATTTGTAAACATATTCTGGAGTCAAACTGGCAATAAAAATGACAGTGCAGGGAAATCTAAGGAGTGGTCCTATGAGACATTGAATTCCTTAACCCAGACTCGTAAAGCATTTAAGCACCAAATACTGCTATTAACATTGGTGGGCCTGCTAGCCTATTTAGTGTAATGGGCAGGATTTGGGGGTTTGCCCTCTTGGGCCTTATCAATGACACCTTTCTCTATGAAGGTACTGCCTATATCCCTGGGAGAAAGCAATCAGAGCGTGCCGCTCTTGCGTGCTTCATTTTCCGTAGGCGTGCTCCATGCAGTACATGCTATATGCTTACTGGCTACAGATCTGTAGATAAAATGCAGAAATTAAGAGGTAATTGCCTTCATTGTTATCTTGAGCTCTCATGATGTTTCTCATCACAAGTGCTTATTTTCCTCCAAAACTGGAGCAAAAGTCTTTTCTTTCCTGCTGCACGCACCTTCCCCGAAGCTGCCGTCACTGCGGTGCCACACGCAGGGCATCGCTGTGCTCAGTGCTGGGGCAGCCACAATGGGTCACGTTCCTGATGGAAATGGCTGTGTTCCAGTCAGCAACTGGAACCTGGGTAAAAGCATTAACTTTTTTTTTAGGTAAAGTTGTACCTGAGGAGTGTGCGCATCTTGGGGTTCATGAAACTTTGATGTATTTGGAAAAGATGTCTGGGCGTAGTCAGACTTTTAATACCAGCAATTGAAATACAAAATACAAAACATCCAACTCTTTCCTGGAACAAAGAGTGTTCCTTAACATGCAGGTGGGTTGTTTTTTTTTTTTATTGTATACCTATATATATGTGTAACTTCATAGCTTTACATAATCTTCTTCTCACTGGTGTTAATAGAATTAGCCATGCTTACAGAATACTAAAAAGATTTGCCTATGGGAACCTCTCTTCAATTTTGAGTCAACAGTCGATTGACGGGATTTTGTTTTAGTTAGTGACTTCTTTACTAAAATAAACAAGATTGCTTACAGGGAGAAATGTTTTCTCTGTATGTATTAAAAGGAAGGATGGGAAATGCCAAGGAAAGGAAGTGGAGATGAACAGAGATGGATTAAAGTTTCTGCGTTGTTATGGGTATACATGTTATTTTGGCAAGCGTATCCTTTCATAGAATCATAGACTCATAGAATTAGTAAGGTTGGAAAAGACTTCTAAGTTGTCCCCTAAACCATGTCCTGAAGTGCCACGTCTACGTGTTTTTTTTAACTCCTCCAGGGATGATGGTTCCACCACTTCTCTGGGCAGCCTGTTCCAGTGCTTGACAACCCTTTTAGTGAAGAAATTTTTCCTAATGTCTAATCTAAACCTCCCCTGGCGCAGCTTGAGGCCATTTCCTCTTGTCCTGTCGCTAGTAACTTGGGAGAAGAGACTGACCCCCACCTCACTACAACCTCCTTTCAGGTAGTTGCAGAGAGCGATAAGGTCTCCCCTCAGCCTCCTCTTCTCCAGACCAACCCCCCCCAGCTCCCCCCCATCACACTTGTTCTCCAGACCCTTCCCCAGCTCCGTTGCCCTTCTCTGGACACGCTCCAGCACCTCCATGTCCTTCTTGTCCCGAGGGGCCCAAAACTGAACACAGCATTCGAGGGGCGGCTTCACCAGTGCCGAGCACAGGGGCACCATCCCTGCCCTGCTCCTGCTGGCCACACCATTGCTGATACAAGCCAGGATGCTGTTGGCCTCCTTGGCCACCTGGGCACACTGCTGGCTCGTGTCCAGCCGGCTGTCAGCCAGCACCCCCAGGGCCTTCTCCGCCGGGCAGCTTTCCAGCCACTCTTCCCCAGGCCTGGAGCGTTGCCTGGGGTTGTTGTGACCCAAGTGCAAGACCTGGCACTTGGCCTTGTTGAACCTCCTATCATTGACCTCGGCCCATCGATCCAGCCTGTCCAGATCCCTCTGCAGAGCCTTCCTACCCTCGAGCAGATCAACACTCCTGCCCAACTTGGTGTTGTCTGCAAACTTACTGCAGGTGACCTCGATCCCCTCGTCCAGATTGTTGGTAAAGATATTAAACAAGACTGGCCCCAAAACTGAGCCCTGGGGAACATCGCTTGTGACCGGCCGCCAACTGGATTTAGCTCCGTTCACCACAACTCTTTGGGCCCGGCCACCCGGCCAGTTTTTACTCAGCGAAGTGTATGCCTGTCCAAGCCAAGAGCAGCCAGCTTCTCTAGGAGGATGCTGTGGGAGATAGTGTCAAAGGCCTTGCTAAAGTCCAGGCAGACAACATCCACAGCATTTCCCTCATCCGCCAGGGGGGTCACCTGGTCATAGAAGGAGATCAGGTTGGTCAGGCAGGACCTGCCTTTCATGAACCCATGCTGGCTGGGCCTGATCCCCTCGTTGTCCTGCACTTCCCTGGTGAGCGCACTCAAGATGAACCGTTCCATAATCTTCCCTGGTACCGAGGTCAGGCTGACTGGCCTGTAGTTCCCCAGATCCTCCTTCCGGCTCGTCTTGTAGATGGGCATCACATCAGCAAGCCTTTTGCGATGTTTGTTTCTAAATTGTTTTATCCCCTTTGGCTTCTCCTCTCCCAAAGAGCGGAGTGGTTGGGTGATGGCAGGTAATAGTTTTTCCTGTTCTCTTAACTCTTTGACTCTATGTATATACCAAACTATAATTTGGTATCTGGTGCCATTGCTTGCTCGCCCAGCGATGAAACGCGTTTATTGGCTACAGCGTCAAGATTTTTAACAAATCAGAACATAAGCAGAATACCAGTCTTTAAGCTCTTCAGTAATTTATTTTTCAAGATCTGTTTTGCTGTTATGTCTTACCTTTCTGGTAGTTAGTTGCATGGCCAGTTTTTAGTTCTTGGTTTGTTTGAGAAAAGCCTTTTCCTTAATGCCTATAAATGTATAAGCTTCTGAACTTATGAAATGTCCACTGAATCATGAGCTGAATATGAAAAACTTGGATACAGATAGAGTGCTGGAAGCCAGGAATGAGCTCCAGGCTCGTCATTTGGATCTCGTGTTTGTAAGTCCGTAGCTTTATCTTCTGTGACATTTTAATCTCTTTTTTGCTCTTGGAGTGAGGACAGCAAAAGGCATACAGATGGCAGAGCAGGCTTTGAGGGACATCCCTGTGGCTCATCCATGGGGCGACGACCTTCTTTATGATATGTCTTGTTATTTCAAACAGCTCCTGCTCTACCAGGAGAGTCCTGTAGCCCCAGACTGCCCCTCTGCCATGGTCCTGCTGCAGCTCTCCTCTTTTTTCCACTTTTATAACAGAGAGACATTTCTGAGGCTGGCCCATGAGCACGGCTCACCTTCAGATCTGCAGGTCATTACAGGATGGCTTGTTCAGACGAAGCTGCACTGAGATAATGTGAGGAGATGACGACCGGTGCTTGAGAAATAATACAGCTGGGGTCACAGTTGCAAGACTTAAAATGGGTACGAATAACGAGTGTGGGCAGCGAGCTGCACAGGATAGGCTCAGTGCCAGGTTCTGGCTAGTCTTATGCCTGCAATTTGGAATAATTTCTGGTAGTACATTGCTCTCCTACCGGGGCTGCAGAATCCCATTTGCCTTGGCTTTGCTCAGCCAGCAACTCTGTGTGCATCCAGCACCTCAGGGACGTGCCCCGTTTATCTGCCCCTCTCTGGCCAGAGAGGAGCCTTCACCTTGTTTGTGTCCTTCTCAACACAATGCAGCACACTTTATGTACCGCTATGGAAATGGGGGTCTGTGGGAAGGATGTTGCAAGATAAAGCTGTGAAAATGACTGTTTTGCAAGTAGCGTGTTCTAGGATTGCCAGCTGAGTTGTATGTACATCTTTTGTACCTTTTTAAAAGATCGGATATGATTCAACCCAATAACCAACGTTTTTCTTCTACTTATTGCTCACTGATTTAAAGCATGGACCTGAAAGCAGGGGCTGTGTGCTGTTTGGGAAATGGCAGGCAGGTGAGGCTGCTATTCAGTTTTAGGGAAAGAGACATTGAGACAGCCAGAAAGGAAAACAAGAGGTCTGTCACTTTGCAGGATTAATATATGACAATTAGAGGGTAACAGAATAATAGGAAAAAGGCTTGACATTGTTTTGATGCATCTATCTTCCTGTCTTACCATCTTTGCTTCTTGTGCTAAATTGATAAACATTGACAGAGACTGAAGGAGAAGTTCTGTTGTCTCCTTCCCGTAGCAGTGATGGCTGGCCCTGTAGACTGAAGTCCTTCAGTGTCATATGAGTGTAAAACCAGTAAGATTTATGCCTCAATACGAAATGATAAGACTCTTTTCCATGGTTGTGCCCTTCTGTTGAAAAAAGAATAGATCTGTGAATTTGGCTTATGAATTGGGCAAGTCTGGAACATTTCTTCAAATTTTATATTTATACCTCAAGAATGGCACGATAACCAAGTAAACTATATACATTTACATTTACATTTTTGTTCTACAGAAATAGCAAAAGGTAGTATGTGCTTTCTGTACTAGGAGTATTGTTATGTAGGTCAACTAGGATCCAGATCTATTATCACAAGTGACATTGCCAAAGAAAAATCAAGGGAAAATAAAAGAAGCTTTGAATAAGAATATCATAGGTACTGACTCTGTGTTTAATCCAGAAACAATTCTTTAGGGACTGTTCAGCACTATATTTTCCTCACCTCCAGACTCTCTGCTAAATAATGGTGGTAAAAATACCAATTGTCGTTCACCTGAAACAGATAGATGTGTTAAGTAGTATAAAAATAGATAGCTGCTATAATGTTGATAATTTACAGGAAATTCAGTGTGATTTTTTTTTAGATTATCTCTCATTTTGTCTGAGTGGTTGGGCTTGGAAATCCTCTGAAGCCTTTGGAAAATGATCTGCCTTTTCTGAAACCGATCAAGAAATTGGAGAAATGATTGAGCTCTGAAAGGACGTGGTACCCGCTTCCCTTTGAATCAGGGACAAAGCTGATGATACGCAATCTTGGGAGACGCTGTGAAGACAATAGGAGGGTTCTTAGGGGTTCACCTGGAAACTATGGAGCAGCTAGTTCAACATATAAGATATTCTAACATCTGATAAAATGAGTTATTTGAAGAAAAAGTAACTAAATGATGATGGAAACATTAAAGAAATTGTCAAAAATTCTTAGCCCTTTCCAGCCTATCATGTTTTGAACCTAGCGAGTGCTTGCGTGCTTTACTGCCGCTGTGCTTTGGCTGCATAACCTGTTCCTGAGACAGAGAAAATGGTCTGTCTTGTCCTGTCCTTCGTATGCTGGGATTTGGGGAGGTGCTCACACGGTGGTGCATCAGGCCTCGGATGGATTTAGAGACAGGAATAACATGTTTCTAGAATTGGATTTCAGATGCAAATACCAAGAGTATTTAACACAATCAGAATAAGTTTTGACCTTACTGGGAAACAAACTGTTTCTGTTGGTCCCCATTCCCTGCTAACGCCAGTTCTTGGCTTCTCCAAAGACACAGGTAGAACCTCCTTGATATTTGTCATTTCAGACCATTTCTGAATGACTTTATAGGGGTTTTTTTTCAGCATGCCAGATGCTCCAGGTGCAATCAGCCACCATTTCAAGAAGGCAGGCATATATATCTTTAATGAAGCCACAGAAAAGTCTGTTTTCTTGTTTCTGTTGTGCATGATCCTATTCTTCTTTTCCTTTTGGGGAAAATGCTGTTGGGACAACTACAGTAAATTCTCAATAAACAGCTTTTCTGTTAATGAACAGATTCACTTACATTTGGATTTAACCAAATTTGAAAGCTGCCTGTGGCCTCATAGTCCTTTGTCCTGAATATTATTTCTTATGTTCTCTTCAGATTTGGAAAAAACAATTCTTAGAGTAGATGAAGACTTCCATCAAATGTCAGTTTGTATAGTACAACCCATTCTGATTATTTTAAATGTAGGTTTATAGTAACTCTTTTCGCATGATAGAGTCAGTCCTATCTGAAGAGCTTTTAGAGTGTCTTTCAAGGACTGGAACATTCCTTTAAAGGCTCCTAATTTTTAACTTTAAAAAGTTTTACTATGTGTCATCATTATGTGGTAAGACTTAAGGGAGAGGTTTCTAATGAGCACCAAGCTCCTGTGGAGCAGTGTAAACCTTTTATTTGTCTTTTGTGGGGTCTGCTGGTGCCAGTGTTGTAAAGCTGAAGTGATTACATCGCTCATATATTAGCTGCAGCTGGCCTCAGCACTGCCGCGGCAGGCGGTCCTCCAGGTGCTGTTAGCTCCAGCGTATGGTGACTCATGAAGCTGCACTCACTTGGCTGGAAAGCCCAGCTAACTAACTTTTTAGGATGACTGGTAATTATAAAATTTATAACAAATGTAATGACAGCCTAAATGTTTGCAGTATCCTACTTAAAATGTCCCCTCTTGAGTGTTAACAGAATAGCATGTGTTAAAGAGCCTTCATTGTCCAAAAGATGCTCTCGGCATCATTCCCTCAGTGAACAGCCCATAACCTTCACCCGTGTGCAGACTGGTTTGGCCCCACTGACCACATCTCTAAATACTTAATTGTGGAACAGATGTACTGACCAGAGCCAGATTACTGTAATCTCCTAAATCTTCACAAAATGATCTCTAAGTGAACACTGCTTCTGTCAGGGCAGCTGATTATCTAAAAAAGCAGAATGAACTTGCATGAAGGAATTAATCATGGCCTCAATTATGAAAGTTTTCTTCTCTTGCTCTCCATGTCTGACAGACTTCTCCATGAGTTGTCTGAGATGAAGAAGGTAGCTTCTACTTGAAAATTGAGCTTGAACCTGTATGATCAGCAAAACTGTTACATGCTATACCTCACTGTGGTCACAGTTAGTTTCAGTCCCTCGGTGAGTCTTCTTGCCAGAACGCTGGTTTTGAGGATGAGTTTGAGGGATCGTGAAGTTTAGAGTTGTGACAATTCAGCAATTTATAAGAAGGTAATGAGGAGCATTGTTCATGCGCCCATACCTGCTCACCGTGCTCCCCGCGGAGCACATGCGTCTGCTCAGAGTCAGCAGCTCTTCCAGGTAACACCAAAGGGATGAGGCCAGCCAGCTCAGCCTTCCCAGTGTCCCCTGGGCATTCAGTCACAGCTAGCTAGATTTGATTATTTTTAGACACGTTCATAGCTTAATGAGCCTAATTCTGTGCAGTTCCTGTTCCTTTCTCCATAATGTTTTTTTCCATAGATTTAACTTGCTTGACTTCAGTGTTGTTCATCCTGATTTACCATGGAAACAGGAGAGCCCTGAATTATCTCTCTAGTACATCTTCTGACCAAACTGGCTGACAGAGTTTGAACTGGCCGGATCAGTCACCACTTTTAAGATGACTGGAGAAACTTGATGCAAAATCATGGGTCTTTTGCTCTTTAATTTTGAATTCTATTTCTCCCAAATAAAGGAAGAAAAGGCCAGACAGAAAATTTGTCTGTAGAAAATACAGTGCAGCAAAGATGAAACCCCATAAAATAAATAGGTGTAAGTGGCCATCCACAGGGAAAACTAAGTGAAGTTAGCCCATCAAACCATTCCAGTAGCGCTGGACTGACTCCTGGGAGTCATTTTTAGCTGTTAGCAGGAGGGCTATAAATTCACTTTGGCTCATATTCCAGCTGGCAGGCAAAAATCCAAATACATTCACTAGAATTTGGAAGTTATGGTCATTGCCACTGACTTCTTTAACCTTTTCACCTTTGACGAACTCATGATAAATTGAGTGTGATTCAACACTAATCATTCAGGCACTGAGCTAGCCTGGAGCCAGAGAGCTACAGTAGGTAGAGCTTTGTTTTTTACTTATTTCAATTAACTTATCAATTTAAAATAAAAGCTTTTACAATTTTATCCAAGGAAATTATTTTTGCTGGATGCCAGAATGAGGAAAACATTG
Source organism: Morus bassanus (assembly GCA_031468815.1). Lineage (NCBI taxonomy): Eukaryota > Metazoa > Chordata > Aves > Suliformes > Sulidae > Morus > Morus bassanus. The sequence continues at coordinate 1,703,865 of CM062580.1, read as the reverse complement.
TGTAGCAGTGAATTTGGAAATGATGACAAGAAGAAACCACTGTCAGTAGTAATTGTCTTTCCTTCCTTACATTTCCCCTTGGTAGGGTAGCAGCAGAATGCAGGTGCTGAATTTCTGAAAATAAGGCTCTCGTTTGTGTTGCTAGCTTTACTTTTACCAGAGCAGCTTACTGCAGTTGTTTCTTCTAAGTACTTATTGGTAGTACATCCAGTTGAGTTACAGCAAAGAGAACAAAGATTGATGACAGGCTGGTTTAATGTAGCTCTTACCAACAATCTGCAGAGATTAGGAGGTTGTTTTGTTGGACATCTATCACTGGAAGCTTGGGGACTGCTTTCCGAAGTCATTTTGAATTGACAAGTAACAGATAGCTTTCTTTGATAGCTCTTTTATATGCAGGTACAGCTAAATGAAAATCAACCACAAAGGGGAATGGCTCTGTTTATTATTATTCTCGAATTTCTTTAGCGTTGCATTTCAGGCATTGCTGCTTTCCAGCCGACGTGGGGCAGCATTAGAGCAATGCCATGGGTAGAAGTTGGCAATCCATGGGGGCTGCCTCAGGGCTCCTTAAACCATGAAGGCAGTGGAGAAAACAGCATTTTGCTGCAGTGTGCAGCAGCTGTTCGTTGCATATGGCTTCCACCTCAGTACTAGGCAAATTCTCTGTGTGTTATTCTTATCTGAGGTAGCTTTCATTCGCAGAGGATTATGAGTTGTTGGGAGGAACAGGATAAAAGGCAGCAAATGAACCAGGAGATACTGATGAGATATAGCCTGTCTCAAAAAGTATCGACTGGTACATGTTTTGCCTGCCCAACTTCAGAGGAAAGCTATAACCACAAATGAGTCTTGTACTTTTTTTCACCTGAACATTGCTATCACTCTTAATTTGTTTTCCTATCTAGTCTTGACAGAAATTTCCAGCTATTCTGAGTGTCTGGTTGGAAAAAAATGCATCAATCAATCTGTTGTTTTAAAGTAGATATTGTATCATCTGCTTTTGAAATCTGACTATATTAGCAAATATCAAACCCACTCAGAAGGTAGAGCTGATAAAGAAAAATTATTAGGGATGCATAAAAGCTGTGATCCATTTGCTCAGTGAAGTTGCAAACAGCACACACTTCAACAGCGACGACTGTTGTTTACTGGTAACCAGCAGCCACCAGTATTTGCAGCTAATCTGCACTAACAGAAATGTTTTGTTGTTTTGTTCCTTCCACTTCTGCATTTTTCCGTGTTTGTTTTTGTTCGTCTGTCTTTTCTTTTGGCTTGTGCCAACATGTTCACTGGAATATATGAAAAACCTCCTGTAGACTTAACTGCATGCTATGCATGACGTAGGCTACGTAGTGCCCGGGTTCCTTGGCCCGCTGGAGCCCTCCGCGCTCCCGCGGCCCCTCTGCAGCACCGGCTGATCAGCGATAGCAGTTTCTGTGGGCTGACGGCTTCTTCTGAAACAGGTGGCTTACCTGTTTCACCAAGTGTCGCTCAGGAGCTGGGTATGGAGTAGGTGAGGTTGCGATGTAGCCCCCTTCTCCGCCTGGGTCTGGAGAGGAGCTAACCTCTGAAGTCACGGGGTCAACCCGTGATTTTATATATAGTCATATTTGTTGAACAATTTTAATTTTGTCTGGTCTTCTCTCTAATAAATGCGTAATAGAAAATAATCTTTGCCCCACATTTATTTAGTGGGTATGGAAAAGAGATATTTTCCTTCGGTTTAAGTTTTATACTTGCTTTAGAATATGTACTGTGAGAGAGAGGTGATATAAACTGCACTTGTTTCTGGATCTTGTCATTAGACATTTAATATGCAAGTGCAGCTCTTTGCTCTGTTTTAGGTGTTAGTGATGTCTTCAGCTGTGGCAGGGGAAACACAGAACAGTGAACTCCATATTTTGGTAGGTAAAAAGTGTTTCCATTTCTCTTTCAACCATTGGTGAAATGCTATTATTAAGATTAAAAAAAAAAAATCCCATCATATTCATATGATGACTATTCATATGATGTAACTCAAACAAGATTGCAGCATACTGTGCATTTCTGTCTGTAAATTTGTATGTTGACTGGTTGCTCTGTTGCAGTCTGAAGAGACCTGGAGAGTCTGTTAGGAGGGCAAGTGGCAAAACTAGTCTAGGGCGTGCGGACGTGCTCCTAAACCATTTGAGTAATCTCAGCCTCTGCCCAGGGTTTAGCGGAGTTTCGCGGTGTTACCACAGCTGGGCAGGATGCAGGCAGCCAACGGCGTGTATCTGCACAGCTGTCTTGAACCTGGCTCTGGGCTGGGGATAGGATTCGGTTTCTACCCTAAAGCTACCGGGGTTTTGGATAAGAGATGCTGAAGTCATATAACCGCAGTTTATCTACGTATAGGATGTAGATCAGGTCTGTGTGGCCACTGTGAACTGAAAGAAAAAAGGAACGGGTGAAAGAAAAAAAATAACATTTTCCCTTCCCTCTCAATTAGAAACTATGATTTTAAAACAAAACAAAACACCCCCCCCAAAAAAAAAAAAACCAAACAAAAACAAAAAACAAACAAACAAACAAACAAAAAAAACCAAACAAAAAAAAAACAACAAAAAAAGAAAAAAACAACAACTGGTATTTTTGGGTGGATGAACTGACTACTTGATGAATTCTTTCAGAGATCTCTGGACGTTCTAATGTTTCCCGTGCCAGCCTGCCTGATGTGCACTGTTATGGAAATTTTCTTGTTGCTGTTTGCTATTGATTGATTTGATCTAACGTCAGCTGTGCACGCAGCTCGTCTGCAGGGGAGGAGCTTTTGTGGCTGTGATTGTGAAGATGCATGTGATGTATGCCTTGGCACCAGGGGTGCAGGTGCCTCACCAGGACTTTTAGCGATAAAAATAGATCAGGAGCGTTGCATTAAGGGAAGTGGGTGCGCTAGGTTAGAGCCAGGGAGAAAGACTGAGACAGCAATCCAGCTTGTGATGCAAATGGTTATGGGACATCCCAAAATGTAGAAAGAGAAGCAGGATGGAGCAGGAGAGCCTGGCCAGATCCTGCGGGTCTGGATGCCCACTGGTGTGGCTCAGAAGCTCTCTTAAAGCTGCTGAAGTGCAGCCTGTGATTTTTCTGCATGGGCAGAAGAAATCACGCCACATGAAGTCTAATTGCAAGGTCTAACTCTGTTAACACAAGTTATAAATTCTAAATTACACAGCTGGAAATCAGAATTAAGTGTGTTGACTTATTCCAGAGTAAATAGGAACAAATTTGTCCCAGTGCTGGGTACTGAGTGTTTCGATGGGAGGAGAAGTAGCTCTTATCCCACAGTAGCATCTTGGCCATTCAGAACTGCCCTATGGTGAGACGTTTGCCCCACGCCAAGGCTCCTCTTCAACCATGCAGCACAAAGACTTGCAGTCCTTAAGCATTTCAGCCTAGTTAGCATAAAAATGTAATTCTCCTGAAGGTGAAGAGCTGTCAGACATCAGAAGTAAACTGGGGTATTAATAAAGATAACAAAAAAGGAAAACACAGGTTAGTCCAAAAACTGTCTTCTAGTTATCTCACAGAGGTCTCGATGAAGGTGTTTTATCGGCTCTCCCAGTCTGTTTTATGTGAAGGTTTCCTGTGAAAGAAGGCTGGTTTTATTCGGAGAGAGTAACTCTATTACCAGGCAGTTACTACTGCATATTTGAAATCATTAAAGAGTGTGCAGAAGGCATTATGTCTTCTTTAGAAAAAACAAAACAAAACCAACCTCAAGCAAAAAAAACCACCCAACAACAAAACAGCGACTACGCTGACTCGAAGTGATGCCTGGGGGAAGGACCCTGTTCCCAATGCCACATGTCAGAAAAGGTTTTAATTCCCAAAGCCGTCAGACCACTGAGGTCTTTCCAACCCACAGAGCTGCGGGTTCTGTGACACTCGCAGCGTGATTGAATTGCACCTTGCCTGGCATGCCACTGAAGTGGTGTGGGTTTTTTAATTACATCGGTCTTTCATGGTTACATTCCCATACGCATCTCACCCTCCCTTCAGTTTCCTATTATTCTTTTTAATTTTAATTTATCTCTTTTCAAGCCATTTCAGCTCCCTTCCTAGTAAACAAGCAGGGGAGGAAAAAAATGCAGAAACAAACATGTATGCAGAGAAGGAAAAATATGTTCAAACAATTTTGCTCCATAATTGAAAATATTTTCCTGCAACTCTTCCTTTCACTCATCCGTCCCTCACTTTTGTGTTCACCTTTTAGCATATCCTGTGGACAAAAGCATTGCCTCTAGTGGTTTTAGCCTCATATTATCCTGATCTTTTATTCTAGTAGGTATTTTTTAAGGGAAAGCAGGCTTGAGGATACTAGGTTGAAGATGCCAAGCTGATAGCGGGGAGGCGACGGTGGGGGAATTCAGGGGAGGAAGCCAGGAAGCCCAGTCGGAGAGGCTCCCTAATGAGGCAGCGCGAGATAAAAATGTTCAGCTGCTGGTGATGATTTCCCTGATAAAGATAATCCAAGTAAATAATACTCCTGGAGGACGAAGACGAAATTATCCCTTACATATGAAAAGGTTTCTTAGGAAAATTAATTTGTAAAAATTATTTTTTCACTGTGATGAAACCATGCACTAAGTAAAACTTGGATGAGAGATTTTGAGGCGAGATCAGATGTTAGACCATGCTTATCCTCCTTCCTATATCATTTGTCGCCTATCAGATAGAAAAGGGAGTCACAGCTCATGTGAAATCTTGAGCAACGAGGTTGTACTGTGAAATGTAATACCATCTGAGCTACGTGCGCGTTCCTGCTTTTCCCTGTTGTGCTCTTGTTCTCTGCTGTGGAGAGGGACAGAAGGAAAGTACCACAGGAGTGTGTTCTCAGCTAGTCACACAATGCCGGACATTAAATCCTTTCCATTCTTCTTAAATTCTATGTAAGCACTTCGTCATGAAGCTTTGAACCATGCTACGTTTTGCATGTCTCTCTCATTGTTATTGCGGGATTTTATAGGCAGTTTTGTGAAGTTTGTAACAACACAGAGAATCCAATTTTTATTTTCATCTGAATTTAAAAAAAAAAGGCTTACTAAAGATGACCTCACTAAATTCAATATCCTTGTCTGATACATTGCTAGACACGCATGCTCACGACTTTTGTGCAAAATCACTTTATTTATTGGTCTGAAAGGCATACATATCCAAATGATTCACTTTGAATCCCTTCCATTCAGGCTGCATGCAAGAGTTGCATGCTCACACACCAACAAGCCTTCTATTAAAACCAGAAAGTCCTCCCACTACTCTGCTTTTTTGTCCTTCAGTTGTAAGAAAAAACAAGAAGCTTCCTGCCATCTGAAATGTTTTATCTGAAGCAGAATGTTAGTAGCTGAGATTTAAAGGGTTTTATGGTTTAAATGCTGACACACCATAGCCATAGTGGTGCCAATAGCAATAGCGTTATAAATACTGTATGAATGTACACTTGTTTATCTTCTCACAGTGCATTCCCAATTCTGTCAGTGTACATGTAAGTGGGTTTAAGTAGCTTGTGTCTTGAATTCAAATACTATTGTGAACTGCAATATTTTTTTAATGAACTTAAATGAAATTATTGAAGACATCAGATGAGTGAGATTTGATGAAGCATTAAAGCATGTTTTTAATCAGGGGATATTAAGAAATATGAGGCTGAGTGTTGCAACATAATATCCTTTTTCTGATGCTCCATTTTACTGACTTAAAGGGAGTCACTTGAACCATCAATTTAAGAATTCCATTTATTTATTTAGAAAGAAGTAAACATTTGAAGCCCATTCCTATTGCAGGGTGGATGGGAACTCGTGCTTTAGTAGAAGTTATCTCTCTGATGACAAAGCGGAATGGGACATAAACCAGTGTAGAGGATTAAACCTCTCATGTCCTTACCTTGTCCTGACACGACACTACATCAAATTCATGAGAGTATCTTATACTTTACAGTGTGATGGGGAGGTAATGATGTGCGGGTTCAGAAACAGGACTCTAAATGTTAGTTTTTCTTCTCCTGTTTTCAGCAGCATCTGTGTGCTTTTTTAGGAATGAAGGTATATTTTGAAAATACTTCATACTGTGCCCCCAGCTCTCAAGAGCTGTTTTAAAAGAAAGCCCTTATTTGAAAACCAGTGAGAACATTCATTATATAGTTGAAATGTGGAAAAAAAATTCTTTTTCTACACCATCCTCTGCTACACAAGCTCAGTGCCTTGAAATAGAGATTGCATTGGTATTCTCTAACCCAGTCAGAGGACATGAAAATCTTTGAACTCTGTATTTGCTGGAGAAAGCAAACAGTACCTCATGTTTCTAAACTACTAAATAAAGTTAAAATAATGACAATAGAATGAAACAGCCCTTTTTTCTAAGAGTCTGTGGGGAGGGAAAGGCTAGAATGTCAATGATCTTGAGAGATCATAAGGCATTTTTAAAAGATTGTGTATTTGGGAGTTTTTTCTTTGACTTTGTCAAGGAGATGGTCTTGTGTTGGGAGTGGGTGATGACTGCCATCTGACAGTGCCACCAAGCTCTGTGGCGGGATGGAGCGGTACAGTGCAGGATGAGCCGCCTTTCATTTGATCATTGTCTTATCACTCAATTTTCCTGCTATCCTACCATCCTTATGGAGAAGGTCTTCAGGGACACATACCTGAAGGGTGGCAGGCAGAAGGAATGGTTATCTGAACAGCCTATGGCTTTGGGGTTTGTCTGGCCAACACACAGGGAAGATAGATAGAGCAGTTAATGTATGTAATGTATACAGTAATTAGTAAGTCACCTTAGACTCAAGGTCTGAATTTAGGTTTGGCTCCTGGACCTCATTTTTGACCATGAACGTGGTTGTTAAAGGGAGATCAGAGCCATTATTTTTCAGATGCCAAAGCAGCAGCAGTTGGAGATCTGCAGGGGGCCAGTCCAGGGAGTTTCAATAACTTTTTATCCCTCACCTCTAAGAAAGAAGCGATTACTTCCAGACTATCTCCCTGGCCTGACCGGTGACGCGGGCACACACTCGTACAACGGAGATGCCCAGCCTGGCTGGCCAGGGCCAGGGGGTGGCAGTAGCAGCAGAGACTTATTCTGGATAAAAGTATTTGTGTAATGGTGGTTCCAGCCATCCGGCTGCAAAGTGTGACAGTGCCAAACTGCCTTACAGATCTTCTGCAGGTTGCTGCCTTATTTTTGTAAGTAGAGGGATATAAATGCGTCCCCATTTTCCAGGGATGACTGAAGGATGAGTACGTGACATGGACAAATACAAATGTCCTAGCAGACATATAAATAACCAGCTGAAAAACTGGAATACTTTTTTCTTATAGAAAATTAATACAGAGTTTTTAATAAAAGAGCTCAGAATTAGATATTCTGTTTTGAAAGACAAATGTGTCTAGTGACAGTGACCTTAACCCTAATAAAAGGCATGTGCAAATCAGCCATTGCAAGTAATTAAGAAGGATCTACAAAGAAAAAAAGTCCCCTAGGCAGTGTAACTTTTTTAAGAAAAATAAAAGATATTGAATGAAAGGCTGAAGGAACTACTCCAGATTTGTTTCCAAGATCTGTAAATGAGGCAGAGGATTTAAATGTTCTGCTGTTTCAGCTGGAATTCTCCATATCCATCAGATTATTTTAGTACTTTGTGAATGCTACTGCTAATTAAAATTTACCATCAAAGTCATTTTAGTTTTAACAGGAATCTTTTTCCATTGTAATAGAAATCAAGTTTGCATTTAAAAGCTCTACTGAGATACTCGGCAGGAACAGTGCTCCTCTATGCCTTTATCACTCTGAGCAAGCCCAAAGAAATCACCTGTTACTACAGCCCATGGCACTCCTCTGAAAAATGCGTGAGTGGAGCGTCTTCGTACCTCTCAACCAGGTGTTTTCAGGTGAATTCAGAACTCTTGAAGACTTCCTTTCTGACAACCTGCAGAAAGGTGGTCGCAGAAGTGAAGAGGGCAGATTTCCAACAACGCCCCGGCAATCGCTTCCCATCACGTTAGGCAGAGATGAGACCTTCAGTGGAATGTTTGTGCCCATCTTGCCTTTGGTCTCTTTGAGTCTTCTTCCATACAGTAAGGAGTGTATTATTCTCTGGGAATTTAGGGGGTGTTGAAAATGGTCATAAGGTGCTGTTGGAGGCACTGCACAGCCCCAGTGTCACCAGATCCCAGTACGTCGCCCACACCAGCATCCCAAGCCAGAAGTTGAGACCAGGAGCTGCCGGCACAGACCTGCAGCAGCTCGCATTCCAGGTGACAGCAGCTTTCAAGCAGCAGGCTTGATTTGAGGTGGTCAGGGAATTACCATACAAATGGTATTTCACTGAAAACAAAGGCAGATAAGCAGTGGTAAATGTTTTTCAAGGGTCTTCTAATAAGTGCCTGGATTTCAGTGAGGCATCTTGCAGATGCAAGGGTTTTGTCTCGTGTTATAAACGGCTTGTGTGTCCCAAGGACTCTCCAAGCAAGAGAAACCAACAGCTTGGTGGTTATTTTTGCATTTTCTGTGTTCCCAAAAAGGAGGAATTTGAGGGCCTCCCGTCTCCACCCATGAGAGCAGAGCTCCTTCCCCTGCTCCCTGGGTTTGAAGGGAAGTGGTATTTTTATAGATCCTTATCTGACACTTGCAAACTGCCTCTTGCCTTTAGTACTCTTGTTTCCTTAGCCTTGTTTCTCTCCAGGTTTGATTTTACATCACATCTCCATGTGATAATCACCTGACCTCTAAGTTCCCAGTTTTCAGTACCAGCTTCTTCATTAATATTTGAAGCATATGATTTTTGCTTGTTATCAGCAATGTCCTGGGAGACAGCAAGAAAGACTGTGTAGGAGGGCATTTTAAAAGCTTATCTTTAAAACCATGGTATTTTGTGATTTAAAAATTAAATATGGATTAACAAATGGAGAACTGACACTGTCTGGGGAATCAAGATTGGATGTAGAGGGAAAAAGAGCATGACTCAACAAATTGCTTCATCACAATGAACTAAAGCTATTGGTACGGATATGCAGCTTGAGTAAAGTGGAACCGTTTAAAATATTTGATAGTCAGATATTACCTAAGTAACTATGCAGTCAACTTAATTAAAAACATTATTTTCCCAAAATAAGAAGTCTGTAGAACAAATGAAACCAAGCAGATTAAACAAGACTCGCTGAAATTGTATGTATATTCTTCTTTTTATCCTTTTTTTTATGCAGAGAACATTGCCGTGTTCTGAGAAAGGCGTACAGAAGTGAGCTTACTGACTTTTAAAAGGAGCTACTTTTTCAGGAAACTCCCCCTCCGGATGCAGCGTCTGTTCCTGGCCCGGAGCAGCATCTGGCGATCGGTAGAAAGAGCAAAATTAAGACTCAGACCTATTCCTCTGCATTGGTCACAAGCAGGTAGCAAAGTTGCTTCAAGGACAGTGCCTTGCAGTCCTGATCTCTGCTGTGCTGCGTACGTCAAAACCTGATGCTTTTGTACAAACGTGTTTAAAACCTGTCAGTAGTTGAACGGTGCTCATTGAGACTTGCAAAAAGAAGAGTACTCTGGCACGATCGGATGCCTGTGTCTGTCTGCGTACGGTCTTGCACAGACAGAGAAGTTACTACGGCCCCGCTGCTGGTGCACATATTGTGTCCTTGCTGGGGTCAGAGTATCTAAACAAACTTCTTCTGGAAGCTTTTAAAAGAAACAGAAAATAAATGGGAATGAAAGACAGTGGAGTGCTGCTGATGAACGGTTGAGTTCCCAGCCCTGAGGCCTTCGGGGCTATGGCATCTCTAATAATTGCAAGTGCTAGTGCCTTACTTTTACATGTTATCCAAGAAATGGATAAAATTATCTGTGAAGTAATCTGATGTAGTTTATTCAGCAGCAACCTGTGCTTCGCTGAGGTAGTACCTGTTATCTTGAATTTATCCGTTTCGGTAGTCCCAGGCTTGCCTCGGAAGACCCTGCGTTGGGACCGACAGCAGCACTCTGGCGTAGGTCGCCCATGCTCTGCGAGGCTGGACGCGGCGGCTTGGCGGCCGGCAGCCAGCTCCTGGCGCCTGCTTACGGCTGCTCCTTAAATACACAGGCTGTGCAGCCACAGCATTCAGAGACCGGGTGTGCTGAGGGGCTGCCGTACTGTTAAAATAAGAGCCCTTTATCCAAGTCTATATAGGGTTATACGTTCCTGCATGAGTGACAGGAAGATTTGATGTGGTTAGCAAATGGCTATAATGGCTTACCTTGACTTTGATGTACAAAGTTTGAAAAATATCTCTAAATGTTATAACACAGAGATATGAGCCATGAAATGAACTGATGTGTGTGTCAGCTCCGAGAAATAGAATTTTAAATAGAAAATTCAGTGCTCTCTATTCAAACAGATTTGATAGTAAAGCAGCTTTTCTATGGTGTTAGTGCAAGCTTCAAGTGAGTAGGTAGGCATGAAATGCCAGAGAGAAGAAATTTAATAAAATTGGTGAACTGTCTCTTCAGTCACTGTTTTGGAATCAATCTAATCAAGTTCTTCCAATATGCCGAAATATTGGGAAGAATGTTTAATTCAAAACCTTTGAAACCGAGAGGAACATTTGAAATTAATTTTCAGCGTTAATTTCTCCTACACGTGTGGCAGTAGTTCATGCCAAATGAAGATAACTTTGGTCATCTTTCTGGTCACAAAATGAACTAAAAATAAAGAAAGTGGATGTTTTATGCGAAGGAAAAGTTAGCGTGTCTTTTCTTAGAAGTTACATTGATCTACTGATGTTTATTTTATATAGTACTCAGAACATCATTTAAATTCCTTCATACAAGTAGTAGGCTTAACAATTTCAAGAGAAAATATATTGCCCCTTATCAGTCATTCCAGACTGAAAGTGTTAAAACTTTTAGTCGGTCCCAGCTAGTCCTTCATCTGGATGAGACAGCACAGAGTGGTAGAGTTGGTATTGTTTTTGCGAGGAAGACTTCAGTGGTGTAGTCACATCCTGAAGCACAGGGATTTATAATACCAGCAAAAATTCCTCTTCATACTAATTAGTTACACATGTACGTTCTCAGCTATCAAGTTGAGCATTTTTATCTCTTAAATTCCCATGAGATACAATAAATGACAATTGAAATAATGGGCTGCTCAGCAGTGGAGTTGTAGGTGCATGTCATGAGGTGTAGGTGGAAGAGTGTGAAATTTGATCTGCAAATAATATAAGAAGATTTAATTAAATTTAGACTAATATGATGAGTGCCCCAACAGTAAGGAAAAGGGGCATATTCAGCATACTAATTTTTTCTTATCCTTTTTTTTGTGTGTCTCTTTGGTCTTCTGAATTCCAGATTTGATAGTGTTTCCTTGCCATATCAAGTTTCCACAACAGGTCTAGTGATAAAACTGGTTTGCAGCATAAAGATTGTTTAAATATTTAATTGTATAGTGACTTGAGGGTGTGACCTCATTTCTCGCTACCTTAAGTACCAAAGATCAGAAGATAAAAATGTTTTGATTCTCCAAAGTTCTTGCTGTAAATTTCCTTGCTTTTGTCCTTAGGGCAGCACACTAAACTGGTACAGCATGTCCCACACTGTAACAGGCCTGGATGCACAGTTCGTTGAATCGGGACTGCAGGAGACAGATCTCGGACAAACTTGACGCTCAATCCTTCTCCTGCTTGCACAGTGAAAAAAATACCTGTTGGAATCTGTGGGTTTGCATCAGTGCGAGGCAGTCTCTGTAACATTAACACTAAGTGCCTATTGCACTGCTCCTGCCCTCCTTCTGTGGGATATTCACTAATTAGTGCAATCTTTATGGGGTCTTTAAAATGTACAGGATGAGGAGTGAATCTTGACAAACTGTTGGTGATGGATATTCTCTCCCTACGCATTCAATTTAGGAAAATATGAGCTTTTTTTCATTGCTTGCCACTGGTGCTTAGGAAATGTTCTCTGGAAATGAAGTGTTACCCCCAAACCTGCAAAATTTTGGCTTATCGGTTTGCTGCTATTTTTTGTGTGCGTTTTCACCTGGTTTCACTCATTTTAGTAAGTCACTTTTTTGAGTCGGCAAGTAACAAGTTAAGTTATAAGAATGTGGGCTGTAAAGTCCTCTCTGCCCTTTCGGCTAGGTAGTCAGCATCTCCCAGGATCCCTCCCCAGCAGCCTGAAAGATCTTGATTTGTATGTTTGATTCCCATAAGTCCTAACACCTGGGTTTGGGCTTTTTATTGTATGCAGCAAAAGGGAAAACAGAAGCCTATTTTTCCTTTGTTCTTCCTTCTGTGAAGCAAAAGGATGTTTTCTTAAAGATTGGCTTGCCAAAGATACAGGCATACTGTTGAAAGGAAAATGAAGACTTTAAAGATTCATGTTTTTGGATGGGCAGTATGGGCTTTACTGGAGGAATGATTTCTGCAGCAGTCACTTTTCTTTCAGTTAAACATATTGGGCAGTCCAAATATTGACAAATATTTCATACACCTCTTGAATTCAGCATCAAATTAAGAGAATCACATTGTCTTTAATGGGCTGTTCATTGAAAAGCCTCTTTAGAAAACAGTCAATGAAGAGCTTTGTGCTGAAAGAACTCGGGTATAACCATATTCAGTCCATCTTCTGAAGTTCCCATGTGAAGCGAATGCAAATGGCCGTAGAGCAGTGGTGGTTCCCAGTTGCTGGGTCAAGCACATTTTTTGCTTATTAAGTTCTTCATGCTCCTAAACCTGCCCGCCTGTATTTGTGGCTTGCCCAGATGGGATTACAGGCGAACTGCAGAGGTGAAGTGCTCTTGCTGGGCAGAGGCCAGGTCTCGGGTCTGCTACAAATTATATTGAGGTCGCTATTTGAGATATGGCAAACTTTCATCTGAGAGTGAAATGCATTCAGACATTTCAGGAACTAGAACCTGACTGCAGTTCAAAGCCTGCGGAGCAAAGTGTTGCTTTCCAAGGCAGAGGGTGATCCACCGGTCAGGGCCTGCAAAGAAAGCCCAGACTGAGCGTAAAGGAGCAAGTCTGTACTTGAGCAGCGTCCTGGCCCCTACCCCGCGTTACTCGGTGTAGCTGCTTTTGGAGTCTAAGTTATTCAATCTTGTGTTTTAGAAAGAAAGTGAGCGAGCATTCCCCATTCACTTCTGCATGCCAACCATGACTTAACATCTCATTAAGAGCCAGCTGTCACCTCCTCACCCCTTCAGGCACCTCATTTCCAGGCAGGACTGCTCCTGGGGACCAGGACCGCCCCTCTGCCAGCGGTCTCCTTCCCCGGGTGCCTCCTGCCCTTGACGTTTCACTGCTGGGTACGCATTCCAAGCCACAGGCAGCGTATGTGGCCCCAGAGTATTCCTGACCGTACGGCTGACTTTCCCCTCACGCGCGCCTCGCTGTGAGGTCCCTCTCTCAATCGGAGTCCCCAGAGCACCTGGCCGTGTTTTGGTCTGTAACTATGATAGAACAGCGGTGGTTTTACATGAGATAAGGTGCCGCTAGGATGAAACCTTCCAAGAGCTTGCTCCTAACTTTTGTGCCTTTTACAACGTTTTGTTGCAGAACTCCATTAAATTGAACTGATTATCCACAGGCAGTGTATGGGGGGTGGTTTTTGCAATGCCGCGATAGTGATTTTATTGAACTATATTGCATTTTTAGTACTCATTTGAGAGAGGGTTATTAAAGCGCAGTATTGTACATTAAGAACATTACTCCAGTGTGAAGGAGGCGAGGATTATGAGAAAGACCAAGGAATTTAAAGAGTTTTGTTTCTATTTTTTATTTCCCTCATCCAAGGGCTGGAAACATAAGCTGTTTAAATAATTCTTAGCTGTGCTGAATTTACACGTTTGGAGTCCCAGAAGGCAGTGGTCAGCGTACAAGCTTACAGTAATGACCTTGTATGTAAATCTTTAGAGAGAAAAATATGCTGCAGCAAGACTGAGGACTAATCAGAAACCCAGGTAGGACCTAACAGAAAAAACATCTTTTGATATCTCAGTGATCCCAACTGTCATCTGCAAATCTAACGTAGAGATTATTTGCTTTCGAGACGCTGCAGAATGCCATGCTTATATACGCTTTTAACAAACCTGTATGTGAATCAGAGCTTTGTTCAGCTTTTACCAAAATGCTATGAAATATAAACGTATGTAATATAATGCCAATTTGCTAGTGATACTTAATGAAATTTTCTCTGGGTAAAATTAGACCACACGTAGTTAGCTCCTGTTATGATCTCCATAGGAAAGGGACCTGCGATTCAGCAGAGCTGAGGGTTAGTACCATATGAGAAGCATCTCTTAGAGCTGCAGTTAAACTTGGGAAGCAGCAAGCGGAATCGTGTGTGCTAATTAGAGAGCGGTTCCCCGGAAGAGGGTTGGGGATGGTTGCGGAAACATACAGAAAGACACCTTCATCCTGCTGGAAGAATATAGGAGTAATAAGCAGATCTCTTTTGCCTTCCTTCGGATGAGACACAAGGAACTGGAGGTGAAACAAAATGTTACACAAGCCACCTTCTTCTCCTCTAACCCCTTCATGTCCCCCAAGCTGATGTCCTGTTTTCTCTTGTTTTCCTACCAAAACATTAGTTGATATTTCTAGCTTGGATAAGTGAATGCCAAATCCTGTTTGCTTTTGGGTGCTTACCTTAGTAGTTCTGTGCTCTGGCCACACGTCTTGCTTTTTTTGTCCTCACTAACTCAAGGCCCAGGAGTTCCCGTCTGTCTCTTTTCATGTACCTTATCTATTGTGGAGCCTTTGCAAGCCTGACTCTGGCTTCATGAAAGAATTTTTTCACGTTGTAAATGCTGGTCTCTTCTTGGGTGGAAAAATCAGAAAACGGGTTTCCTTCCAAAAGTATACTTAAAAGATTTCTAATCCTCCCTCCCTTCCCACCGAGATTTGTCATTGTCATTGCTGTTCTCCAGATTTCTCACTCTTTGAAGAACTGACAAGTCTTTACTTGCCCTAACAGATATATAACAATCAAGAAAATACCATTAGCTGAGAGAAGGCTAAAATGCCGTGTTACCTCTCCAGGAAAAAATGAATTAGGAACATGGGAACACTCCAAATTGTAATTAGAAAAGCTTCATCATTAGAGATCATTTTGTGGTTGCAGTTTATAATGATTCACTATCCAGAGGTGGCATCATTATTACTAGGGGGGAAATATCCCTGCAAGAACAGCACGGCACTAAGCAGTCTCCTAAATTACAGTGTGGAGCTCCAAGAGGCAGTTCAGACAAATAAAACCATGTCATAGAGCACAGGATTCTTTAGTGCGTGTGAAGGTTGCAGGAAATTGCTTTTTGCAAGGGAGCCAAACCAGCCTCGGAAGGTATTGTTTGTGAGCAGTCTTGCATTCAGGCATTTTGGGAAGCAAACAAATAACTGGAGATTAGGAGGGGGTGAGCCTAGCTGCCCACTGCCCACATTGACTGTGTGCGGGGAGGTGAGACGCAGCCAGCTGGGAAGTTTCCACGGCAGGTAACAGGTCTGTTTTTCAATTGCCTTAATGGCTCAGAGCCTCAGCTGGGGAAACTCAGGTTTGACTGTACGAATCTTAATGGTAGCACCTATTAACAGGAAAACAGGGGGAATGTTTTATCTGTTTGGATTCCAGGGAATCAAGAAAGAAATAAACAATCTCCTTTCAAATTGGTCACTTTTCGTTTTCAGGAGGTAGCCTTGCTAGGTTACCCTCTCTCGGGCTTCTGGCAGCACGAGCCAGGGGCTATGCTCAAGAAAACCTTTGTACCACGGTGGTACTCTGTGGGGCTTCCTCCCCAGTGTTAGAAAGGCAGTCATCGGGGACTGCTTTGTTTGCTTCTCCTTACACATTTCAGCTTAGGACTTGGAATTTGCCAGTTTTGAGGATTTATGAACCAGCTGCAAGACTAAGATACTTAGCTGCTGTTTTGTGTTGAGCATAGTTCTAATTCGTATCATTGCTTGGCTGTACGTTATGCTTTTAAACATGGTATTTTTGGTGCTTTGTTTCTGTCTCTACCCGCAGCCAGAGATTTTACGCCTACAGTTGTTCCTAAAGAAACTGTGTTTTATAAAGTGTTGTGACACTATTTCTGAGAACTTTGCCTTTGCTATTTTTATGCATAACACAGTAGAGCCGGTCTTAGTCTAACTAAATCAGACTCTTAAAGACAGAGGGAGGATTGCATTGGTTTTTGATGTGTGCCGTACGGGATCACACAAAGCGTTTTGCACCCCTGTCGTTGTTCATCCCACAGACCAGCAGATGCGCCCGAGACTTCCTTACAGACCTTTAATTATATTCTTTTCCACTTAATTCCGGTGTCTGAATTTGGAGTCTCTCTCTTCTATTTGCTAGCAGGGACTTCTTGTTAGAAATAGGTATATGGCAAAATTCAGAACATAAATAATGTTATTTAGCTGAGGATCTGCCTGTTCAGACACCAGCCCTGGCTCTTCACCTAGGAGTTCTTCAGAGCAGCCGTTGTCACCTGTTAGAGGCTTTACAGGGCAGACCTGATCCAGACTGGGTCGTTTAAGCGCTACTGGCATGAAGTTGTAACAACAAAAGTGTTTTAGATGTTCGAAGCAGAAGTGGAACTTTTATTTTATAGTGCTTTTTTTCTACATGGTTACACTGCATGGCTCAAACGTACTTTTTGTAGCACAGATTTTAGGAAGCCAATAAATCTCAAGTCCCTTCTACTGTAAATACCTAGACCAAGTCTGTTCTCAAACACTTTAGAGCATTGCAGTGTGAGCAAATGTCGGTTTGTGAGCATGGGTGGCTGTTGATCGAACAGGATAGCCTCATTTTCTTTATTTTCTGTCTAGCAAGCAAAGCTTTCCTGAATTTTTGAAAATTATGATCGTTTACCATTCTTATAACCTAATTTAGTGTTCCAGAAAGAGTCTTAATTTTTTTTTTATATTGCTGGAGTAACTGCCATAATAAAGGACAATTTTTGAGGTGATAAAATGCACTAGGAATGTCATTAAATATGGAGCAAGGCTACGACACAATAGAATTAAGCATTAATGAATAACATACGAGAAATACTAGTCTTCTGTACCAGTTTAGGTCTTCTGTTCTTTGGTTATTATGAGGTCTAACGTGAAAAAATGAGGCAATAAACAAGCTTAGCAAAAATCAAATTTTAAAATGATTCGGTAGAATCTTAATGTATAAAAAGTTTCTAAGTTAAAGCTGTTGCGTATCCACAAGGATGCTTTCCCTGAGATAAATTGTTCAGTTTCATGTTTTAATGTAATTTTATTATTGGTGCACATTTTATTTTTACAATTGAATTATGGTACTATGGAGACGTAATTTAAATTCTAGCCAACCTGCACACCAGTAAACTTCTTTTACTGGCATATGCAAGAACTTCATAACTCTTGGTGAGTAGGATATTAACTATTTCTAGTAAAGAAACAGAAGTCTGATCCAGAGCCTCATTAGAACTTTGATTTTGGACCTAAGGACCCAACTGTCATTTCTGCCTCTCTCTATAAGGCAGGTTTTTTTATTTGAAGTTTTTTCTTCGAAGTTTTTTTCTTCTTGAGGATTCTGCATACTGTGTGCTGATTTAGCCTCCCCATTTATATTTTTTTTTCCTTGAAATGTGCTAACTCCATGCTCCTGAATTTTCCATTTTCTAGACCTGTATTTGTTCTGGGGGGAGCTGTGACTACATTAGCCCAGCAGATGCAGGCAGAATGAAGTCCAGTTTTCTCTGAATAAGCCTGGATCTATTTTAATTTTGGGGGTCAGAATAAATTAATTTATTTCCATTTCTGGCTGGTCGGAATGGCAGGAACTTTTCTAACAGTGAGCTAATTTCCATAGATTAAAGTTTCTTTGTACGGCATCTGCCAGAGCTGGCGCTGGAAGGGATTGCCCAGGGGCAGTCCTTTGGGCTGTGCGTCACTGCTTTGGAGAGGAGCCGGATCAGTACTGAAGTCCAACCTTTGCTGTTGGATGAGTGCTTGAGAGCTTATGTACAAAGTGCACTGGTGGCCTCAGACCAGTTCCTGGGGAACCTTCACGCTCGCAGCACCTTGTCCCTTGATGGGACGGGGGATATTAGAGGCTCAGTAACGTGGTCAGGATTTATTTTGCTGGCTTCGTTTACTGTGAATTTACAGGTTCAGCAATGGGACTGGAAATTTTTCTACACTAGATTAACTTACTGAAAATCTTACTATTTCTTGCATGAGGCTGATGACAAGTCCTGTAAAGAGGACATTGGGGCGTTTATTCTGTTTTTCATTTAAAACAATAAATATGAATTCCCACATATAACGAAGAATCACCTTAAAACCCCTACCTGACACACAGGCTCCTGCTGCGTAACGTTCACTCTTCTCTAAAACAAAAGTGTGAGTCATGTATTGACTTTCCAGTGATTGTTCTTTGAAGATTTTGTGGCTTTTTGTGTTGTTTGAATAACTCTTTTTTTACTGGTGAGGAGTTTGATGGCAAGCAAACTGGCAGGTCCGACTGTATTTCAAGAATATGAAATAATCTTTATCATTCCAGTTCCTTTAGGATGTAATTCTGCTTTATCAGGGAAATATGCTCAATTGTGGTATCAAAGTTTTCACATGGGGAGAATACTGACTTCTTTAAAATCAATCCTCAGTGTTACTGCCACTGGTTTCTTTTTCTTCTACAGAATATATGAGGTTTAGAAGTAAAATTCATTGCAGCTAATAACTTGTATATGCAGGATATATAAGTATATGCCAAAACCCAGCAGTGACATATATAATAAAATATACAACAAAATAAAAAAAAAATACTATATCCCTTTGATGTTGTTTCTTCCCCAATTAATTCCTCTCCTTTGGGCTATCCCAAACTTATGTCAGACCGTTCGATTTATTTCCCGTTGTGAAAAGTGGGATTTCCTGCTCATTGGGTTTGTTTCGCAGAGCTTTCAGCGCAGGGCTTGGCTGAGCAGCCCGTGTCCCTTGGCAGGGGCACCATGGGACCCCGTCGGCTCCCTGGCGGGTTTCTGTCAGGGGGGATCAGAACTCCTCAGCGCTTGAGAAGTTGATGTTTTTCTTGTTTAGATTGAAAAATCCAGGAATAATCTGTACTTAAATTGACTTTTTCCTGCCCTTCCCAACTCACCTTCCTTTAAAATCCCCATTTTAGGGTGTTTTCTCTTCTGGTGCGCAGTGAGAAAGCTCTTCAAATCCCTGCCAGTAGAGGAGTAGCTGTGCTGAGCCGTGCCGTGCCGTGTTGAGCCGTGCCGTGCCGTGCCATGCCATGCCAGGCTGCGTCTCTGCAGGAGGGCATCGGGGACAGGCTGTCCTCCAGCGGGCCGGGAGGAAGAGGAGTGGAGGAGAATCCAGGGGCCTCCTGCAGCCAAACCGAGGAAAAGGGGGGGGTCGCAGAAGCTGCAGGCTCAGCTTTTCTTTGGTACAAAACCGAACAAATGTCAAACCTTGTAATTACCCTGAAAGCAGCCTTGTGAGCGTCATAAATCCGTGGCGGGGGAGAAAAGTCTTTAAAAGCCATCAGCTGCTTTCTTTCAGAAGGAAGCCGTGCGAGCCCATTGCTTTGTGTGTTGTTCCCATAATTGTAATAAGCATCCAGGAGGCAGCTTTCGGCAGCTGCTAATTTTAAAGTAACGTATTAATCAAATTAATTGAGAGTTCCTTTTAATAATTAGTGACAGCAAACATAACTTTCTGAAGCGATGTTTTTGGTATTGCTAAAAGTGATTCTCCAAAAAAGAGTACCTCTGTAGATAAATCATCTGAAAAAGTGTTAAATTGTCTCTTTTGCCACCTGATAATCCAATTAAGTGGTGATAAGAAAAATAGCTCTTGGAGAATTTCAGGGAAGTAGAATAATGTACTCAGTGTTGTTCCAGAATCAAAATACCACATAATCATGGGTATCCATGGATACTGAAGCAACACTTTGATTACTAGATACATCCATTACCCTTAAATACCAGAGTTAGGTGTTTAATGCCCCGAACAATTTAATGCATGACTGCTTGAACTCGCAGAGAATTCTCCTGAGGTTTTGCCTTTCAGCGGCACAGCACAGAATCTGTCAGCAGGAGAAAGGAAGGCAGCTATGATATTTTTAAGACTCTCTCTCTTCTTCCAAGTTCCTGTGTGCTTTGCAACTGCTGCCACCCAGATGGCTCAATTTGCCTGCCTGTCCTCGAGCTGCCTGTGAACTGGAGCATTATGTGATGTGGCCCGATCTCTATCCCACGTCTATGACATATGGGTGGGATTCCCGTGAAAAACAGTCATACGATAAACTCTTACAGTGCTCGTGCTGTTGGGACTCGCTCTGCACCGAATGGATGGATTTGATGTTGTGTCTCTGCAGCACCAGACCTTTTACCACGGCAGGATGAGCACGTTGGTTATTTCATGGCATAGGATCCATCGTGAGGTTGAAGCCACAATTTCTCCAATGGAGTTTTGACTTCTCCATTTGTTTTGCAGAGCAGGAATAGGAACCCTGGAAAAAAGCCTCCCCTGCACAGAAGCTGTTGTGGGTCCTCAAGGCAGCCCAGGAGAGGGGCATGTGGGGCTCTTACTCGTGTGGCCTGAGCAGGGTCCCCTGCCACCAGCTCAGCTTTTTCCTTTCCGTTGCATGAAAGGATCCAGTCCTCTTTCCTAGTGTTGATAGTGAGAAAATTAAAGGCAAAAGGGAAGGAGTAAAATGGGCTTTTAAAAAGTGCTTTGATAAATGAGTGTTGGAAGTATGATTGTTTAACCATGATTGTATACAGGTGGCTTCAGCACCTTCTCAGGGTGAGCATCTGAGGAGGCAGCGCAGTGTGGGTATTTTGGGGTCTGCTCCTGCTCCTGGAGTGTGGCGGGGCTGGGCTTGGTGCCTGCACTTGACCGTCGGTGCAACACTGGGTGCTTTGGTAATGTGCAAATGCCATATGATTCAAGAGGTTGAAGGAAGGAAAAGTGTGAGGAGAAACTTTTCATTTATTCATCTTTTGTAAAGATTACCATCTGGGTTTTTTTTCTTCTTTTTTCTGCTTTTTTGTACTCACAAAATGTCTTTTATATTATCAGAGTTCAAAACCATCTTCCTTGAATGTCTCTATAAAAGTTTTCGTAGCAAAAGATTTTTTTGAGGATACTTGTGAAGCAGAATCTTGCATATGTATTCTGTTGGGAAAAAGAAGAAAGCTGGCATCCTGTGCAGGCAGGGAAAGAATGGGTTTAGTCCCTTGTTCCTGACAGTAATTGAACAAATGGAATCCTTCCTGCAAGCCCTTTTGCTAAAAGTAAAAGCAGGAAACCAAGAAACAGATGTTGTCTCATCCCACTTGTTGCAGAACTAACCCTTTTCAGTCTGCCTTGGCTAATGTGCTCATCTTGGTTTTTTCTGATCACCCTTATTGCTCTCTCCTACACTGAGCTTCAGTACTGGGTTTTTTTCTGTTCCTAACTGAATAGTAATTGTCTGCAAAAAATGACAAAAAAATTCTGGTGAATACTAATTTTTGGGGGAAATGTGATTTCATGCTTCCTAAATCTATTTGTAAACTGAGACTAAATTCAGTCTGCAGCTTTGGTTGGAGAGAGTGGGGGAGGACACAAGGAGGGCTGTACATTGCCGTCTTGTCCCGCTGCCCTCAGCGGCCTGGGGACTGCCGTGCTCATGCGGGAGAGCTGGGGTCCCCCGATGCACCTGAGAGCAATTTGCCTTCTGTGCGCGGTGGCTTTGAGCGCGTCTTTGATGCTGTTCTTTGACCGAAAATCAGTATCATCTTCTGTTGCAGTTGGGGGTGGTGCAGCTCTGCAGGCGGGTGCAGGGACTGTGCCCCGGGGTATCAGTAGGTGATGGCCAGGTCAGGACACTGGAAAGTCTGAGGTACAGGTACAGCACCTCTCTGGGAAAGGAGGAAACTCACATTTTTGGATGACTGTTCTAGTCACTGGGTAGGAGGGGGACACCAGAACCTCCTGTGTAGCTCCTCATTTGTTTCCTCCTACAGGTCCCTAATAATGACTGTTTCCAATTTAGATTAAATGGAGATTGTTGTTTTAGGTAAAATTAATTGAATGACTTTTTATTTTAATGAGAAAAACGGAAGACCTAGCAACAAAATAAAGGTTTGATCTATAAATTTGCTTTTTCAGTCTGGCAGCCAAACCGAAAAATCGGGTACTTGTACATCCTTAATTGCCAGCATTTTGAGCAATACCTCAAGATAAATTTCCTCTGTCTCCAGCATCACTCAATTCAAACTTCTCCAGAAGCATGCGAGAAAGAAGGGGGCCATTATAAGGATCAAAGGGAAACTGAAGAAGGCTCTCTTTGTGCAAAGGTTAACTAGAAATGTGGCATTTCTTGAGACAGAAACTCTGCTACAGTGAGTCTTGTCGGTGACTTAACTGTTCAGAAGTTCAAGGTTCAAAAAAGTTCAGAAGGCTCTTCTACTGGAAATAAAATTTGCAGGAAAAATTGGTTTTCACTGACCAGGGAGAAAGGACCCAACTTCCCTTTCCATGTTGTTTGTTTGCCAAAAAAAAAATCTGGAGGTGCTGTTAATTTTGGTTGAAATGTTAGCATTTCTGTGTTTCCTCAGAGTGCTGCCAGTGGCTCGCAGTGTGGGGAATTTTAATGCCGGGAACAATCCCAAACAATCGGGTCAGTTTGCCAAAGTGGCACAAACCACTGGGAAAACTAGAAGCTGTAAAACCAAATAATTTTCAAGTTATTGTTTGAGGAAATGGTTTGCCTTGTTGTCTTATCCTTTTCATAGATTATTGTGCGTTTTCATGGCTTACTTGTTGGACAAAGGCGCATCTGGAAAGGCTGAACCTACCAGGTCTGCTCCTGGTGTTCCCATCCCGGATTTGATGTTATTACAAAAACGTTGGCTGGCAGCAGGGGGGGATGAAAAAGATGTCAATGTTAGACTTCTATACATAGCCTAGAAGAGAAAGGATATTGTTTCAAGAGTAGAGTGGTATAGAACTGACTGCCTCATCGTCATCGTTGTGAGCACCCTTCATGTACTGATTCCTGTGAATTTCTAAAACTCCATCGTTAAAGGAGTTGAACATTTGCTTACAGAATCGCTTGGATGATGTATCTTATATATACACTGTAGTTCACATCTCTCTTATGCACCTCCAGTATCCATTATCTTCATAACAGTCTTTGCATTTAGTTGCAGAATCCCGGTTACCTGCTCTCTTCACTCACTAGACAGAAATAGCCGTAGCAAGCAACAGGAACCTTCTTTGTCACCAGCTGGTTTAAAGCGTGGTACTGCTAGTGGGACCAGTCCCGGGATGACTGGGAGGCTCCTGGTGCCGTGCAGCCTGCAGACTGCGGCTGCTGGAGCTGTGCGGAGCAGCCCCATCTCGGTCGCAGGGTGCGGCGCAGGTTCGACTCCCAGACTGCCGTTAATTGCCGTAGCAGTTTGTAGCGAGTTAGAGCATTTGCCACTTCCCCAGTCCATCAAGGGTAATACGTTGCCACGGAAATCCTATGACAAAATCCTTAATTTGCAACTTTCACATTTTTACTGCTTAATTCCCTTGGAGGTTTTTACCTTGGGAGCACTGGGAATTAGCTGGACACTTTAAATAACTGTGCGCATGTGTATCCTATTGTAAGGAGAATGCAAGATGAGAATATGAGAGTTAAACTTATTCTATATGTGCCATTTGGACAATATACACCCAATTCCTTGGGCATCTATTATTGCTAGGGAATGAAAAATGACATGTGCCTCTGCCTGCCATGAGGTCCTCCGCTGAGATCGAAACACTTTTATTCAAGCTCATAAGCTTGGATGTAAACAGAGGCTAATGTGACTGGTACAGTCGGGTGGCTGGGATGGATCACCCTGCTGCTACAATAAGAGCTTGTACTCGGATGTCAAATACTGCCTGGTGTGGACTTGAGCAAAACAAAGCAAATAAGAAAATAATACAAGTTGACCCATTTTGATGACTGGGAGCACATATTAGTCAATTTGTAATAGTGTCACTTTCCTGGAAGAGACACTAGCAGTTTAAAATCAGAATATCCATCAATGTGTCTGAATTGTATTATCTGGGTCTTGGTCCTCTTGCATCTTACTTCTCTGTCTTTTTTATTCGCCCTTGATCTGCCTTGTGTGGCCCTAGCCATTTCTGTTCCTAATGTTGCTTCAGAGAGTGATTTCTCATGCTGGTCTCTGCAGCTGCTGTGTTATATTGAAAGTATTGTAGCTACCATACTGTAAATAAAATATTTTGGGTTTAACGATTGATATTTGCCATTAATCCATAATTCCTGCTTACCATTTATCTGTAATTCCTTTGTGCCATCTCTGGCACAAAGGTTAACAGGGTATCACATCAGCTGCTCCATTTGGGAAAGCTTTTCCACCACCCTGGCTGTAAGAGCTGTTCTCTGTCTAGCTCGGGATAAATGCATGGTGTCTGACCACTGCACGCTTACCATGACTGGCATGTTAAAAAAGAAGCTCTCTTACTTCCCTTCGCCAGTAGACAGCAGAGAAACTAAACACTGACCTCCCAAAGGTAGCAGAAAACTCTGTATCAAAAAAAGGACCTGAAATCTGCCCTCCCAAATTCCAAACTGTTTCCTTTCTCCACCCTGAGTCCTCTTTCCTTTGAAAAACCCGTGGAAATTACAGACTTTGAAGCTGTACATTGCATTAGAGGCTTTTTTCCTTGCTATTGAGAGTCTGGCCACAGCTGTCTCTCTGTCCAAAGATGCTCAGTTCAGCTGTAATCATTATTGACTGTAACAAGATTTTTGGCTTCTCCATCCAGGCAATAGAGATTGTGTGACCCACACAATAGGTGTAATTATTGTCAGGGTGGGTTGCTGGGCTAGCAGCCTTCCCAATGATTTTAGCCTTTTTTTTCAAGCACTTAAATCATGTGGGTCACAATTACTTACTATTAAATACTGATTTTTTTTTTAATAATAGTTTTACAACAACAATGTATCACCTGATCTATGGTGTTTTTTTCTCCCCCCCACCCCGGATACAGGGATTCTTTAATGTAGATAGACTCTTAACTACAGAAATATTACTGTCATGGGTGCCAGGTCTGAGACCCCTTTGCTTCTGTTTCCCTCTGCACGCCTGGTGGTGTGGTCGTTTCTCTGTGGTGGAGCTGTGGTATCTGGGGATGAGCATCTGTAAGCATTCTTCTGTCCTGATTTAAAAGGCTCTTACAGTTACTTACTGGTACAGTAATTAGAAACCAGAAGGTGTTGGGGAATATCGCTCTGCGTGCCTGTCTGCTGGTGTCTGTTCTTTAGGTCTGTATTTCCGATCCTCTCATGAGGGAGCCCACTTTTTCTGAATGAAAGCGATGGGGAGCTATGAGGGATTGCAGAGGATCTTTGCAGCAGCTTCAGATGTGTCTAAATAATGGCTCCATCCAGCATGTGAAAGCCCTTTGGTCTCAACACTGTAAAATATATCCTCTCCTGCTCTGCTGTGTGTCTAAGCGGGAGCCCCTTGAAAGGACACCATGGAAGGAATGCATACATTTTCAAGTGACAAGGCTTGGAGCTTTGCAACAGTCTGTGGGTTGGTTTGGTTTGGTTTTGTTTGGTTTTTTTTTTCTTTCCTCTCAATGAATTCTCCATAGTTCCCACATCCTAATTTAACAAGAGAAATCAGAATCTCTCGTGGGAGATTTGAAGTAGCTCGGCTTGGCATGATGGAGCGCCAGGGAGGGCACGGGTACTTTCCAGGAGCAGCTAATAACTTTAAATTCTCCTTAGGCGTGGTGCCAGGATGGAGAGATTTTTCATCAGCAGAGGCACACGGATGGCTTCCCCTCGATTTCCAGCTGCCAGCGGGCGCCCTGCGCCTGGGAGGTGCCTTAGCCCTGCTTGTGGAGCGGGAGTCGCAGGCTCGAAACCAGAGCTGGCCAGGGGGTTGTGCTTTTAACCAGCATGTAATCCATGCCAAGTGGGGCATTCAGGAAAGCTGGGTAACTCTGCTCTTGGATTTGAGTTGATTCCATTTAATTTTGACTGGGGAAAATAAAAAGAGCATTTAAAAATGTTTAAACTTTTTGAACTTACTAGCACTTACTAGGACTTTCTTTCCTCTTTTAAAAATGTTTACTTCTAAAAATCAGCATTGTTTTCTTGTAAAGAAAAAAAATCAGATTGCAATAATTTCAGGTGGTAATAATTGTAAAACAAAATGAAACATTCTGTGTGAGCCAGAGGAAAACTTGGGCTTTCTCATTCTGTTTTATTCTTTCTCAGCCTCTCCTTTTCACCATTTTATTTCTTCCCACCAAAACCAGTCTTTTTTTCCCCCAGAGTTTTTGGATCAGCTAGTACCAACAGACCTGGCTTGACTTCATGAAACCTCTGTGTCTCAGCTTCTCTACGTCTAAAATAAGGAAAAATTATCCTGACCTACTTTGTAAAGTGCTCGTGGATCTGCAGAAGAGCCACATTTTGCAATTTTAAAACCACGCATTTGGTCTTTACGAGTGCTCAGTGGTTTTCCTCCAGGTGTTTGCATGTCTGCTTTGCCGTGGTTTAGGAGGATTACGTTATCCTTTGGCAGACTGCAGGCAGAGAGCGTGTGCCGACGGTGGATAAGCCTCCTGCTCTATGTTCTTTCCCTGAGAACACCGTCTCTATTACTTCATTTAACAGTACTTTTAAATCTGTATTTTAAAGCATATCTGTGAATATCTCCGTTGTCCTGCTGTCTTTTAATTAACTCATCCCCGCTGATGTTTCTTATTATGTATCTCTGATACTTTATTAATTAACGCATTGTGCAGTATACTGAGGAAATTGGTATCTAAGATGCCATGAACGATGAAAGTGTTTATCACTGAGAAACAAAATAATGAAGGCAAAAGTTGTGTTTTCGTCTGCCAACAATAACAAGCAGAATGTCGCTGGAGATGTGATTTTTTTTTTTCTTCCCCTAAAACAAATTATATAACTGTAATATGTGAACTGTGCTAAAAGTGAGTATTTCTTTGGTATGGATCTATTTATCACTATTACTGTGTTGATACTATTTTGCAATGTTACCTGTGTGTTCACGAGAAGTCCAGTTCAGACATGTACTTTATCTTGAGGCTTCAGTCGCCGGGTCAGCTCCATCTCATTTGGTGATGGGCATTTGAATGAGTAACGATTTCTTGAACAATCTTTGCTTTGCCAATATTTCAACTCCTTTGCTGTTCCTATTCTAGATAAGTTGTTTCAGGGGAAGCATTTTCCCTCAATATCTTTCAACTTGCAAAATTTAAAAGAAACTCAGCTCTTCACCAAGATGACGTTTGTGTAATACATTGTCAACATCACTTGCCTTTCAGCTTGTTGGGTTTTTTAAAATCAGATTAAGCTTGTTCAGGTGGTTTGGTTTTGGTTTTGCCTTTTTTTCAGTCCCTCTACTGACTGGTTTATTTGTTTATTTTGCTTTTCTGTGATACTGGTTTTGCCCATCTGTTTAACCCGTGGCCCTACCCAGGCATGCAGACTGTGTGTATCCCAATGAGTGGTCTGCACAAAAAAAAAATTGTACGAATCCCTCAGGAAGCTTGACACGAAGATTAAGTGCTCCGTGAGGGCAGCGATCCGATCAGAGAGTTTCTCTTCCTCCCAGGCTCCCCTTCCAGCCATGTGTATTTCCCACTGCCTTTCCTGTGCTCTCCAGTGACAGAGACCTTTTCTTCTTTCTTCTTTCTTCTTTCTTAAACAGGTGGGCTCTGCATTGCTCAGTCCCTGAAAATCCCCCAGGATCGCAAGGACAAGACCATCGACTTTGATAAAATTATCAAGCAGCTCCTAGAAACTCCCAATGCCAGGGCCATCGTTATTTTTGCCAATGATGAGGACATAAAGTAAGGATGACCGAGGGAAATAATTCATTTGTGCTTGATAGCTATGCAGAAAAGAGGAAGCAAATAATATGAATAGTGAAGTGGAAATGTCTGTTGGTAAGAGCAACCTGGAGGTTACACTGTGGAGGGTAGCACCAGGGACGGAGGTGCTGCTGTTGCTGCCCTGGCTCATGTGGTGCCCCGGACCATGCATCGCTGTGGTGGGGAGACGGGAATGCTGATCAAGGTCTGGAAGATTTTCCTGTCATAGGGTTACTCATGCATTGGAAGGCAGACCTGACCTTACCTCTCAAAGAGGCATTAAGAAGTGCCCCTCTCTCCAAGCGCATGCTACTATGTATTATTCATTAATTCAGAGTCTGTTTTATGGCAAGTGATGGTTACTAGTGATGAAATGGCTTGGATGCTCAAGGTTAAACCGCATAAGGTGCTCAAGGTTTAACCACGTACAACTTGCTCGTAAAATAATATAAAGAGTATTTTAAAAGTGTGACTCTTGTTTCTCACTTGCCCATGTTCCACGTTCTCTCTCCAGAATTTTAAATTAGCTTAAAATTGTGACGGCATTGTCAATTGCTGAGAGGCTCAGTTAAGCAAAACGAGATACAAAGAAATTAGGATAAAGTTTCAGTAAAGTCAATGGCAAAACTACAAGTTTTAGTGGAATCAGGATTTCCGTCTTAGGATATAGGGTGAATGAAAAGAGAGGTCCAATCTGTGCTGCATGGATTGTGATACGGTGTGTTGCGAAATTCCTGAGCTCTGTTGGTTACAGGAATATGCTATTTCTGTTCATTCTGCAGTTGCAACACACCATTTTTCCCAAGCAGTTATATGTTTAAATGAAACTAACTTGTGAACAAAATGTTCTTCTCCGCAGGCAAATCCTTGCGGCCGCTAAGAGGGCAGATCAAGTCGGTCATTTCCTATGGGTGGGCTCGGACACGTGGGGCTCCAAGGTGAGCCCCTTACTTCAGCAGGAGGATGTCGCTGAGGGAGCCATCACCATCCTGCCCAAGCGAGCGACCATAGAGGGTAAGATCTCTCTTCTGCTTGACTCTCTCTCCTCCTCCCTGAAATGCCGGTGGTACAAAATTGATCGCCTGTATTTTTTTATCGTATGTGTTTTGTGAATAGATGTGTACAGACATGGTATGATACAAAGAGTATAAAGTCCATTGAGTAAGTCTTCATCTCCTGAAATTTTCCAAACTGTCTGTGTTCCTCATCTGAAAACTGTACTTTATTTCCACAGCTGAGAAGCTACCAGCAGTTATTTATTAAAGGCACGATTTCAGAACTTATATTAAGCTGTGGTGATATGACAGAGCCTTTATCACTTAAAAGAAAATAAACCAAAATGATCTTAATGTATCATGTATATACACAGGAAGAGAAAATCTTCTGCAATTTATGTATCATCTCTGAAGCAGTGGATAAGTTTTCTGCTGAAGAAGTAAAAATTCATCTTTAAACCAGCAGTTTCCATTTCAACTTAGCTTAATTTTTATTTCATTCAGATCAAGCACTATATTTATTTATCCATATTCCTTATGTGCTTTACCAATATGCGTACTTGTACATACGCATGTGTATATAAAAATTATGGGAAACTTTTTTTACATAATCCCTTTGTTTCTCAACATTTCTTTGTGTTCTGAAGTGTTTGTTGTCTGATCTTCCCTCAGTTTGTTATTCCTTTTGTCTGTATAGATGCTTAACTATCCGAATGGCTTCCTCTGGGCAAATCAAACTTGCTGATTAGAGTCTGTGTTCTATATGATATGAAAAAAAAAAGTTCTTTACAAGGGAGTCGCTAAAGTAAAGAAAACAACCACCTTGGCTGGCACATGGCTTTGTGTTGGGCAGGGTCTCCAAAGAGTCCTTGAACATGTTGCCCCCATTAAAATAGGTTCAGGTGTCTTCATTCACTGGACAACCAAATATTTGCATTCATTTTTACTGTGTCTACACTACCATGTCATTAGTTATTCTTCTCAGGTACATAATATGCTTCATCCTTTTATGTTTTTTAAACCCTGGAGGCATTTTCACGTGTTATTTCTCCATAAATACGTAAAGTTGGTAGACAATGAAGTGTTTTGTTTCTGAAAACCAGGATGTTTTAATAATCTTTTTATACTGTCTGAATTCATCCCTGAGGGTTTCTGACACAG
Source organism: Morus bassanus (assembly GCA_031468815.1). Classification (NCBI taxonomy): domain Eukaryota; kingdom Metazoa; phylum Chordata; class Aves; order Suliformes; family Sulidae; genus Morus; species Morus bassanus. The sequence goes on along the minus strand of CM062580.1, from coordinate 1,673,840 downwards.
AAATGAAAAGTCTGCCAACAATACACAGAAAAAATAAAAGCTTTCTAAGTTTGTTTGTTTTAATGTATTTTCCTTCTATATTACATATTAAACACATTGGACGTGATGGGAAACATGAGGTTTGCTTTTGGACACAGTAAGTGACGATAACAGAGTGGGAGGGTTCAGGTGCAGAAAGGGTTCAGGTCTGCCTATATATAATTGTGTTCATTCTTCAGGAGTGGGTGCCGTACAGCAGATACATATTTGGAGGTCCGTGAGTTGCATGTTACTTTCCGGAAAGGGCAAAACACTCAGCCGAAAGTAGGTACTGTACTTGGTGTGGAAGGAGAGGCAGAGCAAAGTGTCCCAGAATAGCAGTTGCACTGTCAATAGCAAATGTTTCCTGGCCGCTCTCTGACCACTCAGAAAGGTTCAGGCTGGTTCTTACCTTTTTTGATCCCGTTCATCCATCCCTAATTGCCATCTTTATCTGCCATCTGCTTAGTCCTGTTAGGAGGAAGAGTAAAGGGATGGTTAAATCCCCATTCTCCTGAAGCAGTTTTCCAGAACTCAACATTTCCTCTTTCAGACTGATTCCATTTCTGTTTCATCCACTAAGGGAAACATCCAGTAAAATCTGTTACTTACAGAAATAAGTAATCCTTAGGTATTAGCATTTCTTTACTTAGTGAGGCTGTTATCCGTATGGATAGTCTGCCTTTCTTGCATTTAGACTGCTGTGTGTTGTTTTGGTTTTTCTTCTGTTGTTGTAGTAATTTCATTTGGCTATGAATCCAAGAGAACTGGAGAGAGACATTTTAATGTTACTCTTTTATCATCCAGCAATGAACATCTGCTTCCTAAAATGTAGTAATGCATTTCTTTTGATGAATACATAAAATAAATGAAATAAGAAGCCTTGATTTTCCCTATAAATTGATGGAAACAAACTAAATTAGCAGAATGGAACTCAATTTGCCCTGAAGGACCGTGTCTTGAGCGGTATCCCAGCCTAGCAGTCTCCTTTTCGTGCGGTGGTGCGCAGCAGTGCTACCGCCTGCCCCTGCGGCTCCCGGGCTCCAGGTCAAGGCAACAGTTAAGCACCAGCTTAATTCCCACTGGATTTAGTGGGAACTTCTTTGGTAGGGATGACTAATTATTTTACTCCTCAAGAGCATCTTCATTTTTTTCTTTCCTTTTATCACTGTTTTAAATACTATTTGTATTATGTTAGAAAAAGATTCCTCATAAACCTCACTGGAAACAGAGAGCACTGCAACTTCCATACCTTAACCTGAAATATGTGATGCTGCTAGCCTCTTCTCACGCTTCAGGGAAAAATGTTAGGCTAATAAGCCAAGAAATGTTAAATTGCATTGAAAATTAATGTGCCTGCATGTTCAAGTGTATATAGTACACTTTGGATTATCAAATTTATGTCTGTAAAGCTATTGGTCATGTAAGTCATAAAGTGAAACAGTCATTATATAGAAAAAGGCATTTTTCAAATAACTCTTCTCCCCCAGCAATGACTCCTCACTTCAAAATACAGATGTGAAACGCAGGTGTGTTGGTGTGTTTACACCTATCTACATGTATACCCTTTGAAGTTCCTATTTTTGGTAACAGTGGGAATATCCCAGCAGCCTCCGACTCCACAGAGAGTCTAAAGCGCTCGGTTTCTTGTAGAATCAGGCCCCAGATATGCAGTTATTTGTCTTGATGCTTGATGTCACTCTTGGGACAGAATTTTCTTTGCCATAGTCCCATGGGGTGATTTAGGAAATCATTACATGAACTGAATTCATTCGTCTTAAGTCAGTCTTAATATAGCCTGATTGTGTTTGATGTAATTATGCTGAAAGGATAAAGTTGCATCTTATTTGCATAATTGCAGTAGACAGTGAGCCAGAGGAAGTGCACACTTAAATAGTAATCACTTCATGAAAAGTTGAGTTTGAACAAGCTCCATAGCCAACTTAACCAAGTATCAACTAAGTTGAAAGGCCTTGCAAGGTTTTCAGGGGAAAAAAGCAAAATGTGTTTATTTTTGGAACACCTGTGGCAGCAGAATATTGGATTCTGGTTATTGTTGCTTTGAGTTCACGCAAAAAATGTTGTGATGGCGTGTCCTCATGCTTAGTGAAGATTACTAAAACATCAGCCCAGTCCTGAAACTCAGCATATGCTCAGAGGAACAAGCACAGTGTGTTGCACTGCAGAACTGCACGTACCTCTGCTTATGTGTGTAAGGGTTTGCAGTCATTTGCCTTGTTCTGAATAGTCTCTTTTTTACTCAGGGTATATCCTTGTAATATTTTTGTGAAGAGGTGTAATGTAACCACAGAGCGAGTGTTGGTGCTGGAAGATGAGAAAAATTAAGCAGTTTAAACAACAGACAAAAGCTGTATTTTCTAATTAAAGTTAAAATGGGATGTATTATTATTTATATTATTATTGCTATTCTATTCGTTTTACAGTAATATAGAAATTATGAACATCTGTGGCTCTGCATGCATTTGACAGTCATTAAAACAACAACACAACAGAAATAAAAAATCCACAAAAAGTCTTTCTTTTCCAAAATGCATTTGGTGAGATTTTACCTGCTGCTGCTTTGTTCCCCAGAAACCCTTGTTCTTCTTCATTCACCTGAGTAGAAGGATAAACGTTGCTCATGGGGGAGATTCCTGTGTCAGTTTGGTGTTGTAGAACAGAAGGAGTGCCCTGCTACTGGGAAGGGTGAAATGCCACGAAGAGGAGCAAGTGTGAGCTGCGGGAGGATTTGGGGCAAGAAAAAGCAGGCTATTATGGAGTAACGATGCGATCAGGATCACGGTAAAAATGGGAGACGTTGAGGCAAGTGTAACAAGTCCCCAAAATGTCAAGTGCCAAAGGGAAAATGGAAGCACAGTGGAAAATGAAAAGAAAGGTGTTGAGACTTCGAAAAAAAATGTGTTTTGTTCTTGCAGTTCAGCTGAGCTACTTGCCTCCAGACTAGCAAATTACTGTACATGGTTGTCCTTTCCTTAGGCAGTGATAGTCTGAGAAAGCTGTTCATTTGTCGCATTTTTCATTTGAAGTCCCAGAAGCTTTGTATACCATCCAAACCAGCAAGAAACAAAATACAGAAACACTCCCTGGATTCTCATGAGTTGGACCATCATTCCAGCTGCGGACTTCTCCAGATGATGGCTGGGATGAACTGCAACCCTAATTCTTTGTAGATGGAAATGAACTTCTTCCACACTAATCTTTTTAATCACAAACTGACCTTTAAGTATTCCACTGCCACTTTACCTCTTCATGTTCCGGTAGATTTAATACACTTCAGAGCATTTCCTCCTCTTGTTATCACTACTATACCTAAATCTAATTATATGTTTTAACTGCCTGGGGTAGCCCTCTTTATTACGCCATATAGATGTATATAAAAGTTAGCTGAATGATCCTCTGATTAAAAATTATAATACTGCTGGTCCAGGCATCAGTTAAAGTTCTCCCTAGCAAAGGGAGGAGTTCCTAAATTCTTACCCTGGAGGAAGAGCAGATCTTTCTGCCAGTGATAAGAAAATACCTGTGGCATGAGGGATGGAAAAGCCTGATCCTTTTGGAGCAGATTTGTGCAGTACTTGCTGAATCCGGTATGGAAAGCTGTTAGACAATGCATGTCCAGAAGATACTCGAGTCTGAGGAGTGGAGTCAGGCAGATGGTCTTGGGTTGCAGAATGATGGTCTTTCCCAGTTTTGTTCTTTTTTTTTCCCATTTTTTCTTCTAGTCTAAGCAACATACACACTTCACATTTTAAATTTGCTTATATCAGTCTGTAGTAGCTGTTCAGATTAAAAATGGCTCATCACACTCCTTCAGGAGCGTGGCAGTAGAGAGCATGCATAATAGGTAGAACAGTAACATTCAGGATGTTGGTTGGACCTTCAAAAGGTGGCTACAACTCGCTGCATGGCAGGCCAGCAATATATTTTTATCTAATGCAGTGTCACAGCTGAAAGGAGGAAATAAGCAGCTTTATATCTGCAAAATTATTCCTATTGTGCAACTCCAAGATTTATCCTTTCTCCATTCGTCCCGTGCAGTCCTGGGTGAGGTGCTCAGAGCTTGCTTGGGCGTTGCGGTCAGGGTGGCATCCCTGGGCATCCTCTCCAACCTCAAACCTCTCACTCAAGGCTTAGTGCAGGAAGAACTAATACCTGGTAAACCCTTGGTAGTACCTGTTAGTATCTTGTTAAGCCCCACATATGAAGTAGTGAAAACCAGTATCTTTAAAAGTCAGTCATAACTTTGGCTGCTCTTTTGTAACAAACCCACCCTCGTACATTGAGGTTTGCAGGATCTGCAGAAAATATTGAACACCACCTTTTTAGGAAATATGGATCATAAAGACTGAGAGAGAGAACTAGAACAGACAAAAGTCATTTCTGAAAGTCATAGCCATATCTTTAAGGATTCCAAATGCCTCCAGTAGCTCTTACAAAGTTTCAAAAATACATATATATATAATTTCCATGAATTGAAAATGTCTCTCTATTCAGGGATATCTTAGAAATTGTTTTCCTCTTAACCTCAGCTGTAAAGAGGATGAACAACTACCTACTTACCTCTTGCTTTCTGTTGTTCCTATGCCTCTTTTCTGCGCGAAAATTTTCAAACTGGGCTGTTACACTGTGGTTCATGTTAGCACCCATGCTACTGACTTAGCACTTTCAGATACCTCGTTCTTCCTCTAACTTTTTTCCTTTTAAAGTAGTCTTCCTTATCTTTCTTTCTTATATGGGATCTGTTTTCATGGACGCCAGCTCACAGTGAAATGAAAGCAAGGAGAGGAACAGCTGTAAGAAAAATACAGAGGCTAATATATGACGTTAATTATTTTGAAACTCTGGCAAAATGCTTTGCCAATGATGAAAAAAAATATTCTTTATGGCCTGAGTTCAGAATTTGATGCAACTAAACAAAGGGAGTCAACTAGATTTACGATTAATGGTTCAATTCCAGCAAGCTATGGATATGGCCGTGGTTTGCAATCTCGTGAAGCTCTCAGCTATGAGGTTAAAGGATGGCTCAAATTCAGCACAAGGAAGTGCATAGTTATTTAAAAAAAATAGAAGCATTGCAAGTGCTGTAAACCAACATAACTGTCCTTGAATTTTGCAGTTGCTTGTCTTCCAAAGAGATGGTGAATCATGTTTTTAATGTTTTGGCTTTATTTCCAACAAAAGCTGATTTGATTCTTTTTTGTTTGGGCGGTATTAAACCTGGAAGAAAAAACAATGAAAGAGTAGTGATTTAAGAAAAAATTAAAATTAAATTATATCCCACTACTTAGTGGCTCTCAGATATTTTACCTTCACATCCCCAGTCTAGCAAAGCGAAGGAGCTCAGGGTTCATTTTCCTCTGTGTTAGAGACAGTATTGAATTTTATCCAACATTAATAAATATGGGCATGCTGTTCTGCATCTAGCTATGGCTGCATTTACCCCAAGATGTTTCTCTGGGAAAGATGTGCTTTGTGCTGCACTTACCCACCTCCTCCCTGAACAGAACAGAAGGCTGTCTTATAGCTCGTAATAATATTTGTGAAATAGTCCAGTTTGGATTTTTTTTGTTTACAGCCTGGTTGAAAGTCTTTTACAGTGCTCTGTTGTTCTCGAGCTTTTTCTTTGTGTTCCTGGGGTGTAAGTGTGTGCTTTTAAGAGAGTAAGTGAGATGGAAAGATCTGGCTTGGGGGGGTTGGTTCATCCCAGGCTGCAGGGCTGCAGGGGCCAGGGGGTCGCTGCAGCCTCGCTCTAGCAGAGCCCATGGACACCAAAAGCCAGAGGGGACACCAATCATAAGGGAAAAGTCATAAGCAAAGTGGCGTGGACCAAATTTACTCATTTTTCCCGTTACCTCCCCTGAATTTTCCTCTCATCTTCTTGCCACCGCCCATCCAACCTGTTTTACTTTCTGCACTGCTGGAAAGGCTCCAGCGTTGGTGGATCTGTTCTCCCTTGGCACCTCCAGGCTGGCTGTTTGAGAGCAGTGGGACCAGCTCAGCAATCTTCCCTTCCCTGCACCGCCAGCAGCCAGCTCCAGCACCTGGGAGGGGGCACACCCCTGGTTTCTGGGGTTTTAAATAGTGTAATTACAAGCAACAGCAATTAGGAAATACGCTTCAAGGCTGTTTTGTGTCAGTAGTTTGACAGAGTGACTCTGGTTTGGACACTATCTCTTACAAGTAAAGTTTGCACGAAGGGCATTATACATAAAGGTTTATTTGCAATTTTTCCACGCGAGTAAATTGCCTTTATCAGCTTTGGAATTCAAATGCTAAGGATGTTGTGTGCTCATATTATTAAGTAAATACAGAAAGGTATCACCTCTTAAGATAGGTTTGCTATTTCATCCCATACATTTCGTCAAAAAAGATGCTTTCAAATAGCACTTCATATTCCTTATAGAAAACCTGTTAGCTGACCAAGTCCAGGTGAAGGAAGAATTTACCTTTTTGTTCTTCTGTATCAATCACGCAGTGTTTAAAGTCATTCTACCCGCAAACTTGTTGGGAATGCATCTTTCCCAATGCTGATGAAGCCATTAATTGAATTTAAATTAATACCGCGGTTACCTGGGAATCCAAGACACACTTGCAGCTGTGAAAAGTTTATTGTATATCGATTCCAGCCTGTTGAAAAGTCAGTCTGGGAGTTAAGATTAGCTTTGATTCCTCCTGGCTTAGTGCTGAATCTCATTGCCTCTTGCCTGTGTACGTATGGACTCGTGCTACAGCAGTGCAGCATGCAAGGCCTGACGGACGGACAGACGTGTGGAACGGGCCGGACGGTGGGCCGGGCTGAGGGCTGCCAAAGTGAGCGTGCTTTAGCTGGGATGCTTAGTGAGCCAGGCATCGCGCCTCGCTTGTCTTATACGCTCTTCTGTGGGCTGCCAGTTTGAGGCTTCATGATGAAAAGTGTGGTGCAATTAAATGTTGGCTTAAATACCGCTGCACGGTGATGCCCAGTCTCCTGGGATCGATGGATACGGTAATGCTGGAGATTCAGGCAAACAGGGTCTATTCCCTGACTGTAGGCAGAAATTGTGCATTCACTGTGGTGTTGCAGTAGCAATGTAGAGCTTGACTTTAAAGGGTTGAAGTGAAGGCTCTGGGGAGAGGTTTAGTAAGTTCAAAGAGACAGTAGCTTAAGGGTAGCATTATTTTTTAATATGCAGATATAGAGAAATTAAGAAACACGATTTTTATAAAGTTTCAACTTAATGTGCTTTTTTGTAGTTTTCTTTTAAATGACAGCATTGAAGCTTTCAGGTTTTTCTTTCTTTTGTTTAAGATTCCCTGTAAATGTTAGTCACCGAGAAATACAGTCTCAGCTGTAATCTCTGTGCTGCTGCAGACTCAAAGGAAATGCCCCATAGCGCTCCAAACCTGAGCTCCCATGAGGGAATGTATTAAAAAAACCCACATAACGTTGCAACTCAAAATGTAAACGTCTACATCATTTCAGTGAGGTATTTTGTTAAGGTTACACATCTGGCTGTTCTGAGGTGTTTGGTTATTGGAGTTCTTTTGGGGTTTCTTAGACGGTTTGAAGGTGAATTATCTGCCTCTGCTCGGTGCGAGACACACCTCATAACCACAACAGCAGTGGCAAGATATTTTATCTCAAATGGGGTTTGAACCAGTACCTTTTCAAATGGCGCTGCTGCTTCTTCATAGCAAAGAAATTAGGTGGAAAGCTCTAACTGGGCTATAAAGAACCCCGTAAAATAAAGATTTAGGAAGCTTTCTCTTTGGCCCCTTGAAATGAAATACACTGCTCGTTCGACCTACAACAGATCTAGCTTGCTCAAAATCAAGGTTCTTCTCTGATCGGAGCCAGCAGCTATTCATTCTGTGGGTATATGTGTGTGTCTCTATATTTCTGCATTTTCTGTATTGCTCCCAGGGCTTCTGTTGACATTTTCTCTTTCGTGTTCATATTTAACTGTTATTTCAGGACACTGGAGATTGTGTGGGTGGTTGTTTTGAGAGGGAGAGATGTGTACACATGCACACACACACAAACTAGAAAGGTTGATGCTGTAAGAAGTGATAATTCACAGAATAATATTTAGCTATTGATCACTGTTCAGATCGATGGTCAGTGGTCTTTCTTTTGGAATACCCTGAACTGCGTCTTCTGAAGAATAATTTTCTTCTCAATGATCTAACACCGAAGTTGTCTGAGCTATCTTTGGACACATTTGGGCAGAATAGTTCCATCCAGAAAGGAAGAATTTTATTTTTAGAAAGCCTGCTATCTTTGTGTGCCAGCTCCTGATCTGCATGTGATCTGGTAGGAACCTCCAAGCCTTCCTCTGCAGGTTTGCTCTGCACAGAAGGCGTTAATGGGTATCTGTGATTGGAGAGGGTTCACGGGGGAGCGTTTCTTCCTCCGCACAGCAGACAGCCATGTGCTGCTTTCCAGCATCTTTGCAAGGCAGCAGAGCCAAGAGCAGCTTAGGCTGGCAACCAAACTTTCCATCCTTGCGAGGGGTGTTCAGCAACATGTGGGTAGCACACAGCACGCACATGAAGAAGTCAAATGACAGTTTCCTATACCACCCACCCGGATTAGGAAATCCTAGTGTTTTCTAGTGCTGTTAGTCTTTGCTTCTGTGCAGCGTTTCAAGCCTCATTTGTTGAAAGGAATTCGTTTTCTGTTTGTTAGTAAAATCGGCCAGATTTCCAGGATCTGGGGGGTGATGAAGCTTGGGGGACCTCACTGGACCCTGCGTGAGTGAGCCCCTCCTGGGCCGCTGAAGCAGAGTGGGCTCATGGAGAATTATAACAAAATAATGTTTTAGTTTGGCATTCTGTTTAGGGATCGAAACAGAAGTCAAGAAAAGATTCTACCATCTTCTCCCACTCCCTTAGAGCAGTACTGGCACCGATACCACGCCAAGCACAGCGCTCGCGTTGTGTTTGCCTCCTTGACTCAACCCAGCCGATGCAGGGAGCTGAGAGGACGTTACGGTACCGAGCTGAGAGCGCGGGCGGTTTCATTGCTGAAAGAAAGGAGCAGAAGAAGGGAATTAGGGCGGGTGGGTGGTGAGGTGCTCCCGTAGTCCAACTAAAGCATCGTACCCTACATCTGCCAGCATGGCAGGGTCCTGATCTGGGGCTGCTTCTGGGGGGATGGGGAGGGAGAGGAAGGAGCTCCCCTCTCCTCTGCGTGAGAGTTGCATCTCTCCTGACATTTCTTACACTATAATTTAAGAGGTTAACACATTTTTCTAATTCACAGGAAGTATATTGGCAAAGTATTTGTTTTGCCATTTATATTTCATGTATTTTTCATGTAAGAAAGAAATTGTAAGAGCTTTCTGAAATAAACTGTTCCTATTTTAGGTAAAAATAGCCATGAATGGCCCCAAATACCTAGTTCTAGAAATGCCATTCTGCAGGAGGGCTAAGAACGACAGATTGTTCCTAATGGAACAGATAGTTTTTCATCTCTGATATACTGCTTTGGCAAAGCAGAAGGAGTTTAATATGGTATGTAGCGTGTCCAGTCCAGTGCCTGGTGGACTGCCCAAGGATGTTGCAAAATAGGCAATGAAGAATGACACTTATTTGAGCAGAAGGACCGATGGTCTCTCTCAATGTTTGTTCACATTTGTGACAAATTTGGGCTCAAGAAAGAGCTCTAAGTAAGGGCTTTAGGATTAGGTCCATGGATAGTAGGTGACCATCTATTTTTCTTCACAATTATTACACTGTTTTAACTTGGGAAGCTTCAGACACTGAAATTAGGGGCAGTGAAACACAGAATATAGATATAATCTGCTTGTGCCATAAGGTGCTGGAAGAAATAAAAGGTTCAGTCGTCAGTCTTTTCTACAAGGGTTATTTTTTTTTTGCAATAAAAAATTAAAATAACATTAATATATTAGAAATTAAAATGAAAGAAACAAGATCCTCCTGCCATCTGCTAAGTAAATACCAGTGTAGCCCACTGGAGGAGCATTGGTGCAGGGAGAGGCAGCAGCCGCCCTGCGGGCACCTTCCCATGGGGGTCCGTGTCGGTCGTGAAACAAGGCAGGTTCCTGAGTGGTAGCAAAGAGGAGCCGAGCTGCATTGAACCCGTGCTGCCAGCTGCTCCTCGTGGCTTCCGGGAGGCGCGTTTTGTTCTTTGTTGGGTCTCATTTCATTACATCGGTCTGTGCGGTTCATGCCCTTCCCCACGCGTGTATGTTCACTCCTCACTTCTGCTCCTCTAAGAAACCGCATGTTTTATCAGAAATGTCTATCAAATCTCATGTGTAATTCATTCATGTGTATTAAATCCTCTACCAAGATAACTTTGGGTCCAGTATATTTACAGTAATGCATTATTTCCACTCTGCTTTGTTTAAATTGATTCATCTCAGCGTTTCTTTATCTTATCAGCTTTTCCATTACTTTTCACAAATGGTAGTGAGTATTAACTTGTTTAATATTTCTCTTCCTCTTTGGGGTCAGTTTTTCTCTGTCTTTGAAAGATATTGAAAGCAAAAGTTCCTAAATTCTCACAGGAAATTTTTCTCTTTTGCTATTTCTGACTCTGTTGCTACAACCTAAAAAGAATCCTTCTCTAGGCCAGTTAAAATTAGTCTCTGAAATCCTCTATGACTTACTTATTCTTTCCCTTTATTAGCAAGCCATAAAAGAAATGCTACTTCACAATCTCTCAAGCAAAGCAAAAATAAAAATGTTTGAGGCTTTCATTAAAGTAAAATGCAAGTATGGCACCCCTGTTTGCAAGTAGCAATTTAATATGCTTCCATTATACATTAAAAATGTATTCACTGTAAGTATTATGTGTTTATTAGTGTCTGTGTTTTCCTGCATGAGTAGCTGTTGATTACCGTCCTCGTTCTCCCCGTGGGGACCTGGAGCATCCCGGGAAAGATCTCTGCAGGCTCCAGCTTCTCCGCTGCTGGGTCTCCATGCACACCAACACACGTGAATTGTGTGTTTCTGAAACAGGCTGAGCTCCACTGGGTAAGGCAGGTTCGGACACAAAAATAAATGTGCTAATTTTAGGAAGTGGACAGAGATTTGAAAGGGTTTTCTTGTTTGTGTGGTTGGGTTTTTTCCTTTTAGTTTGCGTTGTTAATGCTTGAATGATTATAGGCTTTTGAAAATAATAGTTTAGGAAATAATACGCATAATAATACACATAATTTCCTTAAAGATGATACGATCAATGCTAAAGCGCCCACTTCACTCATGCTGGGTTTGCAGATCTGCCTCAGGAATGTGTTTTCATTTTGTTGACTGACTGCGTGACAATGCTCTAATGACCAAAGGAAATCGAAAATAGTTTAGAAAAAATCCTCAGTGTAATCACATATGCTAGCTCTTTAGTGAAGTGAAGCAGGAGTCAATAGATCAATGATCTTGATCTCCTGGTAAGGGTAGATAAACACAAACCTTTTGTCTCATGGTTAAAATATAATTGTGGGATGGTGAAGAACTATGTGTTTGCAAGCAAAAGTACCCCTCGGGCAGTTTAAGGTAATTTGTCTTGAAAGTAGTTCAGTCTTTGTTTCAGTTACGTGACATAGTCCATCTCAAAATTCATTCACTTATTCATGCGGTTGCTGTAATGCAACCAGCGTACTCCAGTTTGCCTCAGACTGCTACTCCACTTCTGAGTCTGGGCCTGAAGGGAGATGAAGAATACGGGCATGGGAAACACCCGCTTACTATGAGATGATATAAGATGGAGAGCTTCTGGTTTTGGCTGTCACCGTCCCTCTGACCACTCTCAAACCACTATGAAATCTAGGAAAAGGAAAGAAGAAGATGTAGAAAGAGAAAGCACAAGCTCAGTGTCTGAGACTTCAGTGACCGCTAATCCCCTTCAAAGAGCTTTCAACTGATTTCTATTCGCCCTCCGTTTCTGCTGCTCCCTACCACTCTTCCCTCTGCTGCTGCCTCCAGAAAGGAGCAGCTTTGGTGGTGCTGATGGATTACTGCCTGCTTTACTGAAAGGTGTACACAGTGCGTTGTGGAGCATCTCTCCCCAGCAGCACAGCATTGCACTGCCGCCCTCAGGGAGGAAGGCTTGCCGGGGACGCTGTGCGTGCTGGGGGATGGGGCAAATTCACCGACATTTTCTCTGCTAGAAGACTTCTATTTTCTGTTGGGTGATGGGGGTTTCGGGGAGCAGGGGCTGTTGGTGCAGCCCAAGCCCAGGTGCTCTGTATCCGCTCCCGCTGCTGGCTGAGCCACCCCTGTGCTGCTGTTCTCCTGCAGCAGCAGCTGCTTTTTGAAGAGCCAAAAGCCGTAATTCTCTATTTACAATTCATGCATATGCACAGGTAAGTGGGCCAAGAGCTCCCATATGCGCCCTGTCTCAGGCTGCAGTCAACCAAAGCGTTTTACACCTGTAGTCTTTCCTCCCTCTTAACTAAGTTAGGACATAGTTACTAATGTGATTAATCATGCAAGCTATTTAAAAAAGAAGGGCCAGGGAAACTAAAGTTTTCTACTAATCCAATATATAAGAACGCAGGGAAAAAAGAGGGGAAAAAACCCCAACCCCCCTCTCATACTGTGCTCTCAGCTCTGCTGGTGGTTCAGCAATAGCTTGTGCATGGCGCTGAGGTATGTCGTCTTCCAAAAAGTAATTATGTTAGAATTTGTAAGAATGAAGTATGAAGCAAGTGAGTGGCCTTAAATTGATTATCACTACTGAAAAGAGCGTGGTGTAATTGCTTGTGAAAAATGATTAAGCCTAATTAGATTCAGAGTTTTCCTATTACACTGATAATAGCCACCTGTAGAGCCTGGGCTTCAATATATTCTCCAGGAATAGGTACAGTACCAGCATCGTTGCTTCTCTACACTGAGTAAGTAGGTGAGGTTCTTGGCTTTCTTCCAGCACGGTATGTACACGAGTGCCTGTGAAGCAGTAAGCTCTCGGGGTCATTTATAAAGTGCAACACAACTTTTAGTTCTCTTTCACTGTCTAATTTCTTTCCTGGGTTACGTGTAGTGGTTAACCTATTCAAAGTAGGCTTCAGTTACCCTCGTAACGAGGAAATAGTTTTAATCTTTGTTTTCAAGTTTAGTCTGTGTTTCTCAGTTTAATTACCACTTCACAGAGCATAAATTTCCAAAGAAAAATATTTTAGAATCTAATGGAAGGAGTTGCTAATGACATCTGGAAGTTAATGATATCCCTTCTGTTCTTCCACGTAGGTATGCTGAGGCTGCCACATAGGCTTTGTTGCTAAAGATATTTGCATGGAAAGAGCCTCTTTGTTCTCTGGGTGCATCTCTTGGTTTGTAATGTTTGTGGTTCTGTGATGGTTACAGCCTGCTGCTGTGTGATGGAATCAAGGACAACAGGAAAACGATTGGGGTATTGTGGAAAGAAAGATGTGGAAGATATTTTTGTGTGTTAGTATTGGTAATATTGCATAGCTGAGGCATTGGGTTAAAGGGAAGCAAAATCTGTGGGGTGGCTGCTTCTGAGCAGGGGGTTTGAGTGACTGCTGGCCCCTTCCCACGCAGGGGCGGTGATGGGCACTTGTGAATGTATGTTTTCTCTGGCTGAAAATGCGTTCTGAGACTTCCCAGGTGCCATAAGCAACTACTTAAGTCAGAAACTAAGTAGTAAACTAGCCTCTTTGCAAAGTTTGCAGTGGGTTTGTTTGTTTATTTTCCTGGAGATCTAGTGGATTTATTAGACAAAAGCTAGGAAGAAACGAAGCCAGGTGAGCTGGGAGCGTGTATCCACACCTGACTGATGGTGCAGGTTTTCTGCCTAGCGAGATGGCATCTGGCTCGCACGGGCTGTGGACAGCTCTGCTGCGCCGCGGGCGCCGTGAACCAGAGCGCTTCAGAGACCCGACTCTGTCTTACAGTAATGTCCAGTAACGTAATGCTATTTCAGATATTTATGTTTCTCATACTCTGTTAAATTTGGCGTTAAGCCAAAGAGCCAAGTACAAAGGTTAATACAATATTGCAGCAGCTTTAATTTGTGGACTCAAACTGGTGTGCTTTATTTAAAAAAAAAAAAAAATCTAAATCAGACCTGAACTCTTTCTTTAATGTCTTCTTAGAATTTAAATTATGTTTTTTTAGCTTTGGCAACTATTTTAAAATGCTGATGTGCCAATCCCCAAAGAGAGAATACTTGTCTCGAGTATTGCCACTTGAAATTTTGGGAAGCCACACAGATGTTCATCTCCTCATTATGGAAATAATGTATTTGGTTAATGTGTTGGTATGAAGAGAGGGGAATACAAATTATCTTGCAACTTGAGAGCCATTTGAAAGTTTTCTTATGTTTAGACCGTCTTATTCATCTCTACTAAGGCATCTCTGATAAGAGCGGTCCCCCACATCTGCCAGGTTGGGAAGTGCCCCTGCCAGTTGCTGGCTCCGGCCGAGGCCCTGCTGCCCCGTCTCCAGCAGCTCTGCCCTGGCTGGTGCTCGGTGCTGGGGCAGCGAGACGCGTGGGATTCGCTCTCACCGCAGCAGCCGGGGGAGGTACTGTTGGGTGTTTGTCGTCTTTGGAAGATCCGTGAGCTGTTCGCTGGGGACAAGGCTCAGGTCTCTCCAAGTGCCGTCGCTGCAGCCTCCTGGCTTCTTGGGTGGGCATCGGAAGCGCAGAAAAACGAGGAGAGGATCCGAGCCAGGAACTGGCTACGAGCACCTGCCTGGTGGTCCGTAAGGCTGGCCGGGATCCCAAAGGGGATGCTGAACTGGGGGTGTGGGTAGCCCTGGGAAATGGAGAGGAAGAAAAACAGAGGTGCTGAAGAATGGGTGCCTAGAGGGTATTCTGCTCCTCAAATATTTAATTCAAATTGGAAAGCTTTTCGGCTTTCCCTGAAGGATGCAGTGTATTCCGACGACAAGTACTCGGGGCGATGTGGGTGTTCCTGTGCAGGACTCCATGGCCTCAAGGCCAGCCCAAGTGATTGTACCATATCCCCCGGCCTCCGAAATCATCCCCAATATCTTTATCTTGTGTCTTTTCACATACAAGTCTGAGCACTTGTTCTGGATACCTTGTGGTTCGGTGCGATTAATGCGCACAGTTGGAGTGGAAGCAGAAACTTTGTGTTAGCAGCCTTGGCTGAGAAGACTGTGGAGAGGGAGGGAAATAATAGTAATGATATCCTTCTGTCTTGCATCCTAGCACACTCTGGCTGGCTGGCATTATTAAAGCTTCCTTATAATCAAGAAGTCACTTGTCAAAAATCAAGGGAAGTAATTTTTTTTTATTTAAAGACTTTAAGAAAAAAGGGAAGAATGCAATGGGGTTTTCAGGTAATATTTTCGTAGGGATGTTATCTCAAGGGGAATTTGAAAATAAGATTGGTAGCATATAGAGCAGTTCAAACTGAGGCACGACTTTGCTGTGCGCAGCCAATTATATCAAATCCCCCCAGCGCCGTGCATGGATGGCCTCTGTTGTGCCAGTTTATGTATTGGCTCCACCTGACTGCAGCTCGCAGCTCAGGCTTGCAAGTGTCAGCCATGTGGGCTGTTTAAACGATGGCTCTGCAGAAGAGAGGCATCATGTTAAATAGCGTTTTGAAAGAATGTTGTTACTTTCATCTAGCCAGTGTTACCATGTCAACAGCAAAAAAAAATGTGGCAGCTCTTGATGTCTGGTCTGGGGGGGCTGTGTGTGCATAAGCATGGGTCTGTGTGCGTGCATATCAATTTTAGGATACGCAAATATATTTACACATGCTGTAATTATTCCTGTTGACATGGTAACACTTCAGCAAGGCACATGCAAATATATACAGAGAAAGGAAGAAAATTAACTCTGTATATTGAAGGAATTGAACGCAGCATAAGGAAATAATATTTGAAACCCAGTGAATTCTGCAGCCTGGGGCTTGGGCTGTGGCTGCCCCTGTGCGTGGCAGGGGAAGGAGCAGCCCCTCGTGCTCCCTTGCCATGTAGCAGAAGCCAGGTACGTCTCAGCCTCCATCGGTACGTCTCTCGCCTTATTGTCCCACTCCCACCGCAGGCAGGAGGAGGACAGGCTTTGATTTTCTTTCATGTTTTGTTTGCTGGGAGGGTATAACAACGTGACCGAGCATTGATTTGGTTTTTGCAAGTTCATTTTAAGAACACGTGCCAGAGCGGCACAGCCGGGGGGTGCGCACTGACCACTGCCGGGGTTATTTATGACTTTATGGCTCAGAATTTAGGTCGTGTATCATAGGACGATGGAAAATTACCTTTTATGTAGCATCACTGTCGGTCCTGCTCTCGGCTCATCTGCTGAATCAGAGCATGTGTCCAGCGGTGGTGCGGGGTGCGATCGTCTGAGCGGTCAGGGTGCTCTGGGGAGCCTGCGGTGCTTAACCACAGCCATCCTCTGCAGCAGTGCCGGGCAGCGGCTGCAGCCTCTCCTCCATGGACAGCTCTGACCTTCCCTTCCGTTTATTTTGGCATGTTCGTTATGTGCGCTGGTTGATTTTGAATTTTTTATTAGAGTTAATTATAACCTGTTGAACATACTGAAGGGTTACTCCGGTTGCTGCATTACAATGTAGAGGGATTTCTGTATTTTTATCCTCATTTTAAATTATGCAAACAGATGACTTCATCTTAAATGCATTTAAGGATATGCAATGTGCATTTTGTCTGCTGCTGCTATCAAAGGGAAGAAAACCACTCTCATGTTCTGCATTTAGACCTTCTGTATCTCTCTGATTTTACCCCTCTGCATTATTAAAATGAAACAGGCCGTCTGTGGAGAAGCTTATTCCATTTAGTCAAAAAGGGTGGGAAGAAAGAACTCTGAAAACTGGTGGGACTAAGACATCAATGCGTACAAAGGGATTTAGTTCGATAGTTAAACTGAAATAACAGCCTAGAATTTGGGGGGAGTATTAGTAATGGGAAAGAGTGATCTCCATCCTGACCCGTGGGCCCCACTTGCCACCACTTTGAGCCACGTCCCTGGGTGACACTGTTTAGCTCCACTTGAGTTTGACTGCTGCCAGGTGAGATTGATACAGAAACTGATCTATTTCTCAGTAAAGCAGGCAGCAACAGATAATTTCAAGAAGACTGGGTATGCAAGAGAGGGGGAAAGCAAGCTATTAAGTTGCCTTGTGATACATATTTAAAAAAATAGCTTTTTGCTCATCTTCAGGTATGAGGGGGGAAAAAAAGAGTACTTCATGGGTAAGGTCCTGGCAAGACAAACAGCCCATTTCCAATAACCGGGCAGCAGGAAAGGATGAATTACTGGGAGAGACATTCTGCTTCTGGATGTATATTTAAATCTGTTCTGTTTCTGTTAAATCTGTGTCTGATTTGGGCGATATCTTACAGCAGATATAAGCCTACTCTTCCAAGTGAGGATCTACGTGAGCTGCGTTTCTCCCTTGACTGGGACTCTGCATATTGCAATTCATAAAAAATTATTCATTCCAGCAGCAGGAGTCATTTGAATAAGAAGTGGAGTATTCAGCTGAAAGGAGAGCGCCATATGCATTAAGCAACTCGGGTGATTTATACCAGTGTCAGCCTGGAAAGTCCCTCTGTGGCTGAAAATGCAAAAGTCTTACGCATTATGAAGTCTGAAGTTGTTCGGGGAAGAGGAGCATAAGCCGCCTTCATCTTCTGCCCCGTAACAACTCTCTTGATGCTCTGAGGCATGGATTTGGTCTTTTTGTTGTTCATAAAGAAAATTTATGAGTGGCTCTGGGTCAGAACATCAGCCTCCTGCTCGGGTAAGAGGGTGATCCTGATGCCATCCAGAAGACCACAGCAGCAAGAGAAACCGAGGATGGGGATAAGCTCCTTGTTGTGCGTGTCCGGTCCCTGCTGCAACAGGAAAATCTCGTCCTCAGCTGAGGCCTCTAGCCGGTATGGCAATAAAAATAACAAATAGGAGAAATAAATTCAGGGGTTTCTACTGTTTATACTGACATAAACGGGAACTCTGTGAAAGTAAGAACTGCCTGAGGGCAATAAAATGTAGAATAATGAATAATAATATACTTCTATATTAACCTTTCTATTACAGCACTGACTAGACACCACCTAGGTCATGATCTCAATGCCGTGGCAGCTGTATAATTTTATAAAAGTGATAATGATGATACTTAGTCTCCATCATAGAAGCTTTATAGCTTAAAATCCGAGATTTGCCCTAGGTATGGCAAGCTGAACTTCCTTTGTACTTTCTTTATGTTATGTATATAAGAAGTCAGATGTGACGTCAACTAAAATACCCTTTTTCACTGTTATAATTGGGAACTATTAAAAAAATAAACCAGCTGCAAAACATTTTTATGGCATGAAGGAAGTTAGTAAAATCACTTAATATTATGGCCTTTTTATTGAGTAAGAAGGTCAAGAAAATATCTGTAGACTATCTTAACAGCTCCGTAATACTATGTAGCGGTCGGTTTGCGCAACATAATAAAATCTGAAAAAAGACTAGCTGTCTTAAAATTGGTCTTAGCATTCCACACCTGATGCTTTTATCCCAGTTTTCATATCAGTAAACAAAACTATTTTGGCTTGAATGTTAGGAAAATCAGAAAATTATTTGAGTAGATGCTTTCAACTCACTTAGCATCAGTAATCATAGTAAGTGATGATTTACTAGCTGGGTAAATAAAATTTGTATAGCTAGCAATCGTTAGTGTGGACATACTTTGGACAAAATAGAGAAGAATAAAAATATAAACTGATAAAATTGCTACTCATATCATACTGGGTCAATACGTTGTATTTGCTCACAAGCCACGTGGGCTGAGAATGAGAACACTAGGCATGTGAGAAATGCAGTAGGTCAACAACTTTGTGTTTTAATTAGGCTTAATTATTTTCCTTCTTAAATAACCTCAGAGCCCTCAAAGTCACTGCTGACACATGAAATAAATGCTTCACAGTGCGTGCTAGTGATTTGGTAAGCAAGAAGTGACAGAAGTCTCTCTTAAAAAATAGCTGGTTCATTGAGGCCAACAGCACGTTATCACTGTGGATCTTCACGAGGGGCCCACCCACAGTTCACCTCCTGAGATGCTGGAGACTTCACTTGGCTGCTGCTGATTTCAGTGGTGCCACTTCAGCCTTGGAAGCCCTATTTTAATCTCTTTCTTTTCCTAGGGGATTGCTCTCTTTTGAGTACCTCCGTGCCCTCCTGCGCAGCGCCTTTCTCGTCTGCAGCCCGTCCTTTCCCCGTTGATGTGTGCCTGATACCTTCCCCATGTTAAATGCCTCCTCTGCGAACCTGCCTTTTTTTCCCTCCATAATGCAGCTTACCACGGCAAACCACATCGCTGGTCTTGGAGCCTGGCTTATCCTCCAAAGCACGTATAATTCCCTCAGCCATCTCTACCAGGGAAGCTGAGCGTTATGCTTTCAGGCAGAAAATGGGCAACAAGTAACATCAAATGGAAGGAGAGATGCAAGATTAATGTTAGAAATAAATCATTTGGGATGGGGGGATGTGTGTGCTTGGGTGTAAAAAGCAACCACAAGTCAGCAAGCCTCATTTTCTGGTTGAGAATCAAGCCACTGTTCTAAGCGTTCCCAGCTCTGCAGCGCTGTAGCATCCTTCTTCCGTAGCGATGCCCTGGTCCGGGAGGACCCGAGAGGGGTTCCTGAGAGCGGAGTGGGAGGCTGGAGGGCTGTGAGTGGTGCCTGGAGCAGGGCTGGGTGCTGGGCTGGCACTCTCCATCCAGATGACCGACTGTAAAAGGCACAGAATAAAAAGCCCAGATAAAATTTGACATGCAGAGCCTGACTCCAGCCAGCTGGGGATGCGACACTCCCATCCTCCCCCAGTAATTTCTAATTTCAATCACTTGGGCACTGCTGATAGCTCCTATCCTGATCAAAGGGGTGCTTGGGCTGGCACTGTGAGTATCCCACTGAGCAAAGCAGGGGAAAACCCGAAAGTGCTCAGGTTTTGGTGGCATCACAGCCAAGTGACACTCATCCCTCCCCTTGCCTGGACTTCACCAGCCCTCTGTAGTGCTTGGGATTGGATCCCTTTCCCCTATCTACCCTGCCTCCTCCTCTTTTTTTTTTAAAGTCTGTTCCATTGCTGTGTAGTTAATTTGTATATCAATCCTGGGGTGGAAAATAAATTAATCCATTAAGGTAGTATCATCTCTCTATGTGTAAGAATAATGATTTAATCAAATCACAGTGATTTAAAGTAGTGAGAGATTTATTTTAATTTGTAAAATCTCATAAAATAACTATCTATATCTGTTAGAGGTATTTGCTGAAAAAAGTAATTTTCTTAAGTATGATATATGAGGAACACTGGGAAATCACTAAATCTTGTCACACAAGTCTAGTACTTGGCTATGTGCAAGAATAAGAAGTGATTATTCCTACTTTTACATTTAAGCACCCAGCTTTCTTGGTTGGGTCATCTAATTCCCTGAGCCCCGGAACCCAAAACTCTTATTGTTAGCACTAGGCATGTAAGTTGTCTTAATGTCTTCAGTTCAGAAAGATTAAGCTTAAGTATAGGCTTAAGACTGTTGTTACTATAGGGAACATGTTTGCCTGTATTCGAACTGTAATGTTTATGAATCACATTAATTCAAAAAAGTATATCTAAAATTAGATATGCATTTAAGATGTCCCTCTGCCTCAAACCCACTGACATAGATAAGACTGCTTGTGTCTGCAGGACAGCTTTGTGGTACATGGGAAGCGTGGAAGTAGCCCTGACTGATAAGAGATCTAAGCCAGAATGTATGCTTTGTGTATTTTTGAGATAATTGCAAGTATTGGCTTTTTCCAAGAGTTAACAAATTACAAATCAGTCTGAATCCGGTGAAAAGTTACCTGATGTTGCTAATGTTAATCCTCCCGTTCCTTCGCTCTACAGCAACCCACAAAGGTGACGTGCTGTATTTTGCGGTGCGTAGCCACCTATTTTTGTCACGTGTGATCAACAATGGGACAAGTGGTGCAGAAGCTCCTACTCACGGACCGCTTTTAATTTGCCCCTTTGGAATAGGAGCTGCCCATCACAGCACACCACCGCCCAGGGGCTTGTAAACCTTTTGCCCAACTCTGTGCTCTGTGGCATTTTGCACCACCATGCTCCGAAGCAGGTGCTTGTGTTTGTCTCGGTTGTGCTTATGCCTCGGGAGGAGCTCGGGAGAGTTGGAGAACTGCTATAGTCACGGCTATTAACTCATGTGACTTAAATCCTTACACTTTAGCTCACAATATTTGCATGGCGCTAATCTTTGCATAGATCATCATAACCTTATGATTAGTGTTCAAAATACGAGAATATACGAGAATACTGAAGATCTGTAACTACTTTACTGTACAAACTGCTCTTTAAAAGGAATTTAAATCATGAAACTCATTGTGGGATTTCTTCAAGTCCGCTGACAAGGGTGGTTGCATGGTAGCAGTATCTCCACACTAGCAAATGATCAGCATTTGCTGAGAACTGAATATTTGGGGTTTGCTTTACTTATTAGCTATGCATCTAGTGTGAAGTTTAAAAACAGTAAGATCTTTAAATTGATTCTATTTTCTCTTAATTGAAAAATACATTTTTCCTTTAGGTTTGTTTTTTTTTTTTTTTAAAAAGTTGCTTTAAAGTACATCTCGGACATCTAGGACAGCTGCCCTTTTGCAAATAATGGTGGAAAAAAAATGAAATGGTGCTGACTTGGTGGCTCAAATCACAGAACAAGAAGTATGGTGTGTATTTAGTTCAGCCAGTGTATTTCAGACAATCATAATAACTTCTCTGACAGTGTTCTTGGGAATGATATAGGGGAAAAAAACAGGGAAAAAAAACTATTCTAGGAGCAGTGAGATTCCACTGAGCAATCTTTAAATCGGATGAAAATCCCATCTACTGTGAATTGGCACAGTTCCGTTAATTCAGTAGAGGTGCACGGGTTTGCTCCAGATGAGACGAAGCACCCTGGGTTTTCTCCCCTGGTGTATCGTACCCCAGCTGTGTGCGTGGGCCAGCACTGTGTGTAGAAGTTATAAACGTTTATCAAATAAAAACGCGGTGCCTGTGAGCATGCCCCTGGCCTTGCTCCTGTGCAGCAATGTAGGACTCTCCACTTACTCAGTCCTGGCTATGGGGGACTTTTCTTGGTCTGAAGTGTGTAGGGAAGGAGGGCGGTTCATGAAGGTGATGCCTTCGGGAGGTCTTCGCCGGGGTTTTGGCTTTGTGGGAGCAGTAGTGCTGTGATCTGCAGTGCAGATGGGAACAGCCAGTGGGTGCACAGTGCTTCTACCCAGTAAGGAATTAATAAAAATTTGGCCTGCTACTTAACTCCATCCCTCTGTCAGTCAGTCACTTGCCTGCTTGTCTTGATCAATAGAAAATAATGATAAAAAATGTACACTTTTTACCAGGGATCTATATTCGTTCTTGAGAATGCAGAGGGATCATTAAAAAAAAAAATCAATGAGAATGTTATTATTTGTTATTAAATCTGTAAAGGTTTAGAGTAATTCTTATGGAATTCTATTACAGTTTTACCAAGACATATTGATTTTATTTTATTAAGTTATAAAGCACTTTTCCCAGAGGTCGGTTAGTTTGGCATGTTGGTAAGGCATACTGTTTCACTTTCTGAGCCATATATATATTGCAGATCTTATGACTGAATATCCCCTTTGAAATGCTCTTTTAATTATGAGTAAAACTAATACACGTGGGTTTACAGAAAAACGGGCTTAGCTTGTATGGACCTAAAAAATCTAAGGGTATTTTCTAAATTTTCTTCTGACCCATCCACATTAATATTTTCCTTAAGAAATTTCAGCTCAGAAGTTCAGAAATTGTGCTGTCCTTTTCTAGAGACTATGCACAGAAACATTCATAAGTCACTAATTTGGCGTTAATTAAGCAGAACAGCTGTGGCAGGAGAGTTTTATCAAATGATTTCCCTAAAACATGGAAAGCACAGGTTAAGTCCCTGCCTTAGCATAAATACATCAGGAGGGGTTCAGGGGTCTCTGCCGTCGCAGGTCGGATCTTTTCCTGCAGCTTCGTGTGGTTTTATTCCAGAAAGTTTTCATTTCGAGCTGCAAAAACCACGTTAAGGGCTGGACAAGCCATACTGAGTATTTGGAGTTGGCTCAAATATTCAGTAGTACTTAAATACACCACTGAGGTTTTCTCCAATCCCACCTTGGTGGTTTGCTTGCAGGTTTCCATGATTTGATTGTGGTCCTTCAGGTGCTGGCTTCCTGACAGCACGGCATTAAGTTGGTATGGCTTCTTGCTTAGGGTTTATCATCGTCCTGAAGCACCCTAATGTATTTATTGCAGGAAAGGCCTATGCATGTTTGCTAGCGAGGCTGCAGGTAAGATTTTAATTTGCTTCCAAGCTGTTTCTGGAAGACCCCAATACTTATATTTTGAGTTTGATTTTTGGAGATGTACATTGTGTCTTATGAGCAGTGGGCTCTGGATGCGAGTCATAAAGAGTAGACTCAAAATTAGGAAAATATCTATTATAGTTGGGTCAATACTACATAAAGCTAATACAAGGAGACAGGTTGACCCCACTCCTAATCTTCTTTCTTATTTGAAACCATCTGTTTACATGCTGTCTATTTTTATCCCATAGTGGATGGATTGCTATGCTAATTTAATGATGCCATATGTTTTTCCTCTGACTCAATTTCATTGTGTGGAGTGCCAGATTGAGTCAATTTACCCACCTATTTCAGTGAGAGATATTGTTGGCCATGGTGCAGGGAACTTTTTTCTCTCTTTCAATGGAACATGTATTTACTCTCATTTCTAACTGCAAAATCAAAAGGAGCTATGTGATCATGCAATATAGGGAGATGGTTTAGTATCTATAAGAGCTTGCTGCTTCTGTGCTTCCACCCTCTTCTGCAATGCTAGTACAAGCTGTAAAGCCAAGTAAAGGGACAAAATAGATATTCTAAGATTTGCATCTTCAATGGATTTGCACCTTCAATGGATTTGCACTTTTTGGATGCCAGATAATTTACTTCTGAGCCTCTCAGTGCGCAACCAGCACTTTTTAAGTCCTCTTTACTATTGATCTACTTTATTCAGGTTTCAGATTTGCATAGTTTGAATACCTCAAGAACCTTCTTAGTAAAAGGAAAAACTCTTTTGTAACCTGAACTTGACCTGGGATTGCAGTTCTGGAAGGTTACATGAAAAATCCTGAATCTAAACTGGCTCCATAAGCAAAAGCTCTGATGTTGTTCATAACAGGCTAAAGACAGATAACTAGAAAGACTTAGGAAAACTACTCGGCACTAGCGACACTGGTGAACATCCTGCTATTTGAATCTGCTTGTTATAAGACTGATATAACACTCTGAAGAGAATGGGCACTGCCCCGTTACTTCACAGGAACTGTCAGGTTTGGGAAAGCCTGTAAAACTAAGCAGGGATTTCAGCTGCCGGGAGTCTGCAACCCGGCTAAAGGGGTGGAACAATGATTGTCTGGTTTTCTGGCACCTCTGGTGCAGAGGTGATAAACCTTTTCCATGTTCTATGCCAAGGATACTTGTCTCTGTCACTCCATGTACTTTTCCTTCTGAACGGATGAGAGAATACAGCTTCTATTGGCTACAAAAAGAAAAGAAGACAAAAGACTTCACCTATGAGCACGTAGACGTGCACTACTATGTTTGTCCTCATGCAAATCTTTTGTCTGCCAACCAAAACCAAAAGTATACTGGGATAGTAATAAAATAAAAATGTTGTTACGGGAGGGTGGTGATCTCTGCTCGTCCCTGCTCTCGTGCTCCTGAGGACACACCGGTGTCTGTCGGAGCAGCCGTACCCGGGCTGGGACGGGTGCTGACTCGAGTCTCTTGTCACACCATGCTCTCGTGGGGGCATTAGTCATTGCAGGAACGACGGGCAGATTTCTGCCGTCGTACTAGTACTGAGGATATCTGTCTATTGATTTGCAATTATTTGTATGCACAAAGGTTTCCTGAGGCTCTAAGGAGTTATCTCAACTTTGCAGGAGAACAGTGGAGGGAAGAGTGCTTAAATACCGCAAAGCGAAGCAGTAGTGCGCAGGGCAGTTAGTGATGCGGTGTTCCTTTTGGTCTAAAGTTACCATTGCTTATTGGGACAGCAAGTATTTGTTTCAGAGTTCTGTATTGGATTGTGAGAAAAAAACATTAAAAGGAACATGATCTTTGAAGGGATGTTGTCTGAGCTGTTAAAAGATATTTGGCTCAGTTTTGAACTACAGAATTTGAAAACTTGATAGAGAAAATCCCTGCGCTGTGGCAGGTCTAATTTGCTATCAGAATCTGATAAACTGTATAATTTTGTAGTACAGTTTTAATTCTTTTTTATTTGCCCTCCTGGTTTGTAAGCCTTTAGATACACGTCGTCTTTAATTGCTGTATGTACACACACATATATATGTATATACACACACGTATATATACATACATATATACAGTGATATAGGTTTCTGCCAAGAAATAAAGCAAGCCAAAGCAAGATATGTTTCTCTTCTGGCAAGTCAGTGAGGTGCTACGGAGAGATATAATATGGTTAAGAGCCATGTGAAAACTATGAACTAGTCACTGCCACACAAGTATTCAGTGGTTGTTACGTGGTTTCTTGCGGTGAATAGAGGACTGTGTTTTGAAAAAGAGACAACTCAGGGGCTCCGGATATCTTTACTGAACTTCAGCTCAGCTGTTAAAAAATTATCTTTTTTCCCCTGTTATTTTAATCCTGGAGTTGTATGTCACTTTTACTCTTGCGGCGCTGCAAGCTCTTTGTGGCTACATGGCTTCAGTAACAAAGGTCTAAGGAAGGAAACCTTCCCCCACGCACACTCCAGGATGTCTAATCCAAGCACCTGGTAAATCGTGGTGATTCACAGAAGATCTCTGAGTTTATCTGTACCTTTGTGAAAGGAAATTAAGGGGAAAATACATGCTACGAAAACAACAAGGTGTGCTGATAACAGCCATTTTAGTCAGATGAAACTGCCTTCTCTGGAGAGGTTAATTACAGAATTAGTTGTACTGAGCTCAGTCTAATATCAGCTGCACCATATAATTTGTTTTCATTCCTTATTGATATGTATCTAATCCATGCTTTTTGATTATAACTCTTTTTTTATATTCATCTCTGTTTTATATATGTATCTTACCTAGCTTTATACCTCACGGTTAGTAGCAGGGTCATTTACTTGCAATATGCGGCTGATTAGATAAAACGTGCAAAGGACTTCCCTTCTTTCCACGGTCCTCTTGTGTGGATAGAGATGTGAACGTGTGCTGGATATTGAACAAGATATAAACAGAGTATTTGTTTTTCAGGCTGCAGTACTTCCCGTGCGGTATGAGCTAGGCTTCAGCTTTCTACCTGTCTCCTCCTCCAGGGTTCGATGCCTATTTTACCTCCCGCACCCTGGAGAACAACAGAAGGAACGTGTGGTTTGCCGAGTACTGGGAGGAGAACTTCAACTGCAAGTTAACCATCAGTGGGTCAAAGAAGGAAGACACAGACCGTAAATGCACAGGTAACTTCATTCACTTCACCCTCCTCGTGCTGCTGGACATGGGCTGCAGTGGGATGACTGCACAGCTGATGTAAGGAAGCTTGGCTGGAGACAGATCGAAAAAATAAATTGAATTTTTGTAGGTTGTAGAGAAAATGGAACAGCAACATCAACCATGCAGGACAAGAGAAGTAGACGGAAAGAGTCAAAAAATACATTCCTCTATTTCTGCCTTTTTCTGGCTGTCCATCCAGGAGGAAAATCAGTATTTTCTGTGAGACCCACGAGTACTTTTGTTTGAGTGCAGGGTGGCTTGGGGGTCTCTTCTTAGTTTGTTTTAGATGGAGAATATTTCCACAACTTACGCCTTGTCACCCATCTGCAAATCACAAATTGGCCACCTACTACGTCAAAGCACCATCTGCCCATGGGCATACACTAACCCTGTGCGTTTGAATTTAATTTTTGAGGGAAATGCACCTGTACAAAAGTATTAGCACCGAGTGAGAAGTCTTTTCATTCTAGGTAGCACAAAATTGTTGATCAGATTTTTGTTCTCACTAATGTAATTTAAGAAAGTGGGGTTAAATAAATTTTTGCAGTCTCAACTCAGTCACATGGAAAACACACTGTCTGCATTTGTGACTGAGGTTCCTGACCTTCAGTAGCGTCTTGCTTGACCTCTATTGTTTTCTGGTGACTGACAGATTCACTCCTCTCCTCCTTTTAGGAGGTGCTGCCCACCATTTGAAATATCATATTTTCCAGGAATTCCTGTTTCTGATCACATGGAGATTAAAGGAATTGTTTTTAGTTACAGAGACGCCCAGGTAATGGTGGGGGTGATTTAATTTTTAACTGCTTTATGCACTTCTCGGCACAACCACTGTCATGATGCAGGATGGTACAGTTCATTAAACTTGAAGAGTTTATTTTGAAAGGAAATGATGGGCGAGATGCGTGTTCTTGGAGCCATTCAGACGTGGGCCTGACCGAGTGCTGCCAGATGATCCACAGGGACAATAGCAGCACTGCCAGTTTAATGATCTGCTGCGGAATTAAGGTATTAGATTGAGGGTACCTGTCTATAAAAAATATTTCTAAAACTCAAAAATGCAGGGAGTCTGCCCTCAAACTGCCAGGCCCCTAGCGAGCCTGTGTTTGTGGCGTGACTGTCTGTAGTGTGGGGTTGGGGCATTTGCTCCAACGCAGTGGACAAGCTTCAGCCAGAAGGTACCTCCTGCGATACAGATGGTAAAGCCTGACATCCGCCTTGCCCTTGCCTCCCTTTGCCTTTCCTTCCTTCTCCTTCTAATTTTTCACAGCAGCAGTTTAAATGTGTTATGTTGAATAATTGCTTTGAATTTTGATCAAAGGAAATTAGTTCATAGGAGGATACGTTCTACTTTGATTGCAAATCGGTGAAAACTTTCCATATTTCATATCATCTGCTTTTGGTTTCAGTTCATGGATGGGAGTAGGAGGGTTGTGCATAGAAACAGTGCAGTTACCGCTGGGAATACACTGCTGTTAAATTTGGCTTTTGGAATCTCCCCCAAAGGCTGGAATTTGACTAAAAATTGCAAAAAGATCTTTAGGATAATTTCTAAAAGTGTCTTATCACCCTTATTGTTTATGCCATTATTTTATTGCAATTGCTCACAGCCTGTGCTTTCTGATGTGAACGTAAAAAGGGTGTTCTGCCTTCCCTCAGCATAGATTCAGCAGAAAAATTTATTTTTCGATGGCTAACTTACCCTATCAAACTGAAACACCGCATTATAGCTCAATATTGTACCAAATGACATGCCCTGACATCTTCCTTCCCCCTTCTACAAACTGAAGTAAATTGTGCATCAGAAAAAGCATTAGCTTTGAATTATATTGCTAGTATGAGAGTCTTAATGTCCCACTGATGTAATAATATTATGAATGATCATCATCATTATTTTAAAATTTGATTGGTAATTTGTAATGCAGCGAGGTACTAGGCTACAGGCCATCGGTTTCTGACGGCAGTAGTGCTCCCAAGCACCGGCATGAGGTGTGGGAGGCTCACGCTCCAAATTGAGATGCTCGCACGTAGCAGGGAGTAGCTCAGTGCTCGTGGCCACAGACTGCAATCAAGAAGAAAAGCTTCTCCAGGAAGGCACCCTGTGGGCATCTTACCTTTTCATATCACAACTTTCTGAAATATTTCTATATGCAGAACTTCTACGTTAATGTCAGTTATATTTATTTAAGCATGAAAAATTTTCCCTGATTGGGACGGATAAGATGTAGAATGAGAAAACGAAAATATATTTAGCCCACCCCACCTTATTTCTAGATAAGATTAAATACAACACATTACTGTAACTGATAACGCTGTTTCTAGCGATTGCCTTGTTTTGGCGTGGTTCGGGGCACGATCCAGTGCTGCTAAGCTGTACTGCTGCCAAGGACACCTGTATCGTTGTGCAGATAGTTTCTGCTGGGACGCAGGCTGTTTCAAAGCAGTACGTACACATACGGCAGAAACAGCCGAGTCCCTTGCCTCCGCCCAGAGAAGAGAAGGGTTGGTTCCTTACGCAGGGAGTGGTGCAACTTCAGCTGGGTGCTGCCTTCTGTGCTTGCCCAGCCCCTGGAGTTGCTGCCTTGAAGGATGCTGCGGTTTGCTTTTGAGGACACTTCATCAAACTATATGGGGAATCTAATGTAATCACTGAAGCAGCATGATAGGAACAAGCAGTGGTTTTAGACAGTTCATTGTTTTACTTCTTGCTGCTTACAGGTAAGAATATTAGAGAGATTCACTTCAGTCATAACAGGCCACGTCAGGTTAATGTAGGAATACTTTGGAAAAAAAGTAGTTTGCAGTACCATGCATTATGGTAAAATATGCTTTTATAGGAAAGCACTGAAAGAAGAAAACTGGTTTTGCAGAAGAGAATAGTACTGCAGTTCATAGCTGTGACGCTGCAAAGGGAGCCATGCCAAATGCTCTGTCCGTGTCACGTTATGCGCAGAGATGGGATCTGGGCTTTGACTGCGAGCTCAGCTGAAGGTATTTTCCTGTACAAAACCACGTTGTACTGATATTGCCAGATTTAGGGAGTTAGAAATAACAGATGATAAAACAAGTTTCTTGTGTATATATTGTCACGAACCAGGTTGTTCGGAAGTTTCTAAGTGATTATTGAAATCAAATATACAGTGCTGAGTATTTAACAGTATTGCACTGCGCCACCTCTGTGCAGACAACCGCAGCGTGCCTGCAGGTTGCTCTGCTAACAGCGACCACCGGCACGGTCGCCCCGTGGGCGCTCCCTGTTCCAACAGTACCATCTCCACCTGTGGAGATGGAATATTTTCTGCTCCATCAGAAGCACCTGCACTCACCTGTGGCAGGAGGTGCAGGCCAAAGAGAAATGCAAGTACTTTGAATACACGGAGGCATCCGCCATACCGAGAGCGCCTCTGTTTTTAAAGACGCGCCTCCTTGGCGTGTAACACTACCCGAAAAGAAAATTGCAACACTTCACTGTTTTCACTTATTAAACTTAGCTTTTAATTCGGATAGCCTTACACTCAAGGAGACTTAGTGAAGAGATATAAGGGTGATGTCACCTTGGATGTCATTTATCAGAATGTAGATTACTCAGAGAGCTTTTCTAATTATTTGCAAGTGTGATCAGTGTGAAGGTATAGCCCAGATGATGGCTCAGACAATGACTTGCTCTAAAGAAAATGCTGGGATAAAGCTCCCTGTGAGCTGAAGTGACAGAAATTCAGCAAAAGGGTTTGTAAAAGAGGGACTGTTGCGCTTAGAATTTAAATTGGAACAAGAGAAAATGCCTCAAAGGGACCCAGATTCACCTTCTGGGGTGGTGTGGAGGCTTCGGAGGGGAACAGGCAGGAGCCATGTCAGGACTCCCCTGAAACCTCTCTGTGCATAGTGCAGCGAGGAGCATCTCGTGCAGTGTTGTTGTGAGCAAATTCACATGCCGTGTCGAGTGAACTCCTAAACCCGCCCATCCTGGGGCACCTCTGAGCCCTCACCTTTGTCAGGTCCCTGTGGAAGGCTGGAGGAAGAGGAGGGGGCATGGTGGAGGGATGATGCTGTGAGGAGGCTTGCCCCATCAGCTGGATTTTACTGGGCAAAGATTTGGTGGCTCAGAGAGGCCAAATCCCTTTTAAAAGGTAAGGAGCGTCAATCAGGAAAGGCTATTCTAAGGACTGAGTTTATCTCATCTGGGAATGTTACAAGGTAGGATTAAAAGTGAGTGAAGGACAGAGGTGTCTTAGGTAAAAATAATAATTAAAAAAGGCAGTAATTTGAGTATGTGTATATACACACACACACTTGCTTCTAAAGCTGGGGAGGGAATATCTCGTGCTCTGATGTGCATCAGAGACTTGATACCAGGTTGCTCAATGTCCTGCCTTGCATCTCAGTGTGCTTTGGGCACAACTGGTGTTTAGGGAGGGAAGAAAAGGTCAGATTTCCTTTTAGTAAAGGAGAAAGTTAAAGTAGCAAAGGAATAGTTGTAAAATATAAACAACTAGGTTAGTAAAGTTGTGCCGCGTGTGCCACACTTCTTTCAGAATTTCCTGTAACTTCTTTTTGTATGAGGGGGATTTACCCTTTGAAGGGGAAGATCCAATACAGAATGCTGAGAGCTACGCTTGGTCTGGGTTGCCTCAAAACAAATGGTGGTTCTGAGCAATACATCATGTATCCAAAATGCTGGGAGCCCAAGTCTGGCTACCCATGTTTCATGACCATGGATAAGGAGGGTTGGGGGAAGACAGCTCAGATAATTTTGGCATACCATTTAATTATCTGTGGTTTGGCTTAAAATGATAGCGGGAGCTGGGATCTTTTTTTTTCTTTGTGGATAAGGAAGCTAATAGCAATATCCTCTCTTTTTTTTTTCACCAGCAGTCAAGATGGCTTGTGCTATGAAGCCATATGTTAGGGAAAGAAAAATAATGAACAAAAGATGTAGCAAACAGCAGAGCCTAAGGATATCAGAATTTTATTTTTAATTTGACTACAAAAAGTGATATAGTGCATTAATAGATTAGCAAAGTGCAATTTACTATGGAACAAAAAATAATTTTCAAAATGCTGTCAAAATTTCTCATCTCGGGAAAAAATAAATTCTCTGAGATGTTTCAAGCAACTTAATGGCAGATGGCCAATATCTAAAGCATTTTTTTAAACAAATGCCAGAAGCCATGGTGTGTGTGATTCACTTTTTACGAGAACAGCTTTATGGTATTCATTAGGATGAATATCTATTGGACTTGAGGGCGTCAGAAGACCTTAACTGCTCACAGCGCCATATAAATCATGTCAGGAAGAGGGGCTAAATTTAGACTGCTTCTCACCAACGGTGTTGAGGGCTATGAGTGCAGGCCGTGCTCCATCTCCAGCGCTGCCCAAGGTTCGGGATGGCAGGTTTATAGAAATGATGCAAGGGTGAAACCAGAGCTCCATCAGAAAGCTGCCCGGTGTTCGCAGGCAGCAGCGCAGGGCTGCACCACCGGCTGCTCCCGGCTCTTCTCAGCACCCTCGTCCTATTCGTGGTAAGGCTTGCGGGTATCGCTGCATCTCGGTCCTACAGCAAATATCGAGAATTCATCAGAAAAAGCAGGTTTAGGAGGATCCAAACCATCCACAATATATTTTTCTTTTGTCCAAGAATCTGCAGCTTTAAAAACCTTCTCTCTTGTTGTGGGTGTTCCCAGCATAAGCGTGCCTTGAAATGCCTTCCCAAAGCTACACAGGGGCTGAGCGGTGCAGTGAGCTCTGTTTAGTTATCAGTCAATTTTCTGTGCATCAGGATGAATTTTTTCTGCAGCTGTGCTTCATAAAGGTGGTGGAATTTTATTATCTCTGTGTATAACACAAAGACGAGTTGACTGATGTGTAAGCTCTGTGGTTGAGCACCTGAGACTGTGGAAGTCCAGGCTTTGTTGCTGTCCCAGTTACTATTTTTTTTTTTCCACAGAACAAGTTTTTGTTTGTTTGTTTGTTTGTTTTTTTAAAAAAAGCATGTTTTTGGTTTTGTTTTGGGTTTTTTTTTTCCAATTCTTGGCCAATGATATTAGATCTTTCTACCTGACCAAGTCCTTTTGTTAATGCCCACTCTCACAATCTGTAATAAGTCCTGCGTAGGCCGTAGTCATAAACTGTAGTCTAGTCCTAAGCAGTGTTTAGTCAAGGTGCTGACATACAGAAATACTTAACATAAGGCTAGCTGTCATGAATCCTCTATGCAAATTATAAAATAATTTGCTTTAGGTCAAATACTCAGCTCAGATACCCTTTCTCAGCTGCCACTGGATACAGCAGGATTTACATGCCTGTGACTCACGGTGGATTTTCGCCCAGGATTTTGTGGTGTGTGATTAATGGCATAGGCAGGAGCAAAAAAGCTTTTGGTTTGCTCTTGTTACAGAGATTGCTCTGTGCATTTTCTCCTCCAGGCTCAGAGGTATGAAATGTGTGTTAATGCATGTGTGTGAAGGTATACAATATTTCAGTGCAGAAAGGGTAAAGACTAGAATTTATCTTCTTTTGCTTGCCCTGCAAGCTATGAATAAGGTTAAAGGGCAAACCAGGATGGGAAATTTATCTTCTCAATTACATCCTGTGCTCTGATGCAGATAAATAAGGGGTCTAGGTAGTTGTTTTCCTGCTTTGCTAGTATGGCCTGCCTCTTCCTCTCTTCTTTCTCAGGACACCTACATAATGTTTCCTTGCTGGTGAGTGGCTGATCTGTATTTTTGTAACACGTTTCCATTGACAACTTCTGCTTTTTCTTTTCTTTCTGATGGTGATTGTCTTTCAAGTTGGCCGTGATTCTGGTAACACACTCCTGCTCAAATTGCAATGTTCGGGGGTGGGGTGGGGGGTGGTGGTGTCCAAAACACATCTCATGAATTAAAAAATATGCTCTCCGATAAACTGCTTTTTACCAAGTCTAGCTCATCTTTGGATGACTCCTCTAACTTCTCTGGGCCAATACAGGTATAGCGGTAGCTCAGAGAGACTTACATGAGGATGCATGGTTAGCCAATGTTTGACTTTAATTAGAAACCCATGATTTCAGTTCTCTGATCTCTTACTAGAGTGCATTGCATCTTATTTTGTAAATACTTCAGTGATCTTCAGACTGCCTAAGCATATCAATGCTAACACCCATGAGAAAGAAAAACGGACTTTTTTTTCTGAAAAATGTGATGTGCACTGTTTAGGAGCAAACGAACCACGTTATGCACTAGCTTGCAAGTTGACTGGCTATGTGCAACTCTTTCTAAGCAAAATATTTTCCACATAATACCAAATTGTCCAAGTATGCATTGTAGCTTAATGAGCTCTATGCTTTCATTTCAAAAAGTTAATCTCATTTAGCATTGTAGTACTTCAGAATACATATAGCTGAAATTCCTAAATGAACGCTGCAATGGTTGGTTCAGCCAACGTTAAACCAACCTTGGAGGGTTTATTCTTAAGGTAAACCAGTTGTATGGATTTCTAAACTCTATTATCGTTCAGAAATACATTTCTTAGAATTGCTCGTATATCTAGATTGCCAAGGTGGTTGGCCAACAAAGCCCTGTGATTCGATGACTGTCTTCTTGCTATTTACATATGTATTCCTCTATTTGCAAACTGTGTTTTTACCTCAGTGCTCAAATATATAGATAGCTCCAGTTTAGGCCTTCTAGTTGTCTATATATTTGCTTCTTCTATACATTTG
Source organism: Morus bassanus (assembly GCA_031468815.1). Taxonomy (NCBI): domain Eukaryota; kingdom Metazoa; phylum Chordata; class Aves; order Suliformes; family Sulidae; genus Morus; species Morus bassanus. The sequence continues at coordinate 1,639,576 of CM062580.1, read as the reverse complement.
CTTGATCACTGGCTTCACTGGCAATTGTTGCTACAGGAAGCTTTCTTCATTTGCACGTTAGCAATAGAAAGCTGTAAAGTGTCTGTGATACGCATCAGTGTTGGCGAGCCTGGTCCTGATTTTTTTTATGACCGTAGTACTTCAGCATTGGAATATAAATGAGACCTATTACATATGTTTTAATAGGAATGTTGAATGTGCAGAAAACATCTCAGGTAAGAAAATTAGGTCAGTTTTCTAATCTAAAATAAATTCCCTTAGATATGCATACACACCTGAGAACAGCAACTGTTACAGTGGGTTGAATCAGTGTAATTGAGGAAAAAAAAATCATTGTCTGACAGATGGAAGTGGAGGTAACTTCACAAAACTCATTGCATCAAGGCTTTCTGTAAACTGCTGAATTATTATTATGATCCTTACTATGTAAAACTGTTATTTCTGGTATTGGAATATGTCGTGGTTTAGCCCCAGTCAGCAACTAAGCACCACAGAGCCACTCGCTCACTCCCCCCACTCCAGTGGGATGGGGGAGAATCAGAAGAGCAAAAGAAAGGAAGCTCGTGGATTGAGATAAGAACAGTTTAATAATTAAAATAAAATAGTAATGGTAGTAGTGGTAATGATAACAATAATGATTATGATAATAATAATAGTAATGATAATATAATAAAAAATGAAAATAATGAGAAAGAGGAATGAAACCCAGGGAAAAGAGGGAAAAGAAAGAAAACCACAAGTGCTGCAACTGCTCACCCCACGCCGACTGACACCGCCAGTCCCCGAGCCGTGATCGCTGCCTCCCCCGGCCAACTCCCCCCAGTTAATTAACTGGGCATGACGTCACATGATATGGAATATCCCTTTGGCCAATTCGGGTCAGCTCTCTTGGACATGCCCCCTCCCCTCCCGGCTTCTTGTTCACCTCGCAGATCATGGGAAGCTGGAAAAGTCCTTGACTAGTGTAAGCACTACCCAGCAACAACTAAAACATCAGTGTGCTATCAACATTATTTTCATACTAAGTCCAAAACACAGCACTGTACCAGCTACAGTGAAGAAAATTAACTCTATCCCAGCTAAAACCATGACAGAGTAACAAATTTTCAGTAGGACTTTCTGCTGCACTATGCTCCTTTTGGTAGTTATGAGTGAAGACCAGTTACAGTACAGGAATTTTTTTTCTCTCTTAGATGAGGAATACGTTGTAAGGCATTGTAAGAGCCTGGTCTCCAAAGTTTGATTAGACATTATTAGCTGATTCGGCGCAGTTAAAGCTGACTGCAATCTGCTTTCTGTGGGTTTTAGCGGTGCTACTGGAGTCACTCACTACAGTTGTATCTCTGTCTCTGTATATCTACTGTTGCAGATGTCTGATTGTGGGTCAAGTGTATACCCACTTAAGAAAAAAAGCTTTTCTAGTTACAAAAGGCTTCCCTGCTTGTTATTGGCATAGAACAATTGGTCTGATTTCCAAATTTGTAGTGCAATATGAAGTTATCTCTCTTCATGGGAGTTGCAGGAGGCTGTAGAGCTATGCTGATGCTGAAGGCTGCAGAGAAGAGTAGGGAGAGATTTCTCTAGCCATTAGAAATAAGGCAGCAATGCCATGCACCAGCATTAGGGAGGTGGGTGCTCTGCCCCTCCTGGGCTGTGCTGCTGCCCTTACTCTGCCAGCTCACCATAGCTGGAAGGAGATGATGTTTAGGCTGAAACTTTATCCTGGCACAGAAGGATGTTCTTGTGTGGTTAGCAGTAGAAACTTGAAAGTTCATCTGCTTTCCCCAAGAAAACCCATGGGGATTGGATTGATGGTCTTGAGATAAAGGCTTTTGTCTCTAATGAGATCTTTTGAATTAGGATGGGCTGGATAGATGACTGTAAGTGCATAGCTGTATTACTGGATCTTGTATTTCTTTGTAAAATGACAATACATGGATTATATTGCAGAGAGGCTTGATTGTCATACTCTGCTTGTTTAAATTACAATATTTACTCTAGCATATTGTTAGTTTTTCTCAAGCTCTAGTACTCAGCTACTTTCAAGTAAAGAGCTTATTTGGAGAAGCCTTCAGACTTTACACCTCCTGTGTGTACAGTAGTGTCTGTACCATGAGTGAATATCCGAGGAGTAATAGCTCTGATCTTATTTTGGAGAGCCCTGGATGTATGTACATGTCTATTAAGGATGAATCCATTTGTTTTGTGCTATCGTGCGTGTTTCTGGAGTGCCATGAGTACAGCCATTGCAGCTGCACAGGCTGAGTTCTCTGCACTCTGTGTAGCTGGAGGAAGCTTCAGTGTTGTTATGAAATAGCATATATGGGCACTTACACAGTTATAGACCAGTAATTGTAGCTGTTGTATCATGGATGTCTCTTTGCTCACAGGCGTCAGGTTTCTAATGATGCTAAATATGCCAGAGATGGATGAAGAGTATATATTTTTCTGTCAGCACTTAACCAGCTGCTGAATTCTAACTTGTACAAATAATAGCTGCTTGTTTGATACTGTGAGTATTCTGCAATCTTTAAATTAAATCTCTTGTTAATGATGACTATCACCAGGTTCTCAGCAGCACTATTATGTAAGTTCCTTTGAAAATGTGTTTAATCCTTCAGAAACTGAACCAATATCTGAATTCATCTAATGTAAGCACCAATGAAGTGGGATTTTGATGTCTGTCTGAATTCTATGCCATAAAAATTATCCTTGCAACACTATTTATACATCATAACATATCCCCCACATTATGTGATGATCAATGAGAGTCCAGAAAAATCAACTGAAGGAGAGATGTTGAGAAAATGTAATGTGAAAAATGATGTTGTCAGCTCCTTTTCCATACAAGGAGGTGTTAAGCATCGCCTTTATGGAGGTGCAAAAAGTGTGACCAGGAGTTCTTAATCTTGCATCTGATTTCTCTGTCATCTGAAGGAGATTGTACAAGAGGACTTCTTTCTCTCTGTATTCTCACTACTCTGGGTGTGGGGCTTTTTTTTTTTTCCTTTCTTTGTTGCAGTATTTTCCTCTTGTGAAGATTTGCCTGAAGCAAGAGACCTAGCTGCTCAGTCTCTTAGGAATCACGATGATGAGCACTTGAGTAGGAAGTGAGGTTAAATTATTTGTCATCACCTTCAAATAGATCTTTTGGAAGCAAAAAATGCTCATGTCAATAAATTGCTTTTGTGTTTCATCCTTCTCCTGACATCCCAAGGTACTCCATTTCCAATCCATGGTACAAAAGTGCATTCTCTTGAAATCATTTTGTGTTCATGTGTCTCGGGCATCAGCTCCTTCATTGCTGAAGAAAATAATGTTATTGCATGGCTCCTGAAGATCACCAAGTTAAAAAAAAAAAAAAAAAAAGCAATCTCTGAAGAACAGGGGCATGTGAGAAGAACAGAAGATTCGCACATCACAGTGCAAATGGGGTTTATGTTTACTTTCTGTGCTTTCTGGTGCCTTCTGACAGCATGGAGGGTTGCACAGTTTCTTGCTGCTCCCAACACCTGAGTTCACCTGTTGGTTCTTTCTCTTGCACCAAGCTTCACTCCCCTGAGACCCCCACGATGTCCTGGCGTGGCTGGGCTGGGGGTTTAAGACGTCTCCTTTGCCAGGAGGTGCAGGCAGTGCCGGTATTGCTGCTTTTATCTGGAAGGACCTAATGAATTCTGTGGGTTTCCTTCTCTTCCAGGAAAAATTAATAATTGATTTGGTATACACCCATATACACAGGAGCTATTCCTGAAGCACGTGATAAAACTTTCTGCTTGGCTTCTTCAGCTAAACCTAAGAGGGCAAAATATTTGCCACACTAATGGTGAAGTTGGAAATAAAATTGTCCCCATCACTTAGGTTTACCCCTGTCTGAATATGGACTTTGGGCCTGATTTGCTGCTCGCTGGGTTACTATGGTGGTAGTTTGATGTAAACTAGAGGGAACACTCTGTTCAGTTAGGCCAATTAATTAGTATATTTTTTATTTTATTTTATTTTTAGCATTGAAGTCTGAAGACAATTTGACATATGTAAAATATGGCAATTGCTTTGCAGGTTCTTTTCTAGTTCAAATTTGGGCTAAACTTCCAATTGCAATAGTCTCTTTAAAAGGTAACTCAAGCTATGTTTATATGAAGGATAGCACACTCTTGTTCTAATTGTATAAATTGATGCATGTTTTCTGGGTGGGTAGTTACATTTGACTCTGTGCCTGGACTTTACTGTACACAAGTTCTCAATGTTTAATACTCAACTAAATGGCTGTTTTCAGTAGAGAAGAGCATTCTTGTCACTGAAAATTCAATTAAGTTTATCAAATTTTTATTATTTTCATACATGGACACTGTTAACATTGCTCTTGGTTTTTTAAGTAGATTTTGCTCAGGTTCCTTTAACAGATATCTTCAGTGCTAAAGGTTTTCTTTCTGCTGTGCATTTGGCCAACCATCCCTCTGGAACTTAATATGCCTAATCAGTACTGTTTGTGTGCAGCATTTCAATCCCAGATTCGCGTCCCTTGGCATGCATTTGTGTTGCATTGCTAATTTGGTTATGGAGCTGAGCTGAAACCACTTAAAAACGTTTTCCTTGTCAAGGCCTAGAGATGTAATAAGGTCTGTAATCAATGAGAGGGGAATGAAATAATGAAAAGGACAGTACGTGGATATTCACAGTCTGGAAGCTCTCTTACCCTGCTGAGTTATTTGCAGGATTTCAATGTTTCCAGTGTAGTTAAGATTTAAAGTTGAGGGGCTTTCATCGAGGGTATCTCAAACATAATTCATAGGTTGAGTGGATCAGACATCAATGGTGCAGCTTGGTAATTAGGGAGAGGAATAAAAACGGGGGAAAAATGTAGATAATTCAATATGCTCATGTAGGGGGATTATATCTTTGCTTATATTCAAGCAAATCACTTGTGGCCATATTTAGACATTCTTTGTGCTTGTAGAATTTCTGTAAGATGGTGGTGATCTCTCTGTGCTTATTCGTAATTCTGGTCCACCACCTCTCCACTCAAAGAGGAAAAAGGATTGTTTGGGACTGATGGGTGCTTGGTGATGTAGGTCAGGTCCTCCTTTGGGTGTCTAGTCTTTCAATTAATCGAATATAGAAAATACGCTGCTATAGAGCAGTAATCATAGAAAGTGGGATTTTTCCTAGACCTTGCTGACTTGTAACAAGTTAATTGAAGTCATTGGGTATTAACTACACCCTCACTGTTGGATTAGGAGTCTTATTGTTGGGCTACGTACTCTGTGTGTGTATATATACACATTGTTTATGTACATAGAAGTGTGTATATATTTTATATATATTTATAAATAAAACCTATACTTATATAAATATATTAATTATAATGTATTTAATAATTATAATTTGAACATACATTTAATATTTAAATATTGGTATGCAATACATACATCTGTTGAGAGGCAGAGTGTGATATATATGAATTTATCGAAAGAGCTGCCAGCACCAGAACCGTGTAAACTTTCTAGATGAAGCCATCTTGAGGGTAGGAGAAGGGGTGAGATGTACGAGCAGAATTTATTGCAAACTGTCTGGATCTCTTTCCCAACTGGGACTTGCAGGAGGGGACTGCAGCTCCACTGTGCCTCTCTTTTATGAGCCAAAAAAAAAAAAAACAAAACCAACTTGAAAAACTTTGCTCATAGGCTGGCTAGAAAATGATTCAGCCTGATAGACAGTGCTCCAAGGGAAGTCAGGTTGGAGCAGACCTGGGCTGCTCCCTGACAATGGCTTCCTGCAAGCCCAGTGCTGCCATGGAGGGAGGAGGCTCGGGCTGGCTCTGGACAACAGTGTCTGGTGCCAGTGAAGCTGCCGTTCATTAGCGCAGGAGAGAGAGATGCAAACGTGTTAGCTGAGCAGCAACAGGAAAATGGACTTCTTGCTTCTGTTAAAAATCATTAGTTCTCACAGTTATTAACAACTTGATTTCCTTTCCTTATTGGTATCAACCAGCTAATTTAAATTCACTCATCCCTATTTCTAATTAAGGATGTTAACAAAGGAATTTTCCCCACTTGTATCTTCCAACTGAGCTTTACTTTGATTGAAGGTCTCTAAAATATTTGCAAGAGATGACTCTGAGGGCTGGTTCCTTACCTCCTGGCAGTACCCAGACCTGCAGGTACTGCGGGACCACGATCAAGACCAATGTGAGGTTAGAAAGAAGTGTGATGCTGCAGGTGGAACAAGCGGGATGTGGTGTTGCCACCCTTGGAAAATAATAGATTGCACTTATGCTGCTTTCATCGATGAAGCTCAGAACACTTCACAAGCAGTAATTACGTTTCATGAAACCGCAGTAAGATAGGTAAGTATGATCACACATTTTGCAGCTGGACAGATTGAATCATGCAGGTGTTACCTGGCCAAGGTAAAATGAGAAGTTAGTGGAAATTTCAGGAAAAAAAAAAAAAAAAATCCCTGATTCTGAATCTGCTGTGCCTTGCTTTAAGCTCTGTAAATACTGTTTGGTTTGCTGCTTAATTGCAAAGGCACTCAGTTACCAGTTCATGCAACCCTAAAAGCAAGAAGGCCACCTTATTGCTTGGTTTTACAGTCACGTTAGCAGGTTACATCTTCATTTCAAGTCTGAGAGGCAGGATGGTTAAGGCACAAGCCTGCCACATAAAATATTTACATTCACGTTCTTTATCACTGCTATTGAGTTCTCTTGGCTCTGTGGTTTGATTTCTGTGTTCCAGTTTTCCATCTGCAAAGTGCCTCCCTTCTCTCAAACTTTTTATGACTTGGCCTGTTGGATGAGAGCATCTCTGAGGCAGAGGGTTTGTAGTTTCTAACACACTGGGTGCTGCGGTGATCAAGGAATGACTTTCAAAGCACTGCTTTCCCTCCATTGCAGTTGGGATGACATTAAGCATTTGATTTCCTTAAGTTCTCGCCTGCTAAAATATTTTAACGGCAATCAGTGGTTTCTGAAGGACGTTTCAGTCTCTACAGGTTGGCAAGAAGTGGAGTGCGTAGTTAATGCAAACATACTGAGCTTCCCGAGGTGGCATTAATAGCAGGCATGTTCACTCAATTCTCTGGAGCGCCCCTTTGGTTGCATCTGAAGTGATTCTTTCTTCCCTCAATCTGGCTCTGTCTTTCAATTAGAGACTGGGATTTGCAACAGAACAAAACATCAGACTTTAAAATACCAGCTGTGCTTTATTTTAAATGCTTTCTTCTTGCAAAGACATACTTTGGGAGCATAAGGAGTCTGGTGTTTTCCATCTCTAAGATGGTCCCAGTAGGTTAGAGATTATGGTAGGATTTGTTTCTCTGCATTATGGTAGAATAACTTGCAAGAAGACATGTTGATGATTCTACTATCAAGAAAGAAGGTTTGGTTTGTTGTTTATTGCATTGACTAAAACGTGCAGTTCTTTAAACGTGCTCCAGGAGGTTTCATTTGTATTTGATACCACGAAAATACTGTTCCTTACTGTCCTTTTGTGTGTGCGTGTGTTTTTGATGTGCAGGACAGGAAAGAATTGGCAAAGACTCTCACTATGAGCAGGAGGGGAAGGTCCAGTTTGTGATCGATGCTGTGTATGCCATGGCACACGCGCTCCACCACATGAACAAGGACCTCTGTGCCGACTACCCGGGGGTCTGCCCCGAGATGGAGCACGCGGGAGGCAAAAAGCTGCTCAAGTACATACGCAACGTTAACTTCAACGGTGAGCGGAGACTGCTTCTTCAGTAGCATATTAACCCCTGTGACTCCTTCCCGTTTGATTTCGCTTCATATTTTTTTTTTCATTCAATGCAGATCCAGATTTTTTTATTGTTTCACTAGAGTTTGTGGCAGAAGACCATGTTTATTTAGTTCCTATTTGAAATAACTGGGTAAAAGCCTGAGCCTGTCTCTGACTAAATATGCCTGTTGAAACCCCAGAAATTTGTTAGCATAACACATCATTTTTCCTCTCTGTTTATATTGTTTCCTGTACTTGGTGAAAACTAACTGGATGAAACTCTGGTACCCTGAACCCAGCTTAGCTGCATGCTCAAGAGAAGGGAGAGGACAGCTAAAGGGCCAGGTCTGCTTGCAGAACCAGAACTAAGTGGTTTAGGCAGAGTAGTTACTCCGACCTTCATTCTTTTAGTGAGACTTCAGAGGAGACAGAATATCCTGAGAATGTGGATGGGAGAATTTTACCTCTGTGCTTATCATTTCGCCACCTGTGCTTCCCAAGTGTTGCAGTGATGGTTGTAATACCAGCCCACTGTTTCATACAGCATAACGAGCTTTCGTGTATTTTTCTCTTCATTGCAGTGTATGAATATCAGCAAAATTTCCTTGCCTCTAAATGTTTTACTCTAATTTTATTAGTTTCATTAACAAACATTCTCCTGCAACCAGCCCAGAGGCACCAGAGCATATCACTTACAGTAGGTAACATTACAGCAACCTAATGTTATTTCGCCTTCATAAACCTTGCTAATGTACTTACAGGGAGCTCTTAATGCTCTTGCCCTAGCTGTGTATAAGACAGAGACCTGAGATTTAACCAGTATCCAAAAGTTAGACCTCCAAATCCGTATTTATAACAGATTTAGGCAAGTACTGAAAAAATATCTTTTGAAATGTGTGAGGCAGCCAGGGCTGTCGCTGCCCGGGAAGAGGGGTTTGCATAAGCTTCACGTTCTCGTTGGGCAGCCCAGTGAGGTGTTCTCTGCTGCGTTCTACTAATAAACACTTTTATTAATTAGCTTAACAAAACCCACACATAGCCAATAGGACCTGAGAGATTTAAAGATAGGAACACAGATGGCATTTCATGGTCAAGCTTGGTCATCTGTGCCAAGGATATTTTTCTTTTCCGTATAAATCATCTTATAAATGGCAAGGTGAGTATGAGGAGATTTTAATTTCTTTCCTTGAAGAAAGTGGTGTTAACTACAGCCAGGAGCAAAATTTGAGATGAATGATCTAAGGAGGTCTGGAGAGTTCTACTTTCCTCATTTTGGAAGGTTAATTATAAAGGACAAAGCTCCTGTAGTAGTAGTACAGCGTTCATGTACGGTATTGCGCTTGGGCCGTTTTAGTACTGGAACAGCTCATACGTGGTCATCTCCTGACAGTTCTTGCATATAAATATGGTGAACAGTCATCTAATCATTTTAATAGAGCTGAGAAATAATTTATGAAAAATTGTGTGTCCAGCTACTATTGCCTACAGTCCAGCCCCTAGAATTGGTTTGCACCAACTTTGGTTTCCTTATGATTTGTGTTCCTTGGTCAGGCTTTTAAAAGATGGATTTTTTTTTCCTCCATTTGTGATTGCTCTACATGGCCATATGGTGTTTGTCTTTGCTTATAATCATGGAACTCATGTCCAGCACAGGGACCGAAGTAGTGGTTTGCTTTTTAGCATGGGAAGTAGAATGGTGTCAAAACTGACATAGCTTTAAACCTTTTTAATTTCTCTTGGCTATCTGGGTGTAGGCATTTTCCATGGGAAAAGAACCAATTCCTTTTAAGGTTCATTATCCTGGGGCAGAGTTTAGCTTTTTCTTGTAATATTCATAGTGCATAACTGCACAGGGTTTTGTGTGCCCAGGCTCCATGTTCAGCTGCGACCCTCCTGGGGCTCATTCCGCGAGCTATAGAAAGATGCTCTGAAGCCAGTTTCTTCTCGGTATTATATAAAAGTAAATTCCCAGAATTGCTGTGGATTGGTTCAGTCTTCCCAGTGGTGCGGGATAAACAACCATTATATAACTCACCAAAGAGATGAGGCCAGCCTGAAAAATGCAGAGGGATGAGGGAATGGAAGAAGCAATGAGACAAGCTGTGGCTGGTTTGGGTGGTGTATCCCTGTTGATAAAGCCCAGGAGCCCCTGGGACACGGTTGCTGGTGCCTACATGTTCCTCGGCCATCGTTTCATGGCTGGGAGGGCAAGGACAGGGGACTGCACTGCTGGGCTTGTGTCAGCTCTCTTTGTTTTAGCCTTGATCTTAACGTGCCCTTCCCTGAGTCACCAGTGCAGCCGTGCAACTCCAATCCATGAAGGTTAGGACTTGGAAAGCAATATTTAGTCTATGTTTAAAATCCTGTTATCCCAGTCTTCTACCCAAATTTGTAGTAAAAACAGAAAGTAGAGCAGTGGGAGTGCTTTGTCCAAACTGTGTGCCAGAGAGAAAAAATATAGCCCATTTTCAAGCATCCTGAGCCCATGAGCTTGAGATCCTCTTTGCATGTAATAGATCTCCTTGTCACCATGCAGTTGAGATCATCCTGTCTGTACCTGCTTTTGGAGTCTTTTCTTCCTTGCAAAGGTAATGACATTAAAGCGTTGCTTGAGCTCTTCTGCATGAATGAAGAGAGACTGGATTTGTACTAGGAGCTCAGTATGAATTTTGATTTCATCACGCTACCCTGAGAACACAAAGGCCCAAAATATGGAAAACTTAAAACCCCAAGTGTTCTTGCAGTGAGATTCTGAAAATCTCAAAGTGCAAAGCGGTTGTATTTTTGCCAGTGAAAAAGCTAAAAATTCTGTTCCTACGAGGCCTTCAGGTCCTCAAACTGCAGTAAACGTGAACTGAATAATAAACACCTTTAGCTAGTTATACCTGTCTAGCACCCTGTCCTTCTCCTATTAATTCATTTCTCATCTTGTGGTAATTAAAAGATTGAAATCCTACAAATTCAGTCAGATCTTTTTTTTTTTTTTTTTTTAATGCATCCTGCAGGTGAGAGGGTGTCATGTACTCTGTGTCTGTGTAGTGAGAAGGCAGCTTATTTGCTAGGAACGGAAGATGAATTAAATTGTCATCGCCTCTGAATGAGCAAGAAGCTGCATCTTGAGGCTAATACTCAGCTTCTGAAGTGCTTGCTGGGGCTGAGCAAAATTCTTGTAAATCTTAATAGAAGGAATATAAATCCTAAATTATCAAAAAGCAACTAAACAACCATATGTTTTTATAATGAGAAGATCAAGAAGTCAAATAATAGGATCATTTTTGAAAACAGTGTTTCTTCTCTGTAATGAGGTTTTAGTACATTACTTTTTATTATTTTCATAAGTGCAAAAAGGAACTTCAGTTGGAAGTGGAGACTGAAATGCTGTAGCAATTTAAAACAGGACCCTACAGACAGATGGTACAAAAAGAGCACCAAAGCGTGCACCAGAGCCCACACAAAGGTTAAAGAAGGCTTGAACTTACTAAGCAGATCCTTGGCCAGGAGTCCAATTACTCCAACTTCAAAGTCAGGAAAGGGATGCTTCTGCTTGACTTAAGACCCGAGTTTATCAGTTCTTTGCATTTCTATAGATATTCATCTTCCCTACAGGTCCCAGACTTTTCACGGCTTTTTTTCTGCATAATTTTAACACATAAATGGCTATGTACCTGAAAATACCAACAGGTGTTTACTACTGACTATCAAGTATCCATATCCATGCACAAGGTCGATGCCCTTTTAGGGGCCTCTGGAGGTGACCCAGCAGACAATGCTGTATCGTGCAGCGTTGCTGTGGAGTCTCCAGCCCTATAGCACCCAAGTGCATCCACTTATCTTAAGGATTATTTTAAATGTCCATGTTTAAAAGCTGTCTGCCTGCAGCTATGCAAAGCAACAATTAGCAGTAACCTACAAATGTTTTCTTCCTCCTGTGAAACACAGAAACGGCACATTTCTGAGTGATAGCTCCTGACACATTCTTGCTTTAGGAGCTTTTAGGTCCGTAACAGCACCTATCCTTCACCTTAGCCTTCTGCTTATTGACCCTGTTGTCCACTGCCCACTGCTTGGGCAGGGAATGGGGGTCCTACTAGTACCGTCTGCCGCAAACTTGCGCTGGGTGCCCAGCTGGAGGATGGAGAGGCTTGGCTTTTCCCCATGCACTGTGGTGGGGTGGCCGTGGCTTAGCCAGGAGGGTTCTGGGCAACGTTCCCAACGGTCCATGAAGGTGACCATAGATGTGCTCTCAGCTGCTTCTCTTCAGAAGTCTTCTACAGAAGACTTCGAGGCAGCAGATTTTGCCTCGGCACTGTTGACTTTGGCATGGCTGTGGCAATGGTGTCCGCTCTCAGTCCACCTCTTGACATGCAGACATGGACACTTCTTCATATCTGTGCTGGGGTTTTATCAGGATGTGGGGAAGCCACGAATATCTGTGTTGCATTTTGGAAGCCTCACTTGAGCTCCTACCCTTTCAATTGCACTTTTTTGTCAGCTCTGACAAAACCGAGCTTAACTAATAATATATAACCTTTTACAGGGTCGTGATTAGCTAAATCCCATTTACTATTTGTGCTGACTTTCCGAAGGAGCCTAGGAATTACAGCCATTTCTTCTCAGTCACTCTGAGTGTTTTCACTGTAAATGTATTCTGGCTATATTAAACTATAATGACAATTAAATATTTATTTCCCCTATGCTTCCATAAAGAAAAAAAGATGGGTTATTGTCATAGGAGACTCCCTTTTGAAGGGAACAGAAGGCCCAATATGCAGACCAGACCCACTTCTTAGGGAAATCTGCTGCCTCCTTGGGGCCCAGGTTAAAGATGTGAAGAGAAAACTTCCTGCCCTGATACAGATTATTATCCATTATTGATTTTTGAGGTAGGCAGTGATGAAGTTGCAACAAGAAAACTGAGGGCAATCAAGACACACTTCAGGGCCTTAGGATGAGCGGTTAAGGGGTCAGGAGCACAAGTCATGTTCTCCTCTATCCTTCCAGTTACAGGGAATGATGAGGGAAGAAACAGGAAGACTCAGCGGATCAATACCTGGCTCTGAGCCTGGTATCACAGACAGAATTTTGTTTTTTTTAATCATGGGTTGGTTTACATGACACCAGGCCAGCTGGCAACAGGTGGGGTACACCTGTCTCAAAGGGGGAAAAGGATCTTTGTGCAGGAGTTAGCAGGGCTCATTGAAAGAGCTTTAAACTAGTCTTGAAGGGGGGAAGGGATAAAACCAGGCTTGCTAGAGATAGGCCTGGGGTCAGCACACCAATATTTGAAGGACAGTGTGTTAGCGAGGTCCTTCCATCTACCATCTCAGGGGAGGTAGGGGATGGAGGTCCATGCAGCAACAAAGACGCAAGGGTTATTGATGTGTTAGAAACCACGAAAGTGCCTGAGAATGGTCACGTAGGAATTAGGGCTTCTTCCCCCAGAAAGGTGGTGGGATCAATAGCCCAACTGAGGTGCATGGGCAACAAACAGGAGGAGCTGGAAGCCATTGTGCAGCAGGAGAACTATGTTATAGTTGCCGTCACGGAAACATGGTGGGATGACTTGCACAACTGGACTGCTGCAATGGGTGGCTATAAACTCTTCAGAAGGGATAGGCAAGGAAGGAGAGGCAGTGGGGTAGTCCTGGATGTTAGGGAGTGTTTTGATTGCCTAGAGCTTAATGAAGGTGATGATAGAGTTGAGTGTTTATGGGTAAGAATCGGGGGGAAGGCCAACAAGGCAGATATCGGGGGGGGAGTCTGTTATAGACCACCCAAGCAGGGTGAAGAGATGGATAAAATATTCTATAAGCAGCTGGGAGAAGTCTCAGAATCACTAGCCCTTGTTCTCCTGGGGGACTTCAACTTACCAGATGTCTGCTGGAAATAAATACAGCCAAGAGTAAACAGTCTAGGAGGCTTCTGGAGTGTGTGGAAGAGACCTTCCTGACACAGCTGGTGAGTGAGCCAACTAGGGAAGGTGCCCCGCTGGATCTGTTGTTTGTGAGCAGAGAAGGACTTGTGGGTGATGTGATGGTTGGAGGCCGTTTTGGGCACAGTGATCACCAAATGATGGAGTTTTCAATTCTTGGAAAGGTAAGGCTGGGGCTCAGCAGAACTGCTCCCTTGGACTTCTGGAGGGTGGACTTTGGCCTGTTCAGGAGACTGGTTGACAGAGTCCCTTTGGAGGCAGTCCTGAAGGGCAAAGGGGTCCAGGAAGGCTGGACATTCTTCTAGAAGGAAAGCTTAAAGGTGCAGGAGCAGGCTGTCCCCATGTGCAGTAAGACGAACCAGCGGGGGGGAGCAATAGCCTGGCTGAACAGAGAGTTTTGGCTGGAACTCAGGAAAAAAAGGAGAGTTTATGACCTTTGGAAGAAGGGGCAGGCCACTCAGGAGGACTACAAGGATGTTGTGAGGTTATGCAGGGAGAAAAGTAGAAGGGCCAAAGCCCAACTAGAACTTGATCTGGCTACTGCTGTAAAAGACAACAAAAAATGTTTCTATAAATACATTAACAACAACAGGAGGGCTAAGGAGAATCTCCATCCTTTATTGGATTGGGGCGGGGGGGGAAACACAGTGACAAAGGCTGGGGAAAAGGCTGAGGTACTTAATGCCTTCTTTGCCTCAGTCTTTAATAGTAAGACCAGTTGTTCTCCGGGTACCCAGGGACAGGGAGCGGAATGAAGCCCCCCTAATCCAAGGGGAAGTGGTTAGCGACCTGCTACACCACTTAGACACACACAAGTCCCTGGGGCCGGATGGGATCCACCCAAGGGTACTGAGGGACCTGGCGGAGGTGCTCACCGAGCCACTTTCCGTCATTTCCCAGCAGTCCTGGCTAACCAGGGAGTTCCCAGGTGACTGGAGGTTAGCAAACATGACTGGTCCATCTACAAGAAGGGCCGGAAGGAGGATCCAGGGAACTACAGGCCAGTCAGCCTGACCTTGGTGCTGGGGAAGGTTATGGAGCAGATCACCTTGAGTGCCATCAGGTGGCATGTACAGGACAACCAGGGGATCAGGCCCAGCCAGCATGGGTTCATGAAAGGCAGGTCCTGCCTGACCAACCTGATCTCCTTCTATGGCCAGGTGACCTGCTTAGTGGATGAGGGAAAGGCTGTGGATGTTGTCTGCCTGGACTTTAGCAAGGCCTTTGACACCCTTTCCCCCAGCATTCTCCTGGAGAAGCTGGCTGCTCTTGGCTTGGACAGGCATACTCTTCACTGGGTAAAAAACTGGCTGGGTGGCCGGGCCCAAAGAGTTGTGGTGAACGGAGCTAAATCCAGTTGGCGGCCTCTCACGAGTGGTGTTCCCCAGGGCTCGGTGTTGGGGCCAGTCTTGTTTAATATCTTTACCAACAATCTGGACGAGGGGATCGAGGTCACCCGCGGTAAGTTTGCAGACAACACCAAGTTGGGCAGGAGTGTTGATCTGCTCGAGGGCAGGAAGGCTCTGCAGAGGGATCTGGACAGGCTGGATCGATGGGCCGAGGTCAATGGTAGGAGGTTCAACAAGGCCAAGTGCCGGGTCCTGCACGTGGGTCACAACAACCCCAGGCAACGCTCCAGGCCTGGGGAAGAGTGGCTGGAAAGCTGCCCGGCGGAGAAGGACCCGGGGGTGCTGGCTGATAGCCAGCTGGACACGAGCCAGCAGTGTGCCCAGGTGGCCAAGGAGGCCAACGGCATCCTGGCTTGTATCAGCAATGGTGTGGCCAGCAGGAGCAGGGCAGGGATGGTGCCCCTGTGCTCGGCACTGGGGAGGCTGCACCTCGAATGCTGTGTTCAGTTTTGGGCCCCTCGGGACAAGAAGGACATGGAGGTGCTGGAGCGTGTCCAGAGAAGGGCAACGGAGCTGGGGAAGGGTCTGGAGAACAAGTGTGATGGGGAGCGGCTGAGGGAGCTGGTGGGGTTTAGCCTGGAGAAGAGGAGGCTGAGGGGAGACCTTATCGCTCTCTGCAACTGCCTGAAAGGAGGTTGTAGTGAGGTGGGGGTCGGTCTCTTCTCCCAAGTAACTTGTGATAGGACAAGAGGAAACAGCCTCAAGCTGCGCCAGGGGAGGTTTAGATTGGATATTAGGAACAATTTCTTCACCAAAAGGGTTGTCAAGCACTGGAACAGGCTGCCTAGGAAAGTGGTTGAGTCACCATCCCTGGAGGTATTTAAAAGACATATAGATGTGGTGCTGAGGGACATGGTTTAGGGGTGGACTTGGCAGTGCTGGGTTAAGGGTTGGACTCTATGATCTTAAAGTTCTTTTCCAACCTAAACGATTCTGTGATTCTGTAGGTATCTGCCTAACGCTCATAAGGAACCAGTGAGGGGAGATTTCAGTGCTAGATTTTCTGTACCAGCCTTTGAACTGAATCTGTATCTGATCTCAGAGGATTGTAGGAAAGACAGGAAACAATTTACCAGGGTTAGAATGGAAACTATGCTAATTCACTCCTTCATATCTTTTTTCACTCACTGGAATTCAATGAAGAATGGGAATCATGAAGAAAACCATAATCTTAAAGTTCAATGCTACAACAGGAGAGATTTTTCATTGCTTTAGGGAAAAAAAAGTTATGCAGGAAGAGGAAGCTTTGAATATAGATATGCTGAGGTATTGTCATAATCTTCAATCTTGACACAATATTACTCTACCCTACTGAAACCTATTCTAATATGTCTTGAAATAAATGTCACCCTTGAAGTTTTCACCTAGAGATTTGAGGAAATGCAATGCTGTTTTGAATTCTCATCTAAGAAAGGGTTCACATCTAATGCCATGGTAATTACAATGCAGATGTTCTGGTGAGAACTCACCTGAGGATCAGGAATCATCTGTCCCATCGCTCAGCTATCGGTGTACCTCCAGGCTGCCTGCTGGCTTTGCTCAGCACCAGGCGCAAAGGAAGGGTGCTGGGGGTATCCTTGCTGTGTTGCTTGCCCCACACTTTTTTACCTGTGTTAGTGACCTTAGTATATAGCAAATAAAGTTAATTCAGGATCCTGCTCCTGAACTGTTCCTGACTGAGATACTTTTCAGCCTGTGTCAGTGTCATAGAGCCTAAACAAGGGAGTACACAAGGAGCAGTCTTCCTATAGCTTAGTCTGTTCTTTTCCATCCCAACTGCATGCTGATTACAGGAATAAGAACATATTGTGGAGGAGGAAGCTATTTCTGGATGCCAGTCAAGATTCACTAGACCTGGACTGACTTCTGACAGCAGTATCTCTCAGAAGCAGATGGAACATTTTCTGGGAGAAAAAAATCATTTAGAGGCTCCATTCATGGGAGTGATTTTCACTAAAGAACTCCCTGAGGAAAGAGAGATGGGAGGGAGGCTGGGGGGCAGGAAGAAAAGCCTTCTGATATTTCTTGCTTTGTGCAAAGCTAGAGTGAAGTAAGGCTGATGTACTTTTGCTTCGTTTTATTTTTAGTCAGTAGGTTAGGGCAGTGATAATTAATCTCTGGAAGAGGTCTAGGATGATGCCATTGTGTCCTGAAGCATCCATTTTAGGTGGCTGGGGTGATAGACAACCTTTCCTGAAATGCATTGTGAGTCCAAGAGCTCTCAACTGTGACTAAATAAAATAGATACTGTAAAGATTTGGCTTTTGTTGGTTGTCTGGTTGGATTTTGTCTTGTTTTCTTCCCCCCAGGCAGTGCTGGCACTCCAGTGATGTTCAACAAAAATGGTGATGCACCGGGGCGCTACGACATCTTCCAGTACCACACCACCAACACCAGCACCCCGGGCTACCGCCTCGTTGGCCAGTGGACAGATGACCTCCAGCTCAACGTGAGTCTATTTTATTCTTTGCTTGCTCTTTTTTGTCAGGTCTGGTCACTAAATGTTTCAGGCTTTTTTTTTTTTTTCATCCTACATAAATTAATAGGGATCTTTACTAGTTCTTCACAGCTACATAATGGGTTTTTTTCCACGTTATCTTCTTTTACTCTGTCCTGCAACCTTTTCTCTGTACCCTGAGTACCAAAGCTCCTCAGACTAATAGAGACATTAGGTGATCATGCAAAGGTATTGAGTGTCCAAAGTGCCTAGTTGCCAACTTGGAAAATGAAGCAGTAATGTGTTTTAGTTTGAAACCAATGGGCTTTCATTTGCAGATGCTTTTCAGTTTTTCTAGTTTTAAGAAAGCTGAAACTAAATGGTTTTTTTGAGTGACTCACTTTTCCGGTGTTGCTTTTAAGCACACAGCAAAGATATCCATATGAATGAGATTTGCCTTTTTGTAATGACGCCTAAAGAAAAACAAGCACGTAAAAGCATGTGATCAAAGACCCCCAAGATACTTTGATGATTCCCAGATGAAAAAAAAAACATGACTGGAGGCTGAGAAAGCTGGAGACACTTGTGTCAGCTTCATCCATACAAGGATGATCTGTGGCAGGTCTCTGGAGATCTGGGTTCAGGCTTCATGCTTGACTTTGTGCAAGTTGCTTGAGCCTCAAACACATGGAGAAACAGCACCGGTTTAACCTTAGAGTTATTTGAATCTTTGTAAATCATTATTAAAGCACAAAGACAGTGCTTTCAGTTCAGTTTGACTGCTCTTCAGCAACAGAGCCTGAATAAAATCAAAGGTATTCCTGAAGTGAAATGCCAGTTGCTACAAAAAGGTTTTCCTCTCTCAGTCAAAGTTCCCACATCAGATTATACCAGCTCCCTCTCCTGGCATCGTCCATCCTTGCTGTGTTACAGCTCCTTCCCTGCCTCTGCTGCCAGATTTGCTTTGAAAATAGCGTGCAGGGTGAAAGGGAAGGCTGTGCGAGCATGGTCCAGTCCTGACACATGCTCGAGAGGTGGCCAGGACATACCTGGCATGCAGCATGTGGTCACAGCAACTGTGGCTTGTGCCTCGGGTCTCTGTGTGTGGACCTGGCATAACATTTGCTGCACTTGGGGGATGAGACCCATTAATTGTGGAGAGATCTGAGCTACCATTCCACCGATGCAGCTCTTCAGCTGGGATGCAAGCCATGGGCTACCTAGGTAGAGCAAAACACCATCACTTGGAGTATAACCGAACACAGGACCCTTTCTCTTTTTGTTTTTAATGTTCTTGTGTCTTTTGTTAAATGAAGAAATTAATGGGGATTACTGAGGGTGCAGTGTTTGAGACTGACCACAATATTTTGCTGTTCTTGAATTTTGGCTCGTTTTGATTTGCTGTATGCTATTTCAGTGTTTTTCAACTTTTGATGTTCTATTTAAGGAAAACTGTATTAACTTGTAATTTGCAGTTCTTTTAGCAAAAATATTAATATTTTATTAAGTAAACCCTTCTTTATATAAACTACACATCCTGATTCATTAAAATTTAAAGCTAAATTAATGGAGCTTGATTTGTATTCCTGTTGTTGTGTTAAATGTTTCCATAAAAAGCACACTTTCCTCACTGTCATATCCTCATGGCTACAGGGTTATATCAGTAGTTGAGATTCTCTCAGTAACTTCCTTTCTACTCACTTAGGGGTCCTCATTTCTCACACAGGATTAGCATTGCTCTGATAGCTCCTGTTTGTATTTTCTTACAAGAATAAAGAAAATTGTGGAGTTTAGAGAAGTCAAGGATACCCTAAAATAACCAACCAAAAAAATAGCTACTATTAAATACATCCCAGGAAAAACTGCCAAAGGCTACAGTTTGTCTTCAGTAATTATTGTGGAGCTAACACTTCAGGTTATATTTTCCCAATCCTTATTTCTTTAATACCAGCACAAGAGGGGAAACAAAAGAAAGGATGTTTGATAAGAGTGCTAATTTTAATTTAGAAAATGCTGAAGTGATGCTTTGTTTTCCAAGAGCCCTGTCATCTTGGGCAGTCTCGTTTAGTTCTGTGTGTCTGAATTTCCTCAGTTACAAAAGAGAAAGGTTGTTCTGCCCTATCATGCAGGCTGTAATGGTAAGGACACTCCAGATCTCAAAGGAGGTAGGTAAATAAGTGCTGAAGACCATCAGAGGTGAGTAAATAATTTCTTCTTTATCTCTGTCCTCATTCAAAGAAGGAGCAAGAACTTTTTGCCATTTTATTTCCCTGGAAATAGTGCTACTGTTCAGTCTATCGTCGGTCTGATCTACAGTGGTATATGTCACCTTCCATTTCACAGTATTTTGGAGTGAGAGGCAGAAGGAGGGGAGCACAGGGCTCATTAATCTTGATAGCTGTGTAATTTTTTTGTATGTAAAATTACAGAATAAGTTCTTTTTACATTTCTCTTTCTTTCTATTGCATAAGCCAGTAGATTAGACTGAAGAGATCTTTAACAATGCATTTGTAAGTCTTAAAATATGCTATATCAATTTTTTCTCTTTTTGTTGTCATGAATTTATAAACCTGGTTTTACAAAATGTCTGAGACTGACTGTATACTTCTTTCAGTCCTGATTGCATCTCCACATCTCTGTATCACCTCTGCTTTTTTATGTCTGGCAGAAATGTTCAGTAAAGGCAAATGTCTGCTCCCTACATGCACAGGAGCCAGACTCTGCCCTCCCTTTAGCAAGTCTGTATGTGAAGTGTCTCCTCTGAGTGCAGTTGACTCACCCTGGATTTACATTTCTGTACCTGAGGTCAGAATTTGGTCAATAACCAAGAAAATATTTTATGACTCTTCACTGCAGCAAACCTGGGACATAATGTTTTTACGTAAGGACAGTATAATTGCCAAACTTTCTTCTGCTTGCTTGATGTCAAGCACAGCTTTGCCTAGCGCCCAATGCATGATTTAGTAACAATTTTGGCTGTATTTCACAGATATCTACGCAAGTATAAAATGAGCAGATGTCTAATTTTAAATGGCTTGGCCAGTATTCCATGAAAAACTGTTGCAGTGCTTTGTTCTCCCTGCAGCGAAGTTGTGATTACAAGATGCCCACCCACCTCCCATAAGAGGTCATGGAAGAGAACCTCCTGCCTCTCTCTCTTTTATGTCAAGCTCTGTCAGCCCCTTTTCAGCCCCCTGCATGCAGATTTAGTATGCAATATTTATAGTTCGCATCCTCCTGCAGTTCGAAATGCTTTGCCCTGAATTATAGGATCAGAAATTTGGCCAGCTGCATCCCTATTGAAATCCAGCATCATGACCCCACAGCCTGTTGAATAGCAAAGATACAGCTAATGCAATTAGACAATAAAGCTATTGACCGCAGTAATATTAGCATCTGAAACCAGGGTTATGTTTTACTATGCTAGTGTTGAGAGTACACTCATGTATTACAAGGCAGTTGCATCATTATGAGGAGAACTATTTTGACTGTATTTAGCTTTAATGAAGTGTTTCAAAAGCGAAAAGTGCTAGTGGTGAAAAGGAGGAAATCTACCATGGGGAAAAGGTGTGTGATGTACCAGCTGGTTTTTGGTTGTTTTGCTTTTCAAATGGGTAACTTTCTGGTTTGGGGTGTTTTGGGGTTTTGTTTTGTTTTGTTTTTACTTTAGCAATAACTACATCTCTAACGCTTGTGCTGTTCAAGTAATAGGAAACAGTGAGGATGACTGTGGGATAAGCATGAAGGCAGAGTAGCCAGGAGACACAGGTTCTACTTGCATGTCTTATGTTTCAATTTGAATATCAGAAAGACAATTAACTCTCTGTGCTCTGTTTTACCCCATATATACCATAGATTCAATAGCAATAGATGTCTTCTTGACATGTGTGCCTTTATTTGTTAGTCTCTGTAAAGCACTTTGAGGTTGCTCAATAGGAGGCACTGTAGGAATGCAAGGAACTGGCTGACCAGCTCTGATATGTGGCTGGATTCTATGAAAGCAACTTCCAATGCTTTGAAGTGCCTGAAAGAAACAGAAATGCATCTCTCCTGGAGGAACTGATGTGCCTGAAGGAGAAAGAAATGGATCACTCCTAGAGGAACTGCAAGTTCTCATGGGAAATTTCGTGATATTGCTTCTCTTTCTCTGTATAGACTTAACTCAACAGGTCCCATGTTTATTACATTTTCACATCCAAACCTCTGCAAGCATCCCTGAACTGTCAAAATCCAAAAATAAAGAAAACATTCCCTGTGAAATTGTTGAATCTCATTTTTCCAGGGATTTTTCCTCTGCACGCTCTATCCCAGCAGCATTCTCCATCACATTCCCTGTGAATCCATCCCATAGTTGTCTCCACAATTTCCCTGCAGTGCGCGAACTCCCTCTCACACCCTTATATCATTTGCTGTGCAAGCAACAGCTTGTACGGTGGCTGTCTTTGAATTACACATATGCCAACCGGTTGGCTGGCTCACGGAACCAAAAGGGTGAGAGAGCTGCTCAGAGTTGATGGATCTTTCTTCTAACTATCCACTGAGTTTTACCAATCCTGCAGACACATCCTTCTGAAATCTCTGCTTCAAACTGCAATAGCAAATGTGCTTCAAATGAGCCAGCAAGTTCAAAAGTTATTAGGAAGGAAGTTGGTACAGACGGATGGCCAGACAAAATGTGCGTATGTTCCACTTCCTTCAAATTTTCTTCTAAAACAATAGCAAAATTTTGAAATTTCCAATAGTTACGCAGAATGAATAGTAAATGAAAGCTAGTCTTGCTGTTAATAAATTTTGTTAAAATGTGATTTTACGCAAAAGTGTTGCCCAGTAAGTAGGCTGGACAAGTAGGGATACCAGTTCAATCTCTTGTACTGCTGAAGTGAGCGGCAAACTTACATTTGACCAAAAAGGCAGAGTTTTGGCCTTTTCTTCCATCTCTACCCTGTTTTCCTGTTTCATGCTGATAAGCTTTTGGGGGTCATTAAAAGGCTGAGCTCGTTTAAAGTTTTCAGTTTGGGTGGCTTAGTCCTGGTTTGGATGTGTCGGCACCGCTGAGGCTGAGCTGTGAGCCAGCTGGAGACACCTGTCTGGGCTCTTGCATATGGACAGTAGCTGCTTTCTGTGATCTAGCAACAAGTGGGTTGTTGGGGTATTGAGATCCCACGTGATGGACTAGAGGTCTTGACTGAACACCAAGAAGGAAGCTCTCCATGGGGGAAGTGCTTTCGCCTCTGTTGTGTGGTGGAGCATCCAGCTGAGGTGTGGTGTTCATCTCGTACCATCCCTCCACAAATTGCAGCACAGTGGTGGACATGATGCCCTGTTTCACCTTCACCCTTGTCTTGGTGAGTAGCGAAATGGTTACAGGAGACCTATTTATTTGCCGTTAGAGAGGAATGCCTTCCTAGAGCAAGCTAATGGTTTTTTTTCAATTTGATTGTCTAATTAATGTTGTACTTCCAGCCTATTAGTGTCCGCGTAGGGTACATCATGTTGTTTTAATTGCATCGGCATGTCCAACTTGTCAAGTGCACTCTTCCAGATCTGTGTTATGGCTCATAAAGGTGCTACTGGGCACTCGGGTGCTGATCAGACACCGCAGCACATTTTCAGGATGACTGAAGAAGGTGTATCCTCAACTGTGTGTGGAAAACAAGATGTTCTGTCCATTATTACACAGTAGAAATTTCAAGTAGCTCTTACTTGAAATTTGTTTCGCTTCCAAAGCATCAGACAGGGTTAATTGTAAGCTCCAGATAAAATTAAAACATTCCTCTAATTAATTTGTTTGCAAACAGAAAAAAATACATATTAAAGATGCCTAAACATACTATGTGCAGACATAAACAAAAAAATCTGTATTATTTTATAGATGCGCCCTTGAATTGTAAATTTAGTCGCATGAAGCAGTGTACAGCTTGAAACATGACTGCCGGTTAAATGGATCCTTTGGTGCAGAGTCGGGAAGGCTGGCTGCTTAGCAATTCCTTATGCTTTTATCAATTTCCTCCAGCAATAAGTGATATATCACTGCTTTCTAAACAAGTGCTTAGAAGACTAATAGTACTGATAATTATCAATAAGGTTCCATAAACACGTATGTTACGTAGATCTAACTCCCCTTATAAATCCTAGCTCGTGTTATATAGTGCGAAGGAAATCGCTGTGTACTTATTAATAACTCCCTCCTCCTTGGGGTAATAGCTATGTTATGTTTTCTTCACTGTAGGTTTGGGCCAGTATTTTAGAGGAACATGAAAAATGGAAAACAAGTCTTGCTTTACAAAAAGTAACATTCCTGTGCCTCAGAATCTCTGGTCTTGGAGCAAACAGAAAGCGCGTATAGCTTGAGGGTCAGCTGCACCCTACAGAGGATGGGGAGCCATCACTGCACTCTTCAACAGCTATTGAATCTGTTTAGGCTCAGACTAATCTATTTACATGCCATAAACATCTCTGTTACAGCATTTAGAAATAAATTTTATGAATAGCAAGCTAATGAAAAGAGTAATGAAATATCTAACCTTCTGGCGAGAGACCTGTATGTACCTGACTTCTTTTGGTAAAATATTCAGAATGGCAATTAGATCTAAGCAACTATTCAGCAAAGTTTGATGCTCAGGAATATTCTGCCAACAGATGGTATTTTTCGAAAATCATGTGTTCAAAGTTATTTCTGTTCATTGTTTTTTTGGTTTTGTTGTTGGGTTTTGGTTTGGTTTTTTGTTTGGGTTTTTTGGTTTGGTTTGGTTTGTTTTTTTTTTTCCTTGGGGACAGGGCACGTTCAGGGCAGATGGATTTTTTTTCAGAATATTTTGCAGCAAAAAGTAAATCTTTCTGGAGCATAGGAAAATTTCACTTTACTGAGAACCTGGGATTTCCCTGGTTTCTGGTGGAAGGAGAGCAAAAGGGCACATGTCTGGCCAATTAGAAGTTTTTGCTTCAAATAGCAAGGAATAAGAGAATTTCACGACCATGACCATATGGTTGTTTTGGGGATTTTTAGACACTTTTTAAAGAACATATTTAACCTAGTATTTGGAAGTATTTTTTCTGAAATTTAAAAATACAAATTTTACATTTCTCCACCTAGAAAATTTCATCTTAATTTCACCTTAGTGAGGTTGTGTATGACTGAAAGCACAATTATTGATAGCATTATCAGTTCTAGCTGCTATATGCATGTAATGTATAATCACAAACCCCTATTTGCAAATATATATAAAAAATTTGTGTGTTTACATGCCTTTATATGTGTATAGATGGATGGATGTATATACATACACAGACCTTTGTAATATATAATCCTTAAGATTTCTGTTGATTTACGATATCTGAGTAAGCTCAAAATCGTGGTTCAAAGATTACATCAAGATAGATAAAAATTGGTATAAATTTCCTTTCTCATTTCAGTTATTGTCACATAAATCGGCCCTTGTAGTGTCATTTCCTACTCCTGTTACAGACTGTAATGAGTAGCTGGTGCAAAGATAATACATCTATATTACAACCTGGAGCCTGAAATCTTGTGAGTTGATGGGTTGACAGGAGTTATGCATTATTCAGGTGTTAGACAGTCTCGTTAAACAAATTCAGCAAATGAGGTCAGGGTGTTATTTAAAATTAAGATTGTAAGTATTAAGCATGATTAGTATGTTTTTGTTTTCATATGTTGGTGCAGAACCTTGAGCTTTCAGCTGATGCAGCCACTTGTTGAAAATTACCACTGTTTACATTTTTAATGAAATTGGCTAAACCCTTAGATTTAATTAGCTGTATATTACAACATATTGGCATACATGAAGATGTAGTTGTATCCAGAAGTAACTGGATTTCTGATAGCTGAAAGAATATGAATTATTTTAGCCACTGTCGCCTCATTGACGTTTTTGGAAAGTAACTTAATCCAGGCTGTTTCTTTCCCATGGAAATGCTGCTCGGCCTGTGCTGGTGAATTTGCAACTGCTGCTACCTCTGGTCCTTGGCTGGGACTATGTCCAAGTGCAGTGGCATTCCTGATTTTCTCAAGGCACTTTTTGGAAATGTTATTCTGCCCCAAAATAACTAGTTTTGGTTAAAAAAGTTCTGGGCTGCTTCTTCAGGCATTTACACCCCACTGAGATGAATTGAACCTACCTGAAGCCCCTCTCCCCTGACACTCTGCATCTTCTGCTCCCCGACCCTGGTCCTGTCCCTCCACCTGCTTTTCAGTGTTGCATCAAACAGTCACTGGGTGACGCACGGTGACAGTCTCACTGGTGGGGCCACAGGTGCCTGGCTCTTTGGGAATTATCTCGCAGCACAAACACCGCTAAATGCAAAGTCCTTGCAGAAAGATCTACAGCGTGTTTGCAAAGCTCTTCGCCATAGCCGGGCATTTCTGAGCTCAGTCTCCATTACACCATCAGTCAAATTATATGCAGTCCAGTCAGAAATTTAAAGGTGAATAATTACATCAGTGTGTTACTAAAATACATCCCAATTACATGTTTTGGCTAGTGAGTTACCATGCCCAACATGTCAATAGCTATAATGTATACTATAATAACAGACGTTGTTTATTTTGTTCTGTCATTAGATTCTGTAGTCTTTCATTGCTCATGTCAACCATGACTGTCATGAACACCTTTAATTATCTTAACTTGCAGAATTAACTTTCAGCCGACTAGAAGGGAATTTTTCAAACCACTGGCCCGCTGAATGACCATATGCTAATTCCTTAGTCCACCGTCGGGTCTCCAAAATGCATGTTAACAGGCAGTGGGACTGAAATCACGTAGGTCCTGCTCACAAGCTGTGATTACAGCCTGAATTGGTAAGTGCTCTTGGAATAAAACCGATGCAGTTTGTAGTACCACAGATGGTTTTGATGCATTAGGTTTAGAAACGGCTGCTGTAAATAATTTTTATTCAGATAAGGGCACAACCTTGAAATACATGATAGCAACCATGTGAATCAAGCAGCACTTCTGTACCGCATCAGAGAGCTAAAGAAGTCATTGCAAATCATCAATAAATGCAGATAATCCCGTTTGTACCTGTGCTTTCTTTGAAAAAAGCCTCAGGTAGTGCATATTGTAATCCAGAGAATCTCAGAGTGTGTCTCAAACTGTCCTTCAATACGCTTATGCCAAACGTTTAGCATGTAATGCCAAATTAAACCAGAAAATCTTGGGAGCAGCATGACGTTGACTGCGTTGACATCTGCATATATGCAATAGAAAGTTGAGGGCTATGTAACATTGGCAAATAGTTTGCATGTGTGCTGCCACAGCTGGTAACCCGGGTGGTAGTCCCGTGCAATCGTCCCGCAGCAAGGTCTTGTATGAGGTGAATCAGAAATCCTGCCAGGGTGGCATTTTTTGGTATGGGGAAAGTAACTTAGAAAATTCAAAT
Source organism: Morus bassanus (assembly GCA_031468815.1). Lineage (NCBI taxonomy): Eukaryota > Metazoa > Chordata > Aves > Suliformes > Sulidae > Morus > Morus bassanus. The sequence goes on along the minus strand of CM062580.1, from coordinate 1,612,666 downwards.
GTTAGGAGGCTTTGATAAGGTTGGATGTGAATAGTGTAACAGAACCATCCAGGAAAACAAGTGCCCGCAGCCATCAGTCACCACCATCTGTGGAATTAGAAAATAATCCACAAAGAGAAGAGCCAGACCAGTGTGGACCCCTTTCCTGTCTGTTACTTGCCACACCTGAAAATAATGAAAACTGTCATTTTTTTTACAAAAGAAAGGTTATTCAGTCAGTTAAGCTTTCTATATAGATTTTCACTATATAAAAAGAGGAAGGCAATAGTTAAATCTTACACCTTACTCCAAGAACTAGCTCAGACTTGGAATTAAAGACATGAAATGCCATTTCCTCTTTGTTATTGACCCATTTTGCCAAGGCGGTAATGTATACCGCGTGAGCTGTGCTACCCTAGGCAAAGCAAAGTCAATTAAGCTATATCAGCTTTTGGCAACTCTGAGCATCGGTATAATTTTCCTCCAGGTCTGAGAATGTCACAAGGTAAAATGTTTGTAGGGATATAAATGCTAAGACAAACCAGGCTGAGAGAATATCTAAGATGTATTGCATTTCTTTTCAAAGATAGGAAAAAACCCAGAAATGTAAGGAGATCATAAAAGCTATAATGGAAAAAAACTTACGTAGCAGAAGACTTGATGACTTCAGATTTTGCTTCCTCTTGTGTTGTTCTCTTAAATGTCCTTGAGCCTGTGGGCAGGCAGACTTATGCTCTGCGAATGAGTAACATAAGAAATAGAATAAAATTTTAAAATAGGTGATGGTTTTGCTCCTACACATCACTTAAATCCTTTTCTGCAAGGCTAATGTATTTTTGTCACCAAATACATTCAAGAGCAAATACTTTGTTGGGATATTTTATGGATAATTAACAGGTTTGGTTGCTTTTGGCAGGAGTAATAATGTCAGTTTGTGTGTTGTTGAGTGCGTAATATTCTTTTTTTAATAACTGAAAATGGAAATCTCAATGACAGATGCGCTTTATTGTGTTTGGAGAAGTTCACCCAGCTACGTAGAGAAAAACACTACACATGTGCAACAAAACTGTTCTGCTCAGCCAGCAGCTACTCTTCCACCGCTCTGAGAGTGGAAAGCAGAATACAACAACTTGTCCAGCAGCACGTGAACGCTTGGCATTTTGCATAAGACCTGTCAGGTAATCCAGTAGAAAACTGAGGTTTCTAGTTAGATCCACTGTGGTCTTTAGCTGTGGTATGGCATAACTTTTCCGTCCGTCTGTCCCATTGTTTCAGTCCAGCTGCGGCATCGGTTAGCTCTGACCATGCGTTGCAGCTGCTTTCGTCACCTGCAGTCACAGGAGGAGGGCTGCTTTCTGTTGTGGATAATCTCCAGTGGCATAGAGATGCTGATCAGCTTTTATGTTGGCATCTCATCCTTGTCCTGGCACAGGAAGTTTGATGAAAAATATTATCTCTGTTTAAGTCCCTGAATTGCAGGCTGAAGGTACACGGAGACGTGTGGTTAGCACGGTAGGCAACGGCAAGCCAAGGCTGGGCATGGAAAAGAGGGAGAGTCTAAGAAGTATCTGCAAAATAGTGATTGAATTTCTGCTTCTAGATCAAACGCATTTAAGTTTTATCTTTTCCTTTGCAAAATAAGTGTAATCTTTTGTCCTGGAGGTAGTGGACAGCAGCATGTCTAGTTCATGTCTAGTAAGCCCAGCGTAGCAGCCAATGAGATGCTTCTCATATTTCTTTCTTTGACGTCTCCTTTCTTATCCACTTCATATTTCTTTTTGCAGTTTGTCTGGTGTGATAGGTGTTTGTTTAATATCCCTGCCTCTGTGGGTCATGAGTGCCTGGGGTTCCCCTTCCAGAGGTCGGGATGCAGCTGGGGACCCGCGGGGACAGACTGCAGGCAGAGCACGTGATTTGCACCACGAGGCGCTCGGCGGGCTGGTTGTTAAGCTCTTCTAGCAAAATCTTCCAGGGAGGTGCAAATCAACGATGCATCCTGATGCAAAGAGCAAAAAATGTTTTATGATTATGCTTGTGTGCAGAGGACGAATGAAGTGCACAGTGGTTTCTGTTGAGATGTTCCTGTTTAGAGAATTGAGGCGTCGTTTCCATGTGCAAAACCTGGAAGTCAGAGTAGTGAGCAGGATTACAGGCTTTTGGACTTGACCTGCCTGAGATTTTAGTTCAGCAGGTCTGCAGCAGGTGTGGGCTGGCGTCCTCCAGTCACGCCAGTAGTCCTGTGACTACTAACAGCAGCCAACGGCTTGCCTGTTTGTCTGCATTTCTATTTATTGGCTTTGCTTGTAAAATTTTTTAATGTATTATATTAACAAATATGGGAACTATTGGCTTAAAGCTATTTTTGTAGGTCCAAAACATAATCCAGCTGTGTTTTGCAAAATGAAATTTTGCTACCATACAGATGCAAGTGCCAAGGATAGTGGAGTAGAAATTATGATGATTGCATAATATTGTGCCTGTTTGCTTTAGAGGGGAGAAAGAAATCCCATAAAGGGTATTTAAAAAGCTCTGCACACATCAGGACCATGTGAACAGTCCTTAGAGTTTCCAATATTTAAGCAAAGCATAAAGGTTACTGACAGAACATATATTGAGTGGGTCAAAAATAATCACTTTTTAAATGTCCATGAATACTGATTTCTGTAGAAAATTGACATGGTTTGCGGCAGGACTATAATATTGGATATATAGCATGCGTTTTAATGTGTCTCAAGCTAATCGTTCATATGATAGGCAATAATGGCCCCAAATAAACAGCTGCAAAGGGTCTTTAGCCTGCTCTTAAAACTTGAGGGGAAGCCTTTATTTGCTTTCCTTTCCTTTTTTATTTGTTTCTTCTGCCACTAATCTGAAAATGTACATTTTATATGAAAATGCTGCGTTAAATGATTCCCATGAAACAACCTTGTTTACTTGTTAATTGCGCCTTTTAATGGCATGGAGGATATGTATTTGACCATTAAAATTAGCATCCGAGCATCTGGCTCCCAATGGTAACAATAATTAGATATTTTATTCCATTCTTGCAATGCCTGTCCTTTAGACTGCCTGGTGAAGGGTAGTACAGCCTTAAACCTCCCTTTGCAAAAGCAGATCTTGGGTCCCTTTTCCTCTCAAAAATACAACTGGAGAAGGCGGTACCAGCTTTTCTCCTCCATCACCATTACGTGAGGTTTGAGTTCATTCAGGACGTGGGAGCTTTACACATGGTCCCCCCTCTCCTGGGGGCAAATCCTATCTCCCTGCTGCCAGACGTTCCCTGCAAGAGGGGAGCGCACCAGGGGACTCTGCACGATTTTACTGAATGCATTACCCTGCTTGTGGGAAGGAGTGGGGAGGAAAATTCACTGCACTGGAAGGAAGGTGCACAACCAGGAGTATGTCTTACAGTTAAATATTTAGGGTGCTCAACTGGAGGGAATAAGATACCAGTTCCAGTCCTTCTTTTACCTTTAAAAGAGATGGAAAGGGATGGGGCGGTGAGGGGCAGAGTGTTGTGTTATTATTGCTTTAGTATGCAAAAATGTGATGAGGCACTAAATTCCTTAGCTTTGCAAGGCTAACTGAAAACAAACAAACAAACTCTGAACTTTTTTGCAGAATTCTAGTGGAATTTCAACTAGACCGATACCTTTATCTTTTTAGACAGGGTGTGATTGGAGGATCAGTATTAATTTAGATATTAAATCCATGGAATGATGTTCAATTTCAACCTATGCTGCTGGGTTTTTCCATTTTGCCTGTCTACCTGCTGCGATGTGCCAGTTCTGTGCAGACCAAACCAGTGTCCCGCACAGCTTTTGGAGCAGAAGCAGCTGCCAGCATCAGCCGTTGGCCATCTTCCCCTGCAGCAACTGCCCGTCACCACCACATCGCTTCCCTCTTCCTCTGCCTGCTCGGTTTCAGCAAGACGTGACTGCGGTGTTGATGGAAGACTGGCCCCAAGTGCAGTGTAATTAAAGTCCCATCAGGCAACCCTAATTTTCTGTGTACCATCTACAGTTCTTTTAGGGACCGATTGACTGGATATAACCTGAGCAAGATAATTTAATAGTATTAATAACGCTGCACCAATCCAATTAGGCCTAAATGAGTTAGGTACTGAGTTTCACTCAGAATTTTGTATTTCTTTCATCTTGCTTCCCCGGCCTGTGCGTCATTATGCCATGCGCTCTAGACATGATGAGAAAATTACTGTGCCATTGCTGCTGATTCTTTAAAAAGGGAAAACCAGAACCAAATAATTTGACTAGCAAATTCTGGTCTTTGAATCAGCTTGGGAATTGGTAGGATAAATAAACTAAAGCATTTTGAGTTGGCAGGCTCTTCAAGATCAATGCTATCCAAGTTACACACATGCCATTTGGTACATCTCTAGTTATTACCCTTTCCGTTTGGAAAGTAGATTATCAGATTTGGCAGACGTATTCCTTTTTCATAATCATAAATAACAGAAAAAGAGAAGTCATTACTTCATAAGCAGAGATAAACAAAACATAAAGAGCTAATCCTTTTCCCAAAACTTGGGTGAGGTCAACTCATGGCTATACCATGAGAAATAACTCAGAAAAGGAGTTTTCAGGAGAAAAATCAGAATTCCTGGATTTGCTTCTAGATGTGCCATTGTCATCCAGGCTTGTTATTTAGGGCTTAAACTTGCCAGTTGTTGAGCATTATGAACACGTTAGAAACAAGCTTTTGAACATTTGATTTTGACTGCTTAAATGGTAGCAATTGTTTTGCTCTAATGTTGAGCTGTGTTTTAGGTGCTTTGGTACTTTGGATTGCGGATTTCTTGTCATTCTGCACGATGAAACCTCTCAGTCTCGATGCTGTAGGACAGGCACTGAGCAAGTACAGAACAAGAGTCAGTGAGCACACGCTAAAAACTCCATGCTGTTGGCTTTGGCGTCTCATCTGCCTGTACCATGGCTTTATTATATCTGATAGTTTCCTTCATCCCATTTATCATGCACTTCTGCATTCGTGTACCACTCTGAGATCTTCAGATGGAAACAGCGTGGGAGTCAGCTAGACCATTTTAGCCTTCTCTGTTAGGAGTCATACAAAAGGCAGCCTTATCTAATTATTTACTCTATCCCTCATGACATTAAATTTTCTTATTTATATTCTAGCCGCAACATGGGTGTATGTGAAATAGGATACATGCAAACATGTCCAACCATCCTAAAAAGCAGAAGAAAGTGAAGATTTAAGTACCTTTGACTGAAGGGTACTTTATTAAGGCTCCTTCCACCAGAATAGTAAAATATTGAACAGTTTTTCTTATATAAGTATGTAACTGGGCCACCTCACTTTGAAATGAAATCTTTCATCTTTTCCCTTTTTGTTTTGCATCGCAGTGTAAACGAATCCTGTTGTGATCAGACCACTCCTACTGAGATCCTGGTCTTTGATGTGCGTGGGATGGTCGGGGACACAACACAGTCTGGTGCTTCATCTCTCTCATAACAGCTGCTGAGTGCTGGGCAGACCCAGAGGCGGGTTAAATGGCAGTGCCATGGCCATTTGGGCACGATGACCTGTTGTTGGTGTGAAGGAGCATGTTCATCACTGCAGACTGCTCTTGTTCATCAGAGGTGCCAGGTTTCACTTCCAGCTGTGTTTCATTGAAGATTGTGACACTAAAGGTCAAGCCAGCTTACGCCAAAAAAGCATTACATACTTAAGAGAGGAGTGTCCAGGCTACTGTTTCCATAGGACTGATTTCATTGTCCCAGTTAGCCAGACAAGATGTAAATTGCTCCTTTAAATAAGCAGAATTTTTTCTCCTTGTATATGACAAGAGAAACATTAGGAGTTGGCAAAAGTGCAGGTTATGAGTGGCATGAGGGGACGCTTTTTCAGACTGAAATTGTGGCTTATGAGTTCTGCCAGTGACACCTCCTCTGAGCTTTGCCAAGTGGCACAACCATCTTCCTCCTGGTCACTATGTCTGCTAGAATCATAGAGCTTTTTAAAAGGGCTTGATATTGTTTAGTGGACTACTTTACATAAATTCCTATGAGTATATGTAGGCATGTCTGCTTTAAATACCTCTGAGTCTTGAAATCCTTATTCCTTCTCAGAGTTTGTGCAGTCATTAATCAGGAAGAAACATACCCACCTTTCAGGAATATAATCTGTGTCAAGACATCACTGGTTTTGACCCACATCCTACAATTACTTCTTCTAAGAAATCCAGAGCTGGCAGATCAATCATTTAAAAAAGTAAAATGAGCTCTTGTTGTTAGCATGCAGCAGGTATTGCTCACATCTCCTTCGTACTGTAAATGCTGTATGGCACGAGCTCTCTAACAAGGCTGATGTGTGTGAAGTTCGACGCAGCTCTGTAGCAAGGCTAATGATAATGAAGTTCAAACCAGTTTGGTGAATTACTGAGCTCGGTTCAGCCACTGGAACTGGTTTCATAGCAGAAAGGTGACAGTCCCCGAGTGTCCCTTCGCAGAAGTTTGACAAAGTCTCAGTGTTTTGTGGTGTGTTGCTTTTTTCAAGCATAATGGGTTGAGGTTTCTTGGAGCGTGGCTTACAGCGAGGACAGTGTGCTGGGGTGTAAACTGGGAAATGTGCACCTACGGCACAGTTCTGATGTCTTTTCTGAAGATGCAGATGCTAGGGGTTTGAGTGACGCCGCATCTAGAGCTAAGGGGCATTCTTTGGATAAAATGTCGCGTAAGAGGGGAATTGCAGGAGTTTTCTCGGCCTTGAGACTGAAGGGTTTTGTGCTCTCCTGAGGAAAGCACATACATATCTTGCTTTCTGCACAACATGGCTAACTTGGTTTTGGATTTGTTTGAGGATTTTGCTTTGGCCCATTAGTTAAATGATATATTTAAACTAATATAAATATCAAATGATGAAGGAGGGTGATCTTCTCCTAGAATGTTTAGCTCTGTAGACTGAATCAAAGAAAGAGTCCTGACTTAGTAAGTTTGTAAAGGTGAACCGAAACAGTATGTGTAGAAGGTGTTTCTGCATAGCTCTTATTTTGAGTGCTGCACATGCTTTTATGCCTTATGGCTGCTGAGGCACGGTGCTTATCATCTTGCTTGTCTAACCACTTTTCAGACACTGCTGTGAGTGAAGGCTATTGTATAGCTTATTAGTAAAAAATGCCTGATGCTTTCAGTTCTGTCTGTCACTGCCAATCTTAAATCATTGAACTTTCCTCTATACAGATATCTCTGAGAAGAAGTTTTTTTGAAACATTAGCAAAAAATGTTGTCAAAAAATACCTACCTGCTTCTGAGATTCAATCTAGAAAAAAATCACAGTGTTTCTGAGCAATGCGGAAGTGCTGGTCTGAATCAAGGATGGGCGCAGACCTTCATGGCAAGGACCTGCCTTTGGTTATGGGGGTTAAAATCCATCTTCATCAGGCCAAACTAAAGGACTTTGTTCACTTTCCACGTACTCAGCAGAGTTCCTTTTGGCAAGTCTCACAGAGCAACCTAGTGAGCGTGGCCCTGGCTCAGGGGGATGCCAGAAATGCAGGAACCGAGCCAGGAAAGAGCTGAAGCTTCCTGGGAGTGGGGTAAGGCACCTGATCAACAGGATTTGCAGGACTTCTGACATTGGCAAACTTAAGCATTGGCAGATTACTTTTCTGTGGTCCATACAATATGAACCAGTAGCTGAACTAAAAAGAGGTTATTATTTTTCATAATCCCTGCATCACATTAGTTAGATCTTCAAAAAAAAAAAAAAAAGTTTTAAGAGTGTTAGCACTTTTTCAGGTAAATTTTCCCACTTAGCTGTGTCTCTGGAGTAACCTGCTGGTGATTTCAAGGTAATCTGTAGTATAATTAAACACTGATCTGTTATTCCTCACTGAAGGAAAGCTCCAATTGAAATCAGTGGGAGTGTCACTTGACTAAGGCATTCCGGGCTGGTCTCACAGTGAGCTGTCATTTTCCCTGTATGAAGCTGAAAATCTGATGTGTAAATATCCCCTTAATGCCATGCAATAGGTTTTCCTCCCCATCCCCAACAACAGATGCCTTTAGAGCACCCTTTAAAAAAGGCAAAAAATCAGATAATTTGCACTACACAGGTTTGCACTGTGCTAGGTTGTAGCAGGAATTGAAAGAAAGCACTTGGAGACCAAACTTTCCCTTAAAAACTTCTGTTGTTGGTCGAGGGGAAAAAAATGACTGCAGCAGAATGAACAGTGATTGGCAAGGGCTGGCTTTATTCATTTTCAAGTGAATACATGATATTCTGAAATTAAGCCCAGCATGTAAGAATGGCAGTGTTGCTCCCCATGTGGCAGTTGTTATTTTCTGTGTGTAAAATATTAAGGGCACCATGAGCTTAGCCTACTTCATGAAATATGGAAGACGACTATTAGACTGGATTCTCTTTTGACCAATTTGACAATGAGGTGTGCTGGGAATGCAACGTTGGGCATACCACAAAGGGCAGCAGCATAAACCCCCAAGCGCCCTGTCAGTCAGTCCTTGGCTTGGGGCTGATTACAGAAACTCTCATTCTAAGCCACCTACTTAAGGATGAAAACTTGTCTTAGATTACCTCTGCTTTCAGAAGATAGATTTGCTCTAACCTGTCAACTTAAAGAGATAAGAATTGTGTACTGTAAGTGCACATTTGGAAGTACATGCTCTTTTTTAATTAAAAAAAATTATGCAGGGGATGCAGGATGAATACTAAAGATGCATGGCCCATCCCCTTCCATTAGTGAGAAGACAACACAAAGCTGTAGTCAGATATAAACGTGTTAAAATAATTAATTTTCAGTTTTATTGTGTGTCAACAGAAATGTATGATAATAAGCATTTTTGCAAAAACTGTAGGTTAAGCGTTTTTCTCTATATTAGTGTTGTGCTAAAAATGTCCTTGATTCAATGTAGAACAAACAGCCTTTGGATCTCATTAAAGATGTTGTTACAAGTGCTCAGTGTAACTTGCTTCTGGTGTCCTTAAAGCAGGTAAGATTGGTAGAAAATGGTGACAAATATTAAAGAAAAAGTAAGATCAGGAAAGGAAAGAGAAAAATAAATGAGGTTTATATGTAGGTTAAGAACTGCTTGTTATGAGATCACCAAAAATGATTTACAGTGTAGGAAAAAAAGTGATGGTTTTAGTTGAAGTTTAAATCAGAATTAATTTAATGTGTTAAATACAAAGCGATGCAGATGCGATGCAGATTTTTATACCTGTACACAAATATCAACTGTCCTTTACTCTAGGTGGCAAGAACGAGTGCCAGGGGAATTTTTACCTCCGATAGGTAATTCACAGCCAAACATTCAGTGCGAGAAGAGCGGAGCGAGAGGTATTCAAGGTGTTAAAATGAAAGTAGAGTTTTCTCACTAGAGAAAAATACAGGTAGGTGACTGATCTCCAGTATTTCAGTTAACCTCCACCAGCTACCCAGTGAAACACTGGTGCACTGGCCCCAAAGGCGCTGGGGATGCAAACTGAGGCAACAAGCCCAGGGCTGGTCCAACAGCATCCCCGTGTCTCCCAGCAGCGCACAGGGTGCCGGGCTTCTAGCCTGCGAGCCCCGTCCTCCTTGCACGGGAGTAACGGAGCGAGCCAGTCCCGTGTCTTCCAAAAGCTTTAAGGAAAGTTATTTTCTGCACATGTTCATACAGCACTTTGCGCTGTGGGATCCCTGCCCACGCCAGGGCTTCCCAAGAACTGTCACAACATTAATGAGAGGAAGAAATTGGAGCTGTGCGGTTCCTGAGTGAGACTATCCTGGTGGCATTTTGCTCATTAATAGGGATCTGAATCAGCAGGTGTGAAGATGAGGGTCTGGCATTATGGGAATGTTGTCACAATTTCTTGACAACATTTCTGATTTGTGCTGACAAGGAAAAATTGCAAGTTTTTTGGCTGGAAAACTTTGAGAAGCGATGAGTTTCCATCACTTTCAATTAGAAAGTTGTGATTTGCTTGTCCTGTGTGTGTTTACGGACAGGACACTGTTCCCGCAGCAGTCACTGTTACATTAGGGCAGAAACAAGAAGGGTAGCAACAGGAGAAACCAGAACAAAAAATATATATAAGGACATTTAGCTTCTCTTTATAAAGAAGGCAGATTGGAGGGATTTAAGATAATTAATACAGCAGAGCAGGAAAACTTAGGAGATTTTGCTTTTGCTCTAAAGTAGCTTTCTTTTGAAGTGTCCCAAGACACCTAAGAACACTCGCTAGCACAAACTGCATCATCTCTGGCATCGGGAGGAAGGCAGCTCTGGGCTGATGCTCCATCTCGCTGATGAAGCGTTCCTGTGGAACAGCACTGAAAGTAGGGAGAAAAAATAGCTGTCATGAGTCAGGGGTGTGCTGCAGAGCTCAGGACCAGATTTCAGATGCTCTGTGGGGAGCAGGGGTGCCTGGGCTCTGCCAGGGCCACAGCATCCCCGTCCCAGCAGAGATGCGCTTACAGCAGCTGGGGATCAGGTTTAGACACCGTTATCTCTGAGTCTTGGGGGCTGCTGGTTAACGTGTCCTACTTCTGCCCTGCACAGATTTTAGAAGCTGCTTTGAAGTAGCTGGATTTTGACTTTGATTTCAAACAAGAGAACAGAAAGAAAATGAAGAGGCAGGAGTGAGCTCAAGTCTTTACCTCCTTTCAGGGTGCTGGGGTGTAACTGGGCTCAAACCTGTGCTGAGGGCACCCAGGTCAAGAGGATGACTCCTGAGCCAGGGGGTGCGAGGGCGAGCAGAGCCGGGTCCTGGGGAGGGACTGAGGTGGGACTACGGTTTCAGTCCCCGCGGAGAGGGGAAGGAGCCGTCGGCTTCCTGGAGTTGGTACGCTGTCGCTGCAAAACCAATCATTTGCTTAAATAGAGGTTTTGTAGATTCTGGGGAATTTTTGTGCTAGCCTGAACATGCATTAAGCCTGTGCTGCTCGGAATGCAGTGATTTGTTCATCACAAGCAAAAACCATTGGGATTTTTTGCCTCCATCACCTTGCAGGCTTCGCACTCATCTTAAGACTTTTCTGCCAATCCGTTGCAGGCAGTAAAATTTAAAATGAGTTACGGTTTGAGGTGAAACACCTTACTTGGAGTGTCTGGGCAGGTTGTTGGAGTAGCTTTGCATCTTCCTCTGGTAGTTTGGCTTATCATTGCTGTTATCTATTGAAGAGATTTTAGTTGATATTTTGCAGAAGGCTCTGTTGACTATGTGTTATTGACATATTCTTAGCTTAAAACCATTACCATGTTAAAGCCCTGGATTTAGAAACTAATTACAAGACATTAATAGCTAAGCCCTAAGAGCTAAGTCATGCAAATATTGCTATCTATAAAGTTGAATATACAAAAACTGTTTGAACTGCTGACTTAGTAACTGTAGTCTAAAAGCAATCTGTAAAGGTGGCAATAAATCTGAGCACAATCCTCCGCAATTGTTTTCTAATGTGGCTGTGAAATTACTGGCACAGTTGTTATGAAAGTCGTATCAGGGAACGTGGCTATTTTTTTTTCCCTGAGTAGGTTAATTATCACTAATGTAATTATTTTTGTACTGATTTTTATTTTAATCAAACATTGCATGAAACAATTTAGTTCAGAACAAATAGCTTATTACAGAAATGTTTGTGGTAGCGAGGAAAAAAAAAGCGATGTTTAAATTATACACATATATTGAGTTACTTTATTCATTAAAATGAACAATTATGTTAGGCCGTGTGAGACAGACTAAGCATTTCTTGTTAATGTTTGTTCTGTAGTGAACATAATGAGAATTTATATTGGAAATGGATCCCATCCCTCTAGCGCGAGGCATTTATGAACTGGGCAATATGTAAGTGTTGGGAGAGCTTGGGGGGAAAAAACAGTTAGAGTTAACCTCTAACCAAGACGGATGCTGCGTTGCTCTGTGGTTGTGAGGAAGGCACTGGGTCTGGGAGGGAGCATTTTCTTTTCTTTTTTGTGGTTTTTGTTTGTTTCCTTTTGGTTTTGGGGTTTTTTTCCTCTCTACTGTGGTGGTAGGGCAAAACATAGTGTCCCACTGTAGCACAGTGGCTCTGCTGGATCCAAGTACCATGGAGCTCAGCTAGCCTTGAAGTTCTTTTTTCATCAGTTGTTTTGAATGTCCTACAATGAACCAGTTGTGGGTTTTTTTTTGCCATTTATCAGATCAAATCCTCAGTGGATGAAGTATGATAGCATCAGTCTGCACATTATACTGTTGAAGATGTGCTAATTAACATGATGCTAAGTGGATGATGGGTAGATATGTGATTTTTCAAGACATGAGGCGTGTGTCTGTAGCATCTAGTGCAGTCTAGGTTTTGCATCCTTCCCAAATTTGTCAGAACTGCAGTGGAGGAGTTCGTTGTGCCCCTCAGTACTGACTTGGTCAAGTGCTAAGTTCAAGATGCAAAACTGTTGGCTAGCTGTGCATACAGTGTGTCTGGCTACATCTGTAAGTGCTGTTGGTTTGGGAAAAATGAATTCCCTAATCCTCTATGCAAGATTTACGTTAATTGTAAGAGTACTTTCTCATGATTTATGAAATTGTTTACTTACTGCTTTCTAGATTATGATTAGCATTTTCAGATAATCACTTTTTGATTATGGGATCAGAGTTTATTATATTTGCTTATAGAAATGTAGGATTTGTAAGTATATAGCACTCTTCCTCCATGGATCTCAAAGATTTTGTAGGTCTTTGTTATAAATATAATTGGCAGCACCTCCAGCTTGTAGGTGGCGAAATGGAAGAAAAAAATACATGAAGTACCTTGCCCAAGTTGATCAAACTGGCCTGGGGGCAGGGTCAGCAAAAGAGCATGAACCTCCTGAGTCCTGGATCTGCCACTTCTCTAGTTAATCTTGTCATCTGTGTTTTTAATAGATGTGGTTTAGCTTTGAATCTTGGCAGGCAAGGTTGGCTGCACATTGAAAGAACGGTCTTGGAAATCATTGTCCTCAAAACCATTTTTACTTCTGTCACATCTCTCCTTTAGAAATAGGGTGTAATGTGCAAGACATTTAGACTTGTCATGGCAGTCTGCTGCTCTGTTTTCTGTGGTTTGTATCTCTGAACCCGCTTGGACGTTCCCACTGCTGATTTGCCATCAGCCAGAGCTTGGGCAGGACACGGCAACGGCTGCGCCGTGGACGCATCCCACGGGCACGTTGAGAAAGAAGCAATCAAACCAGTGCTGTGGTTCCTTCCCCTGAATGAAATGCTCTGCTATTTTGTTTTTGTTGAAGGTCCTCTTACAGTAGTTGTGGACAACAGTTATCCTTGCTGTTTTATCAGGATTTTATGTTCCTGATCCTGAAACTCTAAACCCAAAATCTTTAAGCAAGCAGTTTCCAGTTCATAGTGACTAAAAGTATTGGGGAAAAAGTCATTCAATATAAGCAGGTTTAGATTTAAGTAAATGCTTGAAATGGCTGAATATAACAATTACTTGCCACAACAGAAGTCTTTTTTTAGATTCAGGTTTTCAAAAGCTAAATTATTTCCAGGAAACTGCAGTAAAAGCTGGAAGAAGGAGGGAGGGGAAGAGGGAAACAGAAAATAGTACATCAGGCACAATTATCAGATCCTAAAGCAGCCAAATACACAGATGAACATTTTATTGCTTTTGTTTGCGTTTCTGAAACATATGTAATGAAACAATATTGTGAGTATTGAAACAATAATTTAGTTCAAAGACAAAAAATGTTTCAAAAATATTCTTTTCTCAGTGGGAAAAGTGTCTCTATCTTGACTCAGATTCTCATCTCCCAGTGCCAGGCTCTGGTGCCAGGTGGTTTATCTGACAGGCAGTTTTCATCATTAATTTTCTCACCAGAAGCAGCAGAACGCTGCAAATCTTTGAGGCCAGTGATACAGAGTTATCATGGTGTTGTCCCAGGAGACCAGAAAAAGGACTTTCCATAATTTTGCCTGATCTTCTATTTATCTCTTTACACAGAGTGTCCGTGCAGAATAAAGTACCTTTAGGCGGTCCCAACTACCCAGCAACGCCATGGAATATGTTTGAGAATATGGAAATTCATCCTTCTATAGTCATAAGGGGTGGGTGGGGATATGATAACACATTAATAATTCTGTGGTTCTGTGAGCTATTAGCATGCAGAAAATTGGTGAGAATCCTTTCATCACTGGGTCAAAATCCATGTGGTTAGGATGCCTTTCTCATTTCCGATCAATACATGCTGTAAAAAGGGCATCAAATGACTTCTGTGTTTAATAGTTATGATAGAAAATGGAGACTCCAGACTGGGTTGACGTGTCTCACTTTCTAGCTGTACAGGTAAGTTATAGTTACCCTGTCTCCATCTACTTTTTAAAAGGGCAAGATACAGATCAGCAATTAAGAAGAGTAAAAGAAGATGCAAACTGTTGGGCAGTTGGTTTCTTAAGGAATTGCCATGAAATTTTTCACACCTGCTTTACGGGTCACAAATCTTGGCCCTGGTTCTCTTTACTCACCATCTCTTTGGTTCTCTTTCCTGCTCACATCTTTTGTTGTGCCTCTGCAGCAAGTTACACTCACACGTGCCAACTTACTGCAGCTCTCCCTCGAGGTGTACGCACAACCTAGGAATTCAACTCCGGATTTGTAAAGGGCTCGCTAGCCCTTACTACTTGGAGCAGTGACAGAGTCGGGCTTAGAAATGGATTTCCTGGCTCCTTGTAAGAGCTTCCAGTAAGACCAAGCTACCATTTACCAGTGCAATTAAATGAGTCTTTGTATTCAGTATTGTATAGTCAGTATTGTACTGACTTTATCATCAGTATTCCTTTGGCTTTTGTAAGCTACATACATTCAGCTCAGCGCAGTATGAAGGAAGAGTTCATGGATCTTTTTTTTCTTTCCAGAATAAATTGTGAATATTAAAGGTTAATGAAGTTTTTCAAGCAATGGCAGACCTCTAAAATATCTATTATTGAGGGATTATTTTTATAACATTCACAGCAGACACTCTTGGTAGTACAGTATTTGAGCAGTGTGGGACTTTAGGGTTTGGGGTTTTTTTAATATATGAAATGAAGATGATACAGGATCTATTTTGAATTAAATTAGGCAAGTGCAACTTAATCCTTCAATTTAAGACTTGCAAACCCCAGTCTTCCTGCACACATTAATAATCAAAGCAGCTGATTCAAGAAACTCATCTTAGAATTTTTTACTTGTAGGGAAAATAGTGGTGCTAGTAAGCATTTAAGTAACCTAAAAAAAAAATAGCTGAAATTTTGTTTTTAATAACACTTATTCACATCGATCCCAGGAGATCAGGTTTTATATTTGGAAAAGCCATACACACACACACAGAGCAGCTTTGGAGCCACTGAAATTTTGCTGGGCAGCCAAGTTGGTAATTGGTGCAATGAATTGGTGCTGGGAATTTCGGGACTTCCCAGTGGTTCCAGTCTGGGCTATTTCAGGGCAGCTCCAAAGCTAAACCTCCCTTGTTCTTGGAAACTGGTTAGTGGTTGTAGTCTGGAATATTTTGAAATTATTTGTGAGTCTAATTTTCTGCAGCATTTGGGAGCCTCTGTGCACATACTTTGGCGTTTAGGTTTCTTAAGACTGCAGAACAAGTAAGAGTTTCCATTTATTTAATATAATCATTTATACTTTGCATTCCCAGAAGCATGTATGGTATTTCAAAAGCAGAATATGACTTTGAAATGAAACATTATCCAATTATTGCATTTTTCATTGATGACTATTTTCTTTGTCCTTCATATTTCTTACATGGCTCATATTGCAGATCTTGCCACGTTCTCACTGATTCCATGCCCCGTATAAGACACATTTCCACTCATTTAAAATATTAACCTGGTCAGTAGTAGTTCCAAGGGAGATCTCTTGTTCTGGTGTTGGTAAGAAGCCCCAAGCTCTAGATGCATAGGAAGCAGTTTTGTGAATGTAAGTCCTGCCTCCCCTCAAGCCGTTGCAGTGTTCTTACTAATTTTCATGAAACAAGGAGTTTCATGAAACAAGGAAAGTTTACACTCTACTGTTTTATCTGATGTTGTGTGTCATTCCACCACAATTAACTACTAATAAAAATGAAAAATGAAGGCAGGAAATACAGTCATGCATTAGAGTCCCATGCAAAGACACCAGCATGTGTGGTTCCTGGTGCTTTTCCAAGAATCTACCACATATAAAGTTTATCCATTTGGTTTTCCTCTGTTGTAGCTTCCCCCTTGGTCCTCCCTGCTTCCATTCCCACCCCAGTTGTCTGACAGTAATGTCTAAGTAACCAGCCTCTTTCTATTTCACATGTCTTGTAGATTGATGAAATGCAGTGGGGCAAAGGAGTGCATGAAGTCCCATCCTCGGTCTGCAGCCTGCCTTGCAAGCCGGGAGAGAGGAAGAAGATGGTGAAGGGGATGCCATGTTGCTGGCACTGCGAGCTCTGCGACGGCTATCAGTACCAGGCTGACGAGGTGACTTGTCTGCTCTGCTCATACAATGAGCGGCCCAACGAGAACCGAACAGGATGCCGTTCGATACCCATTGTCAAGCTGGAGTGGCACTCGCCCTGGGCTGTGATACCCGTCTTCTTGGCTATGCTGGGAATTATTGCCACCATTTTTGTCATGGCAACGTTCATAAGATACAACGACACTCCCATTGTCCGGGCTTCTGGGAGGGAACTCAGCTACGTCCTGTTAACAGGGATATTTCTGTGCTACATAATCACGTTTCTGATGATCGCCAAACCAAACGTTGCAGTGTGCTCCTTCCGGCGTATCTTCTTGGGCTTGGGGATGTGCATCAGCTATGCAGCCCTGTTAACTAAAACAAACCGCATCTACCGCATATTTGAACAGGGCAAAAAGTCAGTGACAGCACCTAGGCTCATAAGCCCCACGTCGCAGCTGGCGATCACATCGAGTTTGATATCTGTTCAGCTTCTAGGTGTCTTTATTTGGTTTGCAGTTGACCCACCCAACATCATCATAGATTATGATGAGCAGAAAACTATGAATCCTGATCAAGCCAGAGGAGTTCTCAAATGTGACATTACGGATCTACAAATCATTTGTTCCTTGGGTTATAGCATTCTTCTAATGGTTACGTGTACTGTGTATGCCATCAAGACTCGGGGTGTCCCAGAGAATTTTAATGAAGCTAAACCCATTGGATTCACTATGTACACTACCTGTATAGTATGGCTTGCCTTCATTCCAATATTTTTTGGCACTGCCCAGTCAGCTGAAAAGGTAGGTGAAAATGAACAAACGTGCATCTGATGTATCAGGATTTGTTGCAGTTGTAAATTACGTACTGATTTTCAGCTTTACATAGATTTTAAAAGGAGCTATCCAGTTAGCTCGTTACTGAGACATGTGCAATATATAGCACTATTTTCCTTCTCCATTTAGCTCGTGGACTATTCATTTGATAAACTGGCAAATGATCAATAGAAATCATATTAGCCATTAGTTTTATTGTTGCATCCTTTTCAATTGTATCTTTTCAGTAGAAGTGGGAATTAGCTGTCATATTGTCCAGAAAGAGGTATCTCTTAACTAAATCATTTTGAATATGAGATGTAAGCAAAAAAACTGTCAAAAAATAGTCAAGTAAACTCCTGCACCTCTGGAGTTCAGAACCAAGGGCAGTGCTTAGCCTGATGAGTACCGTTCTTCACAAATGGCAGCCTCAGGGCACATTTACGCTGCAGGGTAAATAGTCTGTCCTGACCTCCAGCTGCTGAGACTAGACTGACAGTGCTAGCTGTATTGGTTATTTTTAAACTAGCCCAGGTAGAGTTACCCTGTCGCTCATGGCAAGGGTATAGCCAGAGTCCTGGAGTGAATGCCAGGTTGCTTTTCATAAGTGAGGTCCACTTAAGCCCATGGAGTTCATTCACCAAAAGCTGGTCCAAAATGTTACACTTAAGTGACTCAAGAAAAAGCACCCAAACATTAGGATCTAATCCATTATGGGATTGCTATGAAAATTAATTATTGCAAAGTGCCGTCAGGCTCGATTAAAAGATTCCCGTTGTCTTTGAGAGGCTTCAGATGCTGCAGAGGAGTCTGCAGTGTGTCTGTACAGGGCTCAAGTGCACATCACTTCCATCCTGTGCTCACAGCTGCTGGCAGCTGAGGAAAGGAGCTGGGCAGCTTAGGGAAATGCACCCCAGCAATCAGAGCAGACGTGCATGTGAAGAGATGCAAAACTTGGTCAACTACGGGCTTTGCTGCCAACAGAAGTCACGTTTAAAGTGCTCTTCGTACATACCTCAGATCAGCTCTGCTGGGACCAGCAGCTGGCTGGGATCCCAACCCAGCGTGTTGCAGCTGATGCTGTGATGGTTTAGGTACAAACGTTAACAGCCTCTCTTTTGTCTCACACAAAGTAACACGGAGAAAGTCACTCCCTTCTTCCCATCATATTTATTGGTGAGGATGGTGGCCTTGGAGAAAGAAGGCAATAAACAGCCAGAAGACAATATGATTAATTTTCAAAAACATTGTCAGAAGGTCTATTGGCAAGGAAAAGCCTTTTCAGATTTGCACTTAAATTTAAAAAGGGGGAACCTTAGGTGCTCTGTGCGTTTTGAGTAAACTATTCAAGAGGTGAAAAATCGATCTATTATTACAATGTGCTGGGCTAAATCAACCTGTGAGTGACTGAGCATTGCAACTTCAGTTACCTCCTGGGTCTCAGGCCCTTTGTGCACGTTCCTGTTGCTGCCCAAGTGGCTCCAGCTAATGCTTGGTGACAGATCTGGTTTTACTTCTCTCTGAACCTTGTTTGGAGATAGCTGTAATTTCAGAGTGATTTGGCAAATACGTGCAAGCCTGGTCTTTAGGGAGAAGTGAAAATATTAGGCTCTCCTGAACTGCTGTCAGACTGTTTTACCCTCCCCGGCCCTGACCCCATCCACTTCCCCAGCCCAGAGGAAACCACTGCCGTGTCTCCTTACCTGCGGCATACTCCAGCTGAATCCAGGCATCATTGACCTCACCTCAAATGCTCTCCCACGGATCTTGTGTGGATTTAGTAACATACTGTCAGTTATCCCCGCTTACTGAACCCAGACTTCCCTGCGTAGGAAAGAGCTTTGGCTTCTTGCTACCTTTTCCCCCCCTCAGTATTCATTTAACATTTTTTCTTTAACACAAGACTTGGGCAAGCTGGCTGCTGTGGATACAATTATTGCACCTCTTAAATGAGTGAGCAAATTTCAGATCCCAGCAAACACATCTCATTTTGTGCCAGGGATATCATTTCCAAATTTGCAGCTGTTCAACTTACGGGTTATTGAAATAAAATTGCAGGAAGACAGCGGAGGTGGTGTTCAGGCAGGTCCGTGCTTTGGCTACAAGTCTCTTCCACGGAAAGCTGCCTGCACCAGAGCTTTGTCCTTTGCAATTCAGGGGGTTCATTGTACAGAGATTTGCAATTGTTTTGGCCTCCGTTTGCCGTGGAAGAGGGGTTGGATCACCCAGGAGGAAACAGAGCTTATGGAGGTTTTCACGTATCATCTCACCTCTGCAATGGGCTTTACAGGCAGCCATTGCATCCCTAAAGGGAATTAATTTCAACTGGAAGGAGGTCTGCCAAGGCTTACAAATGCTTCAAACACCTCTGCTGTCCTTGTTGAGAGAGAGATAAGAAACAGCATAAACGGCTTTAAATGGAGTTGGGCCCATTTGTAACTGTGGTCTGATGCAGGGAGTACAGTGCAGCTTTTGTGCTCCTGCCTGGGAATGCTTTAGGCCTGCAGGTGACCAGGATGAAGTCCTTTAAGTTGTTGTCTGCAAAGATTTAACCAGGTGATAGAAAGACCCAAAGAATTTCAAAGGCTGCTGCCAGCACTGAAAATCATTTAGTAGCAAAAGCTCTAGGTTTCCATGTAGTCACAGAGCTGAATTACGCTGTACTTCTTTGAAAGTGTAAGACTCTTGTATAAATTTGTGTAGGACAGCAGAAGAGATTATGATTAACTCGATTTCACGCAGGGCACAGAAGAGGGTACTGGGCAAAGTAAACAGCCCTTCACTTTGCTGTGCTCCCACCAAGGGGAACATCCCATGCAGCTGCACAGAGCCAGTGGCGCCGGCTGCTTCTGCTTGCTGCAGCCCCCGGGCAGCCGCGGCAGGGGGGCGATCGGGACAGGGGACTTCAGTATCTGCTGGCTGTCACAGCCCAAACTCCTCACGTGCTGCTGGGGCTTACTGCAATTCGTTGGACTGAAACCTGCTATGTTTTGTCCCACAAACTGTCCAGTGTGATCATACCTGTGCAATGGGCATGCATGCAACGTGCATGAAGGCACTTAGGTATAGTCCCCATAGATGGTCCGTCTGGCTCCCCCAGCGTGTAGGTGTTGGCAGACGTTGGCTGCAGTGCGTTCGACCAGCACGCTGTGCCAAATCTGAGTGCTATACCTATGGCTTTGCTGCTGGGGCTTTTTCCCCCTTCTGCTCTACGCAGAGATCAAGCTGCAGTAGCTCTGCTGCTTTGCCTTCTTTTTTGTCTCTCTTTTTTGAGTGGGGATGAGGGGCTTGTACTTTTTTGTGACTGCTAGTGATTTCCTGTCAGATATTTTCTCTGGAAAATATTGTGTTTAAGCCTAGCCACACAGGTCTTTGCTGAAATGGAAATTGCACCTGCTGAAAATCTCATGCAATACAATCTTTTAAACTGAGAAATGGTGTTATATATAATGTTGTGATTTTCATTGTATGGATTTATTTTATTTTATCAATAAATACAAGCATAATGTTGTTTGGTAGAAAACATATTGAAAATACCTACCTTGTTCGGTGTAGAAAATAATGACAACAACAAAAAAAAGAACTAGAAGTAGGCTGCAAGTAATTCATAAAAGGCAAATAATTCAAGCAGCAGCATTTGCAGCAGCCTGGAGAGAGGCGGTGTGGTTTGAGGAAGGCCAGATATCAGAGTGTGTGCTACAGGATGGAGATAAAACATTCAGTGTATGGGAGGTGGCGCATGGAAAAAGCAAATTTCTGACCTTTTCACAGCTCGCATTTACTCAGCCAGTTTCTTTGTCCGCTATCTAAAAATTCAGAAAACACATGGTCAGTTCAGAAAACACATGGTCATTTGTAATTTATAGGCTTAGTTTTGTAGCGCAGCATGTCGTTTCCTAGCAGGCATGCAATATGGCTGCCCTTGCCACGTTTCACCACTCTTTGAGTTTCTTCGGCCTTGATGCAATGGTCATGTAGCTGTTGCTCCACACCTGGGAATCGCTGCTGTTGTCTAGGTTTTGGGGGTTGTGTTTTGGGGTGGGGTTTTTTTTTTTGTATGTTTTCCTGTAACTGTTAGAATGTATTCTAAAATGCTGATGTAAGCTTTGAGGACCAGGACACACTACTGGGGACTGGAATCGTGCCATGACTTTGCTCAGAAAGGTCCTTCCTTTAGTATGTATTTGGTAGAAAACCACTCAATATAGAGAGGAGTCCCTACAGAGAAAAGGGGGTCACTTACTCCTCAACTCTGAGCAGCTCCTAATGACCAAAACCATCATCAGCTGAAGGGTCAGTGGGGTTTTGGGGTTGAGGACAGGGGATGGTATCCATCCCCACCTGCTCCCCAGCTCCTGCCTTGGTGCTGCTCACCTTGTTAACCTGCACATTTGGGGATGGACTGTAGGGATGAAACGCTGCTTTTACGCTCCTGGTGTAATTGTTTTTGACAACACAACTATTTTAAATTCTCTGCGGATGTGTGGGTATCTTATCAGAAACAAAGTGGCCTCAAAGAGCTCTTAAACCAATTATAGGAGTCATAGCTCCATGGCAGAGTCAATACAAAGTGGCACTTGAAAAGAGCACAGATTGCTCTGTAAGGTCAGGCGAAGCGCGGCTAAATCAATAAGCCAAATTGAGTCAAAATTTTAGAGCGCAAAAGTGAAAGGATGGGAAGGGATGCAGGTGGTGTGGGAATGCGTCCTGGGGGAAGCTGCGCCTCACACCCTGCCCTGCACTGGAGATTAATTAGTCCCTGCAGCCTCTTGGCTGGTTGTTCATCCACTTGTACTTCGATTATCTGTTTCTGTTTTTAACTCATTCCCAGAGGCAGGGCACTGCAGTAGGGGATTGATGGGGCTGATCAGGGCCAGCGGTTTGGGGCCAAGTCCCCCTGCCTTGTCCCTGCACGCGGCGCGGGGAGCTCTGCCGTGCTCCTCCTTGGGCAGTGCCTCGGGACCCCCGGCTTGCGCCGCTGCCAGGGGATGCTGCAGCTCACTGCTGCGGGGATGCCGTGTTTTCTGCTGCCATGGGAAGGCTGTTCCCTGGCAGTGTGCTCCGGCTTGAGCGATGTTTCAGGAGATGCATTTGAGATTAACTTGGTTTCACAAAGTCACATGTTCTTATTTCTTGGGGTTTTTTTTATTTTTATTGTTTTCCTTTTACAGATACTGTAAAGAGCAACAGCATGGCAGAGCATCTGACATGCTCTAACACATCTTGGAAACGTCACTTCATAGGTGGCAGTAATAGTTTGCTTTTTTATTATTATTCTCTCTTTTAATGTAAATATTTTTAAAACTTAAACCGTTGTGGATTTCTGGAGGCAATTCTTTCATGGTAAAAGCAAAGTGAAGGGGAAAAAGCATCTGTAGTTAAATCAATGTGATATGTAGAGTTCTTGAAATACTGGTTTGCTTTTTCTGTATATGAAAGTCAATTTATTATAAAAAAACAATACTTTTCAACACTTCTTATTACCATTTTTTTAACCTTTGTCATGTAACATAGTTGTATTTATGATTAAGCGAATACTAAAAGATGGCTGAGACAGGCGGATAGAAGTACACCTGCCAGACCCATGCGTGGCATCCTCAGTCAGTGCCTTCAGCAGCAATACGGACAGAAACTCGCCTTCACCGTCCTGACGGAGCCAACACGAAGCGGCTCTGTCCGTAAGGCTGTCTGTCCGGCAGCGCATCCCTGGCCCCGGGTCCCTGCTCGCCGGCACTCGGTGGAAGTGCCAAGTCAGGCAGTAGAGCCTCTTCACAGTCTGGCACCAAAGCCTAAAGAAGCAGTAGCCTTCCCAGAGGTGCTTCATCCCTCTCCTTCTCCTTGTCCGCAGGAGAATCTCCTAGGAAGGTAGCTGAGATAAAAAGCACATATTGAATTGAAAGCAAGCTTTTGGAAATAATCTCTTTTTTTAAAAAATTTGGCCAGGAAGGATGTGATAGGAGACTACGGAAATGTTAAATTTGGATATATTGGTGGTGGTGGCGTACGGAGATTAACAGGGCAGGAGGAATTGCCTGTGGATTTGTGTTAAATAGCCTCGGTTAGGGTGGGGTTTTTTCTTGCCACTGTGTTATCCCTTTCTTCTAACAATGTTCGGCTCTAATTACAAAGGTCTATGAGATCACAAGCTATTTTCTTCTCCTACGGTTATTTAGTATTACCATATATATTTATATACTGTTGCTTAAATGAAATTTCCTGAATCCCTAGAATGTAATACTGAAAAATTAGATCCCTCAAACGGCAAACCTGAACATCAATCTGCTTTATGTAGCAGGCGTGCCAGAATCCACTTGGGCACTTCGCTCGCCCAAAACCTGACACTGCTTTGCATTACTGTACAAGCACGTTTGGCATTTTACTCAGACTGACGGCATCCCTTATTAGTATGTACAGATGTATGGCTTCCTGTGAGCGTGCTTTTCAGATTTTGAAGGAGGAATGCAATTTGGAAACTTGCCAGAGCTATAACCGTTAGATTAAAAGAAATCATTGTCTCCGCAGGTTTCAAGTCCGTATCTGTACTCTTTAACTATGTACAGATGTAGTTGTTTATGTCGAATATTCCCCTAAGATCTTATTTTCTCAAATTATGTCATTGAACTAATATAGAGGGATATGTCATCATTATATTTTTATGTTTGACAGAGATTTTATTGCCTCGTAGCTGTGATTACTTTTATTTAGTAATTGCTAAGATTAAAATAATACATTTCTGGATATGTCTACAAGCTAGTAATAACTATCAACAAGCTCCTGAATATATTCTCCAAATGGGATTTTTTTCTTGAAGTATTTTCAGGACTTTTTTCAAGTTAAAAAAAGTTATAATCATGACACTGAGTGAGTAATGATGGTTTCTCAGCCAGTGTGGTCTTCCTGCCTCGAAGCAGGAATGAAGAGAAATGGGGAAAAGTTGACCATGCAGTCATCATTTTCCATGAGCTTATTTTTGCATCCAGATTGCACGAACCCTTGGTTGTAGGGGGGGGGGGGTTTACTGTAATACAACCACTATGAAATCTGAAGTTCTTAATCCCATCTACTCTTCCACCTTCCTTCTTGTTCCTCTATTTTTATAATGCCCATTTTATTCAAATCAATAAACAGGGTAAGTCAGGTATATTTGGCAGCAACGTTTTTACTTATTGTGTTGAATGTTACATAAATACTGTAATTGGACGGTACGTGCGAAGTGGACTCTTATTCAGATTAAATAATGTCACATTAACATGGTAGCACTTCAGTATGTGTTCTATTTTTTGGTGAAACTAAGTTACCCTTCAATTCTCTGTAACACAAATACCGATTAACCAGGTAGGACACAGATTTATTTTCTCCCCTGGGAAGGCCTGAGATGACAGTTGCTATAGCAACTGTACATATGTGGATTTTGGCGTTATGAGGATTTTAAGGCAACATTTGTAGGAGTTTTATCTGTTGGATGGTTGAGGAAATCAGACTTTGAATCTGCTATAATCTGCAGCTCATACAAGGACAGTCTTGAATTGTAGCTTTCGTTTAAAGATGCATTCTAGTAATAGTACCTGCATAAAACTCATTACCCGCAAATATTAATTTCTCTCATTGATGTGCTTTCAGTTCACCCATTGCTTCATTATCTTAGGGATCTGCATGTTCACATGCTGAAGTTCTTAATTTTATCCAGCCTCAAGATTGTATCCCTGAGAAAACCACAGAATATAATGATCTGACATCAGAGTTGTCCTGAGACAAGCCTGAACTGAAAAGCAGCTTCTCTTAGTTTCAGTTACGGCCCTCCAGGCTGGAGCTGTAAGGTCTGGAGATCCTCCAAGAAACGAGTATACAATAAAGTCCACTTTCGTGGCGTATTGGGCGACTGACAGTGAGTACATAGTGTTTCATTTTAACTGAGAGAAAATTAAACGTTCTTTGAAATACAGAAATTAACTAAGTAGTAGAAAAGAATTTTCGTGATTACAAAATTATCCTGGTGGCCTATATTTTTATCAAGATATATAAGAGCACTACTGTACAAGTATATTCAGCTTGTGAATACCTTTAAGTGTGTATGGAGTTTCAAAGTTATTTTTTGTAGAACTAATCAAAAATCTTAAACATATAACTTCTCGGTAAAGTTCTCAATGAGATTTATTTTATTACCTTCTGCATTCATTTTGTCTTCCAAGTGGAAAAGGATGATGTTACTAGCCAAAAAATAGCACAGAAGGCTTGTAACGTGTCACTGCTACTAATGATTTAATCCTAAAAAAAAACCCGACAGTATTTACATGCACATCATTGAAGCAGTAAGTGCTGCAGGAATTTTGAGTTCTGGAGTCATCGATCTTTTGCCACATGCTTGTTTCTCTCTCCCCGGTGTTTTGGTGGGAGGTTTCTTCCCTAAACAAACAGACATTCATAGACCCACCACTTGCTGAATATAGCTGGCTTATGGCCTTTAGCAGCTGCTTTTAAAAACTCCTACAGGAGAGTGCAGCTCAAGAAAAGCATAATATTACTGACTGGGTTGCTTCACAGTGTTTACTAATTGCTTCAGGGATTAAACGGCCTCATCAGGAATACCTGCCCCCATCTCCCTCTGCTTAGCAGGCTGCTGCAAAAAAATTAAAAAAAAAAAGGGGGCGGGGGGGGGAAGAAAGGAAGAAATGCAGAAGTGAAGCAAAAAATATAGTGGCCTAAACTCTGGCACCTGGGATTTCTGGATATACCATACTATAACAGTTTGGTATAGCAGAGGGAAGTGTGGTTATTTGTCAGTTCTGTTTGACATGACAGGAAATGGCTTAGGGCTCCCGAATAGAAAGCCAAATTAAAGCTTAGATGGAAAAAGTTATTAGACTGGTTGATGCCAAAAAGGGTGGGAGATTGATACCACCGGTGCCCTGCTCCCCCCGCTGCGGGCCGAGGCTGGGGGATGGTTGAGTGTTCGCTGCTTGGTTGGTGATCCAGCGCCTGCTGTGACACGATGTTGTACCTGTTTCCCGTGGAGGACAAGCGTGACTCTCAGTAGCAGGAGATGGACCTGGCGAAGGCTGTTTGGCTCCGAGATTCATGAGGAGATGCATGACGGAAGATGGATTTGCTTCTGGGTGGTGGTTGTATTTGTAAGAAAACTTGAAGCTCTTTTACTTCATGGCGATGCAGGATGTGCCTGAGGCAACATCTCTAGAAAAGACAGGCTGTTTTATAATTTCATTGTCTCATCTCGAGCTCTAAATGTACCTTCCCGCTTGCCCCGGGAGAGTTGTCCGTGGAAAGCGCAGAGCACAGGTTTGTCCTTCCGCACAGCTGCCAGCGCCCCGATGCGTCAGCCTGTCCCCCGCGCTGCAGGAGAACGTGCTGGTCCCTGCAGGGCCAGCCGCTGGCTGGCTGCCCGGGCAGGTACTCCGGGGTGTAGAGCACAGCCTGGGCCACGTCTGCCCTGCCTGGCTCTGGGTCGGCACTCAGGGGGCGGACAGGGGACACTAATTCCTCAGCTGTGCAAACTCCTGAGTGCTTTTCTGCAAAATAGTTAGCGGCTTTGCATTGCAATCCTTCTGCTGCGACTGCGAGCGGCACTGCCATTCTGCTTTTCCCATCGTTCAGAGGTGGATGTAAAAACATCTCATCCATACCGAGAAATCACTGCTTGCGGCGCAGATGTCTCCAGAGATGAGAGGTGAGGCTAGAGGCGCCGTATGCGGGACTTGCTGCAAGCACTTGGCTCGCTGCCATTCCAGGGCACTCACGTCCATCAGAGATGGGAGCACGGAGAGCTGCTCTGCTGGAGAGCTTGGACCAGGGAACTCCCATGGGCAGGTGAAACAGTCACTCCTTCTGCTTCGACACAAGCTCTGCGGTGACTGTGAGGCATTGCACGAGTGAAGCTGGGTAGCTGGGGTCTTTGCAGAAAGCAACACGAAAAAAAGGAGCAATTGTGTAAGAGACAGGCCCTGACTCTGGGACATCCAAATGCAGTCTCATTTACACTGATGGAGCTGCATTTCTGTACACTGGGTTTGACATGCGGTATTTCAAAAGCACTTTGAGTCACTTTTCTGAAGTGTTAAATATTTCCTGAAGTTTTGCTACTCTCTGAAGTGAGACTAAAATGGTATATTAATACTTGTTACTACGAAATTTCTTGTAATTGCATTTCTACACTAGGTAGAAAACAATGAGTGGTGGGAAAATATCTCTGTATATTTAAATGTGTTTTAAAAGCTTTAATTTTCACTTATTTCTGGAACGATGTAAAGATTCTGGATTTTTATCCACCACTGATTTGTATAACGTTCAGCCAGGCAAAGATTGGAGTGTTTCAGAAATGCATACAGTAATAACAGTTCCTTGCATGCAGAAGAAACCTAAAGCATTTTACAGGTGGATCTAAAACCTACAAGTTAGAAGCATTGTATCAGCTGGTACGTAGCAATTCTAGCAGCACTCAGAAATATAGTTTAAGGCAGGCAGGTGTGTGTGATTCTATATATGTTCTCAGGCTGTGTTCATCACCGGGGTATGCTGAGTGCCCTCCAGGATTGCATTACCCACATCAATAACAGCCTCATCAAGAAGGGAAGACTGGGCAATTCAAACTGGGCAGAAGACAATCACCCAGGGTTTGGCCAGGGCACGGGAGTTGACCCCTGTGCTCTTCAAAGAGGCATTTTTAATGACTGGAAGAATGAAGACGACATTTTGGTGATAAATATATTACCCACAATGCTGCATCGTAGTCCCAAATCAGGACTTTTCTAGGAGGGGGATTTCTGCCTGCACGTGGTCCTGTCGGGGAGATCTCCCATCCAAGCATCTGACTGTGTTCAGCACCTTCTAAGTTCGGCCAAACCTGTAAAAGGCTGTAGGACCACTAAAATTGCAGGTCTGTGTTGTCTCTGTTGTCAAGGCAGGTATTTAAAGCTAGGTAACAGGAAAAAGTGCATGCTCTGGGTGAAATAAGAGATGATTAGAGTAATTAGATCCTCCTCAGAAGACCATAAATTAATGGTGATTATGATTCTTGAAACAACAGAAGCATAAGGTACATCTAGCATTGATCACATTTGCTGCATTGTAATGTTCCTTTAATGTTAATAAGTACTTTTGTAGTAAAATCTAATTGAAAACACTGAGCAGGCAGAGCCCAAGGCCACAATCATGTTCCACATAATTACCTAAGGAGGAGGGTGTACATTTCCAATGAAGGGATGCCACCAACTGTTAGCCAGGTATAAGCGGTGCAGTCATTGTGTTCGTGCTCATAGAGTAATAGCCTTACAGGAATATATAGGTGAAAGCTAAAAGATAATTAACAATCAATTCATTTTGTGAAATTTTCAATTATTGAGGCAGGTATCTTCATAATGGAGTAATAATACTATATTTAAATTTATATGTGGCTGTCTCATAACAGAGATGTATTCATTTAAGTAGAAATTACTTTAAGTTAGCAACCCCGCGGTAGTTCTGCAGTCTCCGAGGGACTCTTTGAAGCCTGCGAGCATGCTGCTTTGATGTCTGATGTAGAAAGTGAGGGATGTCTTCGCTGTGATAATTCTAGCCTTCTCCATTCCCTTCTGTGTTGAGGAGAGAGAAAAATATCTGATTCGGAAGATGGAAAAATAAATGGAACCCAGAAAGATGCGTGCATTATAGAGGGGAAAATAGGCCCACCCGAATCTGGACAGAGTCACCAGTTCTATGACTAGGGGCACAATGCGACAGGGCTGCCAAATTCCCTGCTATGTTCTGTGGTTTCCCTCCCTGGACCACTTAAACAGATCAAAAATGTATAACTAAAAATACCCTCCCCTTGAAGAGAAACTGGAGGTCTCTGAGAACGTGTTGCGGCAGGGCGTGCTGCTGCAGGTACCGTCTTGGGGGGAGGAAGGGGATGTTCTGGGGCAAAACCATGAGTTAATCATTTTTCATTGGCATTTGAGGAGAATCGTTCTTCCACGCCGCTGGTGCAGCCTAGAGCAGCCGGACTGCTGCACCCAGTCATCGAAGCGGGGAGTCAAAACCAGCTCCTCCCCCTCAGCCTTCTCTGTTTCGATTTTGCCCAGTTAACCAAGAGCCACAAGGTACGAACAATCTCAAATTACCTGGGACAGCAGACTTAGGAATATTTTTTGTGCCTTTTTGCATTGCCTGTTCTGAGCCCCAGAAGTGGCAGAGGCATTTGCCCGTAACTCTGCGGCACACCGCCTCTGCTCTGCTTTGTTTGGTGCACAGCTGTCACTGTCCTGTGAATGCACACGGGCGCTGAACTTACTTCAAAAAGATGCCAGGGGAAAGTGTGGAAGAAGGGTATCTTTTTGCTCTGTGATTTCTAGTGCATACTTAGCTGCCTCTGGCTAAAAAGCACCGTAATTTTTAAAGGGAAAAACGTGTGGGTGTTTAATGCATAGTGTTGACATGTACTTTTTTGGTTCCTTATTTTTTTTAGAAATGTAGAACTGCCAGGAGAGTTTTACATATGAAAAGCAATCTCTGCATAGGCCCCTGTCAGTGTTACCTAACAGTTTTTATCTGCAGCATAAACTGACAACACCTCACCGTGAAATAATGGCGGTTCCATTGAGTCCAGAGGAGTAATTACTTTGTTGATGAAACTTTTCTCTTTGCTTGCATTTTGATATCTCTCCAATGTCAAACTCACTTGAGCTGACAACATAATTTCTCCAGCAGAGCTGTTGCATCGACCATGCAACTGCTGTTGGGCGTTAGTGGGGGATCTTTTCAAGCTTGCTGAATTTCAGTGTTAGCAACAGGAAAAACTCAGTCTTGCAAAACCCTGTTTTGTGAACAGCACTTCTGAATAGTATGAATAGTCACACGTACCTCAGGGCAGCTAAATATACGAATAAGGGGTAACTGTATCATTATAAAATAGCTCCTCAAAGTTAGTTTACAAGGAATTAATCATAAAATTGTCTCATTTTCTCAGAACGGGGGGAGAGTAAGTTTATTTGAATGTCTTTGCAGATAGTTTCGATTTGTGATAATCTATTTTAATGTTTATTTTGAATTTCCTATCTATGTGAGGCTTGAGATAAGTACATTACAAAGACAATGTGGTTTCCCAGAGGTATTGATATATTCCCGCAACCCTGATTCCCTTCTAGCGTGCATTTTTGGGGACAGTCCTGTTTCAGGGATTCAGGTGGGATGGTTTGGGGCTGTATTGAAAGGTCAGTCCCTGTGTTAAAATCTATAGGGTTTTTCCGCAGCAGGTGGCCAGGGGTTGGTGTGCTTTGCCAGATCTGTGCCATGTATAGCGCAGTTTGATTTTTTTGCTGCAGAAAACCTCAGTTCCCACTAATGCTCCTTTGTTTGAACAAGAGTTAATTATCTTTTCAGAAAAATCCTGTAGATCATGGCTAACATTGTAAGCCAAACGCTAGGAACTGAAGTAGCATTTTATGAGAGCGGATCATAACCAGTTTCTGAACCCCACGGGTATTGTAGAAACATAATAATGTTATTTTGAGTAAGAAATAATGGCTGCTGATTCTAAGCTCATCCAGGAACAAAAAGAGAACTATGAAGGGCTTATTCAATACAATGTAAGTTATGCAGATGTTTCTCAATTTTCTTGCTGAACTTGTATGCCGGAGTCAGGGTTTCATTTGATCAAACCATTTCAGCAGAAAGAATGGGTCCTTAAGCACTTTTGTCATTGCATATGAATGGCTTGTGAAAGCAGCCTGTGGAGGGGCAGGAAATCAAGTACCCTTGTCAGTCCCACACAGAAGGCGCGTCCTTTATTGCCCATGCTTGGGTCACGCAGTCAGAGCTAAATTTTTTCTTCTGTTCACTTTAGAATAAACAGTAACAAAATGGAAGCAGAAAACAAACCTGCTAGGAGAGAGTCAGTCTGTTGAAGTCTTGCCATTGATTCGGTCGGAGTGAGCTCGCGGGACGGGCGTCACAGAGCAGTGACTTCCTACGTGTAGTACAATTGTATTACCCTGCACCAAACCAATGTGGAAAGAAGAGAGAACGCGCAACTTTGGAGCTAGCAATTCAGCTGATGTTTTACCCAAGAGAGTAAGGCCGAAATGACTTTTCTACAAAATCCATAAAAAATCCAAAGTTGCAGGTAAGGAAATCTCCCCCATCACAAAGCAAAACCTCCGTTGATCATGGAGAAGGTTGCAGTTTGCTCTGAATAAGATCCTCTAACACAAAAATGTCAGGTCCTCTGTGCATACCAGTGAGCTAAATATAGCTGGATTTGCAGAGAAAGAAAACAGCTATTTTTGAAAGTGCATTTTCAGTCTAGCAAGGTGAATTTCATGCAAAGCAAAAAAGAGGTATCACTATACATGAGATGAACGCAAAAATATTGACCTGAAGGATTTATTTGTTGTTTTAAATGGTTTAAGCAGGCATGTAATAATAATGAAAGTAGAAACCATCATACTCAAGAAATTGCCTTGTATTTTGTCTTTGAGGCATAAGCTTAGCAGAAGGTTAAAAAGAAGCAACAACGAATCCTGTAGACTGAAGCAAAAATTTTGTATCCCAAGTGTACCCTGTCAAAAGTGATTTGGGGCATGTTTATACTTCTGCATTTTGAAATAATGGCTTTTTAAAAATCTGTGTTCGTATTCATCAAAAACGATTCAGCAAAACCAGCCAGCGAGGATCCTCCCTTACCACGCAGCAGGGCTGGGGGGCTCCTGCAGAGCCGGTTGTGCTGTGCCAGCGCAGCATACGGCTGTCGCTCCCTGGGGTGGGGGGGTGTTGGGCACTGGGGAAGTACCACGGGCACCAGCAGGACATGTCCCGTGGTCCCCAGCCAGCTCACCCCACAGCTGCCCCCACACTATTTCACCTGGTTGTAGAGGGACCGAGAGCTCTCCGTTCAACAGCAAGCTCAAACGGAGTCCCCTCTGGTGCCTGGTACAGAGATGTCTAGCAGTTCCCGCTCTGTCCTTACTTCCCAGGCAGCTTTAGAAATCTGTAATGTTGTTAATACAGCAGAAAGCAGCTGAGAACTATCATCAGAGGATCAATACCTTATGACAAATGAAAAGCCTTTCAAAGAGAAAGAGGTTAGTCTGCGACTGCCCAAACAAAGATGCCTACAAGCATATACAAGAGGAGCTGCTCTGATGCATGGGTGAGGAGACAAATTGGAAGAGAAAAGGGAACCTGGGGGAAGAGATCAGAGAGAGGGTTTTTTTGTTACTCTTTTCCCTCCTGTTAAAGAAGGGGTCGCGCTAGGGAAGTGCTCTGCTCAACATGTCTGAGCGGAGCTTCGGGAGGTGGGAGGCGCAGTAACAAAGCAGAGCTGGAGCTGTCCCGAAGCCTACATCGTAACACCACCGTGGAGGGTTTGTGGGTGCGGGAGCCAGGTCTCGCCTTTGCCCGTAGCCGTGGCATAGCCACCCACTGCGGTCGTTACCAGCCGCGTGTGATGTCCTGTCCAGATAGGGGGAAAGAAAACCAAGGAAAAACTTTTCCTTCTGCAGTTTGGTGGTTTGACATCCTTTCCCTCTTAAACTCTGTCTTTGCTATTGCCCATCTCTGTCTCTTCTCAGCAGCAAAGATCCATATGTTTTCTTTCCTAAACTGAGTAGTGGGGGTGGGAAGGGGGTAGGCAACAACTGGAAATGTACCCAATGAGCTCTAGTGGTACGGAAGAGTGTTTTCCAAGACAACCTCCTTATATGGCAGACATTTCCAATCTTTGTTGATGGGGTCAGCTGCAGTGGGCAGGAGGGCCTTGTTGACCTCTTTAATTGTCAAGGCTTTTTGAAGGGTTTTTCAGGTTTAGCACTTTTCAGCTAATGATGTCAGGCCTTCACCAAGAGATTATTCAATCTGTGTTGGCATTTGGCCTTTAAATGGCTGAAGTATCTGTTGTGACAAAACCCAGAGTGGGGGAATGAGGTGAAACTCCTATTTACAAAGAAGGCATTACTCACTCAGCAGTAACCGCTTTTCTCACACTGCTAATTGCCCATTAAACGCCATCCATTGAGCCATTAACTGCCTCTGCCAGAGTAGGGAAACCTGAGGTTTAACCCTGTCCATGCCCCTGAGTCATATGGTTTCACGGATTAAGTAATGTTCGTGTTGTGTTTATAACAACTAAAAAATACTGTATGTATTGTAAATTATATCTCGAGCGTTCACAAGATCTCCATTGGGCTCGCGGTTAGAGACATTTATTTAAAAGAATGCAGAGGGAGTAGGAGGACAAAATATGTGATCTGTATGCTGTCATCTTCCTCTTGTTCCCTCTGATTTACATTTTCAACATCAGAGCAACCTGTAATGTTTAATGGAGATAATTAAATATATTTTGAAGACGAGATAGCTCTTTTTAGTAGTGGAACAAATCCTGCTAACAAACTTAACTAGCAATAATAATTCACCGGTAAGTTGAAGAGTAAAATGCATTTAAAAGCTTAGCACTAGATTGTGTTAGGTGGTGCTAACAGAAAGGAATGAAAATCAATTAGTTTAGCCAAGGTGCTTAAAACATGATTACAGCTGGAGAAAAAGTCTTGTGAAAACTGATATTAGGTAGTAGTTAAGATTTATTCCAGTACCTTAATTGGAGGACCAGGGAAGTTTAAGCAGAAAGATCAAGTGATTTGATTCTCCAGAACTTCAAAATCAATGTAGCTTTAGCGTATTTTATTGACTGGAAGATGCAATCTGTTAATGACTGAAGATAAGAAAGGAAGGTCAGGGCCTCTAAATATCCCTGTTGATAATTGCTCCGTGTGCTGCTGCCGGCCGCCTCGAGCAGAGCCCAGCGCTCCAGCCCAGCACCAGATTTAGCCTAACTTGGACCTGAGCAAGGACTTGCTTGGGGAAAACTAAACACATCTTCTGGATGTGTGCCCAGGCAGCGTCTGCGGAGCACGGCGGGGGGTTGTTCGGTGTCCGGCGCTGTGTCACTGGGCTTGGGAAGGTAATGCGTAAGACAACCTTTATTAAAGGAAACTTCCCTCTGGGAGCAGGCCTGGCTTGATTTGATTGCAATCATACACACAGAAAAATTCCTCCTTTGGATGCTTTTTCTCCCCTGAGGCCCAGGGCTTGCATTCACTGGTATAGTTTTTCACAAATTCAGCCCTGTATTTACAAGCTTCCTTGTGGCTTCCTCATGCAGAGATAAGGGAACTACTAGGTACTCAACATTTATTTATTGATATACAATAAGGGATAGAAGACAGTAAATAAATCTCAGTTAAGTATAAAAACAGGTATGCTGTGCAACTATGAAGACAGAAATAAAGAGTGTTTGGCTTTTTTACTACTGTCAAAGATATCTTAAATAAGGTAGAGATGGAGAATAGGGTCTGTGGGCCATTAACTTTTGTCAGGTCATGGATTAGTTAAACATGTGAGCTGATTTGGCTTAAAACTCAGGTTTTTCTCATCCTGTAATATTCCAGATTGCTTTCTGTATAAGTACCCCAAATGAAACTGCTGGTAAGGAGCTCTAAATAATTCATAGTGATTTGTAATGTTATCTCTGAGGTGTGACGCGGAGGAGTTAATTTCGGAGTTAATTTGGAGGTGGTAATGAGGAATTGTGTAGGGCGATACAGGATGTGGTATCACCTCGCTAGACTGTATTGGAAAATGGTTTGGATATTGCTGTAAATTGTCATTGCAGCATCAAACTTGAGACAGAGATTCAGTTTATTCTTACGATAAAATAAACGCAATGTTTGATAATTAAGAGAGGAAGCTCTTTCCTGATGCTCTGGATTAGTGTTGTTATGGGTGGATACCTCCTAACAGTACAGGAGATCGTGGAATGACTGGAATTTGGCGGGTCCTAAAATAATAGACTTTTGTAATTAAATCTCATTTAAATGAGCACCTAAATCATTTTGTATGCTGGGATTACCCATCCCCAGTTTAGCATAACAATGAATGCCCATCTGCGTGTCACAGAAACCCAAGGATTGCGTAAACCACAAAGCAAGCCCGCTCCAGTTTATGAATTATGATAGATTGAGCAGTTGCTGTGGCAACGGTTTGTTCTAATTGTGATACATGAGTAGCAACAAGAATTGGATGGCTCAAGTCATTTAGTTAATTAAATGCAAACTTGGACAGCTCTGAAGGAATAATAGAGGAAATTAACACCTACTAGTGCACACCTGTAACATGTGAACAATTTGTCTGGAAAAAACCCACAAAGAGTTTCTGTATTCTTGACGTGTCTTTCCTGGCCTTGTGTGTTTTGCTGTGGGATGAGGCATGATTATTTTGAATTGCTTGCCGAGGCGGGGTGTGAGGGGTCAGGGACGCCTGTTGTCTGGATCAGGGCAGCGTCGGACGTTGGCTGGGGAGCCCGGCTCAGAGCGACTGCGCTGGGCGAGGGGACGGGTTTGTAATGGAAAGGGCTGGCACAAACCGTTCTGTGTTCGCAGAGTACGTTCATGCATCAGAGAAAGTCCACTCTTGTGTTCAGAAAGGAAGATGCTGGGGTTTGCTGGCAGAATGTAAGGGTTACACCTGAGGGTAAACTGTTTGGGTTCGTGGTTCCTGAGGCATGGTTGGCTTGAGCTGTTGTCAGAAACCATGCATGGATGAAACCCGCGTGGGGCTTTGTCTGCTGCCCACACCCTGTGCCTGAAATCCTTGGTTTTGCTTGGATTTGTTTGGGGTTTTTTTGGGGGGTAGATATTGGGGTGTTGTTTTGGGATTATTTTTTTTTGTTGGGGGTTTTGGTTTGGGGGGGGCAGGGAGGATGAGAAGGTTTCAGTACATGGCTGCCACTGTTAAAACAATACACTTTAGCCGTTCTGCAGTTATGGAGGAATATAGTGCTTTGAGAACCAATATATCAAAACAGAATGAAGGGAAAAATAGTTCGGTCTCCGTGTGCAGTTTTCTGCCCCTGAGTAACTCTGGCAGGGTTACACTGCAGGACAGAGGCTTGCGTCCTTGGGAACAGCCGAAACTTTTCTCCTTGTGGACTGTGGAAATGGAGATTATATGAAGAAACCCGTTAGTTTTGGGCTGCTTCCTGAGTCTTGCAAAGACAACAGCCCAGGAACAGCTTTTCAGGCTTCTTTTCTGGAGCAGTCTCATCCTGCAGTGTTTTTCTTTGCCTGTAGATGCTTTTGAGAAATTAGGCTCCATCAAAATAGTGATGTATCCTCAGGTAACTCACAGAAAAGGAAAATTTTTAACTTTTTTTCTTTAATATAAGGAATTATCTTTCATTATTTTGCCACGGTTTAAATTCCTAATGATGGCTGCTCAGGAGTGAAGGTTTTGCTGCCATGGCTTATCCTCGCATTAATCCAACCAGTCTTTTATGCAGCTCTAACTCACTCTCTGTTTACTTTTACACATTAGAACATAAAATAATTTTCATGCTAATAAATAAATCAGAACCCAGCTAAAGTAACTGATTGGCCAGAATTGCAGACCGATCTTTGTACTTGAACGCAGCCTTTAGGTCCCAAAACACATTCAAACTGCATGGTCGCATACACTCTCTATACAGCACTGTGGTAGCATTGTTAAATAGAAAGGACTCTTCCAGCCATAACAAGTCTGTTTCTAAGTAGCAAAAGCAATATGTAAATGCTCTGTTTTAAATAATAATTACATTATAATGTAAAAGTCAGTGAAAAGCTGGCTTTCTTTACATATGTATTTGTCAGTGCTTTTTAATAACCAGTGTTCTACTCCAAAGGTCTTTAAAGAGAAACAGGATGAGTAGGATTAGCCTTTTTCTTCCCCACTCCTCCGCTGACACTGGCTTGCACTTTGAATTCCCCTGAAGGTCTCCAAGCAGAATTAGATCTTACTTTGTATGCAAATATATGGAATATATTCTCAATATAGGCCTGGGTCAAACTTCACTGACACTGAAAGATTCCCAATGACTTTTCTGGGGTTTATAGCGGGGCCACAGTGATGCAGGAAATGCGATGACCGTAATTAGCATGGGAACGGGCAGGGCTGTTGGCATAGTTCAGTTCTTTGATGTGTGAGATGGGCAAGATATTTTTTTCCGGGATTGGTTTGAGGTTTTGCACACCGCTTGCTCTCATGTAGAGGAATACTTGGTTGCTTCAGCAACCTGCGGGAATGCGTTAAGTGGAGACCTCCTTCCCTGTCAGCCAAATGAAAGGTGAAGTAGGGACAGAACGAGTGTGTACATGAAATAGATGCTGTAAGAAATTAATACCCTGGCAGAGGAGTTTAACAAGCAGGAAACTGGTAGAATTATGAGGAAATCAAATAAATTCCCCAGAAAATGGTACCAGACCTGGTGATGCAGGTGAAATAACTATCCAGTGGTCATGTAGCATGGCAGCATGTTACTTCAACCTTATTTGGGTGCAAACTCATAGAAATCTCTTTGAGAAATCAAAAGAGAGTACCACCAACGTGTATGTTCAGAATTAAGTAATTATTAAAGATATTGCATCCAGCTGTGAAGGAGAGTAACTCTTGCTCTTCTGGGAGGGCCAGAGGATTTTTGTTTGGAGGGGGGGTGGTTTGGGGTGGGGTTTTTTTTGGAAGCCTGGTGTGTCGGTAGATCAGGGAGGTTCAGTTGCTGAAGAGAGTGGATGCGAAGGGAATCTGTTAACTGGACCGTCTCAGAAAAAGGGCAATTTTATTTCAGAGAATGCCTTCCAACTGGGTGAAAGTGAGTGGATATAAATAAAACATTCATATGGCTGGATTGGGGGAGACAAAATTGAAGGTGAAAGGACAGAAAAAAATTTTGAAGCTTGCACTGTAAAATGAATCTTTTGCGTGGATTTCTGCTTTTCATTAGGAGCATAGCATGGGCTGAAATATCTTCTTTTTTTTTCCTTGTTAAGACTCCGAACTGACAGCTCAGGAAAACCTAGCATCCTCAGAGCAAGCCTGGCAATGGGCACTGTGTGTGCATTGTCCTTTCCAGCTCCATTTGAAACCCGCCAGTCAAACCTGAAGAAAGACCCTCATGGAGAGCTGCTCTGCAGTGATGACAGGGCTTGACCCCTCTTGTAAGGGTGGTTTGGGGCTTAACTTTTTTCTTTTGCCTTTTTTTTTTTTTTTCTTTTTTCTTCAGTATTATCTTACTAGGCTACTGTGTGTGACTATAAAACTATAAAACTGCTTATATTTATTTTGGATTATAAATTTAATTTTGCAAGACCTGAATACATTAAATGAAAGGGCTGCTTGCCATCATAATGCAAGGCTGACTGATTTACTGT
Organism: Morus bassanus; assembly: GCA_031468815.1. Classification (NCBI taxonomy): domain Eukaryota; kingdom Metazoa; phylum Chordata; class Aves; order Suliformes; family Sulidae; genus Morus; species Morus bassanus. The sequence goes on along the minus strand of CM062580.1, from coordinate 1,574,231 downwards.
GCAATAAAAATAAAGAAAATTGCAAACCCCAAAATGGTTAACAGCATATAGTGGGGAGAAAACCATTAGGGCATTGGCGCCTCTCTTATTTCCAGGCTATGAATAATTTTGGCAATATTTTTCAGCGCTGTCAAGGCAAAGCAGCAGTTCATATCAGCTGCATTCGCAGTCATTGCATTGCCATGACAACCTCATGCAGATACATGAGCTGCTGTCGATTGTCAAGCCCATCATCAGCTGTGACCTGCAGCTTGACAAAAGAGCCTACCTGCATAATACATACCATGTTATCTCATTTGCCCACACAGATAAAAGTATACTAAGTGTAAAGAGCCAACCTGTGAACTAAAGAGAGTTTCGGAAGCTCCTGCTGTCTCTGGATTTCCATCCTGTTTTTCCTTAGATGATGATTCTTCATGTTTTGAGACGCTTCATACCTTGCCTTTCTCATGCAGCTCCCAAAACGCTCCGTGTAGCTCCATGTAGAGGATGCAAGAGGAACGTTCGATCCTTGTGGCATGTGTATCCTGATGAGTTATTGCAGTGAGGTTGGAATAAGTTTACCTTGGCAGGTCTCGTTCCTAAGCACACAAGATCCATGGGAAGGTGCACACTGTGGTGTGCCTTGAGCTTTTTAGTCCTTCTGGGCTTCTAAGTGCCCAAAATGCAGCACTGCTGAAGGACCGTGACTTTCCAAAGCCCTAAGCTGTCTGGAAGTCAGATGGCCTGTGGGGAGGGGAGGTTAAGCTGTATGCCCAAAAATACAAGATCGCTAATCTCTTTTTTGATGCTGTAAGTTGTGTATTTAAATTGGCTGAAGAGAAGGTCAGTAGAAGTTTTGCTGAATAAATGCATACTTCAGTGCTGATAGAAAGTTTATTCCCAGTTGAGAAGATCTGCTTCTAGATAAATAGAAAGGTCATTCAGTTACTTTTTCTCATTTATTGATGCTTTCTGCATAAAGAAAGAAACAGTGCAGGAAGATGTTCTAAGGAGGCAAATCAAGTTAGTTAGCTTGTCCACTATAGGGGCATGTTGATGCTCCGATTGCTGCCTTCTCTGACTGTAGGTAGGAGAGACCTGCAGCACCTTGCATCTCTCTTCCGATCACATGTAACCAACAGTTTGTATGGTGCTCCTAAGGGCTGTACTATTACAGCAATGCTCAAATAGGCATATTTTACTTATAAGCTCTACTGATATAGCATCTATATAACCTTAGCCCAAGCCAGTGTTGTATGGACATAAATATTTTTGCTTCACCAGAGAAAAGTAAAGTTTAAGAAGAAATGAAAATGAGATTTACTTGCTAATTATTATTCTGCAGCTTAAATTTTTCAAATTTGAGAAATTAACATGTGTTATTAGCATGCTTCAGCGGTTATTTAAGATAATTTCTCATTTCAGTCATTTTGTGTTCACCTGTGAATCTAGCCATACATGAAAGCTGCAGCTCATGGGCCATGCTGGCATTACAAAATGACGCTCTGGGCTTCAGCTCTCAGTCTGATGCACTCTTTCAGCATGACGTTGCATAGCCTCAGGCACCTGATGCTTTGCACTTCTGTATTTCTGTTTGTCGAAAGTCTTTGCACTTAGTACATCATGTGATACGCAAGCGCCGATTCGTGGTACAATTTTCTTAAGAGGTTTTCTCTGCATGTTTAAGTGTTTGAGCAACAGTGATGAAGTTGGACAGATCTTCCCTGGCAGTGTAGGACAGTCTCCACCGTGGCCATGCTTAGATGCTTTCTCTTAATTTTCTCCAAACTATGGGTTTTTTACTCCAGGGAAAAGGCATCTCCAGTGAGGGAAGACAGGGAAACCTAAACATCACTTCAAGTTTTCCTGTCATGAGTAATAAATGCCAGCACCTCTTTTGGTCTGACAGAGGTCTCTTCTAAGAACATTTAATTTCTTAGGCTGGTGATCAGAGAGGTTTATCTTAACATGCTATCAGCATAAGATTAAGCACCTAAAGTTGTTTTTTTAAAAAGAACACCTTTTTGTCTTTTTCTTGAACTATTAATTAGCATCGTGTATCCTGAATGACTGCGAAGTCAAATTCTAGAAAGCTAGCAGGCTTCTCTGAGTTAGTTTCTTTAAAATTGTTTTATTATGCATGACTATTTATGAGGGCCATAATATTTTTAGTTCCTCATCTACTTGCCCGTCTATATGTTTACTTATACACACATTAGCTTGCAGTTCGTTTGTCTTTTTATAATCAATACCTTTCACTGGATATTCACTCTTGCTTATTCTTCCATCTAACATAAAAGGAATTGTCTTGAAATCATTTGACCTAAGTTTATTTTCTATTCTAGAATACATTAATAATTTAAGAAAATTTGTGAGACAGCTTTGCCTCATGTTCACTCAGCAACTATTTGGTGAGGAAAAACTGTAAGTGTGGTAAGGCTGTCTGGCCTCTACCGTTACAAGCAATATTTGATCCCCAAGATATTTCTGGGAGGTTCAGGGCCTTGTGATGGCCATTTCTGCTGCACTGGCTTCTCATCGGATTGCCAGTGTTTCTCTAATGGAGTGCTTTTTAACACTTCCACAGATCTTCTCTTGAAAACTGAGGATAAAAGATAGTGATTTTGGTAATTGCAGGTATTATATTGCCTGAAAAGAGCCGGTGCATGATCACACCTTCTCAAATCCCAAAATTCAGGGTGAGGGTTTGAGCATGCCCAGCTCTTGGCATCAGCCCATGTTTCCTCTTCCCGGGAGCCCTCCGGAGGTGGCTGCTCTTCCTGCGGCTCCGGTGCCATACCTGCTGGGAGATATCCCTGTTGCTGAGGCAGTACCCAGCGCTCTGTGGTGCGGGCACGTCAGGCTACGGAGACACAGCCACGGCAGCCCGAGGAGCCTCGCTTTGTTTTGCTCAAAATCTCAAACTGAGTATTGCAGGGTGGGTTTTTTCTCCTTTTCCATTGAATTATGCAGAAGCTGAAGTGAGTAAAATTAAAGATTTCTAGGCTAGTGACGTTTGGAATATAAGAAGGATAGCAAAATCTATTTCATTTGAACTCTAATCTCTGGTCATGTATAAAATGAATAAAATGCAATAAGTGTGGAGAAATATGATTTATAACAGCAGCTGAAGTCTGGCACTGAATACCCCAAAATGCCAAGATTGTATGTCAGTCAATTTAACAGTGCAGCGGTGAAGGTGAAGAACGAAATGAAGGCTTTCTCCGATGATGTAATCTTTGGGAAAAAATGACAGATGAAGAATTATTTCTAGCTCAGAAAAGCTAAGTGCTCAGCCAGTGAGAGAGGGAAAAGCCATTATTTTAATAATAGAAGTTGGGGATGTACATTACTTCTGTTGCACTTTGTGTTTGTCTCTTTTAGTGATGTGTAACTTATTTTATAGCTATTATAACAAACACGAATGTCAAGCAAGAGATATTAGACAGTTCTGAGGATTGATAACAGGACTTCTTGAGCTATTCATCTCTGTCTGTGCTTGAAATACAGCCAAACTCAGCTGTGACTGAAATTTCTTATCACCTGAAGGCCTGTTAGTGACCCACGCAAAATGATCTGGTGGGTCTCAGGACACTCCTCTTGCGGACAGACATCCGTGCTGGATAACAGCATGTTAGCTGAGTTCCCTGTGGGAAAACTTCATCTGTTTCATCAATTCTTTCATCGGCTTATGGACACGTGATTAGTGTAGAAGAAAAATATGAAACAGCTGTTTCCCAGCTGTCCATTGCTGTTATCTATGCTAACAGGTACAGGACCGGGAGGGCTCATCCTCGCTGTAACCTGGGCGTGGGTCGCAGCCTTGCCACCGTCTCTGGCTGCCCACCCATCACCCTCGGACCTGCAGTAGGACACACGTTTCTCACCACCACGCCGGGGACAGCACCATGTGCTGTATGGCCGGAAGCAAAAACCAAGAGAAGATGAATCCAAAAGGAGACAGAACTTCATCTTATTTCAGTGGTGAAGATGCAGGGAGGTCACTTCAAATGTTGCTATCGTTGCAAGAAGATTGTTTTGCTGGCACATCCTTCTGTGCCAAATTTCTACTTATAAGAGAAATCCTCATAAAGTCAGGGGATGCAGTCAGTTCCAGGCAGTCACAAATTTGAAATAACTTTAATCTTTTGTTGACTTAAGCCAGGGCCATCACTGTTCATTTCTTGGCTGAGCAACTCCCAAATGATTCTAAGTAGTTCATGGGCATCTTTATTGTCTCTGTAACTGATACAGAAAGTAAAGACGGCTCTTCTTCCAGCGGATGTGGAATCTCTGCCAAATATAGTCTGTATAAACCATTTGACTTGCAGGATTGTCTTTGATACCGCTTCAATTTCTCTTTTAGCCATCTGATGCCCTTTGAAAGCAGCGACATGCTTTTCCTTCACTGCTCTGTCCAATTATCTGAATAATTTAATTTCCTTCTAGATAAGCTGCTAGAGTTTCTCTCACAGGCTGGAGAGACAAAATTCCTCCTCCTTCTGCATCTGCATCATAACCCTCAGAGCAAGTGCTTCAACATTTGGTATTTTGAATTATCATACAAGTTATGGATATAATCCATAAATATTTATTTTTTCTGATATATGCAAATTTCTTGCATAAGGAAGTTGCTATTATAAGGGAATAAGCTGTATGAAATATTTAGCTCAAATAGCTAAAATATATTTAAAATACATACATTTACTTCATCTTTACTCTGCACGTTTGCCTGTGAAATGCAAGCTGAAAAACTAGATGCACTTAGAACATGAAAATTCAAGTTGGCTTTGGCAGTGTGACATTAGAAGGAATAGTTTTATAGTGCAGGCAGAGGGAATTGGAAATTAGTCCTTTTAGACCTGTTTACTGCTGTACTGTCTGCCTTTGCATTTGGCCTCTGCAGGTGGTAATCTTTCAGAATATGACCCCAATTTTCCCTTTGGTATGCTAAGCCTCCTGCTGCTAGAAACATATTGAAACATAATTCATCACACCCATTACCTGCATAACTCTGGTGTATAATGTCATTGCCAAGCTAGTAACCACCAGGAGTGGCGAACGTGACGGTGTTTGTAAGCACGTCTAAGGGTTTATCGGCATTATCACACCCTCTCTCTTTCCCCCAGCGTGATACCTGTGCATCGGTGTCTGTCGTGTTTTGCTGCATCGTAAGGAGGGAACGAGATCCCATCTGGCTTGCTTGTGACAAGGGGAATTTCATGGCTCTGGGCACGTTCTTCTCCCAAACCTCTGTACTTCATGATGTGACTTAGAGCAACTTTTCAGAACACCACATGCTGTCGTCAGGCGGCCAGAAATATCCGATCCGACATCAAAGCTTTCTTTAGCGTTTGCTAACCGTCAGCTGTTTCTTTGGGCAGGGGAGAACCCCCTGTTTCTAAAGCAGCCACTGTTACTCCGCAGGTCGCCTTCGCTGTTCGCAGCGTGCGTGGCATCCTGCAAGCGACGGTGGTCTTTCCTGTGTGCGCCTGAGAAGTGGCTGTCCTCGCCGCTGTGAGCTGGGGCGGGAGCCATCCCTCCTCGGCAGCAACACGTGCTGGAGAGGAGACGAGGTGGAGAGGGGCTGAGGGGAGGCAGCGGGGCACACAGGGCCAAGGTCCCCAGGGGCACAGGCATGCAGAGCGCTGGACGCCAACACTGACAGCTGAATAATGAAGGTAACCGTGAGGGGTTTACACTTCTGTTTAGAAATGCTGTTCTTAGCAACTTGATACATCCTGAGATGAGGTGGGCTTGGAGCTGCGATGGTGACATCTCTAGGAGCATCCAGCTCCTTGATTTGACTTTGTTTTTTCCCTCAGCAAGTCAGTCTTTTAGGTCCTTCTATTTGAGGCATTCTTATCTTGCTGTTGTAAATACTGACCGTGCAACTTCAACCATTTGCTGCCGTGGAGCACCATGGCTATACGGATGCTTCAGGAAAGCACCTGGGAAAGTCTCTGTGTGAGCTGTTGAAGCAATGTGCCATGCAGGGACTGCTGCCTGTCAGGGGGGTCCTGCTCCATTGGGATAGTTTCTAAGGGCTCTCCGGGTAAAGTAGAAAGATCTTCTTTGCCTCTCTGCAGGTATTTTTTGAAGCTGGTGCATGTCAGAGAGCAGACCGTATCAGTAAAGTAGGTTGCATTGCAGCATTGAAGTTAACGGAGGTCCGTGTTTTGCCACAGCTTGGAAGGGTGTCTGAGGCTGTAAGTTGTGCAAAGCACAGCAGCGAGGCTGTGTGCACACTCACACCCGTGTCAGCCGTTGCACTCCCAGGCAGAGCTGGCCAGTGACATCTTCCATCTGCTACCATTGCCCAGCCCAAACTCCACGGCAGGTGTTGCATTTACTGCTCCCATGGCAGCAGACAAACACCGAATTTTAATCCCTCCTAGAGCTAGAGCAGAACTGGGCAATAGTGAATGGTTATTTATAGTCCTCGAAGCCAACATTTACAAGAAGTAATTCTTGGACTGAGTCCCCCCTGTGTTTGCTTGTCCAGGACAACTGAATACTGCCATTAAATGTAATACTTCCTGCTAACGGCCACTTTGCTTTTGGCCACTTCGGAGATGAAATTGTGGAAGCTTAGCTGATGAGTCGATGTTGCATTGTATATAACATGCAAGGCTTGGCTAGTTTCTTGAAGAGATCAATGACGTTTTGTTTTATGCTTCAATGGTGGTGATTCTTCAAATCTGAATCTTTTCTCAGCTCCCCCCTTGTTCTCTTAGTAGGAATAATAATAGTCTCCAGTTAAATGCATGAAAAAACTCATCCAGACACACAATGTTTTTGTGTTATCTGTTAGTTGTTACTTCTGTAATTTATTTGGAACTCTAAATTTGTTTAGTAAGGATAAACACAGAGATCACATTAAAAATAAGCACAGAACAGTCTGTGATGTTTAGTCATTTTATTATTAGCGAAGGAAAAAAAACCTTCAAAGGCATGTGAACCTGCTGGAAGAAAGAGTTGTCTTAAACTGCCCTGATAAAAAAATTAATTTAAAGGCAAAATGTTTCTCCCCGCCTGTGTGAGAAGGTTTTCTTCTGGGCCTACCGAAATCTCTGCCATCCCACTTCTGGTGTGCTGGGGCAGTGGTAGGGTGCCTGGCTGGCGTTCGGGTTCGTTTGCATCCCCGCTCGTTACTGCAGAGCTGCCCCCACAGGATAAATATTTATTGCTCCTGTCACTGGATTTCAGCGCTGTGCTGGTATCAGCTCTTGCTTAGTGAGGGCCAGCAGATAGCTGATGACCTCTTGAGAGAGTGAGACGTGATTGTTACGAATGGCGTAAAAGAAAAGTAATTTGGGGAGCTACTTTCCAAACTTTAATCTTCTTTACTTTCATATCTCTGAGGGAAATGTGATGTTGCTTTGTGGGTACTTGCTGTTCCTGTGGAACTATTTTTGTTTTTCCATTACACTGAAATACATCCACAAAGTCAACCTGCAGTTTTTTCTGATCTACCAGATGTAATATTGTGAGAATTTCCAAAGGACACTAACTTAATAGACCAACTATATTCACTGATGAAAGCCAACCAACCTCAGGTCTGCTGCAACCAGCCAGTAAAATGATTCCTGTCAGGCACACAAAGCTCCTTGTTGAGCTGTAGAACAAACATGAGCTTTAGCCTGGAAATCAGTTTGGAAAAAAAAAAAAACAACCCAAAAAAAAAGAAAATGCCATGGGGCTGCATGCGTGCCCCCAAGCCTACGTGTCCCACGTGCCACGAGTACCCCCGTGTGCCGGGATGCGCAGCCCGTCCGCTGAGCCTGGCCTCTGCACCAGGAGCGGCTCAGATAGGGGTGCTCATGAGCAGTGAGTGCAGCTGTGCGTGTTTGATAAGCCGCCCTAGTGCTGTCAGCCTGCAAAACAACCAACCATTAATGGGAAATTTTCTGAAACTAAAATCCCATCATTTCCTTTGGTGCCACCTTTCGTATAATTACTAAGCGCAGAATTTATAATTAAATGGTATGACTGATTCTGTGACATTCCCATAGACATTTCACAAAGGCTATTTGTGTGCCTTACTATTTTGTACAGTAATAACTGCAATCAGTGTAACTACTATGATTTGTTTATCAAACATCCCTTGGGTAGCATCCGTTGTCATTTGTAAAACTTAGTGAGCATCACGATTTACATACAGTTGCCTGTCTCACGTTGCTGTTGAGTTGTGTTTCTGAAGCACCGCTGATGCTCACCTCTGCAGAGGGGCATGGTTGTCTTCCGCACGCTGTGGAAAGTACACACCGAACAGTACAACAGCACAAATAGACAAAATTCGGTAAAAATCTTACAAAGAAACTAGGCATTATATCTTCACAACAGGGATCAAAGCGTATGCTTATTGAGCAGTGGAATTAACAGTTGAAAAGTGAGGAGAAAAGAGCATATTAAATAATCATCAATCGTACCCTTGAATACAGAGAGTCCTGAGGAATAAGCATGTGTAGTCATGTAGTTGATGGCTGTCTTGTAGTGCCTGTGTACCAGGAGACCAAATTAAAGCAGTGCAGGGAACCCTGGTTTGACATTACGGCACTTGACTGCTTGACATTGCAACCTTTACTGTTTGTCCTAAGTATAGACTGTGTGTGTTGGCATACACATGTGGGTTTTGCCTATAAAATATTCAAATGCCATAGAAGTATGATGAACTAGTGATACAGTGTGGATTATATTAATACCATTAGGAGCAGTAAGTTACAACAGCGGATAAGTGGTGTAGTCACTGTCTCTCATCTATTAAGTGACCTGCTGCAACTGGAAATCCCTGTCTTCTGCATCATTTGCCAGATGTTTGCCCCTTTTGTCCAAAATGCTGGAGCCTGGTGTCCATAGGGGTTTTTTGTGATTTTTTTTTTTTATTTTTTTTTTCCCAAAATGATGTTAGCTTAAAAGAAAAGGAAACCGCTTTCCCTAAGCTCTGCTAAAACCTTCTAATCTAGGAAAAGAATTTTAGGTTTTTTCCAAACTGCTCTATTCTCCAAAGGGCACTGCTAAATGACAGCTTGAGCAGATTATGATGCTTAAAAGGATGGGGATGGAGGCAGGGGTCCTGGAAGTTGTCAGTAGATAAGCTTCAGGGTGGTGTGGTATTATCTGCAGTTGAACTGGTACCATCGAAGTGAAGAAAGCAAGTGTGTCTGTATCCGCGGGAGCCAGCAGTGGGAACCCAGGATGTGCATGGGCTGCTGGAAAGCCTCAGTGGGGCATGAAAAGAGGATTACTGAGCCAGGTCAGTAAAGAGAGCTGACAGGACTGCTTCACATGTAATATTTTATATTTCTCAGACAACAGAAGTGTACAATCCTTGTGGAAAGACATGGTTGCCTGGGTAAAGTTGCCATTGCCTGAAACGTCCATAAATCAAGCTGTCTAAGGAAATGAGAATGGCGTTTGCTTTTGCAGCTGGGTTTGTTGGGTTTTTTTCAGTTGAAGGTACGGTGCTGCCAAAAGGAGGGGGTGGCACTGGGGGACCTTCGCCCTCCGCATAGCCCAGGCAGGGCTGTGGCTGCAGCCTGTCCTCCCTGCCACGCAGAGCCTCGGGCGGAGGGGCAGAAAGGGTCCCCAAAAGGATGCAGGCACATGCTGACTCTTCAGTCTCTCTTGAATTAGCATAGTTTTAGGGGTGCTTTGTGGCTGGAGATTTTTGTACAGCGTCATCTGCCTTGGGTCCTGGCCGTAGGTCACTGTGATAACAGCTGGTGTTGCTCTATGAGAAATGCAGCGGTTCAGGTAACAAATGGCCAACACCTTTGTTGGAGGGAGAAGGTGGTTCTTCCTAAGCGAAGCCGATTTAAAGTCAAAGTACAAGAAGCACAGGTTTCACTGGAAAACAGACATTTTCCTTTTTTTATTTGCCTTTAAAATGACACGGTAACTCTGGTGGGTAGGGGAATTAGACACTAAAATGCCTGAGAACACATTTATATTCAAGTCTTTTTACTTTCCATATTCTTGCAAACATATAATGCAGTGGGAGCTAATTTTAATTTTTATTAAAAAATGTTTCTCATTCTTATATTTGCACAACATAATGTAGAGAATGAGATGAAGTCTTCAGATGACCTGGAAGTCTTCTGGGAGATTTATAAACTGTCTACTTCATATGTAAGAACATTTGTTTTAATTCCCATATAAAAGTGAGATAAATTGGTTTGTGATAACACAAGTCCAAAAATATCTCAAGTTACCACTTTATTTCCATATTACAAAATAACACAATTCACTGCATAATTAGAAAGCTGAATTAGATAAAAGGAGCAGTTGCTCCTGATTAAACTGTGAATGCAAAGCGTTAGCTTACAAAAAGTATTTCTGACTCCTAAAGAGACTTTTCTAAGATCTGCAGCTACAATTTCAGTTATGATGGCCCAGCAGTTGGAAATCTATCCACTGGGTTAGCAAAGACCGAAAGGCCTGATCCTGCAGTGCTTTACTTCTGAGAGTAATCCAAGCTCATGCAAAATTGTCCATTGATATGATTTGTTCTATAAAAATTGCTGGTTATTAGGATGCGTGTATTCAAGACCAGTCTAATTTTCTCTCAAGGTTTTGAAGGTAATTTTTGTCATTTGCATGAATAAAGCAAGAATCTGGAAAACACAGAAATCTACAATTCAAATGGGAACCCTTTATGTAAAATAAATGATAAAATCTGGGTGCCTTTGCATGTGAATGATATCCTTAGGGTTGAGTTTTCTCCAGTGCACTGCTTCAAAGTCTGATGCATTTGTAACGGCAGTGTGTTAAGTTTAACATTAAGTTAAAATTCATCAAAATTCGGAGTCTGCCTGAGAGAGAGAGAGGTGCGAGTGAGGATGACTCTCCAGAATGACTTTGTTCTTATGTCGCAGCAAACGTGGCTTCAAACCCTCCATGGGAGCGGGCTTGCAGAGACCAACATGACATTGGGTTTAGAAAGCTTTGATTTCCACTGGCAATACTTAGCTCAATCCCAGTTCTCATTCATGTCAAGTTCGAGCATCTCTCACTAAATCTGCATCTTAATTTCTTAATTTGTTCTCAGGTTTGGAAACTACCAGGTTTCATCAGCCAGCTGTAAAAGGCATGCATGAATTATTAGACTCCCATTGTCGGTTAAATCTTTTCCTTTGTATTTTAAGTCACCCATTTGCATTCATCTAAAATGCTTTCAGAGAGTTTATCAGAAGAAGTGAAATAAGAAACAAAATAGTTTCATGTAAACTGCTTTTTTATGTTTGACTGGTAAAATCACAAAGCAGAGATAAAATACATAAAACTAAGGCTCTGCATAATAAGCATATCTATTAGTTTCCCTTATCTTTATAAAGCTCCCATTTGTCATGAGAAACATTGTGTGTCACTCATCCTGCCTTGTTCTACAAAAGCTCTTTTCTCCCTTTCCTTTTATCTCCCATCGGCATTTGCAAGGTAGGAAACTTCACTGACATGGTGCTGCAAAAGATCCCGTTGGCTAAATAATCATTTAACCTTCAACCCCTTAACAGCAAGAGGAAATAAAAATTAATCCCTGTGTGCACCTAGATAAAAATGTTACTGGCACTCTGCTGGTTGCGGCTTTTGCAATTACAGGAGCCCTGGATGAAGGGGAAGATGTTGGGTCACACCATTGCAGGGTAAGTCACCTCCAAGTCAGGCCACATCCCCACTGGCATAGCCCATGGAAAGCCATGTAGGGAAGCTGCTGGCCGTAGCGTGTGGCTGTGGAGGTGCTCGAGCACCAGTGCAGAAATCTGCCCTCGGGAGCAATCTCCCGCAATGTCTCAGGAAACCTGTGCCCGCCCACCCGAAACACCCATGTCGGGAGCGGTGGCTCAGAGGACAGCGAATGACTCCGGTGATAGATGTTTGCCGGTAGCTGATCGTACCTGCAAAACCACAAGCTCATCAAATGTAGTTATCCGGCTCCTGCACAGGAGGAGGTGGCCTCAGCGCGGGTTGTGTGTCCTGTTCCAAAGGAGCTTGCAAAGAGGGTCCCCTTCTTCTCTTGGTGCGTACGACCTTCACCTGTTCTTTTCTTCTCTTTCTGAAAAGAAATGTTAGTATTGCATATCAAACCAGTCAGCTGTTCCAAAATACAGAAAATGCCACGCGTAGGTAACAAATACTTCTCCCACTGAGGATCCATTTGAAAACTTCTTGCGACGTAGTGCTTTTGAAAGCCACTCTTACTCAAAATGCATCTTCTGCTTTTCTAGGATTTTTAGTTGCTGTCACACACAGTGAGTCTATGACATATGTGTCTATGAGTGTGGTGATATAAAGTTATTTTGCTTAACTGACACACTCATCAAAATTCCTATGGGGAGCTGTTGTTTTCCATGCTGAACAAGAAGTGGGATTTGGGTGGAGAAAATCTGTAATCAAACATAAGTATGCTATTTCTGTCTGTGGAACATAAACAACTAATTATGTGCTGTGCCACTACCTTTTTTTTTTCCTTTTAATTTTTTGCCCTGTGGTCCAAACTCCTGCTTTCTGTGTAAAAGTTTTTATGCTTTTTAGGAAAGGGAATCAAGAGTTAGTTGCAAAACGTTACCGTGCATTTTTCACCATATGGCTGCTGGAACAGACTTTCTGCGAGTTCATTTGAGATAACTGCTGACCAAAACACCGCTTTGAAGTACCGATACATCTTCTGTACTTGTGACAGAGCTCTTTGCTGACGTAGATCTTTTCTAACCTTGTGGAAACGTAGATCTCATTCAGTAATACTGCTCAGTAGATATTCAGTGCCTATCAGGTTTAGTTACATGTCTTGTGTATAGAAACAGAGGTAATTCTTATTAAACACGTGTTTCAGAGCCACATCCTTTTCAGCCTAAAGCAGGACTGCAGACATTACTGAGCAAGCTTTCTCCCCAGGTATTAGCAGAGAGAGGTGTGGTCTGAATACAGAGCTGAGAACCAGACGGTCTCTAGGTGTAACGTCATTTGTAAAGTATGCCACCCACACCATCTTCTTGGCCTTTAGAGGTGTTGGCACCTGCAGCTTCTATAGCAATTGCAGGACCTCTTTAAGAAGTAGAAATAATAACTGCCTTACTTAGCAAGGATTAGAGCTGGTAGTAAGTTGCAAACACTTTGAAGATAAGGAGGGTGTCTTCCTGTTTATGCTTCAGCCCTTAAATATATTTCATTTCCAATTTTCAAAAACCTATTGAATTCAATTAATAAATATTTAAGTCCGTGTTATTTATATCAATACAATGCACTTGACCCCCACTGAGTTACAGCTGATTTATGTGCACATAATGAAAAGGAGGATCGGCTCCAAGGAAGCAAATGCATTGCAAACTGTCTTCTCTTTTAAACGTTCTTATGAGGTAAATAAACATAGTGCTTATCTACATAGAAGTAAAGGTACAGAGTACATATGTGTAATGTGACAATATTCAGCTGCAATGTATAAGGTGAGGAATAACGAGCCAAGTAGTAACTCTGCAGTGAAGAGCAGCAGGCGACAATGCTACCTGACTGAGAAAAATAAACATCATGTTTCACAGCAGTGCTATAAGATAAATTCAGAAAATAATCGGCCAGCAAGGATGCTTCAGCAGAGCACCGCATTGGTTCGGAGCATCACAGCATTGGGTTGATGGCAGTGTCCAGGTTGGGGGGGGTCAGAAGGGCCTGAGGTCTTCCCAGTGGCTGAAGTTGGGAGAAACTGCCCCGTTATCTGTCAAAGACCAAGGGGCAACATGGTACCATACTGCTCTTTAAAAGCTCTCCAAAAGACAGTAACTATTTAAATATATTAAAGAAGGTAACAGAGGGCATGGTGGCCACTTGCCCTTTGTTCCACCAGGAGAGGACAATTAGCAGCTTCGTTCAGCTACAAGCCAAATGTTTTAGAGACCTGGGCACTCTGCAGGAGTTTGGTTAGGAGGGTGTGAAACCTTCATCAGAGGACGGTTTTAGGACAGGGTGGTCTGTCAGAAGTAGGTCTGGTGTAAATGGCTTTTTCTTGGGGCAGCATTTTAGACAAGGTGACCCCTTGGGCTCCTTTCCAGCCTCAAAAGGTGTAGCTTGGCCCAGCGCATCTTTTCAGAGGCTGAGATGGGTTATGTCCCAATGTCCGGACTTTGGCAACATTTCTGACAACATCAGTGTCGTTTCCTTCTCATAATGAGTAAATAGAAACTGAGAAAGCACTTTAGTTTTCGCTTGTGTGCATCTGTATGGAGACGCATCCACGCACAGCACATTTTTTATGTTTTGTGTAAGGCATTTTATTGCTTCCAGTGGTGGTCTTAATCACTATGATAGCAACTGTTATGTACCGATAACTAGCAAGTCTGGAGACATTAGTATTTTTCTAAATACGGGAATTTGGAAATACCTGGGCAGTGTCAGCATTCTAGTCTGCCATTATATTTATTCATGGAGTTTTTCCATCAGAAATTCAGACTGATTAGGACTGAACAGGAGGAGAAGAGGAAATAGTGTTCTGAAGAAAGCACCCTCAATGTGTACTGATTTTCCAATTTATATGGATTTACCATATATTTAGTTTTTGAAGAGGGTCCACAGAGACTTTGCTCCCTCTTCAGCTCCCTCACACCTGTACTGTGCTGTCTCTGCTGCGCTTTTTAACTTGTAGCTGTGCCTGATCCTCTTAAGTCGCAAGAATTGTTCTAGTTTATCTATTAAGTGTATCCTCTGAAAGATCATTTAAAAAAAAAGGGAAAAAAGGCTTTTCTACCCTTGTATATTTGCCGAGTATGTTTTTAAATCCTTGTGGTTTCTCTGAATACTCATCTCATGGCAGTACCTGTTCTCTGACTTGCATATATACTATTTTTTCATAAGCATAGCTGAATGTCATGAGCACACAAATCATTGTGTATTCTCTGCAAAGTTATTTCAATGAATTGTAGAGAATTGAAGTATAGTAAAAACAAAAAAATCCCACTTTCCTCAAATTTTTTAAAAGAGTAAGCTTTTTTTACTAACCTGTATTATTAGAGTTCCTCTTCTATAACTTACAGTAGACCTAAATTTGAACTCATACAAGCACTATTTAGTCCAAATCTGATCTTCACTCTTTAAATAAGCAAACGGAAGCTATACCTTAAGGACCCAGTACAAATTGTATTGTTAAGGACACTGGAAGTTTCTAGCATTGAGCCTCCGAAGAGGCTGTTGATACCCCAGGTAGCTGATGTGTGTTGTCCTCACGGTGGTTTGCGGTGCAAAGGTCTCAGCTCATGCATCTTTGGTTGTGAACTCATTAAAAAATGCTTTTAAATGGTTACTTAATGTTTGAAGTACTGCAGCCTGCTTCCCAGTCATCTTATTTGTAATAGTGTCCCATGTGTTGTGTCTCCTAGCTCTACATACAAACTACCACACTTACAATATCCATGAACTTAAGTGCTTCAGTGGCCCTGGGGATGCTTTACATGCCGAAGGTGTACATCATCATCTTCCACCCTGAGCTAAATGTCCAGAAACGGAAACGCAGCTTCAAGGCTGTGGTCACAGCAGCGACCATGTCATCACGGCTCTCGCACAAACCCAGCGACAGGCCCAACGGCGAAGCCAAGACGGAGCTGTGTGAGAACGTAGACCCAAACAGTAAGTACTGCGGATGTTCTGTTCGTTGGCTGGCTGGGGGTTTTGGGGACATCGAGCAATATCGGAGTTTTAGGGTCTTCGTATTATTTGGTCTTCTCAGTTAAAGATTTTTGATGTCTCACACACACACACACATATATATTTATTTATTTTTTAATTTTCTATTTCCTCATCACTTTTTTGAGTTGTGCCAGTTGGCAGCAACTCCTCACAAAATATATGGGAGCTGTGAGTAACTCCTCCTCCTTTCCCTCCTCTGAGAGTGAGAAAGCAGCAGCATCCCTGAGTACCGCACCCTTCAGCCTGTGTCAAACTCAAACCTTCCTCACCCTGGCAGGTACAGTTTCCAGGATGAATGGAGGGACAAGGACCAAACTCATTGATAACTTTGCTAACCTGAGTTATAATTTTGTTTCTTGCAAAGTTTATTTACAAAAATCTCACAGTCCTTGAAGATTCCCATTTAAGGATTTTATCCGGTCCTATAAAAGTGAATGCAAATCTTGCCACTGATTTAAAAGGAAAATAGATGGAAAAGATGCTTCCAGTTTCCTTAATGTGCATAGCATGGTATATTGTAGCACAAAATTACATACTGAGGCCATCAAATTTGATTTGCATTTGAATCTGGAAAGAGTTGAGGAAGGAGACAGCTGCACAACTCTGTAGCATATTGGAAAGGTTTAGACATGTCTGCAGTTTTTATGAAAAACAGATCTGAATGTGGAGAAATGCCCTTTCCTTGCCCATGATCTGTTCATCCATTTGCTGCTGAAATCCCTGCCACTTCTTGTCTATTAACTGCCGTCTGAATATCTGCCTCAAAGCAGAAACTCTGCTGTCAAAGCAAAGTGGAAACAGCCAGCAAATTATTGACACAGCACTTTTCCTCCCTTTATTCACCCCTTGAGTATTTTTCTCTGATGTCTTATCATGCAGGTATACAAAACATCTTCTAACTGGAAAAACCAAAATTTTTCTTTGGAAACTGAACTAGCTGAACTGTGATTCTGACATAAGACAGTAATGAAATGCTTCTTGTAAATTAAGGACCATATTATGGTTCCTCTAGTCATACTGAACAGAGCCCTCACTGCAAGAGGAAATAAATGTATTTCCCGCGTTAGGGTATTACCCAGCGAGAGTGAGAGTTGCAGAGTCCTCTGCCAAGTCAAATGTCTGTTAGGTAATATTGGCCGCGGTGAAGGAACCCCCTCCGCTGTCTCTGCTCTCTAAATCTGCTCCTCGCTGTGATGCTGCTGCTGCTGAGGTCAAACCCTCCAGTGTGCAAACTCCAGCTGCCCCTCAAGGTGTTCGGGCAGCTTTGCTACCCGAGACAGCCAGGTCGGAAAAGGCCCTTGAGGATGGAGGGAGAGGAAGGGGACGAGGGAAGGGGAGGACTTTGAAAGCCAGCTGGGAAAGGGCAAGTGAGTGTGTGCTGCTGAACTGCATTTCACTAATTGCTGATCTGGTCAAATGGGTCAGAATTAGTTTCTCCTCCAGAAAAAATAAAATCTAAAAATTTCCACTCAAAGACTTGAACAACGAGAAAAATAAAAAGTTCTGATGATGAAATGTTCAATGTAGAAACAGAGGTGGACGCCTGTGGGACCTCAGCTCGGGGGTTTCCTACTCCAGGGTTCCCCTCCTGGTCTCATCTTCCTGTGCTGCGTCTTATTGCTGTTTTCAGCCTTCTGAGAATATTCCCCCCTCCCTCCCCCCCCTGCCAAAGAACGGACAGATTTTTCCCTGTGAAGGAGATATTTTTATTAAAAAGAAACATTGCTTACTTAACACACCGTGTTCCTGGCAATGTAGAACACTTTTTCATCCTGGACTATATATTAGAATATGTTTTTAAGAGGCAGAAGTAAGGGACAGAATCCCCCTGCTTGCTGAGATGTACCACTTTCTGCCTTAAGCATCGGGTCTTCAGTCCCGGCTTTGTTAACACTGATTTAAAGCTGGGTTAATGTCCACTGGGAATAAAACCCTCACAAATGTGAAATTAGTGTGCGTGAAGGGAGTATGCTTTCTGTGAACTCATTTGCTTACATGTAGGATTCTGAAGCACATGAATTTGTTTGTTCAACCTGGGCAGTCAGGAAATGTGCTATAGTATTAATTTCTATGTCTTTCTCCAAGTACTGGGCTTTTAAATTTTTTCATGGCTCGGAAAATAAATTTTCATTTAAATCTTTTAATTATTTATATATATAGTGCCATCTGTTCGTGTTCTCAGCTGCACCTACTACTACTATGTCATTCCTTGGATATGTGTGTTAATAAAAACTATTAGAAAATCAAATGAAATAAACTACTACTGTACTTAAAGTATTTGGGTACATTTTGTCCCATTTTGTGGGCTACTACTGCAGTTAATGGGAGCTTCCCTATTAGCATTCAATAGGTTGTCAGTCTACCCCCCAATCAGGCAACATTCGGCATGTATGTCTATACAAGTAATCCAGTGTATACCTGAATTGAGTTTCTTTTTTTTTTTTTTAATTCAAAAATTTTGTTTAAAAAAACATTTACAGTTCCATTTCTAGGTGGAAAAACTGAAAACCATATTAATGAACTCAAAAAAGAGCAATGACATCCAAGCAAAACGCCCTGCATTTTCAGTAGAATTTTGAATAGGATCTCAATAAATAAATAAGGTTTTGATATTTTCACTTCAAAAAATATTTTATACAGTCGATGGGGAAATTTTCAGAGTTTTACCAATTGGAAAACAGGAAATGTGAAATAAAAATTGCCCCAGACGTTTATATCAATGCTATAAGCATTTTTTTCAATCTCAAATATCTTTCTTCAAAAGAAAACAAAAATAATATTTTTTCACTATCTCTCTTTTTAAATTGGTTTTGATCCACTAACGATGGCTAACAGTTATCTACAGAGGCAGAGGGGAGGTGGTCAACTGCCACAGGTACCTTTCTGGTTGTGACCTGCTGCTCTGGGGAGCGCAGGGATGGGAAGTCCTGGTTGTGAGTTCTGTGCCAGGCTCACCTGGAACTCACTACGTCAGGCTGGGAGTAAATTCACTGAAGGGGATTAAAGGATGAGTCTGAGACTCATCACCACTGTGCAAAGCTAGCTTAGCTGCAGATCTGGCTACCAAGTGTTCTCTTGTAAGTGCAAAAGTACAGTTGGGTTTTCCAGTTTGATTTTCTATTGTATTTCCTGGTGATGCTGCTGTTCATGGCTTGCTCAGGTACTGGAGACTGGAGTTGCCATTTCTATTGAAAATACACAAATATTTCATATCTCCTAAGAACCAGTTTACACCAAGCCACCAGCAAAGGATTCATGTACCTCCAAACATTGGGGAATTTGGTGACTAAGCCCAAATTTATGGCCTGTCCTACTTATATGCCAGAGTCAAAACCAAAAGCAAAATGTGGATGGTTTTTCAGAAAAATAGCCTTGAAAAAAACCTCCATGACTTGGTAAACTTTAAAAGAACGCCTAATCAACTGAAGATGGGCATGTAAAACTAGATGGCGTATAAATTACCTGAGTGGCTTGCTAAGAGCAGGTGGTCCTCAGCAGCGGCCCTGAGCGTCATGTGGAAAAGCTGCACACAACTCTCAGGTGATCTGCAGGAATTTGAGCTTGGAAAAAATGTGCAGAGCACTTAGGAGAGCTGGGCTCAAGCACTGGGGTTTGAGTGTGAGTATAAAAGAAGAAAGTGCATTAACATGGGAGGAAAACCACTTGAAATGCAGTGACTTTATATCCCACCCATCAGGAGGAACAGACACTCACTGTGTTGCAGCTTTTTGTTTAGGAGCTCCCCAGCCATGTCCTGGGAGGGCTTTCATGCTGAATGGGACATATTAAGGCCAAGCTTTTCAATCTAAAGCTGTGTCACTTATGAAAACTCTCTTAATCATTCAAGATTGCCATCTGGCGTGTGCATGTTTTACGCATTCAACAGCTTTTTCCTGCTAACACATGTTTGCATCAGATTCAGACCAGCAGAATTTGGTTCATGGCAGCTTTCATCCATGTAATGAGTTCATTCTGCTCTCATGTGTCTTTGGTTGAATTTCACACTATTTGAGAAGATGCTTCTCATTGAGTCTGAAGTTGAACAGATAGTGAGTGCTTCTGCTTGGTTGTCTGTGTTTCTGCTGCAAGAGCAGAGTGTCAGACTATGAGAAACACATTTGAACCTCCAACCCGTACTTAACTTATATTGAGATTTACATGTAATTGCTCCTTTTCCCTAGCAACTTGTTTTAATTCATGGCTTTACCAAACAAAGCAACAGGGAAATCAGCATCTCGGTTGTTTGGTAATGAGGAGGTTGTGCTTCTTGCAGGCTGGATGAGCAGACCTTACTTAACGGGTGTTTGCTGTCATGCATTTCCCTCTTGAAGCAGCCATGAGAAGGAAACTGAACTGTCCAGTGCTTCCTGGGAGCGGTTCTTCTGGGAAGATGTTTTCTTGCAGGAATTGGGGTAGGGTCTTTCAGGACTTGGCAGCACAGGCAGTGTTGGTCTTCCAGTGTCCCCATTTCCAGTCTTATGGGAAAAATCTCACAGTCTATGAGATTGGCTGTGGTCAAGTTTACCCCTTTTTAGGGGGGGCTTTTCTCTGCTCTACTGATAAAGCATTGAGATCAAGATGAGTATTGCAGAGTAGCCCAGTGGTACACAGTATTGAACAGGAGGCATGCAGCATCTCTGTGGCAAAGACCAAGTGCATCTAAGTGACAAACAACTGTGGGAAAGAAAGAGCAGCTTGTGGGAGGAGACTGCTTTCCCCAAGGAGTTTAGTTGAGATTTGAGGGATCAAATCTGTTCTTGTGCAGACATATTCGAGACGATTTTTTTCTCTTTCTCCTTTGTTTAGCACTAAGTAGAACTTAGTTGGCAGTCAATTCAGTTTTCAGTAGTGAAGTGCAATTGCTGCCCGTTGTCTCCAAACAGACCAGGCATCATTTGCATGTTTCTATTTCAAAGCAGTGCTTTCCTCTGCACTGTCAGCTCCTCTGTATCGCAGTGGCAGTGAGAGCAGTGTGTGCCCATCCTCATTTTTCTCCATGCCTTGAGAATGGACGCTGACTTTGGGGATTTCCATTAGTAAACTGTGGATAGTGTATGTGGAACACAAGCATCTCCTGCCTCGGAGAGACGTGCAGACACCGCTGCGCCAATGCTCCCCTGCTGTGCCCGGTGTTGTTCATGTATTCATTCCTGTTCATCCTTAACGTCACTGACAGGACGTTGCCTATTACATTGTATTGAGGAAAAAAGCTAAAATGGTTGTCAATGATGCCGAGGAGCCTGAGAGTGACTGCAAGGGTGAGGAAACACTGGGGAGTCTTAAACTGAAGCCAAAAAGTTCCGGAGTTTGTTCGAGGGAGAGGGAAAAAAAAAATATCAACCAGACCCGCTCTTTTCTGAGCAGCTGCTCCCATGTTCAGAGGTACCTGAACTTCTGTGAACTGGTTCATTTATTTCTAACCCAGAGTTAATTTCATATAGTGGCGCCTCTCAGCTTTCCACTATCACTGCTCTAATCTGAGCTCTTCAGCTGGATTAATGTCATGGCCTTCATGACAGGGCAAAATTTGAAGAATTTATTGTGAACAGACTTATTATACATACCAATGTATTTACTTTTCCTGTAGACTGCATACCACCAGTAAGAAAGAGTGTTCAAAAATCTGTTACTTGGTACACTCTTCCACCTACTGTATAGCTTTTGCCTGCTTTCCAAAAAGGTAAGGAAAAATCTAGCTTCTTATTACTTTATTCTCAAATTATTATTATGAATATTATTATATACATAAATAAATGAGGAATGTGCATTAGTGCAGCTCTGTTAAGAGGTGTCTAACTTAAAAATTGTTCACGTATCCATTACCCAAAGGTCCCGTGTGAAGGGCTTGCTTTGAAAAGGGTGGACCCAGGACTTGGGTGATCTTAATCCCTGTGCTGTGCCCCAGCGAAGGAAGGGACTGGTGGTCTTCTACTTCCCACCAGTGGAGGTGGATCCCAATAAAGCCTTTGAAGATGTAGATATTTGATAAGAATTTTAAAAAGGAACAAACAAATCATCAAAAGTTAATTATGGCAATCAGATCTAACAACTAACAAAATGTTTTCTGAGTCATTTCTAGCAGCTTTACCAGCAGAGTTGCCTGGCAGCATAAAAATAACATTTGCTAACATGTGAGCAATCTTCTTTACTCTCAAATTATAAATGGCTCGAAAAAAGTTTGCAAAATATTTTTTTCACCATGGGTGATCCCAGTGACCACTCCTGAATAACCACAAGTGAACAATTTTTGAGGGCTGGCTTTTTGTAAGTGTTGTGACTGCCTACGTGGTGATCTTGTGAGCTAATTTCATATTTGTGACTTCATCAGCCAGGAATTATTGCTTTTCTAGTGAAATTAGGGGTATGAGAAAGCATTTGATCTCGGAGACAAATAACTAACCATCATTAATAAATATTTCTTATATCTGCAATTCCGTGTGTGTGCTCAGACAGCTTTGCCCACCCCTTTGGGGCTTTGCCCAGCTATGAAACGAGCTGGCCTGGTTACTGCAGTACTGTGTGGTTGGTGCTGGAAGAAATGGCCGTACACCACCTTCAGAATGTTTAGCTGATCTCTAATAGGTGAGAACTTATATCAGCAAAGGTAGGAATGCTGCTTGAATTGAGTCTCTGAGTCACAGGAAAAAAAATACTAGTATCTTTAGCTGGTGTAAATTGCCACAGCTCCAGTTTCAATTCAGCTCAAGTTCTTGTGAAGTCTTCAAATTGCTTTTTATTGTATTTGAATCATGCCCATTATTCTAACTTACACAGCTCAGGCAGAAAGCCTTATTTAAGGCGTGAAGCTCTTTATGAACATCAGGACGATCTGCCTCACCGGAGGGCCAGAGTCAGAGAGGTTGATGGTGGCTGGTGTCAAGGGAAATATAACAAAGTAGTTGGAGAGAAGGGGCTGCTCAAAGTATTATTGCAAATCAAATGTGAAAGAGTAAAGGGTGACTATGTGAAGATGAAATTGCTAAAGGAAGGAGATGAGAATAGGAGGGAGATAGAAGAGACCCTAACTCGCAGGAGAAATCACTTTTTTTTATAAAATTTAAAAAAGGTTTAAAATTGAAAGAATTAGGAGCTCACAGATTTCTAAAAAATATTTTTTCCATGTAACATTATTGTGTCGTGTAAGGAATTGCTCTCTGCAAAGACACACAAATAATTTTGTCATCCAAGTCCTATAAAAAGCAATTGGCCATTCAGATTCTTTAAGCAGATTTTAAAACTTGGGCCACGCCAAGCTGTGAAAAATGCTACGGTGGAGGATGGTTTGGGCTCACGATGGTCTTGCCCACGCCAGTGCTCTTCTGCATCAGGTATTGTTTTCCATTTCTCACCCATGAGTGTTTCTGTTCCAGCTGGGCCGTTGCTGTAGCTCTGGTTGCTATGTTTTGATTTGTTTTTCCAGGAATACAAAACAAAAACCAGCAAGAAACAATATACTGTATTAAAAGCAAAGCGATGATATCAGGAAAACATCAACTTAGTTGTAAACTGACACTTGTTTTGCTAGTAACATATTTGTGTGTAGGTATGAACACAGTGCTTAAGCCATTACTTGACTATATCAATTTCTGCTATGTGATGCACGGAGAGATGCATTTATAATGCTTTTAAATTGTTTCCTGTGAGTGACAAATAGGACTTCTTTACTGTTGAGACTGATGGAAATAGAAGGCTTGAAAAACTCTACATGGTATCTGGGTCGGAGAAAATTGTCCATCACCTGAACAAGGCAAAGAAACACCAAATGTTTTTGTAGAGTCACTTTTGGTACTGTAGAAATATCTGCAGCACTTTTCTCCTGACCCATCGCCAAGCAATATGCTTACAGGTCAGGAGGAAAGGACAGTCCAGTGACTAAAGTGCTTGTGATATCTGAAAGACCTGGGTCCGTCCCTTGGGCTTTCAGAGCCTCCCAGCACAAGGCTAGCAAGTGTTGCCATGCTCCCTTACCCTTGTGCTCCCATGGATGATGATGGTGAGATGCTCACGCATTGCAGATGGGATCATGTAAGTCCCAGAAAGACAGCTCCTCTCTTCTGCTGCCTTCCGGACTTGATGAGCAAGGACCGTAATGTTTTGAGGGTAGCAGTCTGACGCTTCATGCCAAGGTCAGTGAATTCGTTTTCTAAGCTGATGCAAAGACTATGTGGCTTTCTTCGGTGTGTCTCTTCAACATACTGGGGTTACCGAGCACTTTGGCATGTATATACTATGTCCTGTTTAACAGGGATTTGTTTCCATGTAAGAAGGACAAAGAAAACCATGTCATGGGTTACTTTTTTGCTCTGGGAAGGACCTGAGTGGTGCCCGTGAGCTTGCTGTGCTCTGAAGTCTGTCATAATATTTATAAAAGCAGTCAAGGAGAGGCTAAATGGAGAGTGTCCCCCTGCCTTTTTGGTTGGATTGTTATTACTGGGCATTGTTATTTTGGTTGCTTTTTGCAACAAGATGGTACTGGTAGTCCTTCAGCATTTAAAGCTGTTTTAGCAGGGCTGATGGTAAAACACTGCAAGTCACCAGCAACATTTTATCATTTGCCTGTCTTTTCTGCTGAACTTTGACTCGATCTGGGCCAGATGCTGAGCATGTCTAAACCACAGTGGTCCCATTGCTTTGAAGAAGAGATATCAATTGATATTAGCTGAGGCTCTGGCCTCAGATTTTCGAACAGCAGCTAACCTTTCCACCTCAACTATGTGCCGCAGTGCTCAGCTGCGAGGGGTTAAGGAGACGAAGAGGAGCAGCTACCTGCTCAGCAGAAATGTTGTTTGAACTTTGTACTGCAGCTGGCAGATCCTTGAACTTTACATTCCTCTTGACTTTGCATTGGGTTTCCCCAAAGCTGGTCCTGTGCACTGCTTTGGGCAATGAGTAGAGGGTTGGCTTTTATACGAGCAGGCCATTTACACCACTGAGGCTGTTAAACAATTATAGTCATATTATAAGTGAGGGTAGCTCAGCCACAGTCCGAGGCAGGGGCTCTCCTCCCAGGGTTTGGGCACAGTGTGCTGCTTCCAAAAGTTTTTCAGCTGATTTATAAGTCATTTTTTGCTTGATCTCTGCGCAGAGAAATTTCCATGGTGATTGCAATGTGTTGAGATCATTTGTAAGGTATGTGCAGCACCATGTTGTGTGAAGTCACTACGTTTCTTGGTCATATCTCTCCTGGAATATATATGCAATTACTTAGCTTATGCTATAATGAAGCTGTTGTGATGTGAGTCATGACATGGTTTCAAACTGATCTTGGGCTTATGTTGAAAGAGGTAAATGTTTTGAGTTACCCTTTAGTGCCAAGGATTTTCTGTGTCTCTCCTCCTCCTGCGCACGGTCCCAGGGACCCCCCGGCACCCCCAGGGCCACCTGCACCGTCCAGCAGTGGCATCCCTGGGGGCTGGGCAACTCTTTGAAGGCTTTGGGTTCAAATTATGTGATGTTCTGTGGCTTGTCACGCCTGAGAGTATGTGGTATAGAATAATTATTTTCTGGATTGAAGCATCATTTTCATTTTAAATGTGGCTAGTTTCATCCTGAGAAAGTGCTCTCTGTTTAACCTCACTTGAAGGATTTTCTGTTCAGTGGAGACTGCTAAGAAATGAGAATTTGCAGTCAAAATTGATAAGCAAAAGACTTTGACAGGTCTTCACTACATCTATTTTTATTCTAGAATGGCTTACTGAAAAACTAAACATTTATCATAAATTTCTTCTGGTATGTTTACTTTAAAAGTATTGCACAGAGATACATCCAAGTAAGCTTGTGCAACACCCCAAGTTAGTCCCTAATACATATTTTCCTGTTTCCCAAGTCACAGATGATTTTGTTGACATGGTAGATTCCACTGTATTTGGCTGATCATGGGAGGAGTCGCTCTGGGGGTGGCCCCTGCACTGCCCGGGCGCTGGTGGGGGTGCGGAGCCCCAGATCTTGCCCTCAGCCTGCGCAAGAAGCGGTGCAGGAGCGATGGCATCCGCCTCCGCCGCCTGGCACAGCATCGCTGGCCACAGAGTGCGGCTGCCGCAGTGGCACCCTCTGTGCCATGGTCTGTAAAACTTCATCTGCAGAACGGATTTCAAGCAATAGTGGAAGCGCTCAAGCATAAAATGTACGAACAAATTCATTTCCTTTTTTAGCAAGTTTTTCAGGTAAATTGGTTTTCTCTCCCCCTCCTGGAGGAAGGCTCATTTCTTGAAGAGCACAGACTTCCCTCGGTTTCCTCTAGGTTAGAACACGTGAGTGCTCTGAACTATAGAAATTTGATTTTGGGGTTAGGAGTTGGCAGGTCCCATTCCTCTGCAGGAACTTGGCTTTGCATGTTGTTTCCAGCTACTTTTTACCACAAAACCTGAGCATTTTCCCTGTTCTCAACTGATACTTAAACTGCTCTTTACAGTTGTTTTGGACATGGTGCAAAGGACCATGGACAGGGTGCCCAGAGAGGCTGTAGATGCCCCATCCCTG
This sequence comes from Morus bassanus, assembly GCA_031468815.1. Lineage (NCBI taxonomy): Eukaryota > Metazoa > Chordata > Aves > Suliformes > Sulidae > Morus > Morus bassanus. Next base: position 1,548,104 of record CM062580.1, on the reverse strand, counting down.
GAAACATTCCAGGTCAGGCTGGACAGGGCTCTGAGCAACCTGATCTAGTTAAAGATGTTCCTGCTCATTGCAGGGGGGTTGGACTAGATGGCCTCTAAAGGTCCCTTCCAACCCAAACCGCTCCATGATTCTATGTCCAGGCAATAAATGGGAGATCGAGGGAAGAGCCATTTATTGCAGCAAGGTGGCTGCAGCACCGGGACTGGTGCCTTTCCCTGCGTCGTACACCGTGTCTTGTCTCCTGCCTGTGGCGCAGTCCCACATGCTGCAGTCTGGGGCTCCCTTATCCTGTCGTCTAAAGGGGAGGACCAGGGCAAGACTTGCTGTGTTTCTTTCAGATTTGCAGAAGTAGTGCGCAACGTTGATCGGGCAGCACTTATTAAAGCTTTAGCAAAGATATGTTTGCAACCGACTGTATTGTAATTGCTCCCCATCAGGAACCTTAACTCTTGCTTTTATGTAACTTTACATAACACAGTTTGATAAAGCAGATAAAGACAATTTGCTGTTGTGCCACACTATGAACCATAGGTGCATTTTTTATTTTCCATTTTCTACAGTTCAGAGGTGATTTTTTTTCTCCCTCTTCTTATCATCACCATGTATTGTTTCTCCTGAGCTGCTTTCCCAGTGGTCACTCCCTGTTAGGGACATGTCTCTAATGTGCACACACTGATCAAGAGATGCCTTCTTGGCATCTGATCAAGGAACAGGTCTCTTCTATGCGCCATTAGGCTCCTTGCACTCCAGTACATTTGCAGATTTAAGCTGGAAACTCGCATGTAAGTATTTATTCCAGAAATTAGTTATGCAGTAGCACACATTTTCCAAGTCATAGCCCAACTACATTTGATGAGGTTGAACAGTTGAACAACCTTTAATTTTGTACACACCAAGGCATATCCATAATGAGGCCTGTTTTCCATGGGTACAATTTTACTAGTTTGATATTGTCTTATTTACTTTTTAAACTAAAAGATTTATATAGATACAACCTCTGAAGCAATGAAGACATGGAGACCTAAAGTGCCTTAAGACCAATATGCTGGACAGAAAATACAGTTTGGTTGCTCTGAAGAGTGATGAGGGAAACTTAAATGTGCTCTTTGATGTTTCTGACACATTCATTGGTTTTGGTGAGTTCCCTTTCCCATGCTGTCCTCGGACCCTTCACCACCGGCGTGGCCGGGGGCTCTGGGGCAGAGCAGAGCCCTCCCCACTCCCTGTGGGGCAGCAGAGCAGCACCCCATCCCCACAGCGACTAGCACGGGGACATCGATTTCTCCTTTAGAAAAAGGAAAAAGCAGGATTTTTGTTCTGAGAACGTAATTCCTCCCCCCCTCCATTTGCATTTGTGCATTCAGTTTGCATTTTAATTTTTACCAGTTTCTCAAAATCTCAATATCCATTTAAAACAATGTTTTCCTTCAGGTTTTATATATCCATGATGGCATCCAGTTGCCCAGCAGCCAAACTAGTGGCAGAAATTATTCTCTCCCTAGCCATCTTGTGAGTGATAGAAGGGCGTTTGCAGTTATCCTTCTTGGCAATGCAAGGCTAGGTTCTTCTCATGACATTTCAAACTGTGAAGGATATCCCTCACAATGGATATATATTTTTTAAACCACAACAGCACTTTGTGTGGCTGAGAGCAGTATGTGTTGTTTAAAGGTTTCATTTAAAACCTCTCAGAAATAAGTCTTTTGCAACTGTTGCTTGAATGAGACCTAAAGGTAGGTCAGGGGAAGCCAAATCTTCATCCTTTTGACTTTGTTAAGCATAGCTGGACTCCAGTTACTTATGAGATTATTATTTCTATAAAATATGATTATATGGCCAGGAAATTTTGCCAGAAAAACTCTTAAGTGTGCCAGTAACAAGCCAGTAGATGCCATGAGGCCCTGGGGAGTTTGCAGCCTCCAGGTGTGGCACAGCTCCTCCTGGAGCCTGTGCCAGGTCCTCTCTTGTCTGAATGTTTGGGGATTGGGATTACTTTCTTTTTACACCTCAGAATAACTACTTTTGGTGATGCGCTTTAGTACGTTCGCATACTTGCATGGTCCCATATTAATTATTTTGCAGACTGTCTCACACCTTTCATGACTTACATGATACAAGACTTGTAAATATGCAGGAAAGTGTCAGGCTGTTTCCTTTTTTAAAAACTGAAATTCTTTATGCACTTAAATGGTCACCTTATAGATTGATGTTGGAACAATGCTAGGTAAAACACATTATTCGTGGCTACAAGTGCTTTGGATAGCTTTTAATATAGATATATTAATTAGATATCTATAGATATAGATATAATATAGATAGATATGTCTTTAAGACACAAGCGAGTATTAATTAGAATATTAGTATTAGTATTCCTCTTTTGTTCCATTGTTTGTCTTTTCATGTGATCTTTTTTCCTACGAAATCTGGAAGAAGAATGAGCTGTAAATTTTGCATATATCATTATACCTTATGGACCAGTCCCTCTCTGGCTTTTTTGCCTAATAAACTCTTAGTAGTGCTGAGTTCTCCCTTTGACTAATTTATCAGTCCTTACATCCTCTCAGGGAGAATTTTTCAAATTCATAAACTGTAATATCAGGGAAAAGACAAAGACTTTTGGCTCTCTTGTCTTCCATGTATTTATAATGACTCTCTTTCTCCTGAGCAGGGTAAGTGTCTCCTTGACAGGACTCACTTGATACTGTTCTCACATGGTAGCTTGCTGTAGTCTCTTACGTGCTCTCACATCCTCATCTCTGTTAATGAGATGACTCACATAAAGAGTTGTAGGATTATGAAATCAGACTCGACATTCTCAGCTTAATTTCACTGAAATCTCTGGAATCGCCCCAGGCTAGGACATTGCAATATTTGGAGCAATATTTCTTTTCTCCCCTACCCAAGCAATAGGAAGCATTACAATTGTATTTTGCAGCTTTTGGGATGTGTACTCTTTTAATTGTTATTGCTGCTATAATTGTAACAAAACTGTCCCCAAGAGCAGCCATGATCTGTCACCTCAAGTGCAAAACCAGACTCGATATAATCAGGAATCTTCCAAGCCCAAGGAAGATTTACAAACTCAGATGCACAATGTTCTCTGGCCACTGAGGATGAAAGTGTGGGTAGTTTGACTGGAAGTAGCTAGAAAAGGGATTTCAGGAGAGAACAACTAACGGCCTTTAAGTCAAAGACTGAAAGGAGCATATGCTAAACTTTGCACTGTGGTTTGGCCTCTGAGGTGGTACGGAAGCCAAATTTGAGGTTTTGCAATTTAGAGTCTTTGCAGACTTCCTCGATCTTGTTCACAGTTGGTGATTTTTGGCTGCTAGAAAACTGTTTTGCAGCCATTTTAGTTTGCCTGTGGTTATTACAATCAGTTAATTGAATTTATTAAATTATTATTATTAACAGTTAGATAAATAGACGAGCAGCTGTCACCAAGTGACGCTGCAGATTGATTTCCGAGGCATTGCACGTGGTGTAAGCCCCGAGTACTCCCCATCTCACTATACTGCCTCCATGGAAAAGCCCCAGTGCAATTAAGTGTTCAGGCTTAGTATGCAGACAGGACAGAAGGGAAGGGCCTTCAGTGCATGCTTGAGATGCAATACTCTGGGAGAGAAAATATTTCTAATGGACTGTGAAGTGCAGTGGTTGTGCTTAAATTTGATGCTTGGTGGCCATTCCCTGCTGTAAGCCAGTTACCTTCAGCTCAGTGATAGCGGAAGGGATTTCTTCGCTTACACACATGGTCCCGCTCAGCTCTGCCCAGCAGGAGCCAGTAATGCGTGCCTTCAGATACACATTTTATTTTCCTGTTTGTCAAAGCAATGTATAATTCTTCCTTTTTTTCATTTAAAAAAAAAAAATTAAAAATTCCGTGCTGAGTTAAAACATCTATGAAGAAGCTCTGCTTCGGTTTCCGTGCAATGGTTTTCCAGCCATCAGCAACATAACAGCTGTCGCATACTGCAGGGAGCAAAGGACAGCGAAATGAATTATTTTAAGGACATCTAACATCTGGTTTAGAAGTGAGTAGCTTACATTTGTGATGAAATTTATATGGACGATAAGGTTAGGTGCAAAACCTGTATTAAATGAGAGACTTAAATTTTTTTCCCCTTAGGTATAAAGGAGGTCTATTCATAGCTGCCACTGAAGTAACAGGATTGAACATATGTGGCAGTGAAGTTCAGTTAACAAAAAAACCCCCACCAGCAGATCTGAGGGGGAAACGCTCCCTTTCTCTTTTTCCCTGCAGAAAAAGGGAACCGTGGCTCGCTGGGAACGAGCAGGGCCTGTTCCTCTTGAATTTGTCTGTTGGGATTTCAGTTCTCTGTTAGACCTGGTGACTTTGCTGCTGTGTTTTCACTCAGAACAAAAGATCTTTTATTTTCTTTTTTTTTCTGTTATGTTGTTTTCTGAGATTAATGATATTTGCAATCATTGGAGTCCGGTCTTTTGTGGAACAGCTCACAGGCAAGCAGGTGCAAAGTGTTTCCAGCAGTAGGCAGAACCAGTGGCAATGGCTTAGCTGAAAGAGTATTTGTTCACAAACCTATTGAAAATTTGGTAGGCGAGTTCAAAAAGCTAATCATAGTAATAACAGAGCCAAAAGGCTAGGAAAACAGAAAATAAACAATATTACAAGTAAATGAAGTTTTCAAAGGCGTGAATCCATGCAGCTTTCTGTGTGCACGATTACAAGCATGAAGAAAACTGTTCAAAGATTGTATAGATAAGAATAGGAAAAAAACCCTTGGGGGTACAAAATCACAGTGTGCTGAGGTGTGCTACAGTCAACAGGATTAGAAAAGAACGATGGCTGTCATAAAATCAAACATACCCGGGGAACTGCCCATCGGTTACAGCCACGTTCACCTGAGAGCTGTCATGCCGCTGGTCAAGGAATTCCATTTGCATCCGCAGTACACAGGCATGGGTGTCATAACGTTACACAAGCCGGTCCCTGCGTGCCATTGTGCATTTCTGGTGATTTTCCCCAAGCCCTGATATATTTTGTCACCTTGTGGGAAACAAACCCATAGAAAATTTCCGTGTAGCGCTCGGAAATGACAGTGCTGATGAACTGAAGGAGCATGTGAGTACAACGAGCATGAGACACAGCTGAGCATTCATTTGTCACTGACATAAAATAATACTGTAAAATGAGATAGATATTATTTTATGTTGACACAGACAGCAAACAGAGAATATATTTGTGCAGCAGGGGCCTGGGCTTGTTTGGTTTTTTTGGGGCCAGTAAGCAGCTGCAAATCAAAAAAATGGCACAGAAGAAATTAGTCTTTCTCAGTGCTTCTCTCTCATTGCAATAGGCACCGCTTTCAGACCCGGCATCTCTGGAAAACATCACAGGGTTTTCTTCTCTTTATTGACTTCAGGAAAGGAAATGTGTGCATCTCTTTCAGTGACGTACGGTGATACATTAAAGAAGAGCGCATCCTTTTGTTCGTGAAAATAGGTGTTTTGACTTTGGGGTGAGATTGTTGGGTTGAACTCTGTCTGACAGCAAGGAGCAAAGGCATGTTTTTATTTTCTAGCCATAATGCAAAAAAAAAGGAAGGGAATTAGGTTAATGGCTAAATACATGTAAGTGCCCGTGAAACACAACGGACACACATCATAGGAGAGAAAGGCATTCCAGTCCTGGGATCTGATGTTTGGCTTAGTTACTCCTCTGTAACTCAGAGCAGAGTTTTACCTGGGAGAAGAGTCTGGCACTGCATCTAGTGAGGTGTCTGTTCTTGCTGTTCAGTGGAAAAAGAAAGAAAAAAATACATATAGTTGCCATAGCTACACCCCTTGTCATGATGCTTATCATGTCCACGGAATAGAGAATCTTATATTACATCTGTACTTTTATTAATATCAGCTGTTAAACATTTCCAGGATATTGAAATCAAGACTTTCTGCAAAAAAATTAAAAGTTGATTGCAGCAAAATTGTACTGTTTAACCATGCAGCTCAGAGTCTAATTTTGTTAGACACTGTATTACAGAATTATATACCATGAATAAATTTTCCAGTGAATTTAGCCTCTTTGCACTTCATGAACATTCTTGATTTTTCTGTTAAGATGTTTGTTACTTGCAACTCTTTGCCAGCTAGGCAAGGCCAACTTGAAGAAAAAGAGGGGAGTTCCTTTCAGGTGAGGAATCACACCCTGGCAGTGGTACGACATTGCGTTTGCTCCGTACTGAAGTAATTCAGACTTCCCACGTGAGAGGGGTGAAGACTGTGATTGCTGTGCACATGCATGTGTCCTCATTTGCTTTCCAGGGCAAACATACCCCAAATATCCACGTAGACTAACAAATGCACGCACGCCTGCATTCTCTGTGGAAGAATGAGGAGCCTGCGCATCTTTCTAATGCCAAGAGACCTGCAGTTTAATGTGGTATTATTCTTCTGGTTTAAGCTGGTGTGCCAAATTGTAAAGCGTTAGGGGAATACAATTTAAAATGGGTTTTCACATGCGCAGAAGAGTCTAATGTTGAAAGAATGTCTTTACTGCTCCCTGATGACCCTTGGCCGGTCCCCCCTGCCACGTGGACTTTCTCATACAAGGTTCATCTCCTTCGGGGGAGTAGGACAGTGTCATCCCAGTGCTGGATCTTGTCCATAGCCAAACGTCCCTGTACTGCACAGATTCCTGCTTATATGGTGTCAGTCTTGCCAGTAGCATCACAGGGCTGGAGCTCTACAGACCCCCTCTCTGGAGGCAGAAGTAACAGAGTCCAGGTCTTGCAAGCAAAGCCACCCTGCGCTGGCTGAACCAGGTCCCATGCAGCCGACGGGGCATCCCCAGGGGATGCCGGGACACCTGAAGAGTAGAGGAGCCAACCTAAGTCCCCAGTGGGCTCTGTGTGTGTCACAGCAGGACAAAATGTGGTTTTCTAAGGAAATGACCTGACAAAAGGTTTGGCACCAGTTTCTTCTGGGATTAGGCTGACTCAGAGACACGGGACAACCCAGGGAGGAGGTTCTGGTGCAATATAAGTACAAGCCAGAAGGAACCCTATCATGTGTCGGGCCCCGGTGTACAATGTTCTTCACAGAGGACATAGTCACTGCCCTGAGGAACGGAATGTGCCTAGGTATGCGAGAAGTCTCCATAAAAATCTGTACAAAATAGAGCTTTGCATCCAGTGTTTATCAAGGGAAATTCATCTCTTCGAGGCGAGGATCTACCAAGTAAGAACTGGTTACCCACGGGATGTTGCAGTGTTTGTTCAGTCTTTTATGTCATTATGTTTCCTGGAAAAAACAAATGGAGCAATAAATATGACACTTATTTTAAATAAAACTATGACCTGTTTCTCTAACACAGGGAGGTTGTATTTGGTGTAACCTTGTCATTCACATCCAATGATAGCTTCAGATTAACAGTCCTTTGGTGAGATGTTGTTTTTCTCCCCGTTGCCTGGTTCCCTTGTCATGCACGTCAGAAGCAGAGCTGTGGTTTGCTCACAAATGTGACTGATGGCATGAACGGGCAGTTTATTGACTGGGAGATTGACTTAGACAAAATCCAAATTCTGCAAAAGTTTTCTCTCCAGGTGTCATCTTGGTTTCAGTTTTCTATTGAAAAATAGTATTGTTTCCAAATTATGAGAAACACAAATCTGGTTCTGCGTCTGCAAGTGCCTAAGTTGCTTCATTGAAACGGGCTGATTTGTTTGAGCCCAGGTCCTAGCAAGGCTTTTGGTTTGGCACTGCACAGAGATACAGCCATTGCATTCAGGGGGCTAGTTTGTAGAAAAAAAAAAAAAAAGGAAATAAACCGAGTAAATAATGGAATTGCTTGTAATTCATTAAAAGAGTAAAGAGAAGATAGCTCTGTACTCTAAATCTGTGTGAAACCCACAAGTGAATACAGTTGGGGGGGGGGGGGAAGGTTGTTCAATCCTATATTCCTGTTGTTTAACAGCTACACAGAATTTTTGTTTTCTTGATATTTTTTTTTTTATTAAGTACAGTGATTACAAAAACATTTGCAACTCTTTGATCATTGAACGGATGAAGTAGCTAGATATGTAGAGCTATATTTACTGAAAGTGGGTATAAGAAAGAAAATGATGATGTGCGTGATTACTTTATAACCATATACTTGTGTATCTCCTTGGGTCAAACCCCAGGGCTTTGCACGGGGAAGTGCCAGGGTATTGCTAGGACAGGGACAGACTGCAGAAGGGTGCTGTGTAGGCAGTGTCAGACATGGGTTCGGGCGGGGTTTTTGGTACTGGTCCTCAGTAGCTGGACAGAAGGGAACAATACATTGCAGGATTCCAGGACAAAGGATGGAGAGAAGCGCGCCCAGCTGGCAAGCATCACTCCTGTGCTGGGCAGAGGAGGGCCACTGCAGAGCCCCGGCCGTGCCGAGGCGCAGGGAAGGGGCGGCAGCAGCAGAGAAGGGCACGGGGCAGGCGGCAGCAGCAGAAGTGGAAGGGGCACGAGGCACTGGAGGACATTTAGGAGCCAGTTCAGGAGCAAAGTCAAGAGAGAGAGAGGAATCGTTTTCTTATAGCTCTGACTTCAGGACTCCTTTGGGACGTTTTAGAAGATCACTCAGGTCATAATTTTAATTATGTTTCATGCAAACTGTTTTCACACTTGGTTTTAACAGCTCTCAACACAGCCTGGCTTTCCAGGTAAGATAACCAAAGTACTATTAATTACCTTATTTTAAGCAGGTAAAAATAATTTGCTACTATTTGTTATCTTTCCAGTCCACAGCATTCAAAGGGAAACATTTTAAATGTAGTTTAAATTAGTATGTGTTCTGTACTGTCAGCTCCAATTAAGGAGTAATATGAATTGGTTTTGTTTCTTCCCTGCCATAATCTCGTAAAGATTTGGAAACACATTTTCTGAGATCAGGTGCACTTTTCTAGCTATGCGATGAGGCTGTTGCACGCTCCTGCCTGCAGTGTGAAGCACGGTGAATTTAGCTGATGTGAAAGTTCATACAGCGACTCTGCTGTCTGCTGGGAATCGGCTCCCTCTGCGTGCTCCCCGTTGCCTCCGCCACTCAGAGCGGGGATTTCTGCTCCCTGGCCTGATCCCCCAGCCACACCTCACCACTAAGTGTACAAACGCGCCCGCCAGCGATACGGCTGTTCCTTGTGCCAGGTCTTCTTTAAGCCTCTCTGCAATTTTTCATTTGCTGGAAGCATTGATAAGACTTTCTGCTGTTTATTCTTTGATCCCAGTGTCGCAGATACTTTCAAACTTCACCTGACCCAGAAGTTTTTATCTGCAAAGCAGACAAGTAGGAGATAGGAGACAGATGCGGCCAAACATGCTCACGATTGATGTTCTTCAGCAGTACAATGCTTTGTTGATTTTAGCTTTTATTTAGGAGGGTAAAACTAATCCTTTTCTATCGCAATATTATTACCTGACTCAAACCCTCAATCTTACGGTTATCTTTCCAGCAAAAACATGATGATTTTTCAGGCCGTAAACAGTAAGTGTCTGGCTCTGTTCTTTGGCTCAAAGTCACATTTTCTTTTAATGGCTCAGATGGGAAAATTAATATTAACAACAACCTCTGAATTTGTCTCTGAAGGCACCTACTTTAATAATACTTTGCAAAGTAGTCAAAGATGTGGCTGATAAAAATTATCTTTTAGCCCAGTCCCGAGGAGGCTGAAAGCAGTGTCTGTCTACCACAGGTAGTTTAGATCATCTTTCCGGCTTAACAAAAGGAGTTTATTGATGCTGGCAGAGCTATCAGCATAAGCAGCTCAGAGGCAGAGGAATGAATGACATGCTTTTTGTTTGTTTACAGAGAACTATCACATTCATTGGTAAATATTCATAAATGATGAATGCCATATCTCGCCATTGCAAAGGGGGAACACGTATCCCATGTCCCACTTGTGGCCTATTTTTAGAGCTCGTAAGAATTAACACAGGTACATATCTCAGTAATATTCTTCAGAGGATTGAATTTCCTCTGACACATGCTTCTACCCTTACCATACACGTCTCCCATCAGAGGCCATTTTATTTCACTGATGTTCCCAGTGACGTGTTTTGCCCAGGAATGGCACCCGGCCCCTGAGATCCCAGCGACGGTGGGCTGTCGGCGGGGAGAGGGGCCGTGGGGTGCACGGCTGCTTGCAGCAAAGTGCTTGAAAACCGCAAGAAACACTAAAGCACTCCCTGTGTCCAAGTGGAAAAATACTATAGAAGCGTCATAAGAAACCAATAACTTCCCACATTATTTTATGCTAAACTGTAAATTTTTACGGCAAGCAATACTGGCTCTGCTGAATCAGCAGGTGCTTTGTCCTCAACTCGAGTGGGAGTGCGGTTTCAGCTGCAGTCCAATACCACTCTTGTCTGTAGGGCTGGAGCCTAACTCTGGAGTTCACCATTACACTGTCTTAAAAATGGACAGCGTAGGTTTTATGCTACATTCTACAGGATTTTTCCTTACTTGTCTTTACAAGGTCAGATTAAATCTGCAGTCCACAGAGCAATGTTAGGGAAGTGTAACGGTTACCCCGTGCTTGTAGGCAAAACTTCCAACCACATACAGCTGTATTTCTTTCCTCCCATGCTAGAAGAGTGTGGCTTCTAGAGTACATTATTTATCTAGCACACTACATGAAAACGTGCCCAACTTTCAAATAAGCAATTCATTCTTCTTTTCTTTTCCTAAAGAGGTAAGTGCCATGTGCAGTGCTGCATACTGACTTTGCAGAATAATCTTTACATCGTTTTGTAGGTTTTAGGGTGATCAGTGTGATAAGCATCCCATTCTTTCTGGGGTTCATTGTGGGACAGCCTGCTTCACTGAAATTAATGGGTATTATTCCACTCGAAGTCAGAATTTTCTCGCTTTGTACTGTAGTGCAAGCATCTGTCTAATACGATCACTTTCTCTGTGTTGTCTGAGCTTAGAATTTTTTCACCCCTACCAAGAAAAAAGTTCAACAGCAGATTGGTCTCAATCTAACACATCTGTAGAATGACAAGGTACACATATATTTTGTGTACTCAAGCTCTAACAAACTATCTTAGGCTATAAGAATGTCATGTCATTGACACTTTGACCTGATCTGATTTCTGTCATTATGCCATTATCGCACCCAAGAACTGCTTTTATTATTCTTCCTATCAGATGCATTCTCTGTTCTCACAAAAAGTGCATCGTGAAAAAACTGATGAATTAAAAACGTACGCCTCTGGTAGCAGCTACTACTTGAAAGCCTTATAAGCTAAAATGGACTTTTGTTTAAAGAAAAACCTCCTTCAAATCCCAGTGTGCCCTGGGGAATGGCAAGGTCATACTCTTGCTTCCTATTAAATCCTTCTGGGAACTTCAAAGCAATCCTCGTTAGAAGAACCCATTATATTGGATATTTGTAATTGTTACTTATGGCCCTGGCAGTATGCCATACGATATTTTGCCAGTCCCCTGGGTTCAAGGCTCACTTCAAGTGTAGTTATAGCATTCACTTCGCTAGTTATGCAGTCTGAGTTTGCTTAGCGGCTGCGTGATAGACAGGGTAAATATCAATTTCTAAAAGGGATAATAATAAGAAAGCCCTAAAGGTAAAACGTAGCCCTGGTCAGAATATAAGGAATTTAGAAGTGGAAGCTGTGTAGAGTGACAGACGTGTGAACGCTCTTTAGATAGAAACGCACCTGCAGCATTTTCCCAACCCTGAACAATAGATTTGCATGCATATGCATAAACATAATTATTCTAATAATTTGAAGTAATCATTTCGTTATTAATTGCATTCTGAATGCCACAGAGTTGAACCGGGTGAACCCAGGTTATCAAGAGTATATAAAGCAGCACAGAAGGGCAAGATTGCTTAGGTTATTTTTCTGAATGTTCTCTCTTGGCATTAATCACTTATTCAAGATTTCTAGGCATTGGTGTTCACCTTATGATCTCCCTCTGAGGTAGGAGCTTGTAAACATTATCACCGCTTTGCAGATTGGAAGCAAGGATATCCGAGTGGCATTTGGTGATGTAATTAGATAGATTGGTTGGACGGCTAGCTTCCAGCCACCTTGTTCGTGTTAGTAGAGGTGAGCCAATAGAGAACCTGGCCTTGTCCTCCTAAAGTAGTGTGCGTGCGCACCTCGGGGAGGCTGGTTTGCTTTTTTTCTTTTGCAACATTTGACATTTTTGTGACAGCTCATTAGACTTCTAACCTTAAGCACTAGATTATGTGTCTACGCTAGGTAAAAATTTGTCTATATGGCCCAACGCAACTTGTGATGATTTCAGCCAGCTTTGGGATTTTCTTCACCGCCTCCCGTTGCATCAGGTAAACTCTGCAGTATTAAATCCCATGCACATGGGTCTTCCTAGCAGCAACGGGGGAATTACCACTGTGGGATACTTTAAAAAGCCACTGCCACCAAGTTGCTTTTGCTTTCTAAGTAATGGTGGGATCATTCTGCATGTTTTCCATCCATCTCAGTGTATAGTCAAATGCAGTCAGACAAGTTCTCCTGAGCTTGCAGCGGGAGCTGTGCTCGGTGTGGACTTGCCAGCAGATTCTGTCACGTTCCCGTAGGCTCAGCATAGCTCACGGGGAAGGCACTGCCCGTGTTTCGGAGGTGGCATACAGAAACAAGCCTCTTGGACGACGTACAGCACAATACAGGAACATACCTTTTGCAAACAGTTGGAGTGGTTTTAGGTTCAGCAGTTTCTCTGGATTAAGGTGCTTACCAGAATGTCACGATATTGACCCAAACTGAGCCCAAGAGAGTCAGCTGAACCGCTGCCCTCCCAGCTGCTAGGCTGAGGCAGCGCTGCCGAAGCCAGCACTGGCAATGCTGTTCCTGCCTGCGTACATGGTGACACCAGGTCGCAGTGGGACGATGAGCTTCTTTTTTCTCTCTGCACATTGCATAGATCAGTACGGCCTCTGCAGCAAATCAGGTTCTGCAAAAGTAACTGCATTTTGTTGCAAAATTTCTAAATGCATAGAAGAAGAAAACGAGACAGTCATATTGTGACAATTGTGAAGAAAATATTTGAATATGTGAAGTTCTGAATATATGTTTACAATTTTTAAGCCAGGCAGATTATTTGTTCTACATTTGTCCAATGAACCTAGTTGTTTGGATTTTTTTCCAGTTAAAATCTGCAAGACTTTTTCATTATTCATATTCACCTCTCAGCTGTCCTGTTCGAAGAGTTTGGCTTCAGAAACATTACTCCGTTATTTTTTGTGAGCCGTTTGCCTTATATGTATATTTGCAAGACCTTCATCTTCCTGACTACACAGATGTTTTTCTTCCTCCCTGCTAGCAGGAATCTCCCAGATTTCTGTATTAAATAGCAGGACCACCTCACCCGCCCACGGCGCCTGCTGCAGACAGGCCGGACTCCTCCACGGAGAGGTGCACAGACATGGCTGAGGGCGTGATTTTTCAGGCTGCAGTTTGCAAGCACCTTTCAGCGCTATCCTTTGAATGCGTCAGCCAATCTAATGAATCTCAGCAAAGCCAAAACAAATATCATAATGGCACAGAAAATTCTTTGATTCCAAAGTCATCTTTCAAGGAGCATCTGAAGGAAATATTCAAATTGCCTTTGGAAGATTTTTACAGCTTTTCCTAATAGCTGGTGCATTTTATTATTTTGGTGGCTATCGCCTGGCAACCTACAGCACTTCAGTTTAAATGAATAAAACTGAAGAAGAGATTAGCACTAAAAAAAAAATCTCTAAGTTCTTAAGAAAGGCGAAAGCCCCAACTGCAGCAGCAACTCCAGGCACTTCCCATCAGAGCTGAGCGAGAGGAGAACTTCGTCCTCTCCCCGGGGCAGGAGTGCATTGCTGTCGACGCAAGCTGCGAGGGCAAACATCAGTTCAGCGTGTAAGTAGATTTTAACCTTATCTCCACAGAAGGATGGTGGATGAATGTAAGGAAGCAGGCCACCAGCAGCAGGAAAGGAGAGGCTGTGGTGGGGGAGAGCTGCTGGAAGCGAGGTCTGGCTTAGCCGTACTCCAGGCAAGCTGCAGCTTTTAAAATTATTTTTTCTTGCAACAAATCTTTTTTTCTTTTCCATAGTGAAGCAGCACAGTTGTGAATGTCTTCCTCCTCCCCAAGAGAAGATTTTTCTATGAGGGCTTCTGACGAGTGTCTGGGATGGGAAAGCGGTCACAGCATAGCAGTGGGGGAACTCAGAGAATTGGTGGCACTCCAGCAGGCTGGAAGATGGCTTTGGCAGCCCTGCCAACAGCGGTGGCGCTTCCATCCAGGAAAGTGTCTAGTCATTAGCAAAGTAAATTAAGTAGGTACAGTCTCTGTGAAGAGCTGATGACCTTTTAAATTGAACTTCTCCACCCATAGATGAGAACAGAGATACACAAACCTTATTTGGTTCCTTCCGGAATGAACCTGCAAGCCCAGACGGAGGTTTTGGAAGAAGTAGTACTATGTGCGTGGAGGTTTTGGTTTGATGTGACCTAAACCTGTTGGAGAAAGAATCAGTGACGGATGAGGAGGATGACTAAGCCTTCTACAGCATTCAGCTCCTCTTGTGACTTTTCTCCAGAGGGGAATAACCTAATCCTGTGAGCTGCACTAGTTCTAGGAGAATGAATCAGAAACCTCAATGAAGCAGCCTCAGACCTCTTGCAAGCCCAGCTCTGGAGCAGATCTGCGCTGGAGCAGGTGATCCCTGCCATAACTGGGATGCTGGTCACGCTCAGGCTGGTGCTCGCCTGACACGATCTCGTGGTCCTCACCACCGCAGCACCTAACTGAACTTGTCACACGGAGATTCGGAGAAGCTCCTTTACATTACAAGCAACGACTGTCAATGTTGCAAATGTGTCCCGACTCGCATAATCCACCCGAAAAGGTGGTGGTTGCTAAGCGACATGGCCCCATTCTCTTTTTATGCCATTTTAGTTCCTCCTCACTTTATGTTCCATGTCTGGGGCTGCTTAATTTGATCCTATCTGCAGTGACAATTTAGGGTCTTGTGCCTTGGGTACCAATTCACACAAAATGTACCAATCGTCACACTTGAAAATCACATTTGGTTTTGGAGCTGGTGAAACTGAAATGGAAACCTGGGGTATTTTTTCTGCCAGAGAGGCCTTCCCAAGCTCGCGTTGTACCATCGTAATGCCGTTATCTCCCCCCACGCACCCTCCATCCTGCTGTAGTGCTCTCTGATGGCGTTTAATGAATTAATTATGCTGTTCAGAGATTCTGGCTTTTCTAGAGAATTGACCAGCATCAGGCCTCTCTCTCTCACTCCATGTGTTTTTGCAGCTGTTGTAGCATGCAGAACACCCTCCAAAAGCTGAACCCACGTTTCCCAAGTATTTTTTAGGTGGAACCACTGATGGGGCAGAGCAGGGTGGGAGGGGTGAGGCAATTGCAAAAGGGGGGATATGAAATCAGTGGCATTAACAATGTATGATACCCAAACGAATTGGAGAGAAGTTATTTTTTTATAAAGACAAATATTTGCACCTCTCACAAAGAGATTCTGACGGGGTGGGGTTTTCAGGTGTCTTGAGTTTCTTCTGGATGACCCCCATCAGAGAAGATCCTTGCCATGGTCTTGCGTTTGTCTGGAAATACAGTTATTGCCGTGACGCCTATCAGGATTCTATGGTGACATCACCCTCAATATTGGACAAAAAATAAGAAAGAAAAGCACTTTACAAGAGCAAAGCAGAGGGATGAAATCTTATTAAGGATTTTGAAACATATATATATAAAAAAAAAGGTAAGGAAAAGACAAACTTAAAATGTAACTGACACCACCCACTTTCATTCTGGTTTTGATTTTCCAGCATTTCATGGAGATTACAAACAGCATATTAGTAATACATGCTATAATACACAGTGTGTCACAAGAGCAGCAAAAGGAGTATGAGTGATGACTATATAAATCTGTATGATTCTGTTACATAATTGTTTTTCTGTTAATTTCCAAAGTGGTTTTACTCTTTGTAAGCAGCCTTTGCCTGTCGTTGTGGCACCCTGAATAGGGTGCTCTTTCTGGCTCTCCCTCACCAGGTTCTTCAGTAATTACTAAGGACAATCAATCCAGTTAGCCAACGTGGAGAATCTAGAGGGCTATGCCCATCAGAAGCGATGTAGGGATGATCAGAGAAGTTTATTTGGGTTGTTTATTCCTCAGTCAGCGCTTCGGCACGAGTATTGTTCATCTTGGAGGTTAAATTATATTCACGGCCGTATTTCTGTTGGCTCAGTTTTGCTAAAACTACACAAAGATAAAGAAACTATTCCTATGGCATTTATCACCTGGGCAGGACGCTGTCCTCTGGCTGGCATGTCAAAGAGGACGAGCCGGCACGCGTGGATGCGTGCCCCGTTCAGGGCGACGTGATGCCGTCTGACACTGAGCTGGGGCAGTGCTACGGCGCGGGGCAGCAGCCTGGGCTGCAGCAGGAAACCACAGCCCGTCCCCTCTGAACTCGTCACCAGGTTGCCATCAGGCCACTTGTGTACTTGGTAAATTAGCGATCAGGAAGCAGAAACCATCTCTTTAGCAACTGCTCCCTCCCCGTTGTCATTTGTGATCTGCTGACGAACCTCCTCGGCGACTGGAGCACCACTGCTATTTGTGGTTGTCCTCGGCGCTGAGGCGCTAATTGTTGCTGCTTTACTGAGAGTGACAAGGAAATATGACAGCTAAAGATGATATAATTTATGAGAAGAGAAGGCTGTAAAGCAATTATGGAGGAACACACTTTTTACTCATGTTATATTTGTAATTTAATATATTCATATTCTATTATTAAAACATGAGGTTCAGTGTGCTAATCTGCATAAAAGTCGTGCAGTTCAGGCTGCAGCTCAGAGACAAGCAACTACCCATCGACACATGCAATAAAATGAAATATTTTTTATACAACTGTAGGCATTTATATACTAGATAAGTTGCCAATACACTGCGGTAGGGAGCACAACAGGAGAGGTGTGAAAATGTGATATAACAATCTATTTACATTTAGATACTAAATTTAAAACTATATTATTTTCTCCAAGCTTCATTCCATTTGCTGGGTTTTGGGCAAGCATGTCGAGTCATTTAGGACTGCTGCTTTCTTCTCTGTCTTATATATATTTCCCAATTTACAAGCAACGCAACACATGGCTAGCTCTGTCTTTCGGGTACAGAGCCGGACGAGGAGCCGCGTGCAGCCATTTCTCTATTAGATGGACTAGAAGCAGAATTTAATAACCAGCTTCCACTTTACCTGGCATGAATGGCACAGGTTTCTAAGCAAGAATTAAGAAAATGAAAAAGAGGAGGTAAGCATACTCTGCCAGAGTGACTGCAAAGGAAATCGGAGCAGAAGTTCCAGACTCGTAGCCGTCATGATGTCAGTTCTTGCTCAGTGCTGGAAATGCTAAGGTCATGTTTCGTACATTTGATAGCTTGAGATGCCTGTGGGTTGTAATAAAATTAATCTTTTGCACTGTAAACCTTTTCTCTTTAAGCATGGAAGAGGTTACAAATGTGCATTAAATTGAAGCGGAAGTGATTAAATCTCACTCTGAGAAAGTATTGACAGGTCTGCCTTACTTTTGGATACTGTGGGAGCTACTTTCTTTGTAGCTCGTGCTCAAGATCATGAAAACCAGTCAAAGAGGATTTTTGCTTCTGCGTGTTTGTTTTAATAGGTTGCTGGCACAGAGGTGCAGTTCTGGCAGGGGATGGGTGTAGACTACCACTGTCCCCC
This sequence comes from Morus bassanus, assembly GCA_031468815.1. Classification (NCBI taxonomy): domain Eukaryota; kingdom Metazoa; phylum Chordata; class Aves; order Suliformes; family Sulidae; genus Morus; species Morus bassanus. The sequence goes on along the minus strand of CM062580.1, from coordinate 1,530,357 downwards.
ACCGCCTGTCAGGCAGGTTGGATAATAGCTGCAAAGGAAAGGGGTTTAATTAATTGTTGCACTTTAAAGAAATGTTGCTTATTTTCCAGGTGCAGCTATACAGTTGTCTTCATTTCCGCAACTTACAATGAGCGTGAGCACATCCTTCCTGATGGCTGGGCTGCTGGAGGCTGTGCGCCGGCGCCTGAAAGGGACGCTTGCAAGGGAGGAGGGTGGGATCCGTTCATGGAGAATGGGAAAAAGTACAGTACATAGCTGAGGATAACTCACAGCTCATGTGGAAGTGTTGGCTGTCCGTATCTTGTACACAGTCACATCCTTAAAATTCACAGCATGCTATGAAGCGTCTGGGGTTTGTGATGACCAAGGTGCCTTCTTTATGCTTCCGTCAGTGCAGCTGCCAGGAAATTGAACGCCTGTCCTGTCTCAGCTTGTCTTGGAAGGCATTGCTCTTGCCTTTGTGGTTTTTCAAAGTTCCTCATTGCTTTCAAACTGAGAGTAGAGTGCAATGCTCATAAAACCAGAAGACTAACAGCACCGTCAGCAGCACAACGGAGATGTGATCGTTGCACCTTCCTCCTGTCCAGTACTGTGTGCTAGCAGTAATGTAACATTCCATTCCATCACGCTGTGCATCCCCGCAGCAGATCTACGTAACCTTTTTGAAAGGTGACAGCCTAGGCCAGGTTGCACCATAAGGTGGACAAAACAATTTTCATTTCAAGCAAAGTTAAGGCAAGACTATAATAGTAGCTGTGCTGTGCTCTGTTTGACAAGTGCATGGGATGTGGTTACCTACGGCGGGATTTGAGCCTGGAGATTGTTTCCAGCACAGTGGTCCTGTCTGTATATATGGAACTGTATTCTTCAGGTATTCCTCGTACTAATGCCTTCTCCTCTTAACATTGTTGCTATTCACGACTAATTAGCAGAAAAGGGCACTTGTCACTAATAGCAACATGTAGCCTCTTTTTAAATAGAAAAGTCCTCTTTTTTTTTAAACAATTTACACAATGCAAATGCTTCAAGAGCATATTTATTTACCTATATGCAGGCAGTCAATATCCAGGATATTTCCTTTCTACATGGTATTCTGTATTTAAAAATAGCTAGCAGCCCACCTTTATCCCACGGTTTGTTTGCTTCTTCCTTTGCGCTGACCTCAGGAAAGGGGGATGCAGTTGGTCAGTGAATCTCTGTACAGAAGGTACAGGCCAGCATTTCAGGTTTTGCATAGCACAGCTATTGGCTCGCCTCCAATACTTTTAAGTCAAGGGCTAGCTGAGGTTGACATAATTATATGTACATTAATTAACATGTATATATTATTTGCAAGAGGACAATCTGTTTTCACTGTTGGAAAGCCATCATCCATTAACACTAAGCAACAGAGCGTATGAGCTCTGTATCTATTTTCCATTTAAAGAACAGGGAATGCTCACGTATCCTGGATTAAAGCATGATGAATGCTGGTAATGCTGTTGTTTCATTAACATTCCCCATTTTCATGTAAATTAATTTCTTTGAGGAAAATCAAATCCATACCTAGTGCTAATTGCCGATGATAACGATGAGCTGAGACTCAGCAGAGATTCATTATTGAGGTAGACTGTCTCTCCCCTGAAGTTTTCAGATCAAGACTGGAGCGCTTCAGGGAGTTATACATCAGTTGAGCTCCAGGTTCCTGGAGTTAGTGCAGGAACAGAGCTGCGAAATGCACCAGCTACATCACAAGAGACATGATCTCCTCTGGTCTAACAGCCTTTAGAACCAGGGAAGATTGTCTTTCCTCTCCTAAAATAACCATTAAGCTTTTATTGATCATTTTGTCTAAATTATGGATGATGCTTTTGTCAACTACATTATTCTTGTGAAGTAGAGCACTGCCAAAGATAACTTTGCTGTCTCAGGCTCAGATGCATGGAGCCCATCTTCTCACAGGCGGGTTACAGAAGTACAGGCTATCAACAATATTTCTTGGCTGAATTCATTTGGCACTGGTGGTTCATTGTCATATTGAAAATGAGAAATGAGATACTGTGGTTGAATGTGTGAGAAAACTCATTAAGCAAAATATCAGGTTTGCTGTGAAAGCTGGAGTAAAACCCCTGTAAGCATTAGAGGGGTTGACATGACATGAACCAGCACTGGAGAGTATCAAAATCTCCTCCTCTGTCATAGGAGCTCTGCCGCTATTTGCAATTGGAGCATGGAATGGATAAAGCTGAAGTATATCACAAAATAATACAGGTAATTACTTTGCAACCTGTTTCATGATGATATTTTTTTCCAGCTCCATTTTACCTTTCTTCAGCATTTAATAGCATACCACAGTTTATTGAATATTTGCAGTCTAGCCTTGAAGGATAATGAGTTTTATCCTGCCATGTGTTGAACACCTTCATGTCCAAGAGAAGTTAATGGGAACTGAAGATGATCAGCATTTTGTAGGATCAGTGCTTGACTGAACAGACAGCTCTCACTCTTGTATGGAATGTGGTGAAACAGCTGACTTAGGGTTTCACAGGAGGTTCTTAAATTACAGTCTTGAAAATACCTAGGAGTAAAACTGTTTCTTTGTCTTCATCAGTAAAAAAGATAGTGAACACCGTGAAAAATATTTACATTCAACTGCACTCTCGTGCATTGTACTCTCAAAATATTTGGAACTGTTGGCGGAGAGCCTGGCCTTATTTAAGCAAATATTTCTGAAAAGCAAGCCACCTGAAAAACTAACAGTGGTCTCTGCTATATAATGCTTTCCGGTTGTTGGACACGCCAAGGGAAAACACGCACCGACTGTGGGTAGCAGAGGGAGGTGCGTTAGGTCTCTGAGGCAGGGGGATGCTCCGGAGAGCTGGCGGACCTCCTCTCCCGCCCCGGGCAGGGCAGGGGTGGAGGCAAAAAGAGCAGAAGGTTTTCAGCAATCCCAGAAAATCAGCCTTATCCCTTTCTCTTACTTCCGAATGTACATTTTATTGGGGGATGCATTGAGGCTCAGGTTTGTTTATATACCCAGTTTTTCGGTGCATGGTTGGTTATGATTCACGTCAATGTATTTTGTTGAATCCAAGTTACTCAGAAAAAAACACAAATGCTGAATAAGAATAGTTGATAATAACAGCAGTGCTTGGTAATTTTAACCTTCTGAGCAGATCCATTAGCTTAAACTGGTCTTGTGACAGCTCAGAATACTGGATTTTAATCTTTACTGCAAGAGCATACATACTTTATATGCTCCCCTTTTTTTTTTAAGTAAATAAGGCGGGGAAAGGCCTTTTCTGTGTCCATGGGAACACAGTTCAATATAAAACCTCATGTGCCCAGTACAAGTAGTTACATCTAACTTACAGAATTTGCGTATAAATAGTGACGCCTTTGTTCACATGCCTGATGGAGAACATGTTATCAGTTGATATTTCCCCAACTTGTCAGCGTTGCCAAAGTACTGTGGAATATTCTGCCTTGTATTCAGCTGCAAATATTTGCAATTTTTACTGACAGAAGTGTGTGGCATCATTCACAAAGTAGTTACTGACTGGTTTTATTTTTTTCTGCTTGCAAAACCATTTAATTTGAAGGTCATAATTAGGAAAGCTGGCACCTTGATCCCCACATTGAAAAAATCCTCAGAAGTCATGAAACTTGAATGAGAATCACTATCCATGAGAAAAAAACAAGTTTAGCCCAGGAGATTTAAGAAGTTGGAGAGAATGTCACTGTTTTTTAAAAAAAAAAAAAAAAGAAATCTTAATGGCATCCAGTTACAGTGCCTCAGCAGTGAAGTCACACAGACTGCAAGAGTATAAGAAAATCAATCAGCGGTAATTTTGTTCATAGTAATAGCTAGAGCTGGAGACACCGCTTCGGCTGATCTAACAGCCGTCTGCCTGGGGTCGTGTCCGTAAGCACGTGCTGCCCAGAGGGACAGTGCTCACGGGGATGCGGGAGCCACCGGCACGGCCCTGCCCGCGCCCGCAGCCCCCGGACCAGCAGCCAGCCCTTTCCGAGGGGGTCTCAGCTGGCGGGGTTTCTGACCATTCTCTGGTTTTCTTTCAGGCCCTGCTGCAAAAAAGAAGTACGTCAGTTATAACAACCTGGTTATCTAGGCCGTTTTGCCACGTGGGGCGGAGGACGGGTGAGGATTTGCATCCACCGCTGGCGCAGACCTCCTCCCGAGCCGCGGGGTGTTCGCCTCGGCGGGGGGCGAGGGCACGGCGATGCTGCGGGAAAGCGCGCGAGGAGCCCCGCGCTCCCAACGGCTGCTCCCTGAAATATCCTTCATCGCTCTCGGCTTCGTACGTCGCTGGCGCTGCCGTCGGCTGTGGCCTTGGACCTGCTCCGGCCACGGGAGCCACCGTGCCCGCGCGCCCGGCTGCGGCACGGGAGGACTGGCTCCCCGGGGTGGGCTGCGTTCAGCTACAAGGACTTTAAGGGGCTAATTCTGTCTTTCTATGTACTTCCAGACTGCAAGTTTTTGAACTTCCTGTACAGTTTGTGAGGATTTTTGCATATTGCCATCCATGTTGTTTCGAGTTCACTGTTTGTTTTCTGAATGCACAGTTTCATTGAGGCCCTATTCTCTCAGACTTAGCACATCTAAAAAAACCCCAACAACTAAGGATTTAAAAGACCTATGTACATGACTTGTATGATTACTATTGTGTCACTGCAATCCATATACGTTATTTTTTTTTAACTAAACAAACAAAAAAAGAATTTAAAGACCAAAAACTGTGCTGGCGAAGTTAGTCCCCTCCCCCTTCACAACACTGACGGGCTGCAGAGGAAGCAGAAAGGATTTTTGCTGAGTTTTAGTAGAGGTCTTGATATTTGGAATGCATGCCGGTAATGTATTTTATGGTACATGTTAATAATTTATGTTTGATATTTGTATTTGTGTTCTATTTTGTTATTTTATTTAAGGTATATGACTATTTTGCAATAATTTCAATAATTCTTATGATATTTGGAGGAAAGAATATGGCTTTTACATGTCTTGAGGTTTTTTTCTTTGTTGATGCCCCACCATGATTGACCAGTGTGATAAGGACTTAAAAAAAGCATGTATGTTTTATACTGTTTGTAATAAGTAATTTCGTTAATCTTGCTGCTTATGTGCCAATTTAGTGAAACCAATCTTTGCCGCAAACTCCTCCCTTCCTTTCCATTCTCTCGATCCTGTGATATTATCCAAGAATGTATCAATAAAGGATTTTGGTTAACTTTTTTTTATTTACTCCAATAAATATATTTTTTCAGTTGTTCCCTCCCCCTTCCCCCTTGTGACTAAAGTTTATTTCATGACGTTATCAGACGTGGGCATCCAAAAACCTGACGCAGCGGTACTTCAGGCTTTGTGCACAAAGAGCGGGTCTGGAAAAGGTCTTGGGGGAGCTGGCAGCTAATTGCAAAAAAAAAAAAAAAAGAAAAAAAAATTGCCTTTTTAAGCACTGGGATCTATAACAACCCCTGAAAGCCAAGTTACAGTCACGAAGAGAAAGCCCTCCTGTTCGTGTTTGATGGTCTCCAAAGCTGTCTTCAGTTGTTGAGGCTTCTTTATGACTTTGAAGGATATTATGTTCAACAGCACACCAGAACGCAATTAAAAGAACAGCTAATCAAAGTCAATCTGCCAGGCAACTGTTGAGTGAGCTGGGGGGGAAGGGAAAAGTTTGGGCAAGAGGTGAGAGGAAACTCATTCCAATTGCAGCACAGCACCTGCGTGCTGCCTTCGGCATAGTAACAGCACTTTGGGTGCAATGTGACGATTACTTTGGAAAGTATTTAGCTTCCCATTTTCTCTAGACAACTTGATCAATTATACTGATGAAGTTAATCAGCATCAAAAGAAAATTTGACAGCTGTAACATGGGCCACAGTGCATAGTGATGAAGGCCATGTCAGACCTCAATTGACTCTTTATGTGTGCAAGCATGGGGGCTGGATAGATGTTTGCAAGGCCTTCTGGTTGTTGTTTTAATATTCAAAGATATAATAATGAATTACAGCAGCCAAAAATGAAATTCCAACCAAGTAAAGGCTTTGTTAGCAAGAAATGAATTATCAGCGCAACAAATAACGAAGGCAGAGGCTCTGCAACGTTATCCTTTTTCTCTACGCTGCCCATAAACACAACAGAGCCAGCACTGGGCTAAATAAGTATGTTACCATCAGACAGTGATTTTTGCTCAAAGACCCTAATTTTTTTTTTTTTTTTCCCTGAATGGGCAAAAAAATGGTTTGTTGGTGTGTTTGTTTTTCACTTTTTTTTGGAGAAGGGAATGAGGTGGAAGGAGGAAAGGGTGCTGCTGGGAGGGAGTGAAATGGGTTTTGGTTTTTTTAGTTCCTTCTCCCAGCTCACGTCGCATTTGATCCAACAGAGAATAAGACCCGAGCCTTTCATTTTCCTGCTTACTCCGTTTTTATAGGGGCGTGCAGGCACGCACACACCCCCGCACACGACGTGTGTATAGCAACCGCAAGCCTCCGGTTCATGAGCTGCATTGTTCATTAAAGGTTAGCCGGAGGATGTTCTATACATCTGACTGCAGTCGGGGCCGAATCGCCTCTGAACGTGCACAGGCTCAACATCAAAGTTCTCCACTCGTTTACTTTAGGTTACCGCAGAGCCAGTCTTAAATGATTTATCCCTCCTGAATGGCTTTCTAGTTTGATCGCTGCCTGAAAAACTAACTCAAGGAGGCGTGAAAAGCCTGGAAATATTTTCATATATCAAAGTACTACACGGAATATGCTCACTTTCATTTGTGTCATTCACTGGTGTCTTCTACAGCCAGATCACTGGTGAAGCCGGTGCAGGCAAGGTCGTACGGTTACAGTTCCCCTACTGGGACAAGTGGAAGTTCAACCAGTGTATGACCGGCTTCTCCATGCACACGGTGCAGAACTGAAGAAGGCAGCCCCGTACACTGATACGTCTGTATTATACCTAACTGTATGATAAAGTACATTGATAGCTCGCTCTATAGATATATGTATCTCCTTATATAGATAGCTACTTTATGTTTCATACATATATAAACATAATTTATAATCAATATACAATTATGCTTGTAGTAAAATATTTATGGATTAATTTTGATATTTAATAATCTAAATGCAATAGTAATTTTTTGAAGCATCTCTACCTCTCTATACCTATGTGTTAAAACTCTGAAGCGAGTCACAGAGCAAGGCAGTGTTTAAACATCTTATACAAGGTGAAGAAGTTGCACTGGAGACTGTTGATCATTTTTTTTATTCCAGAAACTACACCATCCTATTACACCCACACAGTACATTTTCAAACAAAAAAAAAAAAAAAAAAAAGAGCCCTTAGCTCCATTTAGAGTCCTTTATTTTACAACTGGATGTACTTAGCAGCAGTACAGCATTACCATTGTTTTCATAACATCTTCATCGTATTACCCATTGACTCACATTGGTATTACGGTACTGGTTTTGGTCCCCATCTGCTTTATTATACCTGTGAACTGAACAGATGCAAATGTAGCTGGCCCTTTGTGTTAAGGACTACAAGTTTTAAGTCATGTAAATGGTTGCTGTCAATGAGGGGGCAGTTCATGAGTAAGAAGGACTTAGCTTGGACAAGGACAGATGGTGGGATTTCCCCCCCAAAAAAAACTCATGAGCTTGTGTTAGTAGGTGCTGCAAAAACCATGTACCACTAAAGCTGGCTCTAGCACGGAGACCTCAGGCTGCACAGAGCAGAGAGATGATTACCTGAGGTGAGTGTACGTAGGGTGAGAGGTGACCTTGGGTTCTGCACCTCCATGGAAAGCTGTCCTTCAGCTGCAAGACATTCAGCCACCCAAGTCACAGGAACAGCCTCCTAACCTCCCTGAGGTGCTGCCGACACCGGGAGGCAGAGCAGCTACTCACCCACGTACTCATGCTCAGTCTCTGGCGTGCGAGCTACAGCACTCACTCCAAAGAATAATTTTTTTTCACTTCTCATCGTGATGAACATACTGTGAAAAATGCCTATGTGATTACGCTAGGAAAAAAACCCGTGAAGAATGGAGTGATTTTTTTTTTTGTTGTTGCCATTTATTATTTAGCCTGAATTACACCCAAATTGTTTTGGTATGTTAACGCCAAGTTTATTGTTCATAAATATCATTGCAGACTTAAGCTTTCCGGGCACGCTATGTGATAGATAATGACAATTATTTAGGCTGAGTCAGAGCTCAGTCTTCATTTGTGACATTAATTGCCTTTATATATAATTAAATGCACTATAATGCTTCCATATACAGAATCTGTGCATCCATGAAAGTGCTAATCAAAGATATTTATTAATTTCTAAGAACTTTTTGTAAAGGCTTTGATACAGTTGAGTGTTTTTTGGTAAAGAGTCTTTTTGATATGATGTTTAGCAAAATATTTTGATAATTGCTTTTTGTGCTACAGGCATAATTAATAATATTTATAACAAATTAATAAAAGCCAGAGGGTGAGTCGCTGCTCCCATCCAGCTCGGCAGATGCTTTGCCTTTGACTCCCACAGAGTCAGAATTACACCAGCAGCCCTCAGCGTCCCTCGCCTTTCCCAAACTACTTGAGAAAAAAAGATAAATTTTTAATACGTTGAGGGTGGCTGTATGCATGAAGTTACAAAAGCTGGAGTCCCATAAGGTTTGGGCTGTGCCCTATGGGCTTGTTTCTATTAGTTTTTCACCTTCAGCCCACACTTTGGAGGAAATAGATTTGAACTTACACCTTCCACATCTGGGGCTGCCAACTTCAATTCCCTGTTTTACTGTGAGCTTGCCAATCATCACAGCTTTATTTAATACTTCCTGAGAGAGTTAAGAAAGAAGGGTTATGGGCGGGGGGGCGAGTGAGAGAGTAGCTGCATTATTTTAGTCTCTTGAGAGCACATTGTGGGAGCCTGCTGGCGCACTCAGCTTCCGAGGAGGGACACGTGTTTGCTCTCCCACATCTCAATGGCAATGTCTGCTGAGAGGAGCATGGTTGCTCCTGCCAGCAGTTTGGGAAAGCCCATCCGTGTGAATGCTTCCCAGTCACTGAGCAAGTCATCAAATTGTTAGGGATTACATGGGAAACGGTGGGATCCAGGGCAGGCTTCTCCTCCGTTGCACTTACTGCTCTGCACAGCCTTCTGTGCCGTGAACCCTTTGCCTTGCAGACTGCAGCTCTCCTTGCTGCAGGGCGAGCTTGCTTTGGTGCATGTTAACATTGCTCTGTTCTCATAGCTCTCTTCTCCCCACCTGCACCAGCAAGGGCTCCCTCAGCCACTCGCTGCGGTTTGGGTTGGTTTGCTTTAAGCCCAGGTCAGTAATTTTCTGAAAAGGCCCCTTTGGCTGTGTGCCTAGTGAGTATTTACAGTCCAGCCTTCATAAGGCTGTCTGCAGTAGCAATGCGTCATAACACTTGTATGAGTTATTTTACCCTATATCATGGTCAGTAAATCTGAGACCTCCAGACAGGCAGGGGTCGTACTGCCTTAACGACTGTACGTAGGAGTGCACTTATTTCCCAAGATTTCTATTTGCTGTTCGCTCTCTCAATATAGCCACTGAACTTTGTATTTGAATCACACATTTATTTTCAGTAACTTTTATTTTCAGTAACTGCTTTTATCTTTTTACTGTCCAGGAAGAGTACTCGCTCTTTTTTCCCCCTTAAGAATGATCTCAACTTTATTTTTTTCCTTCTTTTTTTTTTTTTTTCTGATGCCTGTAGTATACTTGGCTGTATATAATGTACAAACCCAAAAATAGTCCCTGTAAAGAAAATGGACCTACGGGGTACAGTATCAGCTTTCCCTTCCAACTCCTGCTGGAACACACTTAGAAGAGCTAGGCTGCATTTTGCACTGCTTAGCAGAGCAGCCGACGAGCAGCGCACGCCAATGCTTTTAATCCTTTCTTGGTCATCAGGACCAAGAAAAAAGTCCCGATTTAAGATGTTAGGTGATGTAAGGAAACAGGCTTACTACTTTGTTGTTGATGAACACTTAGTCATCAGTCTATTACATCTCTCTTTGCCTCCTCTGTCTCCCTCCCCATCATTTTCTTAGCCCCACGCTCACGCAGTCCCTGAAAGCCATGAAACAAAAGGCCCCGTTCTGCTTCTTGGGATCAGGAGAGACAGTAAGTACATGGTCCTGCAATCATTTTCACACCATGCAATGTGGGTGTAAAAGAACTTGACCAATGGCAGCAGGTAATTAAGAAGACGTTATTTTGCAGACTGGACATACACAAGTGATGTAGTGAGGTAAGTGGTAGAAGAGACTAGAGTTTTGGGTGTCTGTGGACAGATGGCTGAAAAGGATAATAATCTACATACGATACTGCCTGCATATATCAATTTTGATAGACTCTAAATATTAGGAAGCACTATAATGAAATTAAAAATGAGCAATTTTCAGCAAAGATGCAAAAAAAAGTGCTCCAAATCCCTCAGGAAGTAGCCGTTCAGATGCATGCTCGTTCAGAAACACCCGTTCTCGTGGCAGGAGGCTGAGCTGACCAAGGGTGCTCCCTGCGGGGAAGGGGGCCTGGCTGGAGGGTGCAATACAGCAAGGTACAGGCACAGAGCAGTGGTGGTTTGTTTTTCTGACTGAAATGCCAACAGTTCCCTCACATACACAGAGAAAAGGTGCTTGTACCAATGGCACTAATAAAGAATAGCTTTTACAGGGACACTGGGTGGCTTCGGTGGATAAACTGGCTGCGTGAGTTGGGCATTAGGAAAACCAGCTTCCACCCTCCCTCCCCAGCAACTTTCCAGCCCCCAGATCAGCCAGTGCCAAGTCAGTTCAGGTTCTGCGATACGGTGGCATAAAACTGTTAAAACACTCTGCCATAAACCCCAGGGTTTTCCATGGTCGCTTGTCTGTTTCTGTTTATTCCTTTACTTTATATCTTTTGGTTTTGACTGAATCTTGGGCAGATCTTAGCTTTACTCCATGGGTACAGGGGAATCATTTTAAGCCAAAGTTTTCTTGAGATGAAGCAACCGTTCTCTGTATATTCTTGCTGGATTCCAGAAACCTGCCAACAGCGTGCAGGTGGAGTACGGTGGGACCGTTCTGCTCACATCGTGTGAAATCACAGTATTTATTATCAGCTCTTCCAGAGTCCCAGGTCCCTTACTTGCCATGAGTCTTACTGCTGCTCCATCATCAAACAGCAGCTTTACAAAGCTGTTTTTGACCCTGGGGCTCCCTAGTGCAGTAGCTGAGGGCACTGCCCCAGGAATGCGCCATAGAAATAGGGGAAAAACAAAGTGCATGCGTTGCAAGGTGCAGCTGAGCCCTGGTTATGTTGTTAAGCATTGTTACAACTGCAAAAGAAAGTAGGGAAAGGAAAGTATCTCGTCCCCTTTGGCAACTGCATGTCAGGTGATACCCTTCTGGAAGGAGTTCACAAGGGGACCCAAAATCCTAGTGGTAGTTGCAGGAGAACATCGAAACCCTGTGGCCGAGGAATACAGCAGGTTCTTCTCCCTTCTGCCCACAGAGACAAAAATCTGGTCTGCAAACCTGATAAATTCCTGTCTTTGACACTGTCCTTTCTCAGGGTCTCCATAGCAGGAACAACAGGTGAAAACGGCACATGAAGTCAGTGCGGCTGACCGATGTCAGACAGTGCTGCGGACACGAGGCGTCCTCTGGCCTCAACAGGCTTCTTCATGGCATAGGTGGGACAGCATGGAAGACTTGGCCTATAAAAGGGTGCGACATCTGTCAGAGTAATTTCCCTATCGTGGGAGCCATGGTCTTCAGGCTGAAGACTTAAACAGCTTTGTCTTTTCTTCTCTGTGTGCCAGGATGTGTCTTAAATTCTGCCAACCTCTTTCCTATACCTTCACCATTAAGTGTATAACATAAAGGATGATATGCTTCCATACACAACCCCCTTTTTGTTTTAACAGGATGCTGACATAAAAGCCTGCCTTTTGAAAATAATTCATAAAAATGATCCATACCCCTTTTTTGCCTGGTTTATTATACTCATTTTATTCTTTTTGTAGACAGGAAAATCATACAGTGAATATTAATGACTGTGGGTTTACTCTGGCATTATTTAAAGCTAAAATGGTAAATGTTTACTTACAACCAGCAGGAATTCTTCTAAGTACAGATCATTTATTTCAGGCCACTGTGGGACTCTGTCACGTATGAATTTGGGGTCAGGGAATTAGGCAAGCGAGGCGGTGCACACCAACTCCCTGCACACCAAAGCATTGCTTCTCTCTGACGTGATGCTGGAGAGACAAACGACGCTGCTCCAGCATGCGCTGATCTAGTGATGCAACAGCAATGTCGACCTAAGCATTTACACCAGGTCCCAGTTTCGCCACGCTAAAGTAATTCGGAGAAAACTGGAAGAGGCACCGCTTGCTGTCTGTTTGGAAAGCTGAGCTTAGCAGCACGTCTACCATCGGTCCAGAGTCTGCAAGGACACACGCACCGCCTGCTCCCGCCGGGTGACATTGGCCCCTCCGCTGCGGGCTGCAGAGATGGGTCACTCCGCTGTGACCATCCTGTCAGGTTTTATTTTTTTTAACTTGGGCAGGTGTTGACAGTTCCAGCTCCAAAGTGCCAGGTTCAGTCCCTGCTGACAAAGGCGCATCAAGGCTGTTGTTGAGCAAAAAGTTTGCTTTTCTTTCATCTTCCCTGATGCTGATGCTGACCTCCAAAGCTGCTAAAAATCTTCCTTAATCTCAGGGACAAAGCAGAAAAAAAAAAGGGTATATTTATATGGGTTTTGTGCCATTAAAACAATGGGATTGTGGCTGTGTTTTGCTTAAGACTCTCAGATGTGTAAGAATCAAGATCAAAACCATGAACTGCGTATTGAATGTAAACCCCTCGTTGAATAGTAGATGCAGCCAGGACCTCGCCGCAGCCCGAGCACAGGGGGCTCCCGGGGGAGCAGCCCAGGAGCAGCTGCGGCACATCCCGGAGAGACGGGCACGCTCCCAAAACATGCCTCGGAGGCACGTCTCCTCTGGGAGGCAGAGACAAAACACGTTACCTTCTCCCCAAATTAATCAACAATAAATTAAAGGTTTATCATTAAAAACTGGGGTGTTTTTTTAGACCACAGCTTCTTTTATAAATTTTTTACATAGACTCGAGCTGTTGAACATGTGTTAGTGAAAGAGGAAAAAAATGAACCCTTCGGGGTACATGTGGCTAGTGCTTAGTGAAGTATGAATTTATGCACCACAATAACATATGGAAAAGCATACGCACTCATTTTGCTCATAGAAAAGTGACTCAGAGTTAACTTTTATTCTGTTTATGACATTTTAAGATGGGAGGATCTTGAGGAAGCTTACCAACTAATTCCTATTAATAGAATAAAATAGAACAGTAGGAAGTACAGAAGGCAAATGAAATAATCTTCCCTGTTCATCATGCCTAAGCGTTAGCAGGAACTCGCCACTCTAACACTTGGATGCAAAATATAAAACTCCTCCAAAATAGCACTTTATTGATGTCTTGTCTAATTGCTTTCCAATCAAGCTAGAACTTTTCCTCTAGCCAAGGTGCTTTGATTAAAGAGGTGAGCTTCTTTTAAGGACTATTTCATTTACAGTAGAAAATATATTTGTCTGTTGTCTTTCATTTACCAATATATGAAAAAGAAATAACATTGAAATAACTTTCCAAAATGTGACTTCTTGTCCCAGTTTCTTCTTCAGCAATGAAATTAATTTTATACGTAATTCATCTCATAGTACTTATACAATGTGAATAACGTGGACTGTTGATACTATTCAGCAAGCAAATGGGTTTTCTTGGCAGCCTAATGGTCTGTGCAAAATGTATTTGAGTAGCTTTAGCTATTTTTCTGAACCCATTAGCTGCTATGAAAATCTTTAGTTAACCTAATCTTACGACTCCATCTGTCATAAAGTGTCATCTAATCTGTCCCGTGGACTTCAGCAGGTCCTAGTTCCTACTTCCAACCCTCACCTAAAGAAAAGTGCACACCATTTTTAAGTCCGTTTGCACTTGATGCACGGACAATGATTAAGGCTGTTCCTCAGTGGCCCCTTTACAACTCACATGCAGGTACGTATGTTCTGCCAAGCACTGATTTTCTTCCCTAATTCTTAACAATTGGAAGGGGTAAATCTCGACATCTTATCTGGTTGATAGGAAGTCCTATAAAATTGATAGCAGATGATTTGTGAAGAATTAATCAGCATGGGAAAGGTCTTAAAATCAGGCCCAACAACGTGTCCCAACCTCTTAGCACAGCTACGAATACTCCGAGTAGTACAATAAGGACAGCTTGATACCCATGGCTGGTTAGATGCAAACCACAATTAGTGCTAAAGCATGATAATTAGGCTATGGAGCGTGAATCAGCCTTTTGTTTAAGGTTTGTTAGGCAATAATTGTGTTTGCTGCCATGTGATTGACTTGGGATGGCTTTCTGTGTAACTTCCGTCATCGCCAACGGGATGCAGCCCTGCAGGATAACGGCTCCTGGCTGCGCAGAACCGAGCGAGATGTTTCCACAGCAGGAGACACTGCCCCTGCGACAATGCCTTCACACTGACCTGCAGCTTCCCGCGGAGCAACAGGGTCTGCAAGGTTAAACCAACACTGAAGCCACATCTACAGAGGTTTTAACACAGGTTTGGGGCTCATGAACACAGGTGGCTGATAGAGAGGCTGTCACCGCCTCTGCAGAGGAAAGGATGTGAGGGTAGCAGGGGGGTGAAGAGAGGTGCTGCTCTAAAGGTGACTCAGCTCCAGGAAAAGTTTCCAAATTCCCCCTCAGGCACCAGAGGATCAAGCCACGTAGCCAGAGGAAACGGCTTTCCTGTGTCCCAAAGCAGCAGAGCTATTTTACCCTGCCTGATTTTACTCTCAGTCTTAACATATGGATATGAACATTAACATAAACATATATATAAATTTTATATATATATACACACACACCATATATACATACAATTTTTCTATTTTGACAACTGCAGATATCTCTTTTGAGCACTGGCTAATTCATTTCTGGCGGATGTGACACAAGCAGCAACGTAACTGAATTTTCCACCTGCCAAAATAACTTTTAAGCAATAGGCTTTGTCTGGTTTTATCACAGGCTTACTGTCCCAGCCAAAGATTTATTAAATCCGGCAATGACAGCAGTTCTTTCTCCTAGTCACAAGCTTTTATCTTGTTGTTCAAAGTTTTAAACAGCATCTCACACAACAATGAACAAACATCACATACATTTCAATGAGCCCCTTCAAGGAAGAAATTCAGTTAATCTGTGATGAATGTATCTCAATCTATTGCTTTTTAACTTATAAAAATGACTGTCTCCTACTATATTAAATCATAAGAGAGGCTTGCTCTAACTTTTCACTTGGTATAATCCTGTATCTGCTCTTTCACATATGGCTCTGGAGCAGATAAATTATACTGCATGTGCCTTTCCCAGTGGCTAGAAAAGAGGGTTAGCAAATCAGTAGAGATTATTGGACATGAAAAGCCAAGCAGCAGAGCATTGCAGAGGAACAGGGGAGTGTTTCTGGCCTCTTCATGTCTTCTAGTTGGTGCCTCCATACTCTTTTTGGGATCCCCATCACTACAAGGATGACTGGCCAGAATTACCCAGAGCTGGGCTAATTCTTCTCAGCCATGCATAAGCTTAAGACATTATTTACCTGGGAAAAGCAGATGATATACATATACGAAAAAGGTAACTGCAATGGATATAAACAATACAGTGAATTGCTTGGATTGCACAGAGGCCAAAGCTTCAGCTTGCTACAAGAGGGCTACCTGAGCCTTTGGTATTCCTGATACATCGTTTTCATATCTCGCTTTTTGTGACGGAGATGTGTCTCGAGTGTTCAGTCTCATTGTAGGCAATGAATGACTCTCAGCTACAGAACCATGTAAAGCACAAAATATATTTCCTCACAAGTATATTTGCCTTCATGTACATCTGCTTACCCGTTTAGTTTGTGAAGTTGATCCCAACACTCTAATTGCTACTTCAGAAGCATTCCTTGTCCTAAAAATACTCAGTTTCATCTCTCGTGTGAAGGCTGGAAGACAGTGTCTGCTGATTAAGTAAGCAATTGATGATGTGCCGTCAAGCAAATATGATTTGAAACTGCAGCAAAAAATTAGGATCTACAATATTCACATGGCAAGGGAGGAAAAACTGACTGACAGGGAAATGTGTGTGTATGGGGTGTACAGCTCACATGGATCTACACCCCAAATTTAATACACCGGGTGTACTTTGGTCAGGGGATGAATGATGGCTGCTGTATCTGCAAAGCCTGGAGGGTTTTGCAGTGGGAATCCAAAAGAAATATGACATGCACCAGTTAGCACCTACGGGGTCTTAAACTCAGAGAGAGAGGATGCAAATGCTGAGAACCGACATGCGCCTTGCAGTGAATCCCTGCCTTCACCCCTCAGCTGAGCACGGGCCGGCACGCGGCAGGCGTCCATGCAGGACAGCTCGGCAAAAAGAACAAGGACGAGACGTCCAGGGAAGGGCTTGCTTGAGCTGGTGCCCTCTCACGCTAAAAGTCACTGGAAAACACTTCTGCTTCTCTTAGGACCTTTCATAGATGAGGAAGTAAAGCCAACAGGAAGCCCGATAATGATAAACAAATTACCTTGGTTTTTGTCACTGGAGGAAAATGGGCTGATCAATCTGTTTACAGAATAAATCACACTGGGCAGCTGCAAGGTTGTTTTTTTTTTTTTTTTTTTTACCTTTACTCTGTTCTTCTTATTATTCATGAACGCTCTAGATTTCTCAACAATGAAAGCACTTGCTTAGGGGAAGCCAGATCTAAGCTGGAACAAAACCCACTTTCTATGCACACAGCTTTTCAGTTTCTCCACCTAGACTGATTCATCTCTCTCGTCATTTTTTTACACTTCTCTTTTATAAACATATCTACCTCTTTAGAAGGCAGATCATCACAGAAGATGAAATTAAGCAGATATAGCTGACAAGCCAACAAGGAGGGAAATTTTGACTCTTCCAAAGGTGATCTTACAACTCTCTAAGACCTATTTTTATCATACTAAATTTTGTTTTCATCCACTAAGTTTCCCTTTCCTCTTTTATTCAGACACTGGATTTTATAAGGCACATTGTTCTGTCTTTTCTATATATAGTAGCCATAGGTGTATGATGACTTTATGTGTGCATGTATTCTCTGCATCTGTGTATAGCTGTAGTTTACTCAGAAACAAAGCTGTAAATCACAGCAGTATTGCAGCTCCCTGGCTGCCACGTGCTCTTCAGCCACGGCTCTCACGGCTGCGCTCATTCTCAACAGGTACAGTAAGAACTGGGGGATGTACAAAGGGCCTTCAGCGTCATGCTTGGGGACCTTCTGGTAGGAAACTGGAGCAAAAGGACTTCAGAAAAACCTCAAAATATGTAGGAACAGGGAGGAAAACATGATAATCAGCACAACTTTGGTAAGAAAAACTTCAGATTCATCAAGTTTTTTAACAAATCCGGATCACAGTGATATACTGCACCCCAGCCCTGTGTTCGGTCTAATGGGGACAGCAGTCTGGCTACTTTTCTATGGAGGCCTGGTTTTGGAAAGGCCTACTTTTCTTCTCTGCAGCAAAGTTTGGATGTTAGAAGTATTAATTACAACGTGAAACATATCTTTCTTCTTCTCAAATGCGTACCAGTGTCCATGTGACAGTACTGAGCACCATTAGCCATCCCCAGGACAGGGATCAGCGCCACATCTGGGGTTAAATCTACATGCACCATTCGAACAACAAGGTCTTCCACATCCTCGTATGACCGATGACATTTATAGCACAACTGGTAAGGAAAAGGCCTGCAGTCTTTAAACCTTGAAATTTTTCGGGGTTCAGAGGTCATCACGAGTGCCGTCTGCCTCTAAAGAGGACCACAGCAAGCATACTTGATTGGAGAAGCTGTGCATGGAGTCACCTATCCAGTAATATCTGCATGTAGTGACACGCAGAAACCAGAAGGTAAGACTATGAGAGATTAAGAAAGCAAATAAAGTGTAATTCAGGAAAAAATTCAGAAGGGAGAATTTTTCAGAAATGTCTCAATTATTTTTCATCACTGTACCACTATGTGGTCCTTATCTTCTTATCTGCAAATAAGAAGCACACCGAGTGGTGAAATAATCCGGAGCTGCTGTTTCCTCACACGCACACATACACATGAAGACAGGAGTGTTTACTTAGGCTAAACATTTACTTAGGCTAAGCAAGGGTGACGTACAAAATGCAGACACTAGAGGGCAAGGATGTATACAAATTTATTGAGGAGGGCACAAGATATTGGGCATAGCACCTGGGATAAGAAGAAACACCAACCTTCCACAGAGCATATTGCACAGAAAGCTGCACTGGAGGATGCTAATACTGTGGAGAAATCACTCTGAGCTTTGGAAGTGGCCAAGGGTTGGTTGTGCAACCTTAATTTGGCCCCTTTTAATAGAGTATGAGACTCCTTTAATTCAATCAGATGTTAGCATACTCTTTTTTCCCCAGAGACTCTAGCAGGGCAGTATTACTTAATCAGCAACCTTCCCACACTTCATTTTAGTAACATCATTCAGCATGAGCCCCCGGCCTTATTTACTGTGACCCACACAAAACCTTCTCTGAATATAACTATCCCTATAATATAGTAACTAATACTACTAAATAGTTAATATAAAATTACTAACTTCCTCTTCAAGCATTTCAATGTTCTTTGTTCTAGTTCGAGTGTTTTACGCACACCAGTAGGCTTTTTCCAGGGGTTTCCTCTGATTCCTCTGGGTGTTTCCTCTGAACTGCCTAGTGCCAAACTTTTTAATCACGCACAGCACTTTGTCAGTTCAAACCTCAGCTCTGGATTGATTCTGGCCGCGGGCGAGACGTTCAGCCGCACTTCAGGGGTGGATGGTCAGCGTGCTGTTCCCAGCACGCAGCTGGGAGCCGCTCTCTGCTCCAAGGAGGGCTCGAACCAAGTCTCCTTCCACAGTAACACCGCTTTACCTCTTCTCTTCAAAGATGCCCTCAGGGGTTTTCATCAGCCTGGCAGTCAGTCACCAGGGGTGTTCCCCAGGGCTCAATTTTAGGGCCGGTGATCTTTAATGTTTTGATACAGGATCCGGACTCAGGAATCAAATGTATGTTAAGTAAGTTTGCCGATGATACTCAACTAGGAGGAGCTGTGGACTCCCTCGAGGGTAGGGAGGCCTCACAGAGAGCTCTGGATAGGCTAGAGAGCCAGGCAATCGCCAACCGTATGAAATTTAACAAGAGCAAGTGCCGGATTCTGCACCTGGGGCGGGGTGATCTGGTTATACGTACAAACTGGGGAGTGAGAGGCTGGAGGGAGCCGCCACGCTGCTCCGCCTGCCCAGCTAGGTGCCCTCTAACACGCAGGGGAGCTTCCACTTTCTCTGCTGGTACCAGCGACTACACCTGGAGGAGGAACAACCTCCCACCCACGTTGCTGTGAACAGGGGAGGAAGAATAAAGAGCTCATATTTCTAAAAGCTAAAAACCCAGGGATCCGTGCTAGCCAAAGCTTCCAGCTAGACTCTGGAAATAAGCGTTCGGAGGGACGAAGAGAAGGCCGTGTCCATCTGAACACTTCTGTCCTGTGGCTTTCTCAAGGGCTGGGTCCCGGATGCCACACCAGGCAACTGGGAAGCTTCTTCATCTTGAAAAAGCTGCCCATCGCCCTGACAGGACAAATAAGCCTTTCACAATACGGGGTAGACAGTCAGGACTCCTTTTCCCCGTGCGTACACGTGTTACAGCTGGTGGAGAAGAACACAGAGGTGCTGTGCTCCGCATTGCTCCTTCCAAGGGAGAGACTTGTCCCGTCCCAAGGGAGCTCCCTCCCCGAGAGCCCGGGCAGCCGTGCTGGGGGGGCTCTGCTGAGCCCCGGGTCTTTCATCCTGCGACAGCTTTATCTTACACGTCTTCTGGTATCTTCTCAGCGAGTATCATGGCATCCTGATAACAAATGTTGCTTTTCTTTTTCCTACCATCTTCTGGGGAGCCCTTGTCGGATTGGCAAGAATTTCAGTGACGTGAACCAAGCTGCTGGCGTGGATGAGGGCTGGGGAGTCCTCCTCTCCTTCGCTGCCCCCGAGAAAATCCCTGTCTGAAATGCAGACACATGCAATCCGTATGCCCAACACACAGGAACGACACACGGAAATCTCTTGTCTGCAAACCTGAAGGTAACAATTTTCACAGCTGGTGTCTTTTCATACTGGCCCAGGAGAAGGAATTGGGCGAGATCAAAGAAGCTGCGGCACTCACAAGATGACCAGAGGAGAGCTATAAAGTAAATCCATTTTAAAAAGACCATAAAAGCTTCCCCTCACAAAGATAAAGTAACTGAAACTGATGAATTGCTTCTCTCTGGCCAAAAAAAGATAAATACTGCATACATGAGGGGAAAAAAAACTAAGGAGAATTTATAAAAAAGTAATCTTGGAACTAAAATGCAGAACCTAAGGTCAGAGATCCAAGTTGCCCCACATGATAGGAGAAGCTGCTGACATTGTATAGCCGTATTCTGGGTTTGTAGGTGGAAAGGAAGGAAAAGAAAAGGAAAAGTGGCTAAAATCCTGCTTTCCTAAGTAAGATTCAACACAGTGGCCACATAATGCTTATTTTACATCTCATTTTATGATGCATTATGGATGCTAAACTTGTGACCCCCTTGCATGTGGGATTTATAATGCAATTCATAATGGTATGAGTTTATTTTATATCAGACTTCATTTTATATCAGCTTATGGTCCACACCTACATATAGGTCTGCCCAACAGGTGATTTAAAAAAGCAAAAGCATAAAAGACCTTGTATTTAGCTATAACCAAGTCTTCTTTCTAAAAACTAAACTTAAATATGATAGGGCACATCAGGCCAAACTTTACAGAGATTTTCTCACGTTATTTCAATTGAACAAATAAATACCAGGCAGTAACTGTACCAGGAGTTTCAGAGGTAGATAGACCGCTGAACTGGGAGAGATTCCCAGTTATACACCTACAAGCAGCTTGTGAAATTATGAATCAGCTGTAGTCTCTTCTGCAGGTACAGGGAGAATATTTTCTTAATTTCCGTTTGTTCAGTTGCCTTCTCCTCCAGAGCTCCTTCACTCACAGTGCAGAAACCAAGAGGCAGTTGATAAAACAGGAAAACTGGTTTCCCACTTCCAAACAGAATAAAACTATGCAAAAAAGCCGCACAGCATTTAGCTGTAATGTCCTAAAATGATTCAATAGCCGCAATTCTATTCATGAACTTTAACTTGCATTTCTATTATTTAGTGCAGAAAAGATTTTAAAATTAAAAACATATTTTGCCAGGAACTTTTCTGATGCATTCAACATATTTGAAGTAGTTTTGCTTAAGTAGTAAAGGAGTTCTAGGATGCTGCTGATCTGCTTTTTTAATGAATTCCCATTGCCATCCAAAACCTGTCTGACACAAATAATGAGTAAAAAAGTTAATTAATTGAATAAATAAGAAAGCTCCCTCTTCATTTTCTAGTACAATAAAAAGTGAAGAATACGACTGCGACTGCTGCTCCCTTTGTTATATGGGATCATAACTGAGGCTATGGCGCACTTTTCTGAATAGCAGAAATCGGCATCAGTCTTAGAGTGAGGAAGTATCACCTTTGTTTAATAAATTAAGAGACTTCCAGTGTGGAAAAGGACTAATTATAATTATAATTTATAAGCATTGTAAATAAATATTGTAAATAGTAAAATCATCAGCTTTGAGAAAACAAGGATTTGGTTTGTTAACAAAAAAGCTAAGTAATAAGCGTGCAAGGCTATGACACGCAGACCATCTAAACCAGTTGCTATCCAGGCTTAGAGCATTCCTTTCATGGGAAGCGAACGAAATGCTGTCCGTCCTGGTCACATCAACCTGGACTGGGGAGGAGGTGACAAACAGGCTGTGGAGGGCATCAAGGCCAGGGGACGAGTGGAGCGGCGAGAGCTGCACTCTGCCCGCAGCCGAGCCCGGCCCGCGGCGCTGGCTGGGGGTCCCCGGGAACACCCTTGTGCAAGCCCTCCTTCTCCAAGCCGAGCGGTAACAACCCGGGGAGCCGCAGCGACTCAGCATCAGCCGGCACACGACGCTGCGGCTGGGAAGACAAGGCTGCCGTGGGATTTCAGGACATACCCATCCTCCCAGTAGTTTTTTCCCTGATTAGAGTGGTGCTAGAAAGAAGACAGTGTCCTTTCCATTTCCCAGACTGATTATTACTACGTTTCTCTAAGAATCACTCCAACTGCAGAAACAGGTACTCGGGCATTTGTTCTCACCACCACGAAGGTATTCTGACAGAGTGTTTCCACCACATTACCTTGCTTAACACAATTATAACTTCAAAGCCAATTCACGTCAGATTCTACAGAGGTTGTTTTTATTTACAGTGAAAAACCTCGGGTTTCATTCACACAGGGAAAATGTGCCGGGAGGAAGCTGTGCCACGGGGAAATCGCCTGAAGTCCAGGGCTTTAAAGCCTGTCAAGGCTCATGGAGAAACAAGGCAAGATGAAAAGGCAGATAATTTTTCCCCAAGTATGGTCCTTCTAAGTCTTTGAGCTTGCCTTCATGATGCTGGCCAGCAAAAGAAAATGTAAATGGAATAAGAATAAAGAACTGATATGGGAAGGTATGCGTATTCACGGCCAAGAAACAGAGCCCTGTGTATTTCCAGCCTCCTCTGCACAACCAGGAGGAAATGAGCAACTGAGATCTGTAAATCACCGTACGTCTCGCCGAGTTACGTACCGTCCCACGGGAGCGCTCGCTACATTAAAGTTGTTTTGTACTTTAACTGCTAAACACACAGCGTCGGGCTGCTTCCACCTCTTTGCTCTACACCTGTGCTATACCGTGTGTACAAGCTGACATTTCTGACCTGGAGAATCTACTCATAGAAACACCGTTTTGCACCTGATGGAGGAGGAAAATGTAACTACTGTGATAATAAATACCACACAGCTGCTGATAGATTATCTATTACATGGATCTGGTATCATAAATATTAGAGATGTATAATACTTTGCAAAGGTGTATGAATATGTTATGCTCCCTAGGGAAAAATCACGAGTTTCAGAATCTGCTCTACACGCAAAGGAGGAAAATACAGACCGAGGTGACAGCAGAAAGCGAGGACAAAGAACCCCAGCCTCTGAAGGAAAAAAGTTTAATACACAAAATCACTCGGTGATTAAATTATCAGCTTACAAATTTTTTGGTTATAATGTTTTCTGCCTCAGATTTTTTAAGGCAGTTTCCTTCAGCTGTGTGGGTTTCTGGTTTTGTTTGCTTAGCTTTCCTTAAATATTTATGCTATTATGTTTTGTTTGCTTAGCTTTCCTTAAACATTTAAGCTATAGTGCTTTACTGGCATAAATATTTGTTTTATTTAAAATCTACTTAGCTGAAAGATAAACAACAGAATAAGAAATCAGAAATTACACTGGAACTTCAGAGGAAGAACAGCAATTAACTCTGCCAAGGTGTTAACCTCCTTAAAATGACGTGATTTGCCTGTGCGCTGCATTTGATGAGCTATGTACCAACATGTATTAATTGTTTTAAAGACATTTTTATTGATTTCAATTTATTTTTTCCCTTCCCTTTCCTCATTCCGCTTCAGGTGCCACATTAACCCCTTCCATTCCTCACTGCTGTGATGACGGCAGTAATTTACAGGGGAGCAGCTACCGCAGGCTGAGCGAGGAAGCGCACGAAGAGCCGCTGGGTGATAAGAAAAGCCAGTTTATCGGCTTCACAGCGAGGAAGAGGAGCAACCCCTGCCAGGGCGCAGGCGCTGCCCCCGAGAGGCACAGCACGTGCTTACCGCACGCTCGCCCTGGGCTGTCCTGCACCACCGCCCAGCCTCGCTCCCACCAGCGTCCCCGGCCACCAGCGCCGGAGAGCGCTCGGCAGGCACCCACCATGCAGGGATGCGACGGATTACTTAAAGAGCTCTTTCCAGGAGACCACATAACGCCCTCTGAAAAACTCGTGGTTAATAAAACCGATGCCCTTCTGCAGAGGAAAAGGACGAAGCGTGCCGGGGCACTGGCCGTGCCCCGCTGCCCATGCGGAGGTGCCCCCAGAGCAGTGCCGCAGGCGTACAGCAGCCAGGGCAGGGGGGTAAGAGCGGTGAAATCCCACCAGCCCAACAAAAGAGGCCCCAAAGGGATATAGGTTTAACATCTTAACTCTGCAAAGGTACCTTCCTTGCCCTCAAGCAAATAAAAACGATACACAGATAACTTACTCTATCTTTCCTTTATAATTCTATTAAATGATGAAATGCTTATTGGTGACCCTGGCAGCATAGAGTCAGCAGTCGGGCTCTCAGACCATTTTCTGTCAAACAAAAGCAGCAGAGAGTTCAGGCTGATGTGCTGGTTCTTACTCTGTTCTGTGCAGACTGTCTCCTGTGTACTTAAATGAGGAAGAAGTAACATTTTTGCTCCTGACACCTGCCGTAGAGTTTAAGCACTACAACTAGTTCTCTTCTAACACCGGGCGTTACACACATTACATGCCATTTCGGAGGCTCAGTTACCACTGCACTCTGCAGTATATGTGTGTGCGCAAAGCCAAAATGGAATAAAAATACACCACATATTTTTTCTATAGAGCTCAAGATGACTTAGAATGGAAATGATATGTGTCTGAAATACCTCGTGCTTTTCTCAACAGCAATGGTCAAAATGAACAATAAAGCTTTGTCCCCTCACTAAGTAGATACATGATGGTTCTGTAAAGATACTGATTTCATAAAACTAAAACCAGTGACATGTCAGGATAAAGTACTGATTAGTCTTAACAGTGCTAAGAAATCATGAGAACAAGGGTTTTAATAATGCATATACATCTCCTACATCGCCTTCTGGTGCAAAACCTCCAAGAATAGGCGGGACACCAGCCCCACGTGCAGCCTACTCCTGTTCCGTTTGGCACTAGTCTGGCTTCAGAAGCATCTTTCCAATCTGAAATTTTATTGTAATTTCAGCACTGGTTTAATATATTAAGAGACTCTCAAGTGCACATTTCATTTTTCAGTATGGGGCTGCATGAGTCCATGGCACCTCCAAAACCACGGCCAAGACATCTCACCATTTACAGCACATCACCTCTGGACTAAAGGCAAAGATAGTCTAAACTAGAATTAGCCTAGAAAATAACAAATGGGATTTTGAATCCTGCTGAAAGCGAGGTCATTTGTAATCTTCAAGCAAGTCTGCAGGTAAAATTACAGAGGACCTTGGGATTAACTGCTAACACAGCTGGAGAGCTACAGCTTGCCTCTCCCCGCCGCGCAGTCTCGCTCCTGCCGACTCCTCTCTTTGCTGTTTTCCCAGGGGAGGGTCCTCGGAGATGGTGTCGGCCGCGGGGAGCTGCAAACTCTCCAGACATTTTGTCGTCTGCAAAGGCACACGGCAAATGTTGCTTCTCTTGCCTTCATTCCTTCTGCTAAACCTCACAGTGAAAAGATGTGGGAATTCACTGGAACAGTTCTAATATGCAATTCATACAAAACCTGCTGGTTTTAGACAGGAGTTCTTTAAAACACTTTTGGGCCTCAAGCCTCAAATATAAATTAGCAGGTGGGCTGTTAATGTGTTTTTTTGCCTTTTGCCACGATGATGGATTTTTCACTTTAAAGATAAGATATTGCCTGATAGAGCCAAATATTGACACAGGAGATAAAAAGGGCTGTTATGATAATAAGCATAATGAAATGTTGTTTATAAAACTATAGCTGGGAATAGATATCTTTCCCTACTGTGGAATATTGATCCCCTCAAATGAAAGCAAATTAGCTTTCTTCTGGCTGCTATATCTGTACCTGTATTTTATACCTGCAGTAGAAATAGCTCACTTTTAAAAACAAAGATCTCAAATTTCGTCACTTGCTGATTCTATACAAAAGCAAGGCAATCGGTCCTGCGCTGCATGGCTGCAGTAAAACGGCTCAAAACTCAAAAATCACTTCACACGTATTTTATGGGCAAATTCTGCGCCCAACTACACCAGCACGAGCCTGGAGTAACTCCGTGGATCCCGGTACTAAGTGAAAACAAGGTCTGACAGATCAGAAAAAATAGCATATGAAGGTTCCTGCCTCCCCCATTGAAAACTAGATGTAGAAAGGAAAAAAAAAAAAGAAGAGATGTTAGATGAGAATAAATCCACTATTGGAACCTTTAAGTCTCCCTCGGTCTGCCTGTCACACTCTCTCCCTCTAAAGTAATATATAATCTATATATAAATTAATATCATCTATATAAAAATTACCTTAAACTCCACGACGCCTGGGCCACAAGCCAAGAGAAAGTGAAGTGGGAGACGGGCGACTTCTCCCCGAGGGAGGCTCCGCAGCACCGCTCCCGTCAGAGGAGGGCTTCGGGGCGCTCCGGGCAGCGCCTGCCCCACACCCGCCTGCGCTGCAGCCCCAGCAGCGGATCCACCCCAGCTAGCCGGGATTTCCATCAAGTCTTGAGCGCCGTTACTCAGACTTCGCTGGGACAGATGTGACACCCATGGATAAGCTGTTTTTCAATTTAACATCTTTAATGAGGTGTTTACCCGACGCCAGCTTGCAGACAGGCAAGCAGTGCTGTCCCCGGTCGTTATACCCGGGGGTACCGCAAGGTCTAAGCCCCCCGGAGCATTGTGGTGCCGGGGCGGCCGCAGGCATCCCTGAGCATCCCCCGGTGCCACGGCAGGTTCATTCTGCCCTCCCCTCACTGCGGCGGGCAGCAAAACACGGGTTGCGTGAACCTGGTTTCACTACGGCTCGCACCGTGTTAAGACAGGAACATTGAATGGTTAAGCAGCAACACACACCCCGGGAACTTCGGGGGGCACGAGGAAGGAAAGCATGTGGGCATTTGGGTCGGATCAACGGAACTCGGTTGCTGACTACTACGAAACCATCACTCAGGTGGGGAACAAACTTCAGCGTCTCTCCTTGCCAGAGCATGGTAGCGCTACTGGTATTTTTCCCAAGATGCCGTGCACAGCCGTCCCAAGCAATGTCCAGAAAATGTAAAGCATATCCAGAACTGCCTAATAACTCCACAGAAACAGTTTGCCAGGCTGTCAGATGAAACTCCGTCCTCTCAAACCTCCCTGGAGTTTTCCTCTGTAATCCATCACTAAAATGAAATTATATCAGTTACCATAGAAACATCGTGACCAATAGCCTGGAAATTTTTTTTTACGGAAAGTAAAATATTGTTCCATTCAAGCAAAAATCTGCAAGTCCGTCAGTGCTGTTTTGGATAGGCTGATGTTCTGCTCGCTCACCCACTTGGCAAAAGGCAAAATTTTCAATTTTCCTTTAGTGTACTGTTAGTACCAGCTATTTTGCCTATTCCACCTTTTATTTTTCTTTATGAATAAGCTGCTGAGTAAGACTGAGCAGTACAAAGTAATGAATGGTAACGAATGTCACTTGGCTGAAAACACACACTAATATATTTGTGTAGGGCTCTCCATTTTTATTAAAAATTTGGTTGATAATGGTATTCTGCTCACATTTTTTAATGAAGAAATCACATATAACAGCAAAACTAATCCTGGGAGTAGATGTGAACTACTTACTCTCAGGCTGGAATCTTCACAGAAGCCCATGGGACTGAATCCCCTGGGCCCCAGAGGGACGGAGCGGCTGAGCCCCAGGTTCATCCAGGCGACCTGGGCGGCACAACCACCTCCACGGAAGGGAAAACCAGAACCCGAATTTTTGGAGAAAGTCAAACCGCATGTCTACCAAGGTACTGCCTTCACCACTTGAAGTAAGATCATCCCGTGGTTCCTCAGTCCGTGGCAATATCATTTCACTGCAAACACGCCTTTATTGGGTCTTTACATCCCTCGTCTCAGCAGACACTCGGACAGACTCTCCCGATCCCTGGGCTGATGGGACCAGGCTTTCCTGCTGGAAAACCCAGAGCCGATACTAGCAAGCACTGTTGACTGGGGCATTTCTCATATACATACAGTATGTTTTTCATCTCTGTACAATTGTTAAGATTTATAGTGTGATTGCAGACATAAATTTTCCTTGTTCAACACATCCAGAAAGCAACCATATGTTATTACATGAGGCTGAATTTTTATATAGCTGTATTTTTTTAAATTTCCAAGACAGTACAAAACTTCTGTTTCCAATCCAAACAAAGCCTGTTATGAACCCTTTTTTGCATACAGTCTGTATTTCAACAGCTTGTTCCAAATGAAAACCTGAAGTAGGAATCAAAAAGGCCTGATTTATTATTAATCATGGGGGAAGGCAACCGTTTTCAGTCATGTTATGCCTACAAAGCAATGCAGTTCCCACTAGTATCTTCAATGGTTCAAGCTGCTTCCTGGGCATTTTAATCTTCTATACCCGGGAGACAAAATTGTGGCAATACTGGTAAGTAATGAATAGGGATTAGTATCCAAACAACCACTTAATTAATCAGAAGAAAAGGCTAACTAAGTATTAGAATTGTTCAGGATGCTCCTGCTCTGCGCATAGGGCTGGCCTCATGTTCATGTGTACAGCTGTTGGGCTGTGAACGGGGGGGGCCGTTTGGAGAGCGCACATCAAAACTCCCATTGGTTTTTTTACAATGTTTTCAAAGTAGTAAAAGCCCAGAGGCCATTAAAAGTCTGTAAAAGAAAGGTTTGTGGCGTCTCAGGTTTTGGTGTACGCTGGAAGAGATAACGTACAGCTATTGATAAAGCCCCTGATCCTGCATGCATCTAATGCAATTTCACAGTAAAATATTTTGCCATTGGTGAAATCACTCTCCAGGAGCAGATTATTTTGGTCACTCAAGATTTCTAACGGGGTAGCTAAATTTTAGGCTGATTCACATCACGCAGTAATTTCACTGGACACGGACTGAATGAGGAGCTTGTGGCTATGCCAAAGGAGTTATCCTACGCATGAGCTACAGCTTTCAGTGTAGGGAAAGACACATCATACACAGCTTTTACAAGAACATACACTGGAAACAGACCCTTATCTGACAGCGTTTGATGTACAGCAGTGGGCTGGATAACTGTAATTATTCATAGAGTTACCTACAGTGTATGATAGCAATATAATTATTTCCTGCCTAGCTATAACTTTATATAAATCCCTGAACCGCAATCCGCAGGATCCAACGAGGGTGATTCAGCACCTGCCCTGTTATCAAACCACCTCAAGAAGGTGGTGTTAGCGGGGCCTGAGTGATGGCGAGGACTTCCACTCTGACGGCAAAGCGTGCCGCCACACCGTCCATAGAGTGCACCAAACACGGTGTGTGGGCGTACGTGCCTGGGCGCTTCGGCACAGACGGCTCTTCTCTGCTCGTACTTTCGGGCACAAGTAACCATCGTGTTTTGAATTTTCACCAGCCTTTATGACTGCAATCTCTTTTCCACCCTCTATGAAGTGAAGAAATTTCAAATGTAAGTACACACGTTCCGGTAGATCAATAAATATGTGCATATAAGGAGACAAAAATTACAGTACGATGAAGTTAAGATACAGAGAAAACACTGTCTGGCGTGAAACACAACGTAGAGACATGTAATATTCATTCATCCTCGGACAGAATGTGGTAAATTGCATCAAGGTTAAACTCAGAAGAAAAACAAATGCATTAAAAAGTGAAATTCAACTCAGTTTTAACTACAGAGTCACAACTCTCACCTCTATAATATAAAAAAGTAAGTATTTTATTATAGGCAATGCAGCCTCTGAAACTGTGTTTTCACATATTCAATCCTGCTGCTCACAGTGACACCCGTCACAAAAATCACCATCACTGAGCTTTGTGAAAAGCAACCCCAGTACCGCCCCGGTGAGCTGCTGCCCGCCTGCGTCTGCCGGCCCCGGCTGCCCACGTTGGGACTTTGCATTTCCCACGACGTTCCCAGTTTCCTGCCTCATCGGTCCTACCCTGCTCATACCACATATACTATGAAAAAGCTAAACATTATTTTGTTATCATTTTGAAACTCTGGATACGCTGGTCGCACACTCCCTCTTTCTTGAACTAGAACAAGGACGTAGAGCCAGAGAACACGCATCAGAAGGGAACCCTATCGCTCTTCCTTCCAACAGCACACCCAGGAAATCTGCCCAGTAGCATCCCGTACGCAGAGCTGGGCAGCATCCTGACACCGCTCCGCCAGCGCGCACTGATGGCTGTTGCAAAGCCCTCTCCCTTGGAAAAGAAACCTTCATCCCTCCTGATCCTGGCAGTATTAACCATTTCAAACCTGCAGGAACTGGATGTAAAGATAGCGTGACATAACAGCAACGCCAGTAAAAATAAAATTCTGCATCTCAAAAAATCCCAAGACATCCCAGAAAGAAAATTATGTTCTTGGCCATGCAGAGACTGCAGCTAACTGTCTTGATCGTGCTTCTGCATCGCACCTTGCCATCTCTAAAAGGTTTGCTGCTGCGTCTGCCATACAACAAGGCAGAGCGGCTGCATCGGGGAGCACGCAGTGTGTGCCTGCCAGGGCTCACCATCACGGCCATTTTCCGACCTCCTCTCATCAAACCAGAGCACTGGAGACTGGAAGGACAATACCTGATCTGCCTCCTGTCTGGGAGATCATGTAGAACGGGCCTGGGACCCAGGTTTCTCTGCTGTTTGTGCTGTCCCACGGAAATAAAAGCATGCAGGTGCAATCCTTTTTTCTTTAAAGTCGGTGATAAAACTGCCCTTGACCTCATCAGAGCTGGTTTGCATGCAAGGCCTGAACCGTGAGGGTAATCAAGGGTATAGATGCTTCATCCAAAAAGTCTCATATAGCATATGTATATGAAGACATATACGTACTCACGTTTGCATTTTTGTAATTTATGAACAAACCCAGAATCTATTGATCTATCTCTCATGCATGGAGAGGCACTTGGAAGGCAAATGTTTACACAGGCTTGACTCAAATATCGGTAGGTTTTCCAGATCCTATCCTTTCTTCAGGGGCACCGGCATGCTGCCGATGGTGGCGGTGCCGCCTCCAGGGCTGGCTTACCCTTGCAGCACGGCGCCCTCCCCGCGCCGCGGGCGTACGGCCACCCACGCAGCTGGCTGCGTGCTCGCTGGCGCGCTCAGCACAGGTACACCTGGGTGCGTGCACTCGGGTGGAGTCAAGACACGGAATTAAGGTGAAATCATACAAACCACAGATCGTACCACAAACTAGACACATGCACACGTTCACCCGGCTTCACACGTGGTACCGGCCATCCTTGTCAGCCACGTTACCTCCAGTTATACTCAGTATAGTAACAATAGAAGTAACGGATTTGGTGAAATGACCTCTGCTTTAGGTGTGCGCTTTCCACCAACAGGTGAAGCTAGTAACACTGAACACTAGACAACGGTTTTACCTCCAGCAGAAGGTGCCTGATACTTCTCAGTCAGTCGTGCTTCTTCTAATAAAAGATGTTAATACAACTGACACCAACACTACGAGTTCGGTTTTCAAGCGTGGACACACGAGTGTCACTTCTCACTGAAAATACCGTCAGGCAGCTTGGGCACGCCGGCAGCCAGGGAGGCTCGGTGTGGCTGCCCTCTTACGCTGCCTGCACATGCTGCAGCTTCCTCTGTCCTCCAGCTTTGCTTGAAAACTGTCATTATTTCAAATCTAAACACTTTGGCACACTCGCTTCTTAAAAAGAAAGAGAAAGCTCTGTGATTTGGCCAGCATCTCCTTGAAAACATCCCAAAGGGCCCCGCTGAAACCCGCAGGAGCAGCCCGCAGGTGCCCAGCCCTCCTCCTCCTCCTGCCCTTCTGCAGCTCTTCCCCTGCCCAGTGCTCGCCACTCATCACCGGCGTTAGCCCAGCTAGCTCGTTAAGCGGAAAACTAATACTACATAAGCACAAAACTTTTGACAAAACAACACCGCCGCATGGAAAGCTTGGCCAGTGTATGAGGAAAGACATAAAAGAAACCAGAGTATTTAATGCCTGTTGGTAGATTAAAATGTCCAGACTAAAAACTGGTGGAAAGTCTGAATGACTGGGAATCAGTTTAAAACTAGCGAGGTAGGCTAAGCAATCCCCTTGGAACGGAGAGCTGCCGCTCTCTAGTATCAATGGGAAGCAATTCAGGTTTATCATTTTTCTGTAAACACATCCTCCCACTGAAGAAAAAAAAAAAAAAAGAAAAAGAAGAAGAAAAGAAAAGGGATCAGCAGTTAGAGATGTAGATGTCTCGTTACAGCCGCTCTCTTTGAACATTCACCAGGTGTAAATATCACAGTTCTCCAAACTGTCAGATTTACACATATTTTGCCTCTCCTGCCATCTGTGCATCTGCCATTTCCAAGACACACAGCATTTAGTTATCCAATTTATTGTTCTCATCTGGTTGGGGCTTTTAAGTAGGCGTTTAAGTTTGGGTCAGAAGTTCCCATTTCTGTATGAATGTGATTCATGCAGAGATAACAGATTTAGAAAAGTCAATATGAAACCCTGTGCATATGCCCCATAAATTGAGAGCTAAGTCTCCCCAGGGTGTGTTTCAGTTACTCAATAGTAACTGGGACATGCATCAGCCTATTCTCCAGTGATGGTTAACACCCATTTGCAGTGAGGGTGATGAATATGGCCATGGCGTGTAACCGACTCCAGGAAAAAAAAAATAAGCAGCTCCTGCTTCTGCTGGGAACAGAAAGCAGATGGAAATTGCGCCTGCTCTGCCATGCCGGCACGAAGGATCCCTTCCGCCGGGCTGGTGCTGCCTGCTGCAAAAGATAAATAGCTGTACACCTTCTTGAAAGGACAGAGTAAATACCCTTTGGATTTAAATTGGTCTCTTTTTCATGAATATGTGTCCTGTTTACTGCTCAACCTGCAGTATTAACACAGTGAATTATTTTAATTTCTCCAGAGTTGTTTACTTGTCCATTAAGTGAGACATTACGGCTATTATTGGATTGTTGCTACATCAAAAATTCACTTCTACCGAGTTGTATTAAACCTTCTCTACCTTGAGCCACACGTTCTCAATATTGGGAGTTTCTTCTACAATACTTAAAAAATAGGATTAAGTGCATCCTGCAGGTGCATTTATTTCCAAATAAATACTAAATGCGGACCTATAAGGAAAACCCAAGACCCCAGAGCAAGCCATTCCCTGATATGCACAGGAAGCGCAGTAAGGACTGGGTTTGTTTTCATCAAATATTTAGCAGTTTATGAAAATTTAAAATGGAAAAATGACTGAGGGAATACTTTTCCTAAGTGCAGTATTAAAAGGCAAGCCTTGAATCCTGCACTGTGCACGGCACCCGCGTGCAGACCTTACCGGACTGCCGGGATGAGCAGCTCCCCGTCAGGCAGACACGGAAGACCAGCAGCCCGGGAGAACCCAGCACAGTGGTTCCTGCAGACACAGAAAGTTGCTTTTCCCCACCTCTTGCCAGCCCCTAACTCTCATGAAAAAGAGGTTAAAGCTGTGTTTACTGCTTTCCTGCTACTATTTCACAATATAAAAGTACAGTTTCAGTTGCAGCAAACATATTATCTGCAATATATCTACAAAGATTTCTTTCTGTTACCAGTGGGAGACAACATTTGCAGAAGCAAATTGTTTTACTGATAAAAGGTCTATTATACAGCAAAACCTGGCTATTCCTAACTTGGAGATATGTAAAATTAGCATGCAACTGAGATTCAGCTTTACTTTTTGTATCTTATTCTGGGCTCTTCTGATCCCAAGCCCGTGAGCATTACCAGCAGCTTCCTGCTAAGTATGTTTCAAGGGTTTGCTCTGAATAAAGAAAGCCTGAGCAGCATTAGGTCAGGCTAACTCAAACCCCTAGCTGCATATTTAAATTCTTATCTCTGGTCATTTCTCATTACAACGTTCTAGGGACGCAGCATCTCCTCCTCCGTCACCCCACCTCCCCTAGCGTGCAGAAATTAGGGTTAACCACAGACTGCTAGCTTACCGCTGTAGTGAACGCCAACGTCTTCTGACCTTCGCTACCAGTACTCGTGTCCATAGCTGGTGCATGGCAGTGTGCCCTCCTCATCCTCCCAGCCCATGCAGGTGGGTGTTAGCTCTGCTGCAGCAGCCAAGGGAAGGACACAGGCTCTTGCCGCGGAGCAGCCGTCCTCCCAGCAGATGCCACAGCAGACACGGCGGGAAACTGCAGCGACTTGCTTTGGTGAAACAATTTTGAACATTTATCACAGAATTGCTCTTAAGTGTCAGCGACCACGTTGAAAAACTACCTGCTGAATATGCGTGGAAACAGTGGAAGTTTAAAATATAGTGTATATTTTTATCACTTCGATTGTCCTCGTCTCAAAAAATCTGGTTACGTGGCCACAATTATTTGTGTGAGGGCAGGGAACAAGTGTCAGCACAGCCATCGAGCACAGAACTACCAAACTTAGCAAAATGGTCCATTCCCTTCCCAATTTGTCACATTCCCAAGCGCTCCGTGGGGTGGGATTGATGCCCGTGGTGCAAAGCACTGCTGGTTCCTACCATTATTTACTTCTCCAATATGAACATTATAATGTTCATGTTTTCCATCCTTGCACAAGCTGTCAGTTTAAACCATGAAAATAACCAAGAAAAAATGTCTAATGTTAATATTTCTAATTAAAAGTGCTGGTGGACCAAACAGATACTTTAAGCTGCTGGGAATTGGTCCTTATCTCAGTGTTAGGCACGCAGATGTGCTCCACACACCAAGGAACACCGGCGTATGGCGTAACGTCCACTGGGCTCAGCACGTCACGGGGCTCAGTACGTAAACCATGGCATGCATGTTCTTCAGCATTTTTCACATCACTACAAATAAAGACAGCACCCAGACCTCCAGTACTGGCAGTTTTTGTGCGGGATCTCATGCCAGCAGGCTGGCTGCATCAGCTCACAGCACCACTGAGCAGCAAACCAATTACACTGCGTCAGCGTCCGGGGGGTGCTGTGAGCGTGTATCGCATACCTGTGCAGAGGGGTCAAAGTGAGCGCTCCTGCCCTTCCTGTGCACCTTTAAATAATTTCACATGCAAGTCCACACTGTGCCGGTACAGGGCACAGCCCCGAGGAATGGGTATTAATCAGCTACACCCAGAGAAATGGTTTGCAAGTCCTCTGCAGTGGCAAGGGTTTTGGCAAGGGGCACACACGTGGTACGTGGGTTTAGAGCAGCACCCTTCAGTCTGCACCAACTGAAAAACTGCTTTTCATTCATTGCACATTTTATCTCCCTTTTTAACATGTGTGTTGTGGGAAAAAAATCAAGTTTAGTGACTTCTGATGATAAAATATTCAGAAGTTACTGTCTGAATAAACAGACCAACACTGAAATGCAGTACAGTGTGCGTATAAGGAAAAGGTGGCAAGGAGCAGAGTTTCTGGACACAGACCCTCTCAGGTTAAAGGTTTCCCTGCTGTAATTTTGTGTTGACTTGGTCCAGCATCTGCCCACCTTCGACAAGCCTTGTCTGCATATTCCAGGGTATCCACTGGGCTTGATACCCAACAAATCACTGCAACCCCAGTTACTGCCAGCTCAGCCCAAGCATTTGGAATACTCCTATCCTCCTGTGTTAAAGATTTGTTTAAAGACAGTGAGTAATAGCAAACGATAGCCCTCCTTTCTGAAAGACAATTCATTCTCATGGAGGTAGAGGGTAAAACCTGGCTTTCTGCCCAGGCATCCTCGTACCCTGGTTTAGCCCAAGGTTCTGGGTGTTGGTTTCCAGGCAGGACGCGGGGCTGTACCAGCACACAGCGATCCGCCCCTCCGGACACACAGGCTGAGCTGGCAGCTGCCTTATTGAAGGGTAGGTGGAAGTAATGCCATTAAATACACGCATTTTTAGAATACATTTATTGTTGATATCTGCCTTTCACATAGCACAAGAATAATAAAAAAATAAAACTGAAGCTTCGCAAACCCCAGCCTTGCTCCGGTCACGCACGGACAGCCTTTTTTAATGGGTGTATGTGTGTACACACGCACGCACACACACACAGAGAGGACTGGAGGCTACTGGGGGAGAGACGGTAGTGCTGAACCAGAGCAGTGATAAGCAGTAGTTTTAGGACACTCCTAATGATATTTACATTAAGACTTGCTTTTAGCAGCACCACAGAATGGGATTTAACTACCAACAATGAATGCTCCCTGAAGTGTGCTGGCACACAGGAGTTCCGCTGAGAAACCAGCGTACATACAAGATAAATAATTTTAAATGCTATGTCGATCTCCGAAGCCGTAAACAGATGACACCGGTTCTCTGGGGGGTTGCTGAGTCTTTCTTTACAGATACAAAATAGAAACTACATCTCTAAGATTATGCTCTATCGGAGAACAGGCAATTAAAACTAGGCCACAGTGTTTGATTTTCAATACCTCATTTAAATCTTGTAACAAAGTTCAATTAATGGTCTTGGAAAAGTTTTCTAAAATTTAGTGCTGCTCCACTGCAATACTTTTTACGACTTTTTCTACTGCACAGCCTTTCTTCTTCCCTTTGAAATCAGGCAATATTATGGAAATATTATCTTTGTAAATGCGGCTAAAGTTGATTATATTATTGATTTCAGATAGCCTTCAAGTTTGAGACAAATTTCCACATCAGTCTGGAGGTACAGAACAAAGATTTCCAATGTACTAAATTATTCAGAACAGTCATTCCTAAATAGAGGGGTGAGAAATGTCTCTGGGGAGGAGCAGGGTCGTGGTGCCGACCAAGGGAAAAGAGGGATGCTGCGGAGCAGGCGGGCGGGAGCGGAGAGTCACAGACTGAGCAGCACCGAGGAATTTCAGAATAAATGAGTTTCAGTTCTTCT
This sequence comes from Morus bassanus, assembly GCA_031468815.1. Taxonomy (NCBI): domain Eukaryota; kingdom Metazoa; phylum Chordata; class Aves; order Suliformes; family Sulidae; genus Morus; species Morus bassanus. The sequence goes on along the minus strand of CM062580.1, from coordinate 1,493,455 downwards.
CCAGCCCCAATCCTGTCCCTGCCCCAGTCATTCAGAGCAAACATCCCAAAATGCCCTCCAGAACAAATACCATTGGCCTTGAGACCTGTTTTTGTTTATCTGTTCCTAAAATACGGTAACCTACACACCCAAAAAAAATGATACTTGACTTCCTAGCAACCACAGCCACCTCTAAATTCAAGAACTTTCCCAGAACCAAGAATTTTTTTTTTTCCAAATAAATCTGAATGTCACCCATTACTGCAATACCTCTGAATTGCAAACCTCAGCTGAGGATGCTTTATGACTTATATTTAATAGCTGTTAAGAGAATATTTCACTTGCTGCTGGGGACATACATAAGCGTCAGTCACTTAGGTAGGTTTAAAAAACATTTCAAATTTCTTAGGCTGTGGTTTCAGTGGTCCTGGCCAGTACCAGGTTGTACCCTAACCCCGGCAGGGCACAGCACCCTCCTCTCCCAGGAGGTGCATCCCGCTCCCCCCCGGGCAGCCCATGCCCATGTTCAGGCCCCATCACAGGAGAAGGCTTTTTTCTTACATTTAAACGGAATTTCCTGTATTGCAACCAAGAAAATCAGAGTGATCCGTGTTTGCAATTCAGAGAGTTTCTCTGTGATAGGGTTTTCTCAAGTCTAACCGAGCGCGTGGGGCATCGCTTGTCTTGACAAGGCACCTCCAAAGTAGGCCTTGTTCGTGCTGAAGGGCCATGCACAGATTCTGTCCAAAGGACCTTGTACCATTAGTATCTCTCATTGTACATAATTTATACAGTTCTAGGACCGTGTCTGAAAGAGTCTGCATGTACAGTGAGAGTCATCCCAAACCTGAGGCCGGTAACCTACCCACAACCGATGAACGCTGATCCATGTAGCAGAGGGGGCAGAGAAGGAATCGTTTCCCAGCACCAGCCAGGGGACGTGGCTGAATCCCGCACCAGCTGGGGAGTTCCCTCGTAGTGGCTCTGGTCTAAGATTTAGCTCTTTCACTGCCACTGGAAGAAAAAGAAGTAAACCCTTTAGTAAGTCTGTAATTTCCACCTACAATGATACTAAACTTGCACATCAGTGAGGAAAAAAACAAATGAAAGAAAGTGTTTTTTTTTAATCTTACCATTTACTGCTGTTACAGCTGACTGGACAGGCTAACCGCCTGCACCGAGGCGGGATCCAGAAGCTTCAGCTGGTGCGATCAGGCAGTATCACTACCTATGGAAATCCGAGCTGTAATCCTTTTACGCTGACAGAAATTAAACTTTTTATTCTTGCTGTGGATATGGGAGACTGAAATTCACTTTGGGAAAAAATCTGGGGTTTTACTTTTGGCTCTACCTCCAGAATTCCTCAGCACAGGGCATTTTTATGCTGCAGCTCCATTATGGCAAAATCAGGAATAACATTTTTCTCTCCAGGACTCTACATTTACTCTCTGAACGTTTCCCTGAGAGTATGACATGATTTAGACTGCAGTGCTTTTAAAAAAACACCCAGTTTTCAGGATCAAATTCCACCTGTGAAAGCGGCTGCAGGCAGTCAGCACTGTGGTGGTGGGAGCGAGCCAACAAATGACAGAAACTCGTTAAAGCTCACTGCAAATTATCTTATTAAGTGCTTTCAGATTGGAAACCCTCCCTCAGCAATGAGACACAATGCAGTGGCGAAGAACAGATCTTTTCAAAATGGGGTTTTGTAATTATCAGGGTAACACTATTCCCAGCATAACCCCTTGCAGCACAGACCTAAGAGATGCATCAAATTTAGGAAGACCTTAGATCGCTTCAGGCCCGTCCCAGGAAAGGACTCCCGGGAGCTGTGGCACTGCTGATGGCAGGCGTGGGCTCGCTGCCTGCGTGTGAGCAAACCGGCGGAGCTGCTGGCAGCACCGCGGGGCTGCAGGAGCCCGGCGCTGCCCGGGCTGGGCGACCAGCTGTGCATCAGTGCCTCCAGGCTGCCCGTGAAATAGCTCTGGGTAGAGAAGGCAGGTAAGCGGGGGCCAGCTGCTGAGGATACCCACCTTATTGTCGTGGGGTTGTTTTATACCACCATATGGTATTTACAGCAGTACCTCCACGGGGACAAGCTATCCATTTTCTTTCACTTTGAATACTGTAAAGCCATTTCATAGCGAGCCGACTCCAGGGGCAGTGTGGTGATCTTGCTGAAGTCAGATAATTACTATGTATTCACAAGAGCTATCAGAGAAGAGACCCAGCAGTCTGCTGGGAACCCTAGCCTGGGAAGAGCACGTGGTCTGGACTTCTCCTGCAGGGCAGGCTGGGGATGGGCGGATGCACAGCCCGTGCTGCTCTGCTGCGTGGTGCTGCACAGGCGCTGCTGCGTGATGGTGCACAGCCTGTGGTGCTGCACGGGTGCTGCTGCGTGGTGCTGCACAGCCTGTGGTGCTGCACGGGTGCTGCTGCGTGGTGCTGCACAGCCTGTGGTGCTGCACAGGCGCTGCTGCGTGGTGCTGCACAGCCTGTGGTGCTGCACGGGTGCTGCTGCGTGGTGCTGCACAGCCTGTGGTGCTCTGCTGCGTGGTGCTGCACAGGCGCTGCTGCGTGGTGCTGCACAGCCTGTGGTGCTGCACGGGTGCTGCTGCGTGGTGCTGCACGGGCGCTGCTGCTCTGCTGCGTGGTGCTGCACCCAGCACCGCTTGCTGGAGACAGCTGGGGGATCCTCTGGCCGGCCAAGGGCATCCACTGCCTCTCCCTGGGCATTCCCAGGGAGACACATTCTTGTGACGTTATTACTGAGCCTAAGGAGAATATAAACTAGAGTAAGCGTTAACAAATTCCAGCACAAATTATTAAATAGAGGATTAGTGCTGCAACCTGAAAGGGCATTCGACACCTGCTCTGTCCACCAAACCTACTCAATCTGCAGTTCAAGCCCTCCGAGAGCTTCACTAAATGCTCTCGTCAGCTTGTGCATTTTAAGTTTGAGTAGTTACCTGGTTTGGCAGAAGCGCCTAGGCTAAGTATGCTTTGGGGTCTTCTTTTTCCTTTTTTTTTTTTCTTTTCTTTTGTTACTAAGCAAAAAGGCAAGTCTTGTACACTAGGAAGAGCTTTTGCCATGTTTAACGCAAGTAAAGGGACTCCAAGCTCAAATTGCTCTCATAATTTATTCTGGTCTTGAAATCCTTAGGGTTATTTCACAGAAAATGTATTTTAAGATGTTTGGCTCAAAAATGACAAGATAACAGACGATACATATTCATTTTCTCCCCCAAGATGGTGATGAGATGTAACAAAATAAAGCAGTAGTCTCAGTAGATCTTCCCTCCCCCAAATGGAGAAGACTTGTGGCTTTATCTCACTGATACCACCAGAATTGTGCTGCCATTTATCTTGCGGGTATATTTATGAAAGGGATTGTTTGCAGCTGGAGCTACAAGGCATGAAACAAACTGATAATGCAACTTTCTTTTGAAGCTTATTCTTTTTCGGTGGCATTTTTCTATTTTTCCTTTATGAGCCTCATGACAGCCAAGCAGTAATTTCCTTTCTGTATTTTAGCACAAACAACAGATTAGTGTCACATTCTTTGCTGCAAGGTTTTGCTTGCTGCTTGCATGAGTACTTGTTGGTGCTTTGTGTGTTCCAAATAAATAACATGGTCACCATAAAGATAAAACCCAGAAACATCTTCCTGGTATATGAACGCACTGCTAGCCCGTATCTTGGATATGGTATAAAATCAAAGAGGCAGAGGTGAATAACGTAATTTGAAACTTGAATGACAAAACACATAGGCCAGGACTTTGTCTTCTATAAAAGACATAACACAGCCTTTGGCACTGCAAACATGATAATCTACTGCACTCATACTCAAGAAAAATGTAATTTAAATTAACAACATAAATGACAAATAGTAAATCACTTATTTTCAGAGTAAACAGAATACAGAATATAACCTCATAGAAAAAATGTCTTTAATTTTTGCCCTTCTTCACACCGTGCTTACTAATTATTTTTTCATATTCTTACTAATATTATCACTGCTAGGAACCACAAGGAAGCATGTTGCATGGCAGTTCCTCCTCTGTTTCTCTTGCACATCTCTTGAAGGTAAAGCTTTCTATTCTTCCTCTCCTCCTCCGTCATTTAAAATTCAACCTTTACAAGTATCTCTTCTATTCTCTCCGATGCCTCCAAAGCGAACGCATCTTACACCATTTTTGGTTTCCGTAGCTTGCTCAGCATGCTTTGTTAGGCTGTGCATCGTCATCGCAAACAGATATTGCCCTTATAAAACATCTCCTCTAATATCTGTTGCCAGAGGTTTTCCTGGACCACAGCCAATGCCCCAACGCTGTTCCCAGCTCATCGCCAGTGCAGCCAGCCCAGCTCCGCCCATGATGGCAGAATCTGCAAACGCCGTCTAAAGTGAGCTCAAATGTAATTAAACTAACCGCCAAACAGAATGAGTGTTGGCTTAAACCCCCTTATTTTAAACAAAATCCAGAAGACATCGCATTTTAGAAGTCAGAAAGATGACACATCATTTCATAGGGTTTTATGAGAACACTGCCAATACAACAGCTCTGGGAGGGCAATGAAACAAGCCCGTGACCATTCAAGTGGTTAAACGCTACTTATCGCTCATTAAAAGGCTCTGGCTTTGGTAGCAGGCGGAGGGGAAACCAGAGAGTACAAACAAGCAGAGCAAAAGAAGATTAATGCCAGCACGGGGGAAAGAGCAGGGATAGGCAGCCCAGGGGTGGAAAAGCCAGGAGGCAAGGTGGAAAGGACTCCTTTCATCAACAGCATGAACTAAATTCGCAGTTCATACTTGGATCTCCTTCAAGGAAAAATTACGGCAGGAGAGTACTAACCTATAAGCACAATCATAGATGTGTCACCTTTAAAAATGCATAGATCTTAGCAAAACTCTTCCTGCCAGTCTTATACTTCGTTTTGGCATGAAAACTCAGCTTTCAGACGCTCAGAGCCCTTCCTCTGTGCATTAGTGCTCAGCGGTTGTTAGCACTCGAAAGCAATACTTCCAACTATATCAAGTCATTCAAGTGACAGGAAATTTGAGCAGTTGATTTGGGAAATGGATATTTCATTAGAGGCACAACTCATGATAAATGAAAGTTTTCCTACTGCCGTCGCTGGGAATACCAATGAGCTCTAAATCAAACTGCTTGAGAAGGGGTGTGAAGCAATGCCCCTGCGCCACTGCAGAACGTTGATGTGGAACAGGCTGGAGGCTGCAAACAGACAGTTCTGTTACGTGCAACTTCAATAGGTGTTCCCTTATGGAGGCCTCCAGGCTGACTGCAGCTGCACCCCAGGTCACCACACAGACGAGCCAGAGCTCAAACGCTGCCGTAGCACAACTTCATCTTGCTCTGGTTGGCAGCTTCCATTGCTGCGAGCAAAGCGGCAAGAGGCAAGGACATGGAGAAAACTGCCAAGCAGAAACTCAGAGCAGGAGTTACTGGGTGGGACTGGAGCGGTCTTACAGACAGAGCAAAACCAACAGGATTTTGGAGAAGTTTATGCCTGTCTGCTATGGCTGCCCAAAAAACTATTCAGTGATCAAAGAGGCCCTTTCCGAAATCCTTCTGATCCTAAAGGACCAACGACATACATTTTCCCTGAATACTGTAAATTTAACTTCTACTAAGAGATGTCTCTGATGTTCAATTTTAACGGCTTTATCCACCGCAATGCATGCAGCAGGACCAAGCGAGCCTTGCAAAGACACGCGATGGATAGGGCCAACAACCCATCCCATAGCACATATCTTTCAAATTCAAACCTTTGAATATGCAGTACCCTCTGAATACAATTCTAGAGGAAACAATGATTCAGGTGCCTTTGTGGATGCTTCATGGTTAAAACAAAAAACACAAGTTGTGACTCAAGTTTATAAGTTATAAAGGCCTAACGCCTGAGTAATGATTAAGCTACAACTGTTGACATGCATTAGCACAAGTCTTAAGTGATCCACTTTGTACAGCTCCCAACTTACACTTGCTTTTGAAAACATCTTCAGAGGGACACACTCCTTGCCCAAACGCCAGTGATAAGTGCATTGCTGCAGTCCCCAACAAAAATGAACCCATCGGTAGACCGATAAGGACAGAGCGGAGCTCGGCCGCCTGCGCTAAGCCTCGCACAGCTTACATTTTGTAAGGTGTCCAACCAACAAAACTGGAAGAAACAGTACCTTTTTGGCACACGCTCTCCTGAGCCTGTCTGCCCTCCGCACCCCGGTCTGCAGTACTTCTGCTGGGTTTAGTCCAACGTCCGTCGTTTCCTCGGAGTGAACCACTTTGCTACAGTGAGCAATTAAGATTAAGAAAATTGACTGATCTTTAGGTTGAACTCTTAATATCTTCTTAGATGCAGATTACTGAGTTTTGATCAATAGCCATAATGTAACTGAAAATGTGTTTCTGCAGTTGAACATGCTGTGTTCCTAATACCCACGATACTTTGGTGGGTTTGATTGATATGGAATAAAAGTAAAGCAAATGAGCCACCATCTGTATGTAGTTGTTTGATGTATGTGCTTTTATTAAATTCCAAAACAACTCCTCAAAAATAGGGTTTGGGTTTTTTTTTTTTTTTGCACACCAACACAAGGTATGTATGTGGTGATTTGAAAAAATAAAGCAAAACCTTACTTTTAAAGACCACCACAAAAAAATTATTTACAGCTTCCACAAATAGCACATTTTAAAAATAAAGTACTAAAAAATTCCTTTTGAAGTAGATAAAAAGAAATTAAAAATGAACATTTATCAATTTTCTCTGCATTAAAATAAATAGCTAAAGTGGACTTTTCTGAAAATTGAAATAAAAATTGAGATTGGGGATCAAAAAGTTCCACTCAAGACTTCTGAAGCCAAGAGGAACATTTCTAGTCATTCCAGCGGGCTGCAGACTGGACACTGCAGCAGAGACAGCGCGTCTCGCCCTCAGAGTCTAACATCTAAACAACAGCGCGTTTGGGGAATTTGTGGGGTTGTTTCTGCAGCTACTGCGAAATGAGAATTTGGACGTCTCGGACATCCTCCTCCCAGTGCATGAGGCTGTTTTACAGAGGAAGGGAAGGAAAACGTGATGATTTAGTAATTCAGAGTCTTACCCAAACTCTAACGGGATCAGTCGGAGTCCTTCCAACAGCCTCAACGCTTCTGCAAAGGATACAGTGGTTTGTGGAAGGGATGAAGTTGCCCCAGGGCCGTGCGTTAGTCACCGGCTCGCCCTGGCCATTCCGTCTGGCACTGGGGGGCCGAGACCCACCCTGCCACATTTCTCCTCAGGACCCCAACCAGCAAAGGGGAGCTCCAGACCTGTCGGCAGGCTGTGCAGAAGAAAAGGCCTGAGCTGACCGCCTTCAGGCGCTGGGCCAGCAGGCGCCGGCTGCCGGCATCCTGCCCCCGCTCCTCTCGGGGACACCCCTGCAAAGGCACTTTCTCAAGATGTCACGGTTTTCAGTCTCACGTTTTGTGTCCATACCACCTTTTGCTCAGGCCCAGGAACATCCCTGCTTGGCACAACAAAGCAGCTGAAAAATGGATGCGGAGTGCAAGCACCCGGCTGGCCACGTCTGCTCCTCTATGGAGCGTGTGAAAAACTACACAGCATCTCTGTGCCCCCCACGTTAAAGAAGAATAGAAAAGTCTATATAATCCTTTAATTCCCCCCAAATGCCTGTCATTAGGGTTTATAAAATGAATGCTATTTCAGCTTTCACACTGAAAATTCCCTTTAACGGGTCACTATTATTCTTCTCCCTTTGCCAGGCTGAGGTGTGGGGGGTACGGAGCGAGCCCTGCTCCCCCTCCGGGACCTGTACTGCCCTGTACAGAAGGGGACTGCTCCAGAGCTGTCCATAAACCACCTGGAAATCACACTGGGCTGAGGGGTAGAAATAGCTAATATTTTCAAGCCTTAAAGCTACAAAACAGAATAAAAAAAAAATCCGAGTGTATTTCTGTTTCTCCGGGAAGGCGGCTGCACCGTCCGGGCAGGGGATGCAGCGTTTGCAATACCAACGTTGCCATGGCAACTCGGCAAGAACCTCTTAAAAATTCTCCAGCAAACAGTCACAAAAAACTAAACGTATATTAGAGAGGTCCCTAAAGCACGTCTAAATTAAGTAGCGGCCAAATGAGTTCCTCTTTTCTTCTCCGTCCTCCCGGGAAATGCTGCTGCCGCTGCTTATTTTTAATTTATTCACTGTGTCTTTCTCTTCTCCATTGATTTCCTACATGACAAGGGAAGTACAAGCTACACCTATCAACCCTCCTTACCTGTTCCTCGCAGCTGGGTATACAGCTACCTGGAAGTAGACTTAGGCACTTTTTTTCTTTTAAGGTCTCCTAATTACCTGGAGAGCCAGCATCTTATTTTCAAGTACAGCAGGTGCTTATGCCTATATTATTTTTTAAAATATGCTGGCTTCCCTAATGGGGGTCAACCTGGGAGACCTTTATTCAAATGCTGCTGCTATGTACACACTGGGTGACCCCTTGTGCTACAGTATTAAATCTCCCTGGCACTTACAAAAAGCCAAGATTAGGTTGCATATGCATCTCTCGGCCAAAGTTAAATTCTGAAATGTGTAGGACATGTAAAGTTCAAGGATGATGAAAAGTTTATCTTGCCTGTAGGACTGTTTGTCAGAAGAAAAGGTAGCTTGTGTGATTATACTGGGATGAGATACGGTTCTTTTTTTTTTTTTTTTATGATGATTTCCAGTACAGCACAAAACAACATCACCCCTGAAAAGCAAAGGCAGTTTACTGGCTGCAGGCCAAGCATCCTAACAGCTGTAAATTAAGTCCCTTATCCCTGTGCTCAGAGCCTATCATATACAAGAATTATGATAAGATATGGAATCCAAAGTAGGTTTATGTAAGTAGGTGGGTCGCATCCAGCAGTACGCATTACTGTATTAACCGTATCTTCTGCTAAGCACCCTCACCTCACTGACTTGTCAGCCTCTTTTAAACACATCACATCCACCCAAATGGTGTAGACATTGCCTCAGCCCCGAGTCTGACCTGCCCCACACACGGGGTTCCCGGTTGGCTCCGCAGACAGCGATGCCGGTCGCGGGGTTTTGGGGAGCGGCAGAGGGTCCCCAGCCCGCAGGACACGCAGCCGGTGCCCGGCTCCACGCAGCTGATCTGGATACAAGCGGCTGCGGTTTCTGACACCCTCACCGGCTGTAACCCGCTCCGTTATGAATCCGGTGCTGCCTGGAGAAACAATAACCACAGCTATTAATAAATAATACCTACGTGTCTGCAATGCCTTCCCTCTCACCAGACCCTCGGCGGGGCTGACACCCCAGCTCCGGGCAGCATCCCGCCTCCTCCCCTTCTCTGCCAGCACTTCACTTCAGCCCAACAAACCTGGTGCCTTCCCAAAGCAGGATTTTTCTGTGAAATGCAGATAGAAATCATCATATTGATGACAGTATTTTTCATACAAGGATCACCCTGGGTTGCACTTCCTCGCATGATTCATAAGTCTGTCTCTGATCAAAACAGATCCTCTGCACGGAGCTTATCTTTTTTGATACAAAAATATTTTATAGCTACAAATTACAGACAAAAACTGACCACAAAGTGGAAAATTATTATTGGGAGATAAAAAAAAAATCTGCTTAATTACTTTCTGATCACTGTATACAAAGATTGGGATATAAGAATTACATTTTTCTGAGCTTATTCCTTCTATATTCCCACATAAAAGTTAAGTTTATGTTTTAATTGATCTACAGTGCATTTACATATAAATCTAGAAATTTGAGTTTCGGGAGATCGCTTTAAACGAGCAACAGAGCAGATGATACACTCTGCAGCAAGTTAGGAAAAGGGCAAGTCTTAAGAATAGTCTTAAGGTGTACTTACAGAAAAAAGAACAGACTACAGTGCCTGTACTGACCGAAGCGCCGTGTTTTGTGCGGGGTGCCAGCAGCCCTCTCCTCCTCTCCTCCCGCCCGTGCTGCCTGCGGCAGAGGGGCAGGCGCTGCCTGCTCGCGGCTCTGCACTGGGGCATGCCGCCATTCATCCTCTAATTAATCAGGCTTTTGTTTTAATTTCTGTTACTGCTTTACAGTTCTAGAAGAAATCAAATTATTAGTTAAGAAATATTTACCGGTGAAAGATAATACAGCTTCGCGCTGCCTCCTTGGTGTGCCCGTTCTGTACAGGTTGCTGCTGAAATGAAATAAAATAAAGCAAAAAGGGGATGTGAAACAGCTGCTGAGGCTTATAAAGATATTTCATGGCAAGATACAACAAGCTTTTATGGCCTGAAGTACAATAAAATTGTGATTCATTACTGGTTAGTTAAGTCTGGGGAGGACATAGAGGTAATTTTAAGATGGTACAAGTTACATATTGAATGTAATTGGATTAGGGAAAGACAGCTGAGATGAAGCAAGCTTGAACCGATACAAACTCCACAATTAGAGGCAAAACCCACCAGTGACAGCTGAGGCCGTCAAAGCAGCTCCTCGTGTCCCCCCCGACACTCCCCCTCCGTCGGGGTGGCAGGTGAGGGGGTGCTGGCCCCGGGGCAGCGGCGAAGAGGGGACCCCAGGGCCTGGGGCCGCCGGGACACACCACAGGCTACAGAGGCACAAATTCAGATCACACTGGGCGTTGCTGGAGCAGGTGGTACTAGTGATTTTGCCCAAAAACCAACTAAAAGGTACGAAAACCATGGGATTTGTCCCACCACTTTGGGGTGGGAGGGGCCGCAGGGCATCCCTCCATCCCTCGCAGGCTCCGGGCACTGGAGCACCCTCCCTGCGTCCCCCCCAGGGCTGCAGCAGAGTTGCTGGGGGCAGCAACTCCTGCAGCGAGTCCGAAAAATGCATTTAAAGATGGGGAGGGGGTGGAGGAGGACTATCTTTTCTATTTCAAGAGCTGCCTTTGAAGCAATCAAATGCATTTTCAAACTCCGAGGGCTCTGTGTTCCTGAGGATTAGCCCTGACTCCAATGCTCACTCCTTCGTTCAGTGTTAACTATCAAAAGGCTCCACAGCTGAACCGTGCACTGCAAAGCTTTTGGGGCTGCTATTTTGTTTAGCAGAGGTCATTTGTTTCATTAGTTTCATTTCAAAGATTCTCAATGAACCAACACCCACACATGCTTTCATTTAACACAGTTAAATATTTATAATAATATTAAAATACTAGAACTGCTTTGCAAGAGCTTGTTTGAAAACCATAGCTCTGTCCGCAGTTCCCCCCCGGTTTCTCTCACCTCGCGTCCCTGTCTCCATCCCTGGGCCCGGGGCTGGTACCCATCTCACGGGCGCCCATTGCTGAGCGTTGCATTCCACAGGCCCAGGTAGACGTCCTTGGGTTCGGCTACGACATCTCGTGCTCTCAAGAAGCTGTCTGGGTTCAGGAGCGGGAAGGTCCCCAGGGACAGGCAGCCCCAGCCGGGCAGCCCTGCCTGTCCCCTCCAGCTTCAGGCATCGCAACCCCAGCCAACCCGAGTGTCTTCCTCGTGGAAGCCCACCGGCTCCGTCAGCCGTGGCCTGGTGCCCCCAGGGACAGGTGACAGACCCCCCCAAACCAGCTCAGGGCCGCCCATCCCCTGCTTTACATTTTGGGAAGACATTAAAGGCTTGTTCAGTTGAAACCACTTCCCACCTATGCACCGAGCAACGTTATCCAAATTCCTGGGTAATGTTGCAAAAATATTTTATTCATAATTCATTTAATGCCTGGCACTTGCTTTTCTTTTGGTACTTATTTAATACACATTTAATTTAACTTATTTGAAAAAGCTAACATATTTTCTGATTACCTGAAGTACGTAAATGATTTCCATGCTGTTAATAATGTCTTTTTTTTTTTTTAGCTGTTGAGGGCTGAGGTGCCAGCAAAGTAACCTGTTAACAGGGGCTTGGCATCCCTCCCTCCTCCGTGGGGAGCAAGGACCTCCGCCGCTAGACAGCCCTGGCGTGCTCACCCGCGGGCCGCAGGCAGGGCGCACGGGGCTCCCCGTCCTGCTGCCCTGCACACGCCAGCAGCGGCAGGCAGGGAAGCGGGGACAGCAAAGACATGGAAGCCACCAGTGCCACCAGCCACGCGGGCACAGGGAGGAAGGGGCAGGACCAGGCACCTCGCGCCAGCATCTTCACTAGCTCCTGTATTTTTTATTCATTATTTTGCATTTTATGGGAGGACAGCTAAATTTATTCACTACTGCTGCCTTTTTTTTTTTTTTTAATAACTCCACAATTCCTGTGGCAGTCATTACTTCCAATGTTCGCTGGCACCGTTTTTGCTGGGGTTTAAGAATTTAATGCGATATTAAAATGCTAAAGGCTTTCCTCAGAGCTGATGACAGAAGAAGGGGATACGGCACATGTTGGGGCACTGTATGAATCCCACCACGTATCGCCTGTGAGCATGATGGTGGCTGACCCCAGGAAAACGCCACGCACGAAGCATCGATAACCTACGCTGTTACAGAGCGGGCACAGAGAGGCAGGGGAAGCAAATCAGTTGCAAAACTGAACGTGCTGCACTAAAGGCACTCACCCGCTGCCGGGAGTGCTCCCGGGGGGGATCAGGGCTGCTGCTTTTCCTTATCCTGCCCCAATCCAGATAAAGCACGCGCGGTGATGCAACGCGGTCCAGTGAAACACATGGGTGACTGACTGCAGAACTGAGATGGGGAAGACCTAATATAAACCAACAAGAAGGCACATTGGTTGGTTTATTCTTAACTGGGATTAAAAAAATGAATTGAAAAAGGAGGAAAAGGCTAGGGAGCTCAGGGAAAGCTTCATGCAAAAGCTGATGAGGGCAGTGCCATGGATGGAGAGGGCCCAGCAGAGAGCGAGAGCAGCAAGAAATTGATTCGTAAACTTCTACCGCTCGGGAAGAGCCAGAGAAGCTGCTCTACAGCACAGTGAAAAAGAGGGACGGGACAGAAGAAAAACTTGCTGGAAAACCTAAGGAAGTGCTCACTGATCGGGATCCCTCGTGTGCTCTGAGCCTTGCTGGAGCCGCCCAGGCAGCAAGGACTGCACTAGGAGCTCACAGGAGCAGAATCGTTCACCTCCTTAGCACATCCCTTGCTCCTTGTTAGGACCCTCCGCGCAGCCAAGCACAGAGTTACACACTGGTGTAGATGCCCTTCCTATTAGCTGCGGTATATTAGTCCAATTTTACTTTGGTGTAACTTTATTAAGGAGAATTACATGAGAGAAAAATGGAGTCATCCAATAATAAATCTGGGCTGCCTCTTCTTTTCCTCATACATCTCTTAAGTATATGTCCAGACCTGCTCATGCATTTATTATCTGTCCTTGCTTCAAAGTACTCTTATTGCTGTAGTGTAGGAAAGAGATATTTTCAGTAGACATATTTTACAAAATAAAAAAAATTATTCCTGGAGCAAAGATACCCGCCAAGAAAATAATCACCTGTTATCAAACCAGATAGAATTTCGTGGAAAAATATATTCAGGGTGTTGGGAAATCTGACTCATATTCTCAAATATCATCCTCTCCTTGCAAATCACTGTCAAAATAGTAACACTATTGTTATGGCAATTTCACCAGATATAGTATTTTTAGGTTTTTTCCCTTAGCGAGTGAGTAAACGTTCAGTCTCTCGGAGACAAGCTCTGTTCGCAGTGGGTGAGGATGCGGGAGGCTGCTGTCGGGAGCAGGCAATCTTTCCTCGGGCCCTGCGCCTTGGGCTGAGACTCCCCAGCGATGCAATCATACAGCATCGCTCTTTGATCGCTCCCCTGATGAATTAAACTCAGACTATGCTCTATCTCCCTCTCACCGATGGGTTTTTCTTCTCCAGGAGGCTGAGTGCTGGGGCTGGGGACACTCGCCACCAGTCACTGAAAGGACAAGGCTCATTTCAGGGGATGGGGTATCAATATAGAACACGGACAAGGAACAAAAAGCAGCTTTGAGTCCTGGTAGAAGTGAGACATGTTTATGCAAAGTTACTGTTTCCTGAAACACAAGTAATCAGTATGCCAAGGTGTCAATAAAAGTTGCCTAAATGTTGCCTAAATAAAAAGAAGAACAAACCCACCTCTTTTGCTTTCTCTTCACCATCTCGACCCAGCTGGGTACACGTAGCCTGGCTGGTTTTTCTTAAAGGCAGGGACAATGTAAGAGACTATTTTCTTCACATCAGTTTGCCACATTTCAAAGCAATGATTCTATTTCTCAAGCCACCTTAAACCAGCAATTCTTTCCATTCAGGGTGGAGCCAAAGCATAGAGACAGGCCATCTATTCACCCTATAAAAAAAAAAAAAAGAAAAAGTGATGCATAAACAATTTTCAAGGGCAGGTCATCTAATTTTCTAACTGATCTGCTTGCTGGCCATTTGTGTAACATGAGCTACAGAACTGGACCCTGCTCTCTCTGTTTAACCCACTAACCTGGAGCTGGGCAAAACAGATGGTCCAGAAGAGCACATGATCTTGATTAGAAAACACAGAAATTCACACTTTTTGCTTGGTATTTTATTCCAACAATTAATCTCCTGCCCTGTTACGCCCGCAAACTCCTCTGGTTCAGCCTCCCACTTTTGGTTCTTGTCATGCCTGCATACGTTATGTGAAAGAGCTCCTACCGCAGTACCTGTTCTTCCCATGAAACACCTCCGAAGGCAGGAGCATGTTTCCATTGCTCCTGCCTTGGCTGCTCTGTAATTAAACAGAGGAAGGACCTTTACCTCTTTTGGATAAAGCCACCTAACACCTTCGGTGCATGCTCAGCCTTCTCACAGGCTCAGGCTCGCCTGTGCAGGCTCTGCACGCTACTCTCAGACAAGTTCTGCCAACGCTGTCTGTAAACTTTTGCCCATGCCTACGCCTTCCCCGCCACGCGCTGAGCAGAGCTGAGCACACGTACACCCTCCCGGGAGGGCTGGGGCAGGTGCTCATGGGTTTGTGCTGTGCACGGGGAGAGTCTTGCACTTAAACGTCATGGGAAGGAAAGCAAGCCATGAGACGCTCACGGGCCTCGACCACAAAGAGTTCACGCCTGTCCCCAGCACGCAGCGGGAGGGCTCTGCTGCACCCGCCGACTTCAGCGGAAATGTGTTTAGTTCCTTAGGTCACAACTCCAGCTATGTTTTAGAAGCAAATATCTGTCCCTCTTATTAACCCATGCATTACAATGCGATTCAGTATAATCCCAGGTTTTGCAGAAAAACTATAACCAGTTATTTACTTGCTGAAATTTTCTATTATCATTATTATTGTTACACAAATGACAGAAGAAGCATTATTTTATTAAGGCCCATTTTTGAGGCTGCTTATGGGTTAATTCGTAACTGGGATTTTGGTGGCGTACTGAATGATGCCCACACATGATGCAGTAGATCTATTAGATCAAGCACATTTAGCCAAACGGCCATCTGCTGCGTGCCTCGTGGCAGGGAGAATGCTGACCCAGTAACACAACTGCATGACCTCAGAAGTAAATAATAATGTGAAAGCGAACCCTCTCACCCTCTCATGTTGCCTCTACCTTTCACTTTCAGTTGAATATGAGGAAACCCAAAGAATGACACTCATTCCAGCAGAGGTTATCAGGTAAGTCAACAGGTACAGATCCTCAATAATTTAAAAGTGTGGGGCGGTGGGCGCGGGGAAGAGCAAGTTAACCTGGTCTAAACATTTGACAGTTTGCTTTGGAACTCCTTGCTTCTCACTAAGGTTAAATATGGGACGGTGCACCCTGTGGTAGGTACAAACACAACAGGGAACCTGAGGGACAAGCCGTCTCCTTTTTGTGGGTTCATGCATCATCATTCGGATGAAAGATTTTATACCAAGAAGTTAACTCCGTTATGAACACAGCCAGGCACAAGCACAACCTATTAAAGCCAGTGTGCAACTCAAGGAGCAAGGGAGATACAAATGCCACGACTCGTACAACTAATACACCACATACAATTGCCCAATATTTGGGTCACCAATCAATGGGTCAAGCATGACCCATACTTGGTCTTTTGCCTGAAACACAGAGAGATCTTAAAATAACAATGACCTTTACTTACGAATTGCCAGAAGTGGAAGGGGGAAAGAAAAACAAAAAAGCGCAATTCAGGCACGCGCTCTCCGGCAGAAGGGGGATTCATAAATGCAGTCCAGTTACATAGAGTTGATTCTCCAACCCCAAGAAATTCCTCACACGTAACTGCGGGGCAGCAATCAATACTGCAACGCTGGACAAATGGCCCACTTTAAAACGAAGACCTCCTTGATCTTGAGAGTTTGATTGAAAGCCAAAGGGATTGAGTATTGCAAAGGTGCAATGTTAGTGCGTGCATTCCCTGAAATGAAAAGACGGGTGTTTTAATGCTATTTCTCTTGCAAAATGTCCAGAGCTGGCCTAGATCATGATGGGAACTCACACAGGTTAGTTCTGGGACAGCAGGGAAGCTGCTCGGGGTCCTTTAAGGCCTCTTTATCCATAGATCTCCCCAGTGAGAGCGAAGGTGGTACCACCAACGGATGATGACAATGGAGAGGGGAAAGGGATGTGATCCTGGGGCACTGGGAAGGATGCAAATGATCCTCCAAGGAAAAAAAGAGTTAAAGAGCTTAATATCTCCATTCATTAGACTCCATAATTAATCACTCTGTGCTGTGAGGCATGAGCTGTTTTGCACACCTTCTTCCAGAAATCACAGAGTCGGCTCGTGCAGCCACCCCGTGTGCCGGGAAACGGCCCCAGGCTGCAGCGAGTTGCATGCGGATCTCGTGCAAATGGTGCTTGTCTTCTGCCCAGCAGTGCAGGATTAGCTCCGTTAAAGCAGTGAGATTGTAACAGTGAAAGTCAGGTCTGTAAAACTAGTTTAAGTTTTGCACTTTTGAATTGGAAGAAGAGTTCCTCGAATATGCCAGAGCAACAGTTAAAGCCTGTGTTTTGTGTTCACATCTTCTGCCTGGAATCTGAACGTCCACCTGCTGCCTCTGCATCCTCAGAAACACCCAGGATTTCATACACAGGATTCCCCCGATGGGCGTCAGAAGTGGCACTGGATGTCCACACTGGGGAGAGCAGAAATGCACAACAGAACTTCTCAGCGCCTTGTACGGACTCCCTCTACACAAATAAAACGTACAGGAAAAGCTTTGATAAGGAGCGAGCAGCCCCTGAGCACTGAAAGGGTTGTTTCGATGAGGTGATTGCAAGTTGTGTTTTTGCCAAAGAGAGAAACCACCACTAAGAACTGAGCCACTGGCAGATTTTTCATTCTGTAGGACGAATAAATAATAAATAAGTAATTATACAAGTAATCCATTTAATGTTTCCTTCTGCTAGCACGCTGGGAAGGGAAGAGCTGCTGCATTTTGAGCAGTGCCCTGAAAATTAGTCTCCTTTTTCTCCAAGACTCCTGAAAATTTGTTATAAAAATTAAGATAACTGAAACTTTTCCTTAATCCACTAAAAAACCAAAAAAAAACAACCCTCTGATGACTGATTTTTCAGTTCTATCATTTGGCATCATCCGACACATTTGGTGAGGCTCCTCTGAATGGGAGTGAAAGGCGCAGGGGACAGAGAGGACAGACAGACAGAGGGACACTCCTGCTGGAAGTGCCCGTCACCCCTGTGAGCTCGGTGTCCCTGTGCTCATACATCCTTCCCCAGGAAACGTCATTTTTGAGGAAGGAGGAACCTGGCCCAGACGCTGCCGTCCTTTATTACTGTTCAATTCACCTCCCTCCCGCATCGACCGGGCGATACGCCGCCACCGCCCCGAGCCACCCCGCTCTGCTCGTCCCCGCTCCCGCCCTGCGGCCACGAGGGCAACCTGCTCATTAATTAACGGGCCGCACGGCGAGGTCGCACCTGGCGCACCGGGTCCCCGGTGCCCGCGCTCGGCTGCGGCTCCCGGGACGCTCAGGGCAGCGCTCCGCCGGCGGTCGCCTCGGCCGGCATCACGCAAACCGCTTCGGGTGCGGTGCGGGACGAGCTCCCTTCTTCCACGTGCTCCGCTCCCGCTTACAGGCTGATCCAAAGCGTTGAACTGAATGGCGAGGCTTCCTCTGCGATAAGGATAAAGGTGCCATATTTTACATTAATGTTCCTCCCTTTATATCTCTATGAATCTCAGGTATATTAGATGTCGTTAATGTTCAATGCCAGCTGCAAATGAATGATCAGATTTTTATCAGATTATGACCATCTTTATCGACCAGTATATCTCCTGTACAAATGAACTATTTAAAGCTTTTTTTGCAACCACTCCCCTTGCCGTTGCCAATACATTGAGATACCTGCTTGCCCCGGGATTTAAGTTCAATTTTTTGGTTAAGACTCCGATCCAAAGGGAAGGACCCCCATTAGCAAGCACGATAGATGAGGGAAGCGCTATGCGAGCTAAAAGGCGCGCACACGCAGTAAGCTGTAATATCGATAAATTGGACTGAGCCCTACTAAAACTGGTTCTGGCACAAGAAGCGCCCTGCCCTGTCAGTTCGAGGTCACAGCCACACGCGTGCCTTAAATACACCCACGCACAGAAAAATTTTTTGCTGTTATTTTACTTTTTGTGGGGCAAGGGAAACATTTACACTTTTACCAAGGACGATAAAAGTATATTATCCCCTGGGGGGCGGGAATACAATCTAAAGGAGGCGCAGAAAGCCGCCGTTCACAGAGCAGCACCCGCGTCCGGCAACAACCGCCCCGTTCTGCTGCAAACAGGATGGGGGAGAGAGACCACGCCTGCCCCAGTGAAAGGCTTTCTGTTGCGAAAGCAAACAAACCCCACCAATATATCCACCCCACGGCAGGGACCGTGTCAGGCCAAGCCATCCGTGGAGGCTGACAGTTGCTGTGCAGTTGTTTTCAATATGAAAACCGTGGAACGAGGGGAGGCGGGTGCCTCACACTGCGGGCCACCGCCACGCGCCACCGCCACGCTGCTCGTCCAGGTCCTCCTGCGAGCTTTCCCCACCGGCTAGGCACCACATCCCCAAAACACTAAGTGTGCGAGAAGGTTTGGCTTGCTTGCGTGTTTGTTTTTCCGTACAGAAATATTGCCGGTATAGATCCAGCTGTTTCATTCTCAGCATAGCAAGATCTTTTAGTAAGCATCATACAACCTTTGGTTACTACACACTCTCCATATTAGTGTAAACACCTCATTTTAGCATGCATTAGGCATAGAAAGATTAGCTCCTGAGGATAGACCCAAAAGAGAATGTAGAATTAATTAAAATTTATTAAAACAAAACCAGCTAAAAGACCTTCAAAGCAACGCAACAACTTTAAATTGCAGAAGAACAGAATTGCTTTGGGAATAAAAACCTAAATGAAAAATACAGCCGGTAGGTTAAGCATTACCTTTTTCTACATTTGCAAACGTTGAGCTTAAGGGGAGCGAGGAGACGCACCGAGTCCCGCTCACAGAGCCCTGAGCAAGGAGCGGCTGCCCGGAGCACCCCCAGCTCTGCACCCCCAGGGCTCCCACCCGGCCCCTGCGGCCCCCCAGGCTCTGGGTGCGTCCGTGCAGAGGGGTCACCGCCGCCCCCGCCGCCGCCCGGGCCAGGGCCACGCTGGGAAGGACGTGCTCCCTGCGCACGAGGCGGCGAGATGGCGGCGGAAGGGGGTTTGGCAGTCATTTTATATCTGCACAAACACTGGGAGGAAAAGTAGGAGATATTCACGGGGATGGAAAAACTGCAATATTAAAACGCGTATTTAAAAATAAAATAATCAGCCCTAACGAAGTCATACAGGGTTTCAGAGATTTTTGTTTTCTAGAAGTTAGGGGTAAATTAACCTTCAACTGAACGTAACACGTGCAAGTATAAAGTGATAGGTACAGCAAAATAACGTCAAAAAAAAAAAGACCATTTTGCAGTTGTATTGCACTTTCCACCCCACGGCTTTTGGGTTTCCTTAGAATCAGATTAGGGAACGAAATCTAATTCAACTTTCATTTAGGCCTTTCCTTAAACATTTGATTAATATTTGAAGCACACACCAGCAAAACAGAAATAAGGTGTTAAAACAGGAGAAGAGGGCAAAAGTAGAACAGACCCACTTTGTGTAACCTGCCGCAATTCAATGCAACCCCAGTTAATGTGCAGGTGGCCAGGCCCAAATTAGCATAAAAGAAAATCATTTTTTCTGGTTGTGCAATTTATATGCATTTGTAACCAGCAGAGTGACAGAGCACAGGACAGGCCCCCTGCTAAGATGCAATCTTTGCTCTTTGTCAGAGATTCATTGCTGCCCAGTAAAATAACGGGGAAGCTCCCACGGAGGGAAGCCTGTCTGCGAAGGGAATCACCGGAGTCCCCGGGGGAGCGTGACGCGCCGGTGCAAGGGGCAGAAGGGGTCCCGCAGCACTGCTGCTCGCTGCAGGTCCAGCATCTTTGTTATCGGCTTTAAGACAGGAGCAGAGAGCGACAAACAAGCTTCTACAATGCCTGCACGCCTGTGCTGGATAGCAAGTTGTGCAAAGAAAAGAGTGCACTACAGAACGTGTAGCTGGCTTTGGCCAGACGCAAATGAAACGGCAATGCCACGCAGGGTGCTTTGGTGCCAGAGCACGGGAAAAGTAACGCCATAAAAAAGGGACAGATTTACATACAGACAAAAATCCAGCAGAGGAAAGACAAACATGTTAGTAAGAAAGATAAAACAATTATGAGCTCAACATATTGAATATTAATATTATTAAAGCCAATTATAGATTTCAGTGGAGGGCACCACATCTGTTCTGTTTGGAACTCATGATAAGAAGCCCATCTAAATATTTATTTTTACTGAATTTGAGTCATTGCTACATTACTTATATTTTCTGCTGGTTCACATCCATTAGTTTAATTTAATTGCACTGTAAATGAATTACAACTGCCTTAACGAAGCAAAATGCACTTAATAGTAGCTGTCCTAAATTCAAGCAGATCTGCCCACTGGATCCTGAGGAATATATACCCCATTCAGTATGTATTTTAGGTTGCTCTCGGAGCAAGTGGCTACCTGAGTTGCTCACCAAGGGAAGAGCTGTAGTGCAGGAGACTCACCATGGCAAGGAGGAGAGCAGACAGACAGCAAACGCACCAATCCCTGGTATTTTCATTGATCTCCACCCTGTAGAGGTGTGGGGTACAGGAACGTCAACATTCCGGATGAAAATAAATGTTTCCATTCCTCCAGGTTTTAGAGAAAATCTCCAAGAGCTCACTTGGGTGCAGCCTAGAGGTTCAGAAAACAAAAGGTGGCGGTTAAAAAGTCTCCCCCAAGTTCTCAGTACAGCCAGGGGAAGAACTGTGTTATTCGCTGATTTTAAGACACGGATCCATGGAGGTATCTGATGTGTGACCCCGTGTTCAGTGCTGCCTCCTTAGGCTGAGCCCTGTAAGAACAATGCTTTGCGTATCACCCACTCTTTCTATCTCAGGGTCTCATGCAATTAATATTAACTAAGCTTTGTAATACCAGACTGAGAGGAAAAATTAACCATGTTTTCCCACAAAAAGCAGTAGTGTAGGAACCGATGTTTGCTTACCCCACACTGGAGCTCGGCTGCCACAACGGGGACGTGAGCAGCCGCTTTATGTGACAAAGGCACTCTCAAAACTCCACCGCACTTAAGGAAAAAAGGCAGAGCAACCCTTTCCAGGGAACGCTGAAGCAGACAGGGCTTCCACCAGCCAGCTGGACTTTGGCCAGAACACCCCAATTAACATCCGTAACACGCTGTGAGAAGCATTGTGTGGTTTTTAATTATAAGATGTGAGTGAGACCTTGTTTTCACACTGCACCCCTGGAGAAGGGCATCTCCAGCAGCGGCGGAGATTCCTGCTTAGTGTAAGGTAAAAGGGAACACAAAGAGTTTCATTGAATTGTAGTATTATCCATGACTTATTCAATGCTATCTCTAGCAGTCTGAATGTGGCCCTTGCTCTGATACCAAGCAACATGGCAGTCAGTCTGCAGCAAGCTAATTAAAATGAATAGAGAAGGGCATTTTATAATTCATAACACAAAGGAAATACTTTCATCTTTTCACCATTACACCGTTTTACCATTTCACCAGTACAGGTTGGGGCTGACCTGCTGAAGAGCGGCTCTGCTGAGAAGGCCCTGGCAGTGCTGGTGGACAGCAGGGTGACCATGAGCCAGCAACGTGCCCTTGTGGGCAAGAAGGCCAGTGGTGTCCTGGGGTGCATTCAGAGGAGTGTGGCCAGCAGGTCGAGGGAGGTTATCCTCCCCCTCTCCTCCGCCCCAGTGAGGCCACATCTGGAGTGCTGCGTCCAGTTCTGGGCTCCCCAGTTCAAGAAAGACAGGGAACTGCTGGAGAGAGTCCAGCGGAGAGCTACCAAGATGGTCAGGGGACTGGAGCATCTCCCTTATGAGGAAAGGCTGAGAGACCTGGGTTTGTCCAGCCTGGAGAAGAGAAGGCTGAGGGGGGATCTTATCAATGCTCATAAATATCTGAAGGGCGGGTGTCAAGAGGATGGGGCCGGACTCTTTTCAGTGGTGCCCAACGGCAGGACAAGGGGCAATGGGCGCAAGTTGGAACACGGGAAGTTCCACCTGAATGTGAGGGAAAACTCCTTTGCTGTGAGGGTGTCAGAGCAGTGGGACAGGCTGCCCAGAGAGGCTGTGGGGTCTCCTTCCCTGGAGACATTCAAACCCACCTGGACGCGGTGCTGTGCCCCCTGCTCTGGGTGTGCCTGCTCAAGCAGCGGGGTTGGACGGGGTGATCTCCAGAGGTCCCTTCCAGCCCCTGCCAGTCTGGGATTCTGTGATCTTGACCCACCCTGTGCCATGTGCCTGTTCATATCCCTGAGTCTCAAGGGACATCCTCTTGCAGTTATGGGAAGGCAGCAGAAGGCAAGCACCTCGAGAAATGAAATGGCAAAGGTACTGATGTTTTCCTGACATTACTACTGCAATACATAGGCAGCTTCCTCTTTTGCTTCCCATATGTATTTTTTATAATCATCAATATTTACAAAGCCATGAAATGCTAGAGAAGTGTTAGATTTTGTTTGCAAGCTCTTACAACTCAGCAGCCTTGTTTAGCGTTGCGTCTGCGGAGTGCCCACCACGCCGCTGGAGCTACGCGAGCGGCAACACAATTGCTGCCGACACAGGCATCTGCTTCAGGTCTATCGCTTCCACGGGAGATGGTTATGGGGCTTATTAGAACTACTACCAGCAAGCAGACCGAGTACCACACACGCCCAAGCCGTGTCAAGCATTACTGTAATACACAAGCGGTTGCAGCAGGCGGTGCTGCAGGAGGACACAGCGTTACTCCTGAGCAGGATAATGGAGAGCAATGGTACAGGAAAGCACTAACCCCAGGAAACAGCCCATCGGATTACCAAAACAACCGCTTACTGACATGGCATGTCATAAACTGTGAACACTGCTGATGGAAAAATTGTTTACTCTTTGCAGAGAGTTTGACTCCCTCATAAAAAGGCAATAACAGTTGCTTTTCATTCTGCACCAGGGGGAGAAAAGGAGAGAGAGAAAAATACAGAAGGGCTGGGACTACTAGCACAGAAACAGCTGCTGAACCACAGAGAAGTTCTGGATATTTACTGTGCCTCCGTCTCTCCCACTCACAATGTCCTCCTGCCTATTACTTTGCTTTGCTAGGCTTCTTATGAGGATACAAATAATCCTGTCATATTTTTCTGTTCTCCTCCATTTATTATTTTTACTCTGAGTATTTCTTGTATAAATGTGCGAGAGAAAAAGAGAAGTTTATTTTGCTAGCAACTTTGTAGAAGAAGGGTAAGTAAGAAACCTGTGGTGCAGAGAAAGCAGGTAACTCTCTCTTTCTCCATCTGTGAATTCTGATTCAGAGCCATTTCTGCAAACTTGTCTTCAGCCACTTTTCCTTACCCGCATAGAGAGTCCTACCCGACCCTACGCACCCACGAGAAGCCCAGGCCTCTGCAGCTTCACCAGCACCTCCCCGGGAGCCTGGCTGGCACTGCTGACCCTCCCCTCAGGCTCCGCAGACCAGGGCCAATATCCCCTCCCAAAGCCTTTCCAACCAGAACCCAGCCAGCAAAGAAAGAACACATGCTTTACCCAAGGTAGCAACAACACAACTACCTACAGATACTCTTACCTATATTCAACCTAAGCAAATACTTAAACATTTTAGAAAGGCAGTTATTGTACCCAGTTATCTAATAAGACAGCAAATGCAAAAGTGGCCTTGAATTCTGCCCTGATAATTGTCTTAACAATATTAGTGTATTACTTTACTCAAACAGCAGGTTTTGATATTTGATATGAGCATGAATATTTAAAGTGTGCATTGAAAGTGAGATGAAGTCTCACTTTTTTTTTTTAATATATTGATCTGAAGCAAAAGCACTATTTGAATGCTAAATGAAACGTGTTTCAGAAGAAATAAAAGTAACAGAATACTTTTGATGCCTTCAAGCCAAGCTGAATGAGTGAAGAAGTCGCCTTTCCTGTACACGTCTCGGGACACAGACCTGTGAGAGGATGTGCACAGAACCCTGGCAATTTGGAGCTAAAAGCAGAACTTCAGCAGCCTCACCATGTGGGACCGCAGCTGCTGAGAACTGTCCTCACAGCGGTGATATGCGAAAGCATGGTGGAACCACATCCTCATGGCAGAGGTTCCAGTCTTTCCATAATCACTAAACCTATCTATCCCCAAGTAGAGCTCTAGGAGCTGGGGAATCGCACCGCTCACAGCTCACGGAGAAGAAGGGTGAGGAATGGGCTCTGCCAGCACCTGCGCTTAACCAGCCTCCCCTCTTCCCCCCGAGTCCTGCAGCAGTTCGTCATCCACCACTTCCCCTTGTTCATCCTTCAAATCCTCACTGCAGCCCTAGGCCACTTACATAAACGGAAATGTACTTTAAAAGTTTACAAAAAGCCTTAAAATCCTCATATACCAGCCCTCCATCTGCAAAGCAGCATGCTCCTGTTGAACCTCTGCCTGCTGGATTTTCACACCCTGACTACAACCCAGCCTCAAACCCTCCCGAGACTCCCCGAACAGCCCTGGAGTACCAGCACACAAGAGGAACGACGAGCTTCCCTAACCCCAGCAGCAGCCAAGGACAGGCTTTTCCCAGCAAAGCCATATACGTGCACAGGGAAACCCAGGGAGCAGGCACTCCACAATCGGCGCGCGAGCCCAGCAGCCCTCCGGAAAATGAACGAGTGCTACTCTCTTAGTAAACCTCTGCTGCCATTCCCATTAATCTTAGCTCTACCGAGTAATTATGCTGATTGAGGTGTTACGCAATCAGAAGCTGATCCTAATTCTGGGTACGACTTACCCTGGGTAAATTAGGGGTATGATGGTCGCAGTTATATTTATTTGTGTAAGACAGTGAAGTGTAGGGAGCTTAAATCCAAACACCGTGTACATTAACCGTTTCAGGTCTTGTGCCTGAGGATTAGTTCACCCTCCCACATTGACACGTGCAGCATTCAGATTTGTCTCTCACAATAAAGGCAGCGTTTCCCACTGCAGACACAATTAACCTGCTAAAAGTAACACCAGTAAATAAGTCTAACTGTGCCTGAATGTGTCAGCTAAAGACAGAAGGACCTAACGTGAATCTGGCTCACCAACACAGGCCACGGATCACGGGGCAGGGACAGGGCACTGGTCCCAGCTGCCTGCCTGAGCAGATGGGGTTGGGTTTTGTTCCGGGTGGGCTGGAGAAGGGGACACAGTTTTGCAACATTTTTTACGGAAACATTCACTCTCCCTTCCCGTTGTCTTCCCCCTCTCTCTGCCATTCGTGGTCTGTGAAGTTATGTTGAACGCGGGCTCTTTGCACGGCTCCTGCGGTGTCGATGCAAGCTCTGTGACTTACAGGAGAAGTTCAAGTGATGACCCCAAAGCAAAGATCCAGCATCTTCCTCCACATCCACTGCGTACAGTGGGAAACGTACCGCAGAAATCTCTCAGTTGTAGGCTCCTGCAAGGAAACCCATTTGTTGCTTTAGACATGAGTAAGGGAAAGGTGCCATTAATTATACATGGAGTTGGAAAACTTAATTAAAGTTTTAAATCATCCCAGCCCCTTGTCCAAAAGGGGTGGGGGAATATTTATCTGGAAATTTGTTAATTGCCTACACAGAGCCACCAGAGAGAGCCAACATGGAAAACAAAGACAATCGCAACGATCACTTGCACTACTGACTTGAGACATGACTAATAAAGAGAAAGACCAAGGCAGAGTCTCCTGAATACGCCCTGGGCTGGATGGCGTGCGGGTGTAAGTCGCCACGGCTTCCCTGGGGCCGGGGCAGCTGCACGGGGGGTTTGTAACCGTGAAGGTTTTCACGCATCAGTCTGCTGCAACTTAAAGCTCTCTTTCAAATTCTAAACCACCGCCAGGAGAAGGGTATGCATAAAGATTAAACCTGTTTAAATAGATTTTAACTGTCAATATTCTGATTTTAAAGGGTACAGCTGAGAAGTACAAATTACCTTAAACTCAGATGTTTTCCACAGGATTTTTTTTTTGGAAGAAGAAGAAGGGGGGAGAATATTGGGAACTATTTTCTAGTCCGTCTGGTTGTGGTCTTAACTCTAGAGATAAATAAGAGCAGATATAAAACATCTGTAATTATAATGGCCTCACCTCTTCCCAAGCCCCACTTAGAAAAGGAGAGCGGAACAATCCACGTCTAATTACATGACATATTTTCCTGAATAATTAGCCCTATTTTTAATAGCCGATTTTCCTAATGCATTCAAGCAGCTGAATGCCGGCCTTTAGCAAGCGTCAAGAGTTGCAGTGCCTCACACTTACTGGTCCAGCACCAGTGAACGTGGGGGAGAGCCCAGGGACGTGCTGTGAGCCAAGGAAAGGGCCAGAGCCGCTGCCCACCCGCGTGCGGTTTCACACCGAAACGTGGAGCGGGAGCACCACGACCACCGGTGCCAGGTTCTGGGGTTCGCTCTGCAGTCATACATCTGTATTTTAGCTAATTTATTGTCCTTCAGATGAGCACATCAGAGCTGGAATGACCCTGGAAGACTGCAGCCACCAAAATCACATTTGCTGTGTGAAGCACGGAGGTACCAGGGGGTGTGGAAGTGCACTTCCCTCTCATTAGCACGATGGCTAGTGTTGCGTATAAACCTACATCACCTGCTGTGGCTGCTAAATCCCGTTGTCCTGTACAGATCAGGTCTGTACCTACCCATCTCTGCTATCCAACCTACATGATCACTTAATCAGAAATCAAAACTAAAATGTTACTCACTTTATCCTCTCCATTCTTTTTCTATTCTGCACCACCCAAATAACCTCAAAGTATTACTGTCAAAACACAACATACTTTTTCAAAATTTACATAAATGGCAAACTGTGGTGAAAAGAAAAAAAAAATGTAAAAAAAAAAAAGAGAGAGCGTGAGAAAAAGGACCAAGAACTGCAGTGTTCACCTGGGCGCGTTAGGGGATGTCTTGCGTATGCTGGACCTGGGCTGTTTTTCCTCTTGAAGAGGGACAGAGTGATACCTAAATACCTTAAAGTCTGGTGATAAGCTTTGAACCTAATTCATCAAACACCCTAAGGGACGGCAAGCGCACAGAAAGGAGGGAGAGCCCGGTGCCCTCCACGCTGCCGAGGAGGCACCACGGACCACTAACCAGGAGGATCGCCAACCGGCGCCGGGTCAAACCTCCCCTGCATGAGTTTCCACCTGCCAGCTCTTTAACTCAGCCTTGCTAGTGGGCTGGCATTTTTGTCACCGGCCATCTTCTGTTTCTTCCTGCAATATTTATTCTCACTTAAGCTTGACAAGCATTGTGCTTGGGCAGAAATGGTTTTGTAATTGGGCTTATAAATGGAAAGAACTAAATGCACTCTTACTCTCATCTCTCTTAGTAACTTAATAACTGGAGATGACTGATGATCAGATCCACCTAGAGATTGCAAGTGTAGTTTCTGTCATTATAATCAGCTACAGAGCATTATTTAATAACGGCCTAGTTTCTCCACTGCACTTCAGAGGGGCTCCGCAGAGAGAAGGGCTGCTGATTGCCGCTCCCCAATGTTTATGGCAGATCATCATCTCTCTGGACCCCCATGTTGGCTGTGGTAGCCTGAAGCTATGCAAACTTCCAGGAGCGGGGTGGGAAATGCACAGCACTAACCAGAACGCCTATTCCCGTCGGGGGAGGCTCATTCACCGTAGCTTAACAGGACAGAGGTGTGGGAATGGAGGAGAGGGGCACAAGCACACTCATCGCAATTACGCAGCTTGTAATCGTACATGTAATAGTGCCCACGCTGTTGTGCACCCAAGCTAAGTGTTCGTCTCTTTTTGTGCAACATGAAACGCACCAAACCGGCAGCGCCTCCTGTTTATTTCAGTAGGAGCAGGGATTCACCAGGAACTAGTTCAAACCTGCTGCTTGCTTTCTTTTAACCTTTTAATATTTAATGAAGGCTGGGAATGATGAAGGTCACTTGAAAGCTTTGGCAATGGATAACTGTAATGCCCAAAGACAGCTCCAAAGCGTTTGGAGCCTTCCTCCACGACAGGTATTGACATTCCTCAGATTGTATTGATGTTTCAGCTCAGGCTTTCCTTTTTTGGACTAATGTAGAGGCTGTATCTGAAAGTTAACAACACACTCTGCTAGGCAGCTGAGCCTGTAAATCTAGGTGCAACGCAGCACAGTGAAAGCAGAGTGACCCCTGAAGTGCACACAGGTGTAAAGTCTACGGGTAAGAAGTCTTTCTGTTATGTTTCTGCCATGTTCATGCGCAGCAAAACAAAGGTGAGGTGAAACACGGCTGCCAGTCATGTTTCTTTAATAGAAAGTAAAGAGGTAAGAAGTTATAAAAAAAAAAAAACATTCCATTTTAAGAGGTGCTAGATGGTTACACAGAAACATTGGAGTTAAAGTGGCGGCACTGTGCAACAATAGATTTTACATGCATGTTTAGATTTTCCTGTGCACTATACAGATGGTACAACAGTGAAAATGTTCACGTGCCAAAAAATTGCAGCCCAACAACTGTAAAACATTGCTGTGATGAAGCAGCACTGGTAGGGTACTGCACGGAGGAAAAAAATACTGGGGTTAGAGCTCAAGGCAGTATAGCTCAATCTGCTTGATGCTCAAGACTTGGGTAGCAAGGGGTTAAAATAGAAACCAGAATATTCCTTCATTATTAGTGGAAATGGAAGTGCAATTTTCATACCAGAAGTTATCATGTAATGCTATAAATACTAGTGCTCATCCTTTCCCTATTTTTATCTGATTTGGTATTTATGGTATCCAAAATAAGAAACACCAGAATACCTGGCAGGAACTCTGAATAGTGCATTTTCAACACAATGTTTTAATGCACTATTAAAAGAAAAGTAGATGTAGCCATAAATGGAAAGCTAAGTGAAGTGGAGAATGCTTGATTCTTATCGGTTCCTGAAAGCCAGGATGCTCTGTCTGTTCTCAATTTGAATTCACAGTTCTGTCTTTCTCGACTCCTGATTTACCAAAATTCAGGATGATCGCACATCACCATGTTAAAGCTTTCGAGCTGGATTCCCAGTGCTGGCTCAGTTTCACTTAATGCAAAGCCACAAATACAATGCAAAGCCGGAACACCTGCAGGTTTCTGATTTTGTGGCTGGTCAGCAGAACAGCAGCTTGATGCTGCCTTGTGCCCATGGCCGGAGCAGGCACACGCTCAGCCGGCGCTGGCTGCTGCACACCACAGCTGCTGCCTCTTCGCTCAGTCCAACAGCCGAGCTTACCCAGCCCCTGCACCAGCAGCAGCCACCGCAGACCTCCATGCAGCATCCATCAGTCAGACCTGCTTCTGTCCTCCTCCTGTGTCTCTTTGGGCAGCCTTTGTCAGGGTGAAAGCTTTCTCATCCCTCTGAGCCCTATCAGGTGCAATCGTGCTCTATCTCTAACCCTCTCTTTGCTGTCTCTGCACAAGTCTTAATACCAAGGTAAGAGTTTTGGAAGTTTCTTGCTTCAGTATTGATCTTCTCTCAGTGCCATTTTTCTGCTTATTTCCAGGTAGATTGGTATCTCAGCCAGAGAGCTACTCCTCCGGCAGAGAGCCTCACAAAGCCTCCATGAAGCTGCACTCACCCATTAATTGATTAGCATCAGCACAAGATACTGATTTCCACCATAAGTGTCCTGTGCTTGCATCTGTCATTAACGAACACCAAGGGATATAAAGTAAATATGGGAAATATTACAGATACGTTTTTTTTCCTATGCTGTTTGTATAAAAGCTTCATTTTTCACAACTACCACCAGCATCAGATCAGGTCAGCCGTGGCTTTATGTACCTGGCCTTTCATCCTGAAGCAAACCTCAGGCAAGACTTGGAGTAAAGCACTGGCCTTGGGAAGGCTTTTGTCACACCCTCATGATACTCTCCCAATCAAACTGTCACCATGCGAAATGGCCATGGGTGACGTACTAAACAAAGCTGAAATACTGGCTGCAAAACAACTGTGCAATACCTCATGCTCAGGAAGTTATGTCCTAAAGCCTATTATTGCAATTATACCTTCATTTGTATGTTGGGTGGGTTTCTACTGCAATTTCAGGGAAATGGCTTGAGGAGAGAAAGTAAGATTAGTTCTTCTGCAGACCGAAAAACAGCAGTTTTGTTTCTACCTGTAAATACGATTTTCTTGATTGTAGATGGCGTTAGAATCTACCACAGGATTCCTAGGAACTTTAAAAACGGTGAAAATTTGCTATAATTAAGTTTGACTTTCACATACACGGTGATATCCCACTGGCTGCTAAAATAACATATCTGAAGTTGAGCACATTTTGAGTAAAACTTTTTAGACATGCCTCCAGAACAGACAGTCAAATCCTTATTTCCTTCCCACTGGAATTAAAGGCTGGAAAACGTTTTAAAGGTGACCTTCAGTTCCTTCAGATTTCTGCTCCATTTGATCAGTTTTGGTCACTCCTACACGCTGCTCAGTACTTCAACAGTATTTAAAATGCATCATCCTGTAATTATCCCACATAATCCTCAGCCTCGGGCTAAATCTGCAGAAAGACTGACTTATTTTTTGAAGAGTGGCAGATGGAGGAGAGCCAGGGAGAACAAGGACCCCCTGCAACGCACTCAATAGCTCAGGTACAGTTGGCAACAGGAAAGAGGAACGTGGCCACCATCTGAGACACTCCACAACCGATGGAAATACAACTGAGCCTCATTAGGTATGGGCATAAATATAGCAAAATTGTTGTTGTAAGTGTGAAAAAATACATTGCCCTAAAGATATAATGACTTACAGTATCTCCCCAGATGTTGCCTCTTTTCAAATACGGTAATAGGTTTTTTGTACAACTTCAGGAGATATTCTACCGTTCTTGCATAGCCAACACAATGAAACTTCTTATCTTGCACCAAGTAAAAATGAATCTTTTTGCCTGCATCACCTCTCCTTTCGGACAGGCAGGGAAAAGCAGCAGCACCCTTGGCCCAATCCATACAACATCTCACACGAGTCCTTTGAATTTGCAAGAACGTCTCATACTTGTCATTTTGCATGACACCTCTCGTTGCCACAGATATCTAGATGGAGCCTGCAAGAGCTGATGTTCTTGCTCCGTTTTGAATAATTTAAGCTATGAATATCTTGCTCTGCTATCTATCTAGAGGGGAAACACAAGAGCTATGGGCCTCTTCCTCCACATCCATCACCTGCCAGGGAAATGGAGGGGAAGCACTGCTGGAAAGCTGCACAGCCCAAGCTCAGCAGCGTCATCTCTGCCCGCTGTTGACTAAAACAGATGAGCTCATCAGGTTGTTCCCTTAAGCCCCTGGAATCTCATCCTACCTGTTTCAAGAGTTCAAGCCATTAATCTGCTGGATACTTGTAGAGGAAACAAGAGCCAACAACTGTAATTCTTAGGGTAAAGGGAAAAAAAAAGTAAACCCAAAAGATGCCTACCTATGGATGGGAAAGTAGGAATTTAAAAATTCTCCCTTCTTAAACAGCTACATATCTTAAAATGGAATAAATTTTAAGAGTACCATAAAAATATATTCTTCATCTCATTTGCCACTTAACTGCTGTTCTTTTTTCTGCCTGCATAAAGGCAAACCTTAGGCCCTTTTTGATTAACATCCATGAGCAAAATTTAATACCTGATCCTGTACTGGAGATGAACATTTCATATTTAATAGTAAGTGTTATTTGGAAGTGGCCTGGAAGAAATGCAATGAACATATTTGTTGCTTAGACTGCTCCGAATGCTTAGATCAATACAACATCATTTACTTCTTGCAAATTATTAGCTAAGCCATTTTTTGTCACCTCTGTACTTCTGTGTAGCAACTAGAGAAGTGGCAAAAAAACAGGACTCAAAATTAATTATGTTCATCTGAATTTAATTAATGCAAACCCCTTAAGTCCATTCTGCAATAGAGACCAAATGGTACTAAACACACATACACACACATATATATTATATAAAAATAATATATATACAGAGTTTTCCTGTAGGAGGAAGTCCTAATGACCAGGCTAGACGCTCGGGCTGAGCTGTCCGGCATGGA
This sequence comes from Morus bassanus, assembly GCA_031468815.1. Lineage (NCBI taxonomy): Eukaryota > Metazoa > Chordata > Aves > Suliformes > Sulidae > Morus > Morus bassanus. The sequence continues at coordinate 1,460,902 of CM062580.1, read as the reverse complement.
CTTTCCCTTCCCTTTCTGGAGGGCACTCTCAGGAGGAGAGATGCCAACACCTCCCCGTAAGCGACCCCCAGCCTCTCCTCTAATGCAAAGGTTGCTTGCACACAGGTACCTGCGAACAGGCAATAAAATAAGATATCTTTATCAACTCTAGCACTGAAATAAATCTTTAAAAACAATAAACATCAGAAAGACAACATTGCAGTCACCAGAAGCTACCAGAAATTTTTAGAGGCGATTGAAGGTTATAGCCTAACGCTGCAGAAGATGAAACTTTGGATAGCCTTTATAGATACCATCTTTGCCTTGCTCTTTGCCCAGAGACTGTCTCTATTTCCAGTACACGTGCAGTGTGCAATGCATTGTTATGCTTTATTCATACACTTCAGGATTAAAGCAAATGAACACACTGCCTGAACTGCCAGAGTACATTATGGTAACATTGCATTTGAAGACTCTTATTTTCTCTATATATCCAATTAGTTTTCCTCCTGGCTTTTAGAATTAAAAATACAGGTGAGGGAAAACTCAAAGTTCAAGAAATTGAGGGGTTTTTTATGTCTGGCATAAGTGCCATCAAAACTCACCAGCCCCCAGCGAACACGGATTATGCTAAACATGGATTATCGCCAGGCACAAGCTCAGCTGCCCTTATACACAATCGTAGCTCCCTGCCTAATTTTTTTCTTTACTGCTGAATATGGAAGGAATTTTAACATGTGCAGGGGATAGTGGTATCCCTAACAACTAATGATTTTCTGTGCTGTGGTGCACTGAAAAAATGTTATACTAATTTCTTTTTAGCCAATGCATACTAATCTCTCATGTTAGTAACAGAAAATGCCTGCCCTGTCTTTGCTTTCCTCTCTCCTCTTCTCCCAGTTTCTCGAGGCTCCTTTCATCATCTTCTTTCTGAGGTTTATATTTGTCTCATTTCAGGAGCATGGAAGATCCAGGATAACATACCACTAAAGGGAGCGCGCCAGTGGGACACAAGCTGTTGCATAAGAGCACCAGCTTTAGCAGACCTGACTACTGCCTAATAAGCACTCATTATCCAACAAATTCACAGAGAGTTTTCCTAATGTTTAAGTTGTAAAATAGCTCCTTTCCTCGGAGAGCTGAAAATATTCTGTTTAACAACCAATTTTATCCCAGAGATGAGTCGTGGCCCACTGAACATAATTTAATTAAAACAGCAAAGCAATATAAAGTTTTTTGTCATATAAATGTTTTGTTTTTAATTATAACACCTCATAAATATTTTCCAGCATTAAATTAAAACAATGAAAAATTGCTTCCTGAGATGTTTAGCTTGTTTGAGACACTCAACTTTAATAACAGCATTATACAGATGGCAAAATCCACGCTGACATGCACGCTCACCCATAAATTACACGAAGAAACCCAGCCTGGTAATGAGCAGCTGACTCACACCCAGGTGACAAATTAGTCTCTGACGGTGTTCTTGTCCCTTACAGAACCATGAGTTACGGTGAACTGGTTGGCAATGAAGAGTGCAGAAGGGAAAGACCTGGGTATGAGTAATTCCTCATAAAAAGAGTTACTTCTAGCAAGAAACACCAGTTGCACAATCCCAATGCAGCAGAAGGCTTGTGCAGTGCTTGTCATCTGCCAGCAAGATCCCTTCAGCTGTTTGTTGCCCTTTGCTCATGAAACAGCTACAAAAGCCTTTACAACTAAGATGGAAATTTGGATTTGAAGGAGCAGCAAGGGGAGGCAGGCAAGGATGACCCTTTAGGACTCAGCAAAAGATATTTGCTGGGACCAGTGTAGGTCTGTCTTCCCTGCTAAAAGTCACTCCTAATCTTCCCACAGGAGCAGAGTACTACACACCACACAGCAGCACTTCTGGTGTCATAGTGCTAACATACTCCTCAAAACCCCGTCAGGGAACAGCAGCCGCCATTCGGCCCTGCTTCACCTACAGGCAGGCACATGGAAGGCGCAGAGGCTGAAGACCTCCAACATGCAATGACAAGAGTCCTTCCTCCACACATCATCCATCAAGTGGCAAACTCTGCTGAGCCTCCGAGACAACAGCATCCATGAAAGCCTTATTTCTGCTTGATAATCCAAAGTGATCAAATTAATCCCCTTGGTGCTACTTCTCAAAAATGAGCCACAGCTGGGTGTTTTGTGGCACTCCACCTCCTGTCTCATATACGGACATGAGCACGGAGGTTAAAACGTGCCCTGGTACCCTCTTACCTCTGGAGATTGAAATGTTTGCACAGAGAAAGCCTCAGTTTTCCTACCAGCAGCAATAAATATGATTTTGCATTCCATTTCCTGAGGGAATAACACATCAGCTCATGGTGCCTGAGCCATTCTTAATGTTTGCTCTTGGAAGTAAAATCTGAAAGCCCTCAAATATTAGACTCAAGTCATATTTCACTCCCCACCTATTATAATCCTATGCCTCATTATTTGCAGAGTCACGGATAAAACATGGGAATCTTTTCCCTGCTGCTCTTCAGTGATAGAGTTTTTTTTTTTCCTTTTTTTAAATGAATAAATAAAGCAAGGTCTCAAGACTGCCTCTGCCACAGAGGCTTCTCAAAGCATAAATACAGATCCCCATCTGTTTTCTCTGACCTTAGTCAGCACTGCAAATAAATCAAGTCATCCCCCCCCCAAATAAACCTGTAAAATTCTTCTCCCTTCTCTTGTTCATCTCTGCCTGATGTTCACTGCAGTAATGCCCACCTTTAAATGAATTGTTTTTTCTCCCTTCATCCAGCTTTATCCTTCAGCAGGTCTCCACCGCTCCAAATAGAAGAAAACTCTGGTTCTAGCCATCTCAGCTATTTACCAGATACACATATCTTCAGCCACCAAACCACCATTTAAGTTCAATATCCTCCTCTGCCCCTAACGCCACACAAGGCGGAGAAGGCGTGCCGACAGCTATCGACAGCACAGCAACTGTCGGCGTACCCACACAGTGACGCCATAGCACGAAGCAGAGCTCACGCTGCAGTTTCTCACAGCACCGTATTCCCCGCCTGGCATTGTGCGAGAGACTATGATGTGCAAGTCCCACTTCTCTTCTCCTGAGTGAGGCTGGAAGGCTAGAGGCTAAAATAAAACAGAAAAATAGCTTTTCTGCAAGCTCATAGGAGCTGGAGACAGTCTAAATGCTATTCAACAGTGTTAAGAAAATAAATCTTCAGGAATCAAAGTCCCCAAACAAACAGATTTATTCACCTCTCTAGACACACTTCTTCCCCCTGCTCCGAGTTGAAAAAAAACCCAAAACTTTCATGAAAAGCTTTTTGAAATCCTATCTGGGATTTGCTACTTTGCATTTTATGCAATATATATGGACTTTGGAGATTTTACAGAACAAAATGATTACCCTAAATTATGGATCAAAGGAAGCAAATACATATAGGGGCCTTAAGATTGCATTGGCTGCTATGAGAAAAAGAGAGAAAAGAGTCCTCCTCAGAGATTGACTGACAATGTTCACGTATCACAATGAGAGCTCATTTCTAATTATATGAACTTATTATGCCTTAAATATGAAAGCAAATTTTTTCATTTTTATGCAAAGTTTGAAATACTGCCTCAGAAGTGAGCAAAGGGACATGAATTTAGTAACAGAAAAAAAAAAAAGATGTAAATACACTCATCCAAACAAGCAACTGTAGAACATCACGCACGTATAACGCCTTTCATCCAAGGACTTCAAAGCATTTTAGACCCACTCATCAATTAAACCTCTTTCCATCTCTCACAGGGCAGGCGAAGCATGAAAGAGAAATGGTGGAATAAGAATGCAGAGATGCCAACCGGCTGGCCACAGACCATTTTAGGAAAGGAGGCTTTCAAAACCAAACCTGGCCAGCAGTTTTCCAGTACATCACCTTCAAACATACAGTCTTCAATAAGACAGAAATCTCCCCCCTCGACTGAGACACAGGTTCAGCAACACCCTTGTGTAAAAGGAACCCAAAAAGAGCCAACTCTTTCACTAGCCCTGGGAAAACAGACGTTACTGCTCAGCCAGCAGCAGGCTTTAACTGATAAAACATTCCAAATACACCAGAGCTGAGAAGAGACCCATCACCCCGAAAGCCCTCGCTCACCTGCTGCGGCGCAGGACCACAGCCCAGCTCTCCCCTCCACCGCTACGCCGACACGAGGGACAGACATCGCTTCTCTTTCTGGAAACTTTGACAGCACTGATAGGAATTTTCCATCTCAACACTGATGCCCTTCAAAAGCCCAGCTGAGGCAGCCTCTCAGAACTGGAAGGAAGAAGATCCATACCTTGGCATGATCAGCAACAGCTGTTCACTACTCATCGAAATGAGTTTAGCTGTGAATGAGTAGCATGTGTAATACGGCCTTAATTAGAGATGTGCATTCTCTGTAAAATCCTTGTAATTAGTGACATGAGAGCTGCTAATTTCTCTGGTAGAAATGAAATCACCACAGCAACTTCAGCAGCATCTTATTTTAGAGGCAGGTATCTGCAAGAGGCAGGAGTTTTGATCATTTTCATGGCCTTTTATTTTTGCTACTTATTGAAATATGATATTACCTACAAATCATGCAAAATTGGTGTAACGTGCAGTACATCCACAATTCCCAATCCTGAAGTGAAACCATAATGCTTCATTTATATTGACTAGTTTTTTCTTTACCATACTAGCCCCACCAGAGCTATGTATGCCGGTGTCAGCGGGAGGTGTCAGAATACACCATATACAGCAGACTTGGATGAAAACAGCAGTTCTGATGAAAAAAAATGTCCCATCTTCCACCTCTCCCATAGATATAGATAATAGCCTTCATCCAACCAGAAAACTAAAACAGTAATACGTGATTTATATTGGGCATAGAGTAGAAACTGTTGTCCGTACTCATGGCAACCGGGAAGTCACCTACCCTGGCTAACATTCCTACTGGAGTTTTAGAGGACGAGAAGATGAACAAGTCAATTACAGAATGCCCTGCTCCTCATCTTCCCCAAGTAATTGAAGATTCAGTATCATTTTTACTGAGTTATTTTTAATTGGTCTCATTTGCTGAAGTAAATTAGGTGTAGCATTGTCCTCAGCATGATATATGCATCTGTGCAAATCGGAAAGAAAATGTGAAAAAAATTTAAAGCACTGCCATGGCAAAACAGCCAAAATCAGATAAATGCAATTAATTTCTAAGCCTAGCCTTGAAAAATTATGATACTAATCTATTTATTTGACTGTTAGTGATGGTTTCCATCAAGGTCAGGAGAAATTGCTCAATTAATAAATGCCTGCTTGCACCTGACAACAACAAAACTCTCCCTAGAGAGCAAGGAGATAAAAGCCTGAGACCTCAGACATAGGCAGTGAGGTGTGGGTGGTTGTTGTTTTGGTTTTTTTGGTTTTTGGGGTTTTTTTTGTAAGATTGAACAATAAACACATTACTTCAGTGCCAGATTTTGCAGAGTTTGAGAGCTGCTAGCTGTCCTGGGGACCTCAACTGCAGATGCAGGCCATTTTTTGGAAATTAGGACCCCAGCGCCAGGTATGCAAACACTCGTCACTGTTCAGCTGTTAGTTAATGCTCTCCTCTCCCTGCTGCTACTGACTTCAGCAGGAAGGGTGCTGATAAGGGTGGGGATTTGGGAGAGGCAGAAGGGTAAGTATTAGTCGAGACCAATTCAATAATTTGCTTCCAGTGCCTTCTGCTGACAGAGCAGTCTGCAGGCTCCTCCTAGTAACAGGTCCACCAGCAAGAAGACCCCACAATAATTTTTATTAGCTCTTTCTCTCTCACCATCTTGCCTGTTTTCACAGAACATGTATTCAGCACAGGCCCCATCAGGTATGCTGTGATACAGCGTGCAGGAACAGAAACACCTGAAAAGGAGAGATGATCAGTGAAGATAAGGATATGTTTTCATTGCGCCCTTAGCCTTGGTTTTACCTGGTTGCTGTCCTAACTGCCAGAATAGTTTACAACCTGGGCGTGGCACTGCTTTAAGCCAAGGCTATCCCACATGGGTGCAGATCTAGCCTCATAGCTGCCTTTGTTTGAAGGCTGAGTGCAGCCCAGCTCCTGTGCTGCTGCTGCAGCCACCGGCCAGCATCCCGCTCAGCTGCCTCGCTCTTCCTCCTCCTCCGAGGCACTAACATCTCTGTCGCCTCAGTCTCTCAACTCCACATTTTCCCACTTGATAAGCTTCTGCAGCACTTGCAAGGAGAGTCTGTAAAGGACATGGTAATTCCTGGCTGCCACTCGGGCTGCCTGTAGCAAAGCTGGGGGATGTGGTCGCAGAGGCCTAGCCTGGCCGGTGGGGTAACACGCACCAAACTGCAGCTTCTATTCAATGGAAAAGTGTTAAATGAAACGCTGTGATCTTCCTTCCCTAATAACACTTGCATCAGAAATTTTGCCACCCAATGCTGTTTGATTTCACTTGCAGAACCAACTGTCTTGACAGCAAGCAAGTCCTTGGGCAGAGAGTTTTCTGCACTGACTCTTTTTTTCTTGTCATTGTCCCAGGCAACAGCTCACCCCGTCCAGACACTGGCTCGGAGAGGGCATCAGCAGAATGCATTCCTCGAACAGCCCAGCTCAGAGCAGCCCCGGGGAGGCAAATGATACAGCACCTGAGCACCGCACCAGCACACCGGCTGCTCCGGGCAGGGCATTGCATGGCTCCGGCGCCAGCTGAGCCCTGCGGGGGGGAAACAACTGGTGACACACAAGCAGTGGCACTACGCCACGTACACACAAGCCATGGCACTACGCCACGTACACACAAGCCATGGCACTATGCGACGTACACACAAGCCATGGCACTATATGACATACACACAAGCCATGGCGCTATAAGACGTACACACAAGCCATGGCACTATGCGACGCAACTTACTCTGCAGTGAGGAGGCATAAAGCCAATCTAGCACAAGCTGACTGTCAGTAAGTGACACCCACTTGATAACTGAAGGTAGAGCAATGGCCTGTAACAACCAGTCTAGAGGGAAGGAGAGCAGTCACAGTGTAAATAAATATTTGTCCCATCTTTTATAAGAGGAGGGGAAAGCTCTTTGTTGTCTTGCCTCTAGCTTACCTCCAGCTGTTGCTTTCTGTCCCCTTCCAAAATTCTGTTGCTTTTGGGTTTCTTGATGGGTTATTCTTCAAGGCTACTTTGCAGCAGGTGTGTTACACACAGTGAGAGGTAACTGGAGGCAAGGTACCCATTTCTACTGTCTCTTACCAAAGCACTGTGCAGAAGAGTGAATCAACCAGCCAAGTCATTAACAGAGTTTAGAAGAGCCACAGCAGCAGCATCGCAAAGACTCTAATTGTGCTTGACCATACTTCGCTTGCCAAAGTCATATGCAATTAGCTGGTTTTAGCACCATTTATTGAGGTTTTTAAAGAATAGAGAAAAAGGAAATTTATTTCCTGTGAATTTAAACAGGAGAAGAGCTATGCAAATCCTGCAAATATTTGATTCACAAGAGTTAGAAGCAAAGCAAACACGCTGCTGAGCCAGATGCCACGACAGGTGAGAACCCAGCAGCTTCTGAAGACAAGGTGTGAACCTGGATGAAGCTGCAACTATCATCTCATATTGCAAAGGTCTTCTGAACTTGGCTTGAGCTACAGGGAGCAGGAGGAATGGCTGCTAGTTTAAAGGAAAGTAGTTGGCACCGCTTTTATTCAGAGTCTGAAGACTGGCTATGCTTAGATACCTCAGAACAGATATTCATCTTCAGCTGAAATTTGGTCTACCCAGCAAAGGAAAATCAATACTTCTCCCTCCTACCAGCCTCAGCCTGCTGCCCGCATTACATTTCCATGGCAATTTGGCCGTCAGGAGGACGTGGCGGTGCAGCAAGGACACTCCTGGGAGCGGAGGCCCTGACCATGGGCTCCTGGCAGGCACAGCTGACTCAGGAGGTGGGACCTGGCCTGAAATGTGTCCCGGCTGGAAATAAACCTTTTTCAGTACTCAACAGGGAAAGAACCACAATTTTCCCCAACCTATAAGTGACAAGAAGTCCTCCTGAAGCTCAGGCCACGTAAGCTGCTGTCTACGTGCCAAGACTGCCCTCGCCCTGTGCCAGGCAAACACTCGCTTTAATTAGAGATTTTCTCACCACTGAAGTGACGTATCTGAAATAAAGTTAACTGTTCTCACTTAGGCTTCACACTATGGATCTGGCACAGGTGGGGGGCTTTTGTCAGGGTGGCCCACAGGGAACACGAAAGGGCTCTGTCTGCTGGTGCCTAAACCCGAGGCAAACAAATGAAAAAGACAAAAAGAAAAACAGCTTGCAAGCTGTAAATTTGCCCTCAAATTGCTTTTGCAGTCATGCCTCGACCCAGTGGCAGCAGGGTGGCAGGAGAAGGTGCAGCTCAGCCCATGGGTGTTGTGAGCAGGTCCTCAATAAAGCCTAGAGAAATTCATGGAAAGTTGTTCATGCTCCTTCTCATCCCCAACTCCATGGATTTTGCGACTTACTTTGCTTCTTTTACAGTTTTGGCTCAAGCTAAACAGCGCTTTCATGGCTATGTGGCACATGGATAGGTTTTCTTGCTCATGTGAGTTGTTGCATAGCGAGTAAAGGCTAGGAGAAAATAGGTCATTAAAGAATAGTTACTGTATCTGCTTTTATCCCTAGAATTGCTTTCCCTCTGGGAATGGCCCAATTTACAGTCCTTTCTATTGAGAGGTTCACCTGCCCTGCGGAGATGTGGAGCCTTCATTTCAGGAGCTCAGTGGTGTCTGCAGAGCAAGATAATCTGTAGAGGGAAGGTGATTTTCAAAACAGCCTTGCCATGTATTAATATAATTCAAGAAAATAAATCCAAATCAAAGAGAGACTTCAGCGTCAGTCCAAAGTAAAACGAGGGCCAAGTGGGGCAACCTTTTCTTAGGCGGAATTTTGCTTTTCTCCTGAAATAACGCATCAGCTGCCACCTGCGAAGCAGAGCGTGCTTGGGGTGGAAGGGTGTCGAGTGCCTCCCAAAGTGCTCCGGAGGGATCTGGCCCTTTCTTCTGCCTCGGAGAAATGTGCCTGCTTGGAAGGAATTACCGGGAAGGGAAATCATAGCAAGCAGATCATTTTGATAATAACGCTCTCCCAGAGCACAAAGAATGAGCTTTTTCAGAGGTCTGGTCAAAATGCAAACCACCCTTCCACATTCTTCTCGCTGGGAACTGCACCTCCCCGAACTGATGTTTTCTTATCAAAACTCTTTCTCATTAATTCATTACACTCTGACGGCACTAATTTAATTCCTTCGAGAACAGCAATGAATATATTGGGTAAGCAAGTTTCAATTCCTCTTTTTCCTTTGGGAAGAGAAAAGGCAACTTCATGGAGATCATGGATCTGTTTACAAGCACTTTCCCAGCTGAAAGTTAATGAAGTAATGGCTGGAGTTAGAGCATCCCCCTGCCCACGGCAGCAGCGAGAGCACTTTCACAGCACACATCCCACCAAGGGGAAGGACTTAATCTCTGAAATGTGAAATGTTAATGAGCCCACAAAGCACCTGATTTGTATGGCAACAGCGAAGGCTCCCACTTCAGGGACCATCATGAAACGTGTCAGGTACAGTGGGTCTTAATTATCCCCACAACACGCTTTCACTAAATCTGAATTATTTACAGCTGGGTGTGCCTATTTCTACACGGCTGACAAGCAAGCAGGGCCCTTGGGGCTCTCCCTATCCAATGTCTCTTGGGGCTTCCGCTCTGTTAATTAAGGTCTGAATTCAAGTTTTTTGTCAATGTCTTGACTAAGGTTTATGGAGGTCCTTAGGGTTAATTTATAATCCCCTACAGAACAAGTAAATATTTAAACTTCCCCCACTGGTGTAATTGAATGTTTTAATTCATGCTGGTAGACTGAGTCACGCAAATTCTTCCATTGCTGCGATTATTTATTAAATAAATGAGAATAGAAAATCATTCTTGTCGCTTTGCCAGAGCGTATGTTGATACTAGAATGCTGCTCCTTACATTCATGAACCCCAGATTACAACTGCTTAGCAAAGGACCAGGTGAGCATAGACTATTTTTTTTTAGCTAACCACCTGGCTGAAAGCCCGCAGCGAGGCGGTGAAGGTGCTGCCCAGGGACTGCCCAAGAGCCATGGCCGTGTTTGGTGGGAGGGACGTCCCACTCGTGTGTGCCGGGTGCCGAGCGGCGGGACGCACCTCCCGCCACACGCACCGCAAAACCTCCCAAGTGCCTGTGAATCCTCCGGAGAACAGCAGCTCTTGCAGTAGCGCCTTGTTTGCTTCACAAGGAAGCGCAGTGTGACAGGGGCCGGGGGGTCCCGGGGGCATGGGAGGCAGAAGCGGTGCCCCGAAGGAGGGGTGCAGATCCCGTGGGAGGGCGATGCTTGGAGGTAGGCAGGAGGCCGAGGCCCCGGGCGCTTCCCTGGGCAAGCTGGGTGCCACGGGCCAGACCCACGGTGCCTCCCACTCCTGCCAGCCCGCATCTGCCAGCTGGGGCATCCCTCCTGCCAGCACCCATGGGTGACCCAGCCCCAGCCCTTCCCTCCTGCAAGCCAGGCACCCCCAGCCTCCCCGGAGAGCATGTTAACATTTAGCACAGCGCCTCTGGGCTCAATAACAACGTGCACAAGGCAACGGCTCCCCGTTAACCAGCATCACTGCAGGATTAATGAGCAGTACACCCCCACCATCCATTTCAGGGCCCGCATTCATGACCTGCACTCTTGGTAATGATCCCCATTTATCAGCTATCGCCGATCCATCGCAGCTGCTGGCACCTCACAGCCCCCCAGCCCCTGCCCCTGCCAGCACCTGAGCTTCAGACCTGGCACAGACCAGCCTGAGCGGAATTTCACCCTGCACATGCTGCTGCTGCGCAATGATGACAGCACGGAACAAAATTAATCACATAACTGGGATGTGTATTAGCATTTAACTAACAGAGACAAAAGCAGCTGGTGAGAATCTGGGGTCTTGTACATCCAGGAGAACTTATTGGTGTTGTTTAAATATTCATTTTTGCATTCTAGGCATCGAAAATCATTGTAAATCACACCTCCTTCACACGGCAGTGATTGCACTTAAATAAATACTGCTCATGGTTTCTTGTGTTTCTGTCTCTTGAACCAGAGTTTTAGATTTCTGCTACTGCAGGCAAAAGACAGAGATGTATTGAAAATTAAGGTACCTAAATAATTAACCCCACTCCTGAGTGTTAGAGGCAATTTAATAAAGTGCTCTCGGGGACCCAGCTGACAGTGAATAATATCCATTGTCACTGCATCTATACAGGCTGCAGAAACAATTTTATGTTGCCATTACACCACAGTGCTTAACTGTTTGTGTTCTCGGGAGAGGGGATGTTGTCCTGAAACCCGGCCATAAGAAACCCTTGTGCACGTGGGACGTGAGAGGAATAAACCTGAAAGATGAGCGTGGGTTTTCTCTCCCTCCCGAGGTGGAGCCACACATTCAGCCAAAGCATGTTATTAAACCCATATAACTTGTTGCTCTAAAAATACGCTTTGGTTGTCTTATCTGGAATGACGCATTTTTGCTCCATCTCTCCTGGCTCCGTTTCTCAATGGCCCCATGAAAGACCGCTGAGGAAGGCTGGCACCCCCGGGCAGAGGCAGGGTGTGCGGGCAGGAGGTCCCCGCGCACCGCCCCGTTGTGCCGGCACGGCTCCCGCTGGCACGCCGACCGGATGAGCCCAGGCGTTTGGTGATGCCATGTTAGAGCCAGTTTAGAAATCGGGCTCTGGAGTAACCGCTCTGCCAGCACCGGAGGAGGTGTTTTGCAGAAATCTTCATTGTCCTGCGGATTTTCATGTGCGTTTGATTAATTATGTATAGACTTTTGATTGCAAATATGGTGCAGAAAGGAGTATACAAGCTGGGTGAATCAATTTGGCCTAAATAAGATCCACTCACAATTCCTGGACTTTTTTTTTTTGCCTGCAAACTACAGCGATGGAGAGATAGAAATTTCCTTTTTGTGTTTATTTTGGGAACTATCTTTCATACTGATAGCCTCTGCAGCACGGGCTAGGTTAGAAACAGTTAATACGTACAGCTGAGAGAGCTGAAAGCTGGGAAAACTGAGGGTGTCACTGCAGGGCTGGAGCCTGGGAATTCACACCCGCTCACTGCAGCGACCATTTCCCCCACACCATCCAACACACACCTTGAATCTACCCAGCGAGAGCAACTGGGCATTGACCACAGCCTTGGTTCTCCCGGCAGCCATGCCAAAACGCCCCACGTCCTTCCCAGCCGGCACAGCTCTGCCCGTCCCAACAGGGGCAGAAAGGGCTCTGCAGAGGTTCCCAGGGGAGCCCTACAGAATTCTCCCATCCCTTGATGTTACAGGGAAATATTACTGTTAATGACATGAAGTTGATAATGGTGAGAACTGGAGAAAATCTTTCCATGGAAGAGTAATAAATGCTGCAGTTGCGTAGGGTGACAGCTGTGCCTGCAAAAGAATCGATAGATGTTGTAGTGGCATTCGTACCGGGATGATGGTGAGGAGCAGTTCCCTCACCAATCCCTTCCTAATGCAATCACTGTAAAATCAAGCTCTTTCGGCTTCGGTAATAACAAATAGGGCCAGTTCTGATCCGGGAAATACATCAGCTTCTTCTCCCCAGGGTATGTGCTCCAGCCCAACTCCTTGCCGTTTCTCCTCAACCCAGGCCTGCCCACGCTGCTGTGGGATGGGTGAAGCTGCCTGACGTTCCTCTAGGTATTTCAAATGTAGAGACAAAAAATATTAAAGCAGGTATTGGCCTCTTTTCCCTCCTCCACCCACCACTCATGATGGTCCCTGCCAAGTCCCACATACTAATGACATGACACTCTGAGTTTATCTACAGAAACCTACTGGTAACCTGTGAGAGGTCCCACATCTGCCACAACTGAGCGGCCGAATTGGGGTTTTTGCTTCTGTTTATTAAAGAAGACCAGCACAACACCCTGTAAGACTGAAGATACTTAGCAAGACTTGAAGAAATTATGGATGTATACATATTTGGGTGGTGGCTAATGAACTCCATGGCTTGCCTTACACAAGGCGAGTGGTCAGTCAGGTGTGACCTTGCCATCTGGGAACCGACACGGCCCTGCACATTCCTGAAGGTGCCAGGGAGCCAGGTCAGGGGGTGCCGATGCTGGAGAGAAAGTGACACGAGCTCCTCCGGGTGCTGCAGGCAGGCTCGGCCTCTCTGGGCTTCTCCTGATGGCTGTTTGCGGCTTGGTAAAGATGCAGCTCCCAGAGTTTATTTTGGAGGGATGGTAAGAGAATTTCAGGTAACCTGTGATTATTTAGGAGAGGACTTCTAGGGGAAGTGGGAACTAAATCCTAAAAGCACCCAGTCGTCCTAAACACCTTAACGTCACCTCTCCGCAATTAGAAGGCGCAAGGGTCGAGGTAGGAGCCCAGGCTCTGGCTCCGTGACTGTTGTACAGACATGGATCTGAGTAGGAAGGATCGGGTGAAAGCCTCCAGCCCACACTCTTACACGTGTTGTGAGCGTTGCCCTATGATGGAGAGCGGAGAGGACCCTGCAGGCAGTCCCTCCCTCGCAGGGGGCACCACGGGTGGATGCTGCCCTGCCCTCCCTGCCTGCCCTGCAGCCAGAGCCACCACCCACACGTAGCGCCACCAGCCACCAGCAGGATGTCACCAGTGAAGCGTACCAGCCCTTTCACAGCGCGGCTGCTTGTTTGCTTGGCAGAAACACAAAGCAGACCTGACATTTTCAAATATTCACCCCCGGTGCCAATAGCAAACGCGGCTGCCTGGGCACGCTGTGGTCAGTTTGCGAGTTACGCTGTTGTTCGGGCTGATGCTGCTCGCACGGGTCTTCACCTGGAGGCGTGAGCAGGGGAGCTCCTGCAACTCACACAGTTAGCACTAACATCTTTGGGTAGAAGTTGTAAAAAAATACCTAAAATTTAAGTACTTTAAATACTTTAAAATACTTATTTCACCCAAAGAAGTATTTGAAATTAAACATTTTTCTGCAATCTATTTGTGCTATGCTTGAATCAGGCATTTGCAAACACCCAAAGGACCCCATGCTCAGCCTATACGGGGAAGGCAAAGTGACAAGACTGAGGTGAGGTTTGGAGACTGAGATGTGTTTCCAAATCAGAGTTGGAAAAAGCAGAGAAGCATTCAGACACATGGTATGGTTTCAGGTCCTGAAAACACTTCTTCCAAGTCAACTAGTCTAAAAAACACGTTGCCTCTTTCTCTAGACTTCACATGCAGTGTTGTCGGATAAGCAGAACCAGAACAAAGCCATCAATACCTTCAGAAATTTTCCTATTTTTTTCCAAGCAAGTTTCTAGCTCTGACAGTAATCAACAACCTGTGTGGAGAACACTACCTCTGTGAAAGCATCGCAGCCAGGGTGGAGGGCAGCTGGTGGGGAAGCACAGCAGCGAGGCTGTGCACCGCTGCCGGCCTGAATCTGCAAGAAGCAGTGTGACTTTGGGGGGGTCTCCCCTGCCCCTAAGGAGCGGCTTGACAAACCATGACACAAGAGATCAGGACTCTGCCGCTAGGTCCTTGGTGAGATTCTGCAAATGTGTGTATCCAGCAATATGTCAGTCCTACCTAATATTCTTCATGTCCCAACTTGTACAAGATCTCAAGCACTATGCATGGGAAGTCCTGCACAGGGCTGTCCAGGGACCTGTTCCCTGGGTGCAAAGAGAGCTTTGCAAGCTTTGCTTGCTTGCTCTACCTTCCTTGCTTTCAGGAAAGCTGCAGTGAAGATCCACCTGTCAGTGTTGTAGCTCCAGCAGACACCTCACACAAAGAGATTTTTGATGCATAACCATTCTTTCTGCTTTTCCCCAGCACTCTGTAAAGCAAGGACCTGGAGGCAAAGGGCACTCCTTTTTCTCCTGTGGTGCAACCAATGTTCAACAGGTATGTGGCCATACCTGGAAGAACAAATCCTTGTGAATCTCACCATTGCAAAATTACTCTCTGCCTGCCCTGGACATCCCTCTATTTCCCCAGGAGCTTGGAGATCCTGAACTGGCAGATGCCAGCAAACAGCTGGATGGACCACATGCTCAGGGGATCCAGAAGCTGCTTAAAATATACTTCGTGAGGACCTGAAGGAGTATACTTTATCCTACATCAAGTTTCATGGAAACTACCTGGTTTTGTACTGAAGCAGTGCTTCATGCCACAGTCCTCATCCGTGAGTAACAGAAAGCCAAAGCATCGGTTGGAAATTTCCAAATTCTCGGGCATTTCAGCCTCATCCCATAGTCAGTCCTCCAGCTCCTGATGCAGTCTGGTTTGCGTGGACATACTGCAGAGCCCATACAGTGGCTGTCTGTCTACACTGCTGCCCAGCCACCTCTGGGACATTCATCTGCAGTCTTTCTCAACTCCTTAGGGTAGAGCTCAGCTCTGAGCAGAGCCTGATACCTCTCCCTTTTCTCCTGCTAATTACTCCATTTTGGTGTGTCCCTATCTCCCTGCTCTCCTGTACATCATCCTTCCACACGCACACTCTAATCTAAACTGCCTCCAGCGGCAGCACGCCTGCCTCCCTTCGGTCACTCTCCACTGTGAAAGCACAAAGAACCCCAGTGCTTTCTCGGAGTGGTTAGCTTACATCTGAGGGAAAATCCTGACCCAGTGCTGACAGCACATCATGGGTGGGACTCAGGAAGGTGGGTTCTGATAAGTCTTAAGACAAGATGGGGGTGCTGTGCCCCTGCTGGGGACTGCGGTGGCGGGGAAGGGCCGGAGCCCTGCACATGTGAACCTTTGCTTGTGGAGCCACAGGTGATTTATTTAAATGCCAACGCAGGAAATTACTTGGTCCCAGAATTACAGCACTAAACGAGAGCAGGGCAGACAGGGTTGGTCTGGCACAGAGCTGGCTGGTACAAAGTTAATCAGCATATTGAAACTCTCAGGGAGAGCTTATTCCCAAATCAGTGCTTTGTATGCTGTGGCTGCAGGAGTTTTCATCCCTTCTCAGGAATCCTGATGCCCAACTGGGGCCTCAGACAGCTGAGAATGTCTTTATGTCTAAATCAGGACAATTATTTAATTTAGACATTCAGTAGATGCTAGAAGTACAGGGAAGAGGTGTAGGGGAGGGGACAGAGGAATAAATCACTGAGCTCGAGTTAACCGTATGAGCCCTTTATAAACAGCTCATTTAGGAGAGACAAATGCTACTGTTTCATTTTACTTTAAGAAATTCTGTTCTTTCTCTTTCATGCACAGCACTGTTCCTCCAGGAGCGCGCAGGACACAGCTAGACATCTGCTGGCTGTGGCCCCTGGCCAAGGCTGCACTGATTGCAGAAGTATTTTGGCTTGCAAATACAAGAAGTTTGGCATTCCGTTTAGTGCATGCCACATGGCATTCTTTTAAGTTATCGCTGTTAAGCATTTGAATCCCAGCCAGGTGCATGTGAATAGTTACTTGCTGGGTAAGAAATGCTGCTTTGTTTAACTAGGCTGGTGAAACAAACCCAGCTGATGTCCAGAAGGCTAATCCTGCTCCAGGTAAGGGCTCCGAAATACCTCTCAGTCCCTGGCAGGTCCTTCCTGCAAGCACGGAAACAAAAGACATGGGAAGGAAAACAAGGTGGCGAGCAAACATTGACACTGCATTTTGATGACAGAAGTGGATGTCTCCTAGGGCTGTAACAAGCCATCTGCAAAGTTTCCAACATCTGCGAGCTAGTTCCTATAGGGACCCTGGGGGAAAACATGACTTGCCCCTTAGGCTCACACCTGGATCAGTTTGTTTTGCTGCTTCAAACACCCTTGAAATCCAGCTGCCTGCTTTCTCTGCCTGCCCCCCGAGTCTCCTCCAGAGCTGGGGCATGCTGGGGAGGTTCAGGGAAAACACCACCGTACTTCAGTGTAAGCAACTACCTGGGGGGATGCACTAACACGAGTCTTCTGTTTCGGAGCCCCTAATTCCAGAGAAAGCCTGGAGCAAAAACAACCGCATGGCACCATCCACAGAGGGAATGAAATCGGGGCTGTGCTAACAACTGCTCCCATAGGAAGCAGAAGTTCTGGAGCAAAGAACCCGCAGGGTTTCTTGATGTCACCTGCAAAACCCCAGCCTCCAGCACCTGGGGAACAGACCAACGGGCGCATCTCCAGCTCCGCTCCCTTTGGGCACGGGTTATCATCATTGTCAACATGACCTGGAGTTTCATGGTTCAGCCCTTCTCCTTATTTTAATGGCTGCTTTGCATTACAGCGTCCCCCAGGTGTGACCACCTGGCCGATGGCTCCGGCGGAGGAGAGCCCTGGCCCGAGGAGCGGGGCCGTGCCCGGGCGAGCCGAGCAGCGGGAGTACTGTGGCCACGTTGCATGAGCAGGAGGACCACGGCGGCCTGCAGCAGGGCATGAAGCTGAGCACCGCTCTTCTGCTTGGAAAACAGCTTCCTCCAGCTCTGTATCGCCACTTGTTCTGGGCTAAAATTTAGTGATTCTCCTGGAGCTTTTCAGTGCAAAAATTGTGCTATGTTATACATAACAGGAAAGAAATACATGTAGTAGGAATGAAATTAGAGCTCAATAATCAAAACACAGTCTCAAGCCATGGAGTAGCTCCTCTCTGTGACCCTACTTAAGACAGCATTTTCAAGATTGCTGCGGGACAGGGCTGCTGTTGGGCCCCCTCCCCTCCCTCCCCACGACAGAGTGCATTTTCCAGGAAACGTGGACAGCTGTAGACATATATATTAAAAAAAGGTCCAAGTCACTTTAAGCAGACCCAAAAGACAAAGCACTTCAGATTGTCCTTATCACCGTGCAACGCTGCTCAGGAGCTCCGTGTCTGCGTTTACGTGCCCGTGCAGCGCCCGGGCCCGCAGCGAGAGCCCTGCACGGGGGACTGGTCCCTGGGGTGGAGGTCCTGGGGAGGGGGAAAGGCTGTCCAGAGGGAGACTGAGCTGAACAGATCTGAACACCCAGAAAGCAGGAAATTCCTGACCTGTCTTCCCCGTTTAATTACCCACCTTTGACTTGTTTTGAGCAGTGTTGGAATCCAACTTCATGTACTTAACAGGGAGCAGAACAAGGTGACTTGCTTTCTCATTTTACCAGTGACAACTAAAGCTTACTCTACCATATAATGCAGTTCCATTACAGCATTAAGGATCTTTCTGACCCAAATATATGTCCTGAGAACAAAAATAACTGTAAGGAATACAGTACTTAGTCTGCTAGATTCCCCTCTCAGAAAGATATAATCTTTTACAAATGCTATCCCTCGCCTTGTCTAGTAATCCTAAAGGGACCAGTGATGAAATACTTTCTCTGACCCTCCAGTCCCCGGTGTGCCTGTGATTCAGAGTTATAATCACTCTGGGTTGTACATCTGGTGACAATAACGGGCAACGCTCTGTTATTGCAACAAGCTTTCACTGCTGCTTACTGGGCTGCAAAGGCAAGATTGTGTTCAGCACATTTCTTGGCTCTCTACCTGAATTAACGATATAAACAATATTTCATGACTTGGAGAAGGGTTACAAGGAAAGCACAATCCTAGATAAACTTGCAAGGCGAAAGGAGGATACGAATTGCAGAACTGAGAGAGGATGTGGAGACACAAGTCATTCAAGATGCAGCTCTGGTGCAAGAAAACTGCTGTAATTGAGGTATGAACAAAATGAGCCTATTTCTGAGAGTTCTCTGCCTGTGTTTGGACCGGACTCACAAGGGCTGGATTGACAGTGGGAACTCGGCTGCCTGCCGGCGTGCCTGCACTGGGGGGCCAAGCCCGTTGCCCACCTCCTGGCTGGTCCCAGCTCCATCCCGACGGGGCTCCCACCATCATGCAGAAGCAGGGTCGGGACATCCATCTGTCCCACCATCCTCGGGCACACAGGTGTGCGCTGGCTTCAACGCAAGGGCAGAGCCCCAGACAAACTACAGCCAGGAGAGCTACACTTTTCTTCCAACTTAAAAGATTCAGTGGGTAGCCAGTTACAGGGGTGGGGGTTAAGTCTATCGAATTAATTTTAATTACAATTCAAAGAAAGAAAAGCCACTTTAACATTTCTAATCAACGGGCATCTAATGAGACATGTTAGTTCCTGTAGTCTGAACACAGTAGGATATTTTCTAAGATATTTTACTTCATTAATATTCAGATAGAAGTGGATCATCCAATACTTTCCATGGTGGCATTGAGATAAAATATGTCAAAAGGAAAATTTTATATGTGACACGGACATTAAGCTTCATAAGTTTCTTTCTATCTTACAAAAAACCACTTTTGACTGAAATAAAACATTACAACCCAGATCTACCAGAATGATTAGAGGGTCTGTCTGAACAAGAACGGTACCCATGCATTACTACCAGTGATACAAAACAAGTTGCTTTATTTTTAGCGCCACAGTGCTGCCTGTGTCGCAGCACAGCAGAGCATCACCAGTGATGTCCCAGTCCCTGCGGCACCCGCCGCGCGTTGCCTTCACCCAGCCCTGGGCCCCCGGCCCCCAGGCAGGAGCAGCATGTAGGAATATACTTAGTCTTGGAAGTATGTAAGAATACACCAGTGAGGGAAGAGCCGATCAGGAAAACAAGAGGAATCACCTTGGCAGGATTTCTGAATATTGTTGCTTTATATTATTCCTGACACAGGAAATATCAACAACCCTTAAGAAGTTGTCAGCCTTTTTAAAGAATAACAGCTTTAGTGTAACAGTTCAGTTTTCATATCTTCAAGCTGATACTGGTTTGGATTGCTTGATTACAATGGAAACTAAAAAAACCCCCAAAATTAAAAAGTTCGATGGAAGAGCCCTGAAGGGACCAAAGTTTGTCTGGTTTCCTGAATAATAAACGGGTGTGTAATAGAGCAGGGAACGAGGATAAAACCCACCTATCTAAGCCCATTGAAACTCCAGGAGTTTTAAGCTGCCTGAACCTAAATAACTGCAGGGTTCAAGTAATAAAATTGTGAAGCCTCTCTTTGTGCCATAAATGGGGAGAAGCACAGAGGCGGTGAGTCCTGTGGCAGCGATGCCCCGGGGCACGTCCTCCCCAGAAGTCACCCCTTTCAGCAGTCTCCTCCGCCTGTTCCTACAGCTGCTGCCCACACGGCTACCAGCCCCGCAGGACAGTGGCCAGCCATGGGCAGAAAACGTGCCCTTTCCTCTCCCAGGCAGGGACCTTGCCTCTTCTCCCACCAGTGCCTGCCCAGCCCCGCGATTCTCAGCCAGTTCTGTGTCTCCTCCTCCGTGCATGAGCAATTCCAGTCACTGAGATATGAACATTTGTCCTATTAATAATCAATAACCCATCAGCTCGGTGAGTCACTCTGAAGCACGCCGAGCTGCACAGCCCCACGTACCCCCAGAAGACCTGCTTTGGATGTCTGTGTCTGTTGGTGGGAGTTTGATTTGCTGCCCTTTCCAAAACAAAGTACTACAGATGCAAGGATTTAAATGCCAGAGAGTTACATGTCGGTCTGCATCCTGGGAAAACAAGCAGGTTTTTCATCATCGGGACATTTAAGCATGCATATTTAGAAAACACTTGTAGGTTACTTAAAAGTCCAGCCTGATACAAATGAATAAGAGCCTGTGCTAGTTTTTCTTTGAGGAACTCTGTAAGCATCATTCTTTCTTCCTCTTTCTCTACTGAATTTTAAAGGTTATCCTCATAAAAGATGTTTTTCCAAATAGCATCGCGCTGTCAGGAATGAAAGGGAAAAGATGAAATCATGAATATTTGGAGAACTATTTTCTGAAGATGTCTGTGCAGTTGGGGAGAGGAACCTGCAAAAGGTATCAACAGCCAATTGAACTCTTTTCCATCACATCGATGAGTCAAGGCAAATGCATGCCACGGCTCTGGCTGCAGCGGGAAAATCAGCAGGACTTTCTCCTTGTAAAGTAATGTACCAACTTTGAAAGAAGCTTCTCATAAATATTAGACAATCATTAACCCGATGATTAACGTTCCACACTGCTCCTCTGAAATCACAGTAGGTCAAGTGGAAACTGTAGCGTTTCTCAAAATAAAATGCAACTAAGCAAACTAAATTTTACGCACCAAAGGGAGGGAGGGGTGACAGCAAAAATATGAGAAAACTGCAGAAAAATAGCCATTTGCCATGCCGTTCTCAAACAGCCCACTCCCTTCCCCCAAAAAGGAAAGAACAAAAAGAGTGATGTGAACACAGCCCCTGGACTCTGAGTTGGCGAAGCCCCGAGGTGGGTGTCAGTCCCGCGACGTGCCAGCCCAGCCGCCCTGACACTGTCCCCAGGCCCAGGGCTCCCTGCTTCCCTCCCCTCGGCGTGCACCCTCTCTGCGATGGATCACCGCGTGAGGCCGCGCCGAGACCTCCCCTCTGCTCTCCTCTTGAATTTGGGCTTCAACCGAACTTTTTTTATCTGCAGTGTGAAAAAATCCAGGGTTTTTTGGTCACCGTGGCTAATACCTAAAGCATATATACATAAGTTTTAATGTTGATTTCTCCTATTTCCAGCCCTAATCTTAATTTTCCAAGACTGCTTGGTTGAAGTGCTATAAGATTCAATTTTCAGCTCATGAGATGCTTGTTAGTGCCTGTCTCTATGTCACTCGAGGGGATCGAAGTCTGATTTTTAACAGTGCTTTTTTTTTTTCCCAGTCAAGAAACTGTACATGTTCATAAACACAAACCTCCTTAACCAGACTCAAAATGAAGATCAAATCCTATTGCTTTCTGCTCGGTGCCCAAGATTGTAGTCTTGATCCTGAAAGGCAGTTTGCCCAAAAGGGATATCATTCCAGAATTGGGTGTTAAAATACTCTACCAAAAAAAAGGAGGTGTTTGCTGTTTGCAGCATTAATAAACCGTGCTATTTGCTTCTGCTCCCTGATGAGAAAAGCCATCGGTTAGCAGCAGGGCAAGGCAAAGGGATGGGGTTGATTCAGAGGAACAGGACCAAGTCTTGCAAAATTTGCTCCTTCGTAGAATACCAGCAATAATGTGATTGCTATTGCTGGTGACAGGCAGAGCTGGGCAGAGTAACAGAACTGTCAGAGGGGATCGGGTCATTCCTGCCACCTGTCCTGGTTATTAATATTCTTACTGCTCTTAGATCCTTTTCCATAAAAGGGTCAGATATTGGCTAAAATGGAATTGCTTTTTTTTTAATGTTGATGCCTGTATAAATGTTCTTGTGGTACAACCACACAGAACAGGAACAAGCAGCTCTATACATTTATTTCTGCTGGAGAGGTCCTGCTCCCATTCCTATCCCGACAAACCTCGCTGCAGCTCATGCATCAGACCATGACCTATTTCATTAGACTTCACTAGAGACTGCCCAGCACTTCTCTCCCGTCCTTTTTTCAGCTGTGACATTAAAAAAGACTATACCCCTGAAAATGAAATATTCGGGTGGATATTATTCCACCTTTAAGCAATTAAGTCTCTAATAATAACATTACCTACTTGCCACTAAACATTTCATTACTTCCACTCTTGAAAATATGATGGGAAATAGGATTCAAGTTTCATATTGTTAATGGATTAAATTAAATTACATTCTCATGATTCAGAGACACTTAGGTTAATTTAAGAATATATATTTTACCAAAAACTCACTTAACTGCCATGTAATTTCTTGCTATTTCCTTTTCCTTTATTGCTGATTAACAAGATACTTGGGAATAAATAGAAGCACTCACTCTGCTATAATTAGCCTGTCTGTCCGTCTGATTAGCTCACTCCTACTTTGTGGCAGGGAATTTGGAAGTCCTAAATACTCTGGTCTGACATCATCATTCCTATCAGAGAAAAGGGGAAGACAAAACGACATGGAGGTTTGCTGGAAAAGAAAGGCATTGGCTGTATTTTAATGGATATTTGGAAAATCACCGAGGTCCAACCTACGCATCAATGAAACAAATGGATTTTGCTTCAATGAGCTATGAAAAGAAAGCCCAGAAAAAGGACTCCAGCCAGAGTAAATTCCCCAGCCAGATATTTATCAGAATGGTGATATATTTGTGCCAAAGACCTGCCCCAGTTGCTTCACCTGTTCTTGCATGCAGCAGAGCACAGGGGACTGAACGTATCACAGGAGTCATGGGTAAATGGCGAGTAACGCCGTCAGACGTATCACTGTAGGACAGCAGGAAGAGGGTAAATGATAGTAAACCTTGCAGCTACCAGATAAACAACTCAAAGGGAACCAAGGCAAATGTCAGCAGAACTCTAAAACTGCATCTCCTAAACCATTACCTAAAAGGCACTGTAAAGATGTATTTTCACTTTTCCTACGTGAAACTCCCATGCAATTTTCTTTGGAAAGCACAGTTCTCGTTTTCTGCCCCAGAACATAGCGTACAGGTACTGAGGGACTCTGGAAGCTTTCCAGGGTGGAGGAGTTTGTGTAACAGTTTGATATTCTGGAAGATAAAAGGCACTTTAACAATTAAGGGATATTATAGATGTCAGTAGTAGTAGTAGTAGTAGTAGTAGTAGTAGTAGTAGTAGTAGTAGTAGTAGTAGTAGTAGTAGTAATATTTCATTGGTACGAAACGAGCTGTTAAAATAACCTCCCTGATTTAAGAATCCCAAACAAATGTTGCTGATTCTAGAGGTTTTTTCCAACTTTAATGATTCTATGATTCTACGCCATAAGAGGAAGTGTTGCTGAATACGCAGTATCCCACTGGGAAGTCAAAACTCCATTGGAACAGTTACAGGCTAAGGGTTGCACTACGGCTGGCAGGCGGGCTGGAGCCCCTCGCCTCTGTGTCACCTTCTGCACCACTCACATGAAGCAGGTCTGAATGATATCCTTCCTGCCTACTGCTCCCAGGCAAATGAGTGTTTAGGCAAGCTTAGGTCACTTGTAATGAGATTTCAAATCAGACTTCCATGCTCTCCGTCCTTGCTGGCTGTCGGAGGCTGTGTGATTCATGCTGGCCAAGCTTCATCACCCAACAAGAGATTTCAGTGGTGCATTTTGCTAGTCCCGGAGAACATCGGACCACTTTTTCCCTAAAATAGCCCAAAGATGTAACAAAGATTCTAGTTCCCAGGTGCAGTGCAAGATTCCCCACGGCCAGAGATGGGGTCTTCCACAGCCCACGGTCTCTGCTGCAGCAACTCCGTGTTCACCGAGGCAGGCTCCATAAAACCACCATCCATCTGGCAGGGATCCTGAGCAAGTGTTACTTGGTCTTGATTTATTTTTGCCACACTTCACAACAGTCACAGGTTCATAAAGGCTGAGAGACAAAGTCATGATAATGACTGCAGCAGCACGGCAGAGCAGAGCGCATTCGTGGCATCCCCCCTTTGCCCTCCCACCCGTCAGGGTCCCCAGCAAACCGCGTGACCCCGCAGAGATGCTGTGCAACATAAATACAACATCCCGAAAGTGCTAATCCAGCGCATAGGTCAGGCAGGGGGATGCGGCCATCAAACCAGGGAGATCCACGGTGTGGGTTACACCAGGAGAGCTGTAAAGGACAAAGGTTTTTCTGGGCTTCAGTTTGTTGTGTTTGTAGAGCTGGTGGGAGACGGGCTTTTTAAAACAATATTGTAGTTTTTGAAAGGATTAATTTTACCAACTGTCATTAGGGTGAAAGTGTTATTTACAAATTTTTAGAGAGTTCTAAATATTATCATCCTCCATTTTTAAAAGTTAGAGTTATTCAAATTTATCAATAGAAAGGGAGAAAGCTCTTTATGGCGGTCAGATTATTTATTCTGCCCCAACAGATTAAATAACAAATTGAGGTCAAAAAAGTGGAATGTCTTTAGGAAGAGATCAAAAAACCCAGAAATTTTTGGAAAGGCATACATTGCTTTGATTGAACCTGGCCCTTAGTGAATTCACTGCTTCAGGAATGATCTTATCTTATTAATTAAGTTAATAATTTTTCAAAGTTCTTCCCATCTTGGTAACAGCAGTGTTGGTAAGCATAGATGCAGATGCCAAGGGATGTTTGTGCACTGGTGGTGGGAAATGCTTTCGCTCCCTGGTCAAAGTCAACAGAGTGAAGCGTGGTAAAACAACCGCTTACCAGCCCACATGCTTGCTTAAAAGAGCGACCTATTCGATAAAGAAGAAGACAGCTGGATCCCATTCATTGCCGGGGGTCTGAAGATCCAACCAGCCCAGGGGCACAGGTTAGAAGGAGCAAGTCTCCCAAATTTATTTCCTTGGCTTCTCTTGCAAGGTACACATAAAAGTGAGGCCCTTCTCAGTGAGCAAGCTCTGACCCAGAGCTGTCCCTGCGCACACACTACACAGCTTTACGTAGGGCAAAGCAACCTTACACTGGACCACCTTCCAGTTGTGTTCCCAATCAAAAATATTTTTCTTTACCTTTCTGAGTGTGTGCACAGTGAGAGTCCTCCTCTGGACACATGTTTATGTTACATTTAGACTTTGACAGCCAATGAGACATTTTTTTAAATTTGAGATTCAGTTTGGCAAATGCTTTCAATATATACTTATCTAGCTGTGAAAGGTGATGATACATTGATAATTTCTAGGAAAATAGTAAATAGTGATCCCAAATCTTAGCTGTGGAAAAATAAACCTTCTAAACCATTAAAATCTATACCCAGACTTCACACGTTTCCTGCTACCTGGCGCAGAGCGGATGCAACAGAAGAATAAAGAATGAACTATTGCAAGAGAAAGCATTTCTGTGTAACCTCTCGTAAGTATGTGAGATAGCTGTGTCTCTAATGGGATGAAAATGTAAAGCCCTATTTCTCTGAAAAGGAAAACAACGATGTTTTCTCAGCAGAGTAAATAACTGTCACATTAAATACACCCTCTATCCTTTCATCATCACCAATTGCTAGGAGCCATTCATTTTGACAAATCGGAGCGAATTCAGAGACAAGCAACAAAATGATTAAGTGACTGGGGATATTGTCTCGTGAAGGAAGATTAAAAGGAGTAAATTTGGTATGGCGTAGGTGAGCAACAGTTCTAAAGAGGTCACCAAAAGAATATGTATGAGAAAGAATCAGGAAAAGAATAAAATATCACTGTGACACAAGAATTATTCAGAGGTCAGGAGACAAAATTTAAGCTCACAATATTTTAATGCCAAATGAGATTCTTCCTGAGACAGAATGACCACATTCAGTCCCTTGTGTCGTCTGGGCACATGTGAAATGAGTATGATAAATTGATTCTTGAAGGTAAACTTGCCTTGGCAACAGGTGGGACACTGAGTGACCTCTCTGCTCTTCTCCATCTCCCATTTCCATGCCAGAAAAGTGCAGATACTCACAGAGATCTAGCAGCCCTTGGACTGAACGGTTTGGGGGATTTTCAGTATAAGGGTCTGCACAGTGCAGTGCTGGACCTGGCGAGGTGCAAGAATCAACAGCGGTGATAGAAGGATGGGCACGGGCAGATGGAAGGGGAGGAGCAGAAGGAAAAGGTCAATTAACTTTGAAAGTGAGAGGGAGGTTCTCCTGGGCAGGGAACGCACCTCCCTGACTGTGTCTGGGCAAAATATTAAGGGACTGGGATAGTTTCCTGGGTCCCGGGCTGCAGTGGGCATCACAGGGTGCGAGCAGGGTCGTGACAAGGGAGCCAAAGCCAGGAGCCCGACCACTGGACCCGGCTGCTTTGGCTCCAGTTAAACTTTCACAGACATACAGATTTCTTTGGAAGAATCACAGAGAAGGTCATCCCCAGGTCAAAGCGCAGAGGACCCTGTTGTTCAGGCTAGCAGCGCAGGGACATCCACGCGATCATCATCTCTCCTCATCTCGTTGCCATCCGCGGTCACCTTCTTCAAACGCTCCTGAAAGCAAACAGCCCTCACGATGTGCCCTTAAGGTCAACAGATTCAGGCATCAAAAGAGCCAGAAATACAGTTTAAAATATCCCAACTGCACTTTGCTGTAAGAGAACTGGGAAGGATGCAGACCAATTTTCCCTGATGCAGAAGTGGCTGGATTATAGACCTGATCAGATGGCAAACAAATGCAGATGTATAGAACTAAATAAAACATTGCCTGTGATCTCTGTGTCAACAAATTAGATAACTATGTTGGCAACTTGGCAGGCTTCTCTTGTTTGCATCGGTAAAATAAGTTCACAGTCTTTGCAATTGCAGGGGGATTTTTAATTTTTTTCTTTTTTTTTTTTAATCAGGCATCATTCCTGAAAGCTGATCATATGGTATTTTGGGGAGCTCATCACTGTAAAGGACTCAGTAGAAAAAGTTCTGTGTCCATGGAAATGGTTCTCATGGGGAAAATCTGGAAATACCAGGAGAATTCTAAATGACGACTTTTTCTGTGGGACGCGTGATGCTGCTCTCAACCTCCATTATCTGTACTCTGACCCTTAAAGTGAAATTTAAAAATCAGGTTATTAGAAAGTTCTCTTTCCTTTCTGATCCTTTAAACTCTGTGATTTATCTCAAATTTAAGCAGAACCAGTCTGTTTTCATGACTTGCCAGTGTGGAGGCCCTGATCTTTTGCCAATGACACCAGTAAAGATGCACCGACTTTAGTGCAGCTCCTATGGGATAAGGATCAGGCGCAAAGACCTAATTTAGAGGAGTCGAACCATCCTCTTGGCTGGCTGGGAACTGTTGAAGATGCCTTGTGTGTGTAACAAACGGGCACTGCTGAATTGCTGACCGGAGAAGGGGAACCCCTGCTCAGAGGAGCGCTCGCAAAGCTTCCCGCACAGCCTTCTTCCCGCCCTCTTCAGATCCTCCCCCATCATGCAAGCTACAAAATTTTAACACTACTTGGGTGGGATAAGCCCAGTCCATACAGTGCCAATCAAACTTAATTCTTTGTATCTCTGATCTTTTGTCAGGATTAACCATAATAGTCTCATGGCATCGAGGACTGTGGATTTGCCCGGTGGGTGTGCAGCGCCCAGCGCTGCGAGTCAGGCGCATGGTTTAACTGCTGGCCGTGCGTTATTAATGGAAATAACTTCTGAACCTTAACACTCATTGTGTGGTTGTCCCAGCCCAATGGAGGACACGAGAGCAAGAAAAATGACTGAAGACATGAGATTTTTAATTGCTGTTTACAAAAAGCAGAAAATCTCCTGAATGTAGAAAATTGCCTAAGGAAAGGAAATATATGCTACCTGTGAACTGTAAAGGCATGAGCAGGTTATGTCCCTTTTTCTTCTGATGGATGTGCTTAGTTTGCAAGTATGAAACCCAGGATGTGACAGACAGTTGTATTGTTCAAAGTTCACTTGATTTAGCATTTATTTTCTGAATCATCACAGAAAACTACCACTAAACATGTTGATTTACATAATTGGGCCTGATTACATCTTTGGAAGATAGATGCTGTCTATAAAAATACTCCCATATTTGTTCAACCTTTCAGCACGCACTTTTGCCTTCAGACTATATTTATTACTGAAGAAGCCACTCCTTCCTCTCTCCTCAAAAGCAGCTGTTCCTACCTTGGGATTCTACCTTTGTGTCAAAAAAGTGGTTAGTTCTCACTGATTCTCAGAGAATAAACAGCAACTACAAAACCTGGGACAGTTAGTGCATCTGCCAGTCAACATCTTCTACTGCACCCTGGCCCTTCAAAGAAACAGAGATTGTCCCATTTGACACTCTCAATCTCATGTGCTAACTGCTGGGATCGTGGTGGGGATCTTGGGAGGAAAACAGCCGCTGGTGTTAATGTGCAGCTTGCCACGGGAAGGGGCTTCTCCACCCGTGAAGCATCCTTGCTGGAGTGCTGCTCTCTGCCAGACTGTCCCTGCGCAGAACCACTGTCCTCACCTCCCCGTTTGCTCCTGGGCAGAACAATGATATGTCTTTGAGCTCAAGACAACGCCCTTGCGGTTTCTAAAGTCTTTAACTTTCAGCTCTTCCAAGTGGTGCAGAGAACCAGCCCCTAAAATCAGCACTTCACATCCCCATCAGGCTGTGCCACTGGAAGTATGCTTGAAGGTGCATCTCTATCGTCTGCAGCAAGACCGGAAGGAGAAGAGCCATTAGGACAAAGGCAGCCAAATCAATCTTCAATTGTTGATAATCTCAAGGGTATTAGGAAGCTGAGTGTCGTGTATTTTATCGTATGATTGATCGTGATGATGCGTAATTTAAAGAGCAATATCCACCTTTGAGGCACGGCGGGAGGTAGGTCTTTGTTGAGCAGTAATTCTCAATTACCCCACTGCGACCTTGCAGGGATCTTTGATCATTCACAGAGAAGCCTGAGCTGACCAGTAAATAGAGTCCTGTGATAAGAAGCTTGTTATTGGCCATGGATGACTGATGGAGAACTGCCAGTTATTTTTTACAATAGCTTTTACAATAGCTCGCAGAAGCGTTTTGGGGCCTCACTGCGATAGTGCCTACATCTCCTGGGCAAGTGATCAGTAAAGCTTACAGGTAGATCAATCTTCTGAGTAATTTATAGCTATATCACTTTGATGAGGTCAAGTCGTAAGGTGCACACGAATTATGTTCTCACCCAGAATGAGAGGTTGTCGCTCCTGGTGGTATCACCTTGCCTGTCCTCCCCAAAATGACTTCCCTGACATCCTCCTACCAGCAGCAATTCTATCAGCAGGTCCTTTTAGGAAACCACCACAAAATTAATTGCTCAGAAAGTCAACAGCAACATCCTGCAAGTACTCAAAGACTATCATCATAAAACTTTATGATACCTTTTTCCTTATAATAATCCAGTATAAACATAATTTAATGGTACTAGGAGGAAAACAACCACAGCAACAAAAACAACAGGCAATGATTGTAAAGTCTTTTATCTCATAATTTTTTCTTTCTTTTCGCTCATTCTCTCTCCTTTGTTTTAAATGTGTATTATTTTGGTCATGCTGTCACTGGATTGTTACATGCTCTCAATTACACTGCTATAAAGCCAGAAGGTTTTTTGTGGTTATATTTTAAGCCTTTGAGGTGGGGTTTTTTTTTTTTTTTTTTGCTTGTGAATTTGATTCAGCTTTGCTTTGGGTTACTTTTATGCCTGCTAAACCACTCTATCCAATGTTGAAAAAGAAACTGTGTCCAAGGGAAACGTTAGAGACAACCACACGAACAATTCACCTGAGACGTGCCCATTTTTCCCCTAATTTGAATTTGACTTCATTTACACAGCAGAAGAATTTCCTGTATGCACCCCCCCAGGTTATTTATCAAGCCTATAATGTCCTACCTGTGGCATCAACACCCTTGATATTTCTTCATACCCAATGACATCACACTTCACTACAGACTCAAGCCTCCTTTGGGTACCCCTAGGTGAGGAGGTGTGCACTGCAGGCATTTCCTCAGCCCGTATGAAAGCCAGCAAACCAGCCTCATTTAGAAAGTAATGATCTTTATTAATCCAAAGAAGTGACCTTGCTAAGGAAGCATCTGACTCCTCAAGTTGTATTACTGGGGAAGATGTGACCGTACATTCTGGACCCAAAGAAGATACAGAAGAAATAAAAAGTGCTGAATTTTTATTCTGTGAACAGAGATTTCCAGATTCTGCTCCCTGGAACAATGCTCTGCCAGGGCAATACAAATCCTTGCTTCTAGGCTTTAGCCTCTACTTTTTAGTCCCATTTGACCACCAGTCTGGTATGTGTCACTAAAAGGCCAAAAGAGAGATGGTCCAGTCCTGACTTGGTGAGTTTGCAACCCAAACAAACAAAGCCAACGAGAACAGGCTGGATTTCCTACCATCTCCTTTTTTTCCCCTGAACACTCCAAATGCAGGTTTACTTGCATAAATCCAACAAATTATTTACCGCTATTACAACCCTCAAAAATGAAATACATCTGATATACTAAAGGTGGCTGCAGTTTATAAACAGCCCGCAAACTGGGATTAGAGATCACATCGCTCTGTAATTTGTCTTACTACCACAGCCTAGTTCTCACACCTTCTCAGCAAACCGCTCAAAGAAATCATAATGTAAATGCACACCGGGGTAATATTTACCCACTTTTCATATGCCAAGGCAACTGAAGAGTCCTGCCATTTGTCAGCGCTGGGTGTACCACACAGTCGTGTTTTCCTCGGGGTGGACGCAGTGGACGTGCCCAGCCACCGGCAGTCAGTGGAGGTCTCACCATGCTCTTCCTCTGCTGCCTTCAGTCTCACGGTCCCTCGACTCCCCTGTAAGCCTGGTACCAGCTTCGCCCTTGCAGTGTAGGTGGAATAACCATGGCAGATCACAACAAGAACAATATTAACTTCTTTAATTAAATTTACCAGCATTACTTATTTGAATGACACAAGCTGGTCTGAGGCGCAACTACAAATATGTAATATTGGCAGCTGCACAAATATGGAACAAAATAAGCAAATAATTCGTAACCTAACTAAACAAAGATTTCACAGTACTTATGTGTTTTAATAAATGCAAACACATAGAAATATTTTTAAGCAAAGAGATTCTGCCAAGACTTTGTGTGAAAAACTTGGCATGGCTAGCGCATGGGCTGTTCCAGACTTAAAAAAGACATTTCGGGGATGAAGGAGTTCGGCAGAAACCTGAAGATAACCAAATGGATGGTTTTGTACCATTATGAGCTAAAATGTATTTGGAAAGAGCTGAGGGGCATCCTGATGGCCCCCCCAGGGACACACTGCGGGCCACAAGCCCTGCTTCAGTGCTGCCTTTATTCTGTGGCTGGAGAAAAGAGACATGTCCCCGTGTCTTCCGAAACCGATCGCAGGCGAGGAACAGCTGCAGCAGGGTGCTGGTGGTGCACGACACATCGGCAGACTGACA
This sequence comes from Morus bassanus, assembly GCA_031468815.1. NCBI lineage: Eukaryota > Metazoa > Chordata > Aves > Suliformes > Sulidae > Morus > Morus bassanus. Next base: position 1,429,145 of record CM062580.1, on the reverse strand, counting down.
GATGGGGCACAGACAGAGCGAGGAGGTGCAGGACCTCGCACCCAGCATCTGCTCCCCACCAGCCCTCACCGATGGCATGTACACATTAATCCTGGCTATGACTGTGCAGAAGAAAATAGCAAGGAATACAGAAAGCATTTGGGATTTTTATGTGAAAGAGATTTACCCAGGTAAATCCTTCATTGCCTAAAATGGAAGGAAGAGAAGGACAGGACTGGACACAGGTATCCCTCACCCCTACCCATCCCCCAGGCAAGACACCATTGGCAAATGCTGGAGTACACCTGCTGCAGAGATTTTGGAAACACTGCTGCTTTTCCCCAGGCTGAGTGAGAGCAGGAGCAGTCCTACAGCTGCACTTCCCATGTAAAACAGAGGGGACAATGCCCTTTGCCTGCTTCGCAGAGGCACTGCGGTATTAAGTCTAAACCACGTACACCGAACAGTTAGATTCCCAGCCAGAATCAGCTGTACAAATTAAGATTATCAGATCACGCTGCCAACAACAGATCCTGGCTGGAAACCAGGCTACAAGATCTGCCTGCCCTTGCCCCCTTGGGAACTCAGCTGACATAGCACAGTGCAAAATCGCATCAATTAATAGCAGGGTAGGTGTACGATACTGTCTCAAGGGTCGTAATGGCTCTGTATAGTCATATCCTATCCAGTTTTAACTGATCCAATGTCATTTGGATTTAAATTATTATTCTTGCTAAGCTGGCTTTAAAAGGCAGACAAGTTTAATCTTTAATAGACTGGCAATCCACAATGAGCCATTTCCACTCAGCTCAGCTACCTGAAATCACATAGAGAATATCAGATCACTTACAGACCAGCTACTGCTCTGGGATTCCCTGCGGTGTTCAGGTACAAGAGGTGTGATAAACAACACAGCAACAGGCTCCATTTTGAGTTCCCTTGCCTCTTTTGGCTTCGCTTACCTCCACGACTCTATTTCCAGATAGGTTCTTTCCATGGGCTTGCACGATGGTGCCTATCGCACAGTAACACATCTTTTCTGAAGACCCATTCAAGTGAGAAGAGCAGAAGAGTTACTAGAGAATAAAGGATGACATTTGTTCTTCCGGGGGTGGGTCAGGCAAAGTAAGAACTAAGTGAGAAATTGTTCTTCCAAGGAAAATAGCAAAGCCATTTTCTTACAGTATGCATCCAAACTGCAGACACTATTTTAAATCTAAATGTCTATGGAGCAAATATGTCAAATGGCTTTTCTTTGGGAGACAGGCTATCTGAAATAAAAAATTCAGCTGTTTCCACATCTCCTGTTTAAGCTAATCTAAAATGAGAATGTTACTTTCATTCAGTTACTCTTTTTCTACAAGCCAGCCTGTGTTCCAGTTCCCCGTGATGAGCATGATCAGTACTGATACGTCCTTCAATGTGGTTTCTTCAGTAACCATTGCTTTGATTGGAGTTAATGGGGGTACTACACGTTGCACCAGTGGAAGATCTAGTCCTGTGTTGCTCTGTATTGTCCTATAATGCCCGTTGGGGCAAAGCTGTCCCCCTGCGGCTTATTCTTACTGAAATGTTGTGGGACAGGGTGGCAAGGTGCTGGCATGCAGTGCAGTTTCTACGTGTGAAGTGGCAAGACCAAAAATATTTGTGTGCACCTAAAGTACACAACCCTACTGTACCGCAAAACCCAGAGCTGACCTCAAGAGGCGGCAGCAAGGCTGCTGGATCCACGCAGCTCATGGTCTGACGAGACCACCCGGTCCAAGATGGGCCACCAAACCGAGACCTCTGGCAGCAGCGTGCAGTCCTGCCAGGCTCGCCACAGCAGGCTGGTCCTCCGGGGATGGCCGGCTTGTGTGGGTGCTCCCCTGCCAAGGCAGATCGCTCCCCTCACCTCCAGGAACATTTGGGTTTGACTTCAAACAGGGTGAGGCAGAGAACCCATCGCTCTGCTGTCAGGTTGTTCCCATGGTTAATTACCTCCTTTGTTAATGATCTTTAACTACAAGCGAAACTTGTCACCATACAATTACATAACCAGATTCTTCTTCTTATACTGAATCTATATGTCACAATAAAAGCCCCTCTCTTCTAGGAAAGAGCTAGTGAGAAGCAAGTTATGCACCAAATATGTGATAATCTGAACAGATGTGACAGGCAACCAGCAGCCAAACAGAAATACCCCATTTTACAGGTGGGATAGGAGAGAGAAGGAAAGTGGCCTGAGCCAACCCAATGTATTGGGTCTCCAGGACACATCCCTCCCCCATCACCCTCCCTCCAGTTTCTATGGCTGCAGAGCTCGACTTTACCTGCACGCAGCTGTATTTGCCTGGCACCCAGGTACTGACTGCCGCGCAACAGCCGCAGCCCTTCGCACAACTCGTGCTTGCAGGGATTGCCAGGGAGGCACGCACCCCCCAGCCTCCCCTGGGGGAACACCTCACTTTAACCCTGTGTGTTTGCTTCCAGACTTTCCCCAATGCTCGCGCAGGCAAGGTGCATTGACCGGCTCTGTCAGCCATGGCGCTGCAAGCTGAGGTCCTGAGGAAACGCTGCGGTTGCCCTGGCCCTGCACAATGGGATGGCACAGACGCACATCGCCCAAGGACGATCATCTGGGTTAACAGGGTGGGTTAAAGATACACGACCTTTGGCGAGGGGCATAAGCCAGAGGGAAGATAACACATTTCCATTGCATACGAGAGAAGGCTCCCAGTATTACTGGTATTACTGAGAGAAATCACAACCCTCAGCTTCAAGGAAGGCTTTCCAACCTGTCATCTTCTTTTCTTTGAAATGCAACTAAAACAAGAAATCACTTTGTTTCAATTATACTAACAACCTGTGTCACACGCTGTCAAAGTTACTGAGTATGTCCGGGAAAGGGACTACTTAGACAGCAATGCGTGTTTGCAAAAGCTGGAGCACTGTACTGGACAAAAGGTGTTGTGATGGGGATGCTGCTTCAGCCACACAAAGGACACTTGTATCCCTGCCTTAGGCTTATTTTAATGGGATGCTCTATCCTGCCAAGCGGACAAGCACTACAAAAGTCTCAGGGACCAGCAGAGCCCTGGGAACATACAGAAAATAGCAAGCACAGCAGCACCTTGGCTCAAGCAATGCTTACGATCAGGTCTGTCTTGTAAAAGAATACAACAAATTGTAATTCTGAAGTGTCGCTTTGAATTTATGACCTTGTGTGCATTTAATCACTTAGAAAGCATCATATTGTGTTGTGTCTTATCACATTAGGCTGCTGCTGAACACAGTGAGATGCAATGTTACACGGAACAAGCTGGGATCAGAAGTAATGCAAAAGATTTTGCAGGTAAAAATATCCACAGATGAGTGTCAAGAAGGCTTTCAGCAGGGATGACATGCAAATTCCCCCCACGGCTTCACTTCCCACCAACTTGACAGGCTCTAATGGTTTCATTTAGGTTAGAAAGAGCGAAAAAGTGTCTCACGAAGGGTGTGGAGTACAGCCGGTGCTTTTTATGCACTGGTCCCTGAAATTCGGATATGCAGATTACAGGGGAGGACTCCGGGCAGAACCGCCTGCAGTCCCTCCCTCTCCTACGGAAACCAGGGGCACATGGGTCATGTTAGCAATGGCTGCCGAGTGTATTGAATAGGAACAACAAATTCAGTAAAATGGAGCTCATTTAAGAATTACTAAGGCCCAAAGGGATCTCTGCTAACAGACAATCTAATCCCGCACATAAAATAGGCTAGATCATTTCCCCTGTAATTCCTGCACGTAGCCCTGAAACTCAAGGCTGTATTTCTCCCTGCTAGTACCTCTCTCTTCTCCCGAGGAGCCGGCCGGGCTGTGCCGCACACCGTGGTCCCTGGGGACCTTGGAGGGTGGGCAGTCCCTGGACGGAGCCTGGTGCTCGCCAGCCCGGGGTGCCCGTCCCACCACCGCTCTGCAGGAGAGCAGTCAGCTTTCTGTGCTGCTGCTGTGAATACATGGACTAGATGATGGTTGTAGGCCCCTCCCAAGGGGAACTCTTCTGTTCTTCTGCACTTCATTCTATATCGCACCACAGAAAGCTGCAAATTCATGATTTCCAGGCATGCACATTGGGCTTTCTCTCAGTGCAGATTAATTCTCACCCTGCAGGGAAGTTACAAATCAAGAGCACTGCTGGTCAGAAATGGAAATCCCCAGCAAGGCTCTAACCATTTATCAGGAGAGTACTCAACATCACGGCTTCAGGACTGTAGCGGCACGGGGGACCTCTGGGGTTGCTGCTGCCGGCTGCGGCGGGGTGCAGATCTCACCCCAGCAGCCGCGAGCCGCCGGCCCGGAGGCCCGCTGACACCGCATGCAGCCTGCGTTTGTCCCGCCGGCGTGGGCTGGAGCTGCGCGGAGCTGGGGGCGCCCCAGCAGCGGGACTGCCGCGTCCCCAGCCCCGGCGTGCCCCAGCCAGCCCGCGCCCGGGGCACTCACAGGGGCCCTCTGCCTTGGGACCAGTGCCTCCAGCTTGAACCCTCCCGGGGCCACTCTTGTTGCCAGGAAATGAAATATGCATATATACAGACACATATCGCATATATATACACACACACACGTGTGTGTGCACATATATAAAAAAAATACATATGCATGTACACACACACATATATACGTATAAAAAGAATTGCTGGTGACAAAAATGCTACTGCATGCTGCCTTTACTGAGGGCCCAGAGCAGCCTGCTGCTGCTGGACGTGCGCTGAATGCAGAGGTGCTTTCCTGAAAAGGATACTGCCCGCGTGCAGCACAAGCAACAAAGGTCACATTAAAACACTTCCAAAAACTGAAATGCCGGGGCAGGAGGGGGGACAGAAACACAAAGCTCAGCAATTTCCTTTCCACTACTTACTAGATATACCTGAAGTCAACAGCACGTGTTAATACAACTGAGCGGCGGCAGGGTGGATGGAGACATGACGCAGGCTGACTCAGAGAACAGACGCCCCTGAGTGGGAAGCACAGCCAAGAGGCCGACTCAGCTGTCCCCGCGGCGGGGCTGACGGATGCTCCTGCCAGCCCCTGCGCCAGCCGGCCGAGCAAGCCCGCAGCAGCGGGGCTGTCTCTCGGGAGGCCTGAGGTGCAGCTGCAATGGTGTTGCAGTTGAGCCAGCACTAAAACTCAAATTCAGACTAATTGAATACAGCTTTCTTTTTTTTCTACAAGGACTTCAATGTTCCAAGGCCTTTGAGATGTCTATATAAATGTCAGGAGATTAATATGCTGTCTCTGAGAAGTTCTTATTGGTTTTGCCCAGACAGGGCTTATGCCTTTACAGCCAGAAGCACAGTGCAACAGGGGATAGAGAAACAAAGGAAAACCTCTCTGTGTTGCTTCTTAGCTGTGACTCGTACAACATATTTCCAAAGGTTACATAGCAGCTAGGAGTGATACTTAGGCAGGTGAGCCTGCCTTTTGTGCCTAGAAAATGACCTCCATTTCCAACTCCCCTCCCGAGATGTTATTCATCACCCGAGATGAAATAAATCGTACAGAGCCTGTTTTACACACTCCGGTTTCACAAGCCCACGATGTCCACATAAAGAGCAGCAAGGGAAGTTTCCGTGCAGACATGCAGACCGAAGGGAGCGACGTTTGTCACTGCAGAACCGGGGCTGAAATCCCGGGGTCGGCGCCCCGACCGCCGCAGCTTTCACAGCAACTGCATTTCCAGCGAACGCACCGAACGGCCTTTCCTCGCCACCAAACGCAAAGCGAACCAGCCTCCCCCGAGTGACGGACCCGCCAGGCGCGGGGAGGCAGGGAGGGAGGCTCGCTGCCTGCTCCGGCCTTTCGGAGGCAGGTACCTGCAGTGCCTGACCTATCACCCTCGTGGGACTCCCGGCACCTCTCCCGGGTTGCCTTTACTGGGTTCCCCGGGGGATTTGTGCCTGATATTTTATTCAGGCACATTTTGCGTATACTCTGCAATGCAAAAGTATGAAACAACGCATTTTACTCACGTGTACAGGTCTCCCATGGTTAACCAAACCGTAACAATACGAGGGGCTGTGCGGGGCACGAGCAAAGCGTCCCTCCTGGCACCGCTGCCTGCGGGAGGCTGCCGGCTGCCGAGCAAGGCGAGCACGCCGGTGCGATGCTCTGCCAACGCTCAGCTCCCCCAGCCTCCCAGGCACCGCTCGCATCGCCGGGGCCAAATGTGGTTTCTCTGTATTTAGTAATCCTCAGCAGATTTCTCTTCCAGCCACACCGGGAGTCCCAAAACGCATAAGTATCCGCAGGTTCCTGTGACACAGAGTTCAGCCAGCCTGCTGCCCATGGCAGGGAAACCCGGCCACTTCTTTTTCGTGCAAATGTTTTTGGTGACAGGCTCCAGAAACCGACATTATATTGGGTCAACGGTACACGATATGTGCCAGATTATTCTATGCGCATTTTGGCCGACTGTACTTCATCTCTCTTCCGAAGGCCCACAATAGGTGTATTCACAAGAAAAGTTTCCCACAGAAAATAATAATAATAATAGAAGTGTTGTTTGTTGAGGTTAAGGAAAGGTATTGGCACCTCAAGCTCTTCACTCCTCGTACTGTTTCACTGCTGCCAGGCTGTTAATCTCAGGGTCCCAACCAAATTAGTTTTAAATTACCTATTTAAGGGCAAAATTACTTTTTTACACTATTAAAATACTCCTTGAGAAGTATATCCAAGCAAGTAAGATTACTTATGGAATTAAGTGGGAATAAAAATATTAATATGGACATTAATAGCTTGTCTACCTGTGTTACATCCATTCCTCTTCATTGTCCTACTCTAGAGTATAATTTTGTGTTGCCCTCTGGACTTACACAGCGCACTCTTGCAAGAACAGTAATTACTAAAGCTTTATGACAGTATTTAGGCATCTCGCTTAATCTTCAACAGGTCATATAATTTCAGTGAGAAGTGTGTGTCTAAAGTGCTCCGTTAGATCCTAAGGTCACATTGGAAAAAAAAGAGATGTCCATTCACTGCAAAGCAAGTGCTCAACTACTGTCAGGTATGAAGCTGGATGAAGAAAACAGGGGACAGCAATGAAAGCAAGGCAATGGCTAATACTTCTGAACTGAAGATTATAATAATAATAATAATAATAAAAATAATGGTGTCTCAGCAGCAAATATGTTCCTTGATGTTTATAAAATTCATGGGGATTCTACAATGAACTCATGTAAATAAGTATATAGTTTTATTATAGTTCTTGTTATTGCTACAATATATGCTTTTAGAGGCTGTAGATACTGAACTGGGTTGAAATTCCAACTTCAAGTATTCTCCTCGGTCTTCTGAGGTTACTCTAGAAGTTCCCAAGCAGGCTTGGCTTTTGTGGTCATATGGAAAGAGCACAGCTAAGATTGTTTATGGTTTTCACAATATCACATCATCTGGATTCAGATTTTTTTTGTTGTTTTCTTAGTATTTTACTGAATTTCAAATGTATATAGGAATTTGCTTTTTCTGAACAGTAAAGAACATTAATGTCATGTGTCTCCTAGTAATCTTGGTTTATGATGTACATTTGTCTTTTCTTGGTGTATTACGTGTACACACACAGAAAACATCTAAACCATGTGAAATGCCCACTCAAAAAGAAAAGAAATACAGGTTAGCATCAGGAAAGGGTAATAATACTTGACATCACAACTCTGGTTGAAGTGGTAGCCTAATGATAGAGCTCAGAGTATCCTTCCCCATTAATGATAGATTTCCTTCTGCTTACGTATACGATTACTTGGTGTTTGGGGTTTTTTAAAATTCTGAAATGAAAAATTTCAAGATAATACAAAATGAGGGAATTGAGAATTTGGAAACCCAAGCTTAACAGGTCAGCCACTCTTAAAACCTTAGTCCTACAGAAAGTCCTAATCCTAGGCACCCAGTATTGCCCAGTAGGTGACAGCAGCTGTCAGGGAGTCTGTTGGTGCATCTCCTTGCACACTTGCCCAGGCTCCAGGAGCTGGATGATTTCCTGAATTACAGGTGTTATTTTTGCATTTTCTGTTGGGGAGAACTAGTTAAAGGGCAAAACATGATTCTCTGTTTACCTCTTTAGCACTTACTTAAAGACAAACAACAAGTAGGAGAATTAAGTACTTTTTTCTTACGATTAGCCAGTCGGGCGTTTCTAGTAAAGCTAAATCAAATTTCTGTGATCACCTAATTTTCAGTCTTCATTACTGTAACCACGAAATCAGCCATCAGCCCGTTATGAATCTAATCTGTCATGTTTAAGATGCATTTGGACAATGCCCTTAACAGCATGTGCTAACTGTTGGGCAGCCCTGAAGTGGTCAGGCAGTTGGGCTAGATGAACGTTGTAAGTCCCTTCCAACTGAAATATTCTGTTCTGTTCTGTTCTATAGTGAGGGAAAAGGACACTTTTTATGTACCCAGGAGGGGGATGGAAAAATACATCTTTTTCATCAAAACAATGGAAAATCTGATCTTTTTTCATCCTAAAACTGGTCCAATGTCTACACAATAAACCAAAACAAGCTGATCACATTATGTACCAGTTGTTGCTATGGAGTACCGCTGACATGATTAATTAGATAGTCACTGGGCCAGAAAAAGGAGTGAAAATTAATATGATTTTCTGGCCATTACAGTGTTTAATATTAAAGAGCCTGGATGAAATACTGAACAACCTTTGGAGAAAAGAGTGGGACCCATGTCTGCTCACTGCTCAGGTCAGTAACCTGAGCACCAGGCGTTTCTGCCTTGCTGAATAACTGCCTAATTGTGAAATAACTGCCTAATTGCGGAATAACTGCCTAATTGCAGAGTGGAGCAAGGTCAAAGTGAGGAGTTTGAGATCCAGGGGCTGCATTTCCGCAGCAAATATTACTGTTCCATCAATACCTGCTGCTGGGGTTTTCCTGGGTCTGCATGGTGATATGTGAGCAAAGCACCAGAGTGTTAGGCACCTGGACATCAACTTCCTGCGCCACAGACCATGCCAGCGACCCAGCTACGTTGCTGTGACCCAGCACTGGCCAGCGCTCGGGGCATTCAGGGCAGACCCTGGTTATGCATTTGCCTTTGCTCAGTTTCAGCCGTGGCTCATTGGCATCAGGTCCCCACGTGCGACCTTCAGCGGCAGGAAATTGCTCCGTGTCCAGCAATAATTTCTGCTTCTATTCCTGAATGCAACAGGCCTTTGTTTCAGTACTGCGGAATGATAAACAATGAATAAAAGCCAGGGAAAGATTTGTACTTTCACTTAATTGCGGATTCATGATGTTTCTCTTTGATAATCTACATGAATATATGGGTACCTACTCACATAGAGAATATCAAAGTGGGCCCCTGGCACAGACATGCATGTACACAAATATGTACACATACAGGTATATGCTGGGATTTAATGACACCCATAATCCTTATAGCAAGATTTGTTTTAGGAGCAATGTGGCGATTATCTCCCTCGGTATGTGGAAGAGCAAGGAAAAGGTTTTAGTGAAAGCCAAAAACTACTGTATATATTCGGTCATCTGCATTTAACTGATGATAATTTAATTAACTTGAATAAACCCTCGCCTTTGCTCTGCTAATTTTGCACAATATGAGCCTTCTCTGGCTGGCGTACCAGCGTACAAAATCCCAGCTTACTTAATTCCTTCAGGAGCTGCATCACAGTTTTAGAATACAGTATCTGTAATGTAAATTTAAAAGAAAACAAGTGACAGGTAATTGATTCAGTAAACTACTGGCAGATTTGTGCCTTTATGGACTTCACGGAATCAGTAAGCATTTGCTCCAAGTGCTGTTTGCTCAGATTTAACAGTTGCAAGAAGTTTTGTTAATATTCACAGACTTCTACTACAAGAACGAGAGTCACAACGCCGAGTCCAAGATTTGACACGAGATGTCCAGAGGGGTAGGCATGCCCTTCGTGTGGGCAGCTGTGAAACCCGTGCCAGCTCCAGGCCCCTGTACAGCGCCTGGAGAGGGGAGGGCACGCTCAGGTTGGAAACACCAAAGTTTTATGAAATCGGTAGGACACATTTTGGGTGGTGTGACCTAGAGCCCAAAGAATGCATCGCCTCTCAGCAGGCACGAGCTAGCATTTACACATTTCCACAGGTAACTTATTCATTAGAGTAAGTTTTCTAAATGTTACTGTATTCATTATTATTTGTACACACAAATCCCTTATGCAAGGGAAGGACAAATCTTAACAATCCTTTTTTACTAGACTGTATTTCCGGATATTTCTAGCTCTTCCAGTTTCACTCCTGGCCTGTATCTGAGAATACGGAGTAAACAAAAATGAAAAATGATGAGAAAGAAGTGAGCCACCTGCTTTCAACCTCAAAGGGCTGCTATTTATCCTGAACAGGAGTCTGCAGGGTATCGGGGGCTTCTAATTGCTCCAGTTGGTTCAGATCGTATCTGTGGCCATCTGGATATTTGTGGGTTAGCAATTAAAAACGGGAAGCGAAACAGTTGAAAATATTATTGTTCAGCTTACTAAAGTTTTTTTTTATTACAGGCTAAGAGTAGGCATATGATAAATCTTCAGTGCAAATCAAACAGTGCTGTAAATATGTCTCTGTGCAAGGGCCAGGCATTCTTGCTGATTGTATGAATACCAGCGTAGGCTTTTTCTAAAGGCATCTCCATAGCTTGAGATGAGAGTTTCCTACACCCACAGGTAAGAAACTATGGATGGACAAGCAACGTAGGAAGATACATACAAACAGATATTCTGTTGGTAACAGCAGTTTTGAAGTATCTGTGAGGTGGCTACTGTTCGCATGTTTGTTTTTAAAGTTTAATTTTGGCAATTGTTGTGTTTTCCTTAATGAATGCAGTGGGAACAATCTAACTGATGGGGAGTACTAATACTGCGTTTCGGTCCAAAGGCAGCTGATTTGGATGCTCAGGAACGAGGCAGGAGAGCTGGGAAGGGCCCTGCCCTTGCCAAAAGGGAGAGCAGAGGTAAGGGGCTCCCATCCCAGCAGGGTCACTACAAGGTACATCTATTATTTGTTCTGAATGGCACTTTTCTCATTAAAACTTCTCCCCAGGCCCCAACCCTTCCCTGCTCATGGGCTGCATCACTCACATTGCTCTCCAGCAAGGAAAGAGATTTGCCTTTCAGAGAAATACATAGCGACAACCCTTGAAGGAGGAACAGTTTATTTTCTTATTTCGGGGGTTTCTTGCAGCCCCATGACTCATGCTGATACTCACTTCTCACTTAGTCAGTCCAGGACTGCTGAAGTCTGCTGCTTGGAGAAGCTCTGGAAGATGCTCCACATGCCTCCGCAGCCCTGCCAGAGCTCGGGTTCGTGTAGCCTGGCAATAGCCTGCTCCAGCAAGCCAGAAAGAGCCCATTACAAATCATGGCACCTTTTTAAATGGATCCTATTGATGAATATACCTGTCATCCCATCTTCTGGAGTGAAGCCTCTTTCCAGCTTTTTATGCTGCCTGCGCAAAATGGATTTGCTTTGCACCTCCTTCCCTAGGACAGTGCCCAGGCTGCTGCGGAGTGACGCAGGCAATAGGCTCATTAGAGGAGTAATGGTGTATGTAACGTGACAGGGTTCGTACGCATGCACTTCTCTTGGTCTTTGAAGAGGCCGGGTGGCTCCTACCCACCGCCCGCTGCCGCCCCAGCCCTACCTGGACACGGACCAGGACCTGGAGGTTGCTCATGTAATAAACCCATCGCTCCAATGCTGAGTACAAATGGGGTTTTTAATCTCATGAAGAAAGGCCTGAGTAGAAGCAATTGCTGGAAGCTGAAAGTCAATAAATACAGATTGGAAGTACAGTGAAGGCAACCCAGTGCTGGAAGGACTGCCTGGGGAAGCAGCTTCCCAGCTGCTGGTTCTCTGCAGATCAAGCTGGGTGCCCTTCTGAAAGGTGACTTGCCGTCAAAGACACGTTGGGCTAGGTACAGGATGAGCGATGGGACTTTCTCTTCTGTGATACAGAGAGAGCACAATAAATGATTTATGGATCTCTTCTGCCTTTATAAAACATGAATAAAAGCACTGCTTTCAAAATACTTGTCCTAGGACTGGTCTTCAGAGATGAAAATATTTCACACTGTCCTTCCCAGAAAGTCCCCGAGGCCCGTTTAGCAAAGCGTGTGGGTACCCCCATCACCTCCTTGTGCCATTTTGCCTAACTCCAGGCCGAGTCCTCAGGGTCAGTCTAAGCCTTTATGGAAGCTTTCCTTCCAGTTTCAAGCAGGACACACTTACAATCAAGCCTTGGATTCAGCAGCTTTCAAAATCTTTCCATATTTATGACAGCTACCAAGGATTAACTTCATTTATGAATTTAACAATGATTACACCTTATTATCCTCCACACAAACAAATATTATTAGGAACAAGTGAATTATACATAAAGGCATTCTTTGTGCATTTATTTACATATCCCAAGAAAGACTGTATTCATGTTGTATAATTCTGATTGCATGCTTCGCCGAGCATTAAAAAGGTTTACCGCTGCACGGCTGCCCCAGTTTGACAACTTTGACAGCTTCATTCTGAATGTGTGCGCAAACAAACAAGTAACACTGTAGAGACATGCAGTGTGTGTGGTGGTGTGCTGAACAGTGTGGAATGCTTTCAAATGACTCTCCTGTCACAATAATCATTTTAGTAGGTGTTATTCCACATTGACATCTATATTTCTCAGAGTTTCACATATTAACAAGCTACTCATTTGTATTGTGTCTATCTGCAGGTACAAACTCCCTTTTCTTGATGTGCCATCCCAAGATGGCCTACAACACTGCTGCTTAAATAATGTTCTTTTTTCCAAGTTGGCTGAAGCTTGTTTTTTTAAAAGTGATCCATGTAGAAGCACTCAGAAATCATACACATCTGGTGGGTAATTGGAGGGTTTGTTCACATGATGTAGGGGCTCAGATTCAGGGCAAGCGCCTCTGGCAGCCTCTTCCCTGCCAGGAAAGGTGAAGGTGTGGTGCAAAGCTGATCAATAAACACACAGAGACAAAAAACCCACAAACCCAGCCTCTCCCAACCTCAGTCCACCAGGAACTTCAACGGCAGTTTTGCAGGCCGCAGTGGAACGGCACGTTGGAGAAACCAGAGTCTGCGCCTGAGCATAGACCCGGCACGATGGAGCACCGTGGGGGAGTGTGTCGCCCGGGGGTAACACCAGGAGCTGCGCCTGTACTCAGGTCTGACCTGATACGTCAGTCTCTTTGAGGAAAGAGGTTTGCATTTCCATGTCCTTCTGAGAAAGAGTGTGGACAAGACCAGTAGCAATACAGAGAGAGAAAAAATAATGAATCTGTTCAGAAAATCATGGTATTTAATCATGTCTAATTAAGGAGAAAAATAAAAAAAAAAGAGGAAAGCAACCCACATGTTTGGCCCAACATTATCTCCTCTTAAGATTGTTAATGTCACATTATTTATTCAGCTAGCTTTTCTAAAGCTAATATTATTAACATAGTGGAAACCTCTGAAAGAGAGGATTTGCTTTTCACGACTTTTTCCTCCACGATTTTAAAGGTAAATTCTTAGATTGTATCATGTGTTTCTATCCTGAGATGAGCAGAAATACACTACCAGTGACTGTATCAACAAATGGGTAGGAAATTATGGAGCCACAAAGAACAGGCAGCTAACTTAGGAAATATTGACAACCACTAATTTAGCAAAAGGTCAAAGCTGTATTAGGGCAGAAGCTATGATCATCATCACCATTATCAGAGTATGGCTTTTCATCAACACAAATTCATTTTTACAGGATGAAGGAACTTCTGCCCCCAAGGAATGACTTCTGGCATCTGGGGAGAGTGCATATTTTTCTAAACATTTTCCTAGATGCTGCTAAAGCTTTTTCCAAGCTCAGCCAAGACTTCAAACATCTGACCCTGGGCAAGGTCCAGCCATTACAGGTGGAATGGTGGCCAGTGTTTCAAGTCAAATAGAAAGGAGCTGGAGATAGAGATGCTTCTGCCCACACTCACAGACAGCCAGGAGCACCTGGCATGGAAGGAGTCACAACAAGTAAGGTACCAACTGGCAACATTTACTGCAGAGCTAGCCCCCTTTTACATTCCCATCACATGTACAAATGTCTCTTGAACCCTACTCATGCCCTCACTCCTGACCAGGGTCTGCTGAAATGTCCATGCCCACGTCCATGCCCATGCCCACACACATGCTCACATCAATGCCCACGTCCACGCCCACGTCCATGCCCATGCCCACACACGTGCTCACATCAATGCCCACGTCCATGCCCACGTCCATGCCCATGCCCACACACGTGCTCACATCAATGCCCACGTCCATGCCCACGTCCATGCCCATGCCCACATACGTGCTCACATCAATGCCCACGTCCATGCCCACGTCCATGCCCATGCCCACACACGTGCTCACATCAATGCCCACGTCCACGCCCACGTCCATGCCCATGCCCACACACGTGCTCATATCAATGCCCACGTCCATGCCCACGTCCATGCCCATGCCCACATACGTGCTCACATCAATGCCCACGTCCACGCCCACGTCCATGCCCATGCCCACACACGTGCTCACATCAATGCCCACGTCCACGCCCACGTCCATGCCCATGCCCACACACGTGCTCATATCAATGCCCACGTCCATGCCCACGTCCATGCCCATGCCCACATACGTGCTCACATCAACGCCCACGTCCATGCCCACGTCCATGCCCATGCCCACACACGTGCTCACATCAATGCCCACGTCCACGCCCACGTCCATGCCCATGCCCACACACGTGCTCACATCAATGCCCACGTCCACGCCCACGTCCATGCCCATGCCCACATACGTGCTCACATCAATGCCCACGTCCATGCCCACGTCCATGCCCATGCCCACGTCCACGCCCACGTCCATGCCCATGCCCACACAGGGCAGCACCCAACAGCGCCATCAGCCCTTCTCCATCTCTGCCTGCTGCTCAGTACTTACCGTGCACTTCTGGCTGTATGGGTCGTATGATACAAATTGGAGAACAAAAAATTTTAAATACTAAAACAGTGAATATCAAAGTATCAGCATTTGGCTGTGCAATCCCTCAAATCTGAACGATGTCTGTGATTTGCCAATATTTTTACAAATACCTAGTGATGGGTGTGAATCCAGAGAAATCTGAGCCAGCGATAAACAAAGTTCTGGAACAAATAATGCAGATGATGATGAATTAACTCTATGACAGTCTGGAAAAACCTCAAAATTACTCCTATGTTGAGAATTCATGTAAATATTGCTAGCATGGTGCCCTTGGTGACTAATTAGATGAGTAACTGCTATTTGGTTTTTGGGGTTTTTCTTTTGAAAATGTTCTTAGGTTTTTACTGGCAGGTAAAAACTGAATTTGACAAAACAGCAAGCCCAAGGAAAGCATCACTGGGGCCCAATTTGTAACTCAAATCAGGCTCACTGTTGTTACTAATTTTCCTTCGCTTTTCTGAAAATCAAAGGATTCTTTCATTTTCAGATCTTTAAATTATTTGCAAAGCGCAACAGGATTTGGTATTGGCAAATGTGGCTTTTTTCTTTGGACCATTACCTAAACAAAAGAATCCAACAACATTCATTCCACAATTTTCACACAAAAATGATAGACCACTTCTGATGTCTTAATGCCTGATTTATTCTCTGATGTATTATTCATTTACTTCTAACTCATAGTGTCTGATTTATTTCCTAATTTATTAATTTATCCCCTGATTTAGTTCTATATCATCCAATATGGAATTTAAAAAAAATTTTTATATATATATAAATATATATATTCTGTACAGCAGGTAACCAATAAGCCATTATAATTTTGAACAGCAAGCAGAAAGATAAAATAAAATGGAGGAGATATGAATTTATGTGCAAAGTTTATTGCTAGATCAGGCATATATGCCATACTGAAGAGTATGTCAGAGGCAAACTAGGCTGGTAGTTATAGCAACCATATGCTTAGCTAGAATAACACATTCCTGGGGACACAGGAGGCTCAAAAGCTGTTAGGAAAATAATAGTTCACATCTTTAGTGAGAGAAAGCAAACACTTTTTACCAGATTCTGCATTCTCTGCTAGGAGTGGAGTTGATTTCAGAGCCTTTGGTGAGAGGAGAACAGAACTCTTGAACAGCCAGTGACCAGTACGTTAGAACAAATCTGGATTGTTTTGTTTCTTAAATGTATCTCTTGCTACTTCCCCATTTAAACGAATAAATGATTTGCTCATTCTGATTCAGACTTTTGACTAAAAATACTGAGTGGTGCTAATTTTTAGTAGTATCATACTTTGTATGGGTTTTTTTAATGAAGCAATGCTTTTTCAGTGTTTGTCACGGGCTTTGAACTGTTCGGAGAAAGCTTTAACCAAGGACCCTGCAAACTGTCCCAGTATTGCTGCAGCACCCACCAGCCTCCACCTCACCGAGCACTGATACACTCTCATACCCAGCCAGCCTCATTGGGTAATGTACACCAGGTTAAGAAAAAGCCCTGCTAAGACACAATATCTGACACGAGGCTGTTAGCTCTGGTTGTCCTGTGCTCAAGCTGTAACACCAACCCACATCTGCTCATCCTCCCAAGTCACATCAACAGAGGTAGTAAACCAGAGGTTCCCCTCAGATGAACAGCTCTGGGCTCGACACTCGCTTACCCCGACCCCCTGGCACCAAAGCCGCCTGCGAGCCCGCTGCCGCCCCTGCCAGCCCAGCCACCGCAGCTCCGGAGCCGGGGCCGGCTCCGCTCTGTCCCTTAGCCTTAGCCCAGCTTGGAATAGTGGGCTAGAGCTTAAAGTCCACAAGTATTTTAACCTCTTCCTATTTGGTTACTGTCAGAACAATGAAATCTAGCAGATACACTTAATGACCACTTCTTAGTTTAATGTTCTTGGAGGTCTCAAAGTATTGACAGAAATGGATTCATTCCCAGGAATAGCCCACAGAGCAAGTATAGTCTTTTTATGCAAAAGAGTTTCACAACATATGCATTTAACATACTCTTTTATTAAAAAAAACAACACAACAAAACCAAATGCTTGTGGGTTTTGCAAAAAAAAAAGAACTTTCAAGTAGGTACAATTGAAATAGTAACAGCACACATTAAGTATCATTATTATTACTGCACTTTAAATTATTGTTATTATTGCTAGCCCTTAAATTATTCTGTCCATGAGCAAGAAAAGTGCTGAACGCAGTCAGCGGGACTACTCGTGAGCAGTCCCCGCCACGCGTCAAGGCCGGGAAGCCGTCCTGCTCCTCCCGAGGCAGGGGACCCTCAGGCTGCAGCCACGCAGGAAAGCTCTTCCCAACAAACCAACACCGAGCTCTTCACTAGAGCTTTGCCCATCTCAAGGCCAGGAGATGGGTGTTTTCAAAACAAAGCCTGTTCCAGTCGATAACTGCACAGAAAATGATCCCAAACCCACACACTTTTTGTGTACTCTCCTCCTCCCTAAATTACTCCAGTTCATCTGGTTGCTTCTTTGCTGCCTCCTAAGTATGTAAAGAAATAAGCACAGGCACTAGCTTTGCATCTCAGTAGAGGACAAGCTCCCTAACCCGCAGAGAGCAGTTTACAGTGAATTGCTTGACTGTAATTAACAACAGCAGCAAGACCTCAGAAGCTGTTAGAAGGATTTTTATTGTCTTATCAATCATGATGGCCCCGCATGTTGTTTATATTCCTTATTAATAATGTCATGCATATAGTGATGGATTTTGGCAGTCCCTGTCATATTCTCCCAGAGCTATTTTTCACACTCTCCTCCACTTTCTTGCAGAATTGTCCCCATAACTGTCCCTTTCCTCTGCTAATTAATTTAAGCTCTCCAGGGTACAGACACCGCAACTTTCATTCACAGGAGCTGGCCACAGCCCCGGCAAAGGAAGAGGCCCAGCAGCGAGCCACCTCGTCACCTGCCTTCGCCACCCTCGGGATGCTTTCACCCCTTTTTGTAGGTAACAGATTTCCGCAGTACTGGGGACATGCATAACCTCGTCGCTGAGTAGAGTGGGATATTCAGTTGGGCTGGGTTTTCTTCTCGCCTCCAGTAAAAGATTCATGAGACTGTAGTAAAGCAATCAATGGTTTTAATTACCTGCTTAGTGCTGGCTGCAGGAGCACTATATTGACTAATACTAAGTAGAGGCGTAAGTGCTTTGCTTTACTGGACTTGAAGCTCTGTACCTGATTTCCTGCATCCCACCTATGAAATGAAAACAATAATATTGCTCTTCCTCCGCCTTGTTGACTGGCCAGGACTGGCTGCCAGCAGAGCACAGGGCGTGCTGGGAGGTCCCCATCTTCTCCGTAGCTTCTGGCTGCTGCTGCAGCAGTGAGCGGCAGCGCAGCCCTGCTCCTGTGCAGAGCGGCTGTGTGCTGGGTCCCTGCACCCCCCGGGACGACTCCACCGAGCAGCCTCCCTGGATCCCTTCGTGATCCCCTCTTCCCTTCCCCTGTTATGTGAAGTTCACGGGAAACTTCCCCAAAGCTGTCCTTCTGTATCATGTATGCATGCAATCTGATTACATTTAATTCCAAATAACCAAGCACTTCAAAGGGACTGTCAGTCACCCTTCTGTAGTGTTAAATGACAAGATAAAGAAGATATGTGTTACATTAGGCAACGTAACAAGACTGCCATTTAATCAGGAGGAGACTGGAGGAAGGATGCAGTAGACAAAAAGGGATGTTGTTTGTTCATTTGTTACTTCATTGTCTAGAAATCATCTGTTTCTCTTGGACAGGAGATGCAGCCAATTTCCATACATCAGAGGGGAAAAAATGGAAAAAGCGTTGTGTCTTCACACAAGTTACCAACTTTCTCTTTAGGAAGGAATATCAGATTTTCTCCTTGGAAATGGAAGTTCTGCCCCAAGGAGGCCAGTCCAGGCACGGCTGCTGCTGTGTGCCAACCCACAGCCCTTTCTGCCCAGCCGGCCATTTGGGCAGTATTGTCCAAGTCAACATTTGCTGAATAAATGGGAATTTTTGCCTTCAAATTTTTGCCCAACAGATTGGTATTTTTCAAACACAAAAATGTAAACCAACCACAGCTCATTTGCAAAGGCACGCTCTCATCTGCTGGAGTTCTCTCCAGACTGTTCAGCTCAGCCAGACCTCCACTCTGATTCATTTGCTGTCTGCCCATAAACTGGGCTAAGATTTTAGAAATATTTATTTATTTTAAGGGGATATATTACCTCTGCAGAAAAAATGAAGCTAGGAGTTATCATCTGCAGCAATATTTTGAATTAGCTTTTACTGTGTTGCTTCCACTACCTCCCACCTTCAATCAAAACTGATGGGAATAAAAGGGTTTCTTCTGTTTCACTGGGTAATTTCTTCATACTCCTATTTTCCTTTGCAGTACCATACCCTGCATGGCAATGAAGCCTACAGAAGTCCCATCTCGACATGAAAACACTGCAGCAGAGGTTTCCTAGTTTATTTTAAATGAATACTCATTTTCTAGGCTGATAAACAACAAAATGCTGTGAATATTCCTGAATATCTGGAAAGGCACAAGGGAATAGGCATGTAAAGTCATTTCTTCCTACTTCGGAGTTATTTCTAGAGAAAATGCACAGCTTTCTTCACCAGACTTACCCTGGCCTAAGGTAACATTCAG
The DNA here is from genome assembly GCA_031468815.1 of Morus bassanus. Classification (NCBI taxonomy): domain Eukaryota; kingdom Metazoa; phylum Chordata; class Aves; order Suliformes; family Sulidae; genus Morus; species Morus bassanus. The sequence continues at coordinate 1,409,515 of CM062580.1, read as the reverse complement.
CTGGTGAAAGCGATGGCTGAATGCGCCCTTAACTTCACAGAGATTTTTAGTTTTACTTATATTCCTTGCAATAAAGAAATGCTACAATGGAAAAACCCCCTACAGTCAAAAGAATTCCCTGCCGTGCCGAAGTGTGCTGTCACTTCCACTCATGTCCCCTGCCTGTCTCCCATGGAGCTCCAGGGTTTCACGGTCCCCTTTGATGGAGTCACCACCATCGCTGACAGAGGCGGTGCTGGGAGAAGCGTGAAGAGCTCGCGCAGCCTCACCATCTCGACGCGGGTGGAACCTCCAGCGGCGTGAGCACCCCTTGGCCTCTGTGCTGAGCCCTCACCCCCCGACCGTCCTGCTGTCCAGTCCTGCTGCACCCGTGCCTCCGTCCTCCCCCTTCCATCACCTGCACCGAGAGCATCGGCTCGCCCCTCCCTCCCAGGCGGGCACTGCAACGCTGGCTGCCTATGACCCGGGGCTGCCAATCTTTCCTCGGCTTGCTGATCTTCACACATTTTCGAAGGCAGGAGGGTGCTATTAGGGATTCCCAGAGGTCAGCTACTCTGCTGAACACAGAAGTTCACTTTTCTTTGCCAGCTTTCAGATCTTCAGATCTCCAGCTAAACGCTACGGAGACTTCAAATTCCAACACCTTCTCAGGACTGAGCTCTCAATTTATCAATAAATTTATCCTGCAATTCCTAGCTGAAAATCAGAACAAGCAATGCATTGTTTGACAGGAGTTATTATGCATAAAAGATTTGTTTATTTAGACATGGAAATCATACTCCTGTTTATGTTGGCAGGAAAGCAGAATGACCTTTTTTATTTGAAGTACAGACTTCAGGGATTATTCATAGTGTCTGCAAAAGAAAACTTTGCAGAGAGACGGGCAGAAATACTAATAATTTCACAGCATGCAAAACTGCATCATTGCTGTTATTGTACAGCTGTCTATTTGGAAAGATCTGGAAGGAATTAAATGCAACGTGTTTGTAGTTACAAAAGTTGAAAATGATGCTTAGCAAAAATCATTGGGATGGTTTTACAAGGCAGATGCGTTGATATCTGAAGTGAGATTTTAATCTGTAAATAGAAATGTCACTAACTATCAGTACTTCAGGCTGTGAAGACCTGCTTATGGCTGTATTTGGACAAGGCAAATATAACTTTGATTTAAGACAAAAAATAACCAATTAGAAAATTCATCAGATGTAAATACGATGTCTTATTATGTGTAAGTAAATTTTTAAAAAGGAAACATACCAGTGAAGTAGAAAGAAATAACTGATTTAAGTCTTCATTTCACCTAAACTCACTTAAAACCAAGACCGAAGGGCAAGAAAAGGCATCCCACTAGTGCATCAGCAAAACGGGATATTTGAATTTAACACAGGTAATGGAAATAGGTTTTGCTGCCCTCACAGACCTGTTTTCCATCCCGATTCCAGCTGTCAATAATGAAGCTTCCCAGCTTTTAGAAGTCCCTCTGTTACTGTCCCGACCCCGCAGGGAGCTTCATGCCCACCCTGGCTCTCGCTGCTTCTAGTGCTCTCAGAGACCCCCCGCACTTGCTCCAGCTCATAACCATACTTGCAGCCGCTCCCCTGGGCGCCTCAGCCTCCAGAACCGATGGCATCAATCCCTTCACGGAGAGCCATCTCCAAATGGACCTTCTGGGTTCACCCTTATTCTCCCTGGGAAGTAGAAATAATTTTGTGGGCCAAGAAAGCAAGAGTGGCATTTGGGCCCTGGCGTCCAGCTGCGGGGCTCTCGTGAGCTGCAGAAACACGCCGCCGCTCACCACTGAGCATGCGTCCCTCGCAAGGCGTGCACGTCTGCTGGCACACGCCGAGGTGTGCTGGGACCTGCCCGCGGGAATGAGCCCCTGTAGTGGGAGAATCAATAAAAATGTATCCCCACGTGTGCTCTCACGATTCCAGCGCTGGGCAGTGCCCTAAAATTCATCTGGGCAGCCTGACACTCCAGTGACTCGTACGACCTCACTGCTGCTATTCCGAGGTGGAGACATCTGCACAGGGAAAGCAGCTGGTGGAGGCATCTGTTTGCAAATTAAAGAGTGTCCAAACACTGATGCCAGAATTTTGGTTGAATCGATAGGCCAGATAAAACACTAATGGCATTACATTGGTCCCTGCACCAAGCCTGGGACTCTTGGCCTGACTTACCTGACTTCAAAAAGCATAGTGGCTGAATTAGTGACTTTGCTGTCCAGTACTCCTTGCATGTGCTCTGTGACACTCCATCACGAAATAATACGAGACTATTAGTAACAATCATAGAGTGCTCTGAGAGATGGCTCGAAAAGTAACACTTAACACGCCTGCACATTTGCTGATGTGGTAACGTTACACAGCCTGCCAGGGAAGCTGGAAATGGAACCACCGCCTCGGGTGATGTCAAGAGCAGAAATGCTGAGAACATATGGTTCTAGAAAACTGCTTAGAAAAAGCTCTGCCAGTACAAATGCTTGTAGGTCATCCCAATGAAAAAAATGCTTTTTATACCTTTTTGAAAAAAAAAGATGACTTATCAGTATCAGCCTCAAGGTAGCAGCAAGCTGTACAGTCTGGACCCGCTGGCATCACCATTTCTGGATGTTTTGAAAGACCTGCTATTCTTTTGATCATTGGTTATGTAAAGAAACAGGATGTCTGTCAGTTCAGACAACACAAATATTTTAACTTTGCTCACACCAGCCTGAATTTTTTATTGACAATTTTGACAAGCCAAACGACCGGCAGGCACAAAGCCTGAAGGAATATGGCTTGCGCATCCTGCAAATGTAAGTGATGTGTCATATGCAGTCCATGACAGGGGCCTGCTGAGCTTGCCATATGATTCTGAATGGCTGGAAATGTCAGCTCGAACCTTGGGAAACTGATGCAACCTTTGTTTTAATGTCCTGCTTTCCACCTCTAAATTCAGGTATTTTTGTGGCTTTTCCGTTCTCCACATACAACCATCAAACTGTCCTCCCTGTTGCTCCTACTGTGCAAACAAAACCCAATGATCTCATTCAAAGCGTTTCCTAACTGCAAACCACTGAAAAACAGGCAAAGAAGCCAATGTCAACTATTTCTATTTTTAAAGGATGCGTAAAAACACCTCAGTCATGAGATTATTGCTGACACTCGGGTTTCTGACGCTGGCCTGCACTGTCCCCAGCCTGTGGATTTCTCCCCCTGCCCTGCCTACACCCATTTGGTGCTTGCTGTTTGACAGCAGGGCGCTGATGTGCTTCGGGTCTCTGCTTCTGCAGCATCTGCAGAAGTGGGTTAATGATCTGTCACTAAAGCATCGTAACGCTGAATCAGACAAACAGAAAGGGATGGAGATTATTCTTCTCTTCCACACAAATCATGCACCATTCATTAGGTTTGTATCAATAAAATCAAAGCACATTAGAGGCACATTGAAGATGGTAAGAAGATAGGGCAACTCATGATGGAGAATAAGAGAAATATCCTTGTTGTATTCCTAAAAGCCCAGCCTAGCACACCGCTTGCTAAATCGCTGCAGTCAGTCGTGCTTCTGGAAGCAAACATTCCTACGTGTGCATCCTGCACGTGCCATTTCACCAGCAGGGAAGATGTCTAGTGACAAACTCTGCCAGTTATTTCAAAGGATTCAGCTTCATCTCTAATAGGTAACTCAAGAAATCCCTAATTATAAATCCCATTTGATTAGTGACTAGGGATAGCAATGACAATTTACCACGGTAAAGCTGGGCTTGCATTGTTTTCTGGCCCAGGAGAATAATAAAAAATCTCATCAAAAGCTTCACTGTGCAAAATTATCGCCTATTTTTAGGGGGTGGCAGGTTAGGAATTCAAGTCTTTCAGGCAAACTTCAAGCTGTACCTGTACCAGAACTTCCAAGCCTTTCCCAGGTCATTCATCCTTTGCTCTCCTCGCCCATCCCCACCTCTTCTTTGGAGTTCTGCTTTTATGCCACATCAGCGCAGGTTAACTGCAGAGGAAGCTGTTCCCTTAGGAGAAAGGATTCCTTTGACCTCCACTCAGCTGGAGATGGACAAGACCATTCATCAAGGTTACCTGGGATCTAGACTTGGCTGGACATCACCTGCTTTATGGCTTCGACCATCTGCTATGTGTCTGCTGTAAGAGAACAAGCTTTTCCATGAAACAGAATTACTGGTAGAACTGTACATGTTTCAGTTTCACAGGAGATATAATTTCCTAATGGGTTTTGTCATTCTGTATGACAAATCTGTACATGCAGAGACATGGTTACAACACTTCGAATTAGTCCAGCTTGAGTAAAAAGTAGTGGAACAAAAAATAAATGTGGGCAATTAAATTTATTAAGGAAAGCAATTTTTGCTGTGTTGAGAAGAACTGACCTTACGAACGGGATCCAGAATGAGAAGCCAAAGTAAAACAAAGGTTCAGCCAAATTTCAAGGTTGCTAAAATTCAGCCAGAGAAAGTTTCAGTGATCTACAACTGAAAGGAAAACAAATTCAAGCCTGAAAGGAAGAAACAAAGAAACCAGGGAACACTGGGAAAAAAATAATAGGAAAAGAGTACGGTCAACACAGCAGAGAATGGAAAAAACTTGCCATTGCAAACACACACACTATTTTGACCCCTGGAGTACCTCTAGCTGCATCTACCACAAAGCAAAGCCCAAAGCATCGCTATTTTCCCCCATCAGCTCACAGAAGAATAGCTGAAGGTTTTGTGTTTCACGGTCAGAGATGAGATGAGAGCTGCACAGATTACACTGGAAACGTCCTTGCCAGAAAGCACACGGAAACACTTTGAACTAACTGTGAGCACAATTATTCACATCTCTGCAGACCTCTCCTTGGGCATCTCATGTACTTTAGATGAAGATTTCACTCAGCCAAGCACTCAGACATGTTCCTTTGAACCTGATGAGAGTATTCACAGTTGCTGGCTGGGAAGTGTAAGAGTCTTTTGAAAACACTGTCTTTTTTTTTTTTTTTTTTTTAATTACAAGCACTGAAAAGATTTTGACCAACTGTAAAGCTGTTGAGCTATCATCTTAAAAGATGTCGCTACAGTCACATTTCCCTACTACTTCTAAGCAGATATTGAGGCACCGCACGTTAATACAGGCACAGAACTTGCCCCACATGAGACACAGACCCCTCCGGACACTGGTGTATGTAAAAAAACTATTCCTGCTGTGAGTCTGGCAGATCCAGTCCTGCCACAGGTTTGAGCTAATTATGAGAAAGAAGCTTATGAATTATTTAAATAACAGAAAAAAGTGTTTATAATTAATAATCATTATTAGTTTTTTCCTGGCGCTGCCATAAACTATGCAGAAGGGAGACGAGTGCTCCGTACGCTGTTTTCTACCGCTGTATTGAGCAGTGCTGAGAAAAACACACTGACAGAGAGAGGGTTTTCCGTGGCCTCCGCCGGCTGGCGCACAAAGGGGGCAGTTCAGCGAAGCATCTGCTGAGAGGTTTGGCGCAGAGCTGGCTGAGTCACAAAGCGAGGATAAACAACATACCGGAGACCCTCTCACGGAGAAAGGGAAGGAGCAGACCACCTCCCAAGTCCATGCTGTAGAACTGGTAGCATTCATTCAGAGGGTATTGTAAGTCTGGGCACACAGGCAGGAAAAGCTGCACAATTACAGAGAGACAGCGAGTTCCCCCTTAAAAAAAAAAAAAAAACAGATGGAGGAAGAAAATAATGCTGTCTTAGCCTTGTGAGTCCCTTTCTGCATTCCTACTCCTTTTTCCCCAAACTGTAAAATATAAAATTAATGCTGACCATCCTTTATATCACTGGACTTCTGCCATTTCAAAGATTTTCTAAAAAGGCAAAAATGCTTTTGCCTGCGTCTGTGTTTTCCTGTCTGCTATGTTTACATTATCTCTTACACTCGGAACAACCTCCCTGGACACCTGATTAGCTAAAAGCATAGACGTGCTCCAGACAACTTCTGCCACCTTTACAGCTCGCCATTTGTACTCGGCATACGGCACGGCGCGCTACGGAGCGTGGTACCGCGTGGCGACGTGGGCCGATGCGGCACCGCGAGGACCCCGCGGGCACAGCGCAAGCCGACCACCCAGGGTGCGGGAGGCACCCTGTGTTGGACGTGCTGGAAACGGGCACGCGGTTCCCCCAGGGGACAGCCCGCCACGGCCGAGGGCAGCACGCTGGCTGGCATCGCGCCCACGGCGAACCCGTCCAGCATCTCCCCAGCGCAGCAGCCGCCGAGCTGGGCGGGAGAGGGGGATGCAGGGGGCTATCCCCCAGGGCAATCTGAAGGAAAAACGCAAAAAAAGACTTAGGAAATGAGTTACAAAAAATTATTCAAGAGTTATGAGTTGAGAATCTCAGTCTACTCACTTTATCCAAGAGACAGCTGAGCCCAAAATCTATACAGAAGACGCATTTCTGAGGATAGGTAGCTTTTAAAATCAAAATAAAAAGCATAACAAGCCACAGAGGACCAGAAACTAAACAAAACCAGAACAGAAATAGGCACTAGCTTTTACGAGGGAGGGGTATGTACCACAGGAACCACTTAAAAGGAACACTGCGGGTTTGGATTGCTTTGTATCTTTTTATCGATTCCCTTTAAATTTCTGGCCAAAGAGAATTGTAGTCTTGATTCCAAAATTCAGGAGAATTTTGTAACTTAATTTGCAAGTGGTCCGACCGGAGGCTTGTAAGAAAGCTCTCCAGCCTCAACACCACCATACTGAACTTCAGAACTACAGAGTACGCCATTGCAGGAGCTGAAGCCCACACCAAGTGCCTCAACAGCTCGGTAACATCGTGGGAAGTGCCACCGGTGAGGCAGGCAGACCTCCTGGCCTCCGGCACGGACAGACCTGGGCGCTGAGGGGAACCAGCGCAGAGGAGGCCGAGGTCCCGTGCCTCCCACCACCTGCGTGCCCGACGTGCCTGCAGAAGTCCTGCACTTCTGGCAGCTACCAGGTTTTCAAAGCCTCATTAAATAAGTATAACCCTGCGCTGATAACAACTTGCTTCACCTCGATCCTCAGTTGCTAAGCTTTGATGGGATTTTTACATAGAAACCTCCTCTTTGGGATAAGACACAGCCTTTTGAGGGGTACTCTGTGTGTATGCTCAAGCGTTCACATCATCTGAGTTATCATAGGATGTGTTCTTCATATGAGAAGCCGGGATGATAAGCAGCGATATCATCTATTACAATGACATTTTCATCAGCTTTAAATGTCTTCAACATAAATTACAACATGAACTGATAGAAAATATTTTGGGGGCTGTGCTTTTGACAGTTACAATTTGTTGCTGGAGAAAACTCTGCGTGGGATTAATTTTTCAATGTCCAATTCATCATCTCAGACACATCGTTTTGTGGATATTAATGTACCCAGAATTATAATAATGAAAATAATTTAGCAGAAACCTCTTCCTCTCCTTGACATTTACAGTAGCCAGCTTGAACTAAGAAGGGAGCACATTGCTAAAACCTCCCGTGACGGAAGGCAGCGCCCGGGGGTGGGAGCATCCCTGCGGGGGGAGCACGGCTCTCGGGGCGGAGGAGCCGTGCGGGGCCCTGTGGCGGCCAAGGGGGCGGTGGGGATGCCCCAGCGGAGGTCCCCCATGCCGTGCTTGGCACTACACTGATGCCGCGGCTGTGCCCAGCACCATGGTCCTGCTGGGCAGTCACCACGGGACTGCCGGCACCTTCAGCTGCCATCGGCTTCTTGATCCGAACTGTGAAGGATGTGGAAAAGGGAAGCTGGAGAAATGGCCATGGGGGCACCCCACCATCCCCGTCTCATCAGCACCGATGCCCTTGAAATTCCCTTCTTTCAAATAACTTTCACGTTCCTCATCACTTTTTCTCAGACCAACGAAGCTGGCCTTTGCCAGTCACATCAAACCTGCCTGCATAAAGAAGCTGTAACCACTGGACAAACTACTAAACATGGGGAGGCAATGAATAATGAAAGAAATAGTCAAATATTCTGTAATAACACCAAATCAAGTCTTCTGTAATAACATCAATATTTAATATTAAAGTGCTGCTGATTACCGTCCCATTGTAACAGGGTGAAGTACTCAGGTTAACCTGACAGGTAGGTAGAACTGCAGATTGGCTGTTTGCTGTTTTAAAAAATCAGCCCGTTGCCTTTTTTTCAATATGCGCAGATTTCTATAAGCCTACAGCGGTATTTTTTGTAAAGTGCTGCAAGATAACATTGACAAAACCGGAATTTTGAAAGCAATTTTCACACGAGTTGTCACTTTCAATCAAAGGCAAGGAAACGCCTATGCTAATCCTAAATTGGATTTTGAAACTGAGTAAACCGAAATTTGACAGAAACATTAGTGTCACAATAATAGCAATAATCAAGTCGGTGGGCTGATGGGGATAGTGCATGAGTAATGAATTTAAATGTACTCATCGCAGATTCCAGAAGCTGCATAATGTAATATTCTCCCTGTGAAAAATTAGCATGGTTGAGGACTTTGCAATACATCTACTGCTAAAAAGGGTAAATATTATGGTGCCCCTATTAGCAACTGCACGAACTCATTACTTTCTTCCTGTAAGATAATTAAGGACTAAAGGCATACAGACGGTTACAAGACCCGAGGAAATGAGCAGCCTGGGAGGCTGAGGGTCTGACGTCCCTGCGGACAGCACCAGCTGCGAGAACCGGCAGTGTCAGGAATGTTTTGGGAAGTTTGGGAGGCAGGATTAGGCCCCGTGCCCTGGATCCAGAGAGCGGGACCAAGTCCCGTGTGACAAGGCATGGCTTAGTACCACGACGTCTGAAGTCCCATGGAAGGATCTACACTTTGCTGCTCTTCATGAGAATTGAAAACCATTGCAAACATGAACACTCCTTCTGCTTCTTTCACTGACCATTTGTATTGTGCTCAGCTGTTATCCACTTTCAGCAACAGCACCTTTGGTTTGTACGCTACGTGCCCCGATTACTGGGAAAGGGGCGTACACCAGAAATGTCTGATGTGTACAAAAGGTGACGTTTCTTAATAAAGTAAAATTCCAGATTTACATCAGAACGCTTGCAGAATTAACACAATACAGGTATGCACAAAACAAGCCATGAGAATATGAATAGGGAAATGGAGAGAGAAAGCAGCAAAACATACCAGTCAGCCGGTGCCAGGCCCTCCTTCCATATGATATGAAATGATCTCACTGAGGCGCCTGGAAAATGAAGAGCCCTCCCTCCATGCACTTCCCACTTCTCTAACTTACAAAAAGCGATTTAAAGCCTACTACCAGGTTTATTCCTCTGGAATAAACGGTCACTGAAGTCAACGCACCTGATCAATCCAGCCTAAGAGTAAGCAGACCTTAGCCAAAAGCGGTGTGAAGAATATCATTGTGGTAGAGGGCGTCCGTATTCCATTTTCGCAGTCTGGCACCTCGTATGTGGCCCTTACGCCCCATGACTTAGCAAAAGCAGCGTTGCAGGGGTTATCCGGGCGATAACTGAGAGGGTGGGTGTCTCTGACAAAACTCTAGCCCATACGGTCACCATGGCTTGCATTTCTTACCGCAGCAATGCCCAAACCCGGCGGAGCGGGGCTGGCTTTCAGGGGGGAAATCGCAACTCACCGGCATTTCTTTCAAGCAGCTTTTTTTTTTTTTTTTTACAAGGTCACTTTTATAGTCTTATATAAAAACTTATATAGTTTTATAAGTCGTTTTATAGTTCATCAACTTGCCACCTGCCCGAGAAATTCAATTCTCCTTACAACAGCAGAACCGAAGCCATACCGATTTTCATTGCATTTGTACATTTTCATCCTACATGTGGCCATCTTCATCCCTTGACAAGTACTGATGGCTGAGGTTGGGACCAGAGTGGAGACCAAGCTGCAAGGCATCTCTCTTCACTTGCCCCCTTAGAGATGTGGTTCTTTCCACCCCGCCCGATCCTTCCCCATCTCCAGAGATCCCCACGTGCAGAACCACAATTCAGCCTTTCACTGGGAGCCCAGGACCTGCCACTGGAAGAGGGAGACTGCAGGGAGGCTACGCGCCATCCGGCCTCTAACACGGGGATTGTCACTCTGGTCTGGGATGCCCCAAAGGCCTGAGCACGGGCAGGCGGCTGCGCCAAGGAGCGGTGGGGTCAGGGACAGGGTCAGGGACAGACCTGCGGGGTTTCTCCTCCTGGCTTTATAGAATTATGTCTGGTTTTCTTGCTCATTTTTAGAAAAGGGATAGATTAGTTCCCATAAAAATATTTTAGTTATTCTTCTCAGGGTATTGTTTGCTCTCCCTTTTATTTCTTTTTGTGCTTTCAGGAGCAGGAAAAAAGGAATGAAGAAAAATAAATGACAATATCAGCCATTTCGAGAACAAAATTTAAAGTTTTCAAAAGTCTTTTTATTTAGGGGCTTTATAGTGTTCATTATTTCCATGACACCAAACTGTTTTTTTCTTGAATAAACAGTCAGCTCTTAAAACATGGGAGATATGAAGAAAGTGAATTTCACAGAAAATAATCATAAATTAAAAGTAACAAGTGAAAGTATTTAAAAATGAAATCCATAAAAATAAATCTAAGCACTTCTTAGCTTAACCTAAGATGGTTTAAAAGGCACAAGTGAGTGACGCTCCTACTGCCAGTTATGGGTGGAGGTCATACTGGCAGCTTCCTTTCTCTCATCCCCTTTTCTGTATTTTACATGTTTACTAAAATGCATGCCAAATTTTGCAACAGGTGTAGGTCTAAAGGTCTAGAATTGGGGAAAAAATGTATGTTTAAGCAAAGATTTAAAAGAAAAGGTGAAAAAGTTATTTGTAAATAAATATTTTAATTACTTATGAAAATAACAGTAACTTTAAAGGGACAGGAAGATACATGGTTCTGACTTTTCTCGCATCCTTCAGTAACTGGAATCGGTGCAGGAGGAATAGCTTAAATCCAGGCAGCGGGGCAGTATTTTTCACAGAGCTTTCCTAAGGTGTGAGCTACCAGCAGATGCCAAAACTGTTCACAGACCTCCCCACTGCCACGGGTCCAGCACAGCCTGATCTCCCGGGCTGGGGCGAGAGCTCAGCTGGAGCGCAGGGGCTCGGCTCGGCTCCCCCCACCCCTGCCTCTCCCATGGCAATGCATCACCAGAGAAAATAACAGTGGTGCCTTGTAGAAACAGTCCCAGTTGCTCAAGCACAGCGGCTCTCGTCCTCTGCCGGGGACCCACAGAGTGACCCCTTCATGTCACTTCAGTCAAGCACAAGGGAAAACATCTCTGTGAACGAGCAAGCCCAAGGACGGGAGCACCTCTCAGCTCTGTGCCCTACTCCGGGATGAACACGTGGTGATTCATCTGTCTCCTACCATGGTTACAGGGAGTGCAAAGTCCCTACTGAAGACAAAAAGCTGAACTTCTGGATGCGAAAGCCAAGGGAGATGAACCCCAGCTTTCTAATCTACCAAACGTTTTTAATCCCACATACTGTCCTAAAGTGCTTTCAGGAAAACTCACATGGGAAGGAGACAGCTAACTCCAGCATATCTCCTGCTCCATTCCCAAATTCAGCATCAAATAAAGCCAGCCCTCGTGGCGTACATCTCCTCACGCTATGGGCTTCCTCAGGAAGAAGCTATGAACAGGAACAATAATATAAATACCAACAGCACTAAATATAAATAAATATTCTACTGGATATCAAGTTTCAGTCTGAAGCAGTCCCAGCTTTCACCATTAGTCATCCAACCCCACGGCCCGCCTCTTTCGCTGTATATAACAATTTATGATAATGCAAAAGTCAATACCTGTTTTAAATGGTTCAGTGAACCAGTAGAAAAATTACACCAGCTTCCAGTTACCTTTTCTCTTGCTAGCTTTCAATCAGAGGTGATTTTGTCTGTGTAAGAGGTAACTATTTGAAAATGAAATACAAGAGTGTTTGCGTGACTCACATTTTATTCCAGAGGTACAAAGTCCAGCCGTTCCTCCCCACCTGCAGTCCCCCGTCCATCAGGGAGCAGCGCGTGTCACTGCAGGCATTCGGGGATGCCCAGCCGGCGGGAGCGTGGCGTGCCGCGCCATGTAGGGCAGGCTTCAAAGGGCCGGGTAGCACCCACCGAGGTCGACATGTGCGTTCCTCAAGTAAATCCAAATGTTGCTATTAATTTATTGTGCTACAGTCCAAGATGTGGCAAGAACATCACCAGAGTGGAGGAAGACAAGGTCCCCGTGTGTGTGTGGGGCTGGATGTCAGTGTCTGGATGGGCACACAGGCAAGCGCTGGCTGAGAAAGGCTTGTCCTGCCAGGTTCAGCATCTGAAGCTGCACTTGGCTCGTGCCAAACACAAGAAGAAATCTTGCGGCTTCAGTGTTTCAATCAAATAAAACATTTCATTCCACATGAGATCACTTTTTTTTCTCCTTCATTTTCGGGTCAGTTAACTGTCACCATGCTCTCACTACAGAAACGGAAGACAGTATTTAGGAAGAAAAGCGCCACTTCAAAGCATCAAGGCAAGAAGTTCCCTGCTGCAAATGCCAGCGCCAAGGGTTTAACAGTTTTTAAAAGTTGTTTCCGTCAGTCTTCTGACTGAAATTCCGTTTTTCAGGATTTCCCAAGTTTCATAAACCCATTCTCCCATGGTTGGCAGAGGAAAGACAGCTCTTCAGAGGGTCAGACAGGCTAGGAAGGAAAAACTTGCTCTGGCTCCAGCACGCGTTGAAGCCAGCCTCCCGCGGCAAGCAGGACGGGGTGATGTGCTGCAAGGCGTGCTGAAAAGGTGGGGCAGGCGAGGGCTGCCCCCGACGGCACCCCGGCTGCTGCGGATGCCAGCCCTGGTGAAGCAGTGCTCGCGTGGGGGTTTTCTCGCTTTCAAAGCCTCCCCTCTGCAGCTGGGTTTTCTGTCTCAGAGCTGAGACATAAACATCTCCCCACTTTCCAACTCATTTTCTATAGCTCCTCACACTCGCAGAGGAAGAGAAGAGGTCGACAGCCCACGGCCTCTCACCATAGCTCGCATCGCCAAAAGTTCAAGTGAGAAGTGGGTGTCAGCCATACCTAAAAACTGGGTTTTTTTGTGAGAAGGGCTGTTCCTGGGGCCATAGGGATCTGTAGCTGGGTATTCACCCCTTCTGGCATGATTATGAAGGCATGTCTTTTTCCAGATCCTGCCCAAAGCTCAGCTAGCCAGTTACTGTTAGAAAATGGCATTACATTTTAAAATGCCAGAACTTCATCTGTTTTCCTCCAAGCTCAATTTCACCCACATGAATTCAGGGTCTGTGAGAACTGCATTTATAAACCCTCAAATCCAGCTCCTCTCATCACCAACTGGGCTGGGTTCAGTCCAGAATGCAATGATGTAAAAATAAAATTCCTATTGACTTTGGGGGCTTTGGAGCAGACCTATCGATTAGTTACTTCTCCCTGGGAATGTCCCGCTGACATTAAAAGAAAGAACTGTGCAGTAAAGTTTTATTTCACATAAGTAAGATTGAAATAATCTAGCCCAGTACCTTAAAGACAACATGGAAGCATAACATGACTTGGCTTGTTTAGCCAGAGAAAAGACGGCTCCGGGGGAAATGTTTGTTCTTTGCAAACATGCCAGGGATGAGCCCTGGGACGGGAGCAGAATCCTGTGACAATATTGGCTAAGAACGGGTAAATATAAATTGGCCTTCAGTAGGTTTGGGCTGGAAGCACAGAGATTTCTAACCAACTTGGCCAGGAAAAGCTTTTGGGAGCTAAGATGGAAGTGTGTGCTTGATCACTTTATTAAGGTGATTAGGCTGCTTGCCTGCAGGCAGCAGGCGGGGTGGCACATCACACCACGCCACACCACGCCACGCCACGCAACACCATGCAACACCACACCACGCACCACCACGCAACACCACACCACGCACCACCACGCAACACCACACCACGCAACGCCACGCAACACCACACCACGCCACACCACGCCACACCACGCCACACCACGCCACGCAACACCGTGCAACACCACATCACGCAACACTGTGCAACACCACACCACGCACCACCACGCCACACCACGCCACTCCCGCTCTGCCTCCTTTCCAGCCCAAGAGCACACGGTACCACACACAACCCATACCCATGAGTGCTTCTCAGCCCACATCCACCATCACCTTTCTCGCAGTCATTAAGAAAATACAGCTCAGTAACGCGGTGGCTGAGGCTCCCTGTACAGCAAGCAGAGGCTCTCCTGGCTGTGCGTACAGAAACATTCGCTTTGCACACGGCAATGGGGTTGTCCCGAAGTTTGCGTGTGCCTGCCCCACTTCAGTTACATACAGACATGTATTTTGTATTTCTTTTATATGCAAACACACATACATGCAATACAGAAAACTGAATCCAAATAGCCACACTGGTTTGATTCTTTTTCCTCTGCAACAGTTTCATCCTGCCCCAGAGAAAATTAAACAGAAATTAAACCCCTTATACTGTCTTTATGCCCAGCTCTGGAGGGCACAGACCAGCCACACCGCAGCATTTGTCCCTCCGAGCCCTGAAGAGTTCGCACTGAAGGAAGTGTCACACTTACACCTCCACCTTCTACAACACGCCTGTAAGTTAATGGTTCTAAAGTATGGAAAGGAAGAAAGGCAGGTGAGAAGGAAAATGTTTGGAAAACATTCCTGGCCGTGCCTGATCACGTCTCCTCGCCGTCCCAGCCCGCTGGCCAGGCAGCCCCTCTGTTTACTTGGCCACCATTTCGCCTCCCAGTAGCATTTCAATATTGACATCTCCAGGTTTCAGCTGTTCTTCTCTCTCCTGATTCATGTGCAGCAGATGGCGCAAATGACACCCCTTTTATTTTCTGGATGAATTCATATCACCCTGCCAAGATGCTAATTTTTGTTGCTAGTCATTGTTCATTGCGTTACCAGTGATGAAGACCAGCTTTGCTTTGAAACGGACCAAGACTGCAGCCACAGACAGGTTAAAGTTGTAATGAATTATTCGTTATAGCAGGTTAAAGTTCATTAAGAGATTTCACTAACCAGCTTTGCTTTGATGCCTTGTTTTTGCTTGCGGTTTGGTGGTTTTGTCTGTGGGCGCTTACCCGTGTTTTGATGCTGCACATTAAACACAGCAGCAGATCCTCCTGAAGCTGATTTAGTTATCATTTTGTAAAATGAATCTTTGTCACAAACTTTCCAACGATGGTAAATAAATGTCTCCTTGTCCACACTTCTAATCAGTTAAACCGATCAAGTAACAAAAGAGCAGAAGCCATCTCCCTATTTCAGCTGTATTCCCCACACCGGAGAGCACAGCCCGGCTGGAGTCAGCCGCGGGCAGGGCAGAGCAGAGCAGGACGACTTCCCGGGCCTCTTCTCCCCTGACCCTTCTGTTAATACACTCCAGATGAAGTTTCCCTCCTTGACAAGAGCTTTGCACTTTTTACTCGTGCATAATTTGTTGGCCATTCCAAACCCGCAAGTCTTTTTCTGTCTTTCCCACTTAGTCCCCCCGCCTCTGCACTGCTTCGAACTTTACGTCATTGCATTCCAGCCTGGGGTTTTCAGAAACATCTCAGTTTTTCAATTCTTTTTTTTATTCAGTTCTGTCCTCCAGAGTTCCTGTGATCCCTCCCTGCTCCATGTCATCTGTAAATTTTACAAGTTCTCCATCATACAAATACTAACTAAAATAGAGCACAGACTTGAGAGCAAGACAGGTCCCTTTGGGACTCTCACTTGAAAGGCTCTCCCAGATCTGCAGGCATATGATGGCAGCTACTACTTAAAACAAATTTCTCAAACAGCTGTATGTGCATCTTACACCTACACGCATCTCTCTAGCTTACCTGGAAACACAAAAGTCAAAGTATGTCATAACTATTTGTTCCCCTTTTACCTGCCAGGTCTGTTAATTACACTAATGTGATATGCTTTTGACAAATCCATGAGGGTTGTTTTGTTTTGATTTTGGTCACCTCTTTCAAGTGTTATGCATTGATTTTTTTCATTAATTAATTTTAGAGCCTTTCCAAGAACTCGTTAGGCTTTTTAGTCAATAATACACTAGACTGTATTTTTCCCTTTTATATTTAGGATCTGTATTTGCATTTTGATAGTTCTGAGACCTCCTCTGAGCTCGATCAGCTGTTAAAAATAATTGCTCCTTGTTCAAAAATAGTTTTGATAAATTGTTTCTAATTCTAAGGAGAATTTCCTCAGATCCTGTGTCCTGACTGTCATGGTTTAACCCCAGCCAGCAACTCAGCCCCACGCAGCCGCTCGCTCACTGCCCCCCTGGTGGGAGGGGGGAGAGAATGGGAAGGGTAAAAGTGAGAAAATTCGTGGGCTGAGATAAAGACAGTTTAACAGGAGAAGCAAAAGCCGCGCACACAAGCAAAGCAAACCAAGGGATTCCTTGACTCCTTCCCATGGGCAGGCAGGTGTTCGGCCATCACCAGGAAAGCAGGGCTCCATCACACCCAACGGTGACTTGGGAAGACAAACGCCATCCCTCCCAATGTCCCCCCTTTCCTTCCTCTACGCCCAGCTCTATGTGCTGAGCATGACGCCGTATGGCGTGGGACATCCCTGGGGTCAGTTGGGGTCACTGTCCCGGCCGCGTCCCCTCCCAGCTCCTTGTGCCCCCCAGCTCCTCGCTGGTGGGGTGAGAGGCAGAAAAGGCCTTGGCTCTGTGCAAGCCCTGCTCAGCGGTAACTAAAACACCCCGGGGTTACCAACACTGTTCCGGCACAAATCCAAATCACAGCCCCGAACTGGCTACTGTGGAGAAAATTAACTCTATCCCAGCCAAAACCAGCACACTGACCTATCTAGCAGATCCAAATAAACTCTTGCCTGTTTGTTCTCTAATCTGGCCCCTTATTCTACACTCTGGTCAAAATAAACCAGGTTATCATGGCATTTTAGACACTTCTGTAAGCAGCCACTTCTCTGTCAAGCACTAGATCTATATTTCCTCTCCTATCTTTTTATTTCTAATGTATTTATAGCACTACATCCTCCTGCTTTTTATCTCACTTGCTAAATGAAACACATTTTTTGCCTTAGGCTTTTCATTTTACCATTATATGCCTGTGCTATGCCTTCACCTTCATTTCTTGTCAAGTGCTTCTGCTTTTGTACCACTTCTTCAGATTTTCAAGTCCTAAAGGAGCTCCTGATTCTGCCCTAGCAGTTTTTACTATATTCCTATCACCCCTGTGCAAGAGGATGCTCGGCTGCTGTGTGTTTATCGGTTCTCTCTCAGAAGCTGCCCTTTGTCATCCCTTAGGCCATCATCCCAAGGGATCCTACCTCCCAGCTCCCAGCATCTGCTGAGGTCACCTTCTCCAGAGCTTATCACACTTAAATTGCTGCCCATGCTTCTTCCTTTCCTACAGGAGTAGCCTCTGTCATTTCATAGTCAGTCTCTCCCAAATTTCCCATCTGCCTTCAATTCTCCACCAATTCTTGCCCAGCAATCAAAACTACACTGAGGACAGACCCTTTCCTCTTCTCTCTATGGTGAGAAACCCTTCAGTCAGCCACAGGGAAGGAGCAGTTACGGTGTTATTCCCCACACATGCAAGCCCTTAGTAGCCTTAGGAGGCAGGGACAGAAGGTGGTATTCAGATTCATGGGAATTCATATACTGTGAATGATGACAGGGGTTTTTTTTGCTCCTAGGACCTTCTCTATGTAGCAGAAAGGAGGAGGTCTTTCTGCACGGACCTGCTGGCCTCCGTGCTGGCCATAAGCGATGCACCAGGTGTCACCAGGTAGCTTACGTGGCCGTGGCACACATCTCCTGCATGAGATCCACAGCACGACTCTGTCCCTGCTCGCCAGAGCTGCTCAAGTCCCCCTTTGCTGCCAACCTCAGGCCCTTTGGTTCATAAAGCCCTGTGATTAAACTCTCCAGGCAAGGGTGTCCCACAGCTTTTAGAATCAATCTGTCCACAATGAGTGTGGAAAGGGGAAAACTAGGATAAATGTATGAGGGGAAGTTCTGAAAGCCCAAAAGAGTGGCACAGTATTTATTTCCCATTAAAAGTCAATGACAGGCAGGTACTTAAACACCCTTCGTAGCTTGGAGAGTCTCCTTCAGGTTAGATGCCAGTAAATATTTCTGCTCCTTCCCCCTCTGCTGGCATGTTGAGAACAACTACAATCGATAAAGATGACTTGAAGCTTTCAGGTACTAATTCTGAATTACAAGCAGTCAGTTTCTTTTCCAAGTCCTACAAATCCTCTAATAAACAAAAGCTAACCTCCCAAACTCAGGGCTCTGAATGATTTGCTGCTGTTACCCTCTTGCACTCTTTGAACGTCTCCCTTCCCTGCATGGGCTGTCAAAGTCACAAGTGCTTCATTTTCTGAGATAAAGAACAATATACTTGAGAGTGATGAAGCAAGAGAAGAAGAAAAAGCACCTTGCAATTAAAATATTTTAATAGACATTTTGAAGATGGTTTTGAAAGGATTTAAAATTAATGTTAACAATAGTATGCATCAAAGGGCTCAGACTGAACAATACCTATCACTTTTTCTGCTCAAGAATAAAGTGTAAAAATAATACCCTATAATGTTTTATACCAGCATCCCTTTTTACTCTTCTAGGCTAGGTAGACATCTCTGGATAGGTGTGCACAGCAAGTCTAAATCCTCCTCGCCCCCCTCCACGTTCATATGAAGCAATCAGTTTATGACAGCTTTGGTGAACACTTCTGATGCTGTTATCTCCTGGGAACGTGCCTGACACCAGCTCTGCACCACTTGCCTTCAGGTAAGAAGAGACATCGGTCTTTTGCTTCCTCCCAGCATGGCACTCCGAACTCACTTTTGATTTAATAAGCCGGCAATTAGACAGGGAACCAAAGACAAACGGAGGTAGAGCACAAGGATCAAAGGCAAGCCTAGCACTATACATCATTCTCAGCACCTTATGTGCTGCCTCTGGCATGCGACCATGGGGAAGTCTGGATTTATGTTGCTGATTTTCATTGGATTTCAGTGGAGAAGAGTTTCAGCAAGGAGCCTGAGGCCCTGCTTTATGACTGTAAACCCGAAGTTATGACTCCTTACTCGTGCTGAATTGGGTATTACTCCAGAAGGAGGCCCAGTGAGACAGTGAATGCTTTTCCTGGGTGCAGACCTACTCGGTGGGTGCAGCCGAGGTCTGGGGGTGTAGTCAGCACAACCGCCTCAGTCTCTTCAACTACTATTTGGGCACCCTTTTTGCAATGTTAATAAAGGCAGACAGCCCTTCGCCCAGAGGTGAATTTCAACAGGCATGAGTGGCTAAGAAGTTACAAACACAGTCTCATAATTGACCAAAAAAATGTATTAAATGCAGATACTTTTGATATTGGTTAGAGATATGAGTAATACAGTTTTTATCAGTATAGATGAACAGTTCAGCACACAGCCTTGTTTATAATTTCCCTCTAATTCAGATCTATATTTTTGCTCACATTCAGGCAGATGTTCATTATAACTTCTGTGGCAGAGCCATAGCTTCTGGAAACCTCACGGCTGGCACAGGCACTGCCCGTCATGACTTTCAAACGGCGTTGCACCAAACCGCACGGCTTCTGCAAGACGACCTAAAGCAAAATTCTCACAAGTTCAACACCTCAGGACATTCTGCATCAGTGTGGCAAATGGACGTGGAACACGCACCACGCCACCAGATCATTACCATATCTCAGACTAAGCAGACTCTGGGTAAGAAAACATTATTTCCATTACATTTGGCTTAAACCCACTTATTTATAATTAAGTTACTGCTCATGCATTGGTGTAAAATGACTCTACAACATAAGTGCAGCAATAACCTAGAACAAAATCTTTAAATAACAATTGTCAAGTGAGAAGATATATAGAGAATATATCAAAATTAATAGTGTTCATCCATCTTTCAAAACAAGGTAAATGTGCCTGTTTCTTCTGGAAAATCTGTGTTATGCTCATAGAACATTTGATTTTCATTACATTTGAACCTTTTGGCAGAAAAAAAATACTATCGAAGTAGGACGGTTGTTTTGATCAGTTTTCAGACATTTATACATCAGAAGAAAAAGAAAAGGCATTAAGATTCACACAGACATTTGTACTGTTGACCACTGGGAAGGAAGCAATATAAACTAAGGGTAATGTGTAATCAGAAATGACAGCTCAAGCACAAATCTTATTAAACAGATACTGTAGAACAGGCTTATAAAGAAAGAAAGAATTCCTAGCGTTTGGGATATTTATATGAAGTTTGGACAGAGAATTATAAAATAGCATGCAGGGAGCAAGCTATTCAAGCCACATGCCATATGAGAGCAAACAGTGAAATCCTGTGTTGTGACTCATTGCTGACACGTCACACACAGTCTGCACCGAGAGCAGTTGACCTTGAAACCTGAAATATTCCTCTCTGAGTAAGCCTTATATGAGTACAGACTACTTTTCCTTAAAACAATCATAAAACGCCCAACAAAAAATTCTGACCTTGCATATACGGCTTAGAAGAGCTTGGTATTTAGGGAAGTTGGGGCGAAACAGATTCTCGACATCTCACCCATCTCAAGCTGGAAGCCTGACCCTTCACACTGAAAGCTACAGCACTCGCATCACTTCAGCAGAACCAAACATAAAAGAAGTGATCATGTACTCTGTGATGTCGTACATGGATATTTAAAAAAATTCTGTGCGAAGTCATACGTGCCCATTGCCCTGCTGTAGTTGTGCAACAGCCCCTTCCTCCAGACTGGTTCAGATGCAAATACAGATGTTTTGTGCTTGGAGAGGATGGACAGTCTTCAGTCGTTTATGTTGATCATATCAGGTATGCGCTGATTCTGACAGCATGGCTTCGGGGGACTGACTGCCTGGGTTAACTCCCCTTTATCATCAACTGAACTCCTCTGACATTTTACAGACCAGCCACGCATAAGATTGTTTTAAACTATTGCTTTGTTTTTCTAACAAAGCAGCAGCTCTCTAAAAATCCCAGCTCTGATTCCTAAGCAAATGATAGGAAATATCGTCCTTTTCTGTATGTGCTGCTCTGAGGGCAACAAAGGTGCTGCGTGCCATTAACCCCGCGGAGTGGCACTAGCACGGGACAAGTGCAGGGGCTGGCTGCTGTAACGCAGAGCCCCACGAGCACGGTCCCACACAGGAGTTCACAGCCAGGCACCAGCAGCTCCCACTATGCAGCTGGGGCTCAGGTAACCCCCGGTCAGGTGATGGGAACATTACTGCATTTCTACTGGGGGGAAAAAATGTGACAAATGGGAATATGAATGATCTTAGTTTATAAACTTGTTTGCTTTGACTCATAGGTATTCCACCACTCGACTACAAATATTCATTCAAATGTCTGGTATAAGTATAAAAATGTTTGTCTGTATTGTTTTTTGTAGCTGTGATTCATCAGACATTTGTTTTCAGAGCTTCAATTATCCAGTAAGGAAGAAAGAACAGCTCTTTGGTTCTTCACCTGTGTACACCCTTACTGTAACGGACCCTAAGCAGTCAAAGTGAAGCCAACACTGACAAGCCAAATTCTGGAAGGAATTCATTCCTTTAAGATACAGGGAATACATCTGAAGATGACCATTGCTGGGTAATGTACAATTGCTGATCTGACCAGTGGTGACCTATTTTGAATAAATAGTTCAAGCAACTTACCCATCTCTCAGGAGCAGCAGAAATTCCTGGTCATCACTAGCAGCAGGAGACCTGAAAGAGATAAATAGATTCAGTTGTTGAGAAAGCATATTAACCATGTTTTCCATGAGGAATTCTACAGGAAGCTGAACTGTTCTTTGTCGATACTTACTCCACACCGCCTGACATAATTTTCAAACTACTATTTTATGCATCCAGTCTAGAATACTTCTGTGGCTAGACAGGAACATGTAGAGAATCACAGCCGTGATAGTTTGAAACAGTATTGCTCCTAAAGCAATTCATTATCTTAAATGCTTCCAAGCCTTTATGAACAGATCTAACCTCATAAAGAAACCATTATCCTCAAGTTCCACAACCCATTGTATTTTCAAATTCATTGCTGACTCTATTGTATTTTCTTTTGGATCCTTTAAAGACATCTCATTCATCTTTATTGGATTTTCTTTCATTTGGTTTCAAAGTTAAGCCATGCCAGAGAAGTTAAGCCATAGCAGAGAAGAAGCAATCAGTGCATAAAGTCTGAATCTTAAGAAAGTGTGTCCTATCTTGCTGAAAAAGCAGAATATTATGAAGATGTGCTAAAGAGGTTACCTTAAATAGGGCTGTGTATGCTGTCACAGGTGAAAGAAAGAGCTGCATGACTTGCTTGCACTTCAGAAATCTGACTCTTAAAAAAACTCATCTGCAACTTATCAAGTTTTGCCAGGCTCCCAGGCCTCATACGAATACATAAAGTATAAAATTAGGAAAATAGAAGTCTGTTTGGTTTTGAAGCCTCAGAACTGATAGCTGGTGCAGACAGGAACCGTGACTGTGGTGGTCACTGTTTGGCATCAAAAGACTAGAGGTGAGGTCAAGGCTGGGAGAGCAATGACATGGAATCACAACTGGAATTAGAGCTCCAGATGTTGCCCACTCCAGACCCTATTGTCTTTAGGTAATACAGAGATTAAAAGAGAAACAGAATTAAAATTTTACTTTTTTGTCTCCCAGATTATTTCAGTATTTTTCAGCACAGAGAAGGTAAAGACCCTGTTCACAGTAACCAATAAATACTAGGCACTACAGTAGCTACTCTTAAATACTGCTTCCTCCAGCTACACAAAGGTATTGTACTCGACTTCACAGATCTTTCATACTATTGGCCTTAATGCAATTATTTTAGCCTCAAATATCATTAAGCTTCATTGCAGTTATTAAGTTGATAGCTACTTTACACATCCTGCACATAAATTTACATGGATGCACCTCAAATACTTAACATTTGTCAGATTACAGTATTTACTGCGCTATTTTCTACACAAAAGACACAGAGACATATAAGTATATTGAGTGTTTAACTCTTCAAATCATCATCATCATCATTTTTAATGGGTGACAGAAAAAGAACCTTCCTCCCCACCATGTTCCTGCTGCTCTGATGTCACAGGCAAAGACAAAAAATGAATCGTTTTCCTCTGCTACTCCCAGATGAGAATAACCCAAAATGAACACGTTCCCTTTGCAGGAACATGTTATTCCACCACACAAGGATGGAGAAGGCAATCTAAACCACGGCAGGGCAATGGAGATGGCCAGTACCCCCTCTCTACCGCGCTGAGACATGTCGATGGCACGGTAGCACCTTGTGGCCAGGACTGAAGAGGCACAAAGAAATAACTACCAACCAAAACCCTTAAACCTGAAACATGACAGGATGGGTAACACACACAGCCAACGCACAGGTAAGGGATTGCAAAGGAATACTGAGGTGATATCAGATGGCTGTGGTTACCATTGCATTGGGAATTGAATCTAGCCAATGCTTAGGTCCTTGGCTTTAAAAATTGTAATCGGTAGCAACAGAGCCTATAACATTGGAGAAATACGTGTTGCTTTGTACATGGTAATTTATGCTGCAACTGGCAGTGTGTGAACCTGTGATAACAGAACAACCCTTCAGCATTTGAACAGGAAAGAAAGCAGCAGCAAACAGTGTTTGTCACCCACCGGCAGCAATCGCCCAGGAACTCCTGTGTTTCCCAATGACCTGAGTACGGACAAAGCTGCCACCTCTACCAGCTCGCCCTACAGCTCCTGGGTTCAGCGCCAGGACAAGCAAACACACTCATCATTTAAAAACACCATTGTTAACAAAGTCCTGGGGTTTTAAGGAAAATTTTAAATTCCCAAGTTGTTTGTTTGTTGACTTGATGTCCTCTTCAGCTACCTACCTCCCCCAACCAGAGACTCCTCAAAGATGAGCACAGACACCAGACCTGGGTCCTGCAATTAGAGACGCTTACCAGCTGCAGATTCCCCCAGCAGCAGCTAATATTAACTCCTTCCCTGCCAGGGACAGGGGGCCATGTACTCAATCCAGCACAACGGTCAACCGTGACGTCATGACACTTGTATTAAGTTATTTCTCATTTTACTGCCACACGAGAGATCAAAGTCAACCAAAAATCACAGATTTTACACTGTGCTTACTTTACACAGAACTGAACTGTATCTGAAGAAATAACAACATCTAATTCTTTGTTCTTACAAAACTGTATTATTTATTATTAGCAAATGAATTTAAGCGCACTTGGAGACAAATGAAAAGGTACATCACTAAACTGTGCACTTTATAAATAGAATGTTGTATTAACATATTTCAAATATGGAAAAACACATGAGCGCATACATAAGGAATCATTATCCAGATTTCAGAATCACAGCATGCACATACACTAATTTGAAGTAAACCATGAGTAAAAAAGACAAAGGCAGCCCCCCTTTTCACTGCATAATAAACAAGACAATGCTAGACTTTTAGTCAATATTGATAAGCACAAATACATTATTTTGATTAATGGTCAGAGGCATTTGCTGTTAAATCTCATAGAAAGTTTCCTACTGGGAGAAAACAATCCAGCCTAGTCATAAATCAGAAAATGAGAAAGATGTAAAAAAAAAATCAAATGGCTTACTACAATAAAAATAAACTACCCAGAAATATCCAACATAAGGACATCATCTAAACAAAAAGGTGATGTTCAAGTGTCCTTTGATATTATAATGTCTTTCGCAAGGTGTCATATGTTTCCTGATGGTTAGCCAGCTGGTTAATTTGATATCACAGTAAAAGTTACCAATTCCCTGAAAATAAAGGCAAAATGCAATTGCAGTATGCTCTGTTTTAATCTTTCTCTGAATGACCTGAATAGTGGATCCACAGGAACCTTGCCAGATTCCCCTCCAGACATCTGACCACGTTTTACGCGCTGGAATCAATACCTCTGTTTTTTCAGGGGACAATAGTTCAAAATGCTTTGGTTTGACTGAACCAATTTTAAACGGGTCAAACTCCCAGGACAAACCTTCGGTCAACAGGCAAGGTCTAATTAAATCCTAGTATATTGACTCAACCTCAAATCCTACGTACCTAACATCACACTCCAAACTTCCATCAGCTACTTGCCCTTTGTTGTTAATACTCTATCATTACATCTTCCTTCAGATTTACCTGTGCACACAAACACAGGACTTTGATCCAGTCTGAGGTCTACAGAGCTTTGTGGGAGACTCCAAGTGAAGCCAAACAGGATCACAGGGATTAAAAAAGCACAAGCCATTTTTTACCGTCAATCTTTTCTTCTCATGCTTTCCTTCTACTCAGTACTGTCTGCCGTGTCATTTTGGATGCAGTCCTACAATAAGATTCATCTCCACCTTTGACGCATCTTGTAACTCACCATAAGTGCTCTCTGTAGATGCTGGCACAAACACCTCATTTCACCAACTGCAGTAAGTGCAAAAAATAGATTCATCAAACTCTTTGAACCCTACAAGAAGTCCTCGGATGAATTACACAAAAGTCCAAAGAATTTACCATGCATAAAATAAATGGATTTGGTTGTGTTAAATCAAGTATTAGTATTGCTTGTGCATCTCTGCTGTTAGTGCAGATACAGATTTGCAGAGCAGTGAATCAACTGAAGCCGGGGAAATCGCCCATGTTTTGCATTTTGATCTGCAAACAAGCTGTAGCACACGACTCCGCTCTGCCATTTTCACTGCTGAATCAGATCCATCAAAGGAACAACTGGTAGGTGCTGGTTGCTCCCCTCTCTCCCTCAGTTGTAAATCTCTTCTGTGACTTATGGGAGACTTCACATTTAAAAGAGCCAATTAGAAAACATGGATGTTCAAGGTACACTAGTGCTGTTTCCCTAAAACTGATTAAAGACTGGAGCAAATAACTCCATCATTTGTCCCAAGGGTGCAAATATAAACACTGCCAAATGTTTGTTTTCACTTCTACCAGTAGATTGAAATAACGCTGCTCATAAACAGCACTTTAGGGAATACGGGTTCAGTTGCAGGGGTTTGAATCTTCCATGATATACAGACATCATTTGAAGTTTATCTTCACTGAGTTCTGAATATGATATGGTAAAAGGAAAAAAGTGGTAAAACTTCCATTAAATGAGTTGCAGATGCAGCTGCTTTAACATGAGATTGCAAAATTATGCAGTTATTCCACACGCTGCTTTTCAGAGTGCACTTTAACCTGGACTATGGCACTCCAAGGAAAAAAGAAAATGGACCAAAATTCAAGATGAAAAAATCACCAAAGGAGACATGTCATCATCCTGTATCATAACGCCTTTTAGGGTGTTCCGGTCTCCTTGATGACTCACACTTTTTAGCAACTCTTTTGAGTCCTTCACATTCATTTTCAAAGTCTTCTAATCTCAATTGTACTTGTAAATCAGAATAACTAGAATAACTCCACTGACACTGCAGTATAACTGTGTGCAGCTGACTGTGGCTCCAGGATCAGTCTGTAGATTTCTTTTCCAATTATTTGTCTAATCTACTACCTGTGATCTGTTTGTGAACTATGAGCTCATCCCACACTACATGTAACTGCAGTTTGTTATAACTGATACTGGACTTTGTTGTCACAGTTTCAATTTAAACTTCGATATCAGCAAGAAAGAGATGAAGGATGTCTTCTTCCCTGACCAGCATCTCAATTTTCTGGATTATGAAACGATCTCCATAGAACTGAAGAACTCACTTATGTTGCCCTGGTTTCACGTAGAATTGGACAAGGAAGAGATATTTTGGAATCACTGATCAATATGAAAAACGTTAAAAAAAAAAAAAAAAAGCCTAACTAAAAGACATGTTAACACACTGATGAAGCAAAAAGTTCAAATATCTGATTTGGGCTAATTATGTTTTGGTTTTTTTTTTATCCTGGCAATGTTCAATCTTACACCTATCAATGTAACACTGAATGTTTTCAGAAGAAAATGGCAATTAAAAGAAATTTCTAAACAAGATATTGATAAACCTAAGCAAAATAATACATTTTTAAAGCCTCCATCTGCTGTATAACTCAAAATGAATGTGTATTTTTCAAAGCCTGCTGGGATTCAATTTATATTTTAATTGAAAAAGTTTTGTGCAAAAATGTTATCCAGTCCCAACTTGAAATATTAGAACAAATACTAACGAGAAGTTCTCCTCCGATCCTAGTTTCTAACATCCTCCTTTAAGATCATTTTTGCCTTCCTGTTAGCCTTAGGAATTTCACTTCCACGCATTTAAATGGCTGAATTGTAGCTCCTTGAATACAGTCTTGATCCATACTGAAAGTCATGCAGAGAAAACTGGGAGAAGAGGTATAGCTCCCACCAGGAACTCTGTATTTCTGTTTCAAAACAGTAATTTTCTTTTCAGCCAATGTATTTCAGGATTGCAATTTTTATCACGAACTTGGTTTGCTAGCCAGCATATCTCCCGTGGGATATGAATAGCTTGGTAGGATCTTACCAAGACAAAGGCAAGTAACCTATGATAGCATTGTGCTTTAGGTCTACAGCACTGAAAGCCTATGCAAAGAGCATAGGAAATTTTGGAAAATGAGAGAAACATAAGTCAAGAATGCAGTTATTAGCCAGGCTGTGTGGGGACATCCCACAGAGACAAGCTGCAGTTAAATAATGGTCATTGTGTTCCTCTCAGTTTGGTTTGACATCGGGGAAATCTATGAGAATGCAGTAGCAGGGCACAAGAGCATGGGCACTGTGCTTGCCAGAGTCTACTCCTCTTTTGTTCCTGGTGATCTCTTTCCAAAAAAATCAGTATCTGCTCAGTTAAAAAAAAAAAAAAAAAAATGAAGTGGTTACTTAGGAAGAAAGGAAACCCAAATGTGCCCAACCACTGCAGGAAATACAAACCTGAGAGAAGCTCAAATAAAGTGTATTTGATTCAGTTCTTGCTTAAGTGAAATGGAGAGAAGGGAGCTCTAGCGTGCCAGAAAACACGCGTTTATCCTCACTGCTGCAGCAAATGCAAATTGTTATTAAACAGCTTATGAAATTCATTGGGAACTGGCTGACCTCCACAGAAAATGAAGCTATTCATTTGCACCAGCCAAGACTCCGGTCTAGTAGTTCTGCAACGACTTCTGCAAGTAGAGGGCCAGGTTCTGAAATCAAGAGTTATTACTGACTGATGTAAGTTCACCTGGTTCAGATATCATGCACAGACTCAAATATTAGTCCAATGCTTCATGGACATTAACAAACCAGCATTAAAATTGCTTTCAAAACAAAATTTAGCAAGGCCAGAAGGAAAATGCCGGTATGTATCTCTCAGCCACTACTGAGTTAATCTTGGGTTTCAAAGCACCATTTAAGCCGTCTGGGGGAAATAATTGAGTGGAAATCTGTTTTAAGTACTGTGCTTTGATTTTATCTAGGAATACAGATAATCAATCTCTGGTCTGAAAGCTGTGGATTACAAAATGTACCAGAGCAAATGGGAATTTTATTGGCTCAGAAATAAACATGAAGGGGCAAGCGTACAGATGACCTTGCAGGGGATGGATGGAGCGAGGGAGGAAAGGCAGCTGGTGCCGTTCTTTAATTATCCAATACATCTTCTCAAGGAGGAATCCCAGCTTCTGAAATGCGAACCAGCCATCGCTGGTGCTGAACCCAAGGGGATGGGCTGAGGCCCCTGAGAAAAGAGTGGCTGGTGGCCACTGCCAGGAGACAACTATGTACCACCTGGGAAGGGCACAGAGGAAAGTACAGGAGCATTGGTTCTCCACCTGCGAGGGAAGGCTTGCTGACACTGTTTTCCTGTAAGTGATACAGGAATAATGCTCTGTCACAGCACTCAGACCAGATTCAGATTCATGCTGCTCAAGTCATCTTCCTCTCCCAGAAGCTACCTACAAACACAGGCAAATCAGAGTTAGGATGGTTTCTTCCATCAACACCCCTAAAAAATAAAAGCCAAATAGTAGAGGCTTTGGGTTTGTTCACATTTTACAATTCTAGGGCCAAACAAGCAACTTCAAACTAAGTACAAACAATCCAAACTCCTTTGTCCCGAAGTTGGAAGCAGAACCCCTTCAAAAATTTCCAACACTTGAGCCCATTTCTCTGAATTTGGTGTTGGCCACTGCCTGGCTGACAGCCCAGGGACGGGAGTCCTCCTCCATTCGTCTGTGGAGCACGTACCTCGTGGATAGCTGCGAGGTAAGATCTTCCCGCTGCTTTCCTTCAATCATTCCTGCTTCCCAACATACCCTTTCTTCGTAAAAGAACATCACTTTGCCTATACACTTCCCGTTCTGATATCAGACTAGCAACTCACACAGACAAAAATTGTTCTTCAAACGAAAAGGAAATAAGACTCTTCTCTTGGCTTTTCAACTTTATCTTCAGATCCAGGTGACCTGGATAGAAATCTCCTTTTTTTTAACCCCTGTTCCATGTAGATATTTCAGCCAGCTTCATCACCAGAATGTCTCACCTTCCACATAAAGCTTCAGAAAACATCTTACATACAAAAGCAATGCCCAGTCAAACCAGACCCGGTGAAATGCAGCCCAAACAAAGTGCAGAACGGGCAAACTGAGTACACGGTATTTATTCAGGGTGGTTCTGATGTTGCTGCTCCCCTCAACAAACTGTGACAAGCTCCTGAAAGGGATAAAACCAGGCTCACTAGAGATAAGCCTGGGGGCAGCATGCCAATGTTTGAGGGACGGTATGCTAGCAAAACTCCTTGCCAACATATGAGCTAGGGAGTCTGTTTTCCACTGATGAGCTGATGCTCCATACCTGCTTTCCTGCCTCCCACCCTTCCCCAGGTGCTGGCTGCCACCACCTGTTGCAGTCTGCACAGGAAACACTCCCACACCTAGCGAAGGGCACACAGCAAAACCACAACTGCTTCTAGGAGGCTTTCTTCTATCGTGTACACATGTATTCCACTTTACACACACTGTGGCATTTGATAAACTATTTATGAACTTCAATATTCAAATCTGTCTAATATTAAAAAGGCTTTTGAAAATCTTTCCCCTCCTCAAAACATTTCTAAGCCACGGGGGCTTTTTGTGAAATGGCTTTTTCCTTCCTTTTCAATGTAATACAATATGTTATTCAAGAGCCAAAAAGTTGTCAGTTTTTATGTTATGATAATCTTCTCAAGCATTCAATTTTATTCTGCTTTTTCCCTTCGTGCTGTCACTCACATTCTAGCCTGTCACAAAAGAAAATGTCTGAATACATTAATTACAACTTGTTAGACCTCCATATAGTTAATGCTATTGAGGAAATCAAATCACTTGGAAAATAACTAAAGAGAAACAGTTGCTGGTATTGCAGAATTTTTATGCATTGCACTTCAAAGCTGGAGCTTTGCAAGACAACAAAAATGATTATTATAGAGAATGAGAAAATCAAATACAACTTGATCCTCTACCCTTCAAATGTTTTCTGAATGCATTACAATATATATTTTCCATCCTGGAAAGAGCAGTTGAACTCTTTTCACATATTACCTTCTTTTATGGTGTAATTACAAATGCCAGTTCTGAAATTACAGTATAAAAACTTTCTGAAGCTAGGAAGAGATCCAATTCTAAGTCCCCACTCACAGAAACATCACAGACGACAGTGATGTTTCCATTAACATGAATAAAAGATAATTCTGTTGGGTCTAAGAAGACGAACAAGTTACCCTGGGATTAGTAAAGGGAGGTATTCACATGATTACCCTCAGTAAGGTTTGTCAGCCTGACTCCCATGGCTCTGCAGAGTGGTAGAGCTAGATTTTTAACTGTAAAAATCACACTTAGAGTTAAGCATACACAGAACTATTATGCTTAGAAATGAAGAATTCATTTTTGTAATCTGAGACCCTAAAATAACAGCAATAATTTTGACCATTGTTTAGCACAAAATACTTTTAAAAGTACTGACTGCCCATCAGATTTCCATCGGAGTAAGAACTAGCTAACACCAAGTTTTATATGTGGTTCACCTAGAGAGGCAGCTCTGCAGAAAAGCCTACGAGAACATCTTTAAGACTATGCTGCTAATGAAACATGATTTCACTGAACAAAGAAAACATTTTTTGGATTATGCAAAAATCCTTACACACAGAAGCAGGCAAATGCTTCCCAAATCTAAGCTCTGTTATCTTTCTACCTTAAAGACATTTCATTATTCTTACATTTGAATGAATAGCCACTCTTACATGTATTAAATCGTATCAGTGGTAGGAAAAGACAATGAAGTCTTTCTCGCTTTTAAGAAGTTATTTGAACAAGCAAGACAAAAATAAACACACCTTTGGATGACGCTGATCTTGTCCACTTTCTCACAGAGGCAAGATTTTGTTAGTCGGCCCTGTTGAAAGATCCACCCTAAGAACCTAGAAAAAGAGATACTCGTGCATTGATATTTTATCAGTCTTTCTAACTGTGCCACATCACTGCTAGAGCCAACAAATTGCAAGCATATTCTAGCAAACATTCTGCTACTGCATGTTAACCATTTAACTTTACTTTGAAATGCGTTTCATGTAAGAAATTCTTAAGTCATATATAGCCTTCATTAGCTCTACAGTTCCGGCACAGTCTAAGAATAAGGTTAAAATACATGTGTCTCCATCCATCCTGTGAAAGGTAACAACACTGGGTGTGAGCACCCAGAGGACTCCAGCACGGCTCATCCTCCCCGGGGAGCAGCAGGCTGATGCTCAAGCCTCACTGCCTGGCGTAGGGGGAACTGGCGACTTTCACATCAGGGCTCTACCTCCACCAGTCACATTCAGATTTTCATCTTAGAACTGATATGCCAGAAAACAAATGCAGTCATTCTGTGGTTTCCTTAAATCATTGCCCGAAATTCAGCTCTCAACACTCAAATCTCTCTTAATACTTTCCCTCTCATTTTGAAAAAAATGGGCAAAGTTCTGGGTTTCTTTACACGTAAGTTTTACACACTGCGTGATTCAGAAGTAACTGGCATAAACACACAAAAAATACTTTTCTTGAGGAACCATGTTTGAGATTCTTTTCAGTAGAGTCCCAAGGGGAAGAAAGGAGAAAGCCTAGGGAAGTGCTCAAGCTCAGTTTGCTCTTCGCAGCAAAATATTTGAGAAGACTTAAGAAGAAATTCAATAAACATTCTTTGCCCTTAGAAGAGAACAACTCAAGACACAGCAGTCTTCTATTTCAATAGCAAGTAAGTGCCTTTAAAATCCACAGAACCAAGTGCTCAGAAAAGATAAAACCTGCAGATCATTTCTTTTCAAAAGTGAGAGATAACTCAGGTTTTGGAAATGAACCTGTTCTGGAGCAGGCATGGTCGCTCATGATCCAAAGGCTCTGACTCACGAGCTCCAGTGAGTCGTGCCATGGCGATCCGAGAGGGCACAGTCCCCAGATGCCCATCCCAGTTCAAATTCATCTATGGGGTGGCGAAATAGGAGGAGTGGGCACAGTTCAAGTTGTGCTATTTACATAACAATTCCTGGCTGACAGAGAGACATGGCAGACAGCTGAAATTGCCCCAGTGTGAATTGTCAGAGCTTACCTGAGCTTTAGGAAGCCCGCATCTTTTTAAGTGTCTAGAGACTTTGAAAGCATCTGTTTCAGAGAGCTTGACCTGGCTGATAAAGATTTCTGACGCATACAGAGTCCTCTGCCTATTTGTGGTTTATACCTCCCTCCTTTTTGCTACGAGGCAGTAGTGAAGAGCAGTGAGACCGAGGTATGGCACTGACACGGGCTGTATGGTCAATTAAGTGGGTGTGCTGTGTTGGTGGGGTTGGCAGAGCTGGCGCTAGATGGGCCTGTGGGCTGATGCTCTGCCCCAGGGGCTCCCTGCAGCCAGGGTGCAAGCAGCCTTGGCCTCACTCAAGCAGCTTTTTGGGTGTTTCCTGCGGACGTACGTTCTCAGAGTGAACCCTTGAGACTGAGCTAACACAACAGTGCAGAGACAATCATCATGTCCTTCCACCAAAGTGCCCTTTAGGTGACAGCCTGTTCTCTCTTCAGCTCTCCCAACCATAAAACTGCTATACTTAGACTTCCCACCTCCTTCCTCACTCCTGTTTCTATTAAAGCACAGCTACCTCAGGATGATGAGAAACAAAAGCAGAATAACAATGAAGTGGAGAGCAAACAGTTTCTCAGACTCCCGCTAGATCCGGGAGGTCCTTCACACAGTAAGTAATATTATGTAAAGAACAAAGAACTGGGTTCAAAGCTGAAAGTCTTTACTGAATAACTTACAAGCCAAAAACTTGCCAAAAGTCACCTAACAGGTCAATGACACAACTGGGAGAAGCACCCAACCCGCTGGTAAGAAAAATTACTTAATGTAAATGTATAAAAAGGTTAACTGTATCCCAGACCAGATTTATCCAAACCATTAGCAGTAGCAAGAATTAAACAAGGAACCGCACTCTCCATTACTAGTGTCCAATTCTTCACTGTGACCAAGAGCACTGTTCTTAGGGAACTGGGGGAAAAAAAATTACTGAGTAAATTGGCACCAAAATGTATTGCCCAATTTAACCGAACAGATGTCAAATAGCCATTAACATTACAATGATTAGTAAACTGAAATTACGTGTTGTGGGTTTAGTGCCTTAGATTAAGCGTTAACCTGTCTTAATTAAATTGCATCTCGGTAATTGACTTCACAGTGCTGAACTGTAAATAACAAATTGCAGATGATCTGTTTTTTTATCTAGCAAGATAATGTAAATCAGCCTTTACACGTTGCATTACCTCCTCATCCCTATCCCTTCCAATGAGGCTTGCTCACCCTGCTTCTTTTACCTAGACACATAACCTTCTCTGACTTTACATTTAATCACTGCTGCTGTTTTCCTTCTCGAACCGAATAAAGTCGTAGCTGGTTATTTGTAGGGTAGGCAGTACCCAACATCTGATCTTTGTATCTAATGCCTTCTCCCCACCGTGGAGCTTCTTTCCATGTGCAGAACCATAACCATTTGTGCCACTCACACAAACATGGCTCGCACAGCTGTGTAGCTACCGAGTGTGTATGGTACAATGGGACGGGGGGCAGTGAATCAGCCTATGGCAAAGTAATGATTATATAACATGGACTTCCTCTAGCTGTTCCTGCACTGGGTAACAACCTCTCTTTAAATAGAATAACAGCATAATTGTAACAGTTTCATTTTCTTTTGACTACACTTCAATATTACCAAATACATTCAATGAGAACAATCAGTGCAAGCAAATACTAACTAATTCAGTATCTCAATGTAAATTCAGGTTCTTCCCCAAGTAAGGGACTGACAGATAATCTTTGTGACAATTATATCCTTTCAAAATAAGGATCAAGAGCAAAATCAGAAGCTTGGGGCTAGAGGGCAAGGAGGTAGGAGTGGCAGGGTCAACTGCTCTCAGTCTGGACCTCAAAGCTAAATAGTTGGGAGACTATCAAAGAACTACCTGCCTTCCATCAGCATGAAAACATGAAATGATGGTGGAAAGGAGGGCAAATTGAAAAAAGAGTTTAGAAGCTACGATGAGTAAATGGTCTTGGGAAGCTAAAGAGCAAACAGGAATTAAAGCAACAGTACAGCTACTGAATGTCAAGGTGGTAAAGCAGCATTACACCAAAGACCCTTAGGAGTTACCTTCATCACCTGACAGCGATTCAAAGGAAAGGAAGGCCTGTCTACCCTCTAAAACAACCAGAGGAACTGGTGGCCAAGGACACCTTCTTGAAAGAGAATCCGACTTGTTTTTTTACTCGATGCTCACCTCATTCTGCTTTCCCCTTTCCTGAATTGTGCAGCCATGAGTGTCAGAGATGAAAAAAGGACATTGATGCTGAGTTGCAGAAGATGAAGATGACCATAAGGACAAATGGCCCAGAGAAGCCTGGAAATTAAAAACTACGGTATGATGTGTACAGCACATCAGAGGTCTAAGTGGATGCTGCACTGACACCCCAATCCAGCTCTGCTTGCAACCTTGCCATTCTTTCAAGAAGTCTGGTGCACGTGGGTTGCGGGCACTACACTGACGGTGTATTTGGTCATAACTTCAAGCTTGAAGTTCAGTGCTTCTAGAACCAATTTTAAGCAACACATCACATTTCAGGTTAGAATTTTTTAAAAAAAGGTGAAAAACCAACAAGTAGCCTTTAAGTCCCTTGTACAGCTATTTTCTTATATCTGCTACTGCTTTTCGAGGTATCTACTTTGTCAAACTTGAACTGCTTTGTTCACTACAGAGCTTACAGCTGTGTCTCATAACCATGAGGGCCAGGCATCTGCATTCGTAATTGTTTGATCAAGCACAATTCAGACAGACTGGACTGATTTGCTCTAATGCGACTATTAACCCTTCTTACCACATGTGTTGTAAAGTGTCACAAACACAATCATTTGACCGTGACTCAGAGGGCTTTGCAGACATAACCCAAAACTGGCAGGCTGTATCACTGAAAAGATGATGACCCTGACAAGTAACTTCTGCCTTTAAAAGATGATAGCTGCTCCACAATTAATTTTCAGTAGAGTTACAGAATCCAAACAGCTTGACCGTTATGGTCCAGCACATAAGCTTCTTTCAGTGTAGTCACTTCCATATGTCACCCTGCATTCATTGCAAAAACACCAAATAGCACCAGCCACTCTTTTCACTCGTACTGAGAATACTGCGCAGCTTCAGAGGTGGTGCAATGCTGCTCGGAGCCATCTTTTGCACCAACCTGACCTTGAGATGATCTTCATTACACTGCGGGGGAGGATGAATTAAGAAAGGTGAAGGAGCAATTTCACACCAGCTGCTGACAGTACCTCAAGATGACTGGAAGATGAGTAGCCTGGCCATACATGCTCTGCACTAGGAACATGGAAAAGCAGCCGAAAGGCCTGACAAAAGAAACAGGAGCCTGCACAGAGAGGGGTGTACTGCATCAGGGAAGGGAACAAGGAGAGATGCACCAAAGTACAGATTCAGGACACAATCTGGCCCATGGCAATTAAGAAAATATACTCAAATAAAACGAGGAAACTTTCTATCACTTCCCTCTTGGACCTTCACTGTGCTTTGGGTTGTGCGTCTCATTAAACTACCCATTTATTAGGGAAAGGCCATGAAAAGAAACTGTTTCTCTTTGGAAGTCCAGTACAAAACACCCGTGGCTGAGGTGGCTGGAACGTTGGAATACAAGACATGTACAAAGTCCTTTCCCCACGAACGTCCCTGGTCACTCTGCAGACCCTTGTCTCCAGGCTGCCATTGGGCCCACGCTCCTGCCACTTGCTTAGGCTGTGTGGCCATTCTTGGGTCCTTTCCCATTTTCTTTCTGCTGTTTTCTCCCAACGCTTTTCTGTTCCGCTAACTTTTACATTAACCAGCAATGCCCCTAGCCCTGCAGGGCACTGCGTTCTTTCTTGAGAGTGGGCTGCATTTTGGTGAAGGTTTACCTGATTTTCACGTTTTTCCTCCGGATAAGCTGTCAGTCCTAGTACAGTTTAATGTCATCCATAACAACAGGTTGAAAAATCGGTTAAAACACGCTTTTATACTCTCTGCCTTGGTGCTGTCACCTGACATGAGTATTTGTGATATCCACTCATGCAAAGAAACCCTTCTACATGTGACCAAACCACTCTTCAAAAGCAGCTTACAACTGAAGTGCAAGCTGAAGGATGTACTGCGGGGAAAAAACCTCTGTACAGGAAATGCATTTTTGTTGGGAGGATTGTGGGATTTTGAAAATATCACATATGGCTACATTTGCCATGCAACTCATATCACTAAGTTTTATTTCTGAAAAGGTATTCTTCTAATGAGTGCCAGGCAACCTTAGCAAGAGGTAATGCTATCAGAGCTGCCATATAATCTCTGTGATAACACAGACATGCACTGACTGCATTAATCTAGAATATGAACTTAGAACAACACACTAATTATTCATATGCTATTAGTGCTCCTTTTCCCTGCAGCGTAAGACTCAAAGTAAGCCTCAGAATCTCATTTTTCTCTACTTGCAAATAACAGGAGCAGAATCTAGCAAATTATTCTGAAAAGCACCTCTGTGGAAGAGACAGCACAAACAAAACTCCATTAGCAGACCTTGAACCACATTATCCTTGTAATACAAGAATAGTAAAAACTACCTCCTGTCACAGACTGTTATGGAAAGCAAGGCATCATTTTCTTTTCTTTTTTTTCCCCTTAAATGATTTACAGCTGCTTTATTCCAAATCTTTCCATTGTTTTTACTCTTGTGCTTGTACTGAATTCCTCACAAGTGTCATACTTTCAGCAGCTGGCTATAACACACCACCATAAGGACTCACACTGAGGAGATAAAACACGGTAACTGAAAGGGGTCAGTCCGAACATTAGATGAAGATGCTGCAGGGATCCCATCACTACAAACTGGAATCTACCACCAAGTCACGCTGTCTGGATGCTCCCACTCCGGTGCTACCTGGACTCCACAGCATTTTTTGGTTTTAGTCACAAGTAGCATCGTATTAGTAGAGTTTGGCAGCAATTGTATTAAGCACGAATACTGCGGGGAGAGAAAACCCTAAAATATCACCAACTTCCCTCTTCTCCCAGTTATGCAATGGAA
The DNA here is from genome assembly GCA_031468815.1 of Morus bassanus. NCBI lineage: Eukaryota > Metazoa > Chordata > Aves > Suliformes > Sulidae > Morus > Morus bassanus. The sequence continues at coordinate 1,371,913 of CM062580.1, read as the reverse complement.
CCCAGCGACTGATAGTTTTCCCTTTTTTTTTTCAGGTTGCTTTTATACCCAGACTTCCAAGGAAGCTGTAGCTTTTCAGTGACTGATTGCCCTTCTGATGTTAAAGAGCAATAAGCAGACTAAATTAATTTTTACTAACAACAATTTTTTCTAAGATATCCATTGAAATGCACACTTGTCACTGGCTGCTATGACATGCCGCCACCTGTGCAGTTCGCGGCCAGCAGATCAGGAAGGAGAGCAGCTCTCCGAGGCACAGCGGCCTAGGGAAGGAAGGCTGCAGTGCTCAAGGAAACACATGCACCGCAGAGGAGCTAACATGTCGTTACCTGCACCTGTTGACACTGCTAGGTGCAGCAGGCTCGAGAGGAACTCACAGAGATACCTGACAGGAGACACCGCTACTAGATTTCTTGAAAATCAACAGCTGTAGAAAAATGTAGCGGGTCCCACAAGTACGCAGAAAATTTGCAAGATAAAAGCTCAGCACAGATGTACGAGATAAACACTGCCAGATATTCAGAGGTTCTGCAATACAACTGACAACAAGAGGAAATAAGAGCTGTGCTGCGTAACTACTTAAACCCAACAGACACCGGGACCAGATAACCCGCTGCCACATGGCTGCAGAGCTTCACCAATGGCAGCTGCCCAATTTACATGAGTTGTGGCCCCGCATCCTGACCCCTGAAAAACCCAAGCATGCTCTACTAGCTTTAGCACAATTGCTCTGGGTTTTTCAAACATAAACCCAATTATTTTTTATATTGAATCATCTTAAAGCACAAGGCCTGTTCAGCCTAAGACAAACCAGACCTTATTAAATTGTTCTAAGAGTAACTGCTACAGCAGAAACATATACTTCCTCCAGCTTTGGAAGGATGATGAGCGCTCTCATCTTGCAAGAAATGAAGATGAGTTGAGTAGAAAAAAACCTTTAGGTTATGCCAAGCAGGCCACATACTCCATCCAGCACGGCAGCTTGGGGAAGGAGGTATTGAGGAAATTAGAGAAAGGAAACAGTGAAGATAGGAAGCAGATTCCAAGGCTGGTTGTTGCTGCTGAGACTTGTCCGGGACGATAGCTGAAGCACAGTCTGGTGGGACACAGGCATGCTTGTCCATGTGGCTGCCCCCGAGCAGTGACTCAGCGAGTGCTTGGTCTATCACTGCCACGCTTCCAGGAAACATCAGTTTTTTTCTGCTCCCTCCTGTGCTTCCCTTTTGTTTCCAGACTAGAGGCTAAATGCGAAGAGGATCCTTGGAAGACCATCTCCACACTATAGTTGAACCTCAAACAAAACTTCCCTGCAGAAAACAGGCCTTCCAAGCTACTTAACGACCAATTTCTTGCCCACTATTGTACATTTCCTCACACACCAGCTTCTTTACACCCCACGGAGATCTTCCGTATACAAAGACAGGAGCGAGATCACTCCCAAAACCAAGCATGCACGGTCAGGCACAGGCTGTCTACAGGGTGGTAAGGTCACCAGGAGGTAGGGAGGAGAACATATTCTGATCTTTGCTCCTCCAATGAAGTACAGAGATAGCCTAAATGTGCTTCAGAGTATCACTGCTCTCCCAGTAGGAGCTTCACAGGGCATGTTGGTGAAAAACCAAAGAGGTAGCCACTGAGAAATGGCTTCCTAGTACTTTGATATTATACCCTGCAATGAGCTACTCAGCCTCAGGAGTAGTAGGGCTTATTATTTGCATAAAGCTGTAGAGTGCTGACTTTGCCTTGTCATATTCTTGTAAGCACGATCAATAACTGTAAAGAATAAGCAAGCGGTAATCTCCTTAGGAAGAAAACAGATCTTTGAGTCTTACTGCTGTTAGGTTGCTGGATTGTAACAGCTTCTGTCCAGCAGGTTATTTCTAGGACACTTCTCCTGAATCCTATCCTAAATCCATTTTATATACTTTTAGTAGCGTCAGTCCTCTTACCCCTGGGCCCCAATACGCAAAATGAGTATGTACACTTTGCTCAGTGATGGCACATTACTACCGAGAATAACTCCCATTACACAATTAAGTGACATACAAAGTGATGTGAATTTCTGTTTTAATAGCCTTTCATTGTCTAATGTCCATGTTCATAAAATATTTAAACGTCACTTTCACTGTGCTGGTGCTGCAGGAAAAAAAAATGGATGCACACAAAGGAGATCTCCGTGCCCACATCCCATTACTGCTGATTAAAAACACCAAGCTTACCTTCCCTCATCCGCTTTGGATCATTAAGTGACCAGAACTTTCTTGCTCACTTCAAAGAACACAGTTCTTGGCTCTTGTTCTCAATGGTGAAAATTTAGAAGCTGCTGAGCAACAGTGAGCACACTGCACACAGGTTTCCCCGAGTGCGGATTAAGATTTTGTTAGCTCTGAGATGGCAAAGACTGGTTATTTACACTCTCTGCTCAGCTCCTCTTAGCAATTAGGATTCTTCTCTGGCATAAATGTCTTTATCATTTTGCATTTCCCAGCTGAGTACATGCTCATCACACAGCTCTGTGCTGTTTATTCCACTCTGAACTTTTGTACTATTATATTTTGTCCCACAATACACATTTCTTATTGTTTCTAATGAGTAAACACAGAATACAGCTTCCTGTAGAACAAACAAGGGCTGATCCTCAGGTGATGTGAGGCTAAATTCACTGACTACACCCATTTATATCCACTGACAATCTAGCAGATAATGCTGCGATGCCTTATTCATCTTGGTCTGATTTGGAGACCATCAGAGTTGATGGTGAAAGTCTCTTGAGTATTTAAAGGATGCATATCTACTAGTTACAGTTCCAGTTGAAGGCTCAGGAGAGTGGAAAAGTAATTGGGGAGCTGCCACGGTCAGTATAAAGCTTGATAACATGTCTTGGATTAGACAACACAAGATCCAGAGGAAAGTTTAACTGAAAATAAAATGAGCAGGTAACCCACAGCGTGGCTGGGCTGGCATACTACGAGTGTGCAAACACATAGTCACACCTCCAGCACCCCTCCATCCCCAACCCCATTCCCAGCAAAGTGCTGGGGTCTACTAAGCAAAGATGGATGAGAAAGAAAACGTTGGTAACCCTGTACGGTGAGGCTCAGTTCAGACTGAAACGGGGAGTTGAAAATAAAATCATAGAATCATTTAGGTTAGAAAAGACCTTTAAGATCATTGAGTCCAACCGTAAACCCAGCACTGCCAAGTCCGCCACTAGACCATGTCCCTCAGGACCACATCTACATACCTTTTAAACACCTGCAGGGATGGCAACTCAACCAATTCCCTGGGCAGCCTGTCCCAGTGCTTGACCACCCTTTTGGTGAAGTATTTTTTCCTAATATGCAATCTAAACGTCCCCTGGTGCAACTTGAGGCCATTTCGTCCATTAATGTTCAAACCTGCACAGTGACAATGCGATGGACTTGCGAGGCCAGGCGCATCGATCACAAAGGCCAGTGAGCGGCACCGGCAGCTGAGTCCTCGCCACCCGTGGGGCCAAGGCCACAACCAGCGGTGAAGGCGGCCGCTGGGAGGAAAGGGCTGGAGGGGCACAAGGGAGTTTCTACCAGCATGTTATGGGTACAGGACCCACAGGGGCACCTGCCAGCTGCCCCAGCCTCTGAAACACAGTGCTGGAGAAACACGCTCAAAGGAGCAAGAGCTGCCCAGCTGCGAGTAAGAACGCGGCCCCTCACCAAGCAGCCTTGTGAGACCAACACCAGGGACAGCAAGCACATGGAAGTGACAGCAAGAGGTTGGCCAGTACTAGGAAACCTCCACTGATTAATAGAAACACACAAAGAAACCCACTGCCATACTCAAACACCGCTGGGGTAAAAATCATCTTCTTTTTCAGACAAAGCCTAATGAAAACAAAAGCACGTTGATTCTTTTGGTTTTGATGAAATGAAATTGAAAAGCAAAGGTTCCTCCCCAAATTTTCTCTCAGAAAAGAAAGCTCAGATGGAAGAAGTAGGCTGGCGCTGGATGGCAGTGGTGCAGCAGGCAAGGCGCCCCAGGACGGAGACCCCTGCCCTTGTCCAGCACCACTGAGACAAAACAAGATGCCAAAAAAAGTCTAATTCCTGAAGCCAGCGCACCCCGCTTTTCTGTTCTTCAGTAACGCCCATCCTTTGCCAGCATCCCCCCCCAAGCTGTTTCTACTAAATACTGTTTCTATTTTTAAAACAATACCAAAAAATGACTTGACAATCTTTATTTAATATGACATACCATAAATATTATGATGGAAAGATACCAGCACCTGTATACAAGCAATTTAGTTCAAAACCACCAGCTTCTCACCCCTACATCTGTGCTCTCCAACCAAAGCACTGGGCTCCTGCGACCCACTGGTGTGCCACTGCTGTGGCTCATTCCCACCAGGTTAGACGAGAGAAGAACCAGGTAACCGTGCCTTTCCCCGATGTCCCCCTTTTACCCTCTTCTCTGCATGGGACCAAGGGTTGCCTGCGTCGGGTTCTAGCTCAGGGACACACAAACACAACTCAGACACCCAGTGCCTTTCCCAGGGAACATATAACAACACTTGACATTTCTCCAGATTCTTCCCATTAGAAAAGTGTGCATTTCAGGTGGCTACCGATTACCTCTGCACCTTCTTAGAGGACTAAAAAGAAGGTGGGCACAACTGCCCATCCTCTCACAACCCAATCTGCAAAAGCCTCTCTTTCTGTGGAGAACATTAAATTAAATGAATGGAACAAGGGCAAACTTTGTCAAATTATTTATTTTTGTAAACAGCAATGAGAAACTACAATGAAATCTTGCACTCTGTACTGGTGCCTTTGCAACGACAGAAGGCAACTGGAGAGTCTATTCTTAAAATCACTCGAAAGGCATTTTAAGTCATATATCAAAGTTGCTTTTGTTTATATTTTCACATCAATCATTTACAATGGGATATTTACCTGCCATTATATATGCAGATGTGGAGGATTAAGAGCATCAGAAAAATTAAACCTCCACAGATTAAGCACTTTTGATTGTGAGAGTTTGCATCTCTTGTTTGTTTTTAATTAGAAATCTAGATTGTTAATGCATAATATCCTGTTGCTATCCCTCCACAGAATAATAAATACAGTCTTCTTGCTATGACTAAGCATGTGAAACACCATGTAGACTATAACTCGTTACCTGAGCATGCTAAAATCAAAGCCGGATGTTCTTACTCTCACTCATATTACATCATCCATTATTGAAACTCCCACTGCAATCAGTAATTGGTTTCACTTAAGGAGCGAAAGAAAACTAATAGTGCTGATATCATCGATTCATGTATTTCTTTGATCTCAGCAGATCCCACTAAATTTTATGATCTTCCCACTTCTGTGCTGATGCTCCTGTAGCAATTTACACCAGTCAGAAGGGACTGCAAAGTTGACTACAAAGCATGATTAAACCCGAAGGCCTAGTCTAGCCTTGCTTTGAATCGGTGCAGACGACTATGAAGTTATAAGGTAATTATCTGCATGGTTTACTGATTTTAGTAAAGCTCTGCAGAGCTGATGTCAAATAACTCAGCTGCTGCATGCCCAGCTATTGCTCTATCTACCACCAGCTCAGGGAGCAATGTCTTATCAGGGCTTCATGCAGGACATGAGTCAAACCTGCACCGGCCCTGCCCCACGAGCTCCAGGTTCACGCTCTGCCGAGATCCCGCTGCTCTTGGGGTAGTTTATGAGGAAGATGTGACTCATCCCATATCAAAGAAAACATTTAGCTCAAACAGAGGCAATATGATGCTCACAAAGTGAGAAAGTGGGCGAGGTGCTGCTCTCATCCCATGCTGCGTGAGCTGTCCAGTACATGTTTCTGAGGGATGCTCATCTAAGACATTTCTGCTAGCTCACCGTCAGCCCTCCCCAGAGGACAGATTGCCAGTTTGTGCCAAATCTGCCAATCCATTCAAACAAATTAATCAGAGCCTCGACTGTAAAAAAAATTTCAACAAAATTACTAGCATTCATGTACCAGGAAAAATGAGATTTGCCTGTAAGAACATGAAGGAAAACACTAATACTTAAAAAAAATTAAAATATCCAGTTTATAAATTAAACTGCATCAGCATGAGGGATTTATTTATTTATTCAAGCAGTGAACAATTATTGTAAAAAAAGTACTTTAGGTCTCCTTCAGAACACCATCTCTGAGCATGCAAATCAGAACTTCAGTGCATTGGAGCTGGATATCTCTGGAAGGAAAAAAAAATTGTGTTTCGACCAGAAATGCCCTTCTTCCAGAACAGTCCATGCAGGTCTGCAACAACCTGATAATGGCCCACGAGGAGCAGCACAGCAGGCGGGGTACCAACGCCGGCAGCGTGCACGCGCATTGTGATAAAGTGCAACTCGTTTCTGAACACAGCTGGTTAAACGCAATTTGAGAAATATCATCTGACTAATTTTAACTGAATCATCTCATAGAAGGCCTTTGTTTTCTTCAAAACAAGTGTCAATCTCAGAACAGCAAGGCCAGGAGCTGCTATTCTTGATCTTCCCAGACCTGTCACATGCCACCCAGCTTTCTGCCGTGCCTGGCCTCTCTCCTTTCAGCGGCCGATCGTCCAAGGCCCACCAGCCTCAGTCCCGGCAGGGCGGCTGTGCCACTGAGGCTGGATGTTGAACAGCAGAGGGCAGGCGCAGTGTAAGGGATGCTCCCCATCACCTGCTCCCTGTGTTCGTGGACCGGGACGGAGGCAGAAGAACACCAAGCCGAGGTCTCCCCGGGGAGGAAGGCGCTAGTCCCCGCCAGCAAGGGCTCAGTGCTACTGCCACTCTCCTGTCCCTTCATGTGCACCCAACAGGCAGGTGATGACCACGCCAACAGCAGTTCTTTTTCATCACAATTATTTCTTTGCTCTGTTTCTTCTTTGGCTAATTTCCCCTCAGTTTACTACCACCTTTTAACAACTTATTCCTGCTTCCAAAGACAACATTTTACTGCAGAAGTTAAAAACCACCACTTCTAGGATTTCCAGACTGGCTAAGACAAGCAGTCCAGATGGACAAGTCCCTTGTACCCAAGAAGGGGCCAGTAAATAAGCTGTAAAATCAGTAAGGAGGTAAATAGGGGGCTGCTGTCAGCTGGAGACGTGGATGACAAACCTGCCAGTGCTGGGCGGGTGCCGGGCTGGAGCGATACACAGCAGGGAATCCAGTGCAGCCAGTATGTCGTCGTGAGAGGTTGGCTGGTTTGTGCGAAGCTTAATATCTTTCCAGCATCCAGTATGACATGTAAATCATATCTCCAACCCATGTTGACATTACCACCTGCAAACTACTCCGCACTCCATCATAATTCATAATTTAGGATATTGGACATTTTTAATTAGCTCTTCTCTGTTTCTAAAGAGAAATTCCTACCACAAGTGAAAATCATTATAATTATTAGTGAGTTAAAGAAAGGTCAGAAATAACTCATTGGGAGGCTTTTCTTTTTTTTTTTAGTCATTAAATGATTGAGATGATAAAAGAATGAAGAATCTGACAGATTAAACAGTTCTTGAGGAGACATGTCAGCTTCAATAATTTTAAAGCATTGGAACTGTCAAGCTTTCAAAATAGGAAAGATTGTATCTTTAAAAAACAAGGTTCTACTAATTGGCATGCATGAAAATCTAAATTGAGGCTAAAACTCAGTGATTAAAGGTTTTTTCTGATCAGGGATATTTGAAAGCAACTCCATCTGTAAATGTAAATCTGTAAACTCCCATTCCAGAAGACGGTCAATTCTGGCTCCTCCTCTGACTGAACGGGCACCTACAGCAGCCACACCTGAAGACTCGCATTTAGGCCAAGGAGGGCTGGGGTTTTGTGTCCTTTTTACCCAACTGAATGATTCTAGTGTCCTATAATTACCAATCCGTTAGGGAATACTTGAGTTCAATAGAGATGTTCCACGTATTTTCAAGACAAGAAAGACCATGCTTCAAATCAAAACCAAAAAGATGCCTTCAGTGGTTGGTCAAGCTCCCATTAGCTCTTTGGTGGTGTCCCTTTCTTTGTACACATTTTTGCAGATGTAAGAGATAGAAATATTCTATCAGACTAATCTGGAGATTTTAGCAGACTTTTAAAAGCAGCTACCCATACTACAAAAGGGATGCGCAGGTCGGCTGTCTCTCCAACTCTAACAACGACAGCAGGTAGGCATGTGTTACAGAGCTGTGGGAACCCAGCTGATCTTCACATAGTCACCCAGATAAACCACCATCACTGCATGACTGGGCTCCAAAAGATGCTGAGTGATAACTGAACACCTGTACCATTTTCATATCACTAATTCTGAGAAGTAATTTATAAATCAGCTTGGAATATGCTACATATGAGAGTTAATCTCTGAATTTATTTCCTTTAATAACAGGTGTCTTTGGAAGCAATACAAGCCTATCATGCAATCTCACTACTCATTTGAAGAACGAGCACTAACTTGGGTCCATGTCTAAATCAACACCCAAATTCTTAAAAATTAGAATCATAGAATCATTAAGGTTGGAAAAGACCTCTACAATCATCAAGTCCAACCACCAACCCAACACTCCCAGGCCACCTAAACCATGTCCTGAAGTGCCAAGCCTGCACATTTTTTGAACACCCCCAGGGACGGTGACTCCACCACCTCTCTGGGCAGCCTGTTCCAGTGCCTGACCACTCCTGCAGTAAAGACATTGTTCCTAATATCCAATCTAAACCTCCCCTGATGCACCTTGAGGCCGTTTCCTCACATCCTATCACTTGTAACTTGGGAGAAGAGACCGACCCCCACCTTACCACCACCTCCTTTCAGGCAGTTGCAGAGAGCGATAAGGTCTCCCCTCAGCCTCCTCTTCTCCAGGCTAAACCCCCCCAGCTCCCTCAGCCGCTCCCCATCACACTTGTTCTCCAGACCCTTCCCCAGCTCCGTTGCCCTTCTCTGGACACGCTCCAGCACCTCAACGTCCTTCTTGTCCCGAGGGGCCCAAAACTGAACACAGCATTCGAGGGGCGGCCTCACCAGAGCCGAGCACAGGGGCACCATCCCTGCCCTGCTCCTGCTGGCCACACTATTGCTGGTACAAGCCAGGATGCCGTTGGCCTCCTTGGCCACCTGGGCACACTGCTGGCTCGTGTCCAGCCGGCTGTCAGCCAGCACCTTCTCTGCCGGGCAGCTTTCCAGCCACTCTGCCCCAGGCCTGGAGCGTTGCCTGGGGTTGTTGTGACCCAAGTGCAGGACCTGGCACTTGGCCTTGTTGACCCTCATACAATTGGCCTCGGCCCATCGATCCAGCCTGTCCAGATCCCTCTGCAGAGCCTTCCTGCCCTCGAGCAGATCAACACTCCTGCCCAACTTGGTGTTGTCTGCAAACTTACCGCGGGTGACCTCGACCCCCTCGTCCAGATTGTTGGTAAAGATATTAAACAAGACTGGCCCCAACACCGAGCCCTGGGGAACACCGCTTGTGACCAGCCGCCAACTGGATTTAGCTCCGTTCACCACAACTCTCTGGGCTCAGCCATCCAGCCAGTTTTTTACCCAGCAAAGAGTATACCTCTCTAAGCCAGCTGAGAAGGAAGAAAAACTGGATATACTATGCTTTAAAAAACAGCCCACAGAGGGGAAACTAGTGTACCAAATCTTCAGCCAAGCGTAAAGTAACACAGAACCAGTGAGGACAATTTAGAGATGATGTTACCTACCTACCACCTGAGCATGTGTCTTAAGAATTCCTACTTTGTATCATAGGGAAAAGCTTCTGACAATGCCAATTTAATAGCAAATGGATATCTTTATTTTCATCTGCTGGATTCATCTGCATGCCAAACAAATAATCTAACAGAAGATTGATCTATCAAATGGGAATATCTGCATGAATAACTTTATCCAGATGCAGTGTGTGTTAGTGAGAATAGGTCTTAATTTTGGGAGAGGGAGGACTTGCTAAGCATCTAATAACCATCCAAATTTTTTTAAGGACTATTTGAGCTAAGCCATATTTCAAAGCATTTTGACATACTCTAAATTAATTCTTCTGTATATATAGTACCAATGAAGGCTCAGTAGAACTGAATATGAGAAACTTTGTTCCTTGCTGTGGCACATCAACAGTTCACAAAATTCAGTATGAGATAAACTGAGCCTGCATGGTACTTTCCTGGCCATTTCTCTAAAAAAACTCTTACTAGAAAATAGGGAGCTTGTAAGGAAAATAGGCAACCACTAGCTGTTAGCTCAAAGGTACTAGTGAAACTACTGGCAAAATTAATTGTTTCTAAGAGCACAGTAAAGGAAATACCAGTTTGGACTAAAAATGGCCATGTTCTGCTGCCTGAGATAAAAATATAACATCTGATATCAGAACAATGTGCAAAAGGTCAAATTCTGTTTGCTTACACCAATGTGAATAGGCAATCATTCCACTAGCCCCACCATTGAATTCCCAACTGGCACTGCATGCTTCAAGCATGTACTATCTTGCCTTTTCCTTAAACAAGCTTTGAACCGTAATCTCTACTGTAGAGTTTTATTCACCAGATTTTCATTACAATTCCATCACACTAGTTTCATACAACTAACTCCACTGCAGTCAGGTTCATAATCCAGAGAGTGTATTAAATCTCAAAGCTGTACATACATAGTTAAACATGAAGTGACTCAGTTGGCTCCAAAATATAAAGACAGACCTGAGTAATAAAAATACAAAGTGGCTTTCTCTGAGATGCCGTTTCTCTCAGGATAACACTACTAGGTCAACAGACTGCTAAAAGAGTAATTGCATTTGTCATTTCTGTACTTACCAAACCTGACTTTCATGGAGAAGTGCATTTTACAATGCATGTCAGGCTTTATTAATCCGATTTTCCTGTTCCTCTCCAAAGATATTTAATGCTTTAGTAATGATCAATATACTTGCTCTGATGATAAACAAAGACAAATGAGTCTGTGCAGCCTGGATGGTATTTGTAATTACCACCTCTGTAGGCATTCAATTACATCTGATGAAAGTGTGACAGAGTTGCCTTGTCTCTCTGACAGAGATGCATTTGCAGCGAGTACTTGGCACACAGCTGTCACTGTGCTAATTTCTTCCACCACAATCAGTTCACTATTGCCAGAATAGTCCAGCGTGTCTATTTAAATATAAATGCCATGACATCCCTCCTAACAGAATTTCAGAGGAAATAGTTCAGAGACCCATCATGCTGCCATCTTGCCTAGCCACCAACCAGCACTCCATTTAGCCAGCGTAGGTTTGTCTGGGATTGCATCAGATCAATTCATTGACATTCAAAACAGAGGTGGGCTGTGGCAAAGCAAAGCAGTGCTGGTGGTTTGCTTCATTCCCAACACTTTCCCTTGGGGCTGGACAGCCTTCAGCTAGCAAAATGCACAAGCTTTGGACTGTGGTGTCCTGTCTGTCCTGCGAAGGCACCTGGGCCTGGCTAGGAAAGTGAAAAATACTGCAGTCCTAGATATTAGTCTGTTCCCTTGCTGCAGATCCGCCAGGAACAGAACAAGACTGGAATGGGGGAGAGGGCAGCACCCAGAAGACTTCAGGTCCTCCATGGAAGATAAGACAGAGCCATGCCTCCACCGTATTACCGCTATTTGAATGGCAGCACAATTACTCCCGTTGCTCACCTCACCCTTGAGAAATCTCCTGCTCTTCTCCACTTGTTTGCATGGAAGTGCCCCGTTGCTTCTATCCATTGAAGCCAATGGGATTTCAGTTTCATTTTATTTCAATTAGACCTGAATCGCACACTTGATTATTTAGATTAAGTTTACTCATTTCAAGATGTTAGCTGGGTAACAACAAGTCCCCAGATATCAGCAGACCTAAATAATGCATAATCTTCTTTCATTTGAATTCTCACACAAGTTCATCTTACTCAATTTGTTACTCAGTATTTGCCATCAGTTAAGGGAACAAATACAAAGAGTAAGTTGTCAGAAAAATTCAAGCACAAAGCAACACCGCTAGACTTACACTTCCTGTCTCCCAAGATTCACGTTCACATCACATGGCTGAACTCAAAAGTCAGATTAAAATAAATAAATAAATAAATTTAAAAAAAAAAATTAAAAATAATCAAAATAAATAATTTCTTTTATAAAATAAATAACCAAAAACACCACTGAGGAAAAAACTGATTTGAAAAGAGTTTCAGATTGGTAAATCCCTCATGATTATTTGATTTTACACTTAAACACATACTAACGTGTGTAGTATTGACACCCTTCCTGCACTTTTTAACACTGAAGTGTTCCCATACTGTTCTTGATGCAAGTCTGAGAAGTGAGAGACTTGGAAGAAGACCAGAATAAATAGAGGCTATGGCTTCACTGCCGAAGAAAATGCCTGAGTAAAATACTCATATTTATCACAGTAAAAAGTCCAGAGAGCTACCCTTGTTTATATACCGTCCTAGTCAAGATCTCAGGTGTCAAATGTCATTAGTGCAGCTACTGCATGTGTCTCTCCAGCATTAGCAAAAAAAAAAAGAAAAAGGTACACTTTAAAAAGCCCAAAGTCAACTGCAGTCTGTGTTTGCTGAGATAAATGCTTTGTGATTTGTATTCACAGTTCCTTTTTCCTCTCTGTCCAATTTTCAGGTGAAGTCTGCTTTGGTGAGAAGTGTCAGCTGGGTAACTGAAACACCTTTTTTGCTGTCCACGGAGAGAGCAGGCAGTGGCCAGGGTAACAGCTCCTCCACAAGGACCAGCGACACCGCAGCAGCCTCCCCGCCTCGTCTCACTGCGCACAAGTCTAAACACACAGGTGTAACCACAGCAGCAAAGGTAAAGCCAAGAGATCTCAGAAGACACGTTATTCTTTTAAGCCCACCGCTCACCATGTACGCTGTCACAGCCTCACACCGTCCCAAACAAATTCAGACAAACCAGAATGTGTTTGGTCAGACCCCTCGAGGTACGTGCACAACAGCACTTTGCTACGCTCCTTCTCCACAAAGGAAACTGTTTTCCGTAAAAGGTGTATAGCCATATGACATTAGTTAAAACACAATTTACAGTCTGCTTTCCAGTTCAATATTTGAGTTGATTGGGGACCTTTGGGAACAATTTTCATTTCATATTATCCAAGTTCATTAAATAAACCCTATAAATTGTATAACATTGTTACAATCTTGCTCTATGCATTTAAGCATGGCTTACCTTTCACTGCTCTTGGCTGTTCATAAAAATGTAACACAAAAAATTAACATGGGCATATTGCTTTCCACAGCTCTTCTTGACTGTCGAGTAATTATTCAAAAATAACTGAAAAAGGAAATCTGATGTTCAAGAGTGAAAGCATACAGTTTTGCTCAAAACTTTTACAGGAAGAATATACCTTATCCTTTCAAAATTTGTCCTGAATATCAGAGTAAAATTTACTGCATACTACTGGGCTACATCTGTAAACACCCACTTTCCTCTGGAGTGGTAAGATTAGCGTTAAAAGGCCTGAATGTATGTTCTTCTCGTAGTTTAGCAACAATCACTCTTCTACTCCAGGATTTCCAGGTAGGCAACAAACAACACGGGATGTTTCGGAACCTGATCCAACCCTCACCATCCAGAATCCTCTCGCATCACCAAAGGCACCACAGGCACCTAATGGAAAAGACATGGTGATAAAGCTTAGCTGCCCCTCCCTGGCTCAAAACATTTATAGCAAGCTATGTGTTGTCAGCCACGCCAGACTCCACTAAGGCTTACTTTGAGCAGCACGTGCTGCTGGGGAAGGAGCCGTGCTCAGAAGTGAACCTGCTCTAAAGGTGCTCCCTCCTGGCTCTTCCCACCCACCATGGCTGCTCGGGGCTGTGAACACCAGCGGCACCATGCCACTGCCATGCCGGCCCAATACTCTTAAGCACATCATTACCAGTAGTGCGTATTTTTACTACCCCCATTAGAAGTGAAAAATCTCTCTTACTTGCCATTGCTGGGTGATTTCAAGAAAGAGACCTTTGCTTGCTGTATACACCAACACACATCAATTATTTCAAGCGCTGCAGAAAACACGACTGAATTTACTGTACTCATCCATTAGTACTCTTTCTTTCAGCAAAATACACACACCACAGATAATCTGGGTTATTACAGTCTGCTACTAATGTATAATTGAGACAGTTGAGGTCTCTTGCAGCTACCGTGTGCTCAACCATTTCAAGTGTTTAAAGTATATTTGTGCTTTCATCATACTGATAAAACAAATAGGAGCTTCTGATGTCTGTTGATCTTGTTTAGGAGTGATCAAAATTCATCATTATTGTTATGAAGAAGAAAACATCAGTGTTAGCAGATTTTCACTAAAATCATCATGATTTTTTATATATGCGTACTAGAGAGCAAAATTCAAAGGAATTCCACAAACTTACAGCAGCTAAAGATGCAGACTCAGATTTTTCTTTTATAATACAAAACGAGTAGGACAGACAAAAGCTTTACTAACCTTGGGGTGCTCTTCCACACAGTGCCAAAGGCTCACTGACATACATAAGGGAGCCACGTCCAGCACACCAAGAACAAACAGAAGTTGACGCTTTTCTCCCAGATCACATAAAAGCATTTGAAATACATGATAAGTCCTTGTTTTGAATCTGAACTTAAAAGGAAGTCAGAATTTTTGAACAGTGACAGAGAAAAAACATACATGTTTGAAAAGCAGGAGCTGAAATACTTCCCTAATGTCAAATCTTGCCTGGGTTGGCTAAGGAAAGGTTAATACTGGCAGACAACGTCAATATATTGAAATAAGAGTTATTATTCTCTGTTGCTATGCAAGATTCTTCAGTACTGAAGTACTGAACCACAAAGCCAGCCCAAAAGGAGTAGGTGCTGGCTATGTCAAGAGGCAACTGGGAATACAACAGTCAGATCAACTGCTGCAGTTTCATGTTACAAAGACACCGCATTGCCCCTGAAGGAATGGCCATCCTAGGAGCACAATTATGCCCCATGAGATAGCTATTTCCATCACACGTTAAAAGCATCCTGATATTTGTGCTTCAGACCTGCTTTTATGTTAGCTCATGAGATTTCTGCTGTGTGCCCACAAAAGGTGTGCCATTTTGGGTTTATGATTTCATCTGCACACTGAACACAGAACTGAAAACCAGACTGCCAACCTGCGAATGCAAACTTTGAAAAAAAACAATGGCATGCAGAAGACTTACACAGCTGTAGCAAAGGGGGGCTGGCAATCCTCTCCTCCACCCCCAGGCTGGTCAGAGCATACCTTTGCCAATCCTGACAGACACTTGCCTAATCAGTGCTCAAGGAGCTCTAGTGCTGGACACTAAGGAATGTCGTCCTCTCTTTACCGTTGTCTCCCATGAAGCGTGTTACTCCTTGCCCTATTATCCAGGGGTGTGGATAGGTTGTTCCTTTCCTTCTTGAAGTATTTAGGCATCTGATCACCTTCCTCACTTTGCTCAGACTTGTCTTTGCCTACTATAAAGAACCTGAGTTTGTTTAATCTTCTTCACAGGTCATTTTTCCTAAGCTTATACTCCTTCCTGTAGCTTTTCTTTTGGTGCCCAATAAAAGGGAAAACCAAGAATGTTACTTCACGTACATATTAAAGTGCCTCTCCTCCTCCGCTAGTTTCCCAAGGCTGTGCTATCCTGTGTGCGTGACACTTTGAGTACTGCTTCCCTATTGATTTCCCTCACAGCTACTCGGATCTTTGTCTCTCTTACTCACGCACCTTCACAGCCGTAAGGCGTGCTTTCAGCAGCAATGCTAGCTGTGTTCAGGCTGCAGCTCCTCACACATGAGTTTCACAACTACACAGTCAGGACCTCTCACAAAAACAACGTGACGGGCTACACGCTCCTAACTTCAAAATTCCCCTCGACACTTTGTAGATGGTTTAGCCTGAAATGTACCTGTGGGGCTGGTGGGGAAGGAAACCAGTGGTGTTCCTGCGGTCTGTCCCCTAAGGCAGGAGGGGCAGATGGCATCCTGTGAACCAGTGGGACTTGGAGAAACCACTGGCAGAGCTAAATACTAAATCTTGTCCCCAGGGCTGTGGCTTTCATGTCCAAATTACATCCCTGCAAAGAACTGACTCACAGCACATACAGACACAAACAAAGAAAAGAATATCTCCCCAGAGAGAGAGAGAGAGATTTCATAGCAACTTTGTATTTATAAAGCCACGGGATAGAGACAGAGCCTTGGAGAAGGCAAGGAGCTTTTGCCAAGACATGTATTCTCTCCTGCTGAACAGAAAGAGAGCAGTAGATTTGTTGCCCTGTCTAGGGGAAAACAGCAAACATGAACAGCTCAATAAAGATCAGGTTTTATATTTTTGTGCACATTGAGAATTGCCTGCTACTGATAGTAAAACATCAGGCTTGACGCCCACATTGGGCTGCCATAGTCTGCAGCATGATGGATGGCTTTGAATCACTTCCCAAAAATCACTGGGTATGGGATCATCTGACCAGATGGACGTTTCTCCAGCAGTCACGCTAATGATGAGCCAGACTCCTTTTACAGGAGTTTATTGCTGTATTGGTTTTGGCTGGGATAGAGCTGAACTGTGCTGCAGAAGTCCCTGCTGCTTTCTAGGTACACATCTAAAGACATATACAGAGGTGTGAGATGATTTCCATGTCAGAAACAGCAGCCCATGAGTAGCAGCTTGCTTGAAACAACACTGCAGGAAGATACAGTCTTACTCATCCCAGGAAGAGTTCATGAAAGGATATCAACAGAGCAAGGCAAATATCTTCAGCTCTCTCTTATTTCTAGTGCAGAAAATATAAAGCAAATGTTTCCCGTACTAGCACTGGTTTGTGAATGTTGTCTAACTCCACTCTCCAAATAGCATTGTTAAGCAGTTCCTATTTTTAGGAAAAGATATCTTTGAGTATTTCTGCAGTCAAGGTAGGTTTGACTACAGAAAACCCCTGTAAGTCTGCCATAAGGCTGGGACACTGCAGCGCAACAGAAACCTGCTCTGAACTGCACACTAGCGCACATTTCCTCTTTCCATGTGGAAAGCTGTATCGAGCCATTACCAGGCAGACAATACCATTTCTAATGCATTTCTTCATGATTTACCTCACTTCAAGTAACAGCAGACTCCATCTGGCTCTGCCTTTCATCAGGTGCCACACCGCACAGACCTTTCTGAATGACCTGTTCCGTCTAACAGAGAAGGCATCCCACAGATTTATCACCAGTGTCCTGGCAGGATTGCCAAGGGACCCAAGAGCAACGTGGGCTGCCCTGTGGAGGCCATTACAGGACAACAGGCAAGACACAACCGCTACTGAAATCAGTGGGAGACTTCCAGAGATTTCAGTGGGTCCTACTTTTGACTTGCCAAACCAAAGCTAGCCTCTGCTCACCACAACCCCCACCCATAACACTGTCTTAACCACTGTCACACGAAACAGCTCTCAAGAGGTTTTGGCACTCTTTTATGCATATATCACCTTCCCGTCGATGTCTCCTTCTAAGCCTCAACCATAAGCTCCTGAAAGTTTCTGCATACCTGCTAGCATGTATATTGCACCTTCAGCTTTGTTAAATCAAAACATGCTAAAAAATCCAATACTTCCAAGTAAATGTAATGCACTTCCTGAGGAAAAAATTAAGAGATGAAATTTAGGTAGTTATTCAATTAACAATTGTTATGTATACAAGAGAATCTGATTTATGGGCAGCTGTTTACACAGGCAACTGCGTTAATTTGACAGTGTGCTCCTGGCTTCTCCCCAGACTTTGCTGTTTAATTAAAGTTAAACAGTTCAATACCCATTTAGCCTACCAGCATATGGAGAATTTAACTAATACTGAAAAGGGAGAAGAACTCTACTCATTTTTAATTGTACTGTAAAGGACATCACTGTAGTGCAAAACTGGATTCAACACTAATAATATGCTTGGGATCTCAAAAATATGGTAGCATCAACCTTGCTCTCACAAATTGTGTCCAACCATCTCCCTTCCTTCTACCCTCAGCGATGAGATTGCCCTCCACCTCCTGATGACTTATTTCTTCTTTTAGGTGACAAACGTTGCCTTCACTTGCCCTTTAGCTTTAAGGTCTGTAGGGAATACTCAGGATCTGCCTTAAAGCTTTTCCCTGTTAACATAAGAATTAGAAACTTACTTTTCCCCTCCCTCAAATGAAATCTGAGATTCACACGTAATGATTTCAGCACGCGGGTTCTGAGAAAGTCACTGATGTTGAGAGATTGGTGACAAGCCACACAGGTGGCAGTGAGGCACAATACCAGTATGCCTCCGTGAGAGTATTGGGTTGGATACTTCAAAGGTATTAGAAGGACTGCTGCTTGGTGCAGAAGGCCCTGGAGGCCACTTACAGTCACCGTACAACACAGTAGGAAACAAAAGCAGGGCAAAAAATACAGGAAGGAAATATATTAAAACAGCATTAAAAGTGGAAAACTTTGTGCACACCTTGTGGGATCAGGGTTTTCAGGGCTTGCCCAACATCATCCAAAGAGTCAATGGCAGACCCACTCAAGCACCTACTAAAAAGAGAAAGAAATTGGTGCTTCAAAGCCAGATCTGGTCTGCAATTTAATTTCCGGAGTCTGTGTGTTGCGGGGTCTGGTTTGTTACCACAAGGGACAGTAAGGTGCAAGTTAAAATATAGAAAACCTACCTGTGTTTCACCAGGAAATTATTCCCCATTTGGGGTCTGAAGTTGTACTGAACACTGACATATTGCAAATGCATTAATAGAAAACTAATGGACAAGCCCTCTAGCTATATACTAAGCCCATTCTTCTCTATCAGTGTCAAAGGCAGACACTCATCCCTGATGGAAGAAGGCAGAAATTCTATGATGGAGAAACAGTATCTGCATTTTGGTTTTTGAGAGACATGTCTAACGCCCTGTGGAAGGAGGCGCGTGGGCAGGGTGAGCTGGGTGGACGGCTCATGCCCCTTGTGGCAGCTGTTCCTCCACCCTGTGCTCCCAGCAGAGCCGTGCCGCTCCAGGCACTGCAGGCCGTCACGATCCCCGACCACAGTGCCAGCAAGTCATTGCCATTTCCCGCCCTGCAGAGCCACGGCTGGTGGAGAGTCTTTTCTGCAGGCGGACAGAGAATATAATATAAAGAGCATGGCCAGGTCTCCACTGAGGCACGGTCTCCCACATCTGCAGTTCACATTATAGATGAACTGTATGTTCTATAGCACATCATCAGCAATGCCTAAACAGGGAACTACCATTTCTGCCTAGCTGATAATAAACAATTAAACTGTGACTGGCTTTCTCAACAAAACGATCCCAATGTTGCAAAAGGGTGTTTGGAAGATACCTGCATTGCTGCATCCGAGAGCCTGAAAAATCTGACAACATGTAATGAAAATATTTACCAGGTGGAGGCAATTTTGGGCAGAAGTGAAAGCTACTGTATTTTGTAGAAACAGTTATTTGGAATTAATTCTTTGTACTAAGCCAACTTTAGAAAAAAAGGAAGAAGAAAAAAATACAGGGGAAAGAAGTGTCTGCCCTTGTGAAAAGAGGCTGAAGTCCTGAGCGCCTGGCATGGCCTACTGCCATCGTATCTATGGCCCACTTTCACAGCGTCTGGCATTTCTACCGACAGCCTCTGCAAGCTATCCCCTTTTCCAAGAACAACGGGGAAAACAAAGCCTTCTCACGATCAAAGAGCACCTCTCCTGCATGGAGCCCACAGCAGCCTGGCAGCTGCAACTCCTCTGCAGAGGCTCACAGCCTTTCTCAGCCGACGTGCTAATGATAAGATCTGCTGCCTGCACTTGCACAGGAGCTTTGGGAAGTGATACTCAGGGCAGCACAAGGAACTACAGCCACGCTGGGCTTAGCGACACTGGCATGACACAGGTTTGTGTACAGAGGACTCCAGCTCCCTCAGATCCCAGGATTAACCCAGCTCACTGTTCCTGTAAGCTGGAGAAACAGGAGAGCAAGTGAAGCACGGTGCACTCTGTGACCTGCATCCTGCTGGACCCCCTCTCCAGCTGCAGTGTAGGCTAAAGGGATTCCACACTGCGCTTACAAACAGACGTCAACGTGACTGTAGTGCACGCAGCCATGCACAAACCCCATCCAAAGCAATTGCACGAATGGCACAGCTGCCACGTGTCCTTTCCTCCCCTCACCAGTAACGGGCTGCACAATGAAGGACAGCATCAGATCGCACGCTGAGGGCTTACACTAAAGATGGAGGGCAGTTTTGTTCCGAAAAGCAGGCTCAGACTTGCATGGTTTTGCGATGCAGACATAACCAGTAGACCAGAAACTGCATTAGGAGATAGTTTTCCAGATTCCTCCCAGAGGTTTGCTTGTTCTGAGCTTCTTTCGGTGTTGGGATTTTCCCCTGTAATAAAGGTGGAACCAGTTTCTGTGCAGCAGCTGACAACAAACAACCAAACAGAAAATTATTTTAAAACCCTTTATAATCATCCACCTATCCCAAATATTTTAAACCCCTTTATAAAGCACCAATATTATCCACCCAATATAATCATCCAAATACTTTTCCAGGTTTGATGTAGCACTAATCCAAAATGACCAGAAGAGCAGCTCTCCTCAGTACTGCATCCAGCCCATCTTTTCCTGTACTGAGAACAAAATCCTTCCCCCAGGCTTCACAGAGATTACAAAAAAACATGAGGGCGTACTCTGTTCCTGCTATTTGCTCTGCCACATCCAGTTGCACTATTCACTGCTACAGAGTTGAGCGCTTGAATCATCCTGTTCCCACAGGAAACCTAAAGAAACATGGAAGTGTCTGAAACCGCTACTTGTAGCGTAATCCAAAGTACCCCGGAACTATGGCTATGACCCTCCCCATATCCAAGATGTTCACCAAAATTAACGAAAACAAAAAGGACTCACACAAGAGCTTACCTACATACAAGTGAATTTTCAGTACACAAACCATTGATTTTTAATATTGGTAAATCTAGGTGTAAAATTGTGCCTGCAGTTTTAAAAACCAAGGGGAATGTCACCCATTCTCAGTTCTGACTTACCTAAAGTAATTTCCTTTGCATTTGATATATTCAGGAAAACAAGTGAGCCTTATTATATGTTGCTCTTTTCTGGTTTTAAAAAGGCCTTATTATTCCCAAAACATCAAGAGGGGATGGATCTGTTTGGCAAACAAAGAGGTTGCAGTGGACAGCCTTTCTCTTTTGGTGGTGAACGCCCATTCATCCATGATATAAACCGAATAAAGTTTAATTCTGGTTCCATTTTTACAAAGTAGGGTAAGTGTAATTATCTCTACCACACAGACCAAGGTGCAGGTTGGAGCGTTAAGCACTGAAGCGACTTGTTCAAGGTCAGACAGCAGGTTTGCAGTCGCTCTCTTCCATCTACTCTTCAATGCATTGGGACACTTTTGAACCCAACTCTTATTTGAAATTCAGAGCTCACAGAGTAGCATTTAATAAACCCACAAAGCATTTTGTTTCAATTGAGAACAAAGGTTTCAAAAGTACTTGGATTTGCTATGAATAAATTCTTAATGTCAAATTTCTTAAATAAATATCATCTTAACTAATATTCTTAGTAAGTGAAAATTAAACCTGACACACAGCTCAAATACTCTGGTTTTAAATTTCCCCACTGCTACATCTTCAAAAAAGGGAACATTCTGTTTGAATTTCTAAATGATTTGTGTCCAATATATGATTAACTGTCATGAGATTTATTTACTTTGAATTTTGTGTGACAGACACTAGACCAGCAGACTCACTGGGTCATGCAGCTAAGAGATAAATAGAAGCAAATTTTATCTGACAACAACGGAGCCAGTATGTGAGCCTGTGGTGCTTCTGCAGCAAACGAAGATAACAGGTCAGTGTTAATGGGTGGGTCTATAAGTAAGGGGTTCATTCTGGCCGTACTCCAAACTCTCTGGACAAGCCTGTGCAGGTCCTGAAGCTATATAGCCACATTACCATAGCTCTGTGCTTGACCTAACAGGTCCTGCTGAGAAATGGAGATTATTACCTGCAAAGAAGGAAGGCAGCATTGCTTTTCCTGGCAGCATGGATCACACTGGCCTACCTGGAGTCTAGAAAAAGAGTTTGCATCTGACTACACTCTGCGGAGGTATCTTATATTTCTAAGTACAGTACAACAGGAGCCCTGTGGCATCTCAAGAGAAATAATAACAATATTTCTCTAAAAAAAAAAAATCAGAGCTTATAGACCCATCAGACCTAAGCCTGAAAGTGCATCTGTTTTTTCAACTATGTTGGTTCCACCTAATTAAAGATACTACCTTTTCCTGCAGTTCTGTCTAGCATTAAAATAAGCTATTTGCTAAAAGGAAGCTGACTTCTTAGCTAGTGTCAAGTGCAATGGCACAAAGTAAATCTACTGGCAAACCTTTGTAGTTATTTATTCGTCCAAGTATTGAAAGGACAATTATTTCCAGTGGGAGAGCTCAAATGGGTAAACATGACAGAGCTGAGTGGTAACACAGTGCAAGGGAATCATCAAAGATTTAGTCTTCTGATATATGATAAACTCAACCATTAGAAATCTTCTATCTCAGCGCTTTCACCTGCAACTGCACATTAAGCACAAAAAAACCACATTACAAAGGAAATACACTGTATAAGACTTATTTTCCTCTCTCAAGCACCACCTTATTTTAAAAGACATTTTTGCAGAGGCACAGAATCCTGCTTTTGTTTGAACTGAAGGGACCCCCCCAGCTCAGGGGGTGCCTTCAGCTGCTATTTCTACATTTAGAAATATATCATTTGCTATATGGATGATTCAGAATTGACTAAAGCTACTCTGTTATCTTAAATCTCGCTAGGGTTACGCACACCTGAACACATTTTTCTAGTCTGTTCCTCTAGCATTATAGTCAGAGAGTTTCACTGTTACCTTCAACGGACGCAGGATGAGGGTGGTACCAGCATTAAAAGCATCTACACACTTTTAATTAACAGCAGCACAAGACCATGGTACAAGGCTGCAATGTTTTGTTCTGGCATCTTATGATGCCTAATTCAGGTTTTTTGTTTGTTGGTTTTTGGTGGGGTTTCTTTGATGTTGTTCTTCTATGCCATTTTGGGATCAATCTTACAAATCCTGAACATGCTCAGTGCCTGGAGGTTATACTACTGATCACAAAAGACTTCCAATATTTTAAATGACTTAGTATCAAGGGATTTTTTTAAGCTCTTTCAATACTGACTTACTTACAGAAACTAGATCCATTTATACTTAACCCATAGCAACCAATTTCACTCTTCTGCTTTAAATTACTTTGCTCCCTCTAAGTCAAAAAGACTCAATCTTGACACTTCCATTCAAGAAGCAAAAAAAGTTTTTTCTCTGCAATTAAGCATCTGTTCATATCTTAAGCTTTTTAGAAACAATATTTTAATGGCAAATTTGATATTTAATTCTGCTAATCTTCGTATTTCATATATCACATCAAAGTCCTAACCAACTGGCTACAAGTTGATTTTCTTGTCAGTCTTGATTTTCAGATGTCCCAATTGCTATTTATAACGTTTTCATTGACCATAACCCACAAGTTATCTGGGAAAAAAATTAAGCAGTGATGTGAGTCATAGACATATGGGAAGTATAGAGGGAATTTACCCTAGAGAACTCAACTTGACCATCTTCTCCCTTTCTGTTAATTCCACATAGCCAGAGCTGTCTATCTAAAGGTAGCCCTCCTGCCTCTGAGTTTGCCTTATGTTAATCAGCATAACATCAGCAGAAATGTGAGAGTTTAGGCTATGTATCAGTATTTCAAAAAGTAAATCATAGAATATCTCAAGTTAGAAAGGACCTCTAAGGATCATTGAGACCAACCCCCAGTAAATGGTTAAACTAAAGGACCCCCAGGGCGATCCATACTCAAAAAAAATCCTGAGAAGATTTAATGATTTTCAGAATTGCTCCTCCAGGTTCTTCTGTCAGGTGCCCTGTCCACTAAGCTAATGGATAAAAAGTGCAATGACAGAAGAGTGAACTTTCACACCCACTGCTTTCTCACACTTCGGTGTTTACATGAAACAAAATTGTTTGTCTTCTCTTTCAGGACGAAGGAACGTAAAAAGGTTTGAATTCAGCTCCATTTGAACATCTTCTGATGAATTGTCCTCCTCAGCAGCTGAAGCAAAAGAGCATTTACGTCACCTTAGCAACAGGTCCCACAGGCACCAGCCTATTCGGGCTTGCTTATGGCACTCTGGAAACAGCAGCATCCCCTAGACCCCAAACACACTCCTGGTCTGGGGGAAGAATCTCTTGTAATTGAGAAAGCAGGTTAACCTCAGTGACCCATTCAAACCTTGCCTGTCATCTTCACTCATCCTCTGGTGCTCCAGACACCAGAGAACTATTTTGCCTGTTTCCCATGGAAATGCAGGTGATGCCATCTCTCTGTACACGTGTATGTCCACAGGCATCCTCCGCTTTTCTGCCCATTTGCAGGCCAATATCTGTCAAACACAGCAGAGGTTACATTATTGCAGTCGGTTATTAGGTTTGGACAGGGTTGATATAAATACCAGCCAGCTGGGAGGAGGAGCCTGAATTAGTGCTCCCACTGAATTAAATGCCACACTGTAGGGGGTTCCTGTTAGGGGTCTGAGGGCCCACCTAGGCATTGCCCCAAACACAGAGTAAGTCCCATTTGGACCTCTCAACTTACAAAATACCCCAAATCCAACCATCAAGGAAGGCAGGCAGGATTTGTCTGTTCCACTCACATTTTGCTATAGTGAAAATGGAAGAATTACATGAGGAAAATGAAAAAGAAGTGATTTTTCCTATGTATATGAAGTTTGTATCACACTTGATGGCTTCTGCGAACAACAAATATTCATAATATTGTGAGTCTGAGAAGAAATTTCTTTTTAGCTACCTGCAAATGAGGTCAATTTCTTTCTTACATGGTTTTTGACAGGCTAATATTCATGCTCAGCTTATATGAAAGCTATGTATGTATAGCTTGTCAAGAGCCCTGATTTTTCAGGTTTCTTACGAGCTAGACTGAGACACCTGGGAAAGCACCTTCCTCTCCTCCCCAGCCTACCCCTGGCCGCCGCATCAGTGCACTAATTACACAGGTAAGTGAGGAGAGTCCACCTCCTGTCTGGCCAGTTACAACTGCGGTGCTGGTGTGGGAAATACCCCAATTTGTGTCAAAGGCAACTTTCTGCCTCTGCACCAGAAAGGGATCCGAGTCAGACATACATGTGAGCAGTGAACACGCTCCTCAAGTCTTACTCACACCCATGCCTATCAGCAAAGCAGCTCTCTGGCTCTGACACACTAGTGAAAAGAACCGATTTCTCCCTGCTCTGTGCATACATCAGATATTTTATTTTACTTCTAGATGTATCCCTCTGCAGTCAACACCGAGGTCGTGTCAGCATTTCTCGTTTGCTTCCTCAGCTTGAGATGCAAGCTTATTTACAGCAGTTCATCTTTCGCCTTTGCAGCTCTTCCAACACCATCAAAACTCCATTTACATTTTCTTTGCTTTGTTTCCATGAAGTAAAAGACAGACAAGTACACAAACCTGCTGGTGTCAGCAATTACGACCACTGTAAACTCTTACAGTTTGTTTGGTACAATATCCCCTGAAAACATTTTACAGTTTATCAATTCCCATTAGTTGATTCTCTGAAGTTTTGTCAATACAAAATGAGAAATCAGCTTGTGTTTTTTGGTTTGGTGTTTTTTTTAAACCTTACATTTTCCCCTTTGTCCAGATTATCCTTCCTCTCTTCTATCCTAATAGAAACATAATAGAACTTTATAAAACACTTGCTGAACGTTATTTAGTATTACAGATAATAGGTACAAAGCAAGTTATCCCCTGCTATGCTTTTTAATGTAATACTTAATTCTGGACACAGCAATGACACTATGTTTCATGCACTATTGTTGCAATTAAATTGGAAATTGATAA
Organism: Morus bassanus; assembly: GCA_031468815.1. Lineage (NCBI taxonomy): Eukaryota > Metazoa > Chordata > Aves > Suliformes > Sulidae > Morus > Morus bassanus. The sequence continues at coordinate 1,345,964 of CM062580.1, read as the reverse complement.
TCAAACTCTTACCAGCATTCTCTCAGATTTGTATAGCTACCTACATCAAACCTCCTTGAAAATTATCACCTAAATAAGTTCTGACAATTTTTTTCTTCCTTTATGAGGGTAGCCACTAACCAAAGGGTCGCAAAAGGTTTTCCAGCAAAGACAACGCCAATGCTAGACACAATCTAAGTTTTACCAATAGGTACACGACATGGCTACAGAAGGTTGTGGAGCACACAGAAATCCCTTCTGACAGCTCAGCCTCTAGGGAGTATTTCTGCTGTAAAAACCTTATTTTAATCAGGCAGTGAAAGAGACAATAGATTCCTCTGCTGCTCAGATAAGCTTCCTCTCACGCCGCCTTCCACAACCTACACAACAGCTCTGTCTCTTGTGCCAAGAAATTCTTGCTTGTAAGAAAAAACACTGCGTAGGACAGTGGCAGGTACCGGCCGCAGCCACGATGGCAGGAAGCAGCACGGGGTGCTCTCCTGTACCAAGGTGCTTCTGCTGCCAAGCCCGCGGTGCTGCGGTAATCCCGCAGAACGAGCATCGTCCGGTAACGGCCCTGAGACCAGGCACTGCAGTAAGAACCCTTCAAAAATAGTCAGATTCACGGCTTTTAAGTACAACAGTATTACTTTCCATTGACCCATTCATCACAAGTACATTTTGAAGGAGCAATTTCCAGTAGTAATATAAACAGAGGAAACTGCTTAGAGAGAAGAGGAAGAAGCATTCTGTAGGATAAATGGATGTCCCTTTGGTACAACACTTGACCCACCATGCCTGTATTGGTCAAAAAAATGTATGTTAGTTTCAGATCAAAGCTCCAAAGCTACCACACATGCAAAAAAGAGCTCTTCCAGCTCTGATATCTTAGATGATCTTGTTGCTTTTACTCCTTGGTATTGTCACACATGAACCATATTATAAATTTCTTTTGTAGAGTTAATAAGTTATCATTTTCCTATGGCACCCTCTTCCAAACAGTATATGTGTGTTCTATATGCCAGAGACATAAAAAGGTCCCTAAGGCAGCCAGAGACTAGTCTTTGAATATTATGGATGGGGCCCAGTGGGAGGCTTACTGCAGACAAGAGAAATAAGATGCCAGCCAAACAACGACACCCCTGAGATGGCCAGGTCTCAGCTGCTGCAGAAGGTAATGATGACAATGATGACAATATTGATGTTTGTCAGCTACAGTCTGCAAGCTTGTACAACATAAAAACATGTCAACAGGGAAATGATGTATTGAGCTAAATAAGTCTGTTACTCTTCAAGTGGAGTATGAAAAACAAGTAGAGACTTTTACTGGCAATTATACAAGAACTTTACCAATCACTTTGCTAGGTGCCTTTTGCTTCTGCTTCATCTAAGGAGACATCCCATTAATTTTTATTTTTCCTAGTTTAGTACATCTCTTCAATACAAGCTTCCAAGACCTGTTGTTTTAAGGAGTTAGTCATCTCTTAGTCTATGGAAGAGGAAGATAGAACCAGATGGATTTCATAAAGTGCTCAGAGTATTTTGAAATTAATTGCATGCTGCCTTTTTTTTTTTAATTCAAGGGAATCTTGCAAAAGCTTCAGAAAGTGTGTTTCTTTTATCAAGATGCCAAAAAATTGCAGTGCTTTTCTGTGAACTTCTACCTTTCTGATCAAAAGACATTTCACCATTTGGGAAAAAAATCAGGTTCCCACTCATATTTAAAATAATAAAATAAAAAGCAGGGAGCTGAATTTCAGATAAGCTCTGCTTTACTGATGGAAACAAAGCTACACCACCTGACAACACAGACCACTAATCGTAACTTCACTTATTTACTTCATTTTCTACACATTCTGTTAGATGTCTATGGCAGAAATGCCAGTTTGAGTATTCCAGATGTATCAACCTCAGCACACCAGCGAAGGAGCAGAACTTGGATGAACTTGGAGAGAACTGACTTCTCCCATGCATTGCAGCCTCACTGAGGGGCACACCCTATGCGTATCCCCATGGCAGGCCTTAGGGAGGAGACCTTAATAAATCTTAAAACTCTACCCATACTGAACTAACAAACCATCTTGCCCTTCACCTTATGGAAACAGGATTTAAAGCTCTGTCTCCCAGCTCGCAGCATTTTCAGGGAGCCCAACACACCAAACAAAGAAGCCAGAGAGCTGAAAACTGATTCTTATGGTTGAGTTGAAAGAAAAACTTCCACAGCATCCACTCATGACCCACCCAACTCCCACCCCAGTAAAGATCCTACATCTCTGAGAGCCACTCTGGGCTTTCCAGCAAGGGATGAGGTCTGACCTCCCCTACCATGCTCCTGTTGTTAAACAGATCCTCCTTTTGCTTCCCAGCCATGAGGTTGTGGTTTAAGCAGATGTGGCTGCTGTCTTTGCAGGAGGAGGGGCAGCAGCCCAGGTGCGCAGCTAGAGCACGCTGTCAGGTCGTTTCAAGCGCAGCTGTTTGCACCATGCGCAAAGCTGGAAGCAGCAGCATCTCAATTGCTTTTCCCCTCTCTGCTTTGCAAGTGCACTTTGCTTTGCATTTCAGCTGTGCCAAGTGGGCACACTTGGCTAGTTACCCCAAATGAGCTGACAAACAGTAACACAATAAACTGTTTATTGCACTGCATTTGATCATGAGCTTCTACCAATAATCATTTGTTGGCTGCAAAGGGAGCAGCACTGCAAAACAAACCAGGCTCTCAAATAAAAGAGCTGCTGCTGGAAAAAAAGGGGGAAAGGGGAGTTTGTTCGGAGGCTTTTTACAGTGCCCTGGTCCCTAGGAACGTTGCCTTAGTCTGAACCACAGGAGGACTCTAGAATCCGTTGTGTTCCCACACACTCTGCCCAACATCAGGTGTTCACGCAAATTGCATCCAACTTTAGAGAAAAAGATACTTCCACACTATTACAAATGGCAGAATGCATGTTTCTCTGGTAAATACACATGCCCAAATTATCATAATAATAAAATAGCGGTTTTAATCTCACAGAATCATAGAATAGTTTGCGTTGGAAGGGACCCTTAAAGATCATCTAGTCCAACCCCCCTGCAATGAGCAGGAACATCTTCAACTAGATCAGGTTGCTCAGAGCCCTGTCCAACCTGACCTTGAAGGTTTCCAGGGATGGGGCATCTACAGCCTCTCTGGGCACCCTGTGCCAGTGTCTCACCACCCTCATCATGAAAAATGTCTTCCTTATGTCTCATCTGAACCTACCCTGTTTTAGTTTAAACCATTGTTCCCCATTACTCCTTGTCCTATCGCTACAGTCCCTACTAAAAAGTCTGCCCCCAATCTCACGATTTTATAGTTCTTAAAAATTTTCTATTTGGATACAAGATCCCATAGGTGTGTTCCCCTTAGCTATTTTCTGCAGATATCCTCAAAGCTGTCTGCGGACTGCTGCTGAAAAGCACAGACCTGAAGTGGCTGTGCAATACACACAGGCCGTGCTCCCAACGCACAACTCACGTCTTTCATTTCTACCCTCACAAACCATGTTCATTCCAGCACCCAGCAACTCCTGTCCTCACCCAGTGAGCAGAACTGCTACCTTGTCTTTACGTTGAACCATTATCGACTGCAGCAGTAACAGGCATCAGAAGTTAACACTAAATAAATCACATCTTCAGAAAGGAAAAGACAAATGAAGCAGCTGTTGCATTTTTAAAATTCCCATAATCACAAATAAATATTTCAGTTAATGAATGTGTCTGTCATAATGCAAAGATGCCAGGTTTGTTAGGAAATTCATATCTGTTTTAAAGGTCGCAATTTATTATTGTTTCAGCTTCGTACTTCTCTCTCTTCTCCCAAGCAACTAGTTTTGAAATATATGTATTTTCAGATTGTTCCTTTCTACTAAAAAAAAACCCACCTGTTTCACAGTATTATTCCATAATGTTTTGATGGAGCTTTTGTGATTCTTTTTTCTCACTTCAGAATTTTCATGTGCCGTGAAAACAAGAAACTAAGACGCTTCCAAATTTAACATGCACATATACACGTGTGTGTTTGTCTAACTTTACATAATCTCATCCTCCCATCAGCTTCATTTTGCTCTGACTAAAACAAACTACTTATCCACTTTCCATTCCAAGAAAATGTAAGCTCATTAATGAGGATACAGCACTCATGATGGAATACAGCCCTAGGCATCAGTGGGCAAGAAAAAGACCCATCCTTTAGAAGAAGGAAATGAGCAGACTTCAGGAACATTCCCATAGCATTTACAAACACGTAAATCTTCCTGTTGCAACTGTTAGTTCACAGTCTGCCGTACGTAACCTGTCTAAAATCAGAGGATGCAGTGTTACAATTCCTTCTCACTACAAGAAAACGCATCGAAGAAAATGATGACTATTGTCATAACACTATGAAACCCAATAAAAATGCATGTATCTAATATTACTGGAAACTTTTATATTCTTATAAAATATTCTCCCCATTTTTATTTGACATTATTTTATATTAATGCATAAAGGGAAAGATTCTTTAGTTCTTAGAGATACTAAAGCCTGGGCAGGCTATGCAGGCATTGCACTGTTCCACTCATCTCATCTGTTACATGTGGGCATACAAGGAAAAGGAAGACATGATCCGCCTGAAAGAAAAATGAATGTGTAAGGCGAAACTGAGAACATTTTTTTTGTTCCTAGCAGAGAATCCACTAGATTGCACTGTACCTATTGGTCATATGTTCTGCCTCTGATTTCCGTAATTAAACACATGCCAGAGAATGCAAGTGTAAATATTATGAGCCACCTACTAACGTCTAACCATGCAGTACCTCTAACACCTCCCTTAAGAAAGGAGAAACAGTCTTTTCTGTTGCAAGAGTATCTGTTTATCCCAGTTTAGTCAAGGAAAAGTGTTTTACTGCCAGTTATCAAAGCAAACTGCTAGGGAATGGAGCTGCAAACACACCCAAGTGCACATTGACTTTTGTGTCAGAAGCATTGATTCTTCTCCCACTTTCTCATCCCAGTCAGGATTTCCACCCTCTGCTCAGGAAGAGTGTATTTCAGAGCAATACTGACAATTCCTATGCAGCAAGGCAAAGTCTAGAAAGAACTCAAAATAAGGCCAGGGGTCTGAAATCCCACATGCAGAAGTTGAAAAGGAAAAGGAAAAAAGGCCAGTCATCTTTAACAAAACTTGGGAAATCTGAATCACCTGTTTGCATCACGTTTCATCACGCTAATAAAGCCAACCAGGTTATAGTATCTTTTACAGGCTGAAGATTTTCCTACCATCTCCCAAGAGAACTGAAGGCACCCAGATTCTTTCAGAGAGTTAATCTATTGAGACAGAAAGCATGTCACGAACAAAGCAAATTCTTTATTACTCAAGCACCATTGTTTTGCTTCTAATGAAATAAATAGTTCAATAATCAGCTATTCAATGTCTGCAACAGATCCCAGTTCTCACAATTTGCCTCTAGCCTCAGCTTCCATTTGTATTACCATCTGATTACTTCTACTATCAAGTTATATTTAAATCTTTCAATAGTTCCATAAACAGGCAAAGCTCTTTAGAAGAAAATTACCATGTTTTCAAAGACATGCTGAAGTAAGTTACATGTAAAAAGAAACTCAGGAGTAGAAAACTGTCCTATAAAACCAAGCACATGCTTGTTTTATAGCCATTCATTCCAGAATCCATTGCAACGGACAAGACCAAGATCAATATCCCATCAGTGAAGACTGCCTGGGCACTTGGTGAAGGTTATAACCCCATGCCGCTGCTGACACATGAGCACTGTCGCGGAGACTGCCTCACTCCTTTCCCAGAATCTGGCATAGAAAACCGCACCCCTGTAATAACCATCTCCAACCAGTTAATTGTCACACTTTATAGAGAATCTTACAACTATTCAGCACTTCATATGCTCAGCATAATTCAAAACAAATGCCAGGATCTTTACTGCTACAACATGACTCTTTTGCTTCCTTTTCTGTATTTATTTAATTTTGTAGCTTCACTGTTGAGAAACTGCCTATCTTACTATGTTACAGCATGCATCTGGGAAGGTTTAAGTTTTCTGTTCCAACTTGTTCCCTCATAGCTCTACTCAGCAGCATCTGAAAGTTTTAATGCAGCAATAACAACCCTCTGCACAGAGCCACCACTCTCCCACACCCCTTTCAGTGTAGGGACATACGGACATAGGGAAAGGAAGATTATCCCTGCTTTGCAGATGTCAAACTGAAAGTGAAGCGAGAAGTCTTGCATTTTAAGAAACGAGGGGGAACAGTTAGTGATAGGAAACTTGCTTTCATTTACTGAGGTATCTGCACGCTCCATGGCTAAGCCAGACACCTGGAAACAAAACCGAAGCCGAGAACACCAACACCACCGAGCTCCAACCACTCACCAACAATCATGTTCAGAGGCCCTGGAGCAGGGGGTTCACAGCATGTCCGCTGAGCTGGAAAACAGAGACAAGCGTACTACGGAATAACCGGTCTGAAATGGAGTTAACATAATGTCAGGAGGAAATGTAAAATGTCTGTTAGAGGATTACAAGCCTGGCATTAATTTAGAAATGACATGGAAGTGAAAAGGCTCAGGAAACCTAGAGGTATAACAGAGAAGTCTGGTCTTTGAACAGAAGAGTTATCAAGTCTCTACAATGTATTTCCAGGTCCACATCAAAAATACCAGAAAAGCTCTTTGCTACATATGACAAAAAAGATTGCATTAATTTCAGACACCAGCAACACAAATTATAGACCTGAAAGAGAGAGAACTACAGTGACACCTGAGAATTCAACAGAGGAAAAATCCGTAGAAGGATATAAAGAAATTAACAGATAATATGGAGGAAAAGAAGGGACTAAGATGGAAAATGTTTACTGACATCATGACAAGACCTGTAATTTAAAACACAACTGGGTAAAACACTAGCAAATGTACCGTAATTAAATAATTGGCTAAGGACTAGAGAGGCACTGATTGATCAAATACATCTTTCCATGCTTTGTGATTTCTAAGGGCCAATTTCATCCCAAATGTTTCCTTTCAATCAAGTTGTATCAAGGATTAATTTGTCTCTGTAATTCCATATGAGGCTGGTGATTACCTTCTTTCTGGAGAAAGAAGAAACACATTACTGAAGATTTCTGAATCACTGGAAAAACAGCGCTACCCTTCTGGCACAGTCTGTGAGCAGAGGGGAGAGCTTGCTCAGTGGGTGTCCTGGGACACGAAGGAGCAAATGTATTAAAACCAACCTTTTCTGAAATCACCTAGAATTCTGGGCGACTTGCTTTGACTTTAAAACTTGAGGGTCCAAGGCCCAGGAATTATTGTTTGGGAATAGCATGCAACAGCATTAAAAACCTTCACACTATACATATAAGACATTTTTTCAGGCAGCACATTTATGAGAAAAGGCACCCTGTGCCTCACATCGCCGTGCTGTCGTAAACAAGAACTACACAGGGGAGCTGCCCTTAGGCGGCCACAAAGCGACACTGGAGGGAGCGAGGTCTCCGTCTCCGTCCTGCCACCTGGGAAGGAGCTGGTGGGAACTGCAGCTCCGACGACGATCAAGACAAGCAGCAGGTCAGACAGTTCCTCCTGAAGGGCCAGAGATATCCGAGGTGAAGACCCGGGATGGCCAGGACTCCTTGCAGGGGCAGGCAGATTACAGCTGCCCTTCCACGGGAGGCAGATCCACCAGCTGTACACTCACCCAGCACCTCCCTGGTGTGGAACAGCATGGCATCGGCATAGAGGAAGCCCCGTATCTGCAGCAGGAGCAGAGGCTGTAGGACAAGAGCCTTTTCCTTCCCCAGCGCAGGCTCTGCCGAAGCTAGGCAGCTCCCCCTGCTGAAATCAAAGCTCAGTCATTGGGATTTTTTTTTTTATTATTATTTTTAAGTTTCATGTCAAAGTTCAGAACTGGCTATTCTTGATTGCAGTATAGGAAACAGTACATAATTAATGCAGTGGTTCTCAAATTATGGTCTGTAAATTGTGCTAACGACATTGGCTCTTTTCCAGACAACCAACAGAGCTGCAACTACCATAAACTACCATTTATCCACACTGAATGCAGGGTTTAAGTAACAGAGCTGGTGCCCAAGCCAGCACTTGCTATGGAGATGCTCAACAGGTTCTTTTAAAGAGATAAAGAAAGCACGTCACAGGAAAGTCGTCCATAAAATGACACAATCCATTTCTCTTTTTTTTTTTTTTTTAAGAAAATTTCTGCTTTCCTTGAATCATTTTTCTTATTTCAGAGGTTTTTGTCCATTTCTGTGTGTTTTGGCAAAGAAATTAAATACACCAATATTTCTCAGAAAATAACTATTTTTTTAAAAGATATTTTTCAGCAATTTTCTACAACATTTTTGATCCACAACAGTTACTGATCTGTACTACTACTACTGTTGGTGGGGGGTAGAGGCATTAAAAAGTATTTTGTCTGAAATGTCCATAGGAACAATTTATCCCACCTAGTCCTAAGCAGTAAGAACTTGGTTGAGTCTTATGCATTACACGGGCCCCACAAATTCAGTTCCTGCTGTAAAGGCAGTAATTGTGATTGAATTAGGTCAAGCATTTTAGAGAGGGGGCAACAAGGAAGGAAGAGAGGAAAGACAAAAATTCCAACTAAATGTGAGTTTAAAGGTGCCAATGATAAAGCTAGGAAAAAATCCTCATAAACTGCCTCTGTGGTTATCAACCATTACTAACATTTCAATTGCAAGAGATTCTGAACCAGAAGTCAACTACATTCAGCTTCTGTTGACCAGAGTTTCACAGGGGACTGACGAACTGTTTCTGACTGGAGAAATCCTGTTCTCACCTAGAGATAAGCACACACCGTTATCAAGCTGTCCGATACCTTCTCTAACAAACTGTATGGATTAGACTTCTTGAGTCTCTCAGTATACCACATTTTCCATTTTTTAAATCATTTGACCAATTATTCTCTAATACACTTTTTCATCATTGTTTCTCAAGGAAAGAGAAAGATATACCATTCCTGTTACAGACTCACCAGGATCGAATATACAGTTTTCATGCGTATCGTGCCTCTGCTCAATATATACTTGTTTCAAATTTAAAGGCAGTTCTGGCCGCATCACACTGAGAGCTCATGCTGAGCTCTCGCAACCACTTCAGTAAGTTCTCCCCTACAAGCAGGGCCTCCGTTTTCCTTTCCCGGCTATGTAACTTTGCAGTGAGAGATGTGTTCAGCTATACTCTTCTTCACAGTTTAGATAATTCGTTGCATATCGGTCATCTCTTCATTGTAACTACTCTTCTATTGCTATGTTAAAAAATAAAAAGTAATTTTGTCCTTTATTTTCCCCCAAATTTCAATTATGTCAACACTTACTTAAATCAACTAATAGTAACTCTTGAAAATTATGTTTGATGAAATCTATTTTTTCATAAATTATTCTAAATTACTATTGTTACTACTGTATCAGTATGTTCTCGTGATAGAGGTAAGCGGGCTCCATACATATAGAAAACAAAAGTTAGTGGCTTCCCCAGCAGGTTTACAGAGTTCTGTACCTTTGGGGTTGATGGGTAAAATTGTATACGGGTAAACAGAGACAGATCTATACGAAGGAAAGAGTGATTATCATGAGAGGCACTGATCTCAAAACACCAGCTGTTTCACTACTGATGAAGGAAAGGTTAATGGAAGGTCTCGAGAAAGAATAAATATGACATTTACCAGTAAAATGAACAGCTTCAATGAAGACACCACACACCTTGGAAATTCAGAGTCAAAAAGCCAAAGGAAAAATGATATTTCCAAGGAGAACATATCTGCTGTTGCACGCATGCAGCGGTGCGGAGGGAGAGGTGCCTCACTGCAGAAAAAACATTTAACTCTTTGGATGGGAGGAAGCATCTCTGCTTTCCTTCTGCGTTTCTGATATGAAATCCTGCCAGGCCAAGGCCACAGCCATCGTAATACACGAGAGAAGACAGAAGCAGCTAATCACATTAAAGAAGGGAACAAATATCAGCTGTGCACATATATTTAGTGCTCCTCCTCAATCTGTGAAGTGTGCAAAGCGTGTCACTTGGTGAAGCACTGCTTCCCTCTGAGAAACAGGGGCAAATTCTGCCATAGCATGAATTTTGAGACTGCTCAGTAGGGAGAGACTTACTTCTAGTCTCTTCAAACTTAAGGCTGTTATCCTGCCTTATCCTACTCTCCTTAGCAAAACTGTGAACTAAGCATAATGTGAAAGGGTATTTAAGCGCTGGTATTTGGATATAATTATCCCTACTCTGTTGTGGCAATGGACAAAGCTTTTCAGAGCTTTGTCTTTGGTTATCACAGAAAAATAGACGACTAGGGAAAAAAAAGAAGTCAACAGATGGATTATAATATTGACAGCCCTGAACCCTGAAAAATCATCAGTCATTCTCTGTAAGGATCATGGCCTTTGAATAGCATTTTAATTGCTTTGTGAGTTTCTAAAGTGCCTTTAGGACATATTTAAAGCTTTTCATGCTATCTGGTTACAAGGAGAAACACTAAGTATTAAAAGACCAATGATAAAACTGGAAACATTGAAAAGGTACAGGGTTTGCACATCTAATACTTTATTTTCATACTAGAGACAAGAATCTTCCCTCTTCCATGAGAATTTAACAGTTTACATAACCCTAGGCTCACACTTGTATTTTTAAACCTCCAACATTTGGATTAGAAATGAGACAAAATCTATTTTCCCCTCAATTATTAAGTGGACATAAGGAGTGTTGGCTGCAGAACTCAGGAGAGCAGGTTTTCTCAAACTCCAATGCTTTGCCAACCATTTTAAGCTGACAAAAAGATTTTCTGGAGCTTGATGTTTCTTTCCCTTTTAGTAATCTTTACGTTTAATTAGTATAATTAATATTTATTCATACAATTAATAAATTCTTGCACAGTGATAGTGGTAAATGTGTCAGAACTGGGATCAGAGGCTAAAAAGATACACGCTATATCAGACAGTCCCTGCCCCCAAAAGACAGCAATGTACCACAAAAGCCTGAAAAACACTCCATGAAAGACAAGAAAACCAGGATAAACAGAATTAACCCAGGAAATCAGGGACATAAACAAGTAGGAAAACCAAACAACTTGATCCTGAATCTCAGAAAGAGTTTTGTTCTCATCTGAGTCTGTCGTGTTTTTCCACACTCCACTGAAGAGTCTCTGCTCCTAAGAGCAGCAAGATGCAGTGCAACTCCCAACCCGCGCCACCCTGCAACAAAGAAGGTTTCTGTCTCTCAGAGAAGTCAGCTGTACCACGCATAGTGTCTGCCTCCTTAGGCTAGCTTTCTCTCTACTCTGCCTAAGTGTGATCATGCAAAATATGCAAACCAGGTTGCATTTTCCTCGTTAAAGAGTTAAGGAAAGTATGAATAAAAATATATTAACTCCCACCTATCAGGCTTCCATAGATTGCTGTATTTCTTTTAAGAAGCCTTCATGAGCTGTACTTTGGAAAATAGAAATTGGAATCCGGAATTGTCTGAGTTCATTTGGAAACCTTCAGCTATGCAGATCTATTTGCCTAAGAAAGACTTCTGACATGAATAAGAAGGCTCTTGAATTATTACTATTAAATTGCTCTGGAAAAGATACTGGAAATTCAATTATATGAGATATACAAGATAAATTAAAAAAAAAAATCCATAATATAAGTTCATAAAGAGAAAGGAATCACTATCTCCCATTAAAATAAAACCAAATCCAACAACTTGGTGACACATTCTAAAGAGAAAAGGTAAACATTTTCCATTTGCTCAAATCATTTTTTCCATCTGCAAAGATCCAAAGGTTTTTGTGTCCAAGCTAATAAAGTATTCAAGCAGCTCCCAACTCCTTCTCAAGGTCTAAATAATCTCACTTTTGTGATTCAGAGGTAAATTCAATGTTTACAGTACTCAATTAATCTCCAGACAGCTGACAGAGTTAATAACATCTCGGTTGGGCAAATGGAAAAGAAAAAAAAAAAGATTAATACCAGCCACAGTTGCTTGTGTCATCAGCCTTTCCTGCAACGACTGGGAGGTGGTTTCAGAGCAGTTTCTTACTTTGATGGCCATTTAGTTACATTGAGTAAGCAGAAATAAGCCCAGACAGCTGAGACAGCAGCACTGTTCACCGACAGCCATCCTCTCCCTGCATTTCAGAGTGTGCCATCATCACAGAAATGTCACAAGTAACCTTTTTTTTTTTTTTTTTTTTTTTTTTTAAGAAGTGACATCTTCAACCAATTGAAAGTAAAAATCAGCCGTGGTACTTGCCTCGACTAGTACAGTAGCAGTCACAGTGAGCTATCATCTAAAAATTAAAATTTTATGTTTAAATTAATGCTCAAAAAGATCAGCAAAGGATTTTTTAAATCAAACTTTTAACTGCTGACCTTTTGAAACCAGGCCTATATAGAGGTTGTCTAGACTGGACAAAGGAATGAGAAACTGTGCATCAAGAGTGTGTGCTTGGCTGGCTGGGTTATAGCAAAAAATCCTTGATTTCAGTAAATATCCATTCACCCATTTATAGAGCCCTCCGAGTCTTGCACAAACATTACCCAGCAGATGTGCTCTGGTAATCTCATCCAGGTTATGAAACAAGCAGTCCCTTGAATTGTACGTTTGACGAAACTTTGCAGAACAACAGGCTTTAACACATTTCCTAGTCTTCTTTTCCAAAACATAACAGGGGTAGATTTTCTGCCGATTCCCCAATATTACGGGTGTAGTTATCCAAACAAATTTACAACACTGTTGCAACACCTGTCTAAATACTGATAAGGGTTTATTTAACACAATGTTTATTCTCCTTGTAACAGAGATATCCATTTGAAATAGACTTAGAACATCAAACAAAGCACAGACAATAGAAAACAAAGACAAATCACCATATGAAGTACCCAAATCATCTCAATCTACTTCCTGCACCAAAGTTTTGACAGTAGAGATAGAAGTATATTAAATTAAACCCCAACAGATTTTGTTGCTACAGGTGAGAAAACGGAAAAGATGATGATGCCTCAACCACGGGAGGTTCATTCAATCAAAGATCACTGACAGTGTGGTGTATGTTATTGGCCTGTCTCAGCCCCTATGCTCAATACACCATTGTCAAACTTCATTGTGGTTACTTGAAGTGAAACAAATGCATTAAAACATGCTGCCATGTTATGTTAACAGGTTTGAAGTTGTATAGTGTCATTCCATTACATTGCATCTTAAACTGATTTAATACTGTGTAATGCAACATGACAAATTAGTAAACAAAGGATAACAAGCCTGTCTACCTGATGTCAAGTTAGTTTGCAAATGAAGATCATTGTATATAAAAGAAAACACCTTCCCTCTTTACTGACTGTTTACGAGTGCTTTTCTGTATACCTGGCCAAGGTATTGCTCTAGCATTTGCATTTCTCATGACCTTCTAAGTATATGTTCCTATAGCAGCCCTGTAAGGCAAGTAGAGTCATTTCCCATTTTACAGACAACAGGTTAAGCAACAAAGAAAGCCCAAAGGATATATCCAAAGTCAAACAAAAAGTCTCTGTGACTATTGTTTTCCCAGCCTCTGGCCAAGTCTTTAACCACAGGACAATCCTGTATTAAGACTGCAAAAATCACAAGTTACAGTAGGCAAGAGTTTACTCAGAAGAATGAAAGCATCAAGGATGCAACAGTTGCTTTATTGCACGTCACCCAGTTGCACACACATGTCCCTGGCCTCAGGAGCAGCCAACCCCACCCTTCCCATCTGAGCCCGGCAGCTGCATTCTCACACGGGAGAGGAGGTATCCAGCAACATGGGACAAGACCACCAGATGCTGGAGACTATTTAGGGAAGGTATAGTATAGACTTCTTCCATACCTATACCCTTCTTTAGGAATATGGTACTAGACGCTACCCATAAAAAAATAAAACAGAAAGGACTGCAGCCTAATAGAGAGACCTTTGGCTTGATCCAACACAACTACTGCTATGATCCAGAGAAAGAGCTTCAGAAGACAAACATTAAGTCTAACGATAGAGAATAACTTACACTTGGAAATGGAGACAGTGGCATACTTGGTAAAACATGAGTGTCACAGTGACAGGTAAAACAGATACTAGAAGCTTGGCAATAAACCACTGGTGCTCACTGCCCCTGGTCCTCTGGCACCACCTGGGCAGATCTGCATCAGGGACTTCCTCTCAGCCAGCACAGGCAGCACAACCACAGCAGAAGGCTGCAGTTCAAGACCCAAAGGAGCCCAAACTCAATCCCAACTGACAGCGACCCTCCTGAGGTGTTCGAGCACACAGGTTTTCCCAGAGGGGTAGTGAACAAGGAAACAGATAACTGCCAAACCCTCTTGCCTGGTGTTCCAAGAACACAGCAGAGATGCTCTGAAAACCCACTGCAAAACCCAAAGTGGGATATGCGCCCTCCGTGAAACAAGCTTTGCACTGTATTTGAACATCCTCCTATCCCTGACTCTGTCTTACACAGACCTGGCAGGTCTCCGAGGTGAAGCAGAGGACGGAGTTGGCAGACACTGCTACAATCAGGCTGAAGGCTGCTGTACCTTCATCTGATTATGGGAGGAAAATAACATGCAGGCCTATGTGTGGTGTACACTCACCTCCAACTCTTACAATGCAGGGCTGAGCGGTAGTGCAGCAGTGTTTTGACAGACTGATCTACTGCATGCAAACAAGAACATTATAAGCAGTACAAGCACAGTCCCACCGAGTGTGGGAATCAATCCTGTTCTCCTTTTCTTTCACCCCTTCACTTGTAGCTGCCAGTTTTCTTCCATTTCTGTTTTCTGTGGAGAAAGTCAGAGGGGTTAAATCAGTATGCAGGATAAGGAGACAAAGGACAATCACCATAATTCTCACTAGAAGCCAGGTAGGGAGACTTAGAGCCTAACAACAAGATAAAAAATAGGTTAAAAAGAAAAGTGATCTCCCCAAACTGGAAGAATGCCATGCTGCAGAAGGCCAAAACAAGTGCTTGAAGCTGCGTTTCATATCCATGGGTGGCTGTTATCTCAAAACAGTGTTTTGAGAACAGAAAAGATTCTCCTCAAATTATTAAACTGATTTCAGGTGAGATCATTCTGGCAGAGCCCTGAGAAGCTGTTAGACCCCACAGCAAATCTAGCCTCTCAGATGCGAGAGGAGAAAGACAAGCACACTCCACCCGAGCTGTGAGCAGGCCTTGCACACCAGCAACTATTGGCACTTACCTCACCCCATGCCAAACTCAAGTTGAAATTCAAAATCCAACTCCTCAGCAGCTTGGAAGCAAAAACAGGAAAAGAGAGGGAAGAGACAGTCGGGAAAGAACTTGCACTACTGGAGAATCATCAGTCTGCCTTGAACTCTCCGAGCAAAATAGTTTCTCCAACTCAAGGACATGCTTGGTGACTGCTGTGGGATGGCGCTGACGGTTGAGCCTCTGATGCACCAAACCTTGGCACACGTGAAGACTGGCAAATCGAAGCCCTTGATTTGATAAGCTTCAGTAAGGAGAACATCGCGTGTTTCAAAGCCAAAAGACAGCTCTAAGGCAAGTTCAGTCCCGCTGTTCCATTTTCATCTGGACTGGAGCTTTAGTCTGGCCTCATCCAGTGACTCATGATCAGCATCTTTAAAATTCAATTAGAAAGATAAAGCTGTAAGATAAGTACAGACATACTCAAAGCTGCAGTCTTTTCTCTTTGGTTTTTTTCAGCTAACAGTTCGGTCACTATAGAGTCAGACTACTTAAATAGGTTTTAAATCTTGCAGGCCTTTCAAGACTTTAGGTCACACGAGAACAACTGTAGTAGACAAAGTTTTGGCAGTTTATGTCTGTTCGGGTTTCTCTTACAGATAATTATACGAGAGTCTCTTTTACAGTTCAACTAATTAACACAACTTCCTTCGGGTGTCCTCGTGGACATGGAGAAGTAGAGGAAATCAGAAGGGTCCTGTTATCTTTTAAATGCCTTGCAAAATCTCTAAGACTCCTGTTACTTTCATCACTGTCTTCCTAACTGCTTTGGTTGCAGGCCAAGACAGCAATTAAGTGCACGCTGCTATTTGAAAGCATAGGAATAACCTGACTGAAATTAAACAAAACAAGTAATCTCGTAAGTATAAAAGCAGACTTGTATCTTGTACACAGCTACACTTCATCTCAGGGCAGAGAAACTGATTCTCATTTCCTACAGATCAAATAGCTTCAAACTCTGGAAAAGTCTGAAGTCCAGATCTAGGAATGAACAGCAAGTGGAGATTTCTTTTTGGTTTCTATGGAAGCAATTCTCTCAGTTTTATTTGTAAAACTGGCTAAACCCACAACTCAGACTTTCCTTCTGGAAGACTTCTTAGTATACATAGATACTGTAGTCTAAGGACAAGCACTATTCTGTGTTGGGTGGCCATGACAATCCATTAAATGAAGCAACTATATTAGGAAAATATGTCTGCAATTTTATTAGCTATTCAGAGGCAGACATGGTGATCTGAGGCTAGAAGATTTATACAGACAGTATATTTTATTAGATCAACTGCTGGAATCGGGGAGAAAAAAACCCAAACAACAACAGAGAAGCTCTCAGACGCACAAGCCATGAAGACAGCTGTCCCCATTACAGCAGTCTAATAAAATAATTACCTCTTACTATAAACCTTCCTTCTCTGTAATTTTAGTCATTGTTAATGCAAAAAAATTTTCTTTAAGTGACTCAAGCTTTTTTGATTTTTTTTTTTTATTTTCTTCTTTTCTTGTTGACCGTAGGAGGAGTTACACCCCAGCTATAGAAGAACCCCAGTACAAAGGAGGCCTCTGGAGCACATCAGTCACTTAAACCTGGCACGGGTGCTAGCACTCACTGTTCACATCGCCACTGCTGCCTCCAGCTGCATCAGCAGGAGGATGCCATTGCCTCTGGCATGGAGTGATTAGCACAAGGCTGCTCTTATTCCTGTGACTCCCCACAGCTCAGTGTCTGCCATCAGAAAAACAGGTAAATATCCTATTGATTTCAAGAGAGCTACACCCAAGTTTCTCTCTCATTGCAGTTCCTGAATTTCTTGTTTGTTCCTTCCCATACGTGTACTGCCAAGATACTTTGCCTTAGCACGTAGCGCAATAACCTCTGCGCTGACGGAGGATGTGTATCTTGCTCAGCTGTGTCGAAGGTTCACTTAAAAATACCCTCTGTGACCCTGATGCAGATTTAATCTGTCATTGTACGCTCAGTTTAGCTCCAGTCTTGCCTTTTTGCAGTCCTGTCCTAAAAAAGTCAACTAGATATCTTTTCATTCACTTGCAGCATATTGAGTGACCTTGGCAATAGTCTAATCTATCTTGGCAGATTCAAGATAGAGAAAACAAGCAATAGACACAGACCTGCTGGTTTCTGCTATTGATCAGTGCCTTGAGTGAAAGCTCATTATGAGCAGAAGGAACGTGTCAGGTACAAGTTCTCCTACAGAGCAGCAGCGAGATGAAGAAACTCCTAACCAAAGAAAGGGTGGCTGTGCTATTGCTTTTGGTGGGGGGAGGTATGGCCGTGGGAAGGAAGAAAAGGGCAAGGCAAGAAAGAAGGAGCAGACAATACTTCATGTCTGGTGAGGTTGTGCATCAGGAGCTCCCAATTAAGTAAACTGTAAGTGTACTTAGCTAAAGAATTACAAAACATTTATTTTCAAGTTAGCAAGGTTACATTGTCAAACTTTACAACAAAAGAGGCCAAACTCTTAAGAAAATACTGTTTCTTAGTGTATATATATACACTCAGATAATACTAAGAGAATATGTACACACACTAATATACTATTTACATTATTCCTTCTGCTACTCATAGAAATCCAAATAGACTATCTAACAACACAAGAACTGTCAGATGAACTCCTACTATTTTACTGGCAATCAGTGTGTAACGCAGAAACTTATTGATATGATTGTTTGAATAGTGCTGCCTCGCCTCGAGACAGGTCTTTTTTTAACTCAAGACAATTACTCTGTACTATCTGCCGAAGCACATCTACCGTGACCTAGTGCATCTCCCCCAGCCTCCCCAGAGCACAAGCTGGCAATCATGCCATGCTGTTTGGCACTTTTATTATCCTCTTTCCTTGGATTGCCTTTGTGCCCCAGGATGAACAAAGACGGAGGAGACTGCTTGCCTGTCTCTGTATTTTATGGGGGGAAGCATAATCAACAGTCCTCTCACAAGGTGCCCCAAACAAAACACTGCTTGGTCACTGGGAGAGACAGCACCAAAGTCTCGCCCGTCGCTAGGACTTTAACTGGGCACCAAGAGGAGCATTTGCTCCTGCGAGGGAGCAGCTCCCAGGGGAAGAGCCAGCAGCAGTTCCTGGATTCTGGGGTCTCTCAAATCTCCTCCTCACAGCAGGAGGCAGTTCAGATGACCAGCACTGCAGTCCGAGCTCTTACCTTGGCTTCAGCCTTGGAGTTAACAGCCACACTCATGTTTCTCACCAGTGCTGTACTCCTCTGTTTTGTCTTAAGATTTGTAAGAAAATACAACTGTGCTTCCTCTTACTACAGGGTGGCTTATCCTCCAACCTTCACATGTCAAACCCGTGTCAAAACTTCACGTAAGTATTAGATGGTAAGCTGAGTTTGATGAAAACGAAAATTTCCAGCATCCAGCTGAGAACAGGAATGTAGGACACTGAAGGATGTTTACTGCTTACAGACTTCACACCAGGCGAAAACATAATGGGGGTGGGGAGGGGGGAACAGACAAGGAGTAATTGAAATCAACCAGGAGTAGGCACACACAGGGAGGGGGAATGACAGCACCAGACAAACCCTACATGGGAAATCTGATTTCCTTCACAGTCCTCAGTTTTAGAAGTCTAACCCTAGCTCATTTTATTCTGCCTGCATGGTCTCCTTTAAAGGGTCTGTAAGGTCAGAAACAGACTCAGTTGTCCTTCCCTCACAAAAAAAAGGCAAAAAAATCTCTAGGTAAAAATTAGGCAGAGCAAGACATCAAAAGGAGAAAAATCACGTAGCAGAACTCTGGGGAGAGATATAAAGCAAGCGAGTGAGCAGTCATGTACTGTGTGTGCAGCTGATCCACCCCAGTAAATGTCAGCTTCACTAAAGGTCAGCGGCTGTATTGATTCCTCAACACTTTAACGTAGGTGATTCTGTACAGCAACTCCTTCCATGATGGATCAGACAGTCGAACACTTTAGCATACTGATGGAGGGAGGGGAGAGGGACAGAGAGCAAAACATGTGCTATTTAACTTGCTGCTAATACATATGGATAGAAATGACACCAAATCATAAACACATTCACAAATGGTGGAATGAAGTGCATTACAGACTCACAGTGCAAACAAACAAGTACATTCTCTAACATGTACATATATATAAAAACAGGATTACCTCCATCCTTGCATATTTTCAAGACCAGACTGGATAATGCCCTGAGCAAACCAGCCTGATCTCATAGCTGACCCTGATTTGAGCAGGGCATTGGATTAGAGACATCCTGAGGTCCTTTTCAACCCAAATTATCCTGTGATCCATGAAACTAAGGCACATACCATAAGGGTACATGTATGGAAGCTATATGCATGGGAGGAGCACATGATGGGTCATGTCCTAATTTCTGTACCAGTAGTTGATAATCTCACTAAAAATATAACCTCAAATGCAATGCAAGATTTTAGAGGTTTCTTGTCTTTGAGGTTAAAGAAATTACCAGGGGAACATTCTCAGCCATTTTAATATTTGAAGTAACACATTGTGATTTTTAAAAGATTTTGTCATCCACAATTTGCTGGGCCAGCTACAGAATTCACAGAACTTACACTGCACAGGAGAAACTGGTAATAATAATAATGGCTTCCTCTGGTCTAGCTCTATGAAATCAGCCCAGCCTACATCACTTCCATTGTACCTTTAAATCTGCCAAAATGCAACTTTGCAATAAATACAAATTCAGAGCTGGAGAAGCCAATTGGGATTACAGTGAAGGCCAGGATCCAAGGTATCAGTGATCTTCTACTACCCCATGATGGTCATCATGACCATAAAAAAAATACTTTGCTGTGGAAAGGTCTCACTGTCATTCAAAACAACAGGGGGTTTTCAGAGCAATGTAAAGTTTTTCAGCCTTTACTGCTCTTCGCTGCCTGCCAGTTTAGTAGCTGAAGTCAACCAATGCAACCACTTTTGAAAACCATACACCTTTTACCTCCCCATCAACAACAGGTAATAAAACAGATCCCAGTAAGTGTGTTAGAAATACAGCAATAAATACAGATCATTAAGAACCTGCTAGACCTGCTAGTCTCCTCAGAGGTCAACACTACAACAGCAATTATCTGTGGACATTAGTATTTTCACAGATTGGTAGTGGTTTCAAGCTTTACAGATTAAAAAAGCGAGTCACCGAGTTATTCTTTGTAGTTGCAATTGTTTTACTTCCATTTGTCTAGAAAAAAACCTATGGACAATTCTAATTACTGGGCTACATTAGCTGGAAAGAAAACACACACATGTAAGTGTCTATTTTGTATTTTAGGTGCCAACTTCACAGCTCTAAATTCACCAGAGACACCCTTATTTGGAATGGGTACTATACCTCATATGAAATTAATTATCTCACTGTTGGTTATTATGACCCTTTGAGATTTGAAGTCTCAGTTGCACAACTTCCAAAAGGAGCAGCAGTTTGAATGTGCGTGTACATTTCCCCATATAATATACACGAAAGGGGAACTGTTTACTGCTAAGATAAGCTTCACAATTAAGCTTAAAGCACAAGCCTTTAAGTTTTCAGCAGACATTCTGAATAATGGCTTATTTTTGAACAAATATTTGCTAGTACATATTTGAGAGGTACATAAAGGCACAAAAGTATAGGATGATGTGGCGTTCTATGGGACAGATCTCTATCTGGTATAAACTACCATATCTAATTGACTTCCTTCAACTGTATATGTGAAAGAAAAATGGCATTGTTACTTCTATCAGACAGGGATTTGAGTTCAGTTCTTTACCCGGCACCAACCGTGTGACCTTCAGCAAATGGGAAGAAATAGCTCCACATCTTCACCTCTGTGAAGGATTTTGTTTAGCACAGAGCCAGCAGAGAAAGAAATCTCCCCTCCAGGCAGGATGCTCCATATTGCCACCATGCATCCATACCTGCATGTGTCACTCTTCATCCTTACTGTATTTATCTACTGTAGGTATTCATGGGCCAGGCAGAAGCACTCACCAGCACTGATATCACCAGAAGATGGATCAGGCCTTTTTGTCTTAATCTTACACATAACTAAAAAAAAAAAAATCTAACCTAACTAGTTCATTGCCACTTAGTACTTGGCAAGAGTCAGTAAGTGATTGAGAGAAGCAGTCATAGTAAAATAGCCTATGGTATTTCATGCAAGCCATTTGCAGTTAATTGCTAACTAGTTGATGATAACGGGGCCTAGTGCTAATGGTGTGAGTAATATAAAAGATTACAAAATAAATATTTGATTGGTGTATTTGTGTTTATATTGAATTAACAATTTTCTACTGATTAATACTTTCACAGGCTATCCTTACCCAAAATATAAAGAAGAAACAGCCGCAGAGACCAGGCAACTAAGGGTTTGTTTTCTATTGATTTTTGCATTTAAACTACCCATTTCACAGCTACAGCATAAGCAAGTGAAACTGGATGAATGGCTTATTTATGAAATGATCAGGTGTACCAGAGGAATACTTTGATGAGCTGCTGGCAATGGCACATTTCCTGGCTTGGGCCAATTTACAGCATTGCATTTCTGTGGGGTTTTTGGGTTAGGGATTTAAAACAATTCAGTTACAAAAGAGAAAGCGCTCTTATTCAAAAAAGAAAAAAAGTCTGGAAATGAATACTTCATTTAATAACTTTTAGTAGCCTCAGCGACAAAAGCGCCCTACAGGTTTGTTCATGTCTTTCTATACACTCAAGTCTTACTTTATGTCCTTCTTCCAAAGCATCACTTCTGCATAGCCAATGAATAATTTAAAACCCCTAAACCAAACAGGATCCTGTCTCCAGGCCTGTGAGTAGGTACGCAGCAATACAGTGTATCTGGAGGAATATGAACATAAAGCAGTGTTCTCAAGATACTGATAGACTCAAGTCACATTGACAGCTGTGCTTGAGAGACCAGAGGTAATTGAATTTTCAGTAAAGGGTATGTACCAGTGTTTGGCCTGTCTTGATTTATGCTAGAGCTCATCAAACATTTCCAGAATCAGTGATAGAGGCATGATTTAGTGTCCTTAAAGCCACCTGATCAGAAATAGAATAGGATATCTATTACTGAACAGCTAAGGAAAAGTCTCCTCAGGAGATACGTTCCTTCCTGAAAATAAGTAAGATGACATTCAATAAAATTGGCTTTCTTTTTTCCTCTTCTTTTAAGAAGTTTTAAAACAAGAGCCAAAAAGTCTGTTTTTCTTTTTTTTCCCTGCATCTTAAGGCAGGGAGCAACAGCATGGACCAGGGCTGGGCAGAGACCAGGAGACCTGGACTCAGTATAGGGTGCCACTGTACAGCCCTCTTCCCGATTCACCTCTAAGGATGGAATTCTTTAGAAGAGGGTTTTATTCATTTATTTTTGCTGTTGGGGGCAGAGGATTGATCTTAAACTAAAACTGGTCAGTTGAAGAGGAAAGTGCTTACTGCTCTACATGGAGAAACCATGGCCAGCCCTCACCAAGACCTCCTGATTTTTAGGAACACAGTTTGCTGTCTGACCATACTATTCCCAAATAATATCTTCCATTATTCCAGAACAGTCTTTCAGGCCTTGATACAGCAATACAGTAAAGCACATCCTCAGCTTTAGCTTGATTTCATTGAGAAACTCTAAGGTACCTCTCTTTCAGCAGGAACTCTGAATATACTCTACATAATGACAAAACTAGTAGGGAAAATTTATACAGTGTAGGAGGACTGAAAAAAGCAATTCTTGTGTGCCTGTTAAGAAAAGCTTCAAAAGCTTTGCTTTGAAGCAAACTGTTAATATTTTTCATAAAATATTTATAAAGTGGTACACGATATTTATGAAAGAATATAACCATATTTTTATAGACAGCTTGGAAATTCTCAGTACTGGCTTTAACAGAAAAAGTGAACCTCTGCTTTGGATTACTTTGCATCCTTTTGCATAATTTCATCGACATGTTAGGGTTTTTATTAAATTTTATAGGATGATTTCAAAAAGCTTCCCGATGGTTATAAAATTATACTAAATTTGACAGAGCTTTTTCACAACAGAGAATAGGGGCACACCTCTTCTTATAGATCTATTAGAAAAGGATTCATTTTATTTTCTCATAAATAAAGTTTCATCAGAACCATTTACAATTTTATACAACAGTTTAAAAACTGTTCGTCAAATCCCAGATATCCCCGTCAAAAAGGAAGTACTGGCAGGAAAAATCTACAGTCTCAATATCCAGCTTTAATGTCTAATGGCTGCTGAAGGAAGTGCAATGCAGTGGAGATAACGCACAGCACATGCCGCAGCTCCCGCAGCTCTCTTCTTCACCACTCACCCGGGTAGCACCCCCACTGCTCTTTGTGCCCTCCTACGTCCACTGCAGCCGTGCTGCTGCCAATAGTTTTTATATAGTCTAAACCCACTACGTTTTGAGTACCACAATCACTTCACAAGTCAGCCTTCATCGCACCCTTGGTTGGGGGTAGCTCCATTCTGCACGGATGACAGCAAGGTGGGTCCGCTCTTCTCAGTTTGTCCTTAGTGTCTGTAAGAGGTACAGAACCGTGCATGCCATCATCCGAAATAAGGACAACAGCAGCTGTGGAAGTCCCAAGTTGCTTCAGATCTCCCACAGAAGGCTCCAACTTTTAATGTATATAGTAGGAAAAATGGCATTGTTTGGAGGTCTTGTTCAGGTGATATGTCAAATGCAATCGACAGTTCTGATAAAAGTTGCTGAGAGAAAACAACACCGGGCATTGACTGCAGAGGCAACTTTTACCCAAGTGTTGGTACTAACATAATCATAAGTCATTTAATCAAAAATGTCATTATTATTATTGGATTAGCACAGTGAAAGTATTAAGGCTCCTCAATCTTTTATTCCTGTAGGTTATATATCCTCTCCAGCAAAAAAGGTCTATTTCCGTTTGGAATCTCAGATTTTTCTACTAAATAACAAAAAAGGTCAGCTTTAAAATTAAAGCAATACTTTTACTGGGTTATTCCTGTTCAGTGAATATAGCCATATTTCTTCAGCACATTAGTATTATTGGATTTCTAAATCACATTTCAGTAGCTGGCAAACACACACGCAAAAAAAAATCCAATATCAGTAACAATACAAATATTGAATGGAACCATTTAAAATAGGTCAACACCACAAGAACCTTTTATTTAGACACAGCACAAGTGAAAAAAGCACTCTGGATACTTATTAATCACGTGATAGTTATTAAAAAACTGAAACACTTTAACTCACTTCCCATAAAGACTTCCTATTGGGCTTATATGCACGAAATTGTCGTATCACGATAAAAAAATAGGTCTAAAATATTTCAGCAGTCCCTCACACCGACACAGCACAGAATCAGCTACACTTAAGGCATGCCAGCACAACCTGTTCTTAAAACGAAAGAAAAAAAACACATCATCATCACCCCCAAAAAACTAGGCATAGGGAGGGATGGGGATTCTACGAAATTCAGTGACTATGCCACTACTTAACCCTCCTCCTACTTACAAAGTTTTTGTTATTAGCTGATATAAACCTCCTTTTTGCAACATATGCTTATGTTCTGTTCTGTTCCCAGGGTACATAACAAATACTTAATTACCATCTTTATTGCCACACAAGTATGCACACAAATGTGAGAAACAATGAATAGCTGATTTAAATTCTGCATGTGCAATATTTAATATAAGTTGTAAACTATAAAGGACCAGGCTGTGTAATGTTTACTTGCAATATAAACTACTTGAATCTTTCAAGTCAATAGGAACCCTGGGGATTAATATGAATGCAACACAGCACGTATTCTCCACACTGGTCTGTCAAACCACGGCCTCTATCTCATTTAAACTCACTTATTTCTGTAGTTCTGCAGATCGCCTTAAAGTGAATTACAAAAAACAACAGATATTATTGTAATATAGCCGTCACCTTTGCAGTGATGGCATCTTCTTGAACGGGACCTCCCTCTAAACATCAGGTTTAATTTAGACTGCAAGGTCTCCACGAAGAATTTTGTTTCAATCATTCCTAGAAGACACTTAGCAATGAGCCATCATTATCATCACTGTAATACCCAAGATGATCACTGTCAGAGTCCCATGCAAAAAATTACATTCCTTCACTCAGAAACTGTTGTCTAGTTTAGTTACTAAAGACATATGGCTTGGGGAAGGTAGAGAAAGATGTTCCAGCAAAGGAAATATAATTAGCGCAATGAGGATCATCAAGCTGCCAGTATGTTACATTTAGTGTTACAAGGCTGTTTTATAAGAAGCAGAGAACAAAGTGAATAGGGAAGAAGAAAAAAAGGCCCCAAAAACAAACACCCAAAAAAATCCTCGCTGAAGTCACTCACCAATACCACTACTTGAATACTTGCCTGCACTTAAGAGAGAACTAAAACAAAAGAGGAAAACTGAAGTCAGCTTTTACCCCGCGGTTGGAACAGCCCAGATACTCAGAGGCATCACGAAATGCTTACCATGGGCAGGATTTGCACACTCATCCCCACAAAACAGGGAAAAAAACTGGCTAAATCTGTGAAATTCAGCATGCCGGTGGAACAGCAGGCTGTGGCAATGCTGAAGAGCACGCCTATGAGAAAGCCTCATTCAGGTCACCACCACATGGCTGTGTTAAAGTACACAAAGCTCTGCGGGTAACAGTACACAGAGGCTACTTACCTCTCCTAAGTACAGCTCTGAGAAAGGCTTTCTCCTCTGTTTAAGACCATGAGGTGGTGAATGAAAAAGGTCTTTACAATCTCACTTCTTTATAGGAGAAAATTACTTCTGTGTTTAAAGGACTGTTGTCACAGGTTGGATGTTCTTGAGTTCCTAAGAATTGCTACACTGTTCTGACAAACCTCCTCAGAGCCGTTGAAATATCATTAAAGTGTAACAAACCAGATTGCTCTTGAACAATAACAAACACGTGTTGCCCTGGTACCCTCCCAAGCAAAGGCTGATAATGAATGGAAAGCCTACAATAACGAAAAGCCATGTTTTAAGTTAATGCAGGCTTCAAAAAGGCGCTATGGGATAAAAGACCGGGTGTCACGTAGGTACGCTAAAACTAAGCCAGACGAAGGACAAGCTTAAACAACTTTATTTCACGAAACAGCCAAAACTAATGAGAAACAGGGGTAAACTGAAATCAACCAACCCTCCGATAGCATTTAACACGTAACTGGGTCGAGTTGTCAGTCGGGGTATTATCACGACAGGTTTATACACAAGCATAATGGTCCACAGTGCACCCCCCCCAACCACCCACACACCCCCCCACACACACAGCCCCACCACCACCCTTCCCACACACACCCGCCGCACACCCACACCCCCCCCACACACCCCACACACACCCCCACACACCCACACCCACACCCTCCCCACACACACCCCCCGCACACACACACCCCCCACACACCCCCCCCACACACCCACACCCACACACCCCCACACACACCCCCACCCACACCCTTCCCACACACCCCCCACACACACACACCCCCACCCACACCCTTCCCACACACACACCCCCCACACACACACACCCACCCACACCCTTCCCACACACACCCCCCGCACACCCACACCCCCCACACACACCCCACACACACCCCCCGCACACACACACACCCCACACACCCCACACACACACCCCCACACCCACACCCACACACACACCCCACACACACACCCACACACACACCCCCACCCACACCCTTCCCACACACACCCCCTGCACACACACCCCCCCCACACACCCCACACACACCCCACACACACACCCACACACACAAACCCCCCCACACACACACCCCCATCCACACCCTCCCCACACACACCCCCCGCACACCCACACCCCCCCCACACCCCACACACACCCCCCGCACACCCACACACACCCCACACACACAAACACACCCCCACACACACACCCCCACACACACCCACACACCCACACTCTCCCCACACACACCCCCCGCACACCCACACCCCACACACCCCCCACACACACATCCCCACACACACACCCACACCCACACACCCCCTCCCCACACACACCCCCCACACACAAACACCCCCACACACACACCCACACACACACACCCACACACACACCCACACACCCTCCCCACACACACCCCACACACAGAAACACCCCCACACACACACACCTCCACACACACCCACACACACCCACACACACACACACCCCCACACACACACCCCGCACACCCACACCCCACACCAACCCACACACACATCCCCACACACACACCCACACCCACACACCCCATCCCCACACACCCCACACACACACAAACACCCCCACACACACACACCCCACACCCCTCCACACACACCCCCACAGCCCTCCACATACCCCCACACCCCTCCACACACACACACCCCCCCACACACACCAACTCACACCCCCCCACACCCCAACACCTCCCCTCACAAAGGGGAGCTCTCTCCCTCTCCGCGCACCCCGAGGGCTCCCTCAAGGCTGTCTCCAGAAGGGATCACTCACCCAAAGGCAGGCGAGGGCGCTCAGTCCCGCGAAGTCTCCTCAGGCCCGTCCAAGCCCAGCGCAGAGGCTCCCCACACAGCCCCCCCCCAGCAGGCCGCTCCGAGGGGGGCCCCGGCGGCGCCCCCCATTTACACCCCGGGCCGGACCCGGGCTGTGCCATCACCGGCCGTGATCCAGAGCTTCTCCGAGGCTGCGGACCCTCTGTGGGCCGAGGGGTGCCTGTGCCGGGGCACGGCGGAGCACAAAGGGCGCGAAAATGAGGCGCCACACGCCGCGATCGCCGCGCCGAAAGCCGCCATCGCCGGGGGGTCGGGGGGTCCTGCCACACCGAGGTGGTTTGCTTTGGTTTGCTTTGGTTTGGGGGGGGGTTTAACAAAGAATTAACTCAATCAAATGAGTCTACCACATTAATACAACAAAAGTACTATTTGAAACCCGTGTGCAACTCTGGAGTAACAGTTAGCGACTACAAACTAGCCAAGAAGGACTGACCAGTTTTGGGACATGGACCTCTCCAAGTACCAACTGCTTTCCGAAACAAGTTATTCAAAACTATGCACAGTTTTTAGACTTGGCAAAAACACCAGGGGTGATGCTAGCTAAACTTAGACATGAGACTGCAGCATATTTTTAACCTGTCATAGGGTTTTCTTCCATTCTCTGGACAACACTTCCAACAAGAAAAGCTGCTGTCACAGCAGGCTGTCCTGAGCTGTGTGATCTCCAGCGCTGGAGAACCTCAGAGCTCAACTGGATGCAACCCCGAGCAACCTGGTGTAACCTCTGAGTGGGGGGATGGATCCCGGCAGCCTCCGGAGCTGCATTCCAACCTGCTACCGCAGCTCTAAAAAGCGTCATTTAGACAAAAATCTGTTTTTGTTTCAGAAAACAGTTCTGTGCGTGGAAGACACACAATTGGTCATCAATGATCATGCTACGTCAAAGCTGTAGGTGAGAGACAAGACATACAGAGAGAAGAGGAAGAATAAATGAAGTGAGAGAGAATAAAAGAGCTTTCTAGCAGATATTTCAAAGCTATACTATTTAAATAGCACCTCTGCACGTGCACACACACGTGGCCAAACATGGGGCCTGTAAATTCTTCAAGTCCCACTGCCTGCTAGCTCATGGTGGCAGAGAAATTATTAAATAGAGCTGTAGTGATTATATCTCCATCTCGCAGCAGTACTAGAGGAACTTAATTTGATACAGTCCTGGCTGATAAACAGAAAACAGATGAGATAATTTATCTCTATTTACTACAAATTCCATGGGGAAAAGAAAACCTTGTCAAATCTGTTTGTGTCTTTAATATTGCATTGAAGTCTCTAGTAACTAGTTTGTGCACTGATCCTCAGGCAGAAGAAAATTCATTCATATTTTGGCTTCTAAGAGCAATGCAAAATACTTCCTTTTCTTTCTGCTTGTTATTCTCTTTAGAGATCGCACAAACAGTACCCAATGCCTTTGGTAGTCTGCATGCATAAGGAACCAGTTGGATGGGTGATGTCTGTAGACTCAACCTTTGGATGAATAATTTCAAACCTTTTCCACCCTGAAAATCCAGAGCTCAGGGCAGTTTAGAGTACACAAGACCCTTTTTAGGTCTGGAACAGAAGCTTACTGTAGGTGACAGGATTAGCTACATCACCTTAGTCATACAACACATTTTATAACCCTCTTAACACTTCAGAGACATTAATTCAAAGTAGCTTTTCAAGGGAGAAAGCCCGCCCAGCATGCACACAATGCTAACTTTCTCAAGTACGTTCTGTCAAACTAAAGTCGAAAAAAAAAGAAACCTCAAAATATACCCAGTGAGTCCATGCCTGGAGGTGTCAACGGAAGAAAGCAAGCAGGTGCATTATTTAGCCCAGTTTAGAACAGCACTTACCCACACGTGTAGCTTTTAAGCATATATGTATAATTCTTTAAGTACTTGAAGACAGTGAGATAAGTTTGACTCGACATTATTCATCTTGCTTATGTGCTATATTCCTCCCTCTACCCCACACACATCTCTGCCGTTAAATTGTAGGCTTGCTTTGGGGCAAAAGACTGTTCCTACCCTGTCTGCATGCAGCTAGGCACGCCATGGTCCCACTATTAGAGGCTGCTAGGCACTAAAATAACAACACCAATTTTATGTGACAAAAGGAATAAATGAAAAAGAAACCTTTGACTCAGCGTTAGAAAAGTGAGTTGGAAAACAACATTGAAATGAGAATGAGTTTGACCAGTATTTTCCATCCCATATAGGCCAGAGCTGTTCTCAACTGCTGAGAAAAAGCAATCCATACCCCACCAAGGTCAATACAAAATCCCTTCCCTGCACTTTGCCGGAGCACCGGTGTTGCACACTGCTCGCGTCAAAGGCTTTAGAGAGGTGTATGGCAGAATTTCACCCCAGGTGAATTTGCACACTGGACTCAACAGCAGAGCACACTGCTCTAAGTGGGAGCCATCACTCAAGAGATGGGAGCCGACAGCCACTTCCCAGACACAAGGAATACAAGGCGCTATTTCCCCCTCGCAGCCTGAAGAGGACCGAGCCACCCTACCAGCTGAGAAACAGGCTTGTAGCTTTATTCACTAGACCCCGCAGAGCTGGATGGGGACACAGCGGGAGGGAGGCCACGCCACCCTCTTGGAATGAGGTGCAAGTATTCCATCGCATGTGGTGGGGAAGGAGTTATTACCCCAAAGGGACTGAGGCCCAACATTCCCCAAAATAGCCCTCCTTCCCTCAATTAGCACTGGCTCTGAAGAAACAGAAAACTAGTTTACAAGGATCAGAAACAAAACAAACTACAGGCAGTAGTAATTTCTGCGGCTTGCCTTGCTCAGAGGCACTCTTCTTGCTGTGATTGATCTGTCCCCGCTGGCTTCCAAGTGAGCGTCGTACCGGGCTACTTTATGTGCATCCGTAAACTGCTATAATTCAGCACAAATTCATTCTGGGGAGGATTTTGGAAAACAATGAAATGTTAGCATCCCTCCAAAAAAAAGAAATTATCTCACCGGGTATGACAGAATTATAAAGTATTTCAGCATTAGCAGGTGTTACACAATGCATCATCTGTATAAAAACACCAAACCAAGAAATATGGTACTTGAATTCTTCATCAGAGCAGTTCACTTTTCAAGCCTACCACAAACACCCTTAGTCTTCGTTCCTATGGATTCAGCTTAACCTTTTGGAAATGTTACAGCTAATAATCTTCAGAGAATAATAAGGAAACATTCCTTTTCTTGAAGTTTCTGCACCTGACTCCTCCAGTCTCTCCCTCTTACCTTCCCATTGCTTTTGACACTACTGATCACTCCCCCCTCATCAACTTCTCATCTTCCCTTGGCTTTTGGATGGTGTATTAGCTTACAGTTCTTTTCAGTCATTACTCCAGTGTTTCCTCTCCTTGCTCACACTTGCCAGGAGTCTTTAAACTCACTAAACATGCTCCACTGTTAGCCTAGGAAGAAGACCCATTACCCGCTCACCTGAAGCCAGCCTCAAGTTTTGCCCCAGTTCCAGGCAACAGCACACACCAACAGCGGCAAAATCAAACTCAGACACTAGGCTGAGCTTTCTGACAGCCGTATCTTCAATCAACTGAATCTTGCACTCATCCAGTTCAGAAGGGACTTCCACAGCTGTGAAAGTTATCGTTACCCTGGATCACCAGCCCAAAAAGCCAATTACCCTCTGCAACAGCAGTGCCCGACATAACAGCATCACCCTGTGTGAGGAACAGGAACTCAGAGCAGTGGAAGGAGCTTCACTGCAGGAATTGTCCTCATCTTGTTTATATAATTAATCTATTCTGTCTTCTCTTAGGGTTAAAGGGCCAAATCAATGTCCAAATGCAAAATTTTGAAACGGAAGACTGCCTTTTACTTTTCTCTTTCATAACTCAGTTTACATTTTTGATCAAAGCCAGTCTGTAAGCACCTTGCATTACAGTTCAAATGCATTTCCATTGTTTTTCTTAACGGTGTGAAAGCCATTATGTGAGAAATTGGTCCTTCTAAATTGCCTATGCACGTGTCCCATTTTATTCATTATGCTTAATAAGGAAATTGATATAACCTCATTAAACAGTGCAAATAACTGTCCTAATGACATGATTACACCTGTACCCTAACTACATGATAATCATCTAAAAATTAATTTAAATTATTCAAGAATATTGTGTATAAAAATACAGAAGCTTACTATGGGAAAATAATGATAGGAATCCCAAGCAAAATGATAAAAGAAACAATATTTAGATATTGACTAAGTACTACTCCAAGCTCACTGAGGACAACCTCAGCCAGTTTTGGAGGAGCAGCTGCAAGCAGCCAGCTACTCAATGCACAGCACAAGTGTGACCAGGAGTCATTTTGTCGCCCATCTCCAGCATTAGCCCTGTTGAACGTGCAGCAAAGGATCATCCCTGAGCAGCGGCAAGGGGGCAGAATCCATTCAACAGTGTTAGGAAGCTTTTCATGAAACAGACTGCACAGATTAAATTTTAAAGCCATTATTCAATAAATCTTCTAGCATTTCTATAAAGGCACATACCTGTACTATCCCATCCTTCTGGGACATAAAATGAACACCAGCTATTATTTATATAAACGCTGATCACATTTTCTCCCTGTCACTGTTTAACCCCAGCCAGCAACTCAGCCCCACGCAGCCTCTCGCTCACTGCCCCCCTGGTGGGAGGGGGGAGAGAATGGGAAGGGTAAAAGTGAGAAAATTCGTGGGCTGAGATAAAGACAGTTTAACAGGAGAAGCAAAAGCCGCGCACACAAGCAAAGCAAACCAAGGAATTCCTTGACTCCTTCCCACGGGCAGGCAGGTGTTCGGCCATCACCAGGAAAGCAGGGCTCCATCACACCCAACGGTGACTTGGGAAGACAAACGCCATCCCTCCCAATGTCCCCCCTTTCCTTCCTCTACGCCCAGCTCTATGTGCTGAGCATGACGCCGTATGGCGTGGGACATCCCTGGGGTCAGTTGGGGTCACTGTCCCGGCCGCGTCCCCTCCCAGCTCCTCGTGCCCCCCAGCTCCTCGCTGGTGGGGTGAGAGGCAGAAAAGGCCTTGGCTCTGTGCAAGCCCTGCTCAGCGGTAACTAAAACACCCCGGGGTTACCAACACTGTTCCGGCACAAATCCAAATCACAGCCCCGAACTGGCTACTGTGGAGAAAATTAACTCTATCCCAGCCAAAACCAGCACATTGTCTTTTTTTGATGGCCAAGATCTCCCGGGGAGTGGCTGCTATTTAAAGTGAAATTATGCTCAAAAAAACAGCACTTCTCAGAGGATCATCTCGCTTTGGAAATAAAACACAAGCCTTTGCTGTTCTAAGTGAACAACTGAGAGAATCTAGAAAAACACTTTGCCAGTTGTTCATCAGTCCAAAATTCTATGAAATAACACTGCCTCAAACTAGGCTAACCTCTCTCAGAGAAGACTTCAGCTGAATCTTCAGCAAAATAAATAACTTATTCTGAAAGTGGATGCGACTGTAGCGAGTGAACATTACTTACTCTGCTGGAGAAGCAGCATTTGGATTATTGTTTTTACAAGCCAGCTGTACATTACTGCGTTCACTCTGGTGTTCCTATCACTCAAGCAAAGCAGACTTTTATCTCTGAATTAGCAAATTAATTTCCTCCCCTGTGATTACTGTTCTTTCTTGGTCATTTCATTCAAACAAACAGGGAATCCCTTTAAGTATCATAACAATGTAACTGTAAAACAAGTTAACAATTCAGTATTATAAATAATGGTGTGTCTGTTTCCATAATTTTCCTAAATCCTTCTCTGGCATTTCTTGCTCTTATAGTACATGTTCTTGAAAATCAGAAGACATGTG
The DNA here is from genome assembly GCA_031468815.1 of Morus bassanus. Lineage (NCBI taxonomy): Eukaryota > Metazoa > Chordata > Aves > Suliformes > Sulidae > Morus > Morus bassanus. The sequence goes on along the minus strand of CM062580.1, from coordinate 1,312,300 downwards.
GTATCTTTATCTTTGTTTAAACACTCAAGCCGTGCAGTCCCACAGCTGACTGAGCCCAGTACAAGATGTCCTGCTGCAAAAGCACGAGTCATTTTTCTGCACACTTTTAGAAACAGCTTAATGCAACTAGACACAGATTTTGATTAAATGTTTCAAAAAAAGCGCAAAGGTCGTGTGGAAGGAAGGAGCAAGAAAGGAGCAATGCTTTTCTAGCAGCATGGTGGCCAAAATACAGGCAAATACAAAACCCCTTAATGGTGCTTTAGGAAGAAGTGATGTACTCATTATAAAAATTCTACTGTTTTTCTTATAGCTTTTGGGGCTATCTTTCATGTTTTGAAAATGTTCACAAACTTATTGCTTAAGGGCTGAAGATGCTTTGACATGAACCAATTTTAGCTCATACCACATTAAATGCTACACAAAGCACACAGAGGGTCATAAAAAGCTGTCCAACTGCATAGTTTAGCTCTGAGATCATTTAATTGATAGATGCACAGGGCTTTTTGTATCAAACTAATAAAACCTTGATTTGTCTTTCACGGAGGTACCCGACACAGAGCTCTAAGTAAAACTGACAGCAGTCGATCACCGTACATCACCTCCACCTTCTGCATAACAGTGAAACTCTTCCTCATTATTGTTTAAAGTGCAATTCCTGCAGCCTCTTTTCAGCTATGCTCATTGCCTAGAGCAACAGAGCTCCATCTTGTCTAGGATGCCCCAGATCACTACTGCAGAATACCCTTAATTAATTTTCCTATAGTAATGTAGGAATTAATAATCCTATGATGTTGAATATGTGGTGGAAAAGTTGCTTAAGGAGATTCCATGAAGAAGAAATTCAAGGGTGTTGCTCTAATAATAGATGCTATGAAAATATGGAATCCCAATTTGCTTTTGATGGGATGAATCTTAAATTAATTAACAATTCTTTAAAAGAACTCCACTTTTTCAAAAAATTGATTGTGTTACACAAACATAAATCTGTTTGTCACTAAGGGAAATAATTTGCTTCTGAAGTGACATTTGTCAACTAAGTGAATAAGTACTTTGACATTTGTAGAAACTGTGAAGCTGATAAAGCTATATACTACTGCTTAATGTTATTTTTCCTTTATATAAAGAGAGTCACAATTTGAGCATAAAAATTGCTCTTATTAGGCAGGGAATGTCAAGTCTCATTGCTAAATTTACTGTAGTGATTCAGCATGAAAACACATATTGCCCTTTTGGCTTTGAGCACTTCAGCATCTTCCATTAAAGTGCCCATTCAATACCCACATTAACTTTACTACACGATATTACTTAGGCCAACAAAGGGGTATTTTATCTGATTTACTAGACAATGCTAAATTCCTTCTAGTGCTGATAGAAAGTCACCAAAATATAAAGTCCATCTTGGAACCAGCCCATAAAGCCTCAGAGAAGCGGTAATTAAGTAAGCCCGGCCTCGGGCATGCTTCTTGGCAGGCCACCTATCCACCCAAAAAATGACCAAAGTCACCTCTGCCCGTCTGGTCAGGATGTCTGAACTAGGGGGCAGGGGAGGCGGGCGGACCACAGACTCTACATGAAAATCCGTGCACCACCTTGGACCAGCAATTGCAAATGTCATGCTTTTAAAATATACACTGACCAGAGAAACTCAGATATATACAAGCAAAGGATAACAAAATATCCCTTGCGAATACATTTCCTGAAGCACAGGCAGCCTGTCGTGCTGGACTTCTGAACACATGGCATACAGCACAGACAGCTCTAAAAGTCTCCCGAACAGAACTATAATGCCCCCTAATTTCAAGGGATAAAATACCTCAGAAGCGGTAGCCAAGGGCCAGTCCTCCAACAGCGTAATTCACATAGCCTGGACAACTTCCACATGCAGTTTCCAAAGCACCAGTCACTCCAGCCAAGGCAGGCTGATGTCCTGAAGCGAAGGAGCTGATTGATCTTGGGAGGGAGGCAGACCCCGGCGGGGCTGGGGGACAGGGAGGAAAGAAATCAACGGAGGTTTGCCCGGGAGAGGCCAAGATCCGAGGCAGATTAAATACTGATGAAGAACAGATAACAAATAACAACATTATCCACAAAAGAGAAACTGGAAGACAGAAACAATCTTTGTTTCAGAATATTTAGTGATCTACATTGAACAATCACTGAATTCCTCACATAACTGCACAAATTTCATTTCTGGAGGACAATGTGAATGACTCTTCAACACCATCCACAAAACCTCCAATGTTTGCCTAAATGTTTAAACAATTTAGAAGCTCACACACAAACTAATGCCCATTTAGAGACAAAAATCAAAGCAATATATTTTTCCAGATGCTCTACTGGATTGCTCAAACTGTAATGGCACACTTATAAGAAACTATAATAAAAAAGACAAAATGTTCATGCAATACAGCATGAACATAGCAAAACAGCCATTAATACTGTTCTCCCAAAGAAAAATGGCTTACTAGATAGCCTGAAAGGACATCTGACATGCATCCTTCCCTGTTTTCAAGAAATATAACCATACATAAAACTGATATGATTATTTGCTAAATCTAATAAGTTCCTTTGTCTTTGATGGTTGTTTGTTCCTTAATGTGCTTTAAATGCATAATAAAAATATAATGAAAAACATACATTTATTCTATGTGGCAGCTACTGCATATTCCATAAAAAAGTAATCTGATAAAGTTTAATTTTACAGTGCTTCTTAAACCTATTTCTACTTATTCACTACATGCAGAGGGTATCTGCAAAGGAATTTAATACTTAACACTTTTCTTCTCCGACACTAATGCCAAATTTTCTCTTTACAGTCATTGTCTTCTCCCTTCTGTAAGCCTAGAAGAGGAAAAGCAAATGGATTTAAGGTTTCCAAAGACTCTTATTAAAATGTAAAGTCCAAATATCTGCACCATTTTTTTTTGTGATTGCTTTAGGACTGTTGTGGGATTTTTTCTGTCAGGGCATTTGTCTTCCATAACATTTTAATATCCTTGAGAAAACTCTGAACTGAGCTTAACTCATTGCTACTGGTGATATCAGTGCATCTGTTTTGCATTAAGGGAATGCAAATTTGAGCAGAGATGAATTAAAAAGACCATTTACTTTTCAGAAGACATTTGTCAGGAGAAACACCAGCAAATAAAAGCTATTGACAGGAATCCCTGTGCAAATCTCTAAGATAAGATAGTCCAGAAAAACCTTTTGGGACAGTTTCCCCTTGCAGCAGAATTTACTACTGAAAATCATACTTGCAGTCAATGGTCAAACAATCTATTTTTAAAATAATCTTACATTACACACATTTGTTTTACATGCCCCTCCATTCATTTAAAGCAGGAAAAACCTGCTACAAAATTCTTCATGATGTCAATTCAACTAAGAGCTTTCATTCACTTCAGGAGATGAGAAGTAGTAAGGACCTGCAGGTGCCACGACCTGTTCCTATTACCAGGTTCAGCACGTACGCCAGTTCTTTGCCTGGGCAGTATAAGTTGCCCTCCCGTTACGGTCACTTCAACTGGCCTTGATCTTAATTGATTTTATCAAGCTACTCATCCTTTTAACTAGAGCTGTGTAGAAAACCACTTATCTGTGGTGCCAGATATTCTGTGCCCCTAATTAATTAGGAAGTGTTCCCCCCGGCAAAAGTCAGAAGGATGAGGTTTTCCATGAAAGTTCTAGTTCTTTCACAGACAAAAGGCTCTGCTGTCCCACGATCGTCCTAACAGTCCTCCACGGCATCTATCCCAGTTTCCATTCATCTCTCCCGGGCACACCTGCCCAGAGCTGTGAGGGGGAACCCTGATGGCTCCATAGAAATTTGACAGGTCTCCTGGGAGCGGAGGTGCTTTACTGGTCCTGAAGCAGAGACATCCAAGTCATTGTAATGCCGAGTGTCACTTCGGTGCTGGCAAGGACTGAGCCCTACGAGCCAGAATTCACTTCTGTTCCCCACCGACAGGACTAAATGCTCTGAAACCCAGCATGCCGTGGCTACGCGTAACACTGACTGTGTATGCTCTTTGTACAAGAGCACCCATATGTAAGGCAGTGCAGTGGATCCGGGCACTCCCGATACATCCAGTGCTTTCCAGGAACATCAGATGAGCTATACAGCACCCACACACAGCAGTTTCCATGAGGTGGGAGGGGAAGAGGCATCTCTTGTTTCACAAGAATGATCCTTGTGGCAAAACGCACCCCGCGCAGCTTCAGCTGTGTGACTGCAGAGAAAATGCTAGGAAATGGGATCGCTCCTGCCTGCAAAGGAAGCTGTTTTCACTAAGATGACTGTAGTTACAAAGGAAGGGAAAAAAGAGGGGAAAACTATTCACTGCTGATTTCAAACAAAAACCCAGACCTTCACAATAATTTTATATAAGTTTTCATCCATAGGCTGACAGTATTTTGTAATACTTCAGCTCTTTGCACCGGTAGAACTAATTGGGGTTTCAGCTGAGGATCCCATAACAAAACATTCCTGTTTTAACAACATCCCTTGCCACAGCTGGTGATGTCAGACCTCACAAATGCAATGCAGTGGCAGGACTAAACCCTGCCAGGCTTCAATAATATTTATTTGCTGTCAAAAATTCAAAAAGAGGAAGTATTTGCACAGCAGATAAAGTAGGAAAGCACATCTGAAACAACAAAAGATCCTACCTGAAAGCAGTTGAACTAAAACAGTCTACTGGCACTTGCTGCTGTACAGCATCTACCTGGACAGCATTTGCAGTGGCAGGAGCTAGATGCAACAGATGCAATTAATTTTCTGTTTTCATATAAATGGTGTAAACCCCCTCAATAACATAAGCAGCAACTTCCAGATTCTGAGATTAAAACCACAACTTAAAGTTAAGCCTTTTAGTCCTCATATGTGTATGTTAGAAAGGGTGCTAGGAAAAAACTAAAAACTCCGGGATTGCAAAGAGGAGCGTGTACAGCAAAAGCGGATGTACTCAGGTATTTTGTGACATGGAAGGAACTCTTTACCTCCACAACTGCCCATTTTTGGGACTGCTAGACTAACTTATGATCTTGCTAGAGCCAAAGGGTTGGCAAACATTCTCTAACAGGGGCCAGAAAGTCTTCTTCTGAAATCATACTTTGAATCTCTCCCTCAAAGATCTGTGCGGAGTTGTTCTGCAAAGCACCTCACCTGTTCAGCTGCTGAACCTGGGGTTTCCAAGCCCTTCCACTGCACTGCATTTAGAACTACGCCAATTTACCACTAGAGCTGTATATGGTATCCTTCAACTACATTAGAGCCCATTATACTCTCTGTTACCATAAAAATGCCACTTTATAACACACTCAGGCAGGATGCTCTACTGTTTACGACAGATGGCAGAACTAAATATGCTTTAAAATGGTTTAAATTGGGAAAAAGCTTCCTCTCTCTGGCCATCACACAATTCATTTTCTTGGGTTAGTGTGCAGATAAAGCAGTAGCAGCAGCTCCAAAATGAGGCATCTGTTGAGAGGAAAGCTTTTCTTGAAGTGCTGCACATCAGTTCACAAAACTTCACATGCTGCCGCTGCCCAGAGCAGCTGTCCTCGTGAGGCAGCAGACCTAACACCACTGCAGACGAAGCACCCAAGCAGGGAGGTTTGTGGTATGAGGACCGGCCAGTCTTTCCAAAGCAGAGCTCAGGCAACAAGTTGCTGTGATGGTGCCAACAGCCTGCACCTGCCAGCTTTCCTTCTGCCCTCCCTGGCTAATAAACCATAAGCTGGACTAGTCAGCAGCACAGAAGGGTGACCATAGCAAGGATTAATTTTACTTCTTTGTTCTAAGACATTGCCAATCCTGAGATCAGCAAGCTTATATATTTGACAGACTTCCTTAGATGCTGAGGATGCATTTACTGTAGCTTAAATAGTAACTATAAAGGGTAGTTAAGTTTTTTTTTCTCATTTCAAGTATGAAGAACAAGAATAACTTCTCAGGCTCAGATGGGTCTTGGGTCTGGATTCAGCAGTCTACTGATGCCCTTGAGCAATCACAGTAGCCTGGGGCTATCTCTGTAACACCCAGAGAGTGGTTTTAAAAGCATCTACGATCCTGACTTGCTCCCCGACCCAGCTGGCTCTCAGACAGCCGGAGGCAGGGTCTTAGACCTGCCTGCTGAGGCAGTGAGCAGCTGAGCCGTGCTGAGCCCTGCAGAGCCTGGCACGCACCAGGAGGTGACCTGAGGCTGCACCTGTAGGCTTCTGTCTTTACAAACAGCGTATTTGGTCCTAAGGACAGCCTCAGGGATCCCCTCAGGAATCACACATGGTGGGATTAACCCAACGGCTTAAAACTAGATATGTGCTTAAGTGTTTTGATGAGTCATGACTTGAATTCACTTTCTTGCGCTTATTTGGGTACCGGTTACTTGGCAATCTTCCAGTGTTGTTTCTACCATGTATTTTTCCCCCATCTTTACCCTTAAATGTGAAATGAAAGAGCCATTTCCTCGTCTGAGCAATATTGACATGTCAAACTTGCTCAAACAACAAGGATCAATAGCATGCAAAACTCAAGAGACCTGCCAGGACATGGAAGAATATAATAAAGATCAAGGTGACAGCAGGTTTTAATTACGTGAGAGAAGGTATGCTCTGTAAGGTCTTTGCAATTTGAGACTGTAATCAAAATGTCATCAGCCTGCCTATTGTACTTTCAATCTCTTAGGAAAATGACTAAAACTGGTATAACATTTTCAGATTAATTTTGATGCTTCCGTCAGAAAGCCTGACATTTGGCTAATGTCAGACATCACCTACATTGTCATTTGATTTCGCACTTCCCCCTTGGGTGTCACTTCACTAATGACCTAGAGGTGGTAATGAAATGCAATGAACAGATTAAGGACAGAGCTTTTGAAAATGAAGCAGTATATGCTTTGACATTAACATGCCGCTCGTGAAAATATTCACAAATGTATGTTATTTGCCAAGCCGTAGATATAGGTATTTAAAAACTAAGTGCAAACATTCTCATCACCTATCCAATTAGATGATGCTAATTTGCTTCAAGTACTGCAAGGCTTTGCACCAGAACACAAGATATCTGTAAGGAACACCACAAAGTCTCTGAAGTTTTACGGTTATATCACTGTCTCCAATGTAGGGAGGTGCAGATTTTGCCCTCCCTTTCACATAAAGCAGCGTGCAAATCACGAAGTTTCTGTGCTTCAGCCTACATACTCCTGGTATATAATTAGCCCCCTTCCATCCTTTGAGTGTCTTGGAAGTTTGAGATCAAATAACATGCCAAAAACTGTTATGAAAAATTTTCTGTCTCCCTCCATGAAAAATCTCATGACACCAACCACGCATCATGATACATGAGGGAAGAATAACTCACACCTTCTTAGCAAAAATGCCATAGCAAGGTAAGTGTAAGGAATTATTTAAGACCCTTGTATGGAAACATGGTAAAATATGCAAGTGGCATTGTGGAATCACAGAAAGGAACACTGCTTCAGATGCTCCCAAGAGCACCACAGGGAATTTTGGCTCAGACCTGCTCCACGCAGTGCTGCAGCATGCCTGTGCAGCAGCGGGGTTCAGCTCTGGCAGGTGCCGAGGGCCCTGTGGGCATGGGAAGCCTATCCCAGATACCATTAGAAAGGCACCCCGCTACTGAAGTCACTGCAGAGAGCATGCTGAAACAAGGCAGGAGGGCCCCACAGAAGCGTATCCAACCAAGTGCTCCTCCCCTGTATAACAACACCACTGGGAACCGCAAGCTCATTCAGAGTACTACACCCAATGTAACTCCTCCTGGGGACCAATTTAGAAGACTCCAATATGAAAGAAGAGAGATGAGTTAAATACCATTTACCACCTGCACTGTACCGTTGTTCCTCAGTCACGGCAGAAGGCAGAACGGTGCCTGCTTTCTTTTGCTCTTCAGGTAAATTCAGCCTTATGGAGTTTGTTCACTTCAGCTTGATGCAGTACAGTAACACCTTCCTCCCATGCCCAGCCACACTGTTACACGCCTTTGTTCCCTGCACTGAATATCTAGGATTTATTACAGTTCCTTCAGACTCACTGCTGATAACAGCACCTCGACTATTAACATGGAAGCTCTGCACTCTTGATAGAGGCTGTTCCACACTGTTTTTCCAAGAGACAAAAATACTGCAGCAGCATGCTGTAATATCAGATACTACATTACAAGCGAGAGCAATGTGATTATTTCCACTGAAAACAGAACCATTCCTAACTACTCTTTGGTAGTATTTTTTAAATTCACCAAGCTTCTACACACCAGTAAAGAAGATTATTGCACTATAATTTTAAAACAAAATGTGGCTATCTTATAACAAGTATTTTCCAATTACTTCTGCCTGAGGGTTTTCAAGCACTGGGAATGAGAACTCTGACATCTATGACTTTTTCCCGCTTCTTGATCTTTTTTTGAGGCTCATCTATAGGCCAAGATAGTGGCAAGAAAAATTTTGCTGCTTGCCAAGGTCTTCATTCAAACCACACAGTATCTTGCCTTTGTCCTCTAACTTTCTAGGTGGAAGCACAGATTATAATTCCAAGTCATCAACTCCCTTTTATGGAATTTAAAGTGTTGAGAAGTTTACCTTCCCTCTTCCTCTGACATGCGTGTTACAAGAAATCCCAAGCCTCCCCTAGTTTCGAATGCAGACCAAACAAACCTCAAGGGAAGCCCTACAGTTCAGCACTGCAGAAGAAGGAAGACATACAAAGTGGGAACAAAAAATATGAAGCACTCCGATTGTTTTGGGTCTTGCTTTTGCTGATTTTGCTCTTTATTACTCTGCATGATGTAATTGTTTGGAAAAGGTGTGTATCTAGGATGAAATTCATGCCTATGAAAAATACTCTTCAATATCTGCCAGCTATAAAGCTTGGCAGTGATAGGAATTTTGCAGAGATGGTTGGCAAAGCATTGATCAGGTACCACCTAGAAAACCATAGATGCAAGCTTCATTGAGTGCACATTTCTTAGGCCAAACTCACCAGCTGAACATAAGCAGATTTTGGCTCTATTTCTTTCTTTACTGGATAACAAAGACTCATTTCAAACTTAATCTTAGAACCTTGAGCTGGGATAAGTGAAAGTGAATATACTGCCTTTACAAAAAGTCAGACTCTCTTGTGGCTTCAAAGTGTCACCCACAAATCTGACAAAAGAAGTGACGAATGATATCATGACATTCCCTACCACACTATGCATTTGCAGACTTACACACCTAGCCCTGTCAGTTACACTAACAGGACAGTCATCGAAATTACCTCAGTCAAGCCAAATCCAAAACCTCTGGAGCTGACAAAAAAATTGAAATGCTTCCTATGGCACTCTACTGGTTATTGCTGTGAAAAGCAATAGCTGTTACCATGAGATGCGCAAAAGACTATGGTGAAATTACTTTGCTTCTAACCCACATCTTTTAGATCTCTCAGATTCTCAGTGTATCTTAGATAACAAATACCAGCTGGATGAAGCTTATCAGGATATACAGGACCAAATACACTATAGAGAGATGAACCAGACTTTGCCACCAGTTACTTAACCGTCAGCTCTGGAAATCTACATTTTGCTTCTAATTTAGGCCTTTTACGGTAGGAATATCTTTTGAGTGCTAGAGAACTACAGTGACCCAACGCTATCAGTCTCCATGCATGTGTCACTCACTTACCACATTGCTACTTTCCCAGTGAGAAAAAAAAAGAAAAAGATGTTTCAATGAGCATTCCAGAAATACTTGAACAGATACCTGAAGGCCAGGAGAGAGGAAAAAGGCTATGGAAGTGCCAAAAGCATCAATCACCAACCTCTTTGAAACACACTTTTTCTATAAACTGTATTTGTTTACAGGGGTTTTTTTGAGGAGATCAATTTCACCCCATAAAAGTATGTCAGATCTGACAGCAAAAGCAACTGCCCTGCGAAGCAGTGTGACTCAGAGCTAACAAAGCAGCAAAATAGGCCTCATGAGTTCATAGAATCGTAGAACCGCTGAGGTTGGAAGAACTTTAAGATCATCAAGTCCAACCATTAACCCACCACTGCCAAGTCCATCACTGAACCATGTCCCTCAGCACCACATCTACACATTTTTTGAACCCCCCCAGGGACGGTGACTCCACCACCTCTCTGGGCAGCCTGTTCCAGTGCCTGACCACTCCTGCAGTAAAGACATTGTTCCTAATATCCAATCTAAACCTCCCCTGATGCACCTTGAGGCCATTTCCTCACATCCTATCACTTGTAACTTGGGAGAAGAGACCAACCCCCACCTCACCACCACCTCCTTTCAGGCAGTTGCAGAGAGCGATAAGGTCTCCCCTCAGCCTCCTCTTCTCCAGGCTAAACCCCCCCAGCTCCCTCAGCCGCTCCCCATCACACTTGTGCTCCAGACCCTTCCCCAGCTCCGTTGCCCTTCTCTGGACACGCTCCAGCACCTCCATGTCCTTCTTGTCCCGAGGGGCCCAAAACTGAACACAGCATTCGAGGGGCGGCTTCACCAGAGCCGAGCACAGGGGGACCATCCCTGCCCTGCTCCTGCTGGCCACACTATCGCTGATACAAGCCAGGATGCCGTTGGCCTCCTTGGCCACCTGGGCACACTGCTGGCTCGTGTCCAGCCGGCTGTCAGCCAGCACCCCCAGGGCCTTCTCCGCCGGGCAGCTTTCCAGCCACTCTGCCCCAGGCCTGGAGCGTTGCGTGGGGTTGTTGTGACCCAAGTGGAGGACCCGGCACTTGGCCTTGTTGAACCTCCTACCATTGACCTTGGCCCATCGATCCAGCCTGTCCAGATCCCTCTGCAGAGCCTTCCTGCCCTCGAGCAGATCAACACTCCTGCCCAACTTGGTGTTGTCTGCAAACTTACCGCGGGTGACCTCGATCCCCTCATCCAGATTGTTGGTAAAGATATTAAACAAGACTGGCCCCAACACCGAGCCCTGGGGAACACCACTCGTGAGAGGCCGCCAACTGGATTTAGCTCCGTTCACCACAACTCTTTGGGCCCGGCCACCCAGCCAGTTTTTCACCCAGTGAAGAGTATGCCTGTCCAAGCCAAGAGCAGCCAGCTTCTCCAGGAGAATGCTGGGGGAAAGGGTGTCAAAGGCTTTACTAAAGTCCAGGCAGACAACATCCACAGCCTTTCCCCCACCCACTAAGCAGGTCACCTGGTCATAGAAGGAGATCAGGTTGGTCAGGCAGGACCTGCCTTTCATAAACCCATGCTGGCTGGGCCTGATCCCCTGGTTGTCCTGTACATGCCACCTGACGGCATTCAAGGTGATCTGCTCCATAACCTTCCCCAGCACCAAGGTCAGGCTGACTGGCCTGTAGTTCCCTGGATCCTCCTTCCGGCCCTTCTTGTAGATGGACCAGTCATGTTTGCTAACCTCCAGTCACCTGGGAACTCCCTGGTTAGCCAGGACTGCTGGGAAATGACGGAAAGTGGCTCGGTGAGCACCTCCGCCAGGTCCCTCAGTACCCTTGGGTGGATCCCATCCGGCCCCAGGGACTTGTGTGTGTCTAAGTGGTGTAGCAGGTCGCTAACCATTTCCCCTTGGATTAGGGGGGCTTCATTCCGCTCCCCGTCCCTGGGTACCCGGAGAACAACTGGTCTTACTATTAAAGACTGAGGCAAAGAAGGCATTAAGTACCTCAGCCTTTTCCTCAGCCTTTCTCACTGTGTTTCCCACCCCCAAATCCAATAAAGGATGGAGATTCTCCTTAGCCCTCCTGTTGTTGTTAATGTATTTATAGAAACATTTTTTGTTGTCTTTTACGGCAGTAGCCAGATCAAGTTCTAGTTGAGCTTTGGCCCTTCTAATTTTCTCCCTGCATAACCTCACAACATCCTTGTAGTCCTCCTGAGTGGCCTGCCCCTTCTTCCAAAGGTTATAAGCTCTCAGTTCACAGTCTGTCCCTCTGAAATACCTCTGCCTTTTAAAACTCTGATCAGACGGTTCCACCTCCAAAACAAAGAAGGAAGAATAACAGCAACAACCCCACACAGGATTTTGCCACTGCCAGCGAGCTTTTACAGAAGGATGTCAGGAACCAGCGCGGTGGGAAGCGGAATGGAGGGGGATCGATGGGACCCAGGCAGCGCCGGAGCTTTCCGAACCCGTCAACCACCAGCTGAGCCCTGCAGCTGGGACCCCGCACGCCGGGGCCACACTGGCAGCATACAGGCATGGCGACTGCAGGGCTGCCCGGCCACCCGCACCGTGGGAGGGACAGTTCTGCCCTTCCTCTCAGGATCTCTGAAAAATGCACGCAAGGTCACGCAGATGAGACTTTCACCATTTACTCTTGCCAGGCAAAGCCTCTTCATATTTTTGTAGCAGATAAACAATTTGAGGGATTTGCATATGGAGCTTTGCAAACAAAAATATACCTTATATTTGCTCTGTTCTTCTCCTATTAGCATAAAATAATAATCTGCATTTCAACAGATGGACACAATATGAGTGAGGCAATTTTCTTACTATCACCCCATCGGGGGGTAAGGAAGGACCTGACCTCTCCACAACACAGTACCTGCTCCATGGCATTCCGGGTTTTTACCCCTGCATCATCATGCCCCGAGAGGGGCTGTGTGCCCGGCGCAGAGAGCAAGCAAAACCTACCTGCACTACGCCATTCCACATCTAGTTAGTCTGGAAGACAGATATCCCAATAGGAAAAAAGTTTTTTTAATGCTTTTGCTCAAAAGCTGCTGCTGTTGCCCCGCACTGGCTCCAACGAGTTAGTAAATAAGCCCCTCTCCACCCTTTTGGGATGGAGGAGGTTCCCAGGTGAGGAAAGGCCGTGGGGCCCAGACAGCTTGACCCTCAGCCGTGACGCGCGTGCCCCAAAACCACAGCAAGATGTATTGGCTGTCCGTCTGTCCGCTCCTCCGCGCTCAGCCCAGGGCAGGGGGTTGCCCGCTGAGGCGGCCGCTGTGGAGCAGCTCCCGCAGAGGAGCAGCAGCAGGACCCGGGCGGGAGAAACCTCCATCCAGCCCCGCGTCGGTCTGCTCGGCACAGCTGCAAACAGCCTCGCCCTGCCATTACCAATGCACCCGTGTCGCAGCCGTGCCCACGGCGGGGAAGGCAGTTCTGCTTGGACGGATGGGCTGCCACAGTGGGAAGCGGGAGGGTGAACACAAGGCACAAAATTGATCTATTTTCCAGGTTGAGGCCTTCCCCAGACTGTGGCTGGTTTGTTGGGGTAGCAGATGCCACCTGAAACTGCCATAAATACCATACCAATATACTTAAATTATCAAATATAACACCCCGCCTTGGCACAGTCCTGAATATTAAAGCAGTTCAGACAGGCGCAAGTGGCCCTGGCAAGTGTCTGAAATGTATTTAATATTTTCAGCAAAATGACCCAGACCATGACAAGCACATTTTGCTACATCATACAATAGCTCACGTTTCAGCTACTTTTCTGAGACACGGCTACCTTTTCTCTTTCTTAAAAACAGGACTTCATACTGTTACATCGTCTCATTTTACCTTCAAATGTTTCATGAAAGTACTTCTGATTCTTTAGAAACACGAGGCACTGGCAGACAAGAGTGAAAACCTTCGTTTTTTACGGGGGAGATCTTGTAAAATCACTGCTCATGGTTATACTTGAAAACCTGGTGCTGTCTGCAGAAAAGGCGGGTGCAGACCTTCCCCATGCCTTGCACCTGAGGAGTGTTTGGGGAGCAGGCAGATAAAATGGTTCAGAGAGTTACCTGAAGTCAGTGTTGTGAGCCACTAGCTAAAAAAAAAAATTGAAATAAGCCGTTCTTGTGGCAAATACTGAATATTTTAAAAAAACGCTGCAAGAAATCTGATTTGCTAATGGATAATGCTTAATTCCTTTGCTCTTGCTCTGCACAGAACAATTTGAAGCTAGATTATCCAGGAATACAATAAATTATCAAGTTTAATTTTTTTTACTCTTCTAATGTGATAGCAGCCATAGCATGAAGCATTTTTCTCATGGTGTGAGGTGTAGTAATATATGACCACACGGGACAATTTAAGACTCGGGGTTTTAGATCACCAGTTCTTCCTAGGTCGCTGTTAAGCAGATGGCCTGTACCTCAAACATTACCATTTTAAGTGAAATACCAAAAATGAGCAAGAGAAAATAAAGGAAATAGTAATCTGGGGAGTTAGACCTGAAATCTCCAAAGTCTGCCATCCCTTCGCTAGGAGGATGAGAAATGTCTTGCTACCGCATGCTTCTCTGCATGGGATGATTTGTCATCGTGAACTCAAGGAGGCTCATTAAGCCTCAGGTAAACACAGATCTTAATTTTAGAAAATTATCTTGTAGGCTGTACAACTAAGTCAGCAAAAAATTAAACTCCAGCGTGCGAGTGAGCTACTGTGCTGATACAGGAAGTCTCCAAAATGAGATAATCATGGCTGGTCACCTAATGTTGAGCAAGAAGCTGGTATGTTGTGGTACAGTATTTGAGAAGAATCCGTGGGTATATGAAAAGAACAGAGTAACCTTTAAAAGTTCATATGCCCTTTAATGTCAACACATACTGCAGAGACAAATTAACCCAGGTTTTCCTTGATTTGTATATCTACGGTATATTTCATGCAGGTATGTTTGAATGTTAGAGAACTAAAAAGAAATTAATGGACTTAGTAAACCAGAGCAAATGTTCTTAAATTGTTCTTTGGGATCTGAGCCTGGGTTTTCCACAGGTGAAAGAAAGAATACAGGGAATTTAAAGTTCAAGAAGCTTCTTTTTAAAGACAACATTCCTTTCCCTGTTCCCTGTAGGGCTCTTGTGTGTCACACTTCATGCTAATTGAAATAAAATTTGAAATTATAAATACAGGGACCAAATTTTGGCTGAATGCAAGGACTAACTCTTGAATTAATCAAGTTTCATATTCAGTATGTAAGTAAAGGAGGGAAGCGTCCCTGAAATATGTTGCTCTCAATACATAGGGGATTCAAAGGAGAAGAATGTTAAAAAGAAGAATCTGACAGATGTGAAGTTTTCCACTGAGTGACAACTGCACAGGCAGCTTTTTGATACAAACAACAACCCCAGACAATCAGCTCTGGGTTCAAAAGTGATACAGAGAAGCATTTCAGTATCATCACTTCTGTTATTGCTGAAATCATTAGACACCTGCCTGGCACAAAAATCTGTGAAAGGACAAAAATGCGAAGCAGGCATGAGAAGTGTTACAGTACGGCACATAACAAGTGATCAAGTGGCGTTTCTCGGGCCCTGAACAACTCGTAAGAAGTTCTCCAGAAAGATTATCTTTTCTTCAGGATTTCTTCCGTTTCATATTCGTTATGACAATGTGCTACATTACATATATGTGGAATGGTAATCAAATGGCAGCATAACCTGAACACAGTACAAACACCTCAACAGACTAGTGATCATCGGTCTAAGAAAACCAAAAATGATTCCATAATTTAGCAACTTATCTAGATAATGGGTCTTTCTTCTCTTTACTTTTCTGAAGCCAAAAGCTGTTACGGCACTGAGAAATCTAAAGACTAGGAACTCCTAATTAGTAGGAAAGTCATGAAAACATTTGGAGAAGAGTAGAAAGTTGCTGAGGAAGAAGCATTTGCTTTTTAATTCATGCATAGTAAAATCCTTGAAGGCAGTACTGTAAGTATGGCTCAGGTCTTACACAAAGGCACTGAACCACGATGGTGAAGAGGCACTTCATTTTCTATGCCAGTCCGTTTTTCCCTTCCTTTCTGAGACTGCCAGGAAGAGTTAATTGGTGGCAACTGTGATAGTAACTGCTCTAGGGTAGAAAATGTCTTCCAGGGCCTCCACGAACACCATCATTACTTTGCATAAGCTGCCTAGGAGAAGGTGGATGACACTGCTTGGTCATTACTGATGTAGATCAGACTGAAAACAGTGACCTGCAGGTGAACTGTTATACCTTTGATCACCTATTTGACTCAAACAAAGAATACGTTCTGGAGAAAGGATATTACTGTTACTGGTTCCAACGTTTATTTCAAATACCTATCTACTTCCCTTTGGAAGAGAACAGGCAGTTATCACAAGCACTACAGTTGCAAAGCAGCAAATAAATAAATAAATCCCAAGTTGCCTGCAGCAAATAACGTAATTTCATCATATTTTACAGCCTGATACCTGTGAACTCGTCAGAATGCATTACCAACACACTCTGTTTGTGTTGAGGACCTGCCCGGTTACCAGACTCCAGAGTTTTGTGGAAGTAATATATTTGCATGCAAAAAGCCTGTTTTCATCAAAACTGATTCTACCCTTGCAAAGTATCTGCCACCAGCTGTAATAAGCATTGAATTGAATGTAAACTGGTTATTTCCCATCTGGATCTGAATTACAAAGAGTAGAAATTGTGAATGAAATAACTGGATAATTTATTGAGATAATTAAAAATAAAATTAATTTAATAATTAAAGTTTATTTTTCTTTCACATTCAGGCTTCATCAGAAAAAACCACACCATTTGCACCATTAAGAAGAGAACATTCCTGTTGTTTTCTAAACACACAACCTGCCGATCCTGAGAATTAAAATGCCCTTAGTACAAGGGTTTTCTGGATGGTTGTGATGAAGTGCAAGATGTATTTATTCATGTCTTTGCCACGCAAGAATGAAACAAATAAACCATTGTTACTGAGAGAGCTATAGACCAGGCATTCCATAAAGAGGCATGAATAGTGCTGAATAACACAAATGACAGGAGAATTTGGATATGACAGTTCACTGTTCATACTAGCTCATAATGTAAAGTGCTAAGGTACTAAAAATAGGTGATTTGTTTGGAGTTCCTAGCAGTACTTCCTAAACTCAGATGCATGGGGTTTGGTTCTGCAGTAGAGAGATGAGGGTTTGTGTTCTAGGACTTCCTAAATCTTTTTTAGTTTTCTATAATTCAAAGCACTGAAAAAGGTAGGATGCCTTTTTTGTGGATACCTTTTGAAATCCTGTCTGTCATTAGAGAAATTCATACTGCTAACAGTGTGTAACCATATGGGGTAACAGAAGGCATTTTCCAAATCTAGAAACCAAAAGTATTGGGTGTTTTTATCAGGAGAGAATTCTTTCTGCAGGGATGGAGAGAACCAGAGCTGTTCTATCCAGATCTATTTTGTCTTGCTGTTACGGAACACAAAATAGCCCTCGGTATTTGACAGGATATAGAGGTCAGTACTTCAGAAAAAGCTCTGTATTATCTTTTGGACAAAATTCCAGATCAGCTGCCTTCAACAAGAAGGCAGGTTTTTCATTGGTTTCAGATAAGCTAGAAACTCACTTGGTGCATAACGAATTGTGACATCTTATGTTAGTTTAGTTCTTGCAATCTGGTTATTTATATGTGGAATATATCTGTGAAAGGCATTGGCCATTAATAAAACAGAAAATGACTCAAGCAGCACAGGCGGCATCGTCTGATGACTCACTGGACTGAGAATCAGAACATGCAGGCTCCACAACTGCAGGTAAATGGCGACAGTGTGAGGGGATGTTGCACAATTTTTCAGGTGCCGTCACACCACTTGCATGCAGGAGAGCATGGCGCAGGGCTGCCAGGGCAGTGTCCTGCTCTTGGTTAGATAAACCCAGCACCACTGTAGTGCAAATGGTGTAGTAGCATAATGAAGACTACCCTGTGCTAAGTTCCCCTCTCTAGTTTTGAATGCATCTTTTATCAAATAGTTACGGCCTTTCACAGTTAAAAATAGTAAAACTTTTTGCTGGAGGCAGGGAAACATCCAGCAGATAAAGGAGCCAGTCATGTTCTTCACCTTTCGGAAGGGAGAAAGAAAATTCCCTTAATGAAATCACCAGGTTTACTGCATGGACATCATGAGCAAAAACAGATTCCTGGCTATCAGGCAGACAAATTTGCTCTGTCTAGTAGGATTCCCTACAATATTGCTTCTGTAATTGCAGTGGAGTGGGGTTTTTTGGTTTTGATTTTTAATATCAAGGTAAAAGAACCTTAGATTTTTAAAATTAAATTTACAATTCAATGTTGTAGTTGAAGCAAACAGGAAATCTTATGGGAAAGGCATAATGGCTTCATGCTTCTGTGTAAAATGACTGCATGCATGATGCATAAAGGCCGTTACTCTACTCAAGTCTCTTGGAGACTCATTTCTCCAGAACAAGCTTTCAGACTTTTTTCCGCTGGACTTATGTGTACTTCCCAACCATCAGGGTCACAGTATCTACTTATAAAGTCTTTAACAGAAAAAAAGTAAGTCCTTTAAGAGAGGGGAGTTACATAACTGAATATCTATAATTAAAATGAGCTGTGACACCAGTAATCATACTGCACAAAACAAGAGCCAAAACTATGAACCTGGCAAGAAAAGCATGGCTCGGGACAGGGTGGAATTTAGAACTTCTCCCCTCCCTGCACCTCTGGTTGAAACGTGGCTCAAGTCAGAAAGACATAAAGGTTATTTTTATCTCAGGATTATTTGATGGATCTTTGGAAATAAATACTTTGTCCAAATCTCATTGCAGTCAGTAAGAGCTTTTCCATTTACTTTATGTATCTTTGAACGAAACTACTGGTAGTCAGACTCACATGCAGCTCTATATATCCCATACCAATTATCTCATTTGCTGACAGTTTAAGCAGAAATGTTACAAAGGCTGCCCCTCTTACCTGCAGAATTACTTGTACAACAGAGCTCACATGTATTAAGATGTATTAAAACTTTATATGTGGGCCATTTTCATGCTTGTTCCATGAATAAATGCTTCAGACTATGGACAGTCTCCAGACAAAGCTACAGCCCATCCCGGTGTTCACCAAATGCCTGTTTAATATTCACGTGCTCTGCACTTTGCAGAGTTGCAGTCTAAACAGATGGGTCCTGTAATGGTAGAGGAAACGTGCATATCTGGGAATCCCTACAGTTGGATCTCTTTGATTTTGAGATTTCTTTATTATCCTAATCTTTAATTAAACTTCTGAGAGGCAAAAGAGAGCCAGTATGCTAGAAGAAGGCAGAACAATAGTATTTGGAAAGAGGTTAGCGAGGCAGGATAGAAGTACATGGGTTTTTTCCACTTTAGATGTACCTGCTGTACTGGCATTTGCACGGAGAGAGGTGTTAGGAGTCAAATAACATCTAATGTAATATCACTAGACAAGCCTGTTCATTATATTTCACTCATTAGCTTTTTTTTTTCCAAAAGCTGAAGAAATGCATTGTATACAGGTAGGGAATGACTTCTTTTAGCTGATTTTTACATTAAAAGTATCTATGCAAAGTTGCAGGAACATGTACAAAATGCATTACATCAATGTCAAAAAATCCCCAAATAATCAGACTCCTGATCTTTTATTTCTTCGCTTCCCGTGGTCTCCCTGCCACAGAAGAAGACTGGGAGGACAGCTGGGCCTCGCAGCATGGCTTGCAGGTGATCAGATCCGTGCTTTATGAGGCCACTTTGGGAAGGGAATTGTGGAGTAGGTTTGATGTAGACTGCTGTAGTAATCCAGATCACAACTTCTCCGCTATGGCAGGTGGAGGGACGTGATCTCTAAAGCAAAGAGCCTAAATCATGTAGTAACTTGTAACTTCTCCCATCAATGAAGTGGCACCCAACATAGTTTGCAAGGGATAGGAGTAATGCAGGCTCTACCTGAAACATTGCTCAAAGGGCAGACACCCGAATATTGCAATTTCAAAAGGTCCGAAGGTACTACTGAGTACCAAACACACTTTAATAACCCAGCCCGTCTCCAGTCTATGTGCAGACTTTAATGACACACAGAGTGGACCCATATTGTATAAAATATTAATGTGCAAATGTCTTAATGAACCAAAGTTCATTAGCCCAGCGCTATTTACCTCAGGGAGAAGTTGCGAGGCTGTATCTTAACTCTCAACCTAGCTGAAAATTTAAAGTTGGTAAATAGTTCTTGTCTTCACAATACAACTATGAAAGTTTAAAACAACGTAATAAATTAATCCCCACATCCCAAAGTCTGTGTTTGAAATCTTATACCTTAAGCGCAGAAAAAACAATAGAATGACTCAACAGAAGAATTGTAGAGGCAAACCCTTTTTCCTCTAGGAACGGTATTTTAAAGGGAAGCAAAATAACAGCATATAGCCAAATGCAAAATCACTTTTCCAAACCAGTGGTTTGAAAGTCTTACTCCCTCGATGGTATGCAGCTGTTGTTCTCCAAAACAACCAGTATACTTTTTTTTTTCTTTTTTTAATCCCCTCTGCTAGAAGAGGCGATAAGTTCTTCATGAGGGAAGAAACAGTTGTCTTGCAATATTGTTAGAATTATCTACACCCTCCTTTAGTCTATTCATGTATAGCTCACAATGGAGCAGAGGTACTTTTACCATAGTTTATTCAAGTAGGTGACTGAGCATTTTGCTCAGAAGGTTTCTGATATTTTTGTTGACTGCATAAAAGAAAGACAAAACAGTTTGAAAAAAGCAATCATGAACCATGTCTCTACACATCTCTTCCCCATCCTTGAGAACACGATAAGGCTTCCATACAGTGGACCAGTTATTAACTGTGAAAAAAAATCTGAGTCTTACAGAGAACAAACTCACAAACTGGCTATTATCAACAAGCAGCACTACAGAAATTAAGCTAATCATATTTTTTTTGACAAGGTCATTTTTAGTCGACATTGTTTAAGCTCAAATCCCCAAAAGTAAAGCACTTTCTCAAAGGGGATAAGCAAATTATTTAATAACCATTTGTAATATGGTTACTTATTCATTTTCAGTTTATTTTTTTGCTACACTACTTTCCTCTTCATCCTGTTGCCAAACTTCATGGTAGATCAGTTAGAGCCAGCTGACAGGCACCTTTGCAGCAGCAGCATTGTGAAAAGAGCATCAGCCACCCGGCAGAAGTTCTAAACAGCAACATTTTCACAGCTGGATTAGGGGAGAAGCCTGCAAAACCTAACATTATCTCTAACTGCTCTAGGCGCTGCCAAGGAAGCAACGTTGGGTTTTGTCCAGCAATGTTGTTCTTTGTCCAGAAGATTGGGAAGGGAAGAACAAAGAATTTAGGGGACAGTTCTAGTCACAGTTCCTCGCCACTTCCAGTCACGCTTAAGACAACGTACCGGTGCTCTTCAGGTTACATTGCCTTGTCCCCGTCTCTCTGCTCGAGAGTAAATTTTATCTCAAATAAATCAGTTGAGAAAAACCTGCATGAGTACTCATCTTCTGAATTGGCACGATGGAAAGACGTAGTTGTAAAAAAATCATTTTTATATATTAGGTCCTGCCAGTTCATTACTGTCATTCATAATAGACCTGTTATTCCTGTCTGTTAGTTTGAATTAGTATTTCCCTCACCCTTTGCCTGTTTTGGGTGAGTGAATCAGCTGTGCGCATTTCTTTGTCTTAGGTAAAAAACAGGCAGGAAAGGACCCAAACTTTCAGTGTCCTCCACACAGCTTCAGGTTTCCCCTCCTGTGTATGCCTGCTATGACTTTAAAAAGCTATCATATGCTTTTATGGACTGCACACTGCTGATATTTCGTTGGATTTCTCCATTGTAGTTGTTAAGTCATTCGGGTATAAAAAAAATTGCATCCACTTTAATTTTTGGCTTCTTTCCATAGGTGCCTTTTCTAAAGCCAAAGCAAATAAATGGAAATCTTCTTACTGATGCTGAAAGGCTCTGGACCAGGCCTTGAAATGTGCTCATCAATGCAGCCCCTTTATTTTGGCAAAGATATATCAAGAACTTAAAGTACTCCTATATATCTTACTATTAAAGTTAACTTGTTGCTTCAGTCATGCTAGGCCACCTGATCCTAGAATGAAGCTCTGCTCTTTAGTGGAATAAAGATAAAAAACGGTATTTTCAGTCCTGCTTCCAATGCAGAAACTAAGAGGGATGGGTCTCCTGTAAGCAAGCGGGAGATGGCTGGCCGAGCCCGCGTATGTCCGGATTGAGGTGTTTTTCCACCACAGCCAGTTCCTCATGATGTGAGTCAGGACATCAAACCAGTAGTGAATTATAAGGGTGCAGGATCAGTGTGGCTTCTGTCCCTCCTCCGCAGCAACAGCTACTTCTAGATGAAAGCACTGGATAAGCTAAATTTCATCTAGATGACAGAGTAAACCTGAATCATTTCTGGGTCCAAACATCAAAGGGTCAAGTTGCTAAAATCCTCCCCCGGCACTGAAAGCTATGGCAGCTAATTGCTTCCATGGAGCCGAAGAAAATTCCCTCTGTCTTTGCTACCCTCAGCTACAGAAAATTGCTGCTCATCCAGCTGCAAATATCTGACAGGCAGTCAGACAGCACCTCGGGGACAGAAGGTTTTAAAGCAAAGTATAGCTATGTATCAGCCGCATGTTCATGAGAAAATTCACAATGTGCTGACACTCCGTATCTCCTAGTAGCATCACGTAGTCCAGATAACGTAAAAGCCCCAAATAAAAAGTGCCCCTGGGGTATGAAAAAGTTGCTTTGGAGGAAGAGATTAAAATATTTCTGGATACAAACCTACCGGAGTCCAGCAAACAACACCAAATTCAGAGGGCAGTAATGGCTGTGCCACAAATTCACATCGACCCAAGAGGGTTTATGATCCAGCAGGTCAAATGCAGCAGGTACATTTTAAACAGAAAAGGAGATAAAATGTAAAGGCAAGTCCAAATTGTATTTGAATTCAAACACAGAAGGACCCAACAGCTACTGAATTTCAACAGGATTTATGTAACTGCAGCCATTAGACTCCTTTGAAAGCCTTATGAATAACTATCCTCCCAAAGTGTGCTCAGATACAAGTAACTTGCTGAAGTAAATATCTGTAAATCAGGTCTGTTCAGCTGTTCAGCAGGTCCATGTCCAGTGGCAGATTTCAGAACACAACTGAAGTATGCAGCTGCAGAAGTGTTTTAATTAGCAGCAGTACAACGCTATCATGTGGATGTCGTCTTTAACTCTTTCCAAGATTTTTCTTTTCCATGTTCCTTGCAGGAATACCAGTTCAGGGTATTCCTTGGTTATTTTAAGAGCCTGTTCATATAAGGCTGATAGAGAATTGACAAGTGTAATATAAAAAAAAAAAAAAAAGAATAAAAATTACAGAACAAAACCAAACATGTCTCATGATTCTCTACCCCTTGAATCCAAAAAGCACAGTCAACACTTTTGATCTAACGGGATCCTTGGGAAGAAGTTCTCTGGTCCTGCACTCTGACTGAGCTGTGCCCTATCTGCGTTAAACAGCAGACCTCCGCCACCCGCACGGAAGCCACCGGGAAGCCATCCGCAGGCTGCCGCTGCAGGCACAGCTCCTCCCAACAGCCGGGCTTTCCAGTGCTAATTGTGGTGAAGGATACACAAGTACTGTTAACAGACGAACCACAGCGTCAAGGGGAAATGCTGCTAC
The DNA here is from genome assembly GCA_031468815.1 of Morus bassanus. Classification (NCBI taxonomy): domain Eukaryota; kingdom Metazoa; phylum Chordata; class Aves; order Suliformes; family Sulidae; genus Morus; species Morus bassanus. The sequence continues at coordinate 1,288,895 of CM062580.1, read as the reverse complement.
CAATGAAATAAGTGGAGGAATGAGTTCTGCCATTCCCTGCAATGGCAGCGGGATTTCTCCCAAGCCTTTAGTATCTCTTTGTAGCTATATGTTCCTGTATATTATTGCTGAAATACAAGCATCTATTGTAATCTCTGATATTCTTGAAAAGCTTCCTGGAAGATTTTCCTTTAATACAAGTTTCATCTAAATCTGGAAAAATATTTGATAGAAATTCTCAGGAAGACATTTTAAACCATTTGAAGATACTGGGGCTGACTAATTTATTCCCAGAAAGAATGTCGTGCTAAGATTTTCTTCCCTTCATGAATACCACAGAAATTCACAAAAAATTAAACTCAGCCTCTGATATGCGGCATGATTTGAATAGCTCTGCCAAGAAAAGTGTCGTATATGCTTTATATAAAATTAGAAGCAATTTTAAGGATAATTTCATGATAGTCATTTAGTAACCACTAAGATTTTAGCAGAATTAAGAGGAGTTTGATCCTTTATGTGACACCACTAGGAATTTGGATAAGTTAATATTTTGCTACTGCAGTGGTCCTCCCTCTGACTTAAGACTTACATTCTCAGGCTGTTGCTGGAGTGATTTGCAGGAACAAGAGTGGAAATACCTCCCTGGAGAGTCACCTAGCAAAATCCCCTGAAGCAGAATGAGGTGTCTTATCATTGACAACACAAAGGCAAAGAATACGCTGCTCTCCGAATCAGTGCTCTGTGGAGATTCACAATCTACAAGATGTAAAAGGACACAAGGAAGATGACTTTTATATTGCCTTAAAATCATTGGTAGCAAAGGCAATGCAATTGATGCAGCACTTGCCCTCAGCAAATTCTGTGAATGGCCTCTAGCATTTTAAAAACAAGACGGTGAAGGAAAATGCCCAGAAAAGCAAAATTCATTCGGTTTAGTGTCTGTGAGGATATAGCATCACTGCTTGAGGTATTAACACTGATCTGAAAAATTCTAGACGAAGATATAGATGGTATCGTTGAAAGTCATACACTGTCTGCCCCAGTTAGCTGTCCTGTCCGTTTGCGTGACTGAAAACAGCTTTGGAAGGCAGAAGGGGTCACACTCGTTTCCGTGGGACAGATCCTCAGTTAAAGCAGTCAGGTGCCGCTGGATTTGTACATCATATTTCATAGTCGTGAACAATGCAGGAAAGATGGAGGGATCTAGTGTGCATTTGAGTTTCACTCTCGTGAATCACCAGAAATAAAAGCAGATTTAAACAGAAAAACTTTGCAGCTCTGACAAAGTTTGCCAGCCTATTCTTTTCTCCATTATTTTCATTTTCTGCCTGTTTTGCTTACATAATTCATATTCTATCCTGCTCCTCACAATCAAGCTTCCTTTCTTCCTGCTCCCACTCCTTCCTAGACAACTCTCTCGCCCTTATCCTCCACCTTCTTTCATATACATAGTGACCTACAGCACAGACTAATAGGGAAGTTTTCCTCAAAGACTTCAGAGATTTTTTGCCTCTGACACAATTTTGTCTTCTTCTGCCTTTGTGTTATCCAAAGAAGCTGTTTGCATCCTTTGGCTGTAGAGGTAGGAAGGCTTACCTTGCACCTCTCAAGAAAATGCCTGAGTGTTGTCAAATAAAGTGCCTAAGCGTTGAGCATCTCGTAGTGGTGGGGAGAGAACAATTTACATCGACATTCCTGCTTCTGCATCCCGGGTGACTGCCAAGGGCTGCAGGTCCACACTCCGCGTTTCAGGGAGCAGGCAGCCTGGAAGCAGAGCTCCTGTTCGCTGAATTTACCCCACCATATTGAACAGGAGGACGAAGGCAGGAATAGCAGAAGTATCTATCCATTCCTCTTCCTTGCTGACAGATGCTCCTGGCTGGATGTCTGAGGGGATGACACGGGCAACATAAGAAAGAAAACATTTATCAGCAGGTCTCCAGCCAACTGGTATTTCTGGCTTTGAACAACTGCACCAAAGCTGCCAGAGCAACCTTTCTATTTCCATTTTTCACACTCCCATTTGTGCATTTTTTTATCTTCATGAAGTCCACCTCCCCAGCCCAGCCATATGCAGGCTGCAAGTCTGGACCAAAGCCTTCTGGAAGTCTTCTCAAGCTTGAACAGAGTGAAAAGTGGTGGAAACACAAAACAGCCCAGCCAGCCCAGCCCATCAACCCTTCCGCAGCCAGGCTTGGACGCTTATCCACCCCTGCTGAAACCAGCTGCACAGGAGTGGGGCTCGCTGGCAACCCAGCTGCTGAAGAGCCCTGGGGAGGCAGATCCCAGCACTCCCCAGTGCTCCCAGCCCGCCCGCTCGGGCTCCAGCTCCCTCACAAACCAGCACAGAACACAAACTGGAAACGCACAAGATCCAGGGTTCAAAGTACATCCCGTACAGGTTAAAAGCAGCCCGAGAAATCACGTTCCTTTTATGCACGTGTAATTTATTCCCAGCACTTGCTCTTCACTGGTGGTGTCCTTGGTGGTCAAGAGGCAGTACTTAAGAATTCTGCTTTTTGAGCTCATTAACCTGGTCAACTCTGGGGGGCTTGCAGGATTTTGTGAACATAGAGTGAACAGTTTCGGGGGTTTTTTTCTACTGCCACTCATAAGTTTACCAAATATATTCAGGTTTACTCAGAAGCTCAGGTCTTTGTCAAGGCTATGAAGCCTTTTCTGGAATTTCCAGCTGTCCCTCAGTACCCTGAAACAGTATTTCTAATCAGGTTATATGTCATCTGGAAACGCCAGCTGCATGCACTGCATGTGCCAGTCAGCTATCTGGGCAGGGCACATGCAATTAAAACTTGGTCTCTGCAAGAGGTGCTGAACAAAACTATTATAATTCATGTCTCTCATATTTTCAAGGACCAAAAGAAAACAAAGGGCTTAATTCAACTCTGGAAGGCAAAACAGTCCATTGACTTTAGCGGGGAGCAAGGCTGGAATTAAAATGGAATTTTTAAACTGCCATGGCCCAGCTGTTTTGTGTTATAGCTACAATAGCTTCTGCAGGATATTATCTGCAGAGTTCTTGTGGGATCTTGTGCAATAAGAGATACTCTATAAGCACTGATATTAATTATCCAGCTATTGTGAATGCGTATCAATGCTTTAAAATTTCAGATGTTTCACGTTAGCTTTATGGCTTTTGAAATATGATTTACATTTAAAAATGATTCAGTTTGCTTTCAGTCTTGAGAAGTACAGAACAATAACTTAACTACAAAGGGGACCTACCAAAATGTCAGTCCCAGGAAACAAAGCAACTTGGGATAATCTTTGAACTAATCCTCACACATTTACCCCTCCCCTCGTGTCCGCAAACATGAAAGGTTTACATAACTCTGCCTGCAGCTAATTGCTTGCACTGCTGTGAGTTTCTAAAGAAAGTGGTTTCCCAATCTTTTTCATGGAGTAATAAGGTTTTATTCATAAATACTGTAGTCACCTTGGGTTTTCTTCACTAGCTCTGAAGCTTCAGATAGTTTAAAAATGTATGTCAGTCAGCACTACATGCACTTTTCAGAGTTGTAGTAACAGGCAAATCCTCTAAAATATCATTTACAGCAGACTCCGTTCCATTAGAGATCAATACTCTTCCCATAAATCCAACCTATTTTCCTAATTCGAAAGATCCCTTAAAGTTTGGCATTTATGCTTATGCAGACGCTTGGTCAATATTTTAACAGCTTGCTTAAATTACGTGTTTTACCACAGTGCCACCTGGTGGGTGTCCAGGAATGGCAGTGCCTTCCCTGGGGGCTGGCTGGGCATCGGCAGGCAAGAGGGGCGCAAGCCCTACCCTCCGGGCCAGGAGGGAACGGAGAAATTGAGGAGATTTTGGTGCTTCGATGCTGCCTACACCCTTAGCGTATGGAAAAAGTAAAGATGATATAGCGAAGAAAGCAGTACAGGGGTAGCACAGGGATTACTGGAAAAATGTTCTACAACAATTACAGGAAAGTAAAGAGAAAGAAAGGATACACAAGGTATAGACAAACATTAGCAAGTGTTAGAAGGCATGTCTCTTCAATTAAGACGCGCTTAAAACATAACGGTTATACTGTGCTAACTGACATACAAGTCAAACATGCAAGTTTGAATTAAAATTGAAATTTAATTTAATTTAAATTTAGATTTAAAACCTTCAGGTTTTGGAGTGAGGAGGCTGTCCATAGATACAGTGCCCATGGGGCTGCAAAATGCCTGGAGAATAGTTTGGGTTATTCCTGGTTCAGAGCTGGAACCCAAAAGCACAGCTGAAATCTGAATAGTAATAGGTGAGTAAAATCTGACTTTCATTCGTCCTGAGGTTTGGATGCAAAGGCTGCAATGGTGGGGATCATTTCAGTTTTCAGCCCTTGGGTGCTTCTCCTTTCTGACCACTGAATAAGTGCACCCATGTTTGCATTTTCATTCAAATCAGACCACCTCTGAACTGAGACTCCCAGACATTCTCACTTAATCCCGTTCGGTTTGCATCACAGAGTGGTTTCGGAACGGCAATGCTGATCAATTTCCAATAAAACTAACCCAGAAGAAGTGTTTCAGCAGCATCCCCCACGTGCTCCAGCTGCCAATGTGTCAGTCTACAGAGCATCTTCTAGACGTAGTCCGTAGTGACAAACCCCAAATACGTGTTACGTGGCTGTTGCATCCTCAGCACTGTTTGAATCTGCAGTTCGACCCCCTATTGCACTGCATTACTTTATAATGTAGAAATAATCTAGATAACAATGCTGCTTTTTGTATTTCCAAACTCCAGTATTGCATCATGATAAACAAATAGCATCGCTTGTTCCTGTAAATCACAAAAGACACTTGGTTCATTACACGGAAATCTGCAGCATGCCGGTGCCCACTGCCTACATTTTCTCAGCTATGCTTTTGAGGGAAAAAGAATGATTTTGTAACATATTCAATAATGGAAACTCCATATATCTGTCCCACCTCACACGACATTATTGTTCTGCTCATCTCTGCTATGAAAAATCATCCGTCAAACAGATATATTCAGTTCTTTTTTGTGCAGTACTGGGTCACACAACAACAACAGAAGTCAGTTCATAGAAGGTTTTCTGCCATTTACTGTTACTCCTTTCTGTTGAAATCATACTGAGAGGGATTACCTAAGAAAGAAAACCCAAGTCTAATATTGAGGATATTGTGCTTCACTTTACAATCCTGTTACAGATGTCTTGTGTAACTTTGCCCAAATATGTCAGTGTCTGCCTCAAATCAGTACGTGTAGAGTAGAAGTACTACTTCCATACCTCTCCAGAATGAATCTGGTCACGACTGAGGTGTTAGAAGTACATCTGCAGCTGGCTTGGGAGATCACTTCGGTCCTTCCAAAGACCTTTTGGATAAAAGGAAAAAGCCAAGTTCATGCATTCAGCTGGAGCACCTTCTTGATTTCGTGGATTAGGATAATTTCTGTTTCTTTTCAGTGGAACTCAGATTTATCAGGAGGTGTATCTGAGCACTTTTGATTGATTTCCTTAGCTTCCTCTGCCATACAAAATAAAAGGGAAATTCTCATCTCAAATATAGGCTCTGAGACCTAGCTGAATTCTCACGCACCCATCCTAGGAGCTGCCTGCATAATTGTGCTTCACAATTTTGTTGAAGATCTGTGGGCAGTCTAAATAATGTGAGAACCACTCTCTTTGAACATACCTGCCAGCTCACTTTTTGGTACTGCTACTTACTGTCATAAGGGGAGAAACAAGGATCGACTGCCCTGTTCCCTGCGACAATGTTAATAGTTGGTCTAGACAGCAAAGTCATTCTGGACTTAAATTGATGCAGTCTAACAAGTATCATCCCACTGTGGATTACTCATCTGAATATGGCTATGCTTGCTCATAAAGGTCATTAAAGGCACACTAAATTGAATTTGGCTTGGTCAAATCCACATGTTCCAGTGGAGTAATAAAAATATTCGCACTTGTGCAATTTAGTTAAAAAATTGGAGTATTGTGTGTTAAAAGCATTTGTGAACTGTAAGAGGAGGTAAGTGGTAAGTATAAAAGAAAAGAATCTAATTGTACAAACATGGATATTTTTTTTTAAAAAATCATACATTGTATCTCTACCAGGCACTCCTGTCTAAGGAGAAAGGAGGTATTCTAAGTAGCCACTCTAATAGGTGGAACATCTCAGCCTTCAGGCTGTAAATCAACCTCTAATGGTTGAAGACTAAGGAGAGAGTTTACGTAGAGATTACTGTATGCTCAATTCTCTGGGAGTTTTCCTATTGATTTAAAATGGACTAAGGTCAAGCTCTAGCTGCCGGCTCCAGGGTTTCCTCTATGAAACACCTGTGTTTGATCATTGCTGGGTAAAGAATAAAGAATTAATTTACATAATGGCTAAGAGAAGGCATTGAAGTGGGAGTAAGGAATAGGAACCGACAGAGTAAGTCCTTAAGCTACCTCTTATTATCATTTAACACGTAGTGAGAATAAATAAATACAAAATATAACCTTATAAATAAGTCCTGCCTGTAAGGGGCTACAGTCCAATTAAAAGGGAAGCAATGAATAAAAGTGTATGGCAGGGCCAAGTTGGAATCCCAGAGACGACAGCTTATTGCCGACTGACTGCAGAAGAACTGCAGTTCCCCCCTTGGAGAGGACGCAAATCTGCCCTATGAAGTATTGCAGGCTCTGTCTGTGCCCCAGCCCCTCCTTTTAAAATTTGACTGATGTAAAAATTGAAGAAATTTAAAGGATAGAAGGTGGGAGCTCACTAATGTAGAAGCCCATCTCAGAGCTGCCCTGGAAATAATACCTTCATTTAATGGTGCCCTGAAGGTAAGACAAGATTAAGCAGCAACCAAGAGCTAGGTCTGAATGCTCACCCTGGGCATTCACAGTCTCCTTTTGAAATATGTAGTGTTTGATTCCTGGCTTAGCACAGTGTCGTAGTTTAACCCCAGCCAGCAACTCAGCCCCACGCAGCCGCTCGCTCACTGCCCCCCTGGTGGGAGGGGGGAGAGAATGGGAAGGGTAAAAGTGAGAAAATTCGTGGGCTGAGATAAAGACAGTTTAACAGGAGAAGCAAAAGCCGCGCACACAAGCAAAGCAAACCAAGGGATTCCTTGACTCCTTCCCACGGGCAGGCAGGTGTTCGGCCATCACCAGGAAAGCAGGGCTCCATCACGCCCAACGGTGACTTGGGAAGACAAACGCCATCCCTCCCAATGTCCCCCCTTTCCTTCCTCTACGCCCAGCTCTATGTGCTGAGCATGACGCCGTATGGCGTGGGATATCCCTGGGGTCAGTTGGGGTCACTGTCCCGGCCAGGTCCCCTCCCAGCTCCTCGTGCCCCCCAGCTCCTCGCTGGTGGGGTGAGAGGCAGAAAAGGCCTTGGCTCTGTGCAAGCCCTGCTCAGCGGTAACTAAAACACCCTGGGGTTACCAACACTGTTCCGGCACAAATCCAAATCACAGCCCCGAACTGGCTACTGTGGAGAAAATTAACTCTATCCCAGCCAAAACCAGCACACACAGGATCAATGCAGCATTTCCAGGAAAGCTGGTATAGAGGTGTGTGACCCCCTCCCAGTGACTCTTGCTGCTCAAGCCTATACCCCAAGGTCTTACTGCATGGCAGCAAGATTTTAGTGCCACCGAAATCCTCCTCTTCCTCTCCTGATACATGGCATCTTGTCGTCTGGCCCATGCTGCTCAAATGGGGACGCCCTTTGCTAGCCTTTCATTATAATGGGGTATGGGATAAAGAGCTGAAATACTTTTTTAGATATCCTGGGGCCTCGTTTTATAGATTTGCCATACCCTTGAACATGCAGCAGAATATCAGTATGGACGTGCTTTTGCTGTGACAGTTACTTCCCCAAATTTAGGCCTAGCTATTGTGTGTAAGAACATTCATAGGACTTGAGCACTGAGCCATCACCACTCGCTGCCTTGCAGGAACGGGCTCTGATCTTCTTATTCACCCCCTTAACATGTCGCACATTAGTCAGAACCTACTCATGGAGAGAGCTGGCTCTTGTCAAGAGTTAATTATTAATAGATAAATTCAATAGAGAGTTTTAATAAAAGATAAGATTAACTCAGTTCAGGTATTCCAAACATAGATATCATCTCTACATTAGTCTGTCTGGCTCTTTAAGCATCTCTTTCATGCCTGTTGCTATATATCTGAACAATCCACCGTATCTCTGCTCCTGCATTCTTCCTCCTATTATCTGGACATTAACTTTTTTAGAAAGTCATAGCTTTGGGGACACTAGTGCTTTGCTATATCCCTGCTTTTACACTAGTACGCTTCTCTGAGGAACAAGGATATTCTGAGTTGCAGCATCGGGGTCGGATTCACATGCCCTGTAGGGAAAGGAATTTACACCAGGAAAACTTCCACCACTGATTTCGGGGAGTAACGTCAGGTCACATTATCACAGGCCCTGGCACAGGAGATGCTGAAGACAGAAAAAAGACAGTCCCTGCTTAGCTGTGTGGGTTCAAACACAGGGAAACTTCTTTTTTTCATAAGAGCTAGATTTTGGTCCAGTTTATCTACGTGTGATAACAGACAGCTTTCAGTTTGAATCCTTTAACCATTGCTTGTACCCATTAACAACTTTTCAAAACCAAATCAGTAGAGTCCACTAGTCAAAGCACAATATTATAAACAGATCAGAAAGATGTTATTGTCACTGCTTTTTCCCCCTTTTTTTCTGTAGTTACTCTTTTTATGCTGGAGAGTAATGTTAGCTTTCCCATAGCTGTACAGAAAAGCTAATTTTGTTCGCTGGAAGTATTATTGGCCACTTCTCCTCTTGACCTGCAAAATCACATGTCAAGAACACATAATTAATACTACTAATATAAATAAAGTGACACAAAGATGTTAACAGCCATAAAATTAATGAGTGAAAGGCCAAATAAGCCACAAATCCTAGATTGGCTGATGCCACTTTACTTTTACAGGTGACATCTAAAAAGTCTAAAGTAAATGTGTTTGCTTTTCAAAGAAATAGAGAAAAAACATTTCCAGTGTTGGTATCATCCTCCCTTATTCCCTTCCTTCGTTCCTTCCTTTAAAAGTTTCAAGCTCTAAATTTGTTCAGCAACTAGGAAAATACTTGTGAAGCCCATTTAATATTTACAGATGTTTAGTGGCATAAATAGCAACTTCCTTTTACATTTCCCAGCGGGTGCCTCATGCTTCATATTTCCCTGAGCCTGTCACAGTGAGTTACATCACTCTGGGAAGCTGAAATAAAGATGAATCATTTGTGAAGCTCCTGTATGTCCTCTTGGTCAGCTTTTCCGATCGCATCAGAGTAAACTGATAAAGAAGCAGAAGGTTTCCTTCGTGATGAACAGATAAGGTTTCAGAGGTACTTCTGATGGGCCATTGTGCTGAGAAAAATGACTGGCAAGGGACTTGCATCCAGGAGTTCCACCCTCATCCCCTCTGCTTTCCCTGTCACCGCAGCGGTGGTCACACGTCCTGCCCAGGCGAGCACCTCCTGCTTGTGCAGGGATGCCGGAGGGCACCGGGGAGGAGCGACTGGCACGTGGCACATGGTATGCAGCAAGTGGCACACGGCAGGACCCGCGCCAGCCCCAGCTGGGAGCCCCAGCACCCACACGGGGGCCCAGCTCTGCCGGCCACTGACCTCAGGGAGAGCCGAGAGCCACCTTCTCGCCTGGAGGATGCTGACGGTAGCATCATGCTTCACTGAGCAGCTCCTGCTGAGCTCCTACTTAATGTTTAACATCTGGTGTGGCAAGGGAAATGAGGTTCTCCCCCAGTTTGGCAGTCTGCTCAGGGCTGCACATCTGCCCAGAACCTCCTGCCCCAGAGAGGTGGAATCCACATGAACCAGGTCAGTGTTAGCCCGAGGGGAAGTGGTGCTGCAATGGACACTGTGGAGTTGGGGTGCAAGGAGCAAATAACCTGCCCACTACCACCCGTGGCAGAAGTAGAAGCTTCCATTTGTGCCGCTTCAGCACTAGGTCACAGCCTTCACCAAAGCAATCCCACTGCCTCTCCAGATACATCACACAAACTTTTTCAGGACTACCTTACCTCAATAGAGCTTCCACCATATTCAAACCCATATGCTTTATTTCCTTCCTGTTCTCTTCAGGAATACTTGGCTCCTGTCTAAAATGTATTTTAGCATAAGAACTTTTGATATCCCTCTGGGTCCGCAGCCCCTCGGCCCATCGTGGCCCTTCCAGCCACGCTTCCACCATCGCTTCTCATCTGGTACCCTACTCTTCAGTGCGCTGTGTTCTATAGCGTAAGAAAATATTAAGCTTCTCACCCATGGTGCTGTGGATTTAGATATTGACTTTTTGGATCAAAAGATAGTTTTAGGTGATAATATCAGAGGACCTGCTGAACAGAAATAAGGGCGAGGTTCGATCCCGAAGGTACGGCGCAGCAGCAGCAGCTGGGAACACCCGTTCACAGCGAGTGTCAGCAGTGCAATGCCTCAGAAATGAATGTCAGTTCTATATTTTCTTGTGCCTAATGTTGTTTCTTGCTATTTGTGTAAAGAGCTGTCTGACATCCAGCACGTACAGGAGGTGGGTAATAAGCAAAAATCCCAGATGTGAACCCACCAGAATTTTGCTGTATCGTTGTTAATCCTTCCTTTAACCCTTTACCTCAGGAACATCTGAACTGAGAAACTCCTCGTTGTTCCTGCACCACCGTAATCATAGGTTGCTGGTGGGATTTTGTTCCTATGGCTGGCACTACCTCATTTTTTATGGTTGCTCTGACAGGTCACAAAGTCGCAGTGTATTATTTATATTGCCCTCTCATGCCTTCACGTCGGGACGTGGACACTGCATCACGGCTAAGCTGAGCCTGCAGTTGGCACGAGCCGCCCCGACGGCCCCCGGGGTTGTTCCTCAGAGGAGGAGAGAACAAAACATGTCAGCTGTACTTATTTCACCAGCCAGCTCTCTGCCTAATCAGTCCCTTGTATACCCGTCCCCCAAGCCCCAGCCCCGACCGCCGTGAGGGCTCTTTGCTGCCTGACAGCCTCTGCTTTCCAGCGGTGTTTAGAAGGTGCCCCGGGCTGAAGAGTTTCAGCTTGCAGGGACTGCCATAACTGCAGGAGGTAACACTGTCATCTCTCCCGGAGAAAAGCAATTGGTCTCACAGCGTAGGTGCTCTGGAAGATCCGCATCTGTTTCTCAAGGAGCCACAGATGCCCATGACCTGGGGACAATTCGTATTTTGGCCCCTTTTTCCCAGTTTCTAAACCGTTGATGCCAGTCAGTGGGTATTTCTGGTGGAATGACGGGTGCATGAGCGCTAGTCACTGAGGATATGAAAATGATCTTTGAATGGAGAACATAGACATGAAAAATATCATTAGAGAAACTATATAGGCAACAATTTTGTATCAGGACAAGAAGTTTCTTGTATGGTCATAATTTTTCTTTCCAAATAATTTATTTTTCATTACAAAATCCAAAATTCCTTTAATTCCAGAGATGAGTCTTTTTTAAAAACTACAGAAATTTCTCTGAATCAATGTTAAAAGAAAATAGTTACGTTTTTGTTCTCCATAACACAAACAGCTTCTTTTGGTTTTGTTTTGTGGTTTTTATTTACTTTAAAAGTAGCGTGCAATTAATGACAGATAAGCATGAGTTGCTGACTTTTATCAAGACACTTGATTTATTTTGTTGCTTCCTTAAAGGCAAACAATATTTAAACCTAATTATTGCTATAAAATATGCAAAATAACTCTATAAATCTGTAAAATTAATAAGCCACCTGCCCATGTTTTGACATTGCCAACTTATGGCTTGCGCTAATTTCTGAAGTTAGTGGACAGTTTACCCACTGAAATCAACAGAGGAATTACTGCAGCCTTCGCTGGACCGAGTGAAATCCCAGTTCCAGAATATGCGATAACTCCTGCACATCAGGAATGTCACAAACTGGTGTAAAACTGAAGAAATTACGCTGAAACGGCTCTCAATCCTGATGTGCAAGGCAGAGGTCAGGAAGGGGTGGAGGTCTGCTTCCAGCTGGAGCTCTGCTCTGAGAACATTTCTCCCATTTCTCCTCCGTCTTCTGTTTTTAAGGGACAGAGATTGTTCTCTAAGGAGTGAACAAGAAATATGTAAAGAATCACCCAGGCTCACTTACGGGATATTTTTTCATTACTATCTAAGGAGAAGTCTCTGTATTATGCTGTTAGAGAGTCAGATTTTCCATTTTTGGAGCCAAACCTTTCAGTACTTTCTCAATCAACTTTCCAATTGATCTGTCATTACTCATTTTAACTAAGTAGATACAGTAGGATTAAGGCCTAGTTTAAAATATGAATAAAAGCTCTTTGGAGGATGAGCTATTTCGTGAAATACCGCTGCCCAGGTCCTACTGAAGAAATGTTCTTGCTTCTTGGCAAATCTGCATTCCGAATATCAGTGGCGGAATCACATGATGAATGCAGCAATTCTCTGGGGCACCCAGTTTGCCAAACTTGCCCCCACAAGTGCTTTACCAAGGGGGAAGAGGAGATTTAAGGCCCAGGCTGATGGGCTGCCCGTTCCCATGTGGGATGCACAGGCGCTCGGTACATCAGGGCTGCGTCCACCATCTTCAGTAATGTCACCGCTTCCTTGAATTCCCAGTGTGCTCTGGTACAAGCCTTGGCAGTTTTCTAGCCTTCTCCACATTCTTTGATTCTTTCAAAAATTAGGGCAATACAAGCTCACACAAGTTCTCCTCCAGAAAACATGATTTGTTTTGACACCTATGGCATGGCAGGGCAGTGTAAAGCCTTAACCTCCCCGCAGAGCTGTCAGTTCTCCTCAACCTGTGATTATTTCTATGTAGTTTATTTTAACATATGTACCCCAAATAGTAACAGATCTCCTGTAAGCTATTCTGCTGCAAGCAGAACTCGATGGAAGTATTTCCAGGCTGCAGGACCCAGGTCCTCGAGACACGTTACCTGTTCATCTGTGATCCTGGTACTTCCCCTTAATCTGGCCACTGTTTTGTGTAACCGAAATGAAAGATGTATGAGGAGTAGCCCTGGCATGAACGTTAATCACCAGTATTTCATCCTCAGAAACATGCTGCAAATCCCTTTGAGCCCCGGCTGTTTCAAAGAACAAGAGAGGATTAGGGAGAGACTTGCTCAGCTGATTTTATTTTTACTGGAGCAGAGTTCCCCACTGGCTGCCGGCAGCCGGGGAAGCACACATCGCATTTACATATGCAGTCTTCCACAGGGACAAATCTATGATATTGCAGCACAAAATCTTAATGAGCCAGATGGTATTTATTCCTGGCCGCACAGGCTATGCTGCTGGGTAAAAACTGCATCAGTGTGTCAGTGCTGAGGAGAGAAACTCTGGGAACAGCAGTGCAGGTACCCGCACAGCCCCGGCCGCACAGCCCTGCTCAGCTCGGCGGTTTCGCTGGGGTTTGCTCCTCGCAGCCCCGGGAGGATTATCCAGCTCTGCTCACGACGTGGGGTGAGCCCGCAGCCCCGGGAGCTCCTGCAGGCAGCCCGCACCCGGGCTGAGCTCCCGCCGTGGCTCCCGCCAGCTTCTCCAAGAGGAGATGTCAGGTGCCAAAGCCATCGCAGAAGCATGCCTACTAAAACAGGGGAAAGGGCACTGGCGTTTTGACCAGAAGGCCAGCTTCTGGGTTGCTTTCAAAGAGGTGCAATGCAATCAGTCACCCCTCCTCGCCCAGAGCCAGGATATTGACTCAGATCTTAATGAGAGCTCTGCCTTTGTCTTCAGGGGACAGGGATTTCACCTGCGGGAGAGAGTGGTAAAGGTTATATCCTTTAAGTAAGGCCTTTTATTTTCCGGTAGACACAGAGCTCAGAGAAATCTGGCAAAGGCTGCGATAAAAATAACCCCGCTTTTGTTTCTGGCATTCCTACAGAAGCAAACACATTTGTTCTCAATGGAGCCATGAAATATTATTGTCTAACATCTCCATGTTCTTGATCAAGGGATTATTGATTCTGATTTTGAACTAAAAAAAGTCAAGAAGATTCAATACAGAAGCAGAGCCACTCATTAACTAACTATTCATTTAACACGGAGAAGTCAACATCTCCGACAGAATGGCTTAAAAAGTCAATGTAGGAAGATTTCTACAAGAAGCTGTAGATAAAGATTAAAAGCATTTAAAAATTAGTCTGCTAAGAGGCAACATGTAACTTAGAATGTTATTGGGAAAACAGAGGTAGGGAAGAGTGCTCACCAGATGCATTTGTCAGGCGGGAACTCTGCAGGCTCATCAGGAGCTGCCGATCGCCAGAGCTTCGGCTGCTGCGGGGGGGAGCACATACCTTGAGCTGAACACAGCGATGGCATGGCATGAATCACAGAGGAGGAAAAGGAAACCCACAAAAAGAAACAATGTTCCAGAAACCACAACATCTTACATTTATGCAAAGCCCTGGAATTCTTCCATGGAAAGCCGGGGACGGGGAGCCCGCTGACAGCAGGACCAGCGAGCAGCCGCTGCAGATGCACAGAGACCTCTCAGCCACCATCTTTGCCTCCAAACTCCCATCCCTGGGGCTAGGTGGTGAGAAAGCAGCGAGAAGAAAGACTCAGCCCCTGCTGGCATCTCCCATAGCCTACACATATCTCTTTTATCCAGAGAACAAAAGAACTTATCTTCCCCCTCATCCACAAGGTTTCTAGGCAGCCTGTTTTCTCCTTGTTATGCCACAGAACTGAAACCAATCATAGAGCAAGACTACAAGAGGTAAATCAGTGTCGCAATCCTGAGCTCTTACATGTTTGATCCAGTCAACTGCGACTCTGTTGTAATTAGGATGGAGGAATTATAACGACAATTGATGAAAGACCTAAAAACTGGCAGTTCCCAGGCTGGAGTTAGCTGGGATGCTGACACAGCAGTCCATCCACCACCGGGTCCCCCTGGGCTGGGTAACTAACCGGGGACCTAGAGTTCCCCCTGCTTCCCTCTTCTCCCAGCCAGAAATGGCTACCCAAAATATTTGGCTAGCTGATTCCATATTTGCTCAGGGGTATTTTATATCCACTTCTCATTAATATTTAGCAATTTACTTGGACATTTTTGTAAATTAATTTTAACCAAGTGGGGAATATTTTCATAAAACCTATTTTGAACTTGCAAAATGCAAGTGTTCATGCTGGAAGCCTCATTAGAAGAATTACAAGTAATATGCCATTAATGTGTCCAACAAAAAGAAATTAATTCTGAAGATGAACTACAAATGAACTTCAGATCAAGAACTGTCTGCAGAAATTACTTTGTGATGGACTGAATAGTGAATACTGGTAATTTGTGACAAGAAAATGAGGCAGAATTTATTGCATAAATTACTTGTGGTTTTTCTGTAGTGGTGGTTGAGAGGTGGTTGGGCTGAATCTACCATCAGGACTTGTGCTTCTACTGTAGGAATAAACTCTTTGGTTTCATTTCTTGACCTGGCATTTTCAGTGATGATTGGTTTATTTTTCAAGATGGTAAGAAATGGACTGTGATAGATGGGGGAAAAAAGAGCAACATCAGGTTAAAAACAGCTAGCAAAAGCAAAGAGTAACCACCAAAAAAAGAGATCCAGCGGCGTGTTTTGTATAACCTCAGAGGGGTATCTTGCTCAGGTGTGGTGGGACAGTCCCTGCCCTGCAGCCGTGGGTTCTCCCAGCTGCCCCAGCCCATGCAGTGCCCATGGGTTTGGGCTCGTACCCATTCCTCATTCAGACACTTCACGTGATAGAGAGTCTACATCTTCATTGCTTTGCTGTGTGAATAGGTAAGGAATTTTTCAACGAAACTATTGAAAACTAAGACAACATGTGTGCATTGCTCCATTAGAGAATGGAGCCAGTCCCAAAGCAGTGATCTCTGGTGGCTTCCAACATACTGCTCCCCACGCACCTTGGACATCATCGGCAAGGTGTGAGCACACATCCCGTTCAGTAGTACTCACTAATGCACTTTTGTTCTCCTTCAATGTTAAAATAACAATATTTGTCATGAAGACAAAATTGCACTCATAAGCCCACTCTGCTGCCCCATTTTGGTGAGTTTTTGGTGGGAGGAAGGATGGCATCCCTTCCTCACTGACGGGCCTTCAGCACGGAGACCAGGTCGCCTCATGGCAGGTGCAGGTGAAAATGAGCATGAACTGTCTA
Source organism: Morus bassanus (assembly GCA_031468815.1). Taxonomy (NCBI): domain Eukaryota; kingdom Metazoa; phylum Chordata; class Aves; order Suliformes; family Sulidae; genus Morus; species Morus bassanus. The sequence continues at coordinate 1,272,733 of CM062580.1, read as the reverse complement.
CACTTAAAAGGAAACTTTTATTTTCAATTTTAATCACCTAGGTGTTTCCCTGCATTTCCTATGTGACTCCCTAGGTGGCAGATGCTACCTTACTTAATGGATTATTATTCAATCAATATTTTCTTAATATTTGGGTGTGTGCTTCTTGATTCTAATGTACACTTAAAGGTTGAGTATGAGCATACGGCTAGATTTTGTCATTTAATCCACAAAGAGGAGTACATCACCATCCAATATTTCTTCTCGCTTTGAGAGGTATCCTTGAGGGAAGAGGCACTCCCCAAGCCTGAGCACGGGGAGCACAGCCAGGTCCATGGATGGTGTCCGAGCCCATGGGCCCTCTGGGACACTGCGGAGCCTGGCTGAGTCTGCGTGTGCATCTCCAGCCACTGAAGGAGTTCCTGACCGTAGGATTATTTTACACCACTGCCAAGTTTAGTCTTCTCTATCTGGGGAATTCTTTGCACTATGAATAAGTAACCAGATGTTTTCCTTTTAATTACACAGAAAACAAGCTCTTGTTCAACAAGGAAAATGGTGAATAATAGACCTTGTTAAAGTCAGTGGGGACCTTGCTTTACTCAGAAGAGTTCTCCAGCCTACGAGTAATTTAATGGATTTCAGTAAAATGCAATTTGCATATTATGAGCATTAGTCCAAGCTCTGTTTTCTCAAGGTCTGTAGAAAACCAGTACTTCTGGAATACTGAAACAAATCTGATAAATGTGTCTTAACAGATTTGTGACCAAATCACAGAAAGAATTACCACACTTTGTGCTAAAAGCCCACTTTTTTGACAACCTCAGCAGAATTATTCAAGAGTGAATGAACTGTACATCCATGGCTGGACTCATGGATTTACAGTCAATGCCTTCAAATGATGGAGGAGTACAGGGACGTGCGTAGGGTTACTGGGACTTTTTCTGAATCAACTGGAATGAACTGTCTGTTTTTTTTACTGAAGACTATCTCGTTGTACTGTCTCCTTTCATACAGCATCACACAGGCGTATCTGTGACCTTCGTAGATGTCACATCAACAAAGAATAAGGTTCCTTTTAAAAAATGAATATAGTAGTTTTGGATCTGGAGTAAATCAGCGTAGCTTCAGTAGAGTCAACAGAGAGGAGCTGATTTAAGGACACTGAGGAGCTTGTCCTATGATTACAAATAGTTTAAGTGAATTGTTACTGCCATGCCCGTTCAGGGATCTGGTGATTATACAAGAAAAAGAGTGTAATTCATTGGAATATATGAGCTTTCCCAGCACATGAAAGTGCAGTGCCTGGAAATGGGCAATAGAACTAAAATACGTTTTTCTTTTTTTTTTTAAAGTGATACCTGATAACGTGTGTTTGAGGCTACCTGATTAAATGGACCCAAAGATCACAACATTAACAAACTAATACCCACCTTGTTCCATACCCTCAGAAATTCTGTAATATATTGGCCTTCTAAGTCATTATATATAACAATTTACCTTTCCGTACCTTAATCAAGGGCAGCCAGCCTCCCTGCACGGCTCAGCTTCAAATCTGAAATCAACCCCCGGGAACGGCTTCGGGAGCGCACGGAGCCTTGCAGCTCGGCTGCAGGGACCAGGTCTTCCCATGGCACGAGCGCCGGGCAGGGCTGCGGGCCCGGCCGAGCGCCGCCGCGTGAGGGGTGCCGGGGGGCTGCCCCTCGCGCCCCCGGCCCAGCGTGGGCCACCCAGCCCCTGCCAGCCAGCCGCAGGCTGTGAGAGTTGGGGCTAAGGGGGCTGCGTGCTTGGGTACGCTAAAGAGCAGGGGAAATTGTTACCAGCAATTAGGCAACAGGGAAGTGTGAAACAGGCAAGAAGATTTCTTTCAACCTTTCCACTTTTCCCCCCCCAAAAAAAAATGTCAGGCTGTGTTTTTCCAACTGCAAATATAAACTGAGATTTATGAATGAGCAAATCTCAAACAGACCTTGGTTCATGTGTGACCATTTCATGTTGTTCTGAGTACAACCCGTGCTTTGGCTTTTTCTGAGGGATCCAAATTTGGGAGTGGCTGCTCTTCTCCTCTTAGCCTATAAAATACTGGAAAAATAATTTTTAATATGCAGTTTCAGATTATGGACTGTCTTCATATTTCTTATCTCTGAGTTTACTTAGCACTAAGACTACCAAAATAAAATCATCCATTATGCTTGAGATTTTTATTAGCTCCTAATCTAAGAGCTGACAAAAGAAATGGGAGATGACTTCAAGCAGTGGGATCTGCAAGTGCGCTGCGCAGCACTGGGGTGAGGCGCGGGACACGACATCAATGAGGACTCGGGGCAGTTCCTGGATACAGCAAGTACGCTTCTCTCTCAGATTTTGGAATAAAACAGATAGGTGATAGCTTGAAAAGAGTGGGAAACATTCGTGACCCAAGAGTCCCTTTCCATAGAGCTGTGCAGAGGTTCTTCCGTGTCCAGCGCTGACACTCTGAAGACTTTTACCAGCGCTCATGACCAGTGCGTATTTACTTCCACAGGGAGCAAAATGCCTCTGCTCGCTGTGAGCCGATGCAGCAATCCCCATGCCCCACGCGATGGGGTGGTGTGCAGGTGAGAGAATGCCCACCACAAAATCACCCTCCAACACCTGTCCCTGAAAGGCATCTGGGCCATGTTCCCTGCCATGTATAATTTCAGTTTTAACCTATTAAATCCCCACCAGAAGTGATAAAATATCAGATGTATTAATGCAATTGCTCTGAAAGAGAGCTGGGAAGCTTTATAAAACATATTTACTGCTGTTACTATGTGTGTTATTCTCAGGGGACTGGGGACTTAAAAGTAGCAGCCAGTAAAATGCATGTCAGCTTGCGGATTATCATTAGAGATCACAACTAGCGTAGTGCTTGGTTTTGTCTTTTTATAGTCCAGTGTTCAGTTCAAAGTGGAACTGGACATCAAGGATGCCATCGGTGCATGAAAGGAATTATCAGCATGTCGCTTGGGCAGGTGACTTGGGCTCTGTTCTCCTGTATGTTACCGGCCTCTGGGGTTTCTTTTTTTTCTTTTTCTTTTTTTTTTTTTAAATCAACTTGTTTTTCTTACCTTGATCAACAGTTTTAAATGTTATGCAACCCTACGTACAGTCGTTTTAATTGGGATCAGCAGTGCACTTTGAAATCCTCAGATAAAAGGCAGTCTATAATTGTAACAAATTAAATTTCCAAGAGGTGATAGCCAAGATGAGAAAAGTTCCAATCCCCATATTTTCATTTTAAGGATATTTGAAGAATCTGGGGCCTAAGTATATTCTAGAACATTTTTAGATCTAGGCATTTCACTTTTATTATTCAGGTCAAAACAACACTCTATGTACCCTTCAACTTTGAGGTAATTTGTCTCTACTTTTTGACCTCAGCTTTACAAGTCTGTTTTATACTTTAGGTAATTAGCTGGGTAGTGTGTAGGTATGTATCCACATGTTTACATGGGTTTATGTCTAGTATGACTTTAGAAGTAAAGAGTTTCCAATGCTGCAACACTTCCACATGCACTTAAACATACGCAATTAATGCCATGGAGATTGCTGAAGGAAAACAAAATGCATTCCTGAAGACGATGGGGACCATTCACTTGCATTACCAAAGCAAGATTAAATAGAGATGTTTGTCATATAAATGGTCAGCTGAGAAATTCCCAAGTAAGTAAACTCAGAGTAAAAATTGCTATTTTTTCCAGTGTCCATTTCGCTTTCAGTAGAGGTTTGTTTATGGGATTTTGTAGCGTTGTTATGGAATACTCAGAGGCAGGGTGTAAATTAAATGGAATGAAGTAAAAATGGGTTCCTGTGATACTTGTGTCAAAACCCTTTTTTGGTGGAACTCTGAAAATCTGGGAAGTCCTGACAGACATACACACCAAGGTCCTTTGAGTGGCTGCCTTAGACTTGTAGTGCTTGTTGTCTGCAAACAAGTACATTAATATTGCAGTGATTTATCTACTGGAGAAGTGAGGTTCTCGCTGGATTGCAGAATGCATCTGGACCAGCCTAATGAGCACATTCTTCACCATCAGAGAGGCTGTGGAGGGCTTGCAAATATTTTAGACATGATTCACAGAGCCAAAGGGTCTTGTTTACTGATATGCTATTTATACCTACCTCAATTAAACCTCTTTGGAAAAAAAAAAAAATCAAGGATGCCAACGCTGGCAGTGCAGTTGGAAGTGAGTATCTCCTCATTAAAAAGGTTAGAAAAACACCATTAATAATTTTGATAGATTCTTGCAGGCATATTTATGCCCTAGTCTTTGTCCAACTGCATCAAGTATTCTACGTGGTGCGATTCTGGCAGCAGACGACATCGGTCAGAGTTTAACCGTGTCCCAGTGGCAGTCAGTCTCAGGTGCCACATCCTTGGGGATGAGCTTTGCCCCCCATCAGCCCCACGTTCACCCTGCCAGGAGGTGAGCTGCCAGCAGCACCCGCTCTGCGGTGGGACTGCGGGGGCTCTGGGGCAGCCGCCCCCCGGGGAGGGACAGATCCTGCAACCGAAGATCTGTCCTGGGAGCAAAACCCTTCTGGGAGCAATACTCTCACAGCAAGGTGTTTCCTGTGCAGATGTGTCTCTGCTCGGCCCAGCTTCTTATTAGCACCTGGTAGAAAAAAATTGCTAATTTTCAGTGCTCAGTAGTTGCAAAGCCTTCAGGGATGGAGACAAAGAGCGGGGTGGTGTGAGCTGCAAGGTGCATGGAAAGGCATGAAGAAGCAGCACTGAGGGACTGGCAGGGAAGAAGTGGCTCTGCTGAGGTCAGATCAGTTCCCGCAGGTCCTGGCTTCATAAGTTAGGGAAGAGGTATATTGCCAGAAGGTTCCATTATTTGTGTTAGTCACAACCTTGGAGAGACAGATGCCTGTTTAAAGGAGAAAGCTGAAGGATAATTCACAGAATCACAGAATCCCAGACTGGCAGGGGTTGGAAGGGACCTCTGGAGATCACCCCGTCCAACCCCGCTGCTTGAGCAGGCACACCCAGAGCAGGGGCACAGCACCATGTCCAGGTGGGTTTGAATGTCTCCAGGGAAGGAGACCCCACAGCCTCTCTGGGCAGCCTGTTCCACTGCTCTGGCACCCGCACAGGAAAGGAGTTTTCCCTCACATTCAGGTGGAACTTCCCGTGTTCCAACTTGTGCCCATTGCCCCTTGTCCTGTCGTTGGGCACCACTGAAAAGAGTCTGGCCCCATCCTCTTGACACCCGCCCTTCAGATATTTATAAGCACTGATAAGATCCCCCTCAGCCTTCTCTTCTGCAGGCTGAACAAACCCAGGTCTCTCAGCCTTTCCTCATAAGGGAGATGCTCCAGTCCCCTGACCATCTCCGTAGCTCTCCGCTGGACTCTCTCCAGCAGTTCCCTGTCTTTCCTGAACTGGGGAGCCCAGAACTGGACGCAGCACTCCAGATGTGGCCTCACCAGGACGGAGCAGAGGGGGAGGATAACCTCCCTCGACCTGCTGGCCACACTCCTTTTAATGCACCCCAGAACACCGCTGGCCTTCTTGCCCACAAGGGCACAGTGCTGGCTCATGGTCAGCCTGCTGTCCACCAGCACTGCCAGGGCCTTCTCAGCAGAGCCGCTTTCCAGCAGGTCAGCCCCAACCTGTACTGGTGCATGGGGTTGTTCCTCCCCGGGGGCAGGACCTTACACTTGCTCTTGTTGAATTCCATGATGTTCCCCTCGGCCCAGCTCTCCAGCCTGTCCAGGTCTCACTGGATGGCAGCACAGCCTTCTGGTGTACCAGCCACTCCTCCCGGCTTTGTATCATCAGCAAACTTGCTGAGGGTACGCTCTGTCCCTTCACCCAGGTCATTGAGGAATATGTTGAACGGGGCTGGACCCAGCACAGACCCCTGGGGAACACCGCTAGTTACGGGCCTCCAACCAGACTCTGCCCCGTTGATCACGACCCCCTGAGCTCTGCCCTTCAGGCAGTTCTCTATTTCATTAAATTCTCTATTTAATCTAATTCATATCATTAAGTTCTCTACTTCATCTAATTCATACCATTTCAATCTCAGTTTCTTGGAAATCCAGGTCTTTCAAACCTGATTGTTAAAAAAATCAAAGCTATGTGCGTGAAGTTCAGTGTAGCGCAAAGTGCTATTTGCCGGAGCCTTCACAGTGGAATTAAATACCTTGCCCTGAAATTCACATTAATGTGTGTGGATTCTTTCTGGTACATGCACCAGCTAGAGCTTTTGAAGGTGTCTCCTTGTACAGTGTAGCCATACCTTTTTCAACCCCTTGATCAAGAGCAAGAAGCCTGTGCGATAAGCATGGATGCTCATGCAGCAGTGAGCTCTAGGAGCATTGACATAAAATATGGAGATGTAAATTAGTGGTGGAAAGTAAGCACAACAGCCTTTATATAACACTTTAAAATGATGTACCCATTAAATAATAAAGGTTTTGTTCCCTTAATACACTATTAATAAATTTCAAACCATCATATCTTTAAAAAAATGTACTTTAGTCAAGTGGAAAGCAGACTAATGTGGATTTAGAAGGAGGTTGGGAGTGCAACAAATTATAAATGCTTTCTACTTTATCAGCATTACAGAGTACTATTAATTTTAAAAATAGCTTTTAAAAACATACATGGCATTCCATAATGGAGATGGCTGTGTTTCAATACATCATCCTGATGACTCTTTCCACAGCAATGAGTTATGCAGACACGCCAAGCTCTGTTTTGCAAATATGGTATGTACTATGCTGCAGCTGAAAGTTAAAAAAAGTGGTTTTGTCTTTTGATTCAGGACTGTGCTCTGCTGGGACTTCTGAGTGCGAGTGCTTAGAATGTGCTTTGTGTGAGCATCAAAGGGTGGGACGCTCCCTCCCGCTGCGTCTCTCTCAAGGAAGCACCATCCCTGCAGTTTCCGTTGTTCATTATCCCCGTAGAGAGTTGGAATCAGACCACTAATACACATTTTAAATGATTAAAAATAAAGATGTTAATGGAAAATGCTAATGTAACTGAGTAGCTCCTTTAAAATATTTTGCCTATAGAAGTTTTCAGTGCTAATTGGCATGAGCGTCCTTAGAATGGTGCGTTATCTCTGTCTAAATGATGAAGGAGGTAGTTGCCATAGCAAGGACTGTTTTTATTGACTGCTTAAAGGAAAGGGACACATAAAACTGTAACTGAGGCCAGAAAATGAATTATAAAAATCCCTGGGTAGCCCTAACTTATACTCGAGCTTGCTTGCTTGCCTTTTTTTATTTTTTTTCCTGAGACTGCACGGTTCTCTACTCCTCATAAAATAGCAATTACAAATATGACAGACCCGTTATGGCAGCCCTCAAGGGCTCGGGTAAAGCCCTGCCTTCTCGAGGCTGGAAGGGCCCCACAGCACCCAGACCTGATGTCCCCAGGCTTTCTGCTCAGCCTTTAACGTGCCCACAGCTGAGTGGCAGCCACCATTCCCTTCAAATGCCTTAGGATCTGGTCCAACAGGAACCACAAACCTGTCCATGTGTGACCATGCCATCCACCTCTACTTGCCAGATCCTCACCCTTTCTCCCAGCGGTCATTTTTTAACCTATGTGCCGGTTTCTTCCGAGCTGCAGAAAGCCTCCAGCGCGGAGACCCTGCAGGGCTCACAGCAGCATGGGGCTGGCTGGGATTCCTGCTGCTGCTGAGAGAAAGGCTCCAGTGCCGAGTCGTACTGGACACACAAAGATCCTCAGAGAAGACCTTCGTTATGAATATGACTAACCATGAGAACAGAGCCAGAGTTTGTATCGTTTAAGGCACGGGGAATATACGCTTGGGTTTCCCTCTCTCTTGGCCTCTTTTGTATGCACTAAGACATGAATTCCAGTTCAAGCTTTCTCTTCTGCTGGGTCATTCCTAACTTTTCTTTCCCGATATTTATGCTCAGAGCTTTATTGTCGCTTTCCTTGCAGAGAAGAATATTACTTACAGAGCATGTGTGCGCTGCATTAGTGTGTTCCCTAGTCACATTTTATTTTATTTAGTAATATAAGACTATGCCTAAATTTAATCACCATTTACTGGGTACCTAATTCAACCCAAAAGACCAGTATTCACTAAAAGGCAGAAGATTTGTTCTTTAAATGCCTTAGAATAATGATCAGACACTAGCTCAAGCTGTCATGATGAGGTTAGCAAAGTCATTTATTTTATTACTTTATCACTTATAAAAAATAAATTTGTCTGCCTAGAAATGGCAAACTCCATTTACCTGTGTACTGGTCTGTTCAACATCCCTCCTTCAGGCTTTCACTCTTGCCTTCCTACCAGCATATTTCTACTGAGCTAATCAGTTTTTATCGCCTGTTGGGGACTACAGTAATTGAATCTGTCTCTGTGCTCTTTTATGCCAATGTCCAGTCACATGGATTTGAAGCTGCATTATCATATTCTTAGTCAAATGAATATCAGAGGCAAAACCATCCCTCTTCATAATGCTTATGTAGCACATGGTTTCCTCTGCTGTTGATGCGATTATACAGATAAATACTTCTGCTGGAACCATGCTGTATAAAATCCATATAATGACAGGTACAAGGAAGTTCCTTTGCCCAGATTTACTTCCACATGCCACTATACAACTAGGAGCCATAAATCTGGCTTCGTCTGTGGCCGATAGCCACATTCCAAAACCATGTTGTGAATGCATGTGCGTGTCAGGCTGTGATGGATGGATACACACACAACGGTCACAATCAACCATCACCAGCAATTCACTTTCTTTCTTTCCCAAATTTTCCTTCATATGCTTCATATTTAAGTTTAATATCCAGATTATAACTCAGACCATCATGTGATGCTTCCATAAGAACAGCTTTAGAGTTCCTAGCCCCTAATACGAACACCATGGACACATGATATACTCATCAATTACGAAGGCATTCAGCATTCAAAGTTGTTGCGAAGGCTGTCCCCCCTCGCTTTATGCCAGGTCATGTATCATCTCCATGCTACGCCAGCTTTATAACAGATCAGATACTGTCTATTATCTCACATCCAGTAGAAGAGTGTGAGTCAACATCAGCATCAACTTAGCATGCTGGCTAGAATACCAGGAGTTTAACTGAGTATCCATCCTGGCCGTACATCAAATCTATGTGTTGGGTTCTATGAAAGGACACAGACTTCATCTTAATGGTCGAGGAGCCCCTGCCCGAAGAGCAGATTAAGTCTGTTTGTGTAGGATCCAGATATGGTGCAAGCTGTGACATCATTCTCTCATTTTTCCTATTATATTATGATCAACTGCTATTATTTGAGATTATTTGAGCTCCATTCGCGATGCATAAACAGAGAATTGTTCCGCACCACCATTCAGAGAGTAAGCTATCTAGCTTAAATGAAACATGATCATTTCTGCTTCAAGGAAATGAGAAGATACTTTCTATTTTGCACATCACTGGGTTCTACATTTTGGCATTGTTTATTTTACTGAGCCTACATTAGAGAATTAAAATATTACTGTATTGGTGTTATTTAGACAGTAACTTGAGTATGTCAGTCATTTATATGAATTTCCCAGGAGGGAGATGTTTCAAAGACCCGGTCAGAGAACAGAAATAACTTTAACATTTAAAATCATGAAACATCCTCTCCCTTATTCCCAAATACAGGTTTCAGTGACACCAACAATGTGCTCAGCACATGCCAGTTGTCCCATGTCATCTGTTTGGCACCTCTGGCCCTATCTCTCGGCTCCATTTCTAGTTTTCCCAATTCAGCACTCCCACCTTTCCGTGTTTCTGGGCTGTTTTTCCATCACCTTCCCAGCGCTCTGGGGGTAAAGGAGGCAGGGTGCTTGGGGGTTAGGGTGCAGACTTAGTCAAGCGGGTTTGTTAGGAAAAGCTCAGCTGGGAGAGCCCCAAAGGTGATTAATACAGATCTCAAAAAGTAGTTTACATTTCCCAGAATATGTGAAACTGTTCTGCTGTCTCAGTGAGCAGCACTTCAGTGTGTGCGTACGCTCTGGCCACAGAGAAATAATCACCCAAGAAGACTCTGAGACAATCTAGATGGAGGGGAAGGAGTGTGTCGATGGGAGGTAATGCTTTCACAGGGTCCCCACATCTCGACTGGGGACTGGAAAATCTCAGGTCTACTTTCTCCCTCCTGCAGCCTTCTGAGTTTTCATGACCATTGCTATGAGGGCAGGGGAAGAGCGTCTGACCCTGGTGTTTGTACGTTGACCGGACTTGACTAAAAACATGAGGGCTCTTGTTAGGAAGTGACATTTTCAGATATGCTTCTCTCCCATCCTGACTCTTTGGACAGAGATGTGTTTTAATAGCCCCTCCATCTCGATGCTGATTCAGACTGTGAGCTCCTTAAAGCAGCCCTGAGCCAAAGGAGAGCATATTTTCCAGTGACAGGTCGGAAGAGTTACAGCCCCTTAAATCAAATTAGTAGACAGCATCTGAGTGGGAGCCTCTGCGAGATGAATGAGCTGGCAGTTTTTAAAGTGTAACAACGAGGTAATAAACAAGATTAACACAAAACTAATGGAGGAATGGAGATAAATACAGGGAATGTCCATGTAATGTCAGAGGGGGTTGCGTGCCAGACTTCTGGCAACGTGTTTGAGACAGGAGTAGGTAACTCGTACCTACTAAATCACAGACATAAATCCTACGCTGTGTTAACGGAACACGAATGATCTGCGCTGAAATGAATGGGAAAAAGAAAGGGAATTCACTGTTCGTGATAAAAAGAGCTGCTAACCTAAGCTGCTTCTTTTTGTTTGAGCCAGGTTTGGAAAGGCACTTCAGCTGCCTGATGATGCATATAGGTGTGCACATGGCATTCAGTCCCCCAGCTTCATAAAGATGCCCCCTGAAGAAGTCCGTATGCTGTGGGTGCCGCAAAAATGGGTCCCAGATCTGTTGTTCTGAAAAAAAGGAGGAATTTATACTGGCGAGTTGATCCCAAATTACATACTAAGACCAAAAGGAGGTGTAAATGGCCCATTCCTTCCCTTCCAGTCAGAGCACATCCCTTTCAAAAGCTAAGAGAGCCTACACCAACCCATGAACCTGCATCACGGGTTTACAGAGAGATTTCAGTGTGTCAGATCTCCAGGTACGGTCTGAAGCCTTAGTCACTTTGGTTAAACATTAATTAAACAAAGGAGTTTATTGATTAAGAGGTAGACTTATTACTAACAGAAGCACAAAAGCCTCTCCAAAGGAAAAGATGGTGTTGTGGCACCAGCAGAAGACTGAAGCTTTGCGGCTCTGATGCAGAATTTCCCTGTTACTGTAAGCAAGTCTTGTGAAGTTCCTTGTCCTTCATATTTGTTTGGACAAAAATCTGGGTAAGGTAAGAGGTAATGTCTTTTATTACATGACCTGATACACTTGGAAAAAGGAGCCAAGCTCCTGAAAGGACAGACTTCATCAGACCCTAGCTCTGTCCACTCCACAGGCTCCAGTTGTATCAGTGGGTCTGGAGAGGTTTACCTTCTCTCTGCAAACCCTGCTGCCTTCTGTCCTCAGACCTTCAAAGTGTAACATGAGGATTATTTGCCTGCTCCTCTGGAGCTATTGAGTGTGACTCTGCAAACACCTTGTTACAGTCCGGCACCTCTCACGTACGTTTTTATTAGCGTCCACGCCTGCAGAACAATAAAAGAGGAGATATGAAGAGGGGCTCAAAGGGCTGCGAAGTGGAGAAAAGCCTGTAGCGCAGTGCCCTGAGCTCTGCTTGAGTCCTGGAGAGCTACCAGAGCCTTCCTGAGCTCACACCAGCGGCACAAACACAGTGATTAGCAACGTGAGAGCAGAGACGGATGCAGAGCTGATTACGCAGGAGCCATCCTAGCTGACGGGCTTGCCAAAGTCTCATTGCAAGGCAGAGTTCGTCATGTGGCGCCGGGCTCACGTTTTAGGCATGTAAGCTCATACTTGGACTGAAATCCTTCGGTGCTGTTTGGTGCCTTTACAGCCATTTCAGCAAATAATGGAAACTATTGCATTTGTGATTTTGTCTGTCACTGCTCAGAAACAGCCCGCATGGTACAGAGATGCCTTTCATTCTTAAGTGGTGCATGGTTTCAACTTGCAAGAACATTTGATAAACTGTAGCTAAACTATAGGGAAATAAATACTTTCTTTTAAACCCATAGTTGTTTTTTGAACTTGTGAGCAACCAGTTAAGCCAGATGGATTTAGAAAGGCCCTACAGTGTTTTTCTGTTGAAATACCAAATGATAAACACCATTTTTCTCGTGTCCCTGCAGAAACAAGACAGCTTAGGATAACATAAAATTTTCTTTTACTACCTTCCAACAATGGTGCATTTCTTCTTTTAGAGGCTGATTAATATTTATTACTATAGTAAATGGCAACTTAAATATATGCTAGCGGTTCTGCAGTATATCATTAATTTAAGAAAACAGGACACCTACTATCAAACTACAATGGGTCCTTCTACAATGAATAATGGCGGTGATGTGGCAACCTTTTAAATGGAATTACTGAGGCATCGTGATACCGATTTAAATGGCAACACATTACCATGCAGAAGCAGATCATTCCAACCAGTACATATGATTAAACGGGCAATCAAGAAGTGAGGCACCTTAGGTTATGCACTGCGAGCGGCAACAAAAAAAAATAAGAAAGTGGGAAAACAGTCACAACCTGAACATGAAAATTAGTGTTCTCCTCAAAGGATGCTGAGAGAAGTCCTTCATCCTTTGTCCATCCTAGGGGTGCAGGGATGCATTCGGCGGGGCTGGCGGGCGCTGCTGCGCGTTTTGTAAAAGTCTACTCTTAAATTCTTCTAAAAGAGGGCTTGAAGTTGGAGATGAGAGAGAGACTTTTGCAGCTGTTTTTCAATTAAGAAGACACTTTGCAGAGGAGGAATCTTTGTTTTCAAGTATTTTTCTCGAGTTGCTTTCAGATGTGCTTTTCAGAACATTAAAAAAGGACTCTTAGTGACAAAATGAAAAACCATTTAATCCATAAAACTACATACCAGACTCCAAAGAGTAGCATCAGGTAAGGTTAGTTCTGCTTTGTTAATCGTTCTATATTTTAACTACAATGATCTGTAAAATTGCTTTTGTCACTTCTGTATTCCTGCACTTCTAAGATTTCTCACTCTGGTAGTAAAGGTCCAAATGCCATAATACTTCAGTCCTCAAATAAAGACAACTCAAACAGCCTGGTACAGACACATACAGAGAGGGTGACACAGATACTTGATGCAGGACTGAAACAGAAGGGCAGTACTTTATTTACGTGTGCTTACTATGCACAATAAGGAACTAGGGTTGCTGGATGAGTAGGTCTCTGCTATTTGTAGGCTAAAAGATTTACAGCCCAGAGCCAAACTGCTCCTGCTCCAGGATGGCTTTGCCGTGGCTCAGACACCACACTGGCTCCCATGGTCATCACCTCTAATGGCTGGTCTTTGTCCGCCCTACCACCTTCATCGTCTCCGCCGCCTTTCCAACCGCATGACTGGCCGGTGCCCTCCGGATCCCTCTGCTGACCTTTTACAGCCACATACGTCAGTAAATACAGCCCTTCACCCTGCAACATCCTTTCTGGGACATTTCTTAGTTTCTTTCTGTACGCCCACGGCTTTCTCAAGAGCTTTTGCCTCACCCGGATTCAATTTCCTCCCTTCCCAGATTTGTCTTCCTACCAGGTGGGAGAAAGCCACTCCTTCCTCAGCAGCATGGCCGGCCGGGCAAAGGATGGAGTTGACCGTGGCCGCACCAGCAGTGCAGCACCTGGGGTGTTTTCATTTCAGGCTCGCTCGGATAAGCCACCTCACTACTGCCCAACGAGGTGATGGAGACGTGACGTGGCAGCCCCATAACGCCCTCGGCTCCCAGCACTGGGCGAAGCTAATGCCAACCATGGAGCTTCGCCCATCGCAGCGCTGGTCCCTCAGGAGCCCGGTGGCAGGTCCTGCAGCCCCCGGGCAGCAGAGAGCCGGCAGCCTGCGGCGAGCCCCGCTCCGGCCGGACCCTGGGCAGCGCAGGGCCAGCCAGACCCGGCTGCACCCGCGGTGTGGTTCTGGAGGCTGCTTTGGCTCGGCACCGAAGCTGTTTGTGCTGGGCAGCTGCTTCCCGATGGGTCCTTTTGCACCAGAACAACTTCCTCTGAGCAGCATGGCCAAGGCAAAAGTAAAAAAAGTCCTTGATTCAAAATAAAAGGGCAAAAAGGATGAATTTTCTTCATAAATGCTATATGTCATTTCTTACTTTATAGATAGGCTTACAGAATTCAGAGGCTCAGACTGATACGTGATTTTAAGAGCTTTACTCACTACAAATAATCTTTTGATGATGAAACTAACTGCGTAAAGCTTTGGAAGAAAAACCTTGCATGAATATAGCCAAATTAGGAAACCCATATCATAACAGCTGTGTTCATAACCACATGTATTGCTGTTTTATTTTTTAATCTACATTACTGGATCTATTTTTGACTACAAACTAGATGACTCATTTGATCACAACCAGTGAAAAAAACATAGTATGTTGCCACAAAATACTTCCTAGAGTTGATGCAGTATTTTTTTTTTTTTCCACTGCAATCATATATCTCTTTACAAACAACCGTGGACAAAATCAGTACATACAGGAATTTGGCTTGTTTTATTCCATAACCAAGGAGCTGCCTGGATTTAATTGTCATTTGTCTGCCTTTTTGATTAGTTTCTTCCATTTATTTTCCTGTCATTTTTCTTTGATTGCTCTGTTCTTATTGAGAGTCCAGCAGATGAAAATTTCTTCAAAAATATTCCAACCAAATCTGTATTGTTACTACTATGTTCATGGAAGACAGGCAGAAACTTAACCAAAAGCAGCTGCAAAGCAGTATTTTCTACTTCATTTATCCCTTTATGTTCGTACAAAAGAGAAAAATTGAAAATTAGCCAAGAATGTAATACCACAAATTCTCTCACTAGAAAACACAGCATAGTTTGCAGTAATCCCTTTAACCATGGCATTAGCTTCTTGATTTGCAGCGCACAAACTCTGCTCTCAAAGAGGCAAAAGACTTCACCAGCTCCCGCGGACCCCCCGCCCGCTGAGGCTGCGGTGGTCCACACCAGCACGTCGGGGTGTGCTGCCTGTGACTTCAACTAGTCCATGGCATGATAAATATTTCTAGCTTTTGGCCATTTCTGTTGTCTCTGCGCCAAATTTTCACTCGCATCAGTCAAGGAGCAAGTCAAGCAGCTCCTTTAAATTAACAGTATCAGCGTGAATCTACCCTGGGGACAGCGCAGCATCGGCTGCTCTGCAAGGCTCAGGTTAGCTCTGTCAGCCCAACGCCATCAGCCTTCTAGTTAACAGGAAAATTCATTTTCAGCTCCAAGGTTTCATTCCCCTTTCTGCAGCAGTGCCTTTTATTTCTTCACAACAAAGCAGGTCAGCATCAATTCCAGGCAGAAATTTGGCCCTTTCCTCTATGTGGGATTACTGAAGAAATCAAAAAGTTTTTCAGAAAACCCTTCTGCTGCCCCAGCGCTGCCTCTCTCCTGCAGCAGGGCTCAGCCTTGCTAGTCTGCTCCCTACACGCCTGGTCTGTAAAGCCCCCACCCCGCAGCCTGGCCCCTATTCCCCAGCCGGGCAGCTTCAAGCAGACCTTGCTCCATGTCACCTCTCCACCTCCCTCGGGACTTGTCCCCTTCCCCGGAGAAGCCCGAGCAGGGTGAGGGGCTGAGATGAGAGCAGGGCACCAGCACTCATCCCTGCACACATGCAAGAGCAGTGAAAATGAAGCTGCAGCTCAGGGACCGGTCTCCCTTCAGTCCTTATGGCTGACGTGTATCGCGTGTCCATGAAGCCCCGTGTAAGCGTGGACAGCATCCGCGGCGGGACCTGCCAGGCTGCCGGTGTCCAGGCAGGACTCCCGCTCCCCACGGGCGAGACCTGCAGCAGACACACAAGCAGGAGCACGTGGGGTTGTGCCCAGATCAGAAGCCTGGCACTAAGGACTGCACCGAGCCCGCTGTCACCCCACGCACGCCAGGGCCGGATTCTGCCAAGGTCTGTGCTGCACCAGCAGGACTTCGTGCCACAGCCGGGGATGGCACGCGGGCGGTGGTGAAGGAGGGAACAGGGAAGCTCCAGCCCAGCGAGCTGATCTGGTAAATCATCGGCCAGCTGCAACAACCCTGGGAGTTTGTCTTAATTCAGACAGTGCCTGTCCACACCTCAGCACCTGATGGGCTCCTCTCCTTTTTCATCCTCTTCTTCCCACCTTCTGGTGGGTCTCCACTGCAAGAAGTAAAGCTTTTGAGCTGGGCTTGCCAGCTCCAGACATGGCCCTGATGCAGGCGGCAGTGAGCCGGGCTTGGTGAGCTGCCCGCTCTCTGCCGAGTGCAGTGTCCGATGAGAGCGTGCCAGCTTCGGGAAGGGGCCGGGAGGACGTG
The DNA here is from genome assembly GCA_031468815.1 of Morus bassanus. Lineage (NCBI taxonomy): Eukaryota > Metazoa > Chordata > Aves > Suliformes > Sulidae > Morus > Morus bassanus. Next base: position 1,256,315 of record CM062580.1, on the reverse strand, counting down.
GCCTTCATTCTCCAGGTTCAGAAGTCTGAAAGGCTGGAAAGCAGCTTGTTCCATTCTTCAAAGCCACAGCTGAAACAATACGAGTGGCAGGAATATAAATGAGGAATAAAGCTGCAAACTCAACTGAATTAGACCTTGCAAAATCCGCCTTAGAAAGTACAGATTCTGACCTGAGAAATCGGTATTGCTTAAGACACTTTAAATCACCAAGAACGATGCACTAGGAAAGACGGCCCACCACAGATGACCTAATATGTCTTTTCCTCCCCTGTCCTCAGTGATTCCAACAAACTCCTGACCTTGCAGACTAATAAAGACGAACTCAAAGGAGACGGGAAGTCTGGCTTCACCTTCAGCATCTTGTCAGAAGAAGAGCGGAGCTCTGCTTGGTTGAGAAATGATCGCTAATGCCACCCTCTTACTGCCATTATATCAGCTAGCAACTATTTTTTTGGCCATGGTACAGGCTTCCTGCCTTCAGAGCTCAGCTGACCACCGAGTGCAGTTGAGGAAGCAATAGTCTGGTGATACCTCTGCGGGGATAGTTTTGTCCTGATAAAAGCTGCCGGTGAATCAACAGGAAGCTGAAATCTCTGTTTCTCGTAATTGAGCATCTTTCCTCTTTGTCCATTTGTCGGCAATTTATGGGGAATGACTACTGCAGAGATTTAGCTGTGTTTAGTCACAGGATGATTTTGTCTCTTCCTAGCAAAGAGCTAAGTATAGCGCAGACTCATTATTCAGAGGCCGTCAGTGATAACTGGCGTTGGCATCCTTCCCGAGGCACAGTTTGAGTGGTCGAGTCCTCCTCGGAGCCGACTTTAACTTGCCTTCGCCTCGCCCTGACTGCACTTCGCTCTGCTTCGCAACCTGCCGCGACGCCGGAGCAGATCTCATCCTCAAAGACAACGTTTATGGTTGTTTATTCCTGATGACAGGCTGAATTGTTCAGACACCTAGAAACTTAAACACTCACCATCCAGCTTGGCTGAGTTTCCCGTCTCTGAGAGCAGCCACTGTCAGGTGCTTCTCAAGGGGTTTCTGAACATCAGAAATAATCCACCTTTGATATGGCATCTCACTCTGGCTATGCTTAGCTATCGCTTGTCCTGATTTGTTTGTTCTATCATTAATTAAAATTCCAGATGTATTTTATTGTAAATATAAGCATCTAGGATGTTTTAAAATCTTATTCTAATCTTTGTTTTATTATCTTCCAATAGTAAGAAATCATAGATCCTAATTACGCACTGTGTCCATCAGCACTGTTTCCATGCTGATGAAAAGCCTTCACTACATGGGGAGAGCCTGGTCACTGCCCTGGCATCCAGAGCGTGCTGCTATTTAAAACTGAAAACAAGAAACAAAAAAACCCAAACCCAGCACTTTCCCGTGTAACGTCTCCCTGCAACATGGATTCGTCACCCACAAACAGATCTCTTTCTTTCCATGCTTGTCCAAAGCGTGTCTTTCCGCTCCGGGCAAGCGCGGGAGCTGTGGGGGGACCTGCCGCAGCTGTCCCGGGGGCCGGGTGGCAGCTCCCCGCTGGGTGCTGGCCCGTCACCCCTGCTTTATAGCTCCCAGAAATCCCTTTGTAAGTTCTTTCCTACTTCCCCGGTTGCCATGTGCATGTGCGCATTGGGAAAGTGAGATAATGTCACCCCACTGCCATTTCAAATGTTCCCTGGGGCTGCCAAGCTCTTCATGGCACGGGTTTGAAAAACAATATCCCTGTGCTGTTCCCGCTGCTCGCTCCCAAAATGCCTCTGGAAGGTCAGGTTCAAACGCCCTCCCCACAGGGATTTTATCTCTTCAGAATTTCTCTTCTGCCTTTGCTTCTGAACCCAGGTTTTTCTGAGGCTGTTTAAACACCTCTTCTAAAAAATCAGACATTGGCTCTGTGTGTCAGGGCACATTCCCGCTCGCCGGGGGGTCGCCAGCCCCTGATGCCTTTGGCCCATTTGCTGTATCAGGCCAGTATTACCTACACGGCTCCATCCTGATTCTTTCTCTCGAACAGAGTGAATCCCTTCTCCCTGGGCTGGATCCTGGGAGGCATCGACTGCCCGATCCTGTGCCAGGGAGGGAGAGCGCCCAGCATTACACAGGGCTGCAGAGGAGAGCCCGACGTTCACCAGCTGTAAAATTATGTCATCAATGTCCCTGGGTGATTTTGAGGCACACCTGGAGAATTCAGCGAGCCAGCTCCCCCTGCGCCACTGAGCAGATTTTCCCCTCTCGGCATGGAGCCAGGCAGTCCACCCCATAGCTGGAAGCAGGAGAAAGTCCTTCTCTTCTTCTGCAGACTGAGGAACGATGTAGGAAGCGAAGCAGAGCGTGACTGGAGCGTGACTGGAGCACGAGATGGGAAATACAGGTGCCTGCGTTTCGTTCCCAGTCTCCTCCCAGTGAGGCACCAGCCTTTGCTGCCGGTCAGTCACTATCCTTTCCACACGGCCGCTGGAAATTGTATTCCTTCATTTCAGAAAAGCATATCCAGGTGCTGGGGACAAACCGCAATGTGAGCTCTGACGAACCCTGCCGGGGTCACATGCGGAAGCAGATCAGCAAAAGGGATGCAATTAATTGTGAAGCACCCTCAGAAATTGAATACAGGTCAAAATGAGCCTGGGGTATCTGCTTCCTTTCTCTGTGGGAATGTATGCAAGAGATCTCAGAAAAATGTACCAATGTGTGAGACATTAAAACAACACAAGAGTTTAGGATTATTTTTTTTTCTCAAATTGCAGTTGTAAAGAGGCCGTTCAGCCCTGAGCTGTGGTTGTGTTCCCTGCTCCTGGTAGCTCTGCTTTGATCACAGAACATAAGGAGGCAGTTGGATCCTGGTTTCTGTTATTTCAGCACGGATTTTTCATGGACTTGGGCACAAGGAGGAAGGGAGAACGGCGGGGGACAGTGGAAAGGGGGGAACGGGGTGAGAGGGCTGGGAGCGGGAGCACATGGAGCCCTCTTACCCTCACCTGCACAAAGGGGCTTTGTGCTGGACCTCCCTGCCAAGGCAGGAATGTTTGTTGAAAGCTGTAAAGAAGACGCCATTTCATGTAAAAAACCCAAACGGCAATAGATGATCATTCAACACTTAACATACACTGAAATAGCAAGAGAAACGTGGTTTCGGGCTGTTTCTTCTGCTAAAAACATTCCATGTCTGTCTCCTGTGATTAACTGCCCCAGCACATTCCTCTCTGATACAGGAAATCCTTTTCCCCATGCTTGGTGTCAGGGCCTGGGACAGCGGGACAGCAGGACAAGGGGGACAGCAGGACAAGGAGACAGCAGGACATGGAGACAGCAGGACAAGGGGGACAGCGGGACAAGGGGGACAGCGGGACAAGGGGACAGCGGGACAAGGAGACAGCAGGACAAGGAGAAAGCAGGACAAGGAGAAAGCAGGACAAGGGGGACAGCAGGACAGCGGGACAAGGGGACAGCAGGACAGTGGGGCAGCAGGACAAGGGGGACAGGAGGACAGCAGGACAAGAGGGACAGCAGGACAAAGGGGACAGTGGGACAGCGGGACAGCGGGACAAGGGGGACAGCGGGACAGTGGGACAGTGGGACAAGGGGGACAGGACAGTGGGACAAGGGGGATAAGGGGGACAGTGGGACAGCGGGACAAGGGGGACAGCAGGACAGCAGGACAAGGGGGACAGTGGGACAAGGGGGACCGTGGGACAAGGGGGACAAGGGGGACAGCAGGACAAGGGGGACAGCGGGACAGTGGGACAAGGGGGACAGCAGGACAAGGGGGACAGCAGGACAAGGGGGAGAGCGGGACAGTGGGACAAGGGGGACAGCAGAACAAGGGGGACAGCCCCCAGCCCAGCCAAGAAGGCGACTTGACTTGTGAGCTGCCAGCTCCCTCCACCCCAGGCAGGCCCGCCCCCCGCTAGGGCATCCCCGGGCCCCCTCCCCTCCGCACCCCTCCCCGGCGCCGCGCTTTTTGGGGCGGGAGCGCCTAAAAACACTACTTTGTTTTTTTAATTTGCCCTCTCTTTTTTTTAAACCCAGGGCTCTGCAGCAGGGCCTGCCCTGCCCAGCCCTGTTCCGTTCTGCATTGCATTGCATTGCATTGCATTGCATTGTGCTGCGCTGCGCTGCGCTGCGCTGCGCGGAGAGCGGAGCCCCGCGCCCGCGCACACGTGCGCGCGTGAGCCAGGACGCCCCGCCCCGCCGCACGCCATTGGGCAGGAAAGTTTGTTGCCGGCGGCGGATTGGCTGAGGGCGGGTCGGGGCAGCCGCGGTCGCCAATGAAAGGCGCCGGCCGGGCGGCGCGCCCCGACCCCGGCCCCGGGCGAGCGCGAGCGCGAGCGCGGCGCGGGATGGAGCTGAGCCCCGGCGTGCAGAAGGTGGGTCCGGGGGGACGGACGGACGGACGGACGGACGGGACGGAGGCAGCTGGGCGCCCCGTGCCCAGTCGGCGGGGCTGCGTGTTGGGGAAAGCGCGCTCGGCTGCGTGCGGAGGAGGGGCGCGCGCGCGCCTGGACCCGCCGCCACCCGCCTGGACCCGCCGCCACCCGCGGGGCTGTAAAACCTCCGCTTTCTGCTGGTTTTCCCCCGTTACCGCTCGCCGCCCGCCTCCTCCCGCGGCCCCGCCTGCCCCAGGCTCTCACTGCCTCGGGGAGGTGCGGAGCCCCGGGTCCGGGGCGGGCGGGCTCGGCCGGCACCGGGTGCGTGGTGGCGGTTTGCTCCCATTTATTTCTTTCCTTGTGTTTATGTGCCCTGACGGAAAACCCGCCGGGGGCCTCCGGAGCAAAATCCCCCCCCGCGACTGTTGTTGCCCGGGTTTTGTGTAAGGACCGGCAGCGGCCGATGCAGAGAGAAGGACTGTCAGCGAGCGTGAGAATTCCGTGAGCCAGTAAACGCGCGGGGGTAAGAGCGGCCGTGAGTAACGCCTGAAGTACCGAAACCTTCCCTCTGGGCCGCGGGGCAGCTCCAGCCGTTGGCGCACGCCGGGTCTGCCCAGCCGCAGCATCCGACAGCGCGGCTGGGTTCGGTCTCACTTCTGTGTGAGAAATCTACTCCAGCAAAGCTTCTGCTGGAAAAGCAACTGTTCGTTGTCTAAAGTAGCTTGCATAGGACTGCCCACCGCTGCTCTGAGCCTGTGTCCTTGGGAGTTGCTTGTCTCCTGTTAGAGCCCCTGGGAAGCGTTCGCTCCTCGTGCTCCGGCTGTCAAAGGCTTGCTTTCCCCAGGAAATCCCAGATCTCTGCCACAGTGACTTTTGATGAGCAAAACAACCAGATTAACTGAAATGCCCTCTTGGCATGGCATTAAGCTGAATAGAAGGGATTTTAATTGCTAAATAAAAAAACCCAACATGTGGAATGGGTTGTCAGGGAGCAGCTGCTCTTATGACCTTACTTGATGTACCTTTGTCACTGCATAATTAGGAGATGAGTTAAACACCTAATGTCAGCACTTCTCGGTTTCCACATTGTTGTAATCCCATCTCTTGATGCCAGATGGCCCCAACCGGGCAGTGCCGAGCGCTGTGCCCTGGGACTGGCCCCTGTGGGGCTGCCAGGGCACGGGGGCACCTCTGCGCCTTCCCGGGGGGGGTGGCACCCTCTGCCATCAACTTCTGTGACAAGTTTCTTGCCAACGTTGTCCTTGGAAATCCCTCCCTGACTCAGGATGGGAAGGTCAGCCTGCCTCTGTTGTCGAGCTGTAGCTCCCTCTATCCCGTTAGGTTTGAACTGTGCCACTGCTGGATCCCAAGAAAAACTATTTGCTGGGTTTTGTGGAAAACTGGGTGCTCCTTGCTGGTGTTTGGCAGCGGGGCTTGCTGTCTGTGGTGCAGTCTGGGTGGCCGGGGCTGCGCCCTGCACTGCGCTCCCCTCTGCAGCGCAATGCTCCCGCTCCCTGCGTGTCCTGCCTGAAATACCTGATTTTTGGGTGGGAGTGAGGGGCTCCTCCTTCCCTCCTTCCAGCTCTGCCCACCTTCCCTGTCGGCGCTGACCCAGCGGGGTGCCCACCGCAGGGACACCCCGGCTGTGCTTGCCGTCGAGGGCTGGCTCCCGCAGCGCGGCACCACGGGGTGACCCTGTCCCGCAGGCGTGCGGGGGGCGGCCGGGGCTCAGCGAGGACCTGCCGGGAAGGCTTCCTCTGGTGTGGCGTCCCCAGAGGCTCGGAGCCGCGTGTCCTCTGCCGGGAGGTCCCTGTTGCTGATGACCCTCGGGCATGTCCGTAGGGTCCTGGTTGCCACAGCTCCTTTGGGGAGGGCTCCTTTGGATGCCAACCAGAGGCCCTTGGGAAGCTCCTACTGGGCGCTGAGTGCAGCTCAGTCCTGCGAGAGTGAAAGCCGACCCTTCTTCATGGGTGACTGCGGTTGTGGGTTGTGTGCTGTTTGGCCTGCGGTCAGTTTGCTTTTGTCAGACAGCAGCTCAATTCCTGCCTTGCCCAGAGCGCTGCTCACGGGGCTTGGGGGGGCCTGAGAGGGGCAAAGCCCTTGCCAGCAGCCCTGGGCTGGGGGTCTTGTGTGGGAGGGGGCGGAGAAGCAGGGCTAGACACGGGCGGCGAGGAGGGCTGAGCGAGGCTGTGCCGTGGAGCAGAAATGCATCCCAGCAAAGCCATCTCTGCGCTAGACCCATCTCCCAGGAGCTTCTCGAGCATCATCCGCGATGGATGGAGCAGTGCGGCCGCGCAGCAGGACGTCAGAGGGCTTAACAAGGCACCTGAGAGATGGCGAACACAGAAACCCTCGGAGCCGTTCCAAACCCTGCGGCTGGATACTTGGCTCCCCTTGGTGGAAGGGTGAAGGACAAGGTGTCGTCCTTAACTGCAATTTCATAAAATCTGTGAAGGGAATAGCACAAACCGTCTGCAGCGGAAGGCTGTGGGATCTTCTCGTGGCTGCTTGTGGGCCAGCAGCGCCGAGCGTAACGCGCTCTGCGTGGGGCAGGGGAGGCGCGATGCCCTGTGTCTGCAGAATTCTTCTGACAAGCTGCCTGTCTCCTGTCACCTGAACTGGAACCAGGCATGGTAGTATAAAAAAAGGAAAGGTCCCGGCTAGTTTGCACTTCAAAAGGTATATGAAATGACAAAAAAACCCAAGAAAAAATAAAAACCCAGACTTTGGATCACTGTCTGCATAATATATGTCCAAAGACAAATGGGCGTCTTCGCAGTAGACGGCTGTTTAATTTCCTGAATCAGGAGAAGGGCACTTTTTCTGGGCATGGGGTGGAATACTGTCAAATTTTAATTTGGCTTGGCAGTGCCGCACAACCAGTTTGAGCAAGTCGGGGAAGGCAAGTCTGGAACTCATTAGGGCTTCTTGCAAGGCCCTGAAAATTTGATTTTCAATCACTGTTGGGTTTAATTATTGTTGATGTCTTGCCTAGCGTATTATGGGATTCTTTCTGAGGAAATTAAAACAGCATGAGTGGGACGGCATTCTGTTTGGCAAATGGGTTATTTAGATTAAATTCTAAATGGGGAGTTAAAACCCGAAACAAAGATAAAGCGTGATGGCTGGCATTTCGTGCATTACTGGAGCTGGTTCAGCTGGACTGTGCAGGCAGCAGGATTTGTGTACTGTTCTCACTAAATTCAGTCCATTTTTGTCAGGAGAAGAAAATAACGCACTAAGCTAAAAGCACTGTTCAAAGCCAAGGTAAAGTTTACTTGGTTAATACAAATTTTGGTTCTTTAACTTTTTCTTTCTTCAGTTCTTTAGCATGGGTTTTTGCAAACATCCGAAGCAGACTGTAGGACAGGAAAAAAGCATCGCTGCTGCTGTGATAAATCAGCCCCAGTGTATGCAGGGGTCGGGGTGACTCGGAGTCTCAGGGATAGGCAGAAGCCTCCCTTCTCCATCAGCAAAGTATTCGGGCACTTGAAGACTCCTCTGCATATATCTGCAAATGTGGATGGGAACGCTATTAAGGATTGGGAACTTGCCCTTTGTAAAGTCCAAAAATTTAGAGCTTTTTAAAAATCTTGAGGAATACATTGGCAACTTGGCTTTTTCATGCATTTTTCCATAAACTGCATCCCTTGATCAAGGTGTACAGGACGCTTGGGCTGAACCCCTAGCTGTGTTTTCCCTTCAGCACGGCGAGCCTCGTTGATCCCCCGCAGCGCTCGGGCAGAGGGCTGGCTTCGTGGGGCAAGAACCGAGCCCCCAAATAATGGGGGTTACACCCAGAAGTAATCTTCTGCAGGACACATCTGTGAAATCTCTGTTCTGTCCAAAACCACTTATAAGCAATTTGAGCACGCAGTGATATATAGATGGCAAGCGCCGTAACTGCAGTGAGCGCGCCCGCGAAGCCATCGCCTTAGTCGTGTAAACGTGCTAGGGCTCGTTTGTGTAAATGCTGTCAGTAACTACAAGCAAATTTCATCTCTGCTGTTGAAAGTTGGACCTCGATTTTTAACAATTAGGCCACAGAAAGTTATTTATCTCTTGCAGACTTTCATGTTCGCAATTTCTCGTTATAGTCTCCACTAGCAGACGTTTAGAGTTTCATTATGAATAGCTCGTACCTTCTCTGTAAAGCCTCCTCTCGATGGACAAGGGGTTTGGTCCCTGTGCCAGTGACAGGTTAGACATGGCTGATGGCCTGGGGAGATGGCTGTCGCCCCGTGTGCCCCTGTTTGGAAGGTGATGTGTCCTCGCGGGACCGAAACCTCCGCTCCAAGAACAGCGTCATTGTGTTGGAGCCCAAGGGAGGAAGCGCTGCTGCAGCTGTCACGGGGAAACAGATGTTGATCTTAATGCAGAAACCTGCTTAGCTCTGAACAAGTATTTATAGATATGAAATCATAAAGCAGCACATGGGTTAAAGAGCTTATTTTGGGACTTGGACTCAGACCTAAATTGAGTCCCATAAAATACAATTTACAAGTTACAAAATCCCTCTCGTCCTGCAGGGAGGCCATGTCTGGAGTATTTGTTTAGGCTGAGGTTTTTTCTCTTTTTGAAAAGGAAATATTGTATTTCAGCCATTCAGGAAAAGAGGTATTCGGATGACCTAGCTTGACGCTACTGCTCCATTTAAAGATGGGGCTCAGAGAAAGGGAAAGATTTCAGGGCAGCTATTTGCAGTTTTTGGAAGAGCAAGTTTCCTAATGATGATTACCAGCCTGATTCCTCATACTTCTACCATCTCACCTACTCCAAACCCTTTGACTTCATCCCTTCAGTTCCTGAAAGTCTCTGAACTGCTCCCGAGCAGTTATTTCCCTCTGCAGTGGGGGGCTCTTTCCTCTTGCTGGGTGTGCTGGTTTTGCACTCCCCTGCACGTCGGTGCGCTTTCATGAGTCAAATGCAAAGTGCGTTAAAAGCAGTTGATGCAACTGAGATGAACAACAGCTTTGACTTGGTTACTGACGGGTAAGGCATCATAAGTTGTTAATGTTTAGCTCTGTAGGTGCAATAGCTCAAACCTGTTCAGGAACGGCTCTTCTAAATCGATCAGAGGCGAAGGAAAGGAAAGCCTGTTCTTCCTCGTCCCGAGGAGGAGGGGGATCCCAGTGAACCGAACAGGCACTGGTGAACAGGAGTGCGTGCTGGCTGGCTCACCTGAAACTCAAACGGTGCGAATAAAAATATTAGGGAAGTGGAGGAGGATGGCTGAGTAGTAGGAAATAAGGAAAATAGAAAGGGGTTTTTCTGCTAATACTTAACTGTGGATGCTGTTAGCTGTATCTTCGACGTGCAGAAATACATGCTTCTGGGAAAGGAACTTTTGCTTTTGCCTGTTAAAGCCTTGGTTAAGAGAAGCACTGAAGCAGCTGCGTGGCTGTTGTATACAAACTACTGTGCAAATATCATTAATTTCTAGCACAGTTGTACGTGTCTGGAAGGCTTAAATGCTGGGGGCTTATTGCTTTACCTACTCAGAAAACAGGCTAAATTGTGTCAGGATCAGGTTTTACATCGTCTTTGGCAAATTATTCCAGATAGTGTTTCCTTGGGAAGGAACCTGTCATAGGAAGAAAAAAGTCTACTGTTGTCTTGTCAGAGGAACACAGGAAAGCAAATTTACCCAAAAGCATTGTGGCCGGTTCCCATGCCCTTCCAGTATTTGAGGTGGCACAGCCCTTCAGGTTCTGTGTTAGGGCTCAAGGCATCACCCGCTACAAAATGAACTGACTCATTCATTTGCTCTTTCTGAAGACCTGGAAATATGTCACTCAAAAGCACCTCGCCTTATTTTCCCATTATAGAACAGGGTAACTTGTGTCAAGATTATGAAGCTCCAGTGGGGTGGGGTGGGGGGAATATCCCCTGTGTTCCTATCACATGTGCTGCCAAGTCTGCTTGGACTACCAAAGAGCATCCACATGTGCCAGCTACAGCAAGCAGTCTGCGGGAGGACAGCCAGCTGGCTCCTGTCAGCCAAATGTCTTAATCCTGAGCAGCAGGATATAGTAACTGAGCAGTATTTCTCCTAGTTTAAAGTACCTGTTCTGGATCTGGGCATTTAGGATGGGAGCACAGACCTACAGCCCCAGAGGCTGGTGTGACAACTTCTCAGTAGCTGTCAGAGGGCTGCTAATTTACTACACATTTCCTCTTAAACACTTCATGCCTAAGCCACGTTTTTTGCATTCTTGCACAGCTGGATCGGCCTTTTGAGATTTTTGAGGGGTTTGGGATGGTGACCAGATCCTATGGAAAGCTTTGAGCCCATACTGTGAAGGTGCAGCGCGGGAAGGACGGGGTGAAGGAGAGGGATGGGTGGCCCAGGCATGCCGCTGCCCTTCGTCTGCTCTGCCATGAAATGCCTTTGTGCCCTTGGGCACATCTTCAGCTTTCTTGTGTCTTGATCTCTTCAGCTGACAAATGCGAAGGGTAGAGCTGAGAAGATATTTAGGAGGACTAAAATGGTACCACCACAGAAATCTGATGGAAGCAGCTCCTGGAGTGCAACGTGTCAGTGTATGGAGGGACCCCTGTTCCTGATGGCAGCTCAGCACCTTCTCCGGGTGCTGGAGGTGGGAAGGACAAAGCTGGCTCAGTGTAGGTAATTGATGATTACCTGAGTGCTCTGGAACTCAGCACAGCTGCTGTTTAATTAAATTTGGGTGGGTTCTTCCCATTCCATACACCTACTTGCAGCTTGGTTTGGTTTTGGTGCTTCAGACACTGGGTCTTAATTATGTCTTGCTTGTGGAAAAACCGATTCATCTTATTTTTCAAAGTTTGCCCTTCTCTTATCATTAATTCACACATTGTTAGTGGAGAAAGGAATGCTGCCAACTATGCACTCTTGGAAGAGCAAGATATTTGCAGAGGCTCTGGTTCTGTTGCATCTCTGTCATCCTGGAGGTTGAGATTTGGCAGCTCCATTGAAATAGTTCTCTCAGATATCGGTGCCTTTCCGTGGTCTTTATGTTGCTAAAATAAAAGGCAACAAACTTCTTATTCTGCAAAGTGTATTCCAGATGATACCAACTCATTCACTAATGACTTAAATCCTATAGAGGGAATTTGAGATGGAAGACAGTCTTTTGTAAGTGCTTTTTTTCCCTGCGAGTGTGGTAATTTGGATAACTGTGCTTGCTCAGAATCTGGCAGGGAAATAAATTGCTTTCAGGTCATGATTACAATAGATGTTTTCTGTCTATGGAAATGAGAAGAAAACAAATTAAAACAATCCTTTGCTGTTCTCAGTCAAAATTATAGTTGCAAGTGTGTATATGGATTAATGCATGTCTAAAAGTAGTTGTTTGCCTTTGCACAAATTTGTTCCACTTGCAGACACTGTCAAGGAACCCCTTCTAAAATCCAGGAAAGTTTGTCCGGCACAGCCCTGAGTTCCCCACTCTGGAGGTAAGCCCTTCTGCCTGGCCTTCAGCTGGTCCAAGCCGTTTTGGACAGTTTTGCTTTGTGCCAGTACTGGGAGCTGACTCCCGAGCACACCTGAAACTCGACCTCACTGGACATCAGGTATAGTCAAGGAGGATGTTTGATCATTAGCAGGAGAGACAAAATTGGCATAATACCTAATATGTAAAACTGTTGGACAAGGTCAGTGTGTTTCAGGAGTGGCAGTTCTGCTGCCGTGGCTCTCCTGCTCTGGTGTCCTTAGTGCTGACACTGACAAAGTGGAAAGAAAAACCCACATCCCCAGGAGCACCTCTAGAGCTAGGACTTTTTTGTGCTTTAATTGGTCCAAATGCTTTAGCTTTGACTTCCCCCTCGTTGCGTGCAAGCTCCCAGGTCGTGTACGTCTGGGCTGAGCAATGTTTCCAGGGGCTGGGAGCAGAGCAGAGCTGACACGTGTCAGACCAGTGGTGTCAGACCGATGTCATACCTTGGCTCTGCTTGATAAGCAGAAGCAGCAAACATCTTCCCTAATGAACAGCAGAGCAGGAAAACCAGACAGGGCTCTTGCATGTGGGTCTTGTGGAGTGTCTGTTCCAGCAGAGAAGATGAGCCAAAACAAACCCTGAGGTGACTCAGGCTGTCCTCCAGCTGGACATGAATATTTCACACCACCCAGGGCTTGTTTGTTGGGTTCCTTCAGTATCTCAGTTGTCTTTTTAGTGCGCATTTAAGATGAATTAAGTGGGGTGGCATCGCTGGCTGTTGTGCCCTCCCGAGCAGAATCTGGGGCAGCGTTGGCTCTGACTGGTACCCGCAGCAAGCTGAGGTCAAGTCCTCCGCATCTCTGGTCTCTGCCAGCACTTGGTGTCGGGTGAGCGGCTGCTCCTCTTGCCCTGGAGCAACACTAGCCCCGGGCTGTGCTCAGCACTGGATCCTGAGGAACAATTCCACAGAAGAGCTTTTTGGAACTTTTCAGCTCTTTTGGGGGTAATTTTCCCCAAAAAGTTTGAGAGGCAGGTTTAATGAGAAGCAGGTGATTCCTCCTTCTTCAGGGAATTTATTAAGAGGTTTTCCAAGATGGGAAAACTATCTGGGCAAGTGCTGAGTGAGACAGATTGCCCATCCAAATCATGCATTAAGGTGCTTGAGGCCAAGCTCTTGAAAGAAGGTTTCTGCCACCTGGGAGAGGGTTGATTGGGGCTCTTCTGCATGGTAAAAGGACCTTAACTCATTATTTTAGGGTTAAAAGTAATTACTTTAAATATTTAAACAAAGCTGTGTTTTTCAGACACATATAGCCTTTCCTACTGGGACATTTAAGCCAAGTTTTCAGTGCCTTTGGTGTTTACCTGAAATTCTGGACCATCATTTTCGGTTACACCAAAAATGGGGTTGTATTTGACATGTGCTTGCATTGCGCCTTGTGAATGCAGAGCTTTAGAGGATAGCTCAGCGTTCAGCTGTGCTGAAATGCAGGTAGTGATACACTGAAACCCTAAGGAGTGTTAGCAACAACTGCCCTTGCCCTTAACTGTATATACAAAAGCAGGTCAAATGATGAAAATCAGAGGGCCTCATTGAAGCAGTCACCTCTGAGTTCAGATTTGTTAGACTGCTGTGAACCTTCTGCCAGCATAGGAACCACTGAAGGGAAAAACAATCTTGGCTGTTTGACCAGATAACTGAGAATCTTATTTCTACTAGTGCATCTGCTTTTCAGCTTGGATTAGGAAATTAAAATAGGTGTGAGACTATTTGACATGGGTTTCCTGTTAGTTCAGAGTGAATATTACCTAGGCACTACCTTTACTATATACAGTTATTTGAAACATTAATACCTTAAAGACTCCCAATAGCATATGGAACAGTATGGGCTCAGAAATGCAATAGTTCTAGTTACTCACAAATTGAGGGGAGCAGCAGAGGATCTGTTTCACTGCTAGCACAACAGTGTCCTGCCTTGCCTTAAATTTAAGGCAATCTCTTAACAACACTAGCACCCCAGGCTTGGTCTCTGTGATGGCTCTGTCCCTGCAGCTGGTGCCCTGTGGATTTGCAGAGGTCACTGCCCAAGCGAAGTGCTCTGAAGGAAGTTCTGGACGCAGCCAGGGCAGTGCCCTAGTTGAGCCCAGGGTCTCCATGGGGCTGGGGCCCTGCTTGGGACGACCACCCCCAGGTCATCTGGCAGCGGGTGGGCTTGCCAGCTCTCCGTGCCAGGGAGGCTCGTGCCACCATGTCCCTGGGCATGCCAGAAGGAGGTTTTTCTGGCCAGTAGCGGATGTTTTACATGCTGCTGGTGATTCTGAAAGGAAAGAGTTCCAAAGTCCCTAGCTTTGGTCAAACAGGCTGCTAGGTAGCCCACCCTTCCTGGAGGAGAGGCTACCGCATGTATGCTGAGAAGGGGAGTCGGGTGCGACGCATGGTTCTGTAAAATAAAACAATAATGGTAAATCTGTCCTGCTGGACCCGCAGTAGGAAGGAAAATGCAACCAAACGGGCTTTTTGTACGTACTGAGTCTGGCTTTATTCCTGCTTTTAACTAAAACACAGCCTCTTGGATGTGTTAATATTTTGCTGTTGGGCTTGGCTGATTTTTCTGTCGCAGCCCATGTAAATACTTCTTAGCTTTAACTTATGGTGGTGTACTTTTCCAGAGCTTGCAGCATTCCCCTCACTGTGATATAGATACCTCTTCTGTTAGTTGTAAACACTTACACCCTCCAGTTATTGGAAATCCTTAAGGAAGTTTGACTTAGCTCCCTATTATTATGCAAGCTTAGCTCTATTATAGTCAAATAATGACAACAAATTCATTGCAATCCATCCATATCCCTAAACTCCCCAACAATTGTGCTGAGCAAACTGGTCCCACCCATGTGAATATCATATGACTTTTCCTTTTTTCTTTGTTCAAGGGGCTTTCTCAATGTTAGAGCTGTTAATCTCAAATTTGTTGCAGCTGGAGGAACCCCACCCAAAGTGCTCATGTGGTCCCTTAGCTTCTCTTAAGTTCTCTTCTGCCTTGGCTATGATTTATCAGGGTAGGGTATCAAGTGCCAAGACAGCATGAGGGTCTTCCAGAGGCTGCACAGAAGGGTTTCTATTGAGCTTGCTGTGGGCGCTGGGGAGCGGTCTGACTGCGAGGTGAAACGAGGACCTCGGCTCCGAAGGGCTGTTGTGAACTTGTTGTAACTTTTTGGAAACCAGCTTTTCCTCTTCCCTTCCTAAAAAGGAGGAGAAAACATACTTGAGGTAGTTACGTGTCTCAATCGCCGTTTTTAGTCTCCAAATAAGGTGTTGTGCAATAAGTGTTCTCAGGATCCAGAAACCTCTTTGCAGAAGCAGGAGGGCCCTGCTTCACCAGACCCTTCTGGAGCAGCGGCTGCGGGAGCTGGTCCCAAAAGCCTTTCAGAGGCTGGAGAGCAGCGGGTGACTCATGCAGCAGTGCCGGGGAGGAATAACGCTCTCCTGGGGTTACCCTTCAGCCCCCTCGTGAAACTGCTCTGATAGTAGCTGTGCTCTCTGCTGGCGTCTAGCATGGCCACTCAAAGCAAACGAGTAGAGTCCTGCCTTGCACCCTGTTGCTGTGGGTGCAACAAACTCTTGCGGGAGGGCATATATTCTTGGTCTTCAGCAGTCTTTGATTAATAACCACATTGGCCAAACTTGCCAAAACTCTGAACCTTACTTCAGGCCCGAGTTCTGAGGGTGCAACTCCAGATTAATCTGCCAAGGTGGGCTTGTGACCCTACTACAGGTCCCCTCCCCAGCAGCGGCATGGTGGCCAGCGCTGCTGCTGACCGAAGGGGTGTCCTCTTCTGGCTGAAGCTGCCCTGCATTTTCTTGTGGTACGTGGTGTTTGTGCTGCTAACAGTGAAACCTGCTAGGAGAGATCTTGGCCTTTCAGCATGTTTGTTTCCCATCTGCAGGACTATTACAAACTCTTTCTGTGATTAGACCAAGGTCCCTGTGGATATGCGGCAAAAGAGGACTAAAGGTCTTCCAAGAGGGTATGGTCTAAGCATCCCTGATTAGATAAGGATCTCCTTACTTCAGTTACCATCCTTTTGTTACAGTGACTGATTTAGCAGCTGGAGCTGGCTCCACTTCCCTGTTTCCACCTTGTTTGTCACTTAACCAAGTCCCTTGTCTGTGCTGTGGTCCCATGACCTGTAGCATGCCTCTGCTGGAGGTCAAAACTAATTTATCAAGTCTGCCTTGACCTTCTGCCTTGTGCATAGCCGAAGAGAAATGGTGTAGAAAGCAGCCTGGTCTGAGCAGTTGAGTAGCAAAAGAAAAGGAAGAAAAGCATCACTGAAAAGCGAGTGCCAGACTCATGACCGCATTTCCCTTATGCGGTAGCAAATTCTTCAGCAAAGGTGGGTGCCTCTGGCTGGGGGGGGACCAGGCTGCAGGCAGTGAAACAGCCCCTCAGGGGCATGCTTGGCTGCATTAGGTATTGCTCTGCTGTTGCTGTGCTTGATTCCCCTCATGTATCAAACTCATTAAGGTCCTTAAAGGAAAGCAGAATATTGCTGTGGGTTCTTGTGGCACTCAGTGGGTTAATGTGTGTTACAGATGTTCAGTACAGATCTTGCAGATGTTCTGCCAGGACCTGAGATAAACCAACTTCTCTGCAAAGGCAGCTATTAGCAGAGGATGTTAGGAGGCTAGCTTTCCCTAACTGGCCTTCTTGTAAGCTCTGAAAATTTTATATCAACATTAAATTTCTTCTTCTCAGTACTCCATAGAACAATTGGGTCTCATGGAATGAGTGTCCCAGGAGCAGGGTGCTGGAGCCACCCCGTACTTCTGTGGCTGTGCAAAGCAGAGATGCTAAATACATCCCAAGGCACTTTTTTGCTTACTGTACAGTACATCATCCTCCTCATCGCTGTCTGCAGGAGGATCTCAGTGGCCAACCTGCTGCTGATGCTGGTTATTGCTACAGCTTGAGACTGGATGTGCGGAGACCACAAAACCATGGCAGGTAGTGGGGTTCTATGTCCATATATATCCAGTTATACCTAAAAGGGAAAGTACTTGTGTAGCCACAGCTCTAAAAGGGAGGAGACATTTCTGATGGCCCATGCTTATGATAGCTGGCGTATCTGAGCACTGGCGGGTCTGAGCTCAGCCCATTTGTGGTCTAGAAGTTTGGCCCATTTACCTGTAGCCTTAGTTGTCACGGCATGATTGTTCCTAGAGGAGCATTCACTGGGAAACACTTAACTGAGTTTAGTCTGAAGTCTCCTCTTTGTGGACGTACAAAATCTCTGGCACTGAACTGGTTGTGAGGAGAGTGGAAAGAAGGTTCCACTTTCTGGAAAGGTTTTCAAGTCATGTGGATGTGAAAATGGTGTTTGCTCCATGTGCCATTGAGGACAGTCCCCTCGCAACAAGCTCAGGTGAAAACTAGCTTCAGTAGACCCTTTGGCAAAGGGTCGTTGGCCAAGGTGTGCTGGGCTGGTCAGAGGGTGATGATACACCAGAAGAACCTTCTGAAGTCTCAGGTGAGCTGTGGATGGAGCAGGTTGCTGGAGTGGGACTCTGACCTGCTCATAACTTCTAACCATGGGTCCGTCTCACCAGACCTGCCTTGGAAGCTCAGGGTTCCTTTCCAAAGGAGTCCTCAAACTCTAAACCAAGGTGGAGCTGTGTTTGGGTTTTTCCTTGTCACTTGTCATTATAGGCTTTCTATTTTCCAACCATTGAGCAAACTTACCAGTGTCTAGGATGGCTCTGCCTCTGGCCAGTAAAATAGCGAACCATGGTATTACTGGCATATTCCTGAGATTGTTCAGAGATGTTTTTGTGGGTAGAATGGCCTCAATTTCCTATCGTTTCACTACCTAAGAATTTCCTCTGTACTGACTTGCTTGCTCTCTTTTAATAGCAAGAATGCTATAAGACAAAAAAGCCAAAACAGAAATCTTGAAATGCATTGTATATCTAGTCATGGTGAGCAGAATTTGCTTTTCTTCCAAGCAGTTTGTTGACACAGGCTTTTTTTTAAAAAAAAAAGCATTACAAATGTCTTCAAACTCTTTATCTTAAACTTTAGTATCTCCTCATTTAATGCTGCTGTTCCCAAATGGGCTTGGGCATAGGTGGAGTCTAAGATAGTTGGGAAGCATTTGTTTCACATTATCTTACTGAGTTTGGGTTGGGTTTTTTTTTTGCAGTGTCTTATGTGTCTCTTTTTTTAAAGAAATCTCCTTTTATGCATATTTGAGGAGCCAGAGCGGAGCTGCGAGGAGAAGCTCCATATCTGGGCAGGAAGTCCTGCTGACCAGGCAGCCCGAAAAACAGGCAGCGGCGCCTGTTATGCTTGGCCCCTGCACAGAGATGGAAATGAGTGGCTCAAACCTCCCTCCACTTCTGAATGAGTGAGGAATAATGCTGTCCTCCAAATAGAGATGTGGCTGTGCTTCCGTTCTTCACGAGGAGCCGCTGCCCAGAGGGCTCTGAGCTCGCAGGGGAAGGTGATGCAGCAGTCGGTGGATGAGTGCCCTGTCCCCATGCGGAGGGGGCTCAGGTCCGTTCGCCCAGGCTGCTCCTGCTGCCCTGGTGAGGTCTGCCTGTGCCGCAGGGATGTCCCCGAGGCTTCACGGGGCCACCTGAGCTACCCTGCAGGCAGCGGTGGGGATGAGCTGCCCTCCCAGCACCTTCCCCTCCTGCTGAAGACCTACACCTCCGAGGGCAGGGAAACCTGAGCCATCTCAGGAGCCATGTGGTGCCTTGAAGAGCCTCCCAATTTTTGCATTTTTTCCCCCATGTGTTTTCCTATAGCTTCAGACTCACAGCTAGCTTGCATGGTGAGGAGCGGAGAGTCACGCCACTGACACGTGCAAACGAGAGCTTCCAAGGAGATCTGGAGCTCCTGGTTGCAAAGGCATGTGGTCTGGTCCTGCACAAGTGGGAGTGCCGGTGACTAGGTCTTCTGTGCGTGTCTGAAGCTGTACGCAGCCAAAGATCAGGGCTAGGACTTCTTTCCTTTTGTCTTAAGGAGATGGATGATCAGCTTTTGTATAACCCAAAGGCAAGGATTGCCTGCTGATGCCAGCGGGTTTGTTCAAGTGAAACAATAAAGGCAGTTTAAGATAAGAGCTGAGACTTTCCTGTATTAAATGTGATCCATTTTACTGTATTTGTTTGGGCTGAGTAAATGTGTACCTGTGGTGAGACAACAGTAGAAGTTCAAAAGCAATTCCCAGGGTGCTGGCAGAGGTGTGGTGCTGGATCTGCAGGTGGAAAGGCACAGCCTGCCTCACTTCGGCTGCTCCGGTAAGCCTTATAGAGATGGCCTGTGCAGCAGGGTGCCCCTTGGGTCAGAACCACTCGGGGGGCTTGTCCATCCCTCCGTGAGCTGGCTGTTCAGTCCACCGTGGAGTGGGGCACCGTCCGTTTGATCCCAGCTCTGCCAGCTGTTAGGCTTCAGGATGCTCGCCCTGCCCTTGGCAATGGACAGCCACGGCCAAGCCGTTGTGTGGCA
Source organism: Morus bassanus (assembly GCA_031468815.1). Classification (NCBI taxonomy): domain Eukaryota; kingdom Metazoa; phylum Chordata; class Aves; order Suliformes; family Sulidae; genus Morus; species Morus bassanus. Next base: position 1,237,016 of record CM062580.1, on the reverse strand, counting down.
GCGTTTGCAGTCGGGTGGGTGTTTAAAACAGATCCAGCAGCAGGGACACGGATCCTCCAGCGAACTGGGGTGACGGGCAGTGATGAGGGTGCTCTGCAGAGTACTGATTCAGTAGGTGACTTCCATGGGGTTCAGACTGAGTAAAGAGCAGTTAACCCCAATTAAACTTGGACCTGGGACATGAAGCAGAAGTCATATTTGGACTAGTAGAACAAATTACCAGGTTGAATAAATTACCAAGAAAGGGTCTTCTTAACACTGAAATAATAAAGTGCAGTGCTGGGTTTATGTATCGGTGTGGGGGTTGCAGGCTGGTCACCACCCCCAAATGACTGAGTTCCTGCTCTGACACTTGGGCTCTGAAGCATCAGGTTGTCTTGTTGGGGGGTTCACATACAGATTCTTGCTACTGACAATGCTTTTCCCTTTGCTTTCCGCTTTGTTTGTAATTAAACTTCTCCAAATGAATTTATTTAATCCAGATGTTTGTATTTTAAGTAAACAACCATTCATAGTTCCTTGCCTATACTCAGCTTCTGTCTGACTCATTAAGATCAGAGTCAATAAAAAACTGGCAAGATTGTAAGTGGTCTGTACTGGAAACTTAAATGTCTTTATCTGTTCTGGAGAGCTGGCACAGAGCTGAAGAATCAAAAATGTCCTATTTTTGTGGATATTAGGTGGGGAGGTGTGTGCGCGCCTGGTAAGACCATTTTTAAGATGTATTATGAATTCTCAGGGTGAGAGGTTTTTTCACTGGCATCAAAGTATCTGGAAAGACTGCAGGTGAAAAATGAGGTGAAAACTACAGGTGAAAGCTGAGGCAGGAATGAAATAGCAGTCCCCTGGGCAAAGCGAGCTGAAATGGGCTATTTTGTACCCTCTGGGCTGTGTCTCAAGGATCAGCAGCCTTGTATGGGCACCTAATAGTTCCACACAAAAAAAAGCGTGTAAAGGCTTGTAGTCTACCTGAAAATTGGCAAACCAGTGTCTGGCTGTTTTCTAGAACCATCCATTCATAAAAGCTTTGTCCTTGTTAGCAGCGCTAGGTTTTCCAAGTAAATTAAATGTCTTTCCTAGCTGAGTGCCTTCAAATAACCCTTTCCTCTTGAAAGCTGCAGAATGAGTCTGAATGTTGGCGGGGACCCCAGGGTGCCCCAGGTCTGTGCGGGAGCTTTGAGGAGCCTGGGAGCCGGTGCTGGAAGGGTGGATCCGGGAGGGAGCGGGAGGAAGGAGCGGCTGCCAGCGTAATCACCAGCTTTGCATCCGAGCAGAGCCCAGCGCTGCTGGGCAGAGCTTAGGGCTGGTCACCAGCTAAGCCGCTGCCTGTGGTGCCCGGCCACATCTGCAGGGTCCCTGCAGAGCCTCCTCAAAGGGGAATTTGTGGGTTTTTATCCACCCACAGCACTGCAGAGTGAAGGAACTGAGCGCATTCTCCCAAACCCACGCTTGAAAAACAACCTCTGTTCTTTTGCTGCCATTGATCCCTCCATTTGAAAATAGGTGTTGGCAAGGACAGCCTCTGCCCATCCCCGTGTGAAGCTGGGGAGCGCCGTGCAGTGGGTGGGGGCTGCGGAGGGGAGCTGGGGCAGGAGGAGGTGTAACAATATTGACTTAAATAGTGTATGGTCTTGTAATGAAAGCCTATCATAACAGAAAAACACATGGACTAGATTAAGATCGCAGAGGCAGGCAACACCCTTCTCCAGCATTAGAAACCTCTGCGGCCTCAGCTGTTCTTGTGATGGGCTCTAAATGTGTATGCACAAATGAACAGTTAGTGCCTAGAACTAGTTTGTATTTCAAGAGGGATTAAAGATTCTCTACAAAAACTTGATGAAGGGGACCAAGCACCAAATGGGCGTGGTGGTATGAGACCTGTATGTGTTAAGCCTTAGCAGAAAATGCTGGCTGCGAGGTCCAAAGTGGTCAGAAAATTGCAAGAGACTGACACTTTATAATGCTTCTTGAGGACTGAAAGTGTTAGGTTTTTGCAGAGGTGGATGACCACCCTATAGTTTAATCTTTGACTGCACAGGGTCGGCTCTGAGATGGGGCAAAGCTCCCATGATGCTGCCGTTGCTTTTGCCAGGTGTGTGTGTCCTGGGGGTGGGACTGTCCTTGTTTTCCTTAAGTCCATTTTTACAGGGAACAAATGTCTTTCAGACAGGAGACTGCGAGCTTCTGTAAAAACAACCAGGCTGAGACAAATTCAGTGTCCCATGGTGTCACTTCTCCCTGATGCTTCCTGCAGTACTTTGTTTTTGTCTCCCATCATACCTTCCTGCATTCTTCACACTCAAAGTCAGGCTTGATGCATCCATGGTGCAGACACTAAAATAGGTTTATTTTCAATGTTATTGGCTCTTGTTGTGGTTTTTTGTGCTTTTCTCTCTCCTGTTGGGAGGTTATTAGGACCATCTCTGTGCAGCAGTGAGCACCTGTGTATATAAGTGACTTTCTTCTGTTTTCAGCAAGCAGCAGAAAGCACAGCACAACCACAGCCCTTCCCCCCCACCTCTGCCCTTCCTCCCCGGAGCCTTTTCCTGCTGTGTTCCCTGTTCACGGTGGAAACCACTCGTAAAACCCAGCACCAGAGGCATGGAGACATGCCACCTTCCCAAAATACACTTGAGCCCCTGTAGAAAGACCAAGCAGGTCCGAGCTGCAGTAAAGCAAGTTTAGTATCAGGTCATGGCAATGCACCTCCATGTCTCACTGCATGAAATTTGACTTGCACAGATTCATATGAAATATATAAGCTGAATCAAAATAACCTTTTAATGAGACCTAAGGCCTCTGGTGAGGCATGAGATTAAGGTGGCTGCCCAGTGTGTGTGCATGTTCACTGTGTTTAATGTGCCATCTCCCCCACACCACTGCGGACATGCCATCTTCGTTCGCCTTAAGGTGAAAACCTTCATCCCAAGCATCCCTGCATAAACTTTTAGTAGGCTTGTGTGGGCAGTGGTCAAACGGTGTTTGGGAGGCTTGAGGCTTCACAGGACGTAAGGCATGGCTGCAGAAATCAATGTCTGAAGGACAAAACTCAGTATTAGTACTCTAGTCTCAGGTGATCTCTGAGGAAAAAGCCTTTCCAACTCCGGTGTCCTGTTCTTTTCCAGATGTCGGTGAGCCAGCCGCAGTCGGGAAGAGGTGTGCCTTGTTTACGCTGCAGAGGGACGTGCACGGGCTTCGAGCCACATTCTTGGAGGTAACGTCTTGGCCTTGGTGGGTCCTGCCCCAACAGTGTCCCTTTGGTCCTGTTGATACTCAGACTCCGGTGACTTTGAGTGCGATGACAAACTGCACTTGAGTGGCGTTGGGAGGTGTAGAGAGGACGTGCTGCCTGGATAGGACAACTGCTGAGTTGAGAAGAGGCTCGTGCTCCCTGCTCTCCATCCCCCTTCCCTCACTGGTCCTGTTCATTTATTATTTTAGTTAAAATCTCATCCACAAGTGCTTAAATGAAGCTGAGGCTCTCATGCAGTAGGGTTTTTTTTTCTGCTTTTTCTAACATTGCCTGCTCCCCGGGAGTTGAGGCTATTTCTCTAGGTTGGGTGCGGGTCTTGGCAGCGAGCTGGGGCTTGGGAAGAGGAGAAAGCCGGGGTGAGAGATGGCCCAGCCTGCAGAAGGGTCTCACCTGCCATGGGACTGTCCCTGGCACAGCCCTGCATGGTTCGTGCTGTTCAGTGGGACACCGGGACCCGGTCACGGTGCCAAAGCTGCTGCACGCTGTGCTCGGCACGAGCCACCCGATGCCCTGCACAGCGAGCGTGCTGGAGCACGTACCCTCTGCCTGCTGCACGCTGGCTTCCCGGCCTGCCAGATTGCTTGGAAATGAGTTAGTGAAAACAAACACGTCCTTGCTTGCTTTGGAGGCAGGGAAGTGCTGACCAAAAGGATGATCCCGCATTGTCGGTAGGAGTTGTGCCGAGTACCTGGCTGTCACCCTCGTCCTTGAGGGTGAGCGTCGGGGCAGAGCTGGCGGGGTGAAACAGAGCCCCGTTGGCAAGGGCTCGGTGCTGTGTCCGGCTCAGCAGCACCATGGTGGCTGTTGCTGGTGGCTGTCCGGAGCACCCTGATGGCTGAAATGCTATGCTTAGTGCCAGAAACATCTTGGTGTTTGATACTTTATTTGTGGTTTTTCCTCTTAAAGACACTAAATTAGGTAAATAGCCCCCAATATCAGTAGCTGGTGGGAGCTGACCAGTACTGCGTGTTCGGCTCTGGGCAGGGGCGGTGGGCTGCTCCCCTGCCCTATCTGCTTGCACACTGAAACGGGAGAAACAAAGCGGGCTTTGAAATGGAAGGGAGCTATCCAGATGTCATTAATTAAAAAAAGAATTAATGCCCTCCGAGGTTGTCTTGCAAAACACTAGGCTCTTTTCTGTGAGCCTGGAGAACCCCTGCTTGCTGTGGGCCGCGCAGCTGGGTCCTGCTGCAGTGGTGTGCAGGAGCCTGCAGTCTGCAGCTGTGCTGCTGAAATGCTTCAGCAGGCTTCACGGCGGCGGCACGTAACCGCGTCCTGCAGCCTGCAGTTCCCAATTTCAATACCTCAGTTGCATGGAAATCCAAACTTTAAAACGCTCATTTGGTTGACTTACTGCTTCTTTGTTTTTTTTTATTGACTCAGTTAAAGGATGGTTTGGGTCATACTTGTTCCAGGGTCCTGCTGAAAATACTTGGGGTTGCATCAGAGTTAGTTTGTCCTTTTGCTATTAGCATTTGGTGGACAAGCTGGCCAGCAGACAGGGGCCTTATAGACTTATCTTTATGACTTATAGCTATTATAGTTAAAATGATAGATATTTAAGTATCGGTTCCTCTTTTAGCAGTCACTTTTTTAAGGGCATGTAAAGCTTCATAAGAGGCAAGGCTAGCGCTCGGCTGTTGGGGACTAGTGAGGGTGGGACCCTTCGTGGTGCTTGAAGGGTTTTCAGGCGGCTCCCCGCAGCGGCTGGGAGGCAGGAGTCCATCAGCGCTGCTGCAGCTGCTTTTGCCTGGGGACAGCTCTTAAGGGTTTGCAGCTTTCTGCTCCATGCCACTGCCGACCGCTCTGGGATGAATTGTGCTGAACTCCTGCACGCGGCTCAGGCCGCAGGAGCCTTTTGTCTTATGCCGTAACCCCGGTCTGTGTTTAACCTTTGAAAGAGGCTGATGGCCGGTGGCTCAGCCATCACATGCCTCCCATGGCCCAGCTCGCATCAAAAGGATGGTCTCGCTTGTCACCCACAGGAAAATCTGCAAGTCGTGCAAATGCAGCCAGGAGGATCACAGCCTGAGCTCAGACGTGGAGGACGATCGGAAAATCGGGCGCCTACTGTCGGACTCCAAGTATGCCACGCTCACCGCCCGGGTGAAAGGAGGTGACGGCGTTCGCATTTACAAAAGGAACCGCATGATCATCACCAACCCCATCGTCTCTCGGAAAGACCCCACCTTCGACACCATCATGTACGAGTGGGCTCCCCCGGGGCTCACCCAGAAGCTGGTAAGACAATCCACAGCGCGTTTGGCTGGCAGTTGTGTCGCTTAATGGAGAACGGAACTCGGCTGTGGAATTAAGTTATCGGGAAGAATAATAAAACATATGGTTTGCCTTGCAGTACAAAAATGTACCTAACACTTTGTATTTTGGAAAACCATGTAAATAACCAGATTAGGTAGGAGAGGGGAATGGATTGCCTTCGGGTTTTTATAGGTTTGCTTACATTTCTAGGAGAAGTCTTAATGGCTTTTACAATAGAAAGCTCGCTACTTTGGTAAAGCTCATGTCCAATAAAAGCGTTGCTGAGGAGAGATCCCACCTCCGCTGTCCTGCCAGTTGTACCACGCCTGTGCAGCCCACGCAGGCGTTTGCACGCTCCAAAACCCAAGGCTGGATGTGGGAGTGATTCCTCCAGGCCTTCTTGGGGTGCCTGGGCTGGGATTTGATCCTCTCCCTAACACCCCCGGGAGGGCACCAAGGAGGCAGAACTCTGTGCAAGCTGTGGCACACACGCAAGGACGATGAGTTAACTCCAGAGACCTGTCTCCATGCTTCTAAAGCAACGTGAGTCTGGACCAGGCTTCTGGGAGAAGCAGTGCAGACAAGCTATTTGGGTGGTTTATTTGGGCAGGAGGAGTTGCCCTGGGCTTTGACCTCCCTGTTGGAGAGGGAGGTCCTGCCTTGCTTGTTGAGTCTGATCTCTTGCAAATCTGGGTGTGAGCCTGTCCCGAAACCAGCCGGTGCAGGTGGTAGGTAGCTAGCTGGGACACTTCCACTAACCTGGAGGGTTTTTTCAGCAAACGCTTCAGGAAATTGTGCTTCGGTCTGTCTCAAAAGCAGAGAAATTAAATCAATGTGGAAAGAAGTAATGCTGCATCTAAATCCATTGCTGTGTTTGTAAATTATTCTGTTACGGAAATAGGCTTTAATGATAATGGCAAAATAACTGTCGTCTTTAATATAGTAATTATTTTCTTTGCTTGCTGAGGTAGTCATTAAAATCTTGGACTTAAAATAGGCCTGGCCTCTCAGGTTTATGAACCAGGAGTGCAACTAGTGCTCACTTGTGCCTCTGTAAATCACAGAATGGCCCTAAACCTCCCCAGAACTCAGCCTTGTTTCCTGTTGAATGCCCGTCACCTCAGCGCCGGACGAGTGTCCGTAGGAATACCGAAACAGAGCCAAAACAGTGTGCCGACAGTGCTTTACTTCGTGGCTTAGCTTCTTTGTAATGCTGTTCTCCTGAACTTTGGCTCAGAGTTGCTGGGCAAGCAGAGGAGGGGGAAAGGGGGGTTAAATTCTGCCTGTGGCGGGCAGCGTGATGCTGGCTGGGCAGTCGGGTCGCTGTGTCTCCATCTCCTGCTGGAAAGCATCCCCCAGCAGCGGCGCAGGGCGACTGAGCGGAGCAGTGGGCTCAGAGCCCCTGTGCCCAGGGACGCTCCCACCACCTCTGCCGACACGACGGGCAGCAGCAGCCCGTCCCGGCCCCCAGCAGGCCGTGGAGCTTGCTCCCCAGGGAACAGGAGCGGGAAAGCTCGTGGTGCCAAGGCGTGCTAGCCTGGAGGAAAGCGAAGCTGTGCTCTGCGGCTGGGAGCATCCTGCCTGCAGCTTCTGCCTGCGTGGGCACAAGCTCTGCCCGTCACTGCTGCCAGAGGAACCCCTCCCAGATTTAGCACTGGAGCTGGGATTTTTTTTCTTTCCTTACAGCTAAACATAGTCTGGTCCAAATAAAAATATTTGTTTAGATTTCGTAAAGAGAACTTGGGGTAAAAAGGGGAGATTGGGAGCATGGTCCCATGCTGAGGGCTGAATCTGACAACAAGCCCCCAGCCCCTCCTTCCCTCCTGCGCCCGGTTTCCATCCGGGCGAGCAATATCGCTGTGTGGGAACAAATGGAAGTGGTTTTCAGCATGTGGAAGTGTTAGCCAGCAGAGCACTTCTTGAGGGAAAGCATTTAACTGGCTTTTAAATGTGTTGTGGTACTAAAAACATAACATATTACACTGTCATTAGTGGACAGCTTTTGCTCTTCAAATTAAACAAATGGTTTAAAGCTGCTGAAAATTGCAACCAGATTTTTTTTAAAGAATTGGGGAAACAAATGTGAAATTGCAGCTGCAGACCCGGGAGGCAGACTGATTATTTCTTCTTAAAACTCAGTTGCCATCACCCCCTTGGAAAGGCTGACTGGGGATGGCATGCAGTCCGTACTGGGAATGCAGCTGGGGCCCGTGGTGCTAATGGGAGCAGGCCACTGGGCTTTAATGAGGGACCGAGACACCCACGCATCCGACTGCCCGGCTGTTTAGTTGTAGTGCTGCTGCTCACAGCCTCCTCTTCCTTCTTTTCTTTGGTAGGAGCTGGCCCAGCAGGAATGTTTGTTTAACCACTGTTTGCCTTCCACAGTTCCCGGGGGGAATCAAGGAGCTGGGGAGAACAATGCTGGCACTCTTCCCACCCAGCCCGATTCATTAAGCACGCTGCCCAGCCCGGGATCTATCGGAAACCCGGGTTTCGCTGCTCCGCAGGCTGGCTGCAGCACCGTGGGGCTGGGCTGGGCTGGCTCCCTGCTCTGAAGGATGCCCGAACTCTGTGGCTGCTGGGCTGCTTTCTTCTCCTGCGGGCCTGGACCCCGACCGTACCCTCTTGCGAGTGCGTGTTTGGGGTGGTCCCGAGCGCAGCCCTGCGCAGCGGGGGCACCGGGGAGCCCGGCGGCTCCCCCGCCCGCAGCCGCAAACCCGGTCCCTGCAGCGCTGGCGAGGGGGCAGCTCCGAGGGCACGCGCTTCGTGAAAGCTTTTGAACTCTCTATAGTGCCCGAACGGACTGGAAGATATCTTGGTTCAAGTAAACAACGTGTAGGAGCTTTGAAGACAACCTTGATAAATTTTGGCTTGAAGATCAACTTGACAAACTTTTAGGAGAAATGCTGGATGTCAGCCATTCTCGGGAGGGTTTAAAAGGGATTTGGGCCGAAAAGCTTTTAGTGCATAACTGACTTGCTGCAGTGATTTCCTTCTGAAGGCAGGCTGGAAACTTGGGATTGTTTTTAATATTGTTGTCCTGAAGTGGATGGTCCAGTAACAGGAGGAAGTTCAGAGTGTGTTTTCATTAAGCCATGTCTGGAGAAGTTAGAAAGTAGATATTCAGGGTCCTTGGGGAAAGTGAAAGGGACAGATCGTAAAATAGCTCCAAAATCCAATAGTTAACAGTGAAAACCTAAAATGCTCTTCCTCAAAATTACCTGCGCTAAAGCATTTGACTGTAATAATACATGGTAGCAGAAGAAGAAACAACTTTTTATTATCCTTGATGTCACCTTTTGGTGTCAGGTTGAATTTTTTTCCCTGATCTATTCTCTGGACACATTTCGACACTTGCAGTTATAGCTCTAAGCATTCCCTTGATCAGGGAGTGAAATCCCACCATATGTCTGGGCAGATAGTGAAACCTGCCACCGAGCAGTCCAACCGTGCTTTTAAGAAAGGCTTGAGACTTTGCTTTTCTCTCCCTTTCAGCACAGACATTTTGTATTGGCAAAGGAGAGTCTGGCGCTGGAGTGGAACAAGACACTTCAGATGCACGTGCTGGCGCGGTGCTGTTCTCGTAGCTCTGGTATAAGCGTTCATTAGTCTTGGCACGTTTGTAGTGGGTTAAGAATTTCTTCTGTTAAGATCCTACCATGTAACTACTCCGCTAGTGCTCTTGCTGCGGCTGAACCAAGCCAGCGCAGACTGCATAGCATATGCTGTCTTAACGTCCGTGGTCGTACAGCATTGAGGCTTTGGTTGCTGCTCTTTCCAGTTGTCAGATACCACTGGCAGTTGCCTTATTTTGTGGGGCAGTGCCTGTGTGAGGCCCCGGAGGAGCTGTCAGGGAGTTCTTGTCTCTTGCTTCTGTAGTTCCTATTAGCATTTCTCACTTCTGTGAAAGCCATCTGTGCACCAGATCACTTCTGCAGCATCCTGCAGCTCTCTAAGAAGCTGTTCCCAAGCAGCACCTTCCCCTTGGGGCAACAGCCCTCCCCCAGGAAAATTCTGGATGTCAATGCTGCCGTCGCACAGAGGCACGATATACTGAGTGTTGATGTCTAATATCATCATGTGCAGCGATGTTAACATGCACTGCAAGAAATGGGGAAGAAGCCCTGCCTCCGTTAAATCATTTATCTATTGCTGTTGCAAATCTTCAGGCAGGAATCTTGCCCTGCAATGCTGCTATCTGGCTGGAAGTAGCTGAGGTGGAAGCTGACTTTGAAGTTTTTACAGATGTGATGAGTTGTTCAGTGTTGTGCAAACATTCTGTATTTAAAAGGCCACACTGAACCAGACTATGTACAGTAAACAGTTAATCGCTACTCTACTTTTCTTCAAAATTCAGTTTTCAAATGCTGACCAAGTAAGAAACAAATCTAATGCAGCTGGATGCTGGTCTTTAAAACAGAATGGCAGAGAGCCAACTGGCTGCCCCTTAGCTCTTCACACTACAATAGGAAAAATGCCTTGAGTGGGAAACTCCCTTCCCCTTAGCACCAGGCCAGGAGTTAACTGTACAGACCCCACTGTCCTGCAAACCCTAAATCGGCGTGGGACAGACCTCTTGCAAGATCATGGTTTATTCTGCTTTTAAGATAGTGGCTAGTGGCCAGTTGAGTAGGAGACTTTATTTTGGGTAGTTTCTTGGCACATACTTTCCACGTTGCAGGGCATCAGTGACCCAACACCTTCTCTTTACTGCAAAATCAATAGTCAGGTAGAGTTGGTGGCTGTCAGTGCTCTCCCCATGCTGGCACGAAGCTGACTGGTCTCCGGGTTTGATGTTTATGGGTTTCTGGGCTTTTCAGGAGCCTTGTTGTCAAATTACCTGGAATAGTGGCATGCTTGTGCCAGTGAGGGAGCGTGTGCTGGGATCTGGGTGCAAACTAGTGGAAGCAAGTATTTGCTGCTTTGCTTCCCTGGGGAGTCTGGATTTGTTGGTTTTGGGTTTTTTTTTTAAAAGAACAAAAGTAAAAATCCTCAAAAAAACCACCCAACCTGTTTTCTGAGGATGAAATGATTAGCGATAGCCTAGCTGCTACTTGCGTCTGAGTAAGTTCAGCCTTTTATTTCTGAACTGTGGGTTAGAACAACTCAAAGGGGAAGGAGCATGTTTTCTGCCACTGCCCCGTAATGCGAGCGGAGCATCTGTTTGCAAAGCACCCGCGCAAAGAAAGCTCGTGCTTCCCTGCTGAAGGCAGCTCAGAGTAACTGTCGGTGCTCTCTCCATCCCAGGCCATGCAGTACATGGAGCTGATCCCAAAGGAGATGCAGCCGGTGGCGGGGACGGACGGGGCGTACTATCGCCGGCGGCAGCTGATGAGACAACTCCCGCTGTACGACCAGGACCCGTCCCAGTGCCGTGGCCTTGCGGAGGGCGAGCTGAAGCTGATGGAAGACTTTGTGAAGAAGTACAAAGCCGAGGCGCTGGGCGTTGGGGAGGTGGCACTGCCGGGCCAGGGCGGTGGCGGGAAGGAGGAGGGGAAGCCGCAGGACAAGAGCATCGCTGCCGGCAAAGCCCCCGAGTCCACCAACGGGGCCCTGGAGAGCGCGCCCGCGGGAGGGCACTACGTAAGTGCTGTGCTCCGCGGCGGCGGGACGGGCTGGCAGGGGTGTCCCGGCTCTGCGCTGAGTTCGGGGAGCTCTCAGGGGACAGATTCAGTCTCACCTAGAGGGGAAAAAAGATTGCACCGGTCAGGGTTATCTGTCCCTTGTTCACAATACTGCTCCCGTGGGCTTCTCCAAGTCTGCTGCAGTACTTTTTCAAACGACCGAAGCAGTGCTGCGATGCTCAGTCGCATTGTGGCGTGCTTTGGTGCAGCACTGTGAAAGACCCCGGTGGGACCCCTCCCGTGCTCCTGCCAGCCCTGCTGAGCACAGGTATCCATCTAACAGGGATGAGGAGGGGCCGCTTATCTCCTCTTCGCCATCTCCCTCCCTCCACAGCAAAAGCCGTGCTGAACCTCCAAGGTAAGTACATTTTCCATTCGCTGTAGGAGCCGGTAATTCCAACTTCGGATTCTTGGCAGCTCTGAAAGATTGGGTATGTCCCTGCATGGCTGTGAGTCAATCAGGTACTCAAGATCAGGAACTATTTTACTGCGAGTTAGAGAGTATTTGCAGCCTGGCTTCCAGGCCAATGCAAGTGGAAAGACTGCAAGTGACAGTATGTGGTGGCTCAGTCTAATTAATGCAAAGCTGTGAGCATGGAGATAGTACTGCCAGGGCTGTAATCACCCTGGGGGACTTCGAACAGACCAACCATGTCTCTGGGCATAAAAATACCTTTCCACAGGGAAATGATTGAGATTCCCTAGCACCCTTTTAGATTTATATTCTCTCAGTGCTGTCTGGAGTGGCCACTGTGGTTGCTGAACAAATGCTTACCACAAAATATGGTGAGTGAAAATTTCGTACAGCCCTTGAGAGGGTAACTTGCAGCAGAGGATTTAAAGCTGGGGAAAAAATGGTGTCTGAGTATTTTTAAGGCAAGATTTTTCTAGCCATTACTGCGCTGAGATTGTAACATGTTAAGAGCAATTTTCATTTTCATTCCATATTGGGTAATGTCTCCCCTCTGCTATGGCCTTTTCTGTTAATGCGCATCTGACTTTCAGAGTCCAGGGATACAGTGAAAGTTTTTCACTATTGCAGCAAAATACCGAATTGGACAAAGAATTTTAAGTTAAAAAAAAATAGCCAAAAAAGGCAGGTTTCCGTTAAACATATTAATAAAAGTCATCTTAGCAATGAGGGTTTATTTAGACTGCAAGTTTGTCCTTCCAAATAAATACATAACTGTGATGTTATTCTCTGTAGTTTAAAGCATCATTTTTCTAGAGGCACTAGCTGAAAAATGGAACAGCTTCAAAAGCAGTTGCACGAGATCCACTTTGACCGACATGCTATGCAGCTCAGCTCGCAGCAGACTTACGAAGTACTGTGGTTTCTTGCCATACTGGAGACAGACCTCCTGCTTCCCACTCTAACAAAACACCGCTCGTTTTAATTTGATCTTCCGTGCAGGAATTAACGCAGCTGACCTGATACAGACTGTTTCCCGAGATCTGAGATGTGCTAAACTACCTGGTCTGCTGGCTTTCACAAAACTGCATTGGAAGACAAGTTCTGCCGTAGAAAAAAGAGATATAGCGCTTTACTTTGCAATATGTATGAGGCTGAAAGTAGGTGTGAGCAAAATGAGCTATATGAAGACTGAGAATGGATGTAAAGGAACTGAGAAATGATGTGCACGAAGCCAACGACTCCGGAGGTTTTAATGTCGTCAGTGTATTCAGGGTTGAACTGTAGATCAGCACGCTACAGGTGCGAAGGTTTAGGTACCTCTCTACTTGTGTGATCATCTCCTGTGTGTTTCCTAAACCTGGGGTGTTAAACACGACGCCTGGTCTCAAGCCTGAGGAAGGAGCCCCGAGCCTCCCTCCACCGCTGCTCTCTGGGATGCTGCAGGTGATGCCCACGAGTGCCGCCAGCCTGCCCGGGGCCGCTCCAGGGCATGCTGTCCTCAGCTGGCAGCGTGTTTGTCCCCAGCCCCCAGAGACCTGCAGGACTGCAGCAGCGAAGAAGGCTTTCTGAGAAGATACGTGTGCCTTTGGTTCAGGGGCATGGGGGGAAAATATGGTGCTGTTCAGCTTATTGGCTTATTTTGGAGATCCTGATTCTCAAGCGGTTTGTGTGATATTTCTTCACTGAGTCCGTCAGAAGTAGGACACAGATTTGAATCTGTTGAATACCAATCCTCTTCATCAGCCCCAGCAGCTTGACTTCACCCTATTTCAGATCAAGGTGTGAGTCTGAACTATAGATTTATGAAGATTAAGTGTGAAAAAAACAAAACAAAACCCACCACTCTTGCTGTAGAAGAGAAGGAACCCAGAAAGCACCAATGCTGCACCAAGAAACAAGCTGGAATGATTTCCTCAGGTGTTTGTGTGGTCCCTGTGCTAAGGTTGTTAAACCTCTTATTGCACACTTGGGCTAGCTGTGTTGAAATTGGTGTGTAAAGGAAAACATACAGGGCCAATGTAAATCACCATGAGAGGCATCTGAGCTCAAACAGCTTTTTTGAACTCGTCTCGGCTGCAGAGAGGGGCCCCATCACTGTAATAAGTCGGTCCTACGAGCTGAATGTTCTCTGCCGAGCATAAAATCATCTTTAACCCTCCCAGAACTGGAAAGTCTCCTGGTGTTATAAGTCGCTGTGTTGGAATCAAATCAAATCCTGAAGCAATTGATCAAAATTAGCCATTGTCTCAAAAAGCTTGAGGCCAGCAATGTAGTGAGTGCTCAGGGGAAGCCTCGTGGTGCCTGGGGAGCTCCTTCCATGGGAGCTGTCATTGCAAAATAGCAGCCAGCAGAGAGAGCAAGTTTGGAAAAGCTGAGGAGAAAGGGACACTTTCTTGGCCAGCACCTCTGGTAACTCTGCTAATAAAGTCTTCACTCCTCTCCCTACACGATGGAGATGTAAAACGAGTACTAAGCTGTAATACCATCTTAAATTTGAAAAGCCACTTTTATTTAGTGTGTAAGTGGCAGGGGGATGGAAGTTATATGATGCTTAGGAAAAGCCCTGTGAGTAATTGCTATAGAAAGAAACAGCAAAATAAGTTGGTTTTTTTAGCAGTTCTTATTGGCAAGAAACTTGAGCTCAGAGTTGGAAAGCTGCTCGTGTTTGTTCTCGCTGTTAGATCTTGCAAGATAAGCAGGGCTGGGATGGATGGGTCTGGCGGTTTCTCTGGGGGTGACAGTGCAGAGGCAGCTGCAGGGACGGGCTCTCTGGTGCCCTGAGTCACCCAAATCTGGTGCCTTGGGGAGGTACCGGGAGCGTGGGGAAAAATACGGCCTCGGTCCCGTATGATGGGTGCAGAATTCATCGGTGCCCGTCTGCCCTCACCGAGAGCGAGGCCGGTGTGCCCGGAGTAGGGCTCTGCCAGCCACTCCGCACCGAGCGCGGCAGCTTCACGTACTTGTTGTCTTGTTCATAGAGACCAGAAATAGCACGGCTTCTGCTCCTCTCCACTTCTGCTGCAGTTTACTCCCTCATTGGCATGGGTCTTTGGAGTACTTAGAAATGCGTCTGAAGCCCTTTGCAGTGGAAGGAGCAGTGTAAGCAGACATATCCCCTTTCAGACTCACAGGAAAGCCAAGCCAGGAAACATCTTGTGTCTCCTCTTGCGCTGCCTTCGCTCGTCATCCGGGGTTTGCTGGTAAAATAGGAGATGCCCGTCAGCTTGGTGGAACTGCTCCAAGGACTGTGGGGCTGTTACTGAAAACCCAGACTGAATGAAGGAGGAGGCAATAGCAAAATGCATGGTGTGCTAGAAATAATAGTAACAAAACAAAGAAAAGCCACTTGGTGGGTGTAGATAGACCTGTAGCCTTCTGCTGTAAAGGGAGAAATGAGTTTGAGAGAACTCCTTAGATATAAAGAATAGTCTTTTTAGTACTCACGCCATGAACTAGCAAAAGGGGCTGGATGTGGTGAGGAAACTTGTCTGTAGTTTGACGCTTGCAGAGCTCAGAGAGAAACCCCGCTCCCTCTGCGCCCCCAGAGAGGCCGTTTCTGCTGCTGCTTTACGGGGCTGGTAGCAGTGAGGATCGCTGGGGGTCCTGGACTCCCAGCGCAGGGTTTCCCAGGCTTTGGTGGCATCAGGGTGTTCCTTGGGACACAAACCACAGCTGCCCTGCGGGAGGTCCCCTTCCTCTGTCCCTGCCCCATCCCTGGGGCCCTCCGGCAGCTCAGGAACTGTTAGTTTACCTTCTCCTGAGAAATGTATTTTTGTGTCGCTTCTACCCACCTATCAGAAACTTGTCAGCTTAAATCAGAGCGTTTGTAAATGAAGTTGTTGTCTGAGCGCGGGGTGGGAAATTCCCAACCCTGTGCCGCTCGGAGCGTGCTGGAGGGGACACGCCGCTGTGCGAATGCTCTGGTCGGGCACAGCAACTTAAACTGCAATACGTGTGACACGCAAGTTGCTTCACACTGTGTCTTGGTTTTGTAAAAGCCCCAGCCAGCCTGCTGCGGAGATTGCTAGTAGAAGTCTGGCCTTGCAGCCAAGGGCTGTGCTGGAAAAGACTCCAGCTGCTACTTAAGAGCATTTCTTTTAGGGAGTGACAAAGCACAGACTCAGCAGCTATTAGTCTGACCTGGGCTATCCAGGCTTAAATGGGAACTTAAATCTGTCAGCTTCAGAGAGGAGAGCTTTAAAACTTGCTCTTAACTAATCGCAGGATCGCTCTGCAGACCCAGCTGAAGAGTAAACCCACTTGGTCTTGTGTGTAATATGCATAGATGCTAATTAATCTTCAGATTAGCCAAATCTAATTCTGTCTCTTTGGACTGTTATAAATTGAAAGCACTGTGCTGAAATCTGTAGAGTGACATCTGTCTTATGCATAGACGTACATATTAAAAAACAATGAGAAAAGACCAAAGTTCCTAATCTCTGCAAAATAACATCTTTTGTGTGCTGCACTTCTGCACTATAGGATGTCCTAACTCTTTCTCAGAGAACCTTTGGATTTTAGTGAAGGCTGGTTTTAGCTTGGGGGGTCCCAAAGGCCAGACACTTAGCTGATGGTGGGTAGTGCCATTCTTACCTGCCTGAGGATCTGGCTGGAAGAAAGTAAACGGTATTCCAGGTGAAGGATGGCAAATATATATTTATAATGACTTTTAATTATATTACACCTTGACACTCTGTCCATATGTAGCACTGGTCCAAACGTTTGCACAGGGTGTGGGGCGACAGACTTGGAGATGTTGCTTCTGTTGGCTGTGGGTGCCCTGTGATGCTCTCTGTGGTGCCCGAGTCCTACGGCACAACTGAGACTTTTTTTCTCAGCACTTTTCTCGAGCTGCAACCATGCTTTCTCTTCAGTTTAGAGTTTCCTTGCTCTTCCACCTCACTGCACTGTTACTTTAGCCTCAATTCAGACTTGTGTGTTTGCTGGGCCTTCCAAGCTGATACAGCTGTAAAATCTGGCTTTACTATTCTCAAGTTTCCCTCCACAGAACAAGAGCTCAAACAAAAACATCCTAAGCCATGCAGCTTAGCAGTCCTGGAACTAAATGTTTTATTTCCACTGCCCTCCTTGGTGCTATGGGATGTCGAGCGGGAACAGAGACTTCAGACTATGTAGAAGCGGGAAGCATTGAGGATGTGCTTGGAGATTGTGTGGTTCTGTTTTGCTAACCGTGCTTCTCACCAGCTGTGCAGTTAAGAACGGTGCATTGAAAAGATGCTGTGAACCAGTATGTCTGAGAAGTGAATACCCATCCCGCGCACGGAACGCCGCTGCTTTGCTCCCGCCCGCCGTGCGCCCAGCCCCACGCTCACTCCACTGCCTCTCTGTTGCAGCGCTGCGAGACCTGCAAGCAGGCGGTGCCGGCGGACTGCCCCGTGGTGTACGCCGACAGGGCGGGCTACTCCCGGCAGTGGCACCCGGCGTGCTTCGTGTGCTGCCGGTGCTCCGAGCCCCTCGTCGACCTCATCTACTTCTGGAAGAGCGGGGCCGCCTGGTGCGGGCGCCACTACTGCGAGAGCCTCCGGCCACGCTGCGCCGGCTGCGACGAGGTAGGGACCGGCCGCTTCCCTCGGCCTGGCATGGGCTAACTCGGGGCTTCCCTGGCGTGCGCCTTAACCTGCTCGCCTACCCGCACTTCCTGGGGTGCCCTCTGGGAGCGGCATCCTTCTGGTGCTGGTACCAGGGCTGCAGCTGCTCTGGGGAGCTGGAGGTGCCTGAAGAAAACGGGGCGAAGGAGCATGATGTTAATGACAGTCCCAGCTAGCTATGCCATATCTATCTCAGAGCAACAATCCACCTCTAGCTGCATTTAAAACCTGATGTTTTTATAGTGCTTGATTGCAGCCCATGACTTTGGCTTAATTGCTCAGGGGCAGTCCCATGCCTTTTACCTGTTCCCGAAGCCTGGCCTCCACAGCTAACGGGCTTGGTGGGAGGCACGGGGCTGGTTGTCCCTGCTCCTGCTGTGTTCCAGCTTGGCGAGATGGTGGAAATACGCAATTGTCTGTCTGTCCCGTAGATCATCTTCTCGGAGGACTACCAGCAGGCAGAAGGGATGGCCTGGCACAAGAAGCACTTTGCCTGCCTGGAGTGCGAGACGCTGCTGACCGGCAAACCCTTTGCTCTGGACAACGCCAGCCTCCTGTGCATGACCTGCAGCAAAAGCAAACGCCTCTGAGTGGGGAGCAGCCCAGGGGCAAAGCGAGCTCCCCAGGGTCCCACCAGGACTGGGGTCATTTGACAAGTACATGAGATGGGGAAGGTTAAAAATTAGAGCCTGTCTATTCACTTGCAAGCAGCTAAGTGTCCCTTTGCATCCAGTACAGCTTGCAGGAGAATATTTCCTTGGGGAGGAAGCAAAGGAAATTTGTATGCCTGCGGGTGGGAGGTACACACGGTAGCAGCCTAGGAGGGACTGAAAAGGAGGTTCTGTGTTGTGCTGTTTTTTTGTAAAGTCTCTCCAAGCTTCTTATGACTAAGATCTTGCAATAGTCTTTTGGAAATAGCACATCTCAAAAGTAACTTTTGGCATACTAAACCTATAGTCATGGTCAAAACCAAGGGTTGTTCTTATTTTTTGAAATCCATACTGGAAGTTCACACTAACAGGCTGCTGACAACTGTACTAAAGCAAAGGGTTTGAAGAATTTGATTAACCCGGGTGATTTCTTTCTGAAAGCAAATGATATAAAATTGCAGCAACATGTAGCTGTAGCTTTCTCCTCTTAAGTGTACAATAATGTAAAAATAAGGAGTCGGCACACAGGGCCATTGATTTAACCCTGGCGAGATGGGAAGGGTGCAGCTCTGCCCTGGGGCAGCCGACTGGCTCAACCCCTGTGAGCTTTAGCCCTGAAACTGGAATGCAAAAGCATTCCTGGCAGGTCCCACCCGACCAGGCTCCCCGGCCTCTCGCCTGCCTCCGACTGCCTGTTATTCCAGGCGAGCCTGTTTCCACAGAGCAGCATTGTGTTCCCACCGTGACGCTGGAGGTCGTTAAGCATTTAAAGTATGGGCCTTTATTTTGGCTGGGTTTGACCAGGAATTTTATGGAAAACAGCTTTCCAGCCTAAGCTGTCTGGGGAGGGGCAGTTGTGCCTGAAATACTGCAATGCCAGTTTTTCCCTGTAATACATCAGTGACCCCCGCCAAGAACCAGGGAACTGGACCTTCCCGTCAGAGCCAGCAGCACCCTCGCCTTGGGCTCTGCCCCTCTTCTCGTCCTGCAGCTCCCCCGTCCCTAGGGGAGGTCCCCGTCACCTCTGGGATCTGATAGGGGTGCCACCATCCCAGGATCCGGCACTGAGTCTCTGCGGAGAGTATTTGTTCCCTAAGTCATGCGATGCTTCTGGTAGTCGCTGACAATATCATGTAGTCCAGGCTGGCAGATGTCTGTGTGCTTGGTCTTTTTTCTTATATTAAATGTCTACATTATTTGCCAGAGAACTGGAATATTTTTTGCAGCGGTGAGCGTGCAAGGAGCTCACAATTGCTAGGTTTCCTTTCTGCTACAGAAGACGCTGGTTTCTCTTTAAAGCATGCTCCACGCTGCCGATGTTTGCTTGCTTATGATAAAATAACTTGCAAATGAGTTGGGGGAAACTGTACCTGCTGCAAGGTTAAAGCATGCGAGTCCGGGTGTGGTGTAAAGACATACCTGTGCGTGGGGGCGGTGAGTGCCTCTTACCCTTTGTCCAGCCCTGTGCTTTTGCGTGGTTGATATTCCTGGAAGCGCTGGGGTATTTAAAGAGAGTAAATGAAATGCTTGCTCCGGAGCTGGAGCAGAGCAGGAAAATCCCAAGGTGGCAGCGACAGCCGTAGCTGTGGGGGTGATGGACATGTGTTGCCGGGTGTCACAGCGCACGAGCTCCTGGCGTCGTTTGTCCATCTTGGGTTAGTCGATGGATGTGTCGAGTGCCGGGGGGTGTCACTTCTGTAAACTCGGTCGGATGCTGCAAGTCAAGAGAGGACGTGTAGAGCTGAAATTGTGCGAGGAATAATGAAGCTCCCTTGGATCAGCCTTGGATACAGGCGCTTTGGTTATAAGTAAAGTGGGAATGAAAAATAAAGCCCAGGGCTTAGCTTTATTGCCTCTTCTTCATTTTGCTGCAAGGGAAATGTCTTTACATTTTTGTAATTTTCTTTTAAAGATGTATCATTGTTCTAAACCCTGCGATGTTAAGGCAGCCAAAATTGTATGCACTCAGTGTAAGCACTGATAGGAATAGTGTGAATCACCTATGAAACGCTATTTCAGCACAGACTTGAACATCCCAACGGCATTCCCTGATGGAAAGTCAGTGTCCGTTTGCGCACACAGCTGGTTACCTCTTAGAGATCTGCCTATGAGGTGGGTGCACAGCCATTACACAGGCGTCTGGAAGAAAACTGAGTGCAAAAAAGAAAATTAAATCATCAAAACATCAAGTTTTTAAAAGTGAAAGACTATTAACTAAACCTCTGCCATCACAGAAAACTCAACAGCATGCTGCAGTCTTCTCCACGGGTGTTTTTGGTTTGTTTTGCCTTGGCTGCATGGTCCTTGCAGGGTTTGTGATAAACCTGAGCGCAGGGGAGGGCTGAGCCAGACCCCTGGCCACAGTGGGGTGTTCCTTAAGCATCAGTGTCTGAATGGGGATGCTGGCCGTGCCTGCTCCAGAGCTGCTTCACCCTGCAGCCACCTACCCTCCCCAGCTGAACGTGAAACCGCGGCTGGGAGGGTGTCTGTGCCAGGCAGCGCGGTCCTGCTCCCCGACTTGCAGGGTGGGGGGCTTGGGAGACCCCGTAAGCTGGGTGCTGCGCTCTCAGCACTGACACTATGGAGCCCCCACAAAGTGTGCAGTGACAATTTTTCCTTTCTTTTTTTTTTTTTTATTTTTTTTGAGTATTTCACACCAAGTAAGCTAGCTTAAGAGGCATATGGTGTGCATCAAGTCCAGAAGAGACGACGGTGGGTGGTTAGGGCGCTTCCCCACGGTGCTCATCTGGACCTCAGACATCTGTTGCTAAACCCATATGGCTGGGGGCCCTCGTCCTGTGCCTCTGTGCAGAGGGGCAAGGTTGCTCCCGGCTCCCTGTGGTTGGCACACGTGCTGCGTCAGTGGGACAGCTCCTATACGTAAGCCCTTTAGAGGTGGGGTTTCCAATGGAGCCCTTTTCTCACGCGGTCCCCTCCCTCTGCCCTGCCTGGGGTGGTGTGCATGTAAAGGGCATCCCCCTTCCACCACTGCCAGGGTTAAAAACCAATAGAGCCTCAAAGGGAGGCGCTGGAGAAGAGGCGGTTCTTGTTTTCTCTGCTGCAGAAGAATGTGCGTGGTGGGGGCTTGGATAAATGTCAGAGCAGAGGCGCTGGGCGAGGATGGGGTCTTGGGGGGAGCACTGGCACCCCGGCACAGCAGCGGGGAGGGAGGCATAATGCCGAGACCGGTGCCTGCCTCCATGGGCGGCACTGGGCTCCTGCCCGCTGTCGCAGTGGGTGGCCCTCCCCTCATCCCCAGCCGTCGCTCCCGGGGGCTGTGAGGGCAGGCTGGGTCCTCCCCACCAGCCTCCCTGCGCTGGGACGGTCTCCGAGCGAGAGAGGGGTCAAGTCCGCTTTACGTACGAGGGTTGTCCTCAATAACAGTACCTTTGTCGGGTTTATCTTGCTGGACTGTGACTGCAGTCCACATGCAGTAGCATCAACTTCTTGCACAGTCTATCTCCATTAACACCATCCTCCATCACTAATGCCTTTATTTGGCTACTTGGAAAAAAAGATACCGCTATAGCGTGTTCTGGTGTGGGTTTTGATTTTGTGGTCTATAAATTGTAATTCTTCTCCTCTGCAGTCCCTGTTTCAGCATACACATGCTTGCTTCAGGCTTTCTGGACTGCTGGCATCCACTTCAGCCTTTCACATATTTTTGCAGCTTGTAAAATACCGTCTGCTAAAAAATTTACTGCAATTAAACAGCTTAACAAAATCCTGTGCCTCTCAAGTGTCAGGAGCAAAAGCGTGAAATTAATGCATCTAACAGCTCAAAACATATGTGAGTCTTTAGTTTTGATATTAAAATTGAAATTCGGTGTAAGCATGAGAAGATAGTCACCCCAAGTGATGATATTATGCTGTGTTTTGCTATAGTTTATTGTCCAGAGCAAAGGAGGCTGCTGCAGCCGCCTTCTGCAGGTCACAAGCTCTGGGTTTCAGGAAAGTTGCATTTACAGGGGTATACTGGCCTGTCTAATAGAGAGCCGCCAGCAAGCAATACAGGGAGGGTCTGTCCAGAAAATTAATAAAAATCAAGGTGTTTCACAATGTTACGATGTACAGCAGGAACAGGCTATGGGAGAAGACTGTGTTGTGTGACTATTTGAAAAACATCTTGTGCCACACCTGTGTCCAGTCCATCGTTTCAAATAAAAGCTCCTGTACAAAGACCGCTCTATCCTGTGTGGCTGTGTGCGTGACCTTTAGCTGCTACAGGCTGCTTTGGGACCCCGGGTGAGAGGGTCAGTGCACGGTGCAGCACTCGAGCCCCCAGCCTGTTAACGGGACCTCCTTCCCCGCCCACAGCAAAGGTCCCTGACGGAGGAGGGTGGCAGCAATCCCACTTGCCGACGCAGCTCATCTGCATCGTGCTGTGGCCAGACAGGTAGGGAGATGAAATAAAAATTAATGAAGAAGCAGGAACCAGGATGGGGAACGGGGACTGGGGCGGGATGAGATGCTCGGACCCTGTCGGAGTGGGCATCTCCCAGGACTTGCCGAGCTCCTGCAGCTGGAGGAAGAGCCGTGTTTGTAGGCAGCCATGAGCAAGCAGCTCACATTCGCGTGAACCGCTTGGGTGAAAAGCCTCTCGCCTGGCTGTGGTCGGATGGCTAGGGTGGTAAGGACCTTAAGACGGCTCTCTCTCCGTGCTCGGGATGCTGCATGGACGTTAAGCTTTCAGAGTGGCTTTGCTCAGAGCGATATGCCCAGTCTCCATACATGTTCCTGCATGCCAGGCGTGCTGGCTACCTGAGTTTGTTTGTTTGTTTTCTCCCCAAGCTTTGCACTGGATTCCTTTAACTGGAAAATCCAGGCATTTGGATCCTTGAAGCTGCTCGTCCTGGCTATGCCAGGTTTGCTCTCTGCCAAGTGAGAACAGACAGGACATGGTGAAGGATTTCGAACGGGAACATCTCACTGCGCTGACCTGCGCCATGGCATGCCGAGGACCTCGGCCGCCCTTCCCGGGGAGGTGGCAAGGCCGGGGGGGTGACAGTGCCATAGGGCCGGTAACATCTTCTGTGCTGCCAATATGTGAAGTTCAGTGCTGGTGCTGTGAAACCTCTCCGCGGACGTGGACGCTGCTCATTTCAAACGCTGCCACGTGGCACAGAGCTCCTGCACGGACAGTGCTGGCGTCTGCCGGTCGGAGCAGTCCGTAAGAGCTGAACGTCTCACCTGTGGGGTTTTTAGTATTAATCTAGCTCTTTCGTGGAAGCACAGGGATACATTACATTGTCTAATGGTCGATTGAGCACCACCTCTTGCAGTAACTGATGAGAGTGTTTTAGCTTGTGAATCTGCAAAGGACAAACCTCTTAATTTCTTCTTGTCCATGGCCAAAGATGGAAAGCACAAGGACTTTGTGCCTCCTACGTGAACGTTCAGCTCCAATTTAAACTCAAATGTTCTGTATGATTGTTCTTCTAAATATGACTGACAAAACATGAAAATGTTCCTAAAACTTTAAATAAACTACTTCTGGATATGAAGGTCTCCCAGGTCTCGCTTCGGTTCCCTTCCTGGTCTTGGGTCACGCATGCTGCCTGCAGGAAGGGCAGGAGTGCAGGAGCTGCAGTGGGGTGAGGGCTCCTGCGAGGAAGAGGGAAGGAGGAAGGTCGGAGATGCTGCTGCCTTTCACAGGCCAGGGCACACCGCCATCGCCGCGTCTGAGACACTGGCCGGCGTTGGTAAAATGGGCTGCGACAGCCAAAGAAAGAGACTGAAACAGCAGAGCAGGGGCCAAGGGTGTGTGGAGGGACGCAATTCACGTGAAATCGCACTCCTGGGAGGGAGCCCTGCCTGCACAGGCACGTGTTCAACGGCGAGGAGAAGGCTGCAGGCAGCAACGGGGTTCCTGGGGAAGCCTTCCTGATGGACTCCGCAAAAATCTGTGGATGCTTAAATGTTGGGATAAAATTAAGTCATTGCCCAGTGCCATTACTTACCTGAGGTTAATTATTTAGCAGACTTAGTGGGTGCAGTTACCCCCTGTATTTCCTTGAGATGGTCTAGGAGAGGAATCACTTTGAAAATAAACTCTTTAATGGAGGAGAAAAGAATATTGGCGTGTGGCAGCTCTGGCAGGGAAGGGTGGCCGTGCCTGAGCCCAGGCCCTGGACTGGAGCCCACGGTCTGGCACACGCCAGCAGCCGAGAAGCAAGCCTCTGGACCCGGCCGGGGCACGAAGGGCTGTGCCGGGCATGGGGTGGGGGGTCCCTCATCTGCTCCCCCCAACTGCAGACCCAGCCGGGAGCGCAGGATGGGTGGGAGGGAGGGTAAAGCCCATCAGCAGAGAGAAAATAACCATTGACTGGGGAGAAACCACATTTCAGCTGAAGTTTTGTGAGCTGAAGATTTTGAAAGCTTAACTGATCTGAATCTACAAATATTTGCAGTGCTGTCTTATTTGTGGTCCCTTTTTTATTTTTTTTAAGAAATACTTGAGGAAGAAAAAGGGACCGTCTGTTTGTGATTTGGGAGGATTTTGCCAGTAGAAAGGCAGAGGCTGTTCAAGGACAGCGGCTCCATTCGGGTCACCTTCCCCTCCCAGGTTTCCCACGGCATCCCCCCTCGCCGCCGGGGTTGTCCCCACCCGGGGCCACACATCCCCTGGGGCCGGAGGAGGAATCGGCCCTGGCTGTTGGGGGTCCTGTGCACTGCTCTGGACATGAGCATGGGGAGCCTCCACTGCTGAGGTGGGGAGAAAAACAATTAAGAAATGAGCAGTGGCTGGAGCAATGCCTTTATACATGTCAGCAAGGGAGGTGGGCTCGAAGGAAGGGAGCCTTTTGCCTAAGTGAACGCCAATTCTTTGTATATATTTGCAATATCTAGTCTAAGACAAACAATAAAACTTGGAAGAAAATGTCTAAGCTCAGATGGGTAGGAGAAAATTAGCTATCCCTGTGACAGGAAGGCAGTGTCTTACTGTTAATGGGCTACACCTTCAATGACAGGTGTCAATTAACCCATCAGTGTTGAAGAGAGACTAGGAAGCTGGTTGGAGTCTCACAGCAAGGCTTGCTTCCACCACTGCTGTGCACAGGATTCTCTAGGCAGAGCCAGAGGGAAGGTAGACCTGGAGACATTTAACAGGTTTCCCTCAGAGGTCTATGGAAAACACCTGGGCACTGTGATTTATTTACGGGCCCTGAACCCATGAAGAAGGAGCCCTGTCATCAGGAGTAGATGAGTGGTGACAGGGTGAGAGCTGGCTGCTGTAGGGCACAGGTGATGTGTGGGCTGGTGGCCAGCTCTGCACCCCCTGCACCTCTGGGACCATGCAGAAAAGGTAGGGAAATCCTTAAAGGGGGAGGGAGAAATGTGCTCTTCTGACCTTTTCCTGCAGTGCTCAGGTTTAGAGCACGAGAGCAGTTCTGCTCTGCGGGATCCTTCCTCTTGATCTGGAAGAGGCTGTTTTGCTCCAGCCCAGGAGGTGGAGGTTTGGTTTGATGGTCATTGAGCTGTATTTCACTTTATTCTCTGCAGGAAAATCTAAGCAGCATTCTCCTTTACAACGTATTTCAAGAAAAATATCTGTTTGCTTAGGTATTTCTCCAATGAATTGACTTGGTCCTGACTTCTTGTAATTGATGGGATTCTTGTTATTTACCTCGGTGGTAACAAAGAGCCATAGAAAACTTTTTCATCTGTAGTATAATTCAGTAAGAATCAGATACCTGGGCAGAAGACAATTGCCTCAAACTGAAACTCTTCAGGAGTTTTATTAGTGCAGTCAGTTCTTAAAAGAATGTGATTTCAGATACCTATAACTAATAAAACTCAAAATTCAGTGGCTTCAGGTGAGAAAAACATAAACCAAAGGCAGACTGAGGTAGCTATATAAACACTACAATAAAACTTGCTTAAAAGACCCAGAGAGAAAAATTTAGAGGTGTAAAAACAGGTATTCATGAAGTGCTGGTGTGTTTCAGGGGAAACGCTCTTCCAGAGACTTGCAACAGCTGCTGCTTTAGGACTGAGCTAAATAAAGCTTATATAGGTATGTGTTATTCTATAAAAAGTGAGGTTAATTACGCCTATATAAATCTAATTTGAGCTTTTATTTGCTTTTTAACTCAACTTCTTCAGCCAAATCACCCAAAAAGTAAATCTCTCCACAATAAGGTTTTTATGCCTTGTTGCGTTATTTCAGGAGGTGATGCATGCGAGCACCTCCAGCAGCCCCGCGGCACGGTGCTCTTCCGATGCTGGTTCTCTCGCCCTGCCTTGCACATCTGCAGGAATACCCGATTTATGACTTTCCATGTCTATGCACTGCATTGTACTGCTAATAAAAGAAAACTGAAGGGAACCAGATTTTGTCTACCTGGAAAGCAAAGTGCCTTCTGAACAAGTTGTGATGGATAGTGTTCAAATAACCACTTCTACTTCAAGTAACTTTTAGGTGTCAGCTCAAACCATCTTGCAGACAGGGAACCCCACCAAGAAACACATGCCCAGCCCCAGCTGCTGGGGCGAGAGCGAGCTGTGGCCATGCCTTATAGTCTGGCTGGCTGCAGGACCAGCGCTGCAGCGGCTGAATACGCTTTTTTCTGAATCAGACTTTCTTTTTAAATTGTGCAAAGGGCTGACATATTTCACTGCTCTACTCTGTTGGCAAGGATAATTCTCCCATTGCTTTTCTACAGCCTTTGCTAGAAATTTGTCCCACTGAATTGCCTGGGTACCCCATGCCCCACAGCTAGGCTCGAAGCAAGTAGCCCGTGTCAGTGAGAGCCATGGGAAGGCAGCCGCATGGTGAAACAGGGCAAAACCTCTGCAGTGGGAGTCCAGGTCTGCAGGTCCCAAATGCTACTGGCACGTTCAGTCCTCTGGAGTTCCAACTGCCCGCGCTTTAGCTCCATCCACAACCTGGAGTGGGAAAAGGGCTTTTCCATGAAGCAGTTTCTGTCCCGATGCGCATTCAGCAGGCAAGCTGCAACAGGTCTGGGGTAAGAAAGCGTGCAGAGCAGGGCTGGTTATTTTTTCCTGTGTGACTCATCTGCCTTCACACCGGCGTATCGCCCAGCGTGCTGCCTGTGCTGCCCGCTTCCAGCGTGGCCCCTGCAGCGGGCTGCGCCTAGCCCACACGTTAGTTGTGACGGGCACATAACGCCGAGGGCTACAGCACCTCGCCGCCCGGGCTGAGAAGGTGCCGCATGCAGCTGTGTTATTGTTGAGCCAGATGTTTCATTACGGGCTTAGCAAATTCCTCTGGAGCCCCACAACGGCGCTGAAGCATGGAGACTGTCAAAGACAGACATTTTCTCTGCACATGAACTCAAGAAGCCGAACGAGACACAGGCCAACTCAAAGACCAGTGAATAAAGGTCTCTTTTATAAAAGAAACCTATTAATACTTTGCCAAGACCTTCCCTTGAGACTGCCTAAATAAATTTCCTTAGATTGACAAGGCTTGAAAAGCAACCCTTTTAGTGAAACGGGACTCGAAAGCCATTCAATTGGAAGGCACCAGCCTTCTGGTTTTGCAGCTCTGAATTTACTCAGAAAAGAAAGGTCATTTTTCAAATCCAAGGAAAACTTGTTGCCGCAATTTTTCTTTTCTGGTGCTGGTACAGGGACTGAACAATCGCATACTCAGGGAATCTCCAAATTAATAAGTTGCCTTTAACTACTCTTGATAAATTGACTGTGCCTAATGTTGAGGGGTTTTCATAAATTCCCTGGGGTTTGGGATGGACCTTTCTGTGGCTGGAAGAGAGCAGAGTTGTGACAAGCAGCTCCGGTAGTGCCGCTGCAGCCGGGGGAGAGGAGGGATGCTGGCTCACTCGGGACGCAGAACAGACAATGAAAAGGAGTGGTGATTCAAGGGGATCCCCCCGCAAACACCATCAGCTGGTTTATAAACAGTGTAAGTACAGTTCGTTCTTGTGTCTGTACTAGAGCTGTGCTTTAATGAAGTCCCCTCATTCTCCTGAGCTTCTCCACAACTAATGCATAGTTATTCCCTAGTTGCTGCATTACAGAACTGCCGAGTCTGTTGAGCTCTTCCCTCTCCATGTACAGCACCATGGTTCCTGTGCTAGCAAAAGACATTTTAAACCACATGCTGAGAAGCCGAAGGAAAGGCAAGAAGTGACAGGTTAGGATGGAAAAATCATACTTGCTGCAATTATCGTTGCATTCCTATCCATCAGCCCTGCAAACCCAGCGATGACAAACGGGTTTGTTTGGTTGTGCCTGGTGCAGGCGGGGCGGCTGCCCCGCGCCCCCCTCTCGTCCCAGGGGACATCGCCTGTCCCACATCCCATGGAGACAGAGCCTTCACTCCCCTGCGCAGGGCGAGGGGGTGGCTTCCCATGATGGAGACCCAGCCATTGGGTCCAGGCTGGTCTCCAGCATATTAGTGCACGAGAAGGGCCATGCATGGACGCCCAGCAGTGCGGGGAGGCTCTTCCTCCCCACGGCATACCCCTGCATCCCAGCAGTCGGTAACGCAGGGACTGCATTTTTGGGTGTGTTTGTCTCACGGAGCTGGACTGTGGTCAGGAACTTCCCAAGACCCAATTTTTCTCATGGATCCTGTAAGGTGTCTGCATTGCCTTACATGGGCACAACGCTGGAGTTCCATCTTCCTTTTTTGGGGGGGAAAAGCCAAACAGAGCCCTCGCCAGGCTTCTTGCTGCCCTTGCACACATGCACATGCCACAAACCAAAATGAAATGTTTTGTTCCTCAGCCTTTAATTCACCAGCGCTTCCTCCAAACGCAGAGGCCAGCAAACAGATGGCTGTTGTACAAGCCAGGCTGCCGGAGAGACAGAGCCGTGCTGTTCTCAGGTTGCTTTTTCCGTGGGTGTTTCCATGCCCCGCGGTGCCAAACCGCACCTCCCGGGCGAGCGGCGGCAGCGAGCACCAGCGGAGGGTGGAGGCAGGACCCAACATGGAAGGGCGACGTGCCCCGTGCCCTGCTGCCGCCTCTCAGCTCGCGCCTCGCTGCCTCACGGCGGCGGGGTGAACCCGGCGGGACGCGGCGGGGGCAGTGGGCAGCGGGGGCACTGCCCACCTCCATCCTACCGGGGAGACCAGGCGTGCCTGCGGAGGGAAGGATGCGGATCTGCTCTGTGGGTCTGCAAACCAGTGAGAGCGTTCCGTTGTCTCCATTTCATGCCAGATTAGGTTCATAGTGAGCTACAAGAGACTATTCTATTTCTACATACCAGCTTATATTTTAGATCCCCCAGAAAATGCATGTTATCTGCATACCTTCCCATATTCCCACTTTACACAGCGTGAGTGAATCCGGAAGATCTGCATTGTTTGGTGATTTGGGTTTTTGCCTTTGAAGCAACAACCACATCGCAGTTTGATGTTTTGCTCTGGGGGGGAATGGCTCGCTTTCAGCAGCACCATCCTATATAGTGCTGGCACCCATCATGTAGCAACCCACGCTGGTCACCAGACCTAAAGAAGAACATCCAAATGCTGGAGAAAGGGAGAACTGCCCAGTAAAGGAGGAGAGAGAGCCAGGCAGGAGAGCCTGGGAAGTGCTGGAAGGCAAGAGCCTGGTAAAAAAAACAACCCTTCCCAAATAGTCTACCTGAACGAAAATGGCTCCAAGTTTTGTGCCAAAGTTTATTTGCCTGCCTGTGGCATAGTGTAAAGGCAAAAGCGTGCGCATACCCCTGCGTGCCTGCGGTGTCGGCAGCTCTTTGCATCTAATTTTTAAATGACTGAGTTTAATCTTGACTAGATGATAGAGTCAAAACACACATGACTCAAGCAGGACCTGATGCCCCCACGGCTGGTCAGCAAGTGAGTCCATTGAGTTTGCCTCTGGCTCTCTCACGAGGAAAGGTCACGGCGTTCATCCCATGGGAACACCATCTGTCTGTCTGTGTCCAACAGTCCCCAAGCCCAAGTCTGTGCTTCCCTCTGCCCCGGCGGGGTCACTGGTGCTCTCAGCCTGTGGGAAAATCCTCCTCTTCTCCTGCCAGACTCGGGCCCAGGCTTCCTCTCTTCAGGCAAACAAAGGAGTTCAGCCTGATTTCACGCAGCCGTTATCAGGACTAATACACCATGACCGCCACTTTCAGCTTTTTCCATAGTATACTAATGCAGGAAATGAAAGACTAAATTGCAAAGGTTAACAGTTGGTGGTCTTCCTTATCCTCAGTGCAAACGAGCGCTGCTTGAGGACCAGTAATACCCCATGAATATTCAGAGCACAGCTCCCAGCAACCTCAGGCTCCTTCTTTATTTTTGAGAGAGAAAAAAAATGGTATTTACAGAGTTGCTTTCCTAATATTTTGGCTGATCAGCTTAATTGTTTTTCTCCACAGCCCTTAATCGTGTCTGTTCCTGCAGCTATTACTCAGGCATTATTTCCGCAGATATTAATGTGTATTTTGTTTAAACGCCGAGTGCCAATATCAAGCCCTAAGCCCTGTGCTGCTTTAGGAGTGGAGGAAATCCAGGCAGTGTCTCGCAGGTTGGCAAGGACTGGTGCACAGCCAGGGCATTAATCTAAACTAAGAAATGCTGGTTATATTTTAACACTGTCCAAATATTAACACTGCCCAAAGGATGTGGAGGTGTTACCCTGACATATCAACGTCAAGAATGCCATCTTCCATGGCCAGCTGTTAGATCTCTAAGACACCTCTTTAAATGCAGGGCTTGGCCATAAACTATCCAAAAGAAAAGACTGGGAGCAAGGAGGAAGAAAAGCCCTTATGACAACGGGTACCTTTATGAGTCCATGTCTCTTTCTGAGGCCTTCCATGGCGACTTGTCTAAAACCACTGCTGCAACGGCATCCTCCGGCTCTAAGAGTGGATAAGCTTGTCCCCAGGGCTGCAGCAGAGCTGCCATGACCTGCAGCGCTCAGGATCTGTCCTTGCATCAACTTCCCACAATAATTCTTCTTCAGAGCCACACTAAAAATATTTCCTGTTGTTCCTGGTTTGCTCTAGGTGATATTAGCATCTTTTGTAACAGAGAGCCTTACTGTTTGCAGGTCAAAAAAATGCAAGTTTGTGACACTTAGAGACATTTACCCACTTTCCAGGGACTTTTCAAGGGACATAAAATACTTGAGTGGGGCTTATTCTTCTGCCAACACCTGATTGCAGGGGCGCCCGGTGCCTTTGGAGGAGGACGAGCCGAGGCTGCAGTGGGGAGGCTGCTGGCGGGGCTCCAGCGTGTCCTCGGCAGCGCGACCCTCGGCTCTCCCCAGCTCGGTGGGCTTGCTCGCAGCCCCTTGAGCCTGGCAGCACCGTGCACCCATCTGTCCCAGCAGGCAGCCTGGGGGTTAAAGCCCTTGCTGCCAGAGGCTGGGTCTTCACAGGATGCTAACCGCAGAGCTGAACTGCTTGCAGAGAGTTGAGCTCACTTGCTCCTGACACGTGCCTGCATTATTAAATACAGCTGGGAGAAAAGCTGGTAGGGGGAATCCTAAGCTTGGATTCAATTTTTGGAAGCGCTGCTGTCCCCCACCTGCTGCCCCACCAGGTTTCCAGCCACTGCTGCTCCTGACCCCTTCCAAGCCGCACAGGTCCGTCTGCTGCCTTCCCAAAAGCACACAAGCGGGAGCTTCCTCCAGCGGCATTGCTGTGGCCCCGTATAGGAATTCCCCTACCTGCAGACCTGCTTTTGCTCTGCTGGAAGTACGCTTGCTTCTCAGCTGGCAGAACAAAGTGCCCTCGCACTGGCGAGCCTGGCACCCCAGCGGGCTGCTCGGGGGCCAGACCCTGGGGGCAGCTCCCCCCCCCGGGGGCTGCCCGACCCAGCCGCAGCCCCCCCGGGCCACTGCCGTGTGCACGGCCCTGGGCTGAGGTTTTGTTTCAATGCATCGTGTCAGGTTAAAGTAAAGGGACACCAGGACCTCTCCCTGTCGCTTGCTCTTTGCCATCCTGCTGCGGGAGCGCAGTGAGCGGCTGCCTGGGGAAATGCCAACTCTTAATAAAACTTGGTTATATCAGCAACTTTGCAAATCCCCAAGGCACCACTAAATACAAACGAAGAGGGAATAATCCAATCCCCAGGAGATCAGTTCCTGAGGAGAGGCTGCTGGTAGACCCACAAGGTGTTCCCGGTGATTTTGGAAGTCTCCCTAGCTCCAGCCTGGGTGACCGTGCTGCCCGGTGCCCACGTTCGCCCTCCTCAGCATGCCAGGGATGCGCTTATTGAGGCATGCCAGCTAAAAGGAGAGCCCTTCCATTTTTTTAGTACAAACAAACTGAAAAAACTTACAAATATCTTATGCTTTAAGACATTTTTTTTCCCCCCTGAAAGGACAAAAGTTTAGACAAATCAAATCCTAGTGTTTACAACAGAAAACAACCAGCATGTTCTCCTTTGTTTAGAATATACAAGAATTTAGTTGACTATCGGGCACAATATATAAACCATAAAAGTTCAACAAATGGTGCATGCTTTCCACTACCCATGGGAAATGCCACACGGACCCACATGCCAGCCGGGGGCATGCAAACTGCACCAGCTCTCACATGCACCGCACGCCAGCCGGGGGCATGCAAACCATGCAAACTGCACCGGCTCTCACATGCACCGCACGCCAGCCGGGGGCATGCAAACCATGCAAACCGCACCGGCTCTCACATGCACCGCACGCCAGCCGGGGGCATGCAAACCATGCAAACTGCACCGGCTCTCACATGCACCGCACGCCAGCCGGGGGCATGCAAACCGCACCGGCTCTCACATGCACCGCACACCAGCCGGGGGCATGCAAACCGCACCGGCTCTCACATGCACCGCACGCCAGCCGGGGGCATGCAAACCCCACCGGCTCTCACATGCACCGCACGCCAGCCGGGGGCATGCAAACCATGCAAACCGCACCGGCTCTCACATGCACCGCACGCCAGCCGGGGGCATGCAAACCATGCAAACCGCACCGGCTGTCACCAGCTTTCTCCTGTTCGCCCACATGCTGGATCTGGCTGGGCTGGAGTCAGCACTCAGTTGCCTGCTGCCTACTGGCACGGACACTGCCCTTCCCTGCTGGTGGTGTTTGAAATTCCCAGCCCGTAATGTTGTGACATAGACATATGTTTAGGGTAGGAAGTAAAGCTGCTCTTAAAAAGGACTCTCTTTTTGGTACCTGTGGAAATCAAGCCAGTGTCACAGGCAATGGTTTTTCCCATCGGAAGGAGTAGGGTGCATTTGAACACCTTAGACAGCCTCAGCAGCCCAATTTTATTTTGTTCTGTTTTACTTTTTCCAAAAATTGTGTCCTTTTATCTTTCATACCCTATGGGCAGTTTGAATGTAACTGATCTATCTGAGGCTGCAGCCTACTCTTAAATCTTCAAGAGGAAACCTTTCTTTCCTCTTTTGGGTTTTTTTCTTGGCCTGGCTTTAAACACTTCAGCAAGGCATGGCATTTAGATTTTGCATCAGATTTCTGGCCATCGTAGCCCAGTCAATAGTCCCTCGTGTGACTTACGTTTATGCTTTGAAAGAGCACGAAAGTACCCTTTGATTAAACTCATTGGGTCTCATTCCCCTGTAAAATGGGGAAATGCTGCAGCCAGTTGAGTAGTGGCAGGGAAAACCTGGCCCACTCTGTCTGGAGTGAAGAATTCTGGCATCAGGGTTTGGAGGCTGAATAACTGCCTGGAGAAAGTCAGGGCTGTTGCAAGCACAAGTCTTGAAGAGATGGCGACTGTAGTCAACACTCTTCATGGCAAAGCACAGAGGATTCAGGGAAGAATATCTATTTACAGGACCAGAAAATTTGCCCCAGGATCTTTCACCAAAAGAAAGCCAGGATTATTTAAGGTTTTCCTTCAAATGCTGTTGCCTGGGGAAAAAAGTCTTCTGGGTTTCTTTTTAAGCAGGACAAATTTTGAAATATCAGTAGCTCCTGCAAAACTCTACAGCTAAGTTTTGATCAAGTTTCATGAAAATATTATAGCAGGATAAATGTGCCTTCCCTGAAGTAGCTGTTCTTTATGGTTTCTTAGTCACCAGAAATGTGACTTAGAAGGGCTGCCATGAAAGTGAGTATTAATCTATTATCCTCTCCCAAGAAGGAGTAAGCTTTCCATCAGAATTAAGTTCTCGGATCACCTTTGGTTCTTGATTTCACTTAGTTTGAAGAAAAACTCCAGGCAAAGGTAAATCAGGGTCTGGGAAGTTAAACAGTTCGAGCATGGAAATGGATGGGTTTATGGACTTCAGACGCGGGGTCTGCCTACCCTGGGAACGTGACCAGGGTGGGGATGGGTCCTGCTGGCGTGAGCCTGCACGTGCATCTGCCGTGCGCCCTGTCCCCAGGTCCATGGTGCGGCCACCACCCAGGGGACAGGGTGCTCAGGTGCCGGAGGGGCAGAGCTCTAAAAACACATCTGGCCAGCAGGTTGACATTAAATACTTTGGATCGGTTTTGAACACAATCAAATTTTTAGCCCATACCATCTGTTTCCAACTGAGAAACAATGGGTTGGCAAAGCACCAGCCCCTCATGGCAGGGATCAAGGGATAAATCTGAAAACCCAAACCAGATGCATTTGATTGTAACAGGAAGCCATTTCATCGCTTTGGGCTTCTGATAAAATGTATTTTCGAAGGGCTGACTGTGGCCTTAGGAAATGAGCCTCTCAGTATTAAATGCTAATCGCAGACCCTACAGAGAGCCCTCAGCTTGCTCATGCAGCCCGCTCCCAGCCAGCTGAAAGCAGAGTGCAACATCTGTGCAGGAACACCAGTCCCTCACTCGGAGTATGAGATTTTTAGTCTTCTTGTTGTTCTGGCTGCTTTTAGCAAAAATCCGCACGAGACAGCTACCAATAGCTTCTCCCCAAATCCCAGAAAGCTCCAGCTCTGCTGGCTCCTTTGGTGTCCCCAGCCGCCCCGCTCCAAGGGCCACCCCAAGCTCTGCAGGCGGCTTTCTGACCACGCTGGTCCCAGGTCACCTGTGGGTCCCCACGGGGGTATGGGAAGCCATCAGGGACTGCTCTGCCTTTCACCCTGATCTCCACATTACAGGGGTGATGCTGGAAGATCTCAGCAGTGTCCTCTCACCTCCTCCTGCCCTTCACCGGCGGTTTAGGGTTGTACTCAGTGTTTGCTTTCCTGTAAGCCAACATGGCAATGCTTCTGCTTTCCTTTGCATGGCTGAAACACTGCTTAATTTCACAGAATCCCAGACTGGCAGGGGTTGGAAGGGACCTCTGGAGATCACCCCGTCCAACCCCCCTGCTTGAGCAGGCACACCTAGAGCAGGGGGCACAGCACCGCGTCCAGGTGGGTTTGAATGTCTCCAGGGAAGGAGACCCCACAGCCTCTCTGGGCAGCCTGTTCCTTTCCCCTGCCTCATCACGCACATCCTTATTTGCATGCAAAGATAGTTCTGAGTATGCATGCAGTGAGCAACCATCCCCAAATGGGTGAAAGGTGATCGGTATCTGCACGAAACTGAGGAAGAAGAGAGGTGCTGTGTATGGTTATCGCAAAAATCCCAGAAAGAGTGGTGGGACAGCGGTGGAAAAGGAGAGCGCGGCCAGCCCCAGACCCTCCGTCCCGAGCCAGGGGGCTGCATTTGGCCACAGCAGAATTTTTGGAGGCTGCCAAGGGCGGGCGCCCGCCGGGCTGCGGTGCCCAGGTCTGAGCACGGCTGGCAGGGATCTGCTGCAGCGCTCAGCGTCGGCTCTGCCTGCAGTCACCTTAAAGAGCCTTTCAGGGCCGGGCATCGTACAAACTTTATGCCAGTAGTCGCACCGAACCCAGCCCCACTGCATAGCACTGAAGATTGCTGGTGAGTTTATGGGTACCATCGACGGGTCCAGCTTGCACCATATTTCATCAGACATTATTTGATGCAAATTATCCTCCAAGTCTGGCTCAAGCATAATGGTGTGCAGTTGCTGTTCTTACACTTTTCATAAGAAACAACCCAGCAACTGCACAACCATTAGTAGCAGTCCCAGGGCTCCGGGTAACTTTCAGCTGGATTTCAGCTTTCTCATTGTTAATTGCAATTTTTAACATCAGCTGAGCAAATGTCAGTAATAGCGGTGAAAGGATTTTTTTTTTTTTTTTTTTTTTTTTTATGATTTACTGCATAAAACAGAATTTGCAACCTGCCAGGGCCTGCTCCAGAGGCAGGTTCCTCATTTTGCACTAACTTTGTAGGAGTGCTGTTACACCGTGTACCTCCGAGGATGAACACGATCCCAGTGTTTCCTTTGTTCTGTTTGTTTTAATGCAGAAAGGAGTTCTTTTACATCAAGTGGCTTAGAATAAAATAGAAATTTTTATTATTATTTCATGCAGCTCATAAATCTTTCCCTGGTAATGTCTGCAAGTGCACAAGCCACATCTGGAAGCAGTGGTTAAATGTCACTGAAATAATACCGCTCTCTGGTCAGAGCTGAGGTGGGAGCAGAGGAATGATGAAACAACCCGGTGCAGCGGCTGCCACCACCACGGCACGTGTCCGATGGTTTGCAGCCACGCGAGGCTTCAGATCCAGCCTCCCGATGCCGCACGAGGCTACAGAACCGCTCCCGGCATCCGCTGCAGGGTGGGTGCTGCTGGCTGCCGCTGGCCCCGCTCGGGACATCTGGGCAATACTATTTTCCCATGAATTCAAAACAAATGGAAGCAAAGAAAGCAGAGCCGTGGTTGCTGGATCGAAGGCACGGTGGTCCAAGCAGTTCAAACGCCTGTGCCTGTCCCCGGGAGCCTCCCCCGGCCAGGCAGAAGCAGCGCCCTGGGTGCTCACGGTGCCCTGGGTGCCCCCGGCCCCCACCCAGCCCCCGCAGCATCCCCCCCGGGAGCCGGGTCGGTCGCTGAAGTGGGGCCTGTGTCCCCAAGCCAGCACCGCGCCAGGTTGTTCAGCTGGGAAAAAGCCAGCGGAGAACTGGAAAGGAAGAGAACAAGCAGAAAACCCCTGTAAAAATAAAAAGCTGACAGTAATCTACGTATCCTGGCACTGCATGTAACTGCAGCAGAATGCAAAATTCCAGTTAGTTTTGGAGTATCAAATCTAAAGTGACGTGTGTGAGCCCAAATCAGAGCTCTCTGTGAGAGATCCCGATTCTGGGAAAACAAATTTCAAATGGTTAAGAAAAAAAATGTGGTTGAAACACTTCAATTAACTGCAGCTATCATGTTTTCTCAGATTTGTCTTGGAGCCTCCCTAGATTTTCCTCTTTAATCTCAAAATGAAATTCAATTTATTTCATATGTTCTTAGTGCCTGGACCAATTAATGTATTTTCTCATCCTTAAAAACTTACCCCTTTATGATAGTAAGCCCTGTAACTAATTCGTAGTAATTTTGAACCCAAAATACACAAAATAAAGAGTTAGAAACATTTGCTTGTCTGGGAAAGCAAAGAGCTCCACAGACGATCACACAACCTCTTTTGAGCTGCTGCCCAGTTACTAATTACGCTTCTATTGCAAGGGCAGCCCTGAAGGAGCAAAAATAGCAGAGAGCAAAAGATAAAATCACTTCTCTGCTAGTCTGTGCTTTGACAATGATAAGACTGTACAAGCTCCCAGCTACAGCTCAGGCAAATAAACATGTCATCTGTCTGGGGGAACGGAGTAAAATGGCCAGGAGGGGAAAAAAAAAGAAAAAACAAAGGCCTGATAATGCTGCATTTCAGTCGGTTACAGAATGTGTCTAATTACTGTTTTCCTCGCACAGTATTAAAGATTTGGTCCTTCTGTTGCTCCTCTGACTTAGCAGGCGTGGTGGAGAAAGCCTTGTGATCTCGGTGGCTCTGTAGAGGATGCCTCTGCCCTCCCAGCCGAAGGGAGCCGGCCAGACAAGCCAGCTGCGGATAAGCGGCACTCCCCAGGAACTGCAAGCCTTCAACTAATATTTTGCTCCAAGGTCTTGAACTGCACAGCAGCGGGGCTCTGCATATTTGTTTCCTAAACAGAGACCTGTGCGCAGCGCCCTGCTCTAATCCCTGGCGGGGAAACCATTGCGCGAGCAGTCCCTTCCCACGTGGGCGCGGGAGACGTATTTCCCCGTTTTTCATATAGTGGGGCAAGCATGGCTAGCTGATGTCTTCACCATCTAAGCTGCTCCATGTCAAAAACAGATGCAAGAAGTCAAGGGGACTCCAACACCCATGGCTTTACCAAAGGGATTACCACGATTCTTTCTGCTGCTTCATGAATGTTGCCTCAAATATGGATTTTTTTTTTATGGTTTTCCGCTCTCTAGGTTCTCATTATAAATAGCCAGAGCAGCTTACACTGGAAAATGTGCTTTATCTTCTTTGTTGTTCTCCCTGGTGGGGTCCCGTTCGCGCTCTGGTGGCCAGGACAGCGAGGGGTGCCCGGGGGACCACCCCCACCGCCGGCACCTGCAGCAGCTCCTGCCCCCAGGGTCCTGCTCCCTTTCCCCCGGGACACCTCCCCGAGCCGCTTCATCACCCGCAAGGAGCATCATGGCAGTGCAACGCAGGGTTTCCTGAGGGCCGAGTGAAGGAGCATCCGTGAGGGATGTGCGACCACGGCCCCGGCTGCCCGGTCCCAGCCGGTAGCGACGGACGTCCCAAACTAAACAGTCCTCAGCCATTTTATTGCCAGAAATACCAGCTGGCAAAACCACTTCTTGTAATAAAATGACTCAGATTAATTCTTAAATGTAGCAAAATAAATTGGTTTATCTCTTAGGAGTCATTAATATGCGAGTTTTGTTTTGTTTGGGTTTATGCAATCAGGAAATGTCCCTAACCCAGAAATATCCCACTTCATCTGATTTTTCAAAATTAATCTTTTTATTTCTAATTAGCTCTTGGCACAGGATTTTTTTATAGTGGGGTTTCAGCCAAAAGGAGATTTATAGAGTTGGGCTGTGAATGTCTGACATGGCAAGAAGAAAGTTCCGGAGTACGGAAATAAAGCCAGTTGCCCAAGGCGTCCCAGGGAAATGAAGCCTGTTGTCCCACAGCATCCCAGCCGCGCCGTGCCCGGTGCTGGGCAGGCAGCCCCCCCAGCGTGGTGTCACGTCTGCCAGGCAGCAGAGCCGGGAGCACCGGCACGGAGGAACAGCCCCACTGCCTGCAAGCACACGATGGCAGGGCTTTGGTAGCAGTTTCTTATCCTGTCCCAGTGGGAGAATGGCTCTTTCCCCAGGGTAAATAATTGACAATTAAGACGCTGATCTCATCGCCACACTTTTGTCAGGACCGGTGCTCTCCTTCCAGCCAGAGCTGCCAGGCAAGAGCAACCAGCTGCTGAGCGGTCACGGGCTATGATGCTTTGTGCGTGGGACAGCGAAAGAAAACCCCAGTGGGTGATCTTCTGATGAGGCTGGAAAGAGTGTGACATTGTACGTGTGGATTATTCAGTAAATAGCGGAGTTTGCGGGGAGCAGGATTTAGAACAGAAACCTTCGTGTAAGCTGTGAGGCTGGTTTATTGTTATTCCAAGGGCAAAAGATGTCTGGCTTGTACCAGAGGAAGTAGCACCTCTAATTTACTGCAGAGCTGCCACCAATTTACATGGTCTCGTCACCAGTAAATATTATTGCCAGATCAGCCAGAGCCACAGGGCGGGCAGGGAGAGGAAAACTACTGACGTGGAAAAAACCCGGCTCGCTGCAGCCTGCAGAGCTGGAGCCGACCCTCACCGCCGGGCGCTGCTGCGGGCCAGCCGAGCTGCTGGCCCTGCCGGGAGAGGCAGCACTTACGTGGTACCCACGTCTCCGTGCATGCTCCTTGATGGCAATATGTGTAAGAGGGGGCTCAGAGGGTGACCTGGGGGTAGATTGTCATTTGCATGTGCCCGGGCAGGATTCGGCATGCTCACCACATGCCAGCAGCAGAGCCCCAGTGCATCCCAGTCTCTGCGCTGTGGAGGAAGGTTTAAAGCTCCCTTCAAATGCAGACCCCACGGCTGCTCGGGATGTGATTCAGGCTGGCGGCCCCGCCGGCCCCAGGTCCCTGCTGGGAGGGGACGCTGGCCCCGTGCCCCCCGCCGCCCCCCCAGCACAGCAGCTCCTTGTTCTGCTGCGCAGGGACTCGCTGGGGCGATAGCTGTTTGAATCGACTGCTTGGTGGGTGATGTCACCGGAATTGCAGAGAGGAAAAGGCCAAATAAGGCAGCATTTTAGTGAAAATATGTCCTAAAATGGGAGTTAGACTGATGATTAGCAAGGGCAAAACACAGACATGATATTACCATGTTGAGAGCGCGGAGCCTTGCGCAGCCTCAGACGCTGGAATAAACCCTCCAGGACCTGGAAAAATGAGAGAAAAAAACCAGCCTAATTCAGAGCAGTTTTCTCCACAAAAGCAGGCTGTGTCAGGAGGTCAGCATGTGAAGAATCTCAGTGCTAAGACAGATGGACAGATCAATGCAGTAAGAAATTTTTTTTTCCTGGGAAGATATTGTTTTTTGAAGAGTTTCTTCAATACGCTTTTGGCTTTTCAACGTAAAGCAATGAACCTGCTCTAGCAGATAGAAGAAATGTTATTTTAAAGTTGCTAGAAGCAAAAACACTCAGGAGGCTAAACTGAGTCGAAGAAGTGGGGAAGGGGAGCACACAGCTCCTTCCCCCTGGACCCAGTGCTGCTGCCTGCGGCTCCCGGGGCTGGAGCAGGCACCGGTGGCCCTGGGGGCCACAGGGGACCCAGGTGGGACAGGGGAGCTGGTGGGAAGCTGGTAGGCTTCGGTGCAAGACTTCATCCCTCCCGGCATGGAGGAGGCGTTTGGGTTATGCCGGTGTGCTCGGGGCCCTGGGGGAGGATGGAGATGAGGAGAGGGGCTGCGGGAGGGTATCCGCATGGAAAGCCCAGCCAAACCCCCCGGGAATCCATCTGCCTCCTCTCTTCTGCGATGCTGCGCTCCTCTGTCACCAAGAACTGAAAGCGTGGCTGCTGTGACCAATTTATCATATTTATTGAATGAACTTGCATTTAGGGGCTGTTGTGTCAAAAGATCAAGCTTGGTTTATAAACCCTCAAAGACTCAGGGGGCAGGGGGGTGGTGGGAAACTTTGGACTTGCTTCCTTCGTCACAGATGAGGCCCCCCACCAGGAGGTTACTCAGACACATGCTGCAGCAACTGAAATAAGTCAGTTTAGGGAAACCTACAGTTGGGCTCAAGCTGCAGTCTGCGTCCGTGGCATTTGTTATCCCGGGCGGCTGCACAGGCACATGGGGTGGGTGCGCTCAGGAGCAGGCTGGATGAATTCCTGGGCAGCAAGTCCCTAAAGAGATAGTAAGGGACTAGCCAAGGCCCCCGAACATCCCTAGTCACGGTGCTGGGGAACACGAAGGAAAGAGATGGCAGAAAACGGCCAGACTCAGGCACTGTCCCCAGACAGCATCTCTGACGGTCCAGCCAGACCAGGGTGCCTCTGCTCTCACCCAGCAGGGCCTTACAAAGCTTTGCTTTCTTTAAAACACAGGATAAGGATTTCAACGTAATCGAGTTTCTTTCCTCGTTCCCGTGCAGCATTAATAATAAACATAGTAGTGCAGTTATTAATACCAGTAATGATCAGTCCTCTCTGCTAGCGAAGATGTTAAGCACAGGCTGGCAGGCAGAGCAAGAGTGCAGAGCTCTGCTTGCCTTCGCCCCAGCAGAGACAAGCCATCACTGCTGGAATTTTATAGTTTCCTGTGAAAGAGATCCTGCTCATTCATCAGGCATTGAAAAGCACGCTTAAGCCAAGAATGTATTTATCTTTGATCTAAATATAGTTTAAGTTCTATTAAAAAACCACCAGGAATGGCAGGGGTCCCACCCCAAGGCCATCACGAGGGGAGGTGGCAGCCGGCGTTGGGTGTCAGTCCCTCCTTCCCATGTGTGCCTTTGTCCAGGGATGCC
This sequence comes from Morus bassanus, assembly GCA_031468815.1. Classification (NCBI taxonomy): domain Eukaryota; kingdom Metazoa; phylum Chordata; class Aves; order Suliformes; family Sulidae; genus Morus; species Morus bassanus. The sequence goes on along the minus strand of CM062580.1, from coordinate 1,195,397 downwards.
TTGGCTGGGTAAGGGTTTAGCACAGGGGCTGACAGCCCCACTGCCTGCCACAGCCCCGGGCTGCTCCCACTGACTCCCCCTCCCGTGCCCAGGTAAGACATCGGCGGCCGCAGCGTCTCCCTGAGCGCGGGAACACGGGCAGGTTTGAGAATTTAGCAGAAAGCAGCAAGCTAAAGGCGCCGCGATCACTCCTGTGGTGAGAGCCCCCCATCCCTGGCCCCGGTGGGACTGGGACAGAGCGGGGCAGGGCGGGAGCAGGGATATTGTCCGACCAGCCGTCGCTCTGCCCATCGGCCGCCACAGCGGGACCAGCGTACTGTTTGTTAGGAGACCACTGTTCGGCCCTTCCCACCCTGGCAGCAGCACCAGCAGCAGCAGAGAAGAAGTTTATCTCGTGCTTCAAGAATGACTCGATGAGAGCAGAGTGGGGTTTGTATTTGTTTCTGAACAACCACTAGCAACTGCTCAGTCCGGAAGGAATCTGGCCTGATGATTATTTAGGCTATCTGGATTGCCTCTAAAGCTTATCCAAACTGTCTGGTCCCTCTCTGTTGGTGGCTCAGAAGAAAAACACCCTCCTTTCTTTCCTCTTTGCCATGATGGTGTTGTGTGGTCTTCTCAAATGGCAAGGTACCCTCCAACAGCCTCAGGTCCAGCCCTCTGCCGAGGCCAGGACCCTGCCTGGGGATGGCTGCTGGTTGCATTTCGCTGCTAGCCGGGTCACCATAGGACAGGACAGCTCCCCCAGGGAGTCAGCCTGGCTGCTGCCCGCTCTCCTGGTCCCAGCCCCCAGCCCCTGCACCCCGCAGCATCCCAGGGGCTGAGCACCCCTGCAACTCCCTTCTCCTCTGCCAGCCCTAACAGCCTGACACAGGGGAGCCATTTCCAGCTCTTTATGTGCTCTCTTTTGCCGTTGTTCTTCTCAACAACTTACCTTCTGTGCGTGCACCAAGTCATACCCATTTCTATGCTGATGTGCCGCAGGTTAGGTCTCCCTACGGGTTTTGCTGCCCAGCTGCAAATTGAATGGGCTCCGGGGGTGCAGGAGCGGTGACGGGAGGAGGGCGCTGCAGCTCAGCTCTCGCTCAGGTTTTGCCCTTGAAACAAGACAAAACCAAGCCCCAGCTGTGGCTGCAGAGACTGCAGCGAAGCTCCTGCGTGTGAGCGGCGTGGGCTCTGCATGGCCACAGCCGATGGTTCCTCGGGTCCTGCGGCTCTTTCCAGGGCACCCCAGCACCAACGCCGGCGCCCGCTGCCCTGCACTGCACGGGCCACCCGGTACAATGAGCCGCAGGATCAGCTGCTCAGGTCATTTTTCAGCCTTACGCAGGTCAGGGGCTTGTTTAACCCAAGTAATGCCAGACTAAAACTGCATTAGATGCATCTGCCAAAAACAATGTGTCACTGCCAGGCAGGCAGCCTTGATTTATGTGCCACGCTGGCCTGCTCCACTGCGCCTGGCTATAGAAAAAGCATATATATCTATATATAAGCACACACACACTTATAGGTGTATGCAAATTTATATATGTCTATATGGGAAGGAACAACTTTGCATGTGTGTCCTGCAGTGCTGTCTAGGGAAACCTGCTCTTACCTCCTTCGTGCTCTGGAGTCTCGGAGCACTGAAGTGCAGGGTTTGCCAAAAAATAAGTGACATCCTTATGGATTTTTTTAAGATTGAACAAACTTTTGTTAGGAACAGTTTGGGTGTTGTTCTGGGGCACGCTTATAAGGGCATGCATAGGGTAAAGAGCCAGTCCAGAATTAGCCATCAAAAAAACCTTCTAAAACATGTTTTAGTGAGGCGGCCGTTAGTGCCTGTGTTCCCGTTTGCTGCAGAGCGCTCGGCGGCAGCGGCCGCTCGGAGCCACACCAAGCCGAGAGAGAGAGCAGGCTGCAGAGGTGGTGCACCTGCGGCTCCTTCCCTGCGAGCAGAGAGGCCCGTTTGCCCATGGCTCTCAGCATCCTGCCCAGACAGAGAGCTCGGAGCACGCCTGCGAGGTGCTCCTGCTTGCAAAATCCCCCAGTAAGACTGGGTCGGTGACAAGCTGAAACCAGCTCTGACCTGACACCCCTGCACACCCACCCTGGGAGCAGCCTCGGAGCCGGGGCCGATGCAGGGGAGCATCGCTCTGTGCCGGGGCCGACAGCACCGCTCGGTTCCAGGGCGGCAGCTGCTGCCTGTGTCTCTCCGCACCCCCGGCAAAATCAGGGAAGCACCTCTCTCCCTCGCTCCCTCTCATCCTCTCTGCTTACACATTAGCAGAAACCACATGGGTTTTTTCATTTTAGAAATAGCATTAGAAAACACTTCCTTCACAAAGTAATTTTCAACTTGCTTGTTTAAAATTTGTCGGCTGCTAGATGTCTTTCCCCAGTCATTTCTTCCTTACTCTCACCCCTCACAATCCCCATTCAAGCTGACATATGGGTCTTTATCTTTTAAGAATTTCCCAGCCCCTCGAGCTGTGTTTCTCCTGTGCGGATTTTGCAGTGATAACCCCGTAGCTCAGCTGGCACTTCAACGACAGGCAAGAGCGCCGGGCTGCGGGCGAGTGCCTCCCCTTTGGATGCAGCAGCCTGTTGGGGGCTGCCAGAACCACCCATGCAAAACCCCTCCCTTAGGCCCCAAACAGCACAAGAACTGCGTAAAAAAATCACATGGGGGGAGGAGAGGAGGGTTGTTTGGTTTGTTTTTAAATACGAATGTTGGTATCTTTCTGTTTGCTTGCACATTTCTGAACTTTTTAGGGTCTGTTTGCTTCATCTCCTCAAGCTCTAAGCTGCAAACACAAGTGTTTGCACTTAAGTTAAATTAGCCTTAAGCCCAAAGTAAGCCTGCGAGATTTTGAGGTAAACATTGCAAGATTGGTGATAAAAAGGAAAAAGCGAAGGAGGAGCCGTGGAGAACTGCCTCCTGCAGGCACTTAAGCCGATAGCCCTTGTCTGGATGAGGCCCAGGAGCGGGTGCTGTCCCCAGGGGCAGAGCTCGTCCCCCCCAGCCCACAGGCACAGGGGTGACCCCACGTCCTCCCCCCCGAACTCCTGCTCTCCCCCTCCCCGCAGCCACCAAGGGCATCGCACGCAGCACGTACCACAAGAGCCTCTTATTCTTAGACAGTAATTTTCATATAGGTACAGCCACCCCTCAGAAGATGCTACTGGGTATTTTAAAATGAAATCCTTTAAAGTTAGATTTGCTAATTGGATAGGTTTTGAAATATATCATTATAGATTATGTAGCAACTCAGGAAAACTGACACATGAAACAGGGAAAGAACGGCACCAGTCATAAACTGCATAGCTGGACTGAAAATGTCTGTGTCAATATGCATCACTTTAATGATACAGCACGGCAACAAGAAAGGAAAACATGCACGGGGGGACATCTTACCCAAAGGCCTCGTCCTGCGCCCAGGATACAAGAGGTATACCTCTGGGATACAAGAGGTTTGGAGGGAGGGGCGTCATGGTTTTCTACCCCTTCTCCGTTTTGTTTGCAGTCCTCTGTCGCAGACGCAAGCAGACCTGGTGCGGTGGGAAAGGTCCTGGAGCGTCCCCGCAGGCGCAGGGGGTTCGCTGGGGGATTGCTGCCGGAATTGTGCTTTTTCCCCCCGGTCTCAGATGATGGTGCAGCCGCAGCAGCACCTCTCGGGGTAGTCCTGCGTGTACACCTTGTTTTCGAGCCCGTAGATGTAGTAGAGGTAAGGCTTCCCTGAATACTGGTAGTGAACTTCTGTGATGGGGATTAGCTCAATTGTTTGACGCTGGGAAAGGAAAAGCTCAAACTAAGTAAGCAGTTTGGAGCAGATGCTGTGTCTCGCTTTAGACTAACACGTGTAGAGAGGAAAAAAGCCCCAACTTTTAGCCACAAGCCTCAAAGATCTGAGAGAGCTGCTGCTTTGTGAAGGGGGAAAGAAAATCTGGTGGAGACCCACCAGCCCATCACTACAGCCATCAGAATTTCCCCTAGCTGCAGCTAGCAGGGAGCCAGCATGTTTTGGCCCTTGCATACAAGACCACTTTTACTGCATTTATAGCTATTTAAGCTAATTCCTTAAATCCTTTAAGCCCTTGCTTCCAGTCCTCAGTGTGTTAGCATATGCCCTTGTCTCATGCATGGTTGAGGTCTGCGTGTGAACACAGTTCCCTGTCCTTGCCCTGAGAACGCAGGGGAGCCACAGGAGTCTGGATGTGCACCAGCAAACACTGGTGTTGCTGGTGAATCGCCACCTCTGTGGACACACACCACCTCTGTCCCTTGGAAGCAGGAGGAGACGCTGGTGACCGGGCCGCACTGTGCTGTGTTACTGCAGCAGAAATTGCTGCAGATTTAACCCCTGCTGCTCTGCTCCTTTCCCTGTCTGAGGGGGAAGGAAGCTGCTTTCATCTCCACTTATCTGGTAGTTATTAATCATGGCTGGATTACAGGGGATAGGCTGGTATCAGTGCTGCAGTGGCACCTCATCTCCTCGTGGAGGGCCCTGCTTCGCTCCTTCCTTTTCTTTGCAGAACAAGTTTAACAACTCCTGCCTTTCCCTAACACCAACCAAACCCAAGTTTCAGTGAATTTTTCACCTGTGATGAGCCAGGACTGCCACCAGCTCAAATCCAGGGACGTACACCAGCCCCTGAGGGCTGCTCGATGGGATGGGAGAGGGAGGGGAGCTGAGCCCACCCCGTCTCTCACCTCCTGTTGCAATTGCACGTGCAAAGTCTCAGTTTTAAATAAAGCCCAATGAGCCCAGCAAAGTCTGCCGGGGTCTCTGTGGTCCTGATGTTTACCTCCAACACACGGCCAATATCGTAAGAAGCCAGAACAGCATCAGCCAAGCAAAGAAGAAGATATCCCCCCCAGCTTTCTCCAAACGGTGCTCATTATTAAGCAGAACAACTTCAGCCAACGACAAGCGGAGGGGATGAAAAATTCAGTGGTGGGGAAAGTGCCGGCAGAAGGCAGGCCGGATCGGCATAAATACCACGTGGTGCCGGGGATTTGGCAGGGCAGGAGGTTTTCAGCACCTGCTTTCTCATACAGCGAGAGGATGCTTTGGCTGGTGTGCAGCAATCTAGTGAACAAACTGCCTTTGATGCTGAGAAGTGGAAATTACAGGCTGGAATTAAGTTGGAAGACAGAAATTTGCCAAAAAGCTGGTTTTGACAGACCACATGGAAAATCAAACCAGCTCCCTTTAAGTTTATTTTGGTATTTCAGTTTACTTGCATTTTTAATGTGAAACCTTCTCTTTCCTGTGGGTGAAAAGACAGTGTGTTCTAGCTAAACTTTTGCATTTGCAATCACATTTATAATAGCAGCAACAGACATTACAACACTCTAGTGAGAATCAGATGGAGTGGAATCCTAATGTTTATTCAAAATTAGCTTCTAAGATAAAAATAGTGGCAATAAATAATGTTTTCCAGGGCTTTGAAAAGGTAAAAGGAACAATAATAACCACAGTCGCCTACATCTTTCAATACATGTCTAAAAAATTATTTCCCTGGTATTTTGCTTGATAATTAAGAGTTCTTTGGTGATTAGAATTTCATTTGCTAAAGATCACCTCTAAATAAAAAATGAAATCAGTTACTGTTCTCAACATCTTATTGTGTCTAACCAAGCTCACTAATCAACCATCATTAGCTGACCCCCTGGGCGCAGGGGTGTGCGGTGGGCTGGGGGGACGCGCAGGCGGCCCCGCTCCGGGCTCCCCGCTTACCTGCCGGAGGATGCGGGAGGACGTGGCAAACGCCGCACTGTGCTCTGCGATGGCTCGCTGCGAGGCCAGGGAGATCTCGGGTTCGGGAAAGTCGATGATGGGGTACACCTGCGAGGAATAAACCCAACCGTGCAAAAGAGAGACCCTATTTGTCTGACGCAGACACATTCATTTCACCTGTTACCGGCACACACGAGGAAAGATCTGGGCATATAATGGAAATAAACACAATAATGCTAAGCTCAGAGTCCCAAAGGCATGTCCATCCCGCCCCAGCAAAACGCAGCAATGTCCAGAATAGGGACCGTGCCTCTCTAGACAGAGGTTAGGGCTGCCCGTGGAGCAGGACAGCACGGGGAGAGGCTGCTGTTCCCAAGCTGCCAGGTTGGGTTGAAAAGCGGCACTGGGTGACTGACTCTGTGCCCCACCAGGATGCACAGCCTCCTTCTTCCAGCAGCGCAGCACTGTTAAATCTCAAAGGGTTTTTTTGAAGCCTCTCTAATTTCCCCCAGCATGTGGACAATTTATAGGAGAAATACTGGGCTTGTGGGCAGAACAGAACTAGTCACGAATGCAGCTACTTCTTGCATAGCCAGGAGTGATAACCGTTTATGTGAGAGGCCCACTGATTTTAATACTCATAGGACTTCAGATCTAAAGTATTCATTGGAGAGTGATTCAGATGCTAAAGCATCATTCAAATCCCAAAGGGATTCTGCAACACCAGATGCAAAGTCTTCACTACAGATGCCTGACACTGAGTAATAGCTCTCTGGGGGAGAGCTGGTCTGTGCTTGGATGGTGCCTATCTCTCCATCTTGGTACATGACTAAAGTTTCTACAGGTTACTGCGAAAAAACTAATAAATAATAGAAAGGCACAGTTAAATCCTCACTCATTTGCATTCACATTAAAAAAAAAATCAAGCTAAGGACTGAGCAGTAGAGAAATGGCATTGGCTGTAGGAGAGCACTGCACTTTAGCCATTTTCAGACTGTTTTGCCCCAGACTTTTGCAGGTACACGGAGGCAGATTCCCTCTGGGAGCCCTGTACCACAGGAGCTAGAGGAGAAGAGATGTCCAGCATTAATGAACACCTTGTTTAAGGGCCCTGCACCCGCAGGTCTCCAGAGCAGCCCCGGCCAGCAGCAGCACCTCTGCTCTGGATCCTTGCTCCAAAGCCAGCAGGATGAGCTCCTGGCAGCTCTGCAGGCAGGTGGGTTTGCGGGTTGATGGCAATGCCACACAGGTGCTCCAGCAAGGGGCAAGAGCCACCATCCCATGCCCTCTCCCTGCAAAGCCTGCAGCTGACAGCGCTGATGCTGTGCAGGCATTGGAAAATGTGCAAGGGGCAATATAAAAAGCCCCAGGGATGGATGTGCTGCTGGATGTCTCCTACTATTGCTGGAGAGCTGCGGAGAACAACTCCGGGGTGGAATTTCTGGTAGCCTGGCAATGGCCACCAAAAGTAACCCGGGGCGGTTGAGCGCTGACTGCTGCAGCACGGGTTGGTCGCATTTTGTCAGGCAGAAAACCCAACAACTCTCAAATCCTCAGAGGAAGCTAAGGATGCTCTGCAATACCTAGGGGCAATGGCCCGAAGCCACCTTGTTGCTTTGGTCCTGGTGCCACACCTCCAGACCGCACAGGTCACTTGTGGGTAACCCTGCTCCTGCCAAAGCATTTCTGTTCCAGCCTGGGCGCTCCCCGGCCCCAATGTCCCCGCAGGGAGGACAAAGTTGCAATCTCCCAGTGGCTGCTAATGGAAGAAGACCCACTTTTGCTGGATTTCGTAATCCCATTGCTCCCTACGTTTCTCCTGACTGTAGAAATGGGAAAAACCGTGTTCTGCGAACAGGAACTCGGCAGGTCCGCTGCAGGGGAGGGCGCTGGTTATTGCCATGTCCAGAGCAGCTGCTGGCCACCGCAGCAGAGACGTGCAGCTGGAAGCCATTCCATATCCCCCCTCGTTCACAGCCACCTAGGGAGAGATCCCCTCCAGCACCACGAGTCGCACTCACCACCACATTTTCATCTTTAAATATATTCTCTCCACTGACTTTCCCAAGCAGCTCTCCCGGGAAGTTCAGATGATGCTCAGAAACAAATTCAAAGACATTGTTCTTCCTGCAAGAGAGAGAAACAACCGAACGAACCGAGGCTGGATGTTGGGCACTGAGCTATCTCCACGCTCTTTCTAAATGCCCGAGCAATGCCTGAATGCTCCCTGATTTCCAAGGACAATAATCATGCCTGCCTAACCCTTGTGCTCTCCTGCATTAGTTTATTAATAACCTTGTATATGCAACCACCATGGATGCCTTGCATAAATAATCCTGGAATCAGACCTTCATGGTGATCACCTTGCCTTACAGCTTTCAGAGCCTCCTACATTTATTAACATCTTGGCGGAGGAGAGGTCTTATATTCCTTTTCCAAAGCCACAGTCCTATTGTAGTGAACTATTTTGCGCTATTACTTGTAGGACCCGGGCACGGTTAGCGGCTGGTGGTGGCCTCCAAAGGAGCTGAAGGTCTCATGTGGCAGAGCTGTGCTTGTCTGGGGTAGTGCAGCCCTGAGGTCCCCGCACCCCCCAGGAGTCCCACCAGCATGACGGGCATGTCTGGGGCCATTTCCAGTCTCTCAGGATGGACAGATGCAGTGTTCTGAAAAATGAAGGTCTTCACACAGGGTAATTGAAGGCATTTTGTACAAAAACGGGAAAGTGCTCAGGAAGCACACAGCAGGGCAGGTAATGGCTTTTAGCTAAACCTCACAAGCTAAGACTTTTTTCAGTCCCATCTGTTATCTCTGGCGCTAGAACTCCCAGTGGGAAATGCCAGAGCAACACGACAGCCAGCAGCCTTAGGCCATCACTAAAATCCCAGAAACAGGAGCTCGGCCGCTGCCCCACATTGCTCCTGGCTGCCGGGGACTTTGGGTCTGAGCTGTGCAAGCTCATACTAGGCAGAGGCTCAGCCACTCCACCTCCATTTCTGACTATTTCATGTGACCTTGGACAATCCTTTACCTCTGTGAACCCATTTCAGCTCCCACTACGCCCCATGGACAAGACTGCCATCATTGAGGACTAAAGCTGCCCCTATAATCCCTTGTTTCTGCCTGCCAAAGGCAATAAATACTCTCTCAGCTCCTGCTCAAGGGAGCACAGCTGAGCTCCCAAGCCTTGCAGTAAAATAAGGAATAAAAGTAACAGCTCTGAACTTCTACCCAGGTTGCTTACCAGGTTATCACCAGCTGCTTGAAATGTTGGAGCTTTTTCTCTCCCTGACAGGTTGCACAGGTCTTGCTGCCCCGGCCAGAACACGTATTGCACCTTTGGATGCAACAGTAAGGATCTTAAACAGGACTTTAAACGCTGCCCACTTTCAGAGGCCTGCAGGTGATTTATTTCAGACCGTTTGTGCAGCTCAGCTGGGTCAGCAGTACAGGAGTCAATGATAGCACATGCACCGCACATACATCTTCCCCCGGTCTGTGACTCAAGGGATATAGCATATTTGCTGGGAAAAACAAATGACTAATGCCAGCCTCAAATCTATTTGTAAATGCGGAATTATTCAAAGAATGTATTTGTACAGCTAATTAAGGATAATCACAATTTCCCCATACAACGGTAGGAAGGCGAGTGTCACTTTGAAGACGCTGCTGCCTGTGCTTCTAACAGATGCAGGAGGCATATGCTTATGCATGGAGCATTTTGATTGCATCAGTGCAACACAGATTAGCAGAAGTTAACAACTGATTCATTAAGGCTCTTCAAGCCGTCATTAGCCCCAGTGGATTCATGCTTTAAAATGACTGCCATGATTATGCACGATACCATCTCTGTTATTTTAAACTTAATGGAGCCACATAAACAAAACAGTTTTAGAACAGTGCCTTCTTTTTTTGTCACTTAAAGATCATTTTTAGGCCTGTTAAGTTTCATGTTTGGAAAAACCAGAGGGTGGTAATAATTCTCTAGGCTGCTGTGCTGGCAGTGAAACCTGCCAAACCCCAAGCGGGAGCTGCGGGAACCGGACCAACGAGCAGCTCTGAAGTTTGCTGCTGCCATCCCAGGCCAGCTCCTTCCAGCCCCATCCCACCACCCGCTCCCCATGCTCTGGGCCGAGCTGAGCCCACCGACACCCGGGACAGCAGGTACAGCATGGACCTGGAGAGACTCGAAACCTCTTCTGCCACAGCTTCTGAAGGTCTGAGAAACTCTGCTTTCCTTGGAAAACCCAAAGCATTCTCCAGTTTCCCAGAGATGCTGGGAAATGCAACAGTCTTGTAACAGAAAGGTAAAAAATATGAAAGAAAGGAGAGCCAAAAAATTATTATTTTCCAAATGCTTAAGATCTTATCTCATGAGTTTGGGATATTTTCTGAATGCTGAGTGGGCCACACAGGGTGAATAATAGATGTCAAAATGAAAGTTCACTTAAAAATCAGAGGCAGAAAAGGCTATTTCTAACCATTTTTCCTGGAGAATAAAGCTACTGCTGTACTGCTTCATCTGTTGAGTGATCTTCATGGCAGAAAATAAAAAAAAAAAGCACACAGGCACGTACTGCGTGCCCGGCTCTGCACTGTAACCTCTGCCAGCAGCAGGCAAGCGGAGCCACTTTGGCTCAGATCTTAACCGGGTTAAGGGCTTTTTTTCCCCACCAGCTTCCCAGTATTTTCCTCCTACTGGCAGATCCTCAGCTGACAACCTCCACCAAGCCAGCGGGACTGGGATGACTGGTTTCCACTAACCATACTGTTGCGTGAGCAAACGTAGCCTAAGGGAAGCAACGCGGTCGGAGCAGAGCCACACTCACAGACACGCAGAGGAGCCCATCGTACCTTTTGCGACCTGTACCTGAACAAAGCTGGCATCTCTTTTGCTGCTTTAGCCTCCGTCGGGATCCCTTGCACGTTACACACCTTGTCTACAAATACACCAAAGAATTAAAATAGGGAGTGACTGCCAGAATAAAAACATGTCAGGTTTATAAATCAAAACCTTTTATCTATGTCATCAGAATAATTGCTAACTCAGGCTTGCAGGGAAAGGTACACGCCAAGTACCTACATGGCAAATGAAAATAATGTACAAAATAGCTCATAAATTGTGAGTCTGGATTAATTAGGTGTTCCAGCCAAACTCACCAGTGACGCAAGCTGCTCGCACAATCTAGGTTGAAATGTCTTTTCTTACACATGCTTTTTTCCACTGTTATTTATTAACATAATTAATAGTAGACTTTTATTTAAATATTAACATTTAATCAGATTAACTTTAAGGGGCAATTTTAGTGCACTAACAATACATCTTTTGGCTGTCTTTGGGAATATCTGTGCAAAAGAACAAATAAAGGCAGGAGGCCAGATTTGTAGCTGCACTTGCACCCCTGGGTTAAGCCTCCTCTTCCCTTCGGAAACCCCAAACATCCAGCTGAGCATAGCTGAAAGACAGCAACCCGTTTGCTGTATTTCCTGCCTAAGATCTGACCTCATTTCAACAGTGCAGAAGCAAATTCTCCTTTCCCTCTCACAATTATAACATGTAGGCTATTGATTAAGGACGGAGTAAGACATCTTTGCTACCCAGGCAGGATTTTGACAACCCCCTTCAGCATCTCTGCAGCCACCCTGGGAACATCAGCTGGAAACTGGACTGAACACGAGTGGGTTTGGGATACAGGGTGGCAAAGGGGGAATAAAACAGAACTTCCCTTCAGACTTCCAACCCTCATCATAAGTGCAGCAATAAGATAACCCATGACGTAATTTCGCAAATGAAGCCCGAATTTAAAGGGATAGGAAATGCGGGCCGCATTTCCTGACGGAAGGTTTCCCAACTCCTTACCCGACCTGCCCCGTGGCACACTCCGCACTTGGACCGGCCGTGACCATGGCATCTGTGACAGTCCTGAAATCAGAAGATTATTCACGCACAGAGCTGCCCAGGGATTTCGGATACCTCATATTATGCACATGCACTCTTCCTGCATCAAAATTCAGTGATAAAATTCCGGTCCTAATGGAACAGAATCCAACACCATAAAATTGTGCTGTACAACCATTAAAGGAGTCAGACATAAATAATAATTGCTTAACAAAGGCAAATGTCTATGTAGTGCTGGCAAAAGAAAGTAATTTTTTTCTTTATTCATCATATCAGTTAAAAAGTAAAATAAATTGACCAGCTATAGAGCTTGTCAAAAGCTAAATGGGAACTGTCATGCAAACAAATGTTCTGCTAATGTTGAAAAAAATTTAACGAAAGAGGAAAGATTATCCAGTGCCGTGTCTTGAAAAGTCTGCAGCAAGATTTGTCCTCAAACTTCTAGAGGAAAGCACCAGGAAGAAGGGATCTCTGACTATTTTCCCTGGCGTTTAATGAGGAAAAACCCAAGGAAAGGAGAACCGTAGCGAGGTACCCGTCACCGTCCCGAGGAGCTGAGGGTCCCAGGGAAGGGATGCTGCCCCAGCTGGATGCTCCCCGAGCCCCGGCGAGCCCATCGGCAGGGGAAGGGGCTCCCGTGAGCAGCAGACAGCGAGCGAGGACTCACCCTGACCAGCGCCGAGCGGGGCACCCGGCAGCGCCGCGTCTGGCCCTGGAAGAGCCGGGGGGGCCCAACCTCCACGTCCCAGGGGTCCAGAGGGTCGTCCCCCGGGGGTCTGGCCGCTCCGGGCTCTGCAGGAGGGGACAGAGTCTTACCTGTCTTGCTGGAGGTGGTGCTCCGATGCTGGCCGGCTCCTGGTGCTGCTGGAGACCGGCCAACATCGCTCCCCATCCCCATGTGGGGGTCGCACCAGGGACCGACCCTACATGGTCCATGCCATGGGCACCCTGAGATGCTGAGCATCCTCCTGCCACCATGGCACAGCCCCAGTCTCCGCGCAGCCCTCCCAGCAAACCTGCCGGGCCAGCGCGGGCACCTGGGATCACCTGTCACCCAAAAACCAGGGGCAGGGGTCCCCCGTGGTCCTCAGCAGGTTGGTAAAGAGCTCCGCTGCGTGGAGGTGCCCATCCCAAATCAAGCTTTGAGTATACATGGTACTTGGTAGGAAATTACTGCTGCAGAGGCAGGGAGATAATGGCCTCTGCTCCCAGGGCACGCTGCAAAACCTCCCCCAACACAAGGAAAGCAAACTAAGCCTGCAGAGGAAAGCATTTTGCCCCAGCTTCACAGGCCCTGCAGAGTGCAAACGGCCACGAGGGATCAGATAAACCTGATGCACGTTAAACCAGGCTCAAGTCGCATCCAGGGGCCACGTGGGCCCTGGACGGCGAGTGCTGCCACAGACCCCAGCTCCAGTGTGTAGGACACGTCCCACAAGAGCCATTCCAGTGGGATACAGGGCACTCACTTACTGGTGAAGGGTTCGAACGCCCACTCGCTTAACCTTGACTCACTGAATGTCTCCAGTCGATACTAGAAGAGAAAAATCATGCACTCACCACAAAGACAACTTGCACAAAGCGGGCATTTAAATTTGAATGGTGTCGTGCTAATACCAGGTCTCAGGAGCATTCCTAGACTCTTCTGTCTCTGAATACAACTTGCATAAGAAAAACGGGTTGGTGCTTTCACAGCAAAAGTGAGTTTGGCCGTTATTTGGAGAATCCTGTGGCTTATTTTTTAGGGAAGGCCCAGGAAGTGTTTGTGAGTAATCTGAATAATCTCAGAAGTGGAACAAACACCAGTGTAAAGGAATATCTGCCTCACAGTGCCTATCAAAGGGCACTCCCAGCACCCTGCTCCTCGACGCTCATTCATTATCCGCTCCAAGAAGCCCCAGGAAAGGGAGCAGGGGTGGGTACAGCAGCACTCCCCTGGACAGCTGCCCAGGCAGCACCAGCACCAAACCCTAGCACAGAACCCACCGTTTTGGTTTGTTGGGCATCGATTCCCCAAACCAGGACTGACTCAAGATCCAGAGACCGCAGCAAGCACCGAATCCACAATAACGATTTTCAGTGAGGGAAACGACAATAGGGAACCAAGTCCACATGTTTTCTGTGGAATTAAACGTTACCAGAATAAATTCACAGCTGGGGGGATGAGTGGCATTACAGGTCACTCTGTTCCTGCCTGAGCCCAAAATACCAAGCGGCAGAGCAGGTTCCTGCAGTTTAGCTAAGGAAAGGGCTCTTTTGCCAAAGCTAGCCTGTAAGAGAAGGCTTCCAGGGGCTCTGCCGAGGTGGCGCTTTCCTGTAGAGGAGGATGGACCCTTCAGCTACAAAAGCCTGTAGTCAGCTCTTAGGTAGGCTTTCTTTGGAAAGCACTTGTATGTCTGCATTTAAAGTAGGATGAAAGTAAATTAATTTAATGAATGAACGGTTCTTCGTGGCCCAATGTCACTATGTAATTGGACATTATCCCAGCCGCTCAGAAGAGGTGCCCAAGCCGCCAGGTCTGGAGGTACTCACTCGGTACGTCCCCAGCTGCCGCAGCCGCTGGATGGCCAGCTCTCCTGCAGCTCTGCTCCCGTAGCAGCATCGGGAGGCCACGAAGCGCAGGAGGGCTTGCCTGGCCGCTGCCTCTGTCATGGGGGGCACGCTGGGAGGCAACAGGAACAAAACAGGTTTATGCTATTAACTTCTCCTAAAGAATTAGCTGGAAACATTCAGTGTATTTAACCTACTGCAAAAAACTGAGGTAGAGCCCATTTGGGAGCACCCACCTCTTTTACACAATCGTTGATGGCATCCGTTTTATTACAAAAGAAAGAGATTTGCATTTTAAAAAAATATCTTCATGTGATATCCTTAAGGTCAGTACTAAAGAGTGGTCTAAAATAAACATATATGTGCATAAACCCTTGCCTTCAGCAGGCTGGGTAAAGGAGAGCTGTCTCGAAGCATCATTGTGTCTTTGCAAGCTGCAAATCCACAGCTTTCCTGTCAGCTCACAGGATGAGAAATGGCACTCTATTTTTCCAGACCTAGGACCCCTGTTACTCTGAGCTGTTTTCTATTTTCAGTTAATAGAAACAACAGCAGAAAGACTAACTTGTGCGTGAAACACATCCCGCGCCCTGCTTGGCACCCTGCAGCAGCTCTGCCCGCCCGTGGCTGGGGCGGCAGCTCCCTGGAGGTGTCACGGGCAGTGCGGGGCGCTCCTGCCTCCCCTGCCAATGGGGCTAGAGAAAAAATAGGAGAATAGGAAAAAGTGAGCCTAAAAGCTGGTTCTCAGGGGCGGTTCCTCAAAAATCCTCATCAGTCGTCTTTGTAAGTAAGAGAGAGAAACCTACAGCGACTGCCTGAGCCCGAGACGGCTCCATGTGTCCTCGCTGCGGCATCTAACTGTCCATTACGTATTTTGTCACCTCTCTGATTTAGCGCCTTTGGAAAGCATATTAAAACACCAGGAAGTAAATGGTAACAGAGGAGATAACGTCAGCATTTGCTCTGTGGGAATATTCAGCAATGAATCCTTTCCTCGGAGCCCATGACGGCTCCAGCCTCGGTGGCCGAGCAAGCTGGCGAGCGTTTTATGACCCCAGACAATGTTCATTAAGAACCCTCCCTGTCAATACGGTGACAGCTGAGATTAAGAAAACCCTCTTGAACAAAGAGCAAGAGCCGACCTCACAGCTCCTGCAGCTCCTTCGGTTTGGCAGGGATGCTAGCGCAGGGAGGGAGGGGCGGTTGGGCCGCGCAGCAGCCAGCGCTCCCCATGCTCCATCGCCGGCTTGCAGCATCCCTGACACCGCCACTGCTGCCTGGGGACTCAGCTGCTCTCCCCCAGCTCACTGCTAGCCAAAGGAAACTTAACACACGTCTGCTCTTAACAAGTATCCCTCAACCTTCACATTCCCTTTTTCTTTTTTTTTTTTCTTTAAAACCAGGTGTTTCTCTAACAAGTCTTCACCAGGCATTGATCAAATTCAAAGCTCCCATATGTATTTATTCACTTTCCTGCCCTTTCAAGCCTGTGTTTATGAGATGTTTAGGCAGATCACTGTCCTTCAGTCATCTTTTGCCCTCTCATTAAGGCTGAGAAATGTAATGCCACCAGCTATCATGTCTGAACCTTTGTGTAGATGAAGAAAAGGAGCAGCACCAGGTTCCTGCCATCCTATACTACCTTGGATCAAATGTTGCCTTTTGAGCTGTGCTTCTTTCTTCTTTTTCTCCATGTGCAAAGGAAAAAGGTGTCTGTGTATGTGTGTGTATGGTTTGGTTTGGTTTTTCATATTCAAGATGAAAATCAGGAGAGACAAAACACAATAAGCAATAAAAGCAGAAAAGACAGAATAACCAACCCCTGGGAGAGGGACTAGCCTAAAACCTGTGTGATACTTATATTCCAAAGAAAACTTCAACAGTGTGGGCCCCACCTCTGAGGAGTTGCTCTGGTCACACCCAGACGGAGAATATTTTATCGGCCCTGCTGCTGGGGACGTTGGGCTGTGGCAATGCAGCCCTGCACCTGTAAATTCAGTTTTTGCCCCTGCCCCAAGGCTCTCCCACATGCACGTCGCGCTGCTGCTTCTCTGCACTGCTGGATCCATAAGACACCGTCCACCTTCTCCCAGCTTCGCTGCCCGGCACAGAGGGACGGGACCGCAGGATGCCCGGTGCAGGGACAGCAGCTCTTGGCACCGACCTGAGGGCTGGCCATGATGGCAGGAGGTGGCACAAGGACGATGCCAGCGCTGTCGGTGGCACGGGGGTCTGTGTCTGCCCCCGGGACCAGCCCTGGGCACGCCGCAGTTTGCCGATGCCTGCGGTGGGGGCAGCCTTGCTGCCATCTCCAGGGTCCTGGGACCCCAGGCAGCATGGAGGGGCTGGTGCAAGGGCTTACCTCCCACCCCGGGCTGTGCTGAGCTGCTTTCGACAGAAGCGCATAAAACACGCTCTGCCCAAAGCTGCTTACCTGTGCTGCACGAAGCAGGGCCTGCTCCTCTGCTCCCCAGGCTTGCCTGGTGGGTCCAAAGGCAGCGGCAGGTGCTTTGGTGCTACGGGAAAGGACAACTGAGGAATTCAAGCCCAATTCAAACCCAAGGCAGATTTTGCTCTCAACTGCAGGAAGGTTCAGCTGTAAAGCTAAAGCCACTCCCAGGTCAGCAATTTGCTTCCCACCAAACACCCCCCACATCCCAGCCAGAAGTTGCTGCCAGTCCAGCTCATCCCAGTGGCATTCCAGCAAAGCACTGGGACAGCTCCCAGGTGAGTCGGGCAGCTGTGCCCATGCCTGTGCCCACAGCACTGACCCAGCTGCTTTGCTCAGGGCAGTACAGCGGTCCCAGCTCCCCACTCAGAGTTCTTAATGACTTTCCAAGTAGTGAGAAGCACAGCCAGATGTCAAAGCCAATTGCTATCCAAAACATATCTGTCTGCAAAAGAAGCAGGCCAGGAACAGCAGCTCAGGAGGTAAAAAGGAGTCTGCGAGCTGGACAGGCACATGCCCATTGCAATAGCTGTAGCACACAAGAGGAGGGGTTTCATGGGACTGTCCACCTTGCATGGCACCTCCTTGGGTTACGCAGCTGCTGTTGTCTCCTTACTGTCAGAAGCATAAAGTTACAGGAGTGCAAACAGTCAGTGCCACGCACGTACCCTTGCCCTGGACGATCCACTCACAGTCATCCAGCTGTCCCAGGGGTGCAGAAGGTGTCAGGGGACATCCCGGCTCTGGGTCCAGGTCCAGGTCACCTATAGCCCAGGGAAACATCAGTGAGTGAGGAAGCCTCGAGGTTGGTCCGTGCATGTAGCGACCAAACAGATGTCACAGGCCAAGATGCAGTCAGAGGATTTGCTTTCCCACTGTCTTGCTTTCCAGGAGCTCAGTCCCTGCGGTGAAGTGGAACAACACTGACACCCTGTGTAGGTGACAAAGCCCTGCAGCTCCTCCGCTGCAGCAATGCTGGGGCCAGGGGCGTTGCAAGCCCTGGACGTGAGGCCCCACAGCCTGCAGCATCCGCACCCCTTGGCTGGGAGCACAGGGGAGCATTGCCGGTGGCTGGGACGGACACCCAGATAAGGCTGGATCAAGCACACAGGCAGGAGAAAGGTGCCAGGAACTTGCCAAGGACCCAGAGACATTGCCTGGTAAGCGGGTGAGAAGTTGTAGCTGAAGAGCTCGAAGTTGCACGCATTCACACCTTCAATGGGACATGAAGGGAGGTGAGGGTCAGCACCTCTTGGCTGCCTTTGAAACATCAGTCCTTAGCTTGACCAGCAATGACGCTGCTCTTTAAGCAACTGCCTTTTCCAAAAGTTTCCAACTTATTTTAATTCTGCTCGTGGGACATCGGTTGATTGTTTCCTTAGGTACCACTCTAAAAATAACCACTGGCAGCAACTGGTCCTCCCAATGCCTAACACAGAAACAATCCTTTTTATTAAGCCTTTTATCCAGTGACCTTTCATATCGCAGCAGCTGATCACGAAAATTCAGCCTGTGCAAGAAAAGAGCATGTGGAAGAGCCAGCAAATGCCAGCCTGGCAACAACATGCAGTCTGACCGGCACAGAGGGAGGCTGAGGGTAGTCATCCATCAACTTGATTTACTAGACCTTCCTTCTGAGAGCATGCTCCTTTCTTCCAGGAAGCTAAATTAATCTCTCCGTTATTTCTTCCTATGAAAATAAGAAACTACATGCTTCATTGGAAATGTCACATCCCTTGTGCAGGAGAAGACAAGGCTGTCCTTGAGCTCAAGGAGCACAGGTTTCCAAGTAATGGTGAGCAATAAGCACTACAGAGAACTTCCTTGTGAAAAATAAGATGCCTTCAGTGGGATTATCTCAGTCATGTCTAGATCAAACAGAAACATCTTCCTCAAGCAGTAAATAAAGCATCCCAAACAATTTGGGATTCACTGGTCAATTAGTTCACAGACCATGCCAGCTACTGGGGGTTCATAGCAATGATAAAACTCCAGCTTTCTCTTCCATGTCACACTGAGAGGGGCCATTCCTCCCCTCTGATTTAGTGTCGCATTCTTGACTGTTGGTTTTGGTGTTTTGATATGTCTGTGTGCAACTGCGTACTCATAAGGAAAAGGAAACACAACTATGATTGAAAACGTCGTGAACCCCCTCACTCAGAAAGTGCAGCTTTTACAAACCTTCAGTGACTGAAAGGACTTTGCACACCTTTAGCAAGGGCTCCCCTTTCTTCGGTTCACCAAGACTCACGCAGCCCTGCTCGGGTGGGCGAGCGCCCTGCTCAGCACGCGTGGGAGGAGAAGGGCAGAGGGAGGATGAGTGCCTTCCCTCAGTGTGCTGCAGAGAAATATTCCAGAAGCATGAACTCCCAGGTTCTTATTTTAACTGCCATATCACAACAAATCCTTTCTTTTCATTCCAAAATATAATGGATTTCTGTACACATTACTAAGAGAACCTGAATGCCTATTTTTAATGCGCAAATCTTAAACAAAAACCTGTTTACAACAAAAGATGGAGATAAGACTATAAGTACCAAGTTCCAGTGCAATGGAAATGGTTTCAATGACCAGGTTAAAAATATCCCAAATTTGGAGTAAATAAATCAACTGCACAGTTGTTGCTACGGTAATGTTGTTGGAAATCACAATAGTCTATAAACACAAACACATAGCTCCATTTTAAAACAACAGTAAGTCTGAGACAGACTTTGGCCAAAGCCAGGAAATTCAGAGCTTAGGCTGTTACTCATCCAGTATTTCAGGTTCTGTTCTGTATCATTAGGATCCAGCTCTAGACACACCAAAACAGCTGGCAAAATTCCCATGGCATGCAGCAGCAGCAGAGTCAGCCTCGGACTCAAAGCTCCGTTTGTCAGACCTGTGCACAACCTGTCTCACAGCATCCCCTAAAACCCAGCATGCTGTGAGGTCCTGGGCACCGAGCACACTGCCTGCATGGCTCCTGCAGCACAGTCCAGCTTCTCACTGGGTTCATCAGAGCTGGCATCAACACGATTTCTTCACCTTGGTTGAAAATCAGGTTATAAAACCAGCTTATAAAAGGTTTGGCCTTTGTGTAAGCAAACAGGGCGATGCTGGGTGGATGTTAAAATATGACCAAACCTTTTTTGCACTGCTGTGTTCCTACCCTTCCTGCACAGGGACACCAACAGCTTTGAGCATCTTCTTCAGAGGGACTCCCTGTCCTCTAACAGCCGCCGGGACGCTGCCACCTCTGGGTCTGATCAGCTGCAATGTGGGCGTGAGGCCACGAGCCGAGTAAAGACCTACATGGGTGGAAACCCCTGTTCGCTTTCCTGAGGTGCCCAAGATCCACATGGCACATCTGCACTTAACGTTTACATTCCTTGGGTGTCTAAAATTAGGCTTTTATGCATGTGCTGAAAACAGTCAGACGTGACAGTTAAACGCACTCAAACCCTATCTCCCAACCAGAAGATCCCTCGTCCCTCGCCCGAGGGCGCGTGGGCTAAGTGCTCACAGGTAACATCGAGGCTCAGTACCACGTGGAGCACGACTGCTGGCGAGCTTTACAGAACAGCTGAAGGAGGGGGAGTTGGTACGAAGGCACCTCTGTACGGGAAGCAGGGCTGGGTTCCTCCTGCCAGAGCAGTAACCATATTTCATCGTTTGGGGCAATTCCTCTGCAAAGATGGACAAGTCCCAGGCAGGTACAAGCCAAGGCCAAACGCTGCTTTCCCCACACACCCCTCCAGACAGCCCGTGGGGACAGCAAATACTGCAGCTGGCAAGGAGTGACTGAGCAAGAGCCCACCCGTGTCAGTGGGAAGACCCCCATTTAGGGTTGGAACTCATAGCCAGAAGTTTGGGAGAGTCTCAATCTTTGGCAAACCCTAGCAGTTAGCCTGCAGTTCTCGCCCACATCAATCGCTTGCCCTACTACTTCACTACCTGGCTGGTCGAGCTCGATGTCAGCACTCTACCAGGGCACCTCCAGGACCACAAACTTTTTTTTTTTCCTATCTGATTAAACAGAAACTTCCTGTAACATCATTATTTCTTTTTAAGCTAATCAAAGCTTTTCTCATTCATAAATTAAGGAACCTCAGAACTCAATTACTTTTCAGTAGCATCAGTGATAGTGATATTTCACTGGGGCCCCACATAATTAGAGTTTCTTCAGGCACTGTATTAACATCTAATGAAAAAGATACAGTCAAGGGCATAAGATCAAAGCTCCATCGTGACAGATATTTTGATTAAGCAGCATTTTTTTAAAAGATAAACCCCAGTTTAATTTCTAACCCATATCAGGCTGTTTATAGTGGAGTCCAAGAACCCAACCTTAAAGACAAAACTAAGAAGCAGCCCAGGAGCAGAGATTCAGGGACAAAGTTCACACCTCAAAGGATTAAGTCCCTGTTCCACTGGAATCAGGTACAGCAACACCTTTAGGTCACAGGCATGGCACAATCAACATGCTGACCCTTTCCACTCCTTCCGCAAACGCCAACTGGACGAGTACATACGCTGACATTTGGTGGAAGAGACGTTCAGTTCTGGAAACACTTATTTTTAACGTATTACTTGAAAACACAGTTTATGAATATCTTAAGTACAACTGCATAAAAATAGTAGAGAAACTAGTCAGCATGGCATGCAACATATTCCTTTTAGTTTTACTTACTCTCTGCTTTCATTTCTTGGTCCATTTTCAAAGGCTAGGAGCAGAGATGATCCCATCCCAGCAATCTCCTCTGGAATACCTTGTTTTCTGCAAATTCTGTGCTCACAGCAACGAAACCCAGCCCCCGTGAGCCACTCCCCTCTGCCAAACAATGCAGATGTTGGGAATTGATGAATCAATGTCAAAGCTGGACAAAGCAGAAGCTTGCCAGGAAGGAAGGTGCCTGACAGCCCATGCACACTACGCTGGCTTCCCAAAGGGAAGCCCCACTGGAGAGGAAGATGGTCAGAAATCATGGAGACTGCTCATGGGACCAAATTAGTTAGAGGGGTGTAAAGAGACCGTAAGATCCTTCAGACCCCTTCACAGGATGGTTGAAATCCTGGAGTCTGAGGCACACTATCTATTCACCAAGGGCTTGGCCGGTGAGCGGGGGCTCTCTGTAGAGAGGCAGTTGCCTGTGCACAACCACGGGCCTCTGGGACATCACGTGAAAATTCCATGTATTCAAAGTTCTTGGTGTTAGCCTTTTCCCCGTATCTAGCGTAATTATTAAATACCTGCTAACCTAAATGCAGATACTAGAGAAGACATTAGCAATGCTTCATCCAGTGCCTTTCTTTGGCCATACTGGGTGTGCGCACCCAGGCAAGGCCCGTACGTTGCCGAAGCTGGGTCCCCAGGGAACACGATATCTGTGCGATGAGGCAATGACTGCGTGGCAGCCAAGTTACCCTCAGCTTTCCTACCTTCCTCTTGGGTATCTCACATCTGTGCTTTCTCCTCTTGCTCTCCCCAAGCCATCGTCAGGCCCTGAGCACACAGAAGGAGCAGTGTGATGCTGTTAAGCTGATGAGCTGGTGACTGTGGCCTCAGAAAGCAGCTAACAAGAGGCTTTGGCCAGTTAGGTGATGGTCATAAATTATGACAAGATCCTGTTTTTAAGAGTGGTCCCTACTCACCAGACACAAGGAGCCTCCCATAGCTGTTCTTGTAGTCAAAAGGCTGCTATCCACTTGAATAATCAGAAAGGAAGGTTTGCTGCCCCAACATACCAGGGTGCCACACAAGTATCTGTGAGAATGTAGGTGGCTTCCTTTGTTTGCTGCATTTTTCATCAAAAGGACCAACTTCTGACCCAGCATCATGGTTTGCAAGAGCCTGAACTTTCAGTGCTCTAACAGGAGGAGAAGGATTTGCTTATCTGCAGAGATTTGTCCACCCCAATTGTTGTCCTAATAACTCAGTTAATGCCGCGGGGGTGTGACTGTGTCACTAGCAGCACACCGGGGTCCTGTGAGCTGGGGAGGGGTGCCTTTTTAGTCCAGTATTTAGCTCCAAACATAAACACAATTGAAAGCGCTAAGCACTGTGGGACACTAGTGAAACACTAAGTAAAGGGTGGAGAGGTCTGTTTTGGCAAGGGCAGAGCTAATAGGGCCAAGCCAAGCACTGCCATGGCCACAGATTTCTAGAGGCAGCTGTGGCTGCCACGGCCTCGTCAGATGCAGCTGTTGATCCATCACCACAGCAGCTGGAGGAGCTGCTGTTCCTTTGGGTCCTTCCAAATCAAATTGTGCAGCTATTGATAATTGCATTTCTTTTTTTTTCTTTAGAGCTTAAATCAATGGCTTAAGCATCCTAAGTACATTCAGCGCTCAAACTACACCATGCTACTTGCAAGCCTAGATCCTTGTTGCGACCACTGGGACTTCAGAGCCCACCAGGGGAGCGAGCAGAGCCCAGAAGCGAAGTTCTGCAGCATGCCAGCTTGCTGCAGCTCCCCCAGCCCCGCCAGGCCCCATGCTGGCAGAGGCAGCAGAAAGGGCAGGGCCTGGCCGTGGTTATTAACACCAGATTATCCTTACCCCATCCAAGTCCAAACCTGTCTCAGTAAATGCCTAATTGGATTTCATGTTAATAAAGCCCATTAGCTGCGTGTGTCTGGAGGGGCTCTGCTCTTTGCCGCCGTGTCTGTGCGGTATCACAGGCAGCGTTAATCACATTAGCAGGGTGCTGCCGAGGGCTGCTGCAGCCCAGCGATGGAGCCAGGGGCTGGCAGGCAGGCCAGTTTCTTAAAAATATGAAGAAGAGCGATAGGGGCAGGGAGGGAAGAGCTGCCCTGCAGAGCAGCTCTGGAGACCTGCACAAACTCACCTCCTCCACAGCACCAGGGCTTCCAGGGGAGTTAACCAGGGCAGTTAACCACCTCAGTCCTCCGAAGAGCAGCTGGGCTGGGACATGAACCTCAAACCCCGAGTCTTGAAGCCTTTTCTAACAACAGCCAGGCGAGATTTGTTTTTTCATTCGCTGTGCCATAACGCAGACTTGGACAGAGGAAACTGGCAGCTTCATTTGGGGATATAATTAATCTAGCTAGGACTATCAACATGGCAAACGCAAGCTAGTTTTAATTATGTTCAGACAGTCTATGCAATGACAGCCTCCAACACAGTTAGTGCTCGGTAGTGTGAACCACATGGGAGAACGGAAATTTCTCATTCGGCTTAGCAGGGCTCTGGGCAGGTGACTCGACACAGGTTCCCATTCCCCAGGTCAGTACCCATGCCATCCATTACCCATAGCAGAGCCCCTCCGCACAGCTCTCACGGGGGACACAGGATGAACAGCAGGACAGATAGAAAAACTAATTCCCTTTAGCAAGGAAGCGTGCAGAGCTAACACTGGTACAGACATTGCGGGTGTCTTCCCTGAGCTGACCGACAGCACTGAGCTCCCGTTCCTTCCAAGAGCTCGACATCCCGGCATGAACTTGCAACCACACAGCCCCATCGTACAGCGTATACCATTGCATATTGGCTATATCATGGCTATGTACGTGGTGCAGTCCCTATCCAGTCGAATGCCTGGAGAACATTTGACAAGCATCCTTATAATGGCTGCACTGACTGTGTAGCTATAAAGCATTATTTAGGGATGTGCCAGGCGCTTACTGCTGGCCTTTGTGCTTTGCTGGGGAGACACTTTTGGAAAGTGTTTCTTTTCTATTTTTGCATATTGTATCAGAGGCTCTGAAATGTGTCAACAGTTAAAAACTACACAGAATAATTCTAAAAAGCTCAAAAACATAACTGCTTAGGAGTGTTCACACCCTTAAATGCATGTGAATAGTATGACACAAAGGAAAACAAAGCTGTACCAAATGGCCTGTTGGATCATGATAACATTGTTCCTGAATTGTCCCCTTTCACTGGAAAAAACAAGCTACAAAAAAAAAAGGCAAAAGGAAAATCTTGATTATGTGGAATAGGATAATGGGTTATGCTTAACAGCATTAAACAATGGGGTTTGGGGATTATCATATGCAATTAGAAATGTGATGTGGCTGTAGCTGTCCGTGAACGAGCTGTCGTTTCTTCCAGCACTTACAACCCAGGATGAGAGCAGAAGGCTTGTGCCAGTGGTGTTTCTGAAAGGCAGGTGAGCACAGCATACAGAAGGTGAGAGCAGGTAACCCCAGCTCTCTCGCTCTCCTATGCCATTAGGGGCCTGACAATGGCACAGGGAGCGACAGGCAGGAGTGACACCGCTGCAGGCAGTGGTGCCTAGCCTCCCTGCTTGCAGGGGACCCCGCAGACCCCCCACTGCACGGCAATACACCTCCCACCCGGGGGGCTGCAGTCGGCCTGCAGCCCTGCCATGAAATGCATTTCTGATGCCCACGGTTGCAGAGGGGGCACGGGGAATCACAGGGGGAATTTTGCCAGTTATTTACTCCCGGGCTGGGAGGGGAGGCAGGCCTGGTGCGGGGTGGGTGGGATCCCAGCCAGAGACGCAACAGAATGGGATGGGATGGGCTGTGCTGGGTGGACCATGGCCACCCATCCCTCCTCAGCACTGCAGGGTGGCTTGGGTTTGTGTCTCAGATGATAGCAGCAAAACTGATGCTTCCTGAGCCACAGACTGAATTAATTCAGAGTCCCTGCCTGTTTTAAGCAGACAGCTGACAAAAAGCTCACGGGTAGGTGGGAAGGCACCTTCGGCAGCCCAGGGAGTGTCTTCTCAAGCAGGCTCAGCACCTGGCAACAGTGGTTGGGTCTGTCTGGCAGCTTTGCAGGTCCTACGAAGAATAAAAACAGACAACACTATGGTTTCAGAAATCCTTCTTTTTCATCTCAAAGCAAGAGCAGATTTGGGGGTTTTACTGCATCACCCCCAAAGGGATGGAGTCCCTGCTCTTCCTGTGCGAGATGCGCATCATCGTGTGCTGTCCCCAGGATGCCCAGCTCCCCCAAACCTGCCTCATCCCCCACTTGCTTTTGAGGTGGTTTCTCACAAGATAGAACAGGCAGGTCCTGGGAAACATCTGCAAGTGAGTGCATTTGAAAATTATAGGGCACGATCCTCTGCTTCCTCATATCCCATGAAATTACAAGATGAAGCCAACAATCCCATCAGTTTAGCATATGCATCTCACTTGGGATTTTCAGAACCATTTAGTTTCTAAATTTCAGAACTAAATACAATATTTCAATGCAAAGCCTTAAGGGAGAAATAGAAGGTTTTACATTTTTATCCACCCTCCGGTATCAACTCCAAGCGGCTTTGCACTAAGCCATTTCTTCCTTCTCCACAGAATACAAGTAGAGAAGAATGGCCTAAAGAAATGCTCCTCAATTTGCTGTTGCCCTGATAAAAGCAGAGCATTTATGCTGTACTGGTAGGTGACAGTTACGGGATGTATTATAGGAAAATTGGGAAAAGAATATGTGGTTAATCTAAAGAGAATTAATAATTATTCATCTGCTATGCTGCTCAACAGTAAAGTTGAAGAGCTGCATAGAAATGAAAATCCCCTAAGTCCTTTGCTTCTTCTGTTGAACAACTAAGAAAAATAGAGTTTAAGTTTAACCAAAAGCAAATTTTTCCAACCAAAAACTTGCTTATGGTCATACCAAAAAAAATTTTGCCCAATCTCAATGTAAGCGCTGCATTTTCCAGTTTTATCCCTTTGTAAATCATTCCCCTTTCTGTTTTAAACCTAGGTGCTTTTTTAACAGACAAAAAAAAAAAGATTTGGAATGAAGACTGGCTCCTGCTCTCATCTTTTAGTTTGAAATTGCTCTTCAGGGGTGACTAAAGTTCTCTTCCTCCAGCCCCTTCCTTCCCCTGCGGCTCTGGGAGTTTAGCATTCAGCAGGAAAGTTTACCTGGCTCCAGCTCTCGGCAGGGCCAACCCACACTTACAGGATGGCACAGCATCATTTTCCCAGGTAATCCTCTGCATAGAATTGCTTTTCATTACCAAAGACGTAGAAGGAATATGCCTTCCCTTTCCATTCATATTCAGTCCTAGCGAGGGGAGTTAGCTCAACAGCATGTTTCTGCAAAAAGAAAAAAAAGAAAAAAGAAAAAGGGTATTTTTTTTAACTACCTCCAATTGCAATCCAAGGCACATTGGTGTATGAAATGCATTTTGAGATCAATTTTATTTAATGGTGATACTGAATAGGTTAGGGTCGCATAGGTGTCAGGGAAGGATGGGAAGAGCAGCCGCAACAGGGCGAGAAAAATCTCAGCTGATTGTCCAAGAGTAGAGCTTCACAAATGGTGAAACCCTCCTGTATAATTTATATCACTTACATCTACTCGATTTCTGCATCTGAAGATTACTTCATGGTTAGATGGAATTTCATAACTACATCAGTGTGTTCTGTAGTTTCCAGACAAGTGGCAGAGCTGCTGCGTTAATGCACAGATTACCAAGTGGTGTTCATCACTGAAGAGCTGCTTCCTGAGACCTGGAAGCAGGATGGAGGAAACCCCTGGTTCTTGTCAACATATTCAGCAGCACGTTTCTTCCTGGGGGAAAGAGCAGGGTGAGCTCTCAGCTGCCCTCGGCTGCTCCGCACCCTCTTGCTTGCAAAGCTGCAGCCAGGCTGCAGTGGGGGCACACGAAGGACAGCTGCCTCATGTTCCCCTTCACCCTCTGTCACCCAGAATTTAGCTGCACTTTGATATTTCTCTTTGGTGTTTAACCTCTCCTTCCCCATGAAGGCTGCTGCCAGGCAGGACAAGGACATCTCCCCATGCACAGGGGAGGTGGGGTCTGCCGGCTGCTGCCCAGCCCAGCACCCCCAGCCTCCACGGGGCGACAGGGCAGCCCTCCCTCCGCCAGCTCACGGCGTGCACAGGGACCCGCGCGGCTTGCACCGAGGAAGGAAAAGCAGCCACAAGGCTCGAGCGGTGAAGCACAGCCAAGCAGCACCCGAATGCCTGTCAGGACATACAGACATACATTCTGAGGACAGTGCTGAAGTGACCTAGTTTAGCATCCTGGGTTATTTTTATTAAACATGAGTGCTCAGGACCTGAGCACTTTTTCCCTAATTCTACCAGCTTTGCACCTTCCCCCTCTCTGAATGTTTTGAAGGCACATACTGTAAACACCGTCATTTCGCATTGCATAGCTAATCGTAGCTATGTCCAGCTCCTTGCAGGGCAGACTGGCTTACAATGCATTTTGTTTTCCTCTAAATTGTAAAAGCTTCACCTTTCCCTGAAACATCAACACTACCAGCAGCAGCATGAGTATTCTGCTTGGTCCCCAGAGCGTGGCATCACCCGGTGCAAGGCAGCATGGCACCCCAGGAGCCAGCACCGCACCTGCCTGCTCTAGCCAAAGGTGTGACGCTGACCCTGTCCTGGCAATGCCACCACGCTGACAGGCTCCAGACCCCGTGTGACAGCACAACCAGCCACCAGCTCGGCTTCGTTTGGGTCCCACTCCCCAGGTTATGGTCAGCTCCAAGCGGCAGAGCAAGAGGCCCTTCACCCGCACTGGGCACAAGGCACCCAGCCCTCCCCACGGCAGGAGAAGCACCCATGCAAGGAAAAACACGTGAATTCAGGTGCTTGGTGTGAGTGGCCTCAAAGCACAGCTGTGTCACAGGGAAAGTGTGCCCGGTCTGCAGCCCTGCATCCCACTGCAGCTCACCGGTGCCAAGGAGTGATGGGTGAGAAGAGAGGAGAGCTGAGCAAACCAGAGAGCTGGCAGCTAAGCACTCAGTTAATAACCCTAAAGCGGGGGGAAAAAATCCCTACATCTTGCCTACTGAATGTCTCTGCAGAGGAAAGAACAGATTTACAGATTTCTTTTGATTGGGGAAACCAGGCATTAAAATGGCATAGTCCATTAATAACAATCTGCACAGCGTGGGTATAAAGCCAGCTGTCACAAAGGAACCTGCGTGTTACCAAGCCACCACATCCTGGGGCTTTATCCATAGCTATAAAGCACATTGCAAACTCTGCACGTGCTATAATTTTCTGTTAGAAACAGGCCTTTTGACCCACCATGTGCTGCTGTGTACTCTTCATTTAGCTGGGTTTGCAGAGAGCATCTATTTCTTCACCTCCACTGTCGCAGAAATGATGAGATCCTTGTAACCAAGCTGCCACTTGGACTGGTATTTGAGTTTTTCTTACCTCATCCGTCCCGTACCTTTATGATGTGGGCAATCACTATAAATATCATTATCGTTAGTGCATCTGCCGCTTCCTCCACAGAAAATACAACTACTCTATACACAAAGAAAACAAAAAATACAAAATATTAATAAAAATGTCTCTTATTTATAATTGCTGAGAATCATTTTCTGAATACCACCTGTTTAGAGCAGCCCAGAGAGCGGTAGCTGCATGCGTGGTCACACGCAGATAAGCAGAAGCCAGCAGGGGCTGTTAATTATCCCCATGCAGGGACCACACACGCACCTGCTTCGGGACTTACATTCCGCAGTTCAGGAGCCTCCCCTGCCAGCCCTCTGCCCCTACATGAATTTTATATGCCTCAATTTCACCTTCACAGTAAGCCTCCTATATCCAGTCGAGTGCTTAATTGCTGAAAGTGGAGAGCTGCATGCAGCTTGCCCTTGGCAACAGAGCTCCAAATGCCATTGACATTGCTCTGCAGGATGTTCATAAACTCAGTTAGCAGGAAGAGGCCATTTATAACCCGGTATCCTCTGCAGCCAGCCTCCCCGTGCCAGGTGCTCCCTACCATGCCCTATTCGCTCGTGCCGCAGCCACCCGCACAGCTTGGCCCATCTCTGCCTGCTCGGCTGCCTGGTTTGCTGCTCGGACACTGGGGTCCAGCAGCGCAAGAGGTTCTCCTCTACAAGCTGGTGCTCTGCAGGGTTCCTGGGACCTGCTGAGCGCCCTGCTAGCCCTTGTCACCAGGAAGGGCAATTTCTCCTGTATAATTTGACCCAGATAATCAGATCTCGCCTGCAGGTGCTGCCCAGAGGCTGTATTTGGGTGAGCTCGGACAGCTCTCCAGGAGGAACAAGACCAAGCCCATCCTGTCACAAGGGTGACTGATCACCCACCATATCACAGCACCAGTTCAGGCACACTTTGCTTAAAACCAACTAGCCTGATGAGCATTTCGGCGTTACTGATCCCATGGATTGATTATTCAGGCAGCTCTCCCAGGAAGAAGCCCTGCAGGCAACCATGCCCCCAGCCAGGACAAGGTGCTGTGACCATCTTCCCTGCCTGTTTGCCCCAGAGAGATGAGATGAGCCATCCCTCACCACCAGACATCACCTCCTCGCTCGCACTGACACCTACCCCTCCAAACAGCTGAAAAACAGCTTCTCATCCAAACCCAGCACTAAAAACCCGAGATGACCTTTCTGGATGCCTATTTGTGCTAGAAAACTAAAACCTGAGCTGACTACAGATGGACAGTTAACTAAAATAATATTTACAGATATAAGAGAAGCACTTTCCATGGGAAACTGGTTCATATTAGTCCTTATCAACACCTCAGCATCATGTTCATGTGACAGACCTTCAGGCACGTCCTGACACTCTCTACTCCAGCCATCAGCACTAAAACCTTGCTATTGATGTTGCTGCTTTATCTTTCCATCTCAGTGAAACCCGTACAAAGAGACACCAGCACAGCAATCAGCCTCTGTCCAAAACCCCTGGGAAAGCCTAACTGCATTTCTAACTTTTTTGAGGTGCCTTTGTTTCCTAATGCTCCTTGTTTCCTTGAGTAGCCATGTGGAATGGTTTACTACATGACCAGGTTTTCAATTAGGCTGTCAGTAGTTTTGACCCAATTCAATATAAATTGGATCTTGGTTTTCTCAAAGAAGATGGGGCCTGATTTAACTCCAGCTAACAACATTTTTCCAGAGACTTATAGGTTTTGAATCAGCCCCATAATCTTCAGTTCTTAAACTGCTGTACAGTGATTTATGTCTCTTCCCTCACGCTTTCCTCTTCATTCTGAGAAACCTGTCAGAGATGCACAGTAGCTTTCTCTTCTCAGAAGGCAGAGGAAACTTGTTTCCTCATCCCATATTAAACTCCCAATTTTGTATACCCCGTCCGCCTGGGAGAACGATTGCAAAGGCAATGTCCAAGAGACCTGGAGGAGAGATCCTGCCTTGTCGTCTTCACACAACAAAGTTCTTTGCTCATCTCGTAGCTCAGAAGAAGAAAGGGGATTACAAGGGAGGTTAGCTGGTGTGGTACACTTTTCATAGTATTTCTAAAATACACAACTTTCATTCTCTCTCACAGTGGAGACGATATCTGGAGCAATCCCGCAAGGATTCGAGGCCAGCGTACCACTCCAGGTCCTCCGCACCTGCTGCATGGGGCATGACCGGCTCCGGAGCAGCTGGGACAGCCCTGGAAGCCAAGCAGATGGAGCAGGGCAGTCACTTGGCAGGCATGGAGCCCCTTGCCACTGCTCATTGGCAAACACTTTTAAACCCAGCTCATTGCAACCTTGCCCTGCAGATCACCTTGGATCAAGAAGAGCAGGGGGCTCAAACCACCTGGTAGAGAGGGCTGAGGGCTGCCGTGTAACTCACGCGCCTCACGCGTGCTCAGATCTGGCACGGGCACTGGAAGGAGCAGGACTGTAACCGGCTGAAGGAGTCTCTTCTGTACAGGCATCCGCTGGAATACCTGCCCAAGGATGCTCTGGCTCGTGGTAAACCAGCACTGAATGGGAATAGGAGGAGCTGGCCAGGCGTTCTCTCCAGAGTAGCTATGCTCACCCAAACTCCAGTTAGGATAGGTTTGTCTGCCTGATTTTGTTTGCTTTATCCCAAGAGTAAAAATAGTTGGGCTTTGTTCTGTTGGGTGGGTACACGTAATTTTTAATGGCAACTTGCCCATTCAAAATGCACAGTCCAGACTATTTCAAGCAGTAAAAGCAGTTCTCTGCCAAAACCAAGTGCTAATCCTTTATCTGAAACTATTAAAATACTATCATTAGTTCAAACAGAAAAACAATGCTTCCTGCCAGAACCAGAGTTATCTTTTCTTATCATTAAATCATGAAAGGAAGAAGCAATAAATATAATGGTACACTAAAAAAATGGTTGTTCTGAGTAAAAATAACTCTGTTAAAGTAGGTACATATAGGAAATACTTATCCAAAAATACAGAACTGAATATAATAGTCCAGTGGGTTTAAAATGAATGCATGCCCTGGCATTTGCAGCTGGAATACCAGGGTGCTGCTGGACTCTGGTCCCACAGGGGGTCAGCAGGGCCTTGGGCTGCAGCAGGTGCTGGGTCAGGCCGTGAAGGCTTGGAGCTCCTCACTGCTGGTCTGAGCATAGCCCCAGTCCCAGGTGCAGCCCCTCACCACGCAGTTTTCCAGGCAGATCACACCAGGGTCATCTGCTGCAGCCCTGCAGCGCTGCCGGCACACACAGCAGAGCACCCTGTGCCGTGACGAACGCTGCAGAAGAGCCACCATGGGGGGCTCACCTAGACCCTGTAGGTGTGAGGCTCTGGCAGATGCATCTCAGTCCGCAAACAGAGGAGGGGAGTCCACGGCCACATCCCAGGGCAGCTGGGCACTGCCATCTCTGGAGAGTCCACAGACACACCTGGGGTGGGAGAACGAGGCAAGAAGAGATACAGAGTGGTAGGGACATGGGGATCCTGCCTGGATGCCCCTCAGCACCCAGGGCCACCTCTGCTGGCAATGGGGACAGCCACTCTCACCTCCATCACCAGCAGAAGGACAGCCCAAACCGTGCCGGCTGCCCGGTGCTCCCCTCACCTGTATTTTGGCTGTAGCTCTTTCCTAAGAAGCTGAGCCCAGTCCCCCAGGTACCACCAGTTGCACAGACTGGACACATGCAGGGGACTGGACATCAGCAGGTTCAGCAGACCTGGCAGGAGGAAGCACCCGTCACCCCTTGCAGCGTGGATGCAGCCTAGGCACAGGGACAGGAGAGCTCGCCGGCTCGTGCAATCCCCATACATGACATCTTCGACTTCGTCTTTGGAGAAAGCCTTGCTGAGTGGCCCAAGGTGGGGGGAGAGGGGCAGCTTTGCCCTGTCCTGCATGGCCCCAGGAAAGTCAGCTGCCTGAGGATGCCAATCCGCTTACCCCTGCAGGGCTCACTGGCTGCAAGAACGCTCCTGCTCTTGGTGAATGTTTGCAGCTGGTACTGGCAAAATCAAATGAGAACTAAGTACGACAGAGAGCCTGCTGGAAGGGGACAGAGCTGCAGGCTGAGCCCCGCTTGCCACCAACACCAGCATGCACCCAAGCTTCATGGGACTGGAACGAGTTCCTGTGTTGCAACTACCGACCTTCTGCTGTGAGAGCAGCAACTGGGAAAGAACAAAAAATCAAAACTGGCTCTTGCTTTGCTGAGAGGCTGCCTCCGTGCAGGCCAGCGCACGGCCGCCCCCATCCCACAGAAAGGTGGCAGCAAGTGTCCTCTGTCCCCAGCCCTGTGGGCTCCTGGCACGTGTGGTCAGTCCCACGATAAATGCCAGAGTCCTGTGCCACTAAGCACAGCCTGTGCTCCGGTGCTGACCTCTGCAGAGAGTCCTCACACTTACTGAAGAAAGCAATGTGCAATTACTTTTTTTTTTTACATTGGAAACATAACACAAGCTAAAAGTTAAAGAATTTTTCATTTTATATTACACGTCTCAAACATATCTGAAGTAATTTCTTAGTGCAGTGGGCTGAGGAATAAATCTATCGCACAGTTGTGCGTACTAACATCACCTCCTTACTCGATACATGTTCAATGCAGTCAGGCTCTGGACCACCACATGTTTTGGTGGGGCAGTCCTATAGCAGCATTTGCTGGCTGCAAACTGTATGAAGGCGTCTTTGGCTTCCTCCTCAGAAATATATGTACATACAAAAATATATAAGAGGAAAAAAATTAATAAAAACATGTAGTTTGCAAATGCATAGTTGATGTGATCACCTGAAATTTTTTTAATCACAAGGGCAAAAATATTAAAAGACCAGTCCAAATTCATTAGCAATTTCCGTATTTCATTTAAGGTTGTCCATGCGGAGATTTTTTTTTATAGGCTAAATCATTGTGATTTTCCCTAAGAGCAAAGCCCCCAGTCTCAGCAAAGAGCTGGTTTAAACGTCTGTCACTAAGCAACTAAAATCCAGTGCACTTGAGCACGCGTTTGCTTGTCATCACCCATTACAGCCCTTTGCATAAGCGGGGCTAATCTCACCACTTGGTTTTGACATGAAAGGAGGCAATGTCAGAGGAAGTCGCTCAGCTCCTCCCGCGCAGGGGCACTGCCACGGTGCCGGCGCTGGGACCGCCACGGCTCTACAGCATCATTTCACTCTCCATAGGAGGCAGAAAACACCTTGTCGCATCTTTGGACGTATTTCAACAGCAGATGAAAAAGACGTTTTACCTCTCTCCTGCTTGAAATGCGTGGTTTTTGGAGGGGACAGAGTACGAAAGCATTCACATCCTGGAAGGAAACAGGAAGGCAAGATGGCTGTTGGCATTTACTGACTTGCAGCGCTATCGTTTAATGTCACGGCGATGAGCCGAGTTCCCTCTTCTAGAGAGGGTGATTTGCATCCTTTACTCTTCCCTTGCCTTCCCCCCCTCCCTTTCACGCTCACTCCCCATGGCTCTTGGCCCTCACACGCTGTGTCATCCCCGCGCGATGCTGCACCCAGAGCTGCCGTCTGCGCCGGGCCCTGCGCCTACCGGCTCCTGGGGGGCTGCGGAGGGCTCCCCGCTGGGATGGGGACAGGGAGCCACAGCAACGCCCGTGTGAAAGAGGGCTTCAACAGAGATGACATCCAGAAACACTCCCCAGGCACAGTTACAAATTGCCACTGGTTTGCAAGGAAGAGGGGTCCCCAGGAACACTGCGAGAAGCGTGCGTGGCATCTGACGTGGCATTTAACGCTCCGGATGATGATAACTTTTCCAGTACTTCTGCACGGAGGGGGCTGCAGCGTTTCAGGCTCACAGGCTGGATCAAATGACGGGGAAGGCAGGCGGCTGGAAAGCAGCACACAGCCGCAGCAGAGAACAAAGGCAAATCCCAGGCTGCCTGCCTTCCCAGCTTTTTCATCTCATCTGCTGCTTTGAAATATTGGATAGATGAGAAAGAAATGGATCTGAAAATTGTCCTCCAGGGGAATTTGTTCAGACAGATTTGTCCAGCTCAGTGTTCTTATCAAAATCAGTTGCCAAACTAAGTCATTTTGGCGGTGAGCATTCTCCTCACTGATTTCAAGCTCACTCAGAAAGCAGTCTGCTGTAAGTCAGCCCACTCCTCCTAATCATCTGGAACAAAGTCACTGCTCTGCCTCGTGACCTGCTTTGCCTCCCAGCTCACTCTGCGCCGCAGCATCCTTTGCGTGACAGGGCAGAGCCCAGTGCCAACAGCACGTGCCCATGCTGGTAGGAAACACCAGCTCTGAAAACTCTTGCTTTTGGAAGAAACTTGCAGTTTACACGATGCCTGCAGCACCCACCCAGCAAACTCTTAGTGTTTCACTCTGCTGCAGATCACGTTGTCAGACTTTTCCCAGTTCCCAGTGTTGCACCTTCTGTCCCCTCCTGCCTGGACACCAGCCCAGCCCTCGGCCTCTGAGCTGTGCTGAGCTGCTGCAGGCTTATTTTCCCAAGCAATAAAATACGTGAAAATAGGAGGTCTTGGTGAACACACCTTATAAGTGACTCATAAGCGCACAACATGGAATGAAAGCATCTTTAAATGCCACATGAAGAAAAGCAACATTATTAATGTTCTCAGTTAACATCCACTCCACCTAGCTTTTCAAAAAGGAAGGGAACAGTATTTTCTCCGTTTTTAGCCCCAATATGAAACATTAACAAACATTCCCCGAGTTCTTTGTTGAAATAGATCTCTTGGTTGCCCTCTAACGCAGCCTTCCTCCGTGCCTGCACTCCGAGTTGAAGCCACATATTTCTCTCCCTGGTATTTTCAGCTGCACACTTTTCCCAAAAAATAAACTCTTACATCTTAAAGTCTCACCTGATCAAGTCTTCTTCCACCATTGCTGTTCAAGGACACAGCTGTCATTGGCTTGAGAAGTGAACGTCTGGTGTTGGTGCTTGGGGCTGGAAACACCACGCCAGCAGAGGAAGTTGCATTAGCGAGGGCCTCCGGGCTCCGCGGGGCTCTGCTGTGCTGCTGTGCTTTTGGGTCCATAAAACGCACCTACTTACACGCCGCTTGTGGGGGGTGAGGGAACCAAAAGGCACATTTGCCACTCTGTGGATAGGGCGTCTCCAGGATATTGGGGCCTCTAAAAGGACCATCCTCAAAGTCAGATGAAAAATCTCTTCTGCTTCAACAGAGCAGCTCAGACTCTAACGCTCGTGTCCACTGTGCCAGCATGCAAACGCACCTGCAGAAGGTATCATTTAAAGACAAGTTATTGCAATTCAGAGAATCACTTGCTTCTTTTACTGCCTGCACACCTACATATCCAGCCCTATTTCTGACAAGGGCACACGCAGCACATTCCCCCAGTGCCACAGTCAGCCCCTCTTCCTCTCTCCATCCCCTTCTAGTGAGCCCAAAGCATCTGGCCAGCTGCTTCCCACCGCCCAAGCAGGCAGAAGCTGGGATGCTCTGCTGCCTGCTCTCAGGAAAACCCGGCCATGCCAGGTGTGAGGACGCCCAGCAAAGTTTGGCTGTTTCCTTTAGGAGGCAAATCCACCAGATCCAACATTCCCCAAGGAAAACCAGAGCCGGGCGGAGGATGCTGCCGGGAGGAGGGGGGGTCCGGGGCGGAGGATGCTGCCGGGGGGGGGGGGGGGGGAGGTCCGGGGCGGAGGATGCTGCCGGGAGGAGGGGGGGTGGGGGTCCGGGGCGGAGGATGCTGCCGGGAGGAGAGGGGGGGGGGGGGGGGGGTCCGGGGCGGAGGATGCTGCCGGGAGGAGGGGGGGGGGGGGGGGGTGGGGGTCCGGGGCGGAGGATGCTGCCGGGAGGAGGGGGGGGGGGGGTGGGGGTCCGGGGCGGAGGATGCTGCCGGGAGGAGGGGGGGGGGGGTGGGGGTCCGGGGCGGAGGATGCTGCCGGGAGGAGGGGGGGGGTGGGGGTCCGGGGCGGAGGATGCTGCCGGGAGGAGGGGGGGGGGGTGGGGGTCCGGGGCGGAGGATGCTGCCGGGAGGAGGGGGGGGGGGTGGGGGTCCGGGGCGGAGGATGCTGCCGGGAGGAGGGGGGGGGGGGTGGGGGTCCGGGGCGGAGGATGCTGCCGGGAGGAGGGGCGGGGTGGGGGTCCGGGGCGGAGGATGCTGCCGGGAGGAGGGGGGGGGGGTGGGGGTCCGGGGCGGAGGATGCTGCCGGGAGGAGGGGGGGGGGGTGGGGGTCCGGGGCGGAGGATGCTGCCGGAGGAGGGGGGGGGGGGGTCCGGGGCGGAGGATGCTGCCGGGAGGAGGGGGGGGGGTCCGGGGCGGAGGATGCTGCCGGGAGGAGGGGGGGGGGTGGGGGTCCGGGGCGGAGGATGCTGCCGGGAGGAGAGGGGGGGGGGTCCGGGGCGGAGGATA